>CM060942.1:216963131-218234566 GCA_030765085.1 Allium cepa | reverse complement strand
TTAAAACCTACAGTTTTGGTTAAAGTAAGGATTAAGCATAAATTCAAATGCAAGATTGAATTTCAGATTCAAATTTAAAATCCCAGTATTGAAAATAAAAATCAAAGTTTCAAATTTTATCTTAATTTACTATTTCATTTGGTAAATAAGTTTAAAAACTTAAATATTAAATTTTTAAATGTGAGTAGTATTTACAGATTAATTTTTAAATCTGGAATTCAAAGTTTAAGAATGAGCTTCAGTTCAAAATTTAAAAAGAAGATTTGAATTTGAAGTTGAAACTAAGAATGGATTGAATTTCCAAAATCTTTGAAATGAATTTAACTTCAAAATTTTTATGATTTCATTTTGAAGTCAAACCTTTGTTTTGACTTGTAAATTTAAATAAGTTTTAAATTTATTTAAAAACTTTGATAAGTTTAAAAATTATTTTATTTTAAAACTTGAATTTAAATTGAAATTTAAGGATAAGTTCAAAAGTACCTTGTTTTGAATAATGTTGTTTTAAACATAACTAAGTTATGTTTTATTTTGAAATTTAAATTTAGATTTATGTTTTAGAATTAATTAACATGGTAATTAAGATTTGTTAATTAATTTAATTAATTAATTGAATTTGGAATTAATAATTGATTAATGATTAATCATTTTGGAATTAAGATCATTAATTAAATTTTAATTAATGATAAATGAATATTAATTATGTAATTAAGTTTTAAATTAAGGTTAATTAACTTTATAATTAACTTTAATAAATAAATGATTAAAGATAATTTAATTGGTAATTAATTTAAGTTAATTACCTTATAAAATAATTAAAGAATGGTTAATGAAGGTCATTAACCAGGATTATTTAACAATTAATTAATTTGGTTAATTTTATTTATTAATTAGATTAATTAATTTAATAATAATCAATTACAAGTGGATTGAGTAATTACTTGATAAAGTAATTAAGAAATTAATTACTTAATGTAATTAATTTAATTGAATGAGATTGTTTAATAAAGTTTAATTAATTTTAAACATTTGGGTTTTATAAATAACTACTTTATGTAATTAATGATTTGGAAATTACATAGTTAAGTAATTGTTTAATATTTACAGATTGTAATTAAGTGGAGATGTTTAAGTGGGAGGTAATTTGGATTAATTATTTAGTAATTAATCAAATAATTAATTTAAGAAATTAAATTAAGGATAATTAATTTGGGTCAATATAGTAATTAAGTTGTTAATTACTTTGAATAATTAATCTAAGAAATAATTTAGATCATTTATTATTTAATTAGTGATGTAATTAAGGATGATTAATTAGGATTAATTAATCAATAATAGGTAATAAATTAAATGTAATTAATTTAGAAGTAATTAAAGAAGCAATTAAGGGAAGTTAATTACTAATGAAAGTGATTATGTGAGGAATAGATTTAAAACCACATAGATTTATTCATCTTAATTGTAGATGTTTGATTGCCAATGCTTCATGATGGATTGATATGTTTTGTGATGCTATGTAATGCTTTGTGCTGGGCTATTTTTATTCGTGACGTATATATTGTTATATGTATATGCAACCCCTTGACCCGTAGAACGACATTTAAATTTCGATGCGACAGGGAGTCGGATTCCAGTTGGTTATCCGAATCCCACATCGAATTGTAATGATTGAATCTGTGCTGATTGATGATGTGACACGCTTATTGGGTAAAACCCCTGGACCACACTTATACACACACAAATATGGATTGCACGTGGAAATGAATTAAGTCACGGATTTTGAAATTGTTTTAAAATTGAATTTTTAAATCCAAAATAGTTTTTGTTTAAACTAGAATTGAAGCTTTTGAAAATGGTTATTTTTAAATAACTTGATTGAGTTTTGAAATTTAAATAATTGGATTTAAATTTGAATTCAATAATTGAAATTGAATTCTATGACTCGGAAACTATTGTCTAAAAGGTTATTCAACTTACAAATGGGTTATATGGGTTTTAAACCATTTTTCAAGGTGATGTTTTGAAATTTAAATTCAACTCAAGATTTCAACTTGTATAAATTAGATTTGCTTTCTCATAAGAAATGGACTTTCAAGTTGTGTTAAAAGAATTTTCAAGTCTAAAAGGAAAATTGTTTTCCAAGTTTTAGATAAATCTTTGGAAATGTGTTTTGAAAGCTATAAATCTTTAATTTAAAGATTTATCGAGTTAATCCATTTGGAATGGAAGTTGTTTTGAATCTATGAATAGATCTTTGTGAAACTAGGTGAAACTTTGTGAAATAAATCTTTTTGTTTAAAGATTTAAAAATGGTAATTTGTTTAACCATTTGAAAGAAAAGTTTTGGATTTTTATAAGTTGTGACTTAGCTAAAATCCCATATCCATATGTTTTAAAATATGGCGCTCACTATTCGGTTTTGCCGGGAGAGGACCTTGTGTCATATAGCCCATTCCGAATAGTGATACGACGTTATGGATAGCATTTGAAGACCGGTGGTGAAGACCGGGTATTTGTGAGAACGATAGGATAACCTATCGATTGACTCTGCACTGAGTTGCTCCGGTATAGAGTTCTCCTTAGTGATGGGAAGTCCGATCGGGATTGTGGATACCCGGATTTGCAAGGGCTTCTTCGGAAGTGCCTTCGGTTCTGTTCGAACCCGGAACAGACTTGTATGGTTGTATGTCCGACATTACACTTTGAGATGTTATCTGATCTCTATCAAATACATTTCTGCTTGGTGGCGGAGAATTTATTCTCTTAGCTTAACACCCTTCTCTGAGACGTACGAGCTCAGAGGTTATGTAGTTGATATTTATCAGTGATATTCCCAATTTGGTAATGTGGCGTGCTGAGTGCTGCTGTGTGATGATCATTGGTTGATCATTTGTGATATGATCATTCGTTTGATCATTTATCTTTGTGATCATTGCTTTGGTCATCTGTTGACCCAAAGCATGGCTTTGTTGCACAAAGCGTAGCTTTGTGGACGAGACTGCATCAGGACCTCACACCCCGGAAATGGTCGAAACAGGAAGATGCGGCAAGGTTATGAGGGTCGCGCCCTTTAGGGTGTGTCATTCCCTTCTGGTAAAGGGTGGTATCATGGTATGGAGCCCAGATACTTACTCATGTGGATACTGCAGATCTATTACTTTGTGATTGCTTTGTGGTTGTTGGATTAGAGGTACCTCGGATAAAGGTCCCAAAGGACCGGGGGATGACATATTCGTGTAGTAGTTACCTAGTTACAGAGGTAACCCGGCCTTGTGTTGGCAGAGATCTAACCGTAACGTTAGTTCTCGGGACGTCCCACCAGAGGCGATCCCATAGACAGTAGGAAGTTCCTTAGCCTGACCATTTGTTGGAAATCCATTCATCCAATACGTGCCTTGTACGGTTTTAGTTGTATTACCTGCCATTCACTTATGGTGGTCACCACTGTTTGGATGGTAGCTATAGCAGGCATAGTTCGGAATGTCTATGCTCGCTAGGATTTATATTCTACTTTCGAAATTGTTTTCCACACTTTGCACTTATAGTAATAATATCAAAGAAAACTTTCTCGTATTAAGCATATTTGACTATCATAAGGAGAAATCTCCTCCAATTCTGCGTTTGCATTGTGTGTGTGGCGGGAGGCCTTATGGTAGTTTCATTTTCTAAAAAGCATTGCGGATTTCAAATTTAAATTATCTTGTTAGTTTTAAAGACCAAATGCTTTTGTTTGCTCATACCAGTCCCATGACTGACCTGGAGTTTATTGTTCCTTTCCTAAACTCTGGGTGCCCACTATTTTCCCACACGGGCAGTCTAGAGTTGGGGTTTTCAGATAATCAATAGTAGGTGTAGATTCGATAGCTTTCAGCTTTAGGATTTGGCAATCGCATTTGGATCGAGTTGCTTCTCTTCATCTTGATTTGGGAGTTCGAGCCATTTCTGGATTAGTGCTTTGGAGATGGAGATTACTGATACTGGAGTTCTTTCTTGAAGACCATATTGGAGCTTTGTTCCGCTGCTAGTGTTATCTTTTCTTTCCGCTGCTATTATCTTGTATCATATCTCTGATGTATGTTGATATCTATTGTATCATTCTGTTGTATCAGATATTGTATCAAATGTTGTATATTGATATATGCTATTCTTTTTCTTCCGCTGTGTTGTACTTAATGTGTTATAAGCTCCAACGAACCAGGTTCGACGTTTGGATCTGCGGCATTTGAATACGAGTGTCGTATTCAGTGCCGATTTTCGAAGGTCGAGTCAGGGTCGTTATAAGTGGTATCAGAGCTGATGGTTAAAACCTTAGCTCAGGAGTATAACACGTTAAGTAACTCATTAGAGATAGGGTGAAGTAAACCCTAGAATGAGTATATCCCTAAGATATCCGTCGAATGCCTCAGTAAATTCTCTTACTATCCACTGATAGTAAGTATGAGTGCGAGAAGTGAACGAGATAAGGGACAGGGAAATACCAGTACAAGAGGTCAATAACCTGCAATAGCGGAAAACAACTTTTCTCTATCAATCTCCTTTGATTCGATTTCGAATTCTTTTTGATTGCTTCGTAGCTGCTCCAGAAAGAAGTTTCGGTGTGATGGTGGCCTTACGAATCGTTGTAGGAAATCCTTAATTCGTATCTTCATCGATTTCTTATCAGCTTTTCGTTCTAAACTCTAATAAATTTGAAATTGAAATTGAAAATTTTAAATAAGTTAGAGATTTTAAATTAAGTTAATTGGATAACTAATATGAAGCTAAATTTGAATTGTATTAATAAAACAATATCGGTTAAAAACCAAATTGAAATTCTATTGTAATTTCTTGTGTATATCAAAGCCCGAAGAGGAACAAATTGGTATATACTTTGGAGTATTCCGACCCGAATTTGGAATCCATATCCATTGTTTGAGAAATTGTAAAAGATTGAATCTATCTATCTATCTATTCTTTGGGATCCGATATATTCTACGAACGATTAGTTATCCCTTCGAACTAATCAATGCCCTCGTATATTCGTAGACCGATGGACCGAATATCTTGTGTAATAATTGTATGAGTTTATTCTCATATTGTTGATATTCTGATTTGGTAAACCGAATGCAGAATAAATATTTCGATATGAATTGATCAATTATTTCTTTATCTATCATCTTTTCTTCTTCGTCTCTCTTGCAAATTTCGAGGACGAAATTCTTTTAAGGGGGGAAATCTGTAACATTCCTGAATTTTGAACAAGTTTAATTTGACAATTTATTTAATTTTGAAAAATATAATTGTGGATTTAATTATGAATTTATTAGAAAATTTCTATTTTTGAGTTATAAATAGATTTGAATTGGGAATTTAAGATTAAAAATATAAATTGTGATTTAATTTTCAAAATTAATAAAGAGGTATTTTTTTTTTTCATATAAATATATTTTAAGATAGAATATTCAAAATGAAATAAAATAACACCCTAAAATTTTCAATATAAATTTATAATATATTTTAAACTTGGAAATGCAATTTGAAAATAAATTGAAAGGTCTCAAACAAATAAAATCAGTGATAAACTATATATGGGAAAATTCCAATTTTATTACCTTTCTTATTAATAAATCACTTATTAATAAAATGAGTTTTTAAAAATCATTCCTTTCTTCAAATTGATGTAAGTTGAAAATAATAAACAAAATAGATATAAAAACAAGAACTAAAAGTTTAAAATGTAAATATACACAAGGAAGTAAAGAGAAATACATACACATGTGAGATGTAGTAGAGTAAGAAAATCAACAAAATCTAGAGCTTGAGATTGTTTTTAACAAGTGGCATCAAGTATATTTGATAAAATAAAATAATAGAATTAAAAAAAAATTACAAGAACTCTTCATTTTCCCATGCTCAATCATATTAGATTTCAACCAAATCTGAAAACAAGTAACATCAAAGATTTAGTTTTTCAAAACTACAACACTCAACAGAAAAAAAATAAGGGCAAAGATCAGGAAAAAAAAAGAGAAAAGAGACATAGCAACCTGAAGCAACTAATTCAACTCAAAAACCAAGATCAAGCTTTCGACAAGATCAAATGCAGTTTCAGTTTTTTTTTCAAAATTAATCATCTCTCAGGTAAATTTTGAACTCATAGTTTGATAATTATGATCTTGAGATCAAGTTTTAAACAAATTCAACAATTTGCAGATTTACAAAATTACAGAACTGCAGTTTTGACAGTGAGCAAGGATCTCTGGAATGAATTAAGTTAAGTAAAATTCTTTTAAAAGTTTGAATTTAATGTTGATTGATTAATAACAAAGCAAGGATCTAAGTAATAGTATCAATCTAAGTTGCAGGAACAAGTCAAGTTCAAGGCAAAGGATTGATATCTGTTTTTAAATGCAGGAGAGCTTCCCTGTGTATAACAGAAAAGAGAAAAAAATCAGACAGTGAGTAAAAAATTTAAATTTTTGTGTTTGATGAATTAAATAAACAAATGCAAGAGTAAATAAGCAAAGATTCTTAATTTCAAATATACAGGCTCAAAAATTTACTCCCTGTTTCCTACTTCCTCTTTGTCTCTGCCTTCATTAACAGGTGAGCAAATCTCCTTCCTGAACTTGTTTATTTTTGTTTGTGAGTAACTTCTTTTCTTAAAATTAAAACTTAAGTATATCTGATGCTTGTTTTATGACTGAAATGTATGTGCTTGTGTTGTATACCTGATAGTATGTTGAATGGAGTGTTTATGAGTAACACTTTCTGGTTTAAAAACTTAAATATTAAATTTTAGCATGATTTATGACTTGTGTAGATCTGGTTGTATGTTGATTTGTATATTGAGGGTAACCTCATAAAATTTTAAAGTTTAAGAAATTATGAAGTGCATGCTTGTTCTAGTAATAAAAACTGTATTTAGTATAGTTTCTGTTTTGTGATATTTACAGTATTTTCTAAGTTCCAGGATCCAAGTTTTAAAAGAAACTTAAGTGATTTTAAAATTTATCTTTGATAATATAAGAGATTTGGTCAATGCATGTTTAATATATCATCAATGATAAACTTAAGATTTTGTTTAAGATGAAAAGAAGGAAAAAAAAAATATACCTGTAGTTACTGGAAATAAAGTTTTAACAAAGGAAGTTAAAACCTGTCAAAATCCAGTTGATTGATAATTTCAGGTGTTTGAATCAAAGTTAAAACTAAATTGTGATTATTTAAAATCAAATTGCAAATTTTAGTGATGAATTTTTGGTGCATTACTGTTTTATCTGGAAAAAGGGGAATGCTAAACCTAGTTTTATTTGGCACTGCTTTGATTGATCGGGAGGAAACCACAAGTGACCGAGTGTCTTGATTTTTGGGTCAATGGTAGTTGGAGCATTGGTGCAGGTGTGGTCGGAGTAGTTGTCGATAAGGTGGTCGGAGGAGGAGGAAATGAGGGTTTACAGGTTTGGGTGGAAGTGCCTGTTGCTGACAGATTTTGAATTGGGGAAACTCGAATCTGATTTCGAGTGTGTTGAGGGATTGTGATGATCGCGAGGTGATGTAAGGGAGGTCGGCGACTTGTTCATGGCCTGGGCGGTGGCCGGAGGTGGCTACAGTCATCGTGCATATGCACGGGGAAGAAGGAGTATCAGGGAGGAATTGGGTTTTGCAGTAGTTTTGTACTCGAGATTATACTCGAGTGAAATCAAATTTTGCTCGAAGTAGCCGTTGGTTTTACCCGAAGCAAAAACATGATGTCTCGGGTCAACCTGTAGAATTACAGGGTACACAGTAGAACTGTGTATGTTTTAAAAATTTGGATTTTAAACCTTTAAATTCTGGGTATAAATTTTAAAATCTGTAGATTTAGGTTTTAAATAGGGTTTAGGTTTAAGAAATAAAATTCAAGTTGTATTTTTGATTTGAATTCAAATTTGTATTTTGATTTGAATTCAAATGCCAGGTTTGGAAACCCTGTTTTCTGTTTTAAAAAAATCTGGGTTTAAAAACTTTTAAAACCTACAGTTTTGGTTAAAGTAAGGATTAAGCATAAATTCAAATGCAAGATTGAATTTCAGATTCAAATTTAAAATCCCAGTATTGAAAATAAAAATCAAAGTTTCAAATTTTATCTTAATTTACTATTTCATTTGGTAAATAAGTTTAAAAACTTAAATATTAAATTTTTAAATGTGAGTAGTATTTACAGATTAATTTTTAAATCTGGAATTCAAAGTTTAAGAATGAGCTTCAGTTCAAAATTTAAAAAGAAGATTTGAATTTGAAGTTGAAACTAAGAATGGATTGAATTTCCAAAATCTTTGAAATGAATTTAACTTCAAAATTTTTATGATTTCATTTTGAAGTCAAACCTTTGTTTTGACTTGTAAATTTAAATAAGTTTTAAATTTATTTAAAAACTTTGATAAGTTTAAAAATTATTTTATTTTAAAACTTGAATTTAAATTGAAATTTAAGGATAAGTTCAAAAGTACCTTGTTTTGAATAATGTTGTTTTAAACATAACTAAGTTATGTTTTATTTTGAAATTTAAATTTAGATTTATGTTTTAGAATTAATTAACATGGTAATTAAGATTTGTTAATTAATTTAATTAATTAATTGAATTTGGAATTAATAATTGATTAATGATTAATCATTTTGGAATTAAGATCATTAATTAAATTTTAATTAATGATAAATGAATATTAATTATGTAATTAAGTTTTAAATTAAGGTTAATTAACTTTATAATTAACTTTAATAAATAAATGATTAAAGATAATTTAATTGGTAATTAATTTAAGTTAATTACCTTATAAAATAATTAAAGAATGGTTAATGAAGGTCATTAACCAGGATTATTTAACAATTAATTAATTTGGTTAATTTTATTTATTAATTAGATTAATTAATTTAATAATAATCAATTACAAGTGGATTGAGTAATTACTTGATAAAGTAATTAAGAAATTAATTACTTAATGTAATTAATTTAATTGAATGAGATTGTTTAATAAAGTTTAATTAATTTTAAACATTTGGGTTTTATAAATAACTACTTTATGTAATTAATGATTTGGAAATTACATAGTTAAGTAATTGTTTAATATTTACAGATTGTAATTAAGTGGAGATGTTTAAGTGGGAGGTAATTTGGATTAATTATTTAGTAATTAATCAAATAATTAATTTAAGAAATTAAATTAAGGATAATTAATTTGGGTCAATATAGTAATTAAGTTGTTAATTACTTTGAATAATTAATCTAAGAAATAATTTAGATCATTTATTATTTAATTAGTGATGTAATTAAGGATGATTAATTAGGATTAATTAATCAATAATAGGTAATAAATTAAATGTAATTAATTTAGAAGTAATTAAAGAAGCAATTAAGGGAAGTTAATTACTAATGAAAGTGATTATGTGAGGAATAGATTTAAAACCACATAGATTTATTCATCTTAATTGTAGATGTTTGATTGCCAATGCTTCATGATGGATTGATATGTTTTGTGATGCTATGTAATGCTTTGTGCTGGGCTATTTTATTCGTGACGTATATATTGTTATATGTATATGCAACCCCTTGACCCGTAGAACGACATTTAAATTTCGATGCGACAGGGAGTCGGATTCCAGTTGGTTATCCGAATCCCACATCGAATTGTAATGATTGAATCTGTGCTGATTGATGATGTGACACGCTTATTGGGTAAAACCCCTGGACCACACTTATACACACACAAATATGGATTGCACGTGGAAATGAATTAAGTCACGGATTTTGAAATTGTTTTAAAATTGAATTTTTAAATCCAAAATAGTTTTTGTTTAAACTAGAATTGAAGCTTTTGAAAATGGTTATTTTTAAATAACTTGATTGAGTTTTGAAATTTAAATAATTGGATTTAAATTTGAATTCAATAATTGAAATTGAATTCTATGACTCGGAAACTATTGTCTAAAAGGTTATTCAACTTACAAATGGGTTATATGGGTTTTAAACCATTTTTCAAGGTGATGTTTTGAAATTTAAATTCAACTCAAGATTTCAACTTGTATAAATTAGATTTGCTTTCTCATAAGAAATGGACTTTCAAGTTGTGTTAAAAGAATTTTCAAGTCTAAAAGGAAAATTGTTTTCCAAGTTTTAGATAAATCTTTGGAAATGTGTTTTGAAAGCTATAAATCTTTAATTTAAAGATTTATCGAGTTAATCCATTTGGAATGGAAGTTGTTTTGAATCTATGAATAGATCTTTGTGAAACTAGGTGAAACTTTGTGAAATAAATCTTTTTGTTTAAAGATTTAAAAATGGTAATTTGTTTAACCATTTGAAAGAAAAGTTTTGGATTTTTATAAGTTGTGACTTAGCTAAAATCCCATATCCATATGTTTTAAAATATGGCGCTCACTATTCGGTTTTGCCGGGAGAGGACCTTGTGTCATATAGCCCATTCCGAATAGTGATACGACGTTATGGATAGCATTTGAAGACCGGTGGTGAAGACCGGGTATTTGTGAGAACGATAGGATAACCTATCGATTGACTCTGCACTGAGTTGCTCCGGTATAGAGTTCTCCTTAGTGATGGGAAGTCCGATCGGGATTGTGGATACCCGGATTTGCAAGGGCTTCTTCGGAAGTGCCTTCGGTTCTGTTCGAACCCGGAACAGACTTGTATGGTTGTATGTCCGACATTACACTTTGAGATGTTATCTGATCTCTATCAAATACATTTCTGCTTGGTGGCGGAGAATTTATTCTCTTAGCTTAACACCCTTCTCTGAGACGTACGAGCTCAGAGGTTATGTAGTTGATATTTATCAGTGATATTCCCAATTTGGTAATGTGGCGTGCTGAGTGCTGCTGTGTGATGATCATTGGTTGATCATTTGTGATATGATCATTCGTTTGATCATTTATCTTTGTGATCATTGCTTTGGTCATCTGTTGACCCAAAGCATGGCTTTGTTGCACAAAGCGTAGCTTTGTGGACGAGACTGCATCAGGACCTCACACCCCGGAAATGGTCGAAACAGGAAGATGCGGCAAGGTTATGAGGGTCGCGCCCTTTAGGGTGTGTCATTCCCTTCTGGTAAAGGGTGGTATCATGGTATGGAGCCCAGATACTTACTCATGTGGATACTGCAGATCTATTACTTTGTGATTGCTTTGTGGTTGTTGGATTAGAGGTACCTCGGATAAAGGTCCCAAAGGACCGGGGGATGACATATTCGTGTAGTAGTTACCTAGTTACAGAGGTAACCCGGCCTTGTGTTGGCAGAGATCTAACCGTAACGTTAGTTCTCGGGACGTCCCACCAGAGGCGATCCCATAGACAGTAGGAAGTTCCTTAGCCTGACCATTTGTTGGAAATCCATTCATCCAATACGTGCCTTGTACGGTTTTAGTTGTATTACCTGCCATTCACTTATGGTGGTCACCACTGTTTGGATGGTAGCTATAGCAGGCATAGTTCGGAATGTCTATGCTCGCTAGGATTTATATTCTACTTTCGAAATTGTTTTCCACACTTTGCACTTATAGTAATAATATCAAAGAAAACTTTCTCGTATTAAGCATATTTGACTATCATAAGGAGAAATCTCCTCCAATTCTGCGTTTGCATTGTGTGTGTGGCGGGAGGCCTTATGGTAGTTTCATTTTCTAAAAAGCATTGCGGATTTCAAATTTAAATTATCTTGTTAGTTTTAAAGACCAAATGCTTTTGTTTGCTCATACCAGTCCCATGACTGACCTGGAGTTTATTGTTCCTTTCCTAAACTCTGGGTGCCCACTATTTTCCCACACGGGCAGTCTAGAGTTGGGGTTTTCAGATAATCAATAGTAGGTGTAGATTCGATAGCTTTCAGCTTTAGGATTTGGCAATCGCATTTGGATCGAGTTGCTTCTCTTCATCTTGATTTGGGAGTTCGAGCCATTTCTGGATTAGTGCTTTGGAGATGGAGATTACTGATACTGGAGTTCTTTCTTGAAGACCATATTGGAGCTTTGTTCCGCTGCTAGTGTTATCTTTTCTTTCCGCTGCTATTATCTTGTATCATATCTCTGATGTATGTTGATATCTATTGTATCATTCTGTTGTATCAGATATTGTATCAAATGTTGTATATTGATATATGCTATTCTTTTTCTTCCGCTGTGTTGTACTTAATGTGTTATAAGCTCCAACGAACCAGGTTCGACGTTTGGATCTGCGGCATTTGAATACGAGTGTCGTATTCAGTGCCGATTTTCGAAGGTCGAGTCAGGGTCGTTATACAGAGAAGATGCGGAAGATTTTTATACTCTTTTTATATACGATAAGAATTTCTTTGTCAAAAGAAAGTCAGATCCTTTTGTCCATTTAAGACGATAAACAAAGATATGTTGAAAATTTTAAAATATTGAGAAAAATATAATATAGAGAAGAAGATGGGTAGAAGAAGAGACAAATAGCCATTAAAGGCTACATTTTAATGATATTTATAGACTTAGATCCTAAGTAAGTATACAACAAAAAAAACTAATCTACTATCATGGATACTGTATTATCCATGATTTATTACTTAACATATAATAACGATCTCTTAATGGAAACAAATATAATAAATCTTCATTTTTTTGCCAAAGTTAGTTAATCAATCTTTATTTGTGTCACATATTTGGCACTTTCTTTTTTCTATAAAGGACCAATTTGAAATTCTTTGGAAAATTGTCATTATAATTTGCACTAGAAAATAGCATTTGAAATGGTCCTTCTTGAATGCAGCCGAAAAATACATGCACATCACCACACATTATTTTAGGATTATTCTATTTCAATAAGTAATATTTCTTTCTTCTTTTGAACAAGTATACTGGGAAAGATCCTTTGAAAATTTTCCATTATAATATACCTTATAAAATAGCATTTGAAATGGTCCTTTAAATGCTTGAATGCAGTCAGAAAATTAATGATCATCAGTCCGAAACTTAATGTCATGCTTTTGTTTACCATTGATTTGTTGTACTCAAGATAGCATTTGAAAAACAACGATTATAATTTACACTAGAAAATAGCGTTTGAAAAGGTCCGTTAAATGCATAATAGGTTAGATATAACACTAATTGGGTATAATCTATAAGTATTCAAATCCTACTAAAAATGATAGCACTGACTAGATCAAAATACTGCTGGTAGGCTAAATATAACTTTGATTGGATAAAACCTAGAAATATTTCCATTATAATTTACAATAGAAAATAGCATTTGAAAAAAATTTATATTTATTTTCCTTAGAAATTAGCATTTGAAAAGGTCCTTTAAATGCTTGATATGCTAAATATAACATTAATGGGTATAATCTAGAACCTTAAATGTATAGCAATACTCGTTACTTGATAAACTACCACCTATTTAATAGAAAGTAATCTGTAGAAAACTTGACCACGTCAGTTAAGTAAATTCATTATTAAATAGAATATGGTCATTCACAATAAGTCCAACTTTCTCCATCACTCATTTATTTCCACCGTTCTCCACTCTTTATTGTCCTTCGCCGTTATTCGCTACTGCTCGCCACCATTGACCCCCAAAGTCATAGTTCTATCAAAGATTCAGATCAATCTAAATGCACAATTTTCTAAAATCCAATGATATTATAATTATTGTATACAATATATAAGATGTATAATATTTTATTAGCCATGATTATGATGTGTTGTATATAAGTCATATAAAATATCAGCAGAAATTCACCTCTAGTACCATAAGACCATACACTTTACCGGTGTTGTAATATGACGTGAATAACATCCATAAACATCAAAAATAGATGAAACAGTGTAACGACCCAGTTTTTCAATCATCTAAATTTAGAATATTTGATTGGCTTTAAATATTTAAAAGTGAATTTTATAAGTTGAATAACTTATATTTCGAATATAGTGATTTATTTGGATAATTAAATTGTTAATTTAATATTTGAAATTTCATAAAAATAATTAAAATTTGAATTTAATAAGATTGAAAATGTTTTCTAAAGTTTTTTTAAATGCTATTTGGATTTGAATAGAGTTAGCGAACTTCTAAAATTGAATTAAAAATTAATTTATAGAAACTGGGAATTTTAGTATTTAATTGACGTGTAAAAATAGTCATTTTTGACACTATCTCGGATTTTGACAAAACTAGTTTCATTGGATCCGTAATAGCGAGTTATTATAGGATTTCAAATTTGATGTTAATCGGACTTACAGTTTGATCGTGCGAAGTTGAAATGCTTAGAAATTTATTTAAGTAAATTTATTTTAAATAATTTGATTCAATAACCTATCTTCCAAATATGATTCCATTATGTTTGGAATAGGAGTAAAACAATATAAACGCCGGACGGTACGCTTCGTTTGAAGTTCAAAAAAATTTCGGATGAATAGTGTACAATTTTTTTTATATAAAAGGCCATCACTTTTCCATTTGTAAATAGAAACCTAACCCTAGGGCCGCCACCTTATATTTCAATGGCCTAGAAACTCCACACTTCCTCCTCGTTTATCTCTCCATCCACCTACTATTTTGAGAAACTTCCAACTAGGAAGTTGAAGAGCTCGAGGAGAGAGTCACATCGATAGGTTGTGATCTGGATTGAAGCATCATGGTGGTTGCTAGGGAGGCACGTTCTAGCCGAGCTCATTGGTGTTTTTCCATCGATTGGGAGAGCTAGGGGGTGCGGTCCTCGGCCGATGGTGGAGGCGAGGTTGGGGCGCTCGGTGGAGGTAGTTGATCGACTTCCTGTTGTCGATGGTGGCAGCGACACAATGATGATGTGGAGCGTGTTGGGTTTAGGCGATGAGGAAGAAGCAGGAAAAGAAAAGGCGGCCGGATCGTGTTCTTCAAAAAGCAATGGCCTAGATTATTCCAGAGGTTTAAAATTTACAAAAAGTTGTAAATTATATATTAAATTCGTGTAAACTTGTAAATTGCATAACTTATTCATACAAGTACGGATTTGCACGAAATAAACAACATTGGGTCCGTACATGCAAACACTATACGATAGAGATGGATTGGATCAATTTGGAGCTATGAAAATTTTGGTTAAAATAAAACGTGCGTTTAATTTTAATCTAAATAAATTGCTATCACGACGACTGCAGCCAAAGTGAGTACAACTCACTCTTTCTCACTCACTTATATTTTTATATGTGCGAGAATAGTTTTATATATGATGATTGATGATTGTTTGAGTGATATATGATATATTATGAATATTGATTGGTTTGGATATATTTTTCGCCTATTTTAGCAAACGCAACTCTATATGTTCCCTTGTATGAGCCGATGGCCCTTTATACGTGCATCTGCCTCGAAGCGGACATTGTACATATTTTCTTATATCTATATTTGTTGCAGTAACAGGTTGGAGAGATCCAACGGGATTCCTCAACGTTGATTTTATTTACAGATATTGTTATATATTCTATTATCATGTGATATATGATATTTGGAGGCCATGATTGATATGATAGATGTGAAGTGCCTTTTTTTGGTGCTTTTGCAGTATTGGGCCATATTTTGAAAATTTAAAAATATTAAAACGATGAATTTAATTTAAGAAGGATTTCAAAGTGATTTTGAAAATATATACGCGTTAATAATTTTTGAATTGTTAAAAAATGGATTTATTTCAAATAAATAAAAGTTATAATTTTTTTATGTTATGAAAATTATGGCTTTGTGAAGTATAAGTAGAATATGTCTTTTGAAATATAAAGTTAACTAATTGTTAAAATAAGTAAAATTGAAATTTTGGACTTATTATAAATGGTTTATATATAAGATTTATAAAATTGATATTTTAATGGAATTATAAAGTGTTTTATAAATATTAGAAATGGAATTGTAATCAAATTAATATATGGATTTGCAATTGAAATTTAGAAATTAACTTATAATGGATTTTATAAATAATAAGAATTGAAAGGAATGAATTTGTAAATTAGAGATTTATAAGTATTAACTTATAATTTAATTTTGAATTATAAATGAGATATAAATAGGATTTATTAATAAAGGAATTTTGTATATGGAAGTCTATAAAATATAAATGGAATTTATAAACATTGTTTTATATATGTGAAATCAATTTAAATTGATAAGTTAAATATGAAAGTTTATTAAATGAATTATATTCATGATTTTGGACAGTGAATAACCTTTTAAATTAGTTATATATAAGTAATGAATTTGGTAAAGGATTTATATTCACGATTTTGGATAGTGAATAACCCTTTATGTTAAATGTGTAGAAGTAATGAATTTGATAAAAGAATTATATTTATGATTTTTGATAATGAATAATTCTTTAAATAAAATGGATGTTTTGGAAAGTGATATTATAAAATGGAGTTAAATGGTTTGAAAATAAAATAATTTACAGATTTACTAACTATTAAATAAGTACATGGAAATGTTTTCCAAATGTCCAATAAGTGAAATGGTTTTGAATATCATGTTTTTAAAGACATTTTGAAGTGAATAACTGGGAATCTTTTAAAATATAAACGATTAATGAAATCAGGCCCAATGACTACTTAAGTGCTAGATTTTGTTCGTTGCTTTGATAGTCAAATAACCGACTATCAAATTTGGCCATTTTAGTTCCTCAACTTGATGTGGAAACTAATTAGTCGTACACTTAGTACGCAACTAACTGTGTAGGCTTCATTATCGTTTATGTTGAGAATGTTGATTCGTATATTGCGGAGTGATTACACCAATCTATCGATCTTCCTTCTTGGCCGAAGGATAGTAAGTTGAAAGTTAGAGACGTAATAAGCCTATGAGACTTGGTTTCTGTGTGAGGCTAAGAAACGCATTTGTGTTATTGGTGCGAAGAGACCAGGATGATATTTATTTGAAAACCACTTCGGACCAAAATTTATACGATGATTATGCAGGTTGGTCGATGATATTGGGATTTTCATAGTGAAGGGCTGCTTGTTGATTGTTGGGGTTGAAATCCCAATATACATCAAGTAGCAGTAGTCTCTTCGTTATGAAATATCCAGTGCAAAGACTATTCGCTAATAATCCTAGGGATTTCCAGTTCCAATAGGACCATAGCTTTTGAACCGTATACCAAGGTGAACAATGAGTTCACAATCGCTGATTTGTGTTTCGTCCCATAAGACCATAGTGCGAGTGGAAGCTCATTAATCAATTTCTCTTTAGCTCTAGTCAGTCACTTCTTCATGGTGGATTTAATGGTTTTGTTCACTGCTTTCACTTGCCCATTTGCTTGTGGGTAGGCTATCGTGAAAAAGCTCTTTTTGATCCAGTAACACTTGCAAAAGTCCTTGAACTCGATGCTCTCAAACCGAGTCCCGTTCTTCGTGATAATTTCTGCTATTCTTCAAACCTACCACTAATATCTTCCATTTTAAATTTAATTACCTTTTTAGTAGTTTTTACGGCAAGTGATTCCACGTCATCCTCTTTCATAAAGTAATCAACTACAACGAAAGCGTATTTAGCTCCTCCTCGTGCTATCAGTAGTACACTAATTATATCGATCTTTGTGTAAATTCTGAAGGCTGGGCTATCAAGATCTTAGCGAATCTTTGGAATCGATCACACCGTCTATTGTAGTTTGTTGAATCTCGATTTATTGTTAGCTAGAATTATCTGTAGCGGATGTCTTATTCGCCTGTGTTTTCCCCTCGGTGTGTTTACTAAAACTACATTCGTGAATTTCCAGAAGAATCTACATATCTTCATCCTTGGTCACATGCCTGAACAAAAGGGAGGAGAATCCTCTCATTTATAGCACTCTACATGTATTATGAATTGTGGTGCCTTTCGAATGAGCTTCTTTTGTTTGTTCCGGTCTTCGAGGAGTATTCCCCTGAGTAGGTAGTCCTTTATTGGCGCTATCCACGACTCTTCCTCCACTATAGTTTCTAAAACTCAATCAATGTTCATTTGATTTAAGCTAGGAGTAGCCAATACTACCACAGGAACCAATCCCATCAGCTATACTTCTTCAGAACTGGCAAGCTAGCTAAGGAATCGGCCTTCGTATTCTCCTTTGTAGGAATGTGAGATGTCATGTAGTGTTCAAGTCATTGAGCAACTCCCAATCCTTTGAAATGTAAGGGGCGATTTTTGCGCTCTTAGCTTGACATTCCCTACTAATCCGGTAGAAGATTAGTCGGGAGTCGTTGTAGATAAGAATTTTTTTTTATTCCCAACTCTTTCGCAATCTTCAGTACTGCTACCAATGCCTCATATTCTACCTCGTTGTTGGCGGTCGGAAATTCAAGCTTTAGGGCATAGAAAATTGACCATCCTTTGGGAGTTTCGTGCATAACTCCCGATCCCTGCTCATGAGCAGAATCCATTTGACACACCACCAGCGAATAATTTCCATTGGGACACTGTGATCACTGTTCCTACTAATCATCATCGTGAAAAGTGAACTTGACGATGAAGTCAATTAGCGCCTGTCCGTAAATCGCTCTTCGGGGATCGTTAGTCACACCGTATTGGCATAACTCGATTTTCCATTTAGAAGTCGTCCCAATGTCTTGGGTCAATAGGGTACCTATTTCAAGGGTTACCCATCAGCGCCTTGATCGGGTTAGCCTGGAAATACGTTAACCATTTTCTGGATGTTATTAGCAAGCAGTATGCCAGCTTTTCCAACTTCGGGTAGATTCACTCAACTCTGGTTAACCACTTTCTAATGTAGTAGATCGGTCGTTGAACCCTAGCTTCCTCGCACATAACCACTGCACAAATGCATGGACAGACACCGCCAGGTAAATAAAAAAGTCCTTATCGTCTACTGGTTTAGATCAACAGAACCGATGACATCTCCATATGTCACGGAAATTCTTCGAAAGTAGCCTGGCAGTCCTAATTACATTTAAAGTTCTTCTTACCCTTCTTTAATGCATCAATACACATGTTCGTCACTCTAGAGATTAATCAACTCAATGTTGCATTCTTTCCATTTAAGCATAGTAATTTCTTCATTGTTGGGGCTCTAATGTTTCGTAAGGCGTCAATCTGTTCTGGATTGGCCTCAACGCCCCTTGTATTCACGATGAAACCGAAAATTTTTCTGGAAGCTGTGTAGTTAATGCCCCGCTATTACCCCGCCATATCTCATAGCGGGTTTCTACCGCTACGATTTTTCCATATAGCCCCAAAATATAGCCTTTCCGCTTTAATTCCCGCTATTTCCGCTATATCCCATTATTCCCGCTATATTTTTCTATTTCCGCTATATCTTCTTTAATAAAAAAATAAAAAAAATTACATTTATACATGATAAATATTATGAAACTGATTTATTTGATTTAATTTTTAATATATTTCTAGAAATGAAAATACTCTAATATTCTACTAAATTCAATTATGTTATATAACAGTTTTACGTTTATTTAAAGTATATTCGCACATGTTTTTTGTTTAAAATTATTTATGTAATAATTATAATTCAATTGAATGATAATTTTTATTTAATTACCATTTATATATTTGTTAAAACATTAAGTACGATTTTTATATGCTATTTTAGAGCCATCCGCTATATCCCGCTATGACTTTATGCACCTCCACCGCTTCGAATCTGCCGAGCACATTAACTGCATAGTCTGGAAGCCACTCCAAATGAACATTTGAGCGGGTTAATTTTTTCGTACTTCCAAAGGATCTCAAACATCTCCGAGAGTTAATCTAAATGGTTTCCATACACTTGTGACTTCACTATCATGTCATCTATGTAAACTTCCATCATTCGTCGGATTTGGTCCTTGAACATTGTATTAGCCAATCTTTGGTAAGTAGCTCCGACATTCTTCAGATCAAACGACATTACAAGATAGCAATATAATCCTAAGTCCGTAATGAAGCTGATATTCTCCCAATCTGGTTCATGCATCATAATCTAATTATCCTCTGAGTAGGCATCCATAAATGAGAGCAATTCGTGCCATGCGGTTCCATCAACAAGCTGGTCGATCTTGGTGAACAAAGAGCAATCATTCGAGCTGGCTTTGTCCAAATCTGAATAATCAATGGAAGTTCACTACTTCCCATTCGATATTCAAACCAACATAGGGTATGACACCCACTCAAGTTAAGTAGCATTATGGATAAAGATGTTGGCCAACACCTTATCCACTTCTTTTAGTGCAGTGGATCGCTCCAGACCTAGGTCGCGTCTCTTCTATCTTATTGACGTGAACTTGGGGTCGATATTAAGTGTGTGACACTCTATCTCCCATGATATCTTGAACATATCTGAACGCGCCCAAGTGAACATGTTCAGATTTGTCCAAAAAAAAGTTAATCAGTATATTTTGCAATGTTATCCCTAGAAAAACCATCTTAAATACCTAAGTCAGGTCATTCATGTCAATAGGTATAGCCACAGTAATCACTACCTGTGTTACCTGTATCTCCCCTAACTTCTTCCTAGGGTCTGTAGCGTTATCGAAGCGACTATGGTCCCCAAGCCAGGGACTGTTTTGTAATTGCTATGCTTGTAGTTTCTTAATGCGGAGAGTCTTCCCCTCGTTCTTTCCCTTTTCATAGCGTTTAGCTTCACGTAATTCAGCAATGTATCATTCCTTTGCAGTACTTTGGCATGCTCCTCCTACTCATATCTCATTCTCCGTTATAAATTTCATCATCAGATACCATGGAGCCAAAATGATCCTAAGTCGACAAGGGCCGGTCGGCCTAGAAAAGCATTAAAAAGCGAAACACTCATCAACATTCAAGAATGTTTGTTCTCCTTCTCCGAGTTCTAAAGGAAGGTTGATCGTTATAATCGGCTGTTTAGATTCACCTGTAAATCCTTTAACCTTCGTTTTACAGGTGGTCACATCCTTCATGCTAAACTTCATTTGGTCAAATTTTTTTCGAAATAAAATATTGATCGAATTTCCATTTTCAACCAATACTCAATGCAAAACTGTTGGTCTTATCTCGACAATTTCTGCCATTGGATTGAAAGTCGGTGCTTCTACATTCCTAAACACAATGTCCTCCGAAATTATTCATTGTTACTTAGTCGGAACTCCATCTTCGATGGCATATCAACTCTCGTATGGTACATGCTTCAAAGAACTGGCATATCACTTCATTTCACCCCAACTCTTCTGGAACTAGGTGAGATCCTCCTGGGATGGTGTTTATAACAAGTCATTCATCAGTTCGCTTTGGCACTTCTCCATTGGGTCCAGGTGGTTTCCTTTGAGCATTCAACCTTGGGGTCCAGCAGGTTGTCCGGCGTTTTGCAGTTTCTTCACATACTACTGGTGTATGTTGTTTCTTACCAATTCTTCAATGAAATCTTTCAAATGTTGACATTCATTTGTGTTATGCCCATGAGTATCATGGAAGCGACAACACTTCCAGGACTTGTTTTGTTGTTCGATCATTTCCTTCTTAGGAGTTTGTCATACCGCTTAGTTCCTTGAGTGGCAAGATAAATGTTCTCTAAACTGTCATTCAACGGCGTAAATTTATCGGGCCTTAGATTCCTTAGATGTTTCTTGTCCCTGTCACGCCTACCAGCATTTCGATTTCTCTTTTTATGAGTTATAGGTTTCCCTACACTTCCTACAGCAGTTCCGAAACTATTTCCATCTTGTTTAACCGCAACGGTACTCTGAATCACTTCTTTGGTTTTCTCATCGTCGGGATTGCCTTCAACTATATTTGCTTCTTCGAATTTTAGAAACTGATTTTTCTTTCAATGGAATTCCTCCAAGGTAGTAGATTGCCTTATTTTTATCCACCTATCGAAAGGCGTATTCGAGTGAATGCTCCAAACAAGTGCCGTGAATACAAGATATTCCATCGGATTGCTTACTTCCTTGACGACGGCGTTAAATCGGTTCAAGAAAGCTTTCAGTGACTTCATGGGTCTTTGTGACAAGCCAGAAAATGACATAGCATCCTTCGGTTGTGCTGTGGGAAGCCAAAAGTACTGTAGAAACATCTTATCCAATTCATCAAACATTGACATAGATTTAGGCGCAAGCCTAGTGAACAACATTGGAGTAACTCCTTCCAAGAATATATGGAAATGCTACAATGAATAGCATCTGTAGCTCTAGCTTCATCCATGTACCATTCGTATTTGAGTAAGCGTTGTCTTAGATAGGTAGTTCCTTTGTAGGATAGCATTGTTAGCATGATGAACTTTCTGGGTTTTCTTCTCTAAAGATATTTTCTGTAAATGGGGTTCGTCTTAATGAGGAACCCCGATCGTCATCCTTTCAGCTCCTGATCTCCTCCACCAACAATTTGACCATATAACAGATGAACTCCTCGCTAACATAGTAATCCAAAGGTCGACTATCAGGGGCTACACCGAGTGCTTGATTTCACAAACGGTCTCGATTTGCTAACCGACATTTAAGTGCTCTAGTCTCCGGGAGTGCCACCCCGTCGGCATTTAGTGGATTTACGTTTGGCTGAGCTACGATTACCTGAGCTCCACCTTCAACAGCATCAACATCCAACTTCAAATCATCATCATCAAGCTCGTTTTCATCAAGCTACAAGTCCAAATCCTCCTTAGAAACAACCACGGCATCACCTTCCTAAGTAGCATTTGCATGAGCATTCCTTTCTGTATTGAGAGATATTCTCTCGGTACCGATTGGTCATCTTAAGAGGGGATTACACCCGCTTCCTCTTGTAAGTTGTCATGCGGGTCCACTAGTTACTTCCTTCTACTTTTTATTTCTATCTCTCATGTTTAGGCCAGAAATAGGGGAATTATATTGTTCCATAATAGGTGAAGTTTCCCTTCTAGTTCTTCTAGTTCCTGATGGTTGCAAGGTTAGCAAAGCAACCCTCTTGTCCACAAAAGCATTTTGGCCATCCAACATTTTCTAGTTAAGTTCATAGATCATCTTATCAAACTCTCCTCTGGTCGGTACTTCATGTTAAGCAAAGGATCCTAGTATTGCGTTTCCTTTATTAAATTTCATTTAGTTAGTGTTTACTTCATCACCACCAGCTACCGCTCCTGCGGATCTTACGAAGGATGATTTTTCCTTTCAAAATTCCATAGATTTCCAATAGCAATTCTTAAAGCAAGTTCTTTGGATCCAACTTCTGGATCCTTCCTATCCAAATTAGAGAGCTAGATCTAATCTTGGATTCATTTTTCTCATTGAAAGCACTTAAATGTTGATGCCAAAATGGATCAACACTTAAGAATGAGTTGTAGAGAACCTGTAAGACCTACATATAGCATATAACAGTAGAAATGAAAGAAAAATAACAGAGAGATGCCAGATTTTTATTAGGATTCGATAACCTTTGGCCTACGTCCACTTCATATCTTTACTGATTACGAAACTGGGAGAGTTTGTATGAGATTACAAAGAATGAGAGTGACAAGTACAAAATGTTGATAAGGTCGAATGCCTAGAACTATCAGGAGTAGCTGGCTCGGTTACGATTTCAGGGAGGAAGATGGTGAAGAGCCATAGAATCCCAGATCCAGAGTGGAGAAAAAAGATCCAAGAGATCCTCCTTTGGTTGCACATAGGTGTGTATTTATAGGGAAATATGTGTGTTGGGTCAAAAGCCTACATGCAGTAGAGTCCAGGAGTTAGCCTAATGTCACATAGAAGATCGCGAGGTCCACCGAGTCAAAATAATAACTCGGTATCGATTCATTAGACTTAGTTCCTGGTTATTTCCTTAAGTGGAAATTAGTCCAACTATTTTGCTCTACTTTTCTAACTCAAGTTGACGTGTTCCATGCTCTTCGCATCAATATTTGGCTGTTTCCGGTGAACGCTCCATTATCACTTCAGTTAACCGGCTTTCTTCTCTTCAACTCTTGGAATTGATCATCGAAACTCTAGGAAAAAGCTTGGCCACAAGTTGAAGGGGTAGAAAATAAGCCGCACGAAGTTGGAGAAGTGGAATAGGGAAGAAAAATGACTCTATAGTGAGCCAAATGACTTGGAATCAATTTATTTGCTTAGCTTAATTCTTGGTGAAACTCATCCAAGTTGTTTCCTTGCTCCATCTAAGCGTGTTTCTAAGATTTCGAGTCTTTTCTTCTTCATCTTGATGTTATATCTTTTGTTAACTTCTTCTTGGTTAAAAACCCAGTTAACAAACCTTATATGATATTTTGAAAATTTCCTCCAATAGAAATATTCAAGCATTACCCCATTTATTTGATTTGTATATTGGCCTTCCTTCTTCTATCTTCCTTGCTAAGTATTTAGAGATCCCCCATTTTCTATTTGATTTGAAGCTTTTTTATTTTATTTATAAGTGATTTGAGGGGATAGAATTAAAGATTATATTAGATTTTTGCTTTTTAGTTGATAGGAGGCTAGGGTCTTTAGAATGAAAGGAGGTTGGCTAAGTATTCATAGGTAAAAATTAGGTGAAGTCTAGGCTTAGGAAACTTATTGCTTAACCTGCATCCCTTATTCTTACATATATAGAAAATTCATTTTCTTTTGCTTTGTTAAATAATGTTTATCCTAACTCTAATCAGTAGCATTACTTGGAATTAATTCAATATCTTTAACTGATATTTGTACATACGTATTATTAATTGTTGTATGGAATTATCAATTAATATTGATTAGGAACCTTGCTCTTTATTAGTAACTGTTCAATCAGTTGTGATAAATTGATGTTAACCTTTCCAAATTCAATAGTTGGATTTACCCTTATTTTTTATAAATAAAGATATAGCACATATTTTCCTTGAGAAATGCATTCCTTCCATAAATATATTGTTATCTTCTCTTTAAAATATGCAACATTTTCTTTCATTCATTATAACATTACTTTTATTATCCTGGTAATTAATGTTTTTCCTATAAAGTAGTTTAAAGTCTGTGCATGCAAATAACTCTTTACATTTTATTTTAATGCACAAAAAACAATTGTACTCTTTTTTTGAATATAGTCAAGAGAACCTGACAAACTGGCAAACTCCTGAGGTGAATTAAGCTGTGTCTATCCACTTCAACTCATGGCACCAAGATCCTCCGGTACTTTCTATAATATTGACTTGATCCTATGATCAACCCTTAAGCTTAAATTTCAAAATAGGGCCAAAACCGATAATGCGCGTTACAGTAAACTTTCCATAGCTATTTAATTCTAGGGATCTAATTCACATACTTTTTTTAGCAAGGATGTATGATGTATTTTAAAACTAAATAGGGACTCTAGCCAAACTGTCTTGTACGTAAAATTACTAAAATGCCCATTTTCATTAATTAATTATTCTTATCAAAGATACGTGGTGTTACATTCTCCCTACTAAAATAATTTCATCCCTAAATTCCAAGAGACAAAATTGCAACTCATAAACTCAATCATATAATAGCAATTGTGCATGTGCAATACATACACTCAAACCACACTACAAACAAAGCAATCCAACAATTCATTTCGAACATATTCATTTCTTAACATTTCTTGCAATATAATATATGATATCCATATGGACACTAACTATAATTTGAATTCCGGTAACAGTATCTAGCCATGGCAAAATAGGTACAAATGAAATCAATACAAAAAATAACCAAATAAATGTAAATAAATAACATTCATCCATCAAACCAACAGATGCCATGAATATGTGACGAATAATGCATAATACTAATGCAACTTCTATATGAATGCAAGATTATGAAATATAGGTATGAATGCAAAACATCCTAAAATATGCTGATAATTTCTATATGTGTGCAACATGATATATAATGAATCAAGTCACATCTCAAAACATAAACCACACGATAAAGCATATCACAGCATCCAATTTCCTAATTTAATATTAATTATCTACAACAACCATTCATCCTTACCTAAATAAACTAATCAAGCTAACAAAGAAACAAATGGAAAAATCCTCTAATAAATAGTAGAAATGAAAAGATACGATTCTCTCCTCCTCTTTCCAAGTACTCTCAATCGGATCATTTTTAACCTTAACTTATTGACTGTACTACTGGCATATATACTTAATCCAACTCACTAAAAAATGCTCGTGCATAGGTAAACCTCTATAATCCACACTACCAACCTAGATAAACTAATGCCGACTTACGCCATAACTGGTTGCCTTAGCATAAATATGCCTAGTAAAAAATGTAATGCAACCCTAATTGCACATACAAAATGCGTTAGATCATCTCATTAGTACACCGATCACACCATCTTCTAAATATTATGGTAAGAAAACTTGCAAGTGGACCGTGACTCACCTTAAATCAAATAACTTAAATCACTTGCTATTTCTCATTTCATCTAAGAAAATAAAAATATTGTGATGTCTTAAACTGGTGAAAATATCATAACTTCTCTGCAAATTTCTATCCAACTTAAGTTGTATTATTTCACTTAAGATGACACTCCTTCAATCCTCTAACAGTCATGATATCAAGATACCACCTTTCTAGTCTGCAAAAATCTTATCATAAGTTCCACAGCATATAGGAAAGTAAACATTCAAGTATTCAAGTAAAGTAATCCTATTTAATTCATCTATTGAAACATAGCAAACAAAATTCTAAATCTACGTGTAACCTTAAATTGTTTTAACATAAAAGTAATCAATTAGGTGCACGTATTACGCAACACAAAGTATATACACTCAAGTCAATGCTTTACAATGGTTTCTTTGAATAGATAGTCTCCATTAAATCCGAAGGATAATTTAGAGGAATCCAAATTTTCCATTCTCAAAATTTTACCCAAGGCTGCAAAAATTGCTAGGAAAATGCTAGACATACGTGTGAACTAGGAATTAATCGCCTAGGAGAGGATTCATTGGGGATGAGGAGTAAATGTTTTTGATAAACTCCTGCATTTTGAATAAAATTTTATTATTTCGTTTACTATTAATAGATCCAAAATGGGATTTTATGGGTTTGGAAGAAACCTTGGAGAAAAAAATGTTTGAAACTAGCATTTTGATACTTATATGAGAAACTAAGCTTATCGATCCATAAACGATGCCTATAAAACTCAGTCACATGCTTAAATTTATGGTAAATCTCATCTAGGTGGACAAGGCGGATAGCTAAGCATAAGTCTATCCCAACGCCTAAGCGGGTGCCTAGAAGGATTTTTACAACAGAAATTTTACCAAAGTTTTCAAATCTCATTTTCCATGAAAATTGTCTCTCAATGCATGCCAACTGTAATATCTTTCACTTGATGAAAATCCAAATTCTTGATTTAACCATTCATTGTGTAAGCTTAACTCTAACTTCATCCACGACAACTTTTGCAATATAAAATTCCAAATTTTACCATTTCTTTGCACTAAACCACTAATGGAAACATTTTCCCGATTATAACTTCTCCTTATTTTTACCTCAACTGTAATATGATTGAGACAACTGAATATGGGATGACGTCTAGCCATATTAGTCCAATAGACATAATACTCAATAAGTTAAATATTTTTGTACCCAAAACAACATCTACGAACATTTGAAATGGATAACGTGCTAGCCTAGTGAACATAATATGAAACTTAGGTCACATTCAACCCCAACAATGTACTTGCAATTGCGACCACAACTCATGTTTCAATACTTCATAAATATCACAGCAGAACATATATAGTAAGAAGACAATCTACTTAGGGCATCAGCTACAACACTGGGTTTACATGGATATATAAAATACCGATATTATACAATATTAAGAACTTTATCCGTCTCAACTGCCTTAAATTCAAATCTTTTTGGAAGAATAATTACTATAGGGGTTTGAAATCTATAAATAACTCAATTCCCATAAAAGATAATGCCTTCAAGGTTTGAGGGCCAAAATAATTGCCGTAACTCAAGATTATGAGTTGGATAATATTTTTCATGTCCTTTCAACCGTCCACTAGCAATACCAACAACACTACTCTCATGCATCAACACAGCACCCATCTTGTACCTAAAGCATTTGTATATACAACAAATGCTTTTTAACTATCATGGGGTATTAAAATAAGTGTACAAGTCAACAACTCTTTTAGCTTAACAAAGCATTCCCACACGTTGATTTCCATGAGAAAACTAAATTTTTCTCAACAAGGCATGTCGATAGTGTAGAAACCTTCGCAAAATCTTCAATAAAGTTCATGTAATAGTCATCTGAGCAAAGAAAACTCTTTACCTTCGTTGCATTTTTTGGTACACGTCAATCTTGTAATGCAGCAGCTTTATTTAAAATTAAAATGACTATAGACATAACACATCTTGCGCTAAGCTCTAATAACTCAAAGCATATTTTGATAAAATGGCATAAGTAGTGTATACTCTTTGCAATGGAAAATTCAATTTGATACTCTACGCTTGCAACTCATCGTTGATTGAAAAGGCCACTAATTTCCATGGTAATTTTTTTCTTACCTCATGTCATCCAATGTTTTGCAATTCCAGAATTTTCAATACCAGCATATCTTTAGCACATTGGCATATTGACTATTCTAGTTAGTTCACCATAATCAATTAAAATTTTATTGCGTAATTCTTCTAAATCCAATCAAGTTTCATGTATAAATATCAATAAACTTTTACAATTTAGTTTTTAAATCAAATATCTTTTATTTCTAATTTAATTTTCCATAAAACTAGTAACATCAAAAATCATAAAATTTTGTGCTAATTTTAGCAAATATTTCTTTTTGACAAAAATCATGACATTTTGTTAATTTAAAATTTATCCAAAATGGTCCAATTTAACATAGAAAATCAGACATCTAAACCGTATCATTTTAAAATTTTACGTCTATAAGTAAGAAACTTTCACGAAAGAGTATTGCAACATTTTACTTTTCTCTCAATAAATGATGAAAATATTTATAAAATAAAGACAATAAAAAAGATAGGTTTTACTTATTTTTCAGTTTACCATTCAAAAGTTACATTATCGAAAATAAAGTACGCATCAAAAGATAAGTGCAACAATGTGCCTAACATTAAAAACTTTACAAAAATAAAAGCTTTAAAATGGAATTAATTTTTAATATTTCCATATATGAAGCTTAAATTAAATTTTACTAGTTCAAACTTCAACTCTTATCCTAAACACTAATGTCTCTAACCATTTAGAAAAACATTGCAATTAAACTAAATAACTTAATTGTAGTAGATGAAAACAACATAACTTACACAAGCCCAACTAATTAGTGCTTCAAGTACATAGGATATTAGATCCTCTCTTTTTAAAATGGTTAACTCAAGTCTATCATCCAATGCAGTATCCAACTCTAGTGTAGCTATAAACTTGATATTAAATTAAGTTCAAATGGAGTTTCTACAAATATTTCATATATAACAATATGACTCGCACTTTAATTGAGAAGATTTACT
The DNA here is from genome assembly GCA_030765085.1 of Allium cepa. Lineage (NCBI taxonomy): Eukaryota > Viridiplantae > Streptophyta > Magnoliopsida > Asparagales > Amaryllidaceae > Allium > Allium cepa. The sequence continues at coordinate 218,205,196 of CM060942.1, read as the reverse complement.
CTAATCTTGAGGAGTCCTCTTTATTACACCATTATGCCTTATCATCGTAAGACTTTTCTATGGGTCCAAAGGTACTCTTTTTTTTAATCTTAAACCTGCAATTTACTCACTACTACTAGTTGATATATGGAATTCAATAAGAAATTCTACATGGCGTAAATTATAATATATGCTATGGATTTATTTTCACCCTAAACTTGTGATAATCTTAACATTTATTTTAACTCGTAGTCGTTTGCTTGTACGCAAACCATCAACTACCTTAAGTCAATATATATATAGGGTGTGGTGTATGTGTGTATATGTGTTCGTACATATAATAAAAAATTACAAATATGCTTTCTCATACATTCTAATGTAATAAAAATCACTTAATCTAAACTCCGATACCAACAGTAAAAACCAGCACCATAGGCATACCGATCCAAAGCCAAAAAGAGGTGTTTGAACTCGGGTCATGCCAAGAAGTACGAACCATTAGGTTGTGTATTATTTATATGATATATATAACTTTAAAACATTCTACAATTTCAATTCTCATGCAGAAGAAGTAAAATATAAATATTGAAATAGTATAAACTATTACTGTCCTAAAATAGTAGTAGTCCATTCAAGAAGTGTCAAAAAGAGTCCAATTGACAATACAATAGTAGCCAAACTGGTAAATACAATAAGATATGATGGAAAATGACTATGAATAAATATATCTCCAAAGCACACTATCACCTCCTCCATGCACCTTATCCTTATTACCTTATCTATTACTCTCTCCTGCTGTAAATACATAAAGAGGGAAAAATAGAGGGGATTAAACAAGATCGGATGAGACTTATATCACTAGTGATATGATGTATACAGGTAGTAAAATCATCATTTATGATGTACACTAAGGGTGTTCATTTATGTGTGTGCACTAAGCACAAGGAATTAGTCAATTTACATACTATAGATAAAAATCATCAATACACCCAAATTCAATAATAAATTATGAAGATTCCTACCCAAAGTTAGACATCCAAAAACCGATTAAACCTAGTAATACCCCAAGTATACAATATTGATAGTAAACTGCCTAACTATACATTGAGCAAACATTCTCAATGGTAAACCACTTAAGTTGCATTACACTGAATATACATCATAATGCCTTAGAACACACAATAGGCACACGATCCCAATGGTAACTTGCCACAAAAGCATCGAGTAACCTCCTTTTTAATGGATGTATCCTACAATCTTTATCATTCAACATAAAGAAAAAAGGGTCGATAAACAATTCGACTGCCCCGTGGATGCAACCGCTTATCCAAACGCTCAACCTACAATTGGCAGATGACTCTTCCTCCTCTGTGGTAAGCAAATATGTGACCGTGGCCGGCTACATGAAACGATCCTGACTCGACCTTCGAAAATCGCCACCGAATTCGACACTCATATTCCAATGTCGCAGATCCAAACATCGAATCTGGTTCGCCGGAGCTTATAACACATCAAGTACAATGTAGCAGAAGAAAATGAATAATACAGATTATATACAACATTTGATACAATATTCAGATACAATGATACAACTGAATATCAACACTATCACAGATACAAGACATATAGCAGCGGAAAAGAATATCTTCACTAGAATACATCTCCAAAATGCAACTGCAACACCATCTCTAAGCTAAAGATAGCTCGAACAACCATCAAGTTGCACCAAGCTAAGCAAGGTCAGCCGTAAAAGCTGAAGTGTAGAAAATGCGATCCACAAATCCAAAAGGCTTCGAAGGTTATCCAAGCAATTCCTACTATTCGACTATCTGAAAAACCCAACTCTAGACTGCCCATGGGGAAATTGTGGGCACCTAGAGTTTAGGAAATGAACAATAAACTCCAGGTCGGTCATGGGACTGGTGTGAGTAACAAAAACATTTTTTATCTTTAAAAACAAACAAAAGAATTTAAAACATTGATAACTGCAATGCTTTTTGGAAAATGAAACTACCGTAAGGCCTCCCACCACACACACAATACAAGCGCAAACTTGGAGGAGATTTCTCCTTATGATAGTCAAATATGCTTAATACGAAGAAAATCTTTTGATATTATTATTAGTGCATAGTGTGGAAAACATTTCGAAAGCATAATATTAATCTTAGCCAGTATAGACATTTCGTACTATGCCTACTATAGCTACCATCTAAACAGTGGTAACCACCATAAGTAAATGGCAGGTTATACAACTAAAACCGTACTGGACGCGTATTGTTTTGTTTGGATTTTCCAACAAATGGTCAGGCAAAGGAACTTCCCATATAAAATGGAACACCTCTGGACGGACATCCCCGAGAACCTAACCGGATCTCTATTACACAAGGCCGGGTTACCTCTGTAACTAGGTAACAACTGACACGAGCATGTCATCCCCCGGTCGTTACCGACCTTTATCCGAGGGCCCTTAATCCAACAACCACACAGTAAATTATTTGGACTCCATACCATGATACACGCTTTCAAAAATCAACATAAGTAAATATCTAGGCTCCATACCATGAATCACTTTTTATCCAGAAGGAAAAGGTCATACCCTCAGGAGGAGCTACCCCTAAATAACCTTGCTGCCACGTTTCCTGTTTCGATCATTACCGGGTTGTGAGGCTCAACGAAATCTCGTCCACAAAGCTACACTTTTCACAAAGTCATGCTTTGATCACAAATGATCATCAACACACAGCAGCACTTAGCATGCCACACTACCAAATTGGGAATGTATCACTAGTAACCATCAACTACATAACCTCTGAGCTCGTACGTCGCAGAGAAGGGTGTTAAGCTAAGAGAAAAAATCTCCGCCACCAATAGAAATGTATTTGAAAGAAACCAGTTTTACATCTAAAAGTGTAATGTCAGACACACATCCATACAAGTCTGTTCCGGGTTCGAACAGAACCGAAGGCACTTTCGAAAAAGCCCTTGCAAATCCGAGAATTCACAATCCCGATCGGACTTCCCATCACTTAGGAAATCTCCATACCGACGCGACTCAGTGCAGAGACAACCGACGGGTTATCCTTTCATTTTCGAAAATACCCGGTGTTCACCACCGGTCTTCAAATGCTATCCATATCGACGTATCATTATTCAGAATGGGTTATATGACACAAAGTCCTCTCCCGACTAAACCGAATAATGAGCGTAATATTTAAAAACATATGGATATGGGATTTCAATTAAGTCACAACTTAAAATCCAAAAACCTTTCTTTCAAATGGTTTAAACAAATTACCATTTCAAATCTTTTTAAATAAAAGATTTATTTTACAAAGTTCACCCAGTTCACAAAGATCCACTTATGAATTTCAAAACAATTTCCATTTTGAATTGGATTAACTATCCAATCTTTCAGTTTAAGATTCAGTCCATAACTTTTAAATCCTTTCCAATTCAAATCTTGTATATAAAGAACACGCCATTTAAAATCCTCTTTGATTTCAAAACAAGATTTAATAATCTTTCACACAGTTTAACTCATAGTTTTCCAAACTATTTACAATTTCATTTCAAACTTGAAATCTTTCGATACAAATTGGAAATCCTTTCTTTTTATGAAAGCTATAACTATTTGAAACAAATAGTTTTCGTTTTGGAAAAAAACTGGTTACAATTTACATAAGTTAAAGCCATTCAAGCATAAAACTTGGATTTAAATTTAAATTTCCAAAACCATACTTTTAAATGGTTAAAAAACCCATATAAATTATAACTTGTATAATCCTTTTAGACCATAATTTTCAAATCACTGAATTCAATTTCAAATATTGAATTCAAATTTAAATCAAGTTATTTAAATTTCAAGTTTTATTAAGTTATTTAAAATAACTTTTTTTTGAAAACTCATTTTCAAAAGCTTTCAATTCCAATTCTAAAACTATTTTGGATTCAAGAATTCAATCTTCAAAATTGTTAAAAATCTATGACTTAGCCGATTTCCTCGTGCAATCCATATTTGTGTGTGTATGGTGTAATCCAGGGGTTTTACCCAATAGTGCAACATTATTCAATCATCACATCACATATTTAAGCACATCGATATTGATAAGCGGTATAATCTATAACGCTTATCGTTCACTCACATATTCACAGATAATATAAATTTATCACAGATAAATAAATTACATTCATCACAGATCACACATTTCATAGCAAGGCATGGCATATCAAAAATACCAGACAGTTCGACGATCAGTAGATTACAAAACATCCATAAGTGAACTCAATCGATTATCTGATTAGTTAAATCAGATGGGTCATCAATCATGGCAAATTAGCATTAATTAATTTCAAATCATTTGATTAATTGTCCTTTACTCATTTATTAATTAAATTAACCTTTAATTATTCAATTATCCTTTAATTAATTCACTTAACTTATTAAACATCTTTAATTTAACCATCTTTGTAATTAATTGTCATTAACAATTGTTAATTACAAATAATTAGACACTTAGTTATAAATTTACCAATTAATTAATTACAAAGTAATAAACCCCTAATTAATTACGATTATAAATAAATAAACCAATCTTTACTTACCATTAAAATTTAATCATTCTTAATTACTTTCCAAAATAATTAATTAAAAATAAAATTATCTTAATTAACATTTTAAAACTTTATTAAACTTTGAAAACAAATTATTACTAATCTGGAAACTTTAATGTTAATTTACTTTAACACTTATTTAAAATTATCTACTTAGTTAAAGTATTAATTGGGTTTTAAAACATTCTAAACTAAAATAATTAAACTTGAAATAAGGTCATAACTTAACATTATCAATCATTAATTAAGTCGACCATACTTAAAATTGTTTTAAAGAAAAAATTTCTTAACCCACTTTCCATTTTGCTACAGATTTGGGAATCAAACCCAAGCCATATTTCCGTTTACTCGAGTTCTCCCACAACTTCTCCGAGTTAAATTCTGTTTGAATCTTTAATCACTTTATAAAATACTTTAACAATTTAAAGTTATTAAAACATTTCATTTTTTTATGAAACTTATTTGAAAAAAACTGGAATTCAAATTTATTTTGAAATCAGATTTTTAAACTTGTTTTTCAAACCTTTATTTTAAAACTTGCTTTGCACTTTTGAATTCAGTTTAAGTTTAAAACTCAAACACTGTCACGTTTTATACAAAACCTGTAGCAAAAAATTTACTAGAGCCCTTATATCAAAACCCCGAGCCAAATTACCCCTGTGCTTCGAGAAATCTACGAAACAACTCGAGTAAATACTCGAGTACAAGTCCTTGCTTCCACCCAACTACACAATTTCCAAAATTTATTCACCATGCAAATGCACATCTCCGCCGTCCACCTCCGATCGACGCTGCGTCGTCGAATAAGTCGACAACCATCCACAAACCTCCCCCAGACCATCAAAACCACGTTGTCACCTCGAAATCAAAATTCGAGTTATAACCCAACCTGGAAACGTGAACTGGAACCACCATCAAACCTGTCAACGCCTCGTTCTCACAAGCACGACCACCAGAGCTCCTGAAATTCCGGCCATCACTTCGTCAACGCGACCTCTACCTTCCCGTTGAATCACGTCACACTCGATCCATAACGAAACAAAGTTCCTCGCCTCAACAAAACTAGGTTTACAAATTTCAAAAGCTCGCCGCCGTCGCCTCGATGATCGAGTGCACCTCCAACCATTTTTCCCAACAGCGTCGTAGACTCCTCCACCTCCATGTGAAACCAAGACTTCTCTAGTGCCTCTGACCGCCGAAATTTGATCGAAACCCATTTTTCGTTCATCTTCGAACTGCTCTTAAACCCCCCATCTAAAAATTACGATTCTTGCTTTAAAAATCATGTTTTAGTGTATGAACTCAGTTTACATACTTGAAATAAAAAATTAAAATGTTTGAATCTAGACCAAGTTAAGGTTTTGCTCAGTTTTCTTGAGTTTTAGAGGCATTTACAAGTTGTTTTAACTGAAATAAATTTTTAAAGCTTAATTCGTGAACAACTAAACAATCTTTGTTTGTATTTTAAATTCTAATAGTTACTAGATTAAGAGATAGAAATTTATTTACAAATCTGGATTTAGAAAGAATTGTAAAAAGAAACAGAGGTTACATATATTCAAGTGCATGCATACAGTCACATATAAACACATAAACCAATTCCAGATATATATACATATATGCAACCAATTCAATTCTTGAAATAAATATTAAAATAAAAAGAATGTTACTCACCGGTTATTTTAGAAGATGAACAGAGCTTCTTTTATTTGAAACAGGCTCGCTGGAACTTCTTCTTTGATCTCTGGCTTGGGTTGATTTGTATTATTGTTTAAGTTGAATTTTGTTTAATTTTGAATGATATTTACTTCAGGTTTACACAGTTTGGAATGAATGAAACTGAGATGAAGATGTTGATATTTAGGAAAGAAGTTTTACAGGGTGTTACATGTTTGTACATGGTGATTATCATTTGGTTTTGTACAAATTATCAGATATTTTTTATCTTTTGTTAACTAGCCGGTTTTTTCTTTAGCTTTGACTAAAGATATTTTTGAAATGGAGGCTATTTCGGCTGATATAAACTCATTTTGTGTACTAAGGATTCAAGCATTAATTATCATTGTCTTGTTTCACGTTTCATATTTGTTTACAAAATATTGTCTTCCTTTGCAAGCTTACATAAATCATTTCATTTGATCTTTTATTTTTATGCAGATATTTTTCTTTTGCCTTACTTACATTCTTTTGTTTTATCTACTTCTTGCATACACTTGTCTTTATTTCTATTTCTAGTCTAAATACTTATTTTCATTTCTTTGTTTTAAAGTTCAACTATCAAACATTTTCTAAGTCATTTATTTAAATTTTAATACAAATTAAATATTCAAATTCAAATTCCAAAGTCAAACCCAAATTTAATCATATATATATTTCAAATTCAAAATAATTCCAAAATTTATTCTGATATTCAAATTAACTATTAATTGAAATTTAATTTCAAAATTGAGATCGTTACACTACAGTAGCAATAAAAGCATATAATTATGATATAATAACATGCTATGTTTACTGTCATGTTATACACCATCATCAAGTATGAAACTAGGTACGTCACCAAATGTGAAACAATTTTAGCATGTTACAAAGCTCCATGCAGTTACATGAACTCCGTAATGTCAAGAAAATGGGAACAAGTTTCCTCGATCCATCCTACTTAGCCTACACTAAGTCTATGCTTAGCCCGAGTTGTCTACAGGCCTTCAATAACCTCAATAGTCATGTTGGTCGATAGCATTCATGTACCCTATTTGTTTTCTAGAGACAGCAAAATGAGTCTACTGAACAACAATTTTAGGCGACTGGAATGAATTTCAATTGGTTGTATCCTCTAGTCAATAGACTGTTCGACACTAAAAATGAACTGTTTACTTGGAGGTTGGACTTGTCTTTTACTTAGGGTTTTACAACGCAATTTCAGTCGATCCACCGTATTTCCAGTTAGTTGGATTCGCAAATACCAGGTGTTTCTAGCTTAATTATCTTTTTTGATTAAGTTTTAATTACTTATATTTAGTTTATTCATTCAAACTTTACATATAACTATGAATGCTAATGATCTTCATTTTGAATAGTTATCTGTACCTAATTCCAACTTTCATCATATCCAACCTTTTATACATTTAATCCCATAACTCTACGTAACTATTCAATGGTCCATCTAGGTATTCAATTCAATTCGAAGTTGATAGAATCATATTTAGGTGATTTTAAGAGATGTTACATATATTCATTTTTATCAATTTAAGTCTATTGTGTGTGTGTATTGGATCTACGTGTTTTAAAGGTGAATTCTAACCAAATTTCAAACGACACAATATAATGAATTTAAGATTTTTGAAGAATGTCAATGATTTTATACCTTTGGATTTAAAGAACTTCAAATGTAAATAAGGTCATCATTTTTCAGATGTTGAATAACTTTGTCCAAATGACCAATTTGAATGGACGACCATACGTACATTCTGAATTTTTAAATCAAACTTTACAATTTATTTGCTATTAAATGAGAAAAATAATATAAGATATCTTTTCATTTTGACTTAATACGATTATCGATCATGTGTCTAAAGTATTTACGTAGTTTACATATTGAAAATAACTCATTTGAATCAACGTTCCTACGTAAATTTTGAATGCCAACGGTCCAACCATACAAGTACCTCACGTTACATGGAATCTACATTTATATACGTGTGTGTGGTATCGAATATTATTTAGAATAATACAAAGTTTATGAAATTACTGTTTGAATAAATAAATTAATTAATTAATTATATAAAACTAACTTGACTTATAGTTTGAAAAATGAATAAATTGTTCAGTGTCAAAAAACTAGAACACTGGTTATCACCAACTCAATAAAGTATCAAAATGGATTACTATATAACTATAGAAAGAATAAAAGAATAGTAAAAACAAAAATGACAAACTTTCAATTCAACTACTGTGCCTATGATGCAATGGCCTCAGGAATATATCAAGCATCACTAAGGTGTAGAGAACTTCCTACGCCTTATCAACGTCACTTAATTTTATATTTAGTAAAACATAAGGAATGCGTTTGGCATAGCTAATTCACAACTGGTTTTCCACTTAATAAAGCAACAAGTATGTGCAAAGATCTCGCTATGGTGTATTCCTTGTCCTTAGCGATGTCATAGCTTCACATATACGAACTAGTACAAACCCGTTCTACGCACACGGTGTTTACCCGTATTCTTTTTTCAAGTTGTTTAAACATGGATCTTGCAGTTGATGGATGATGGTATAAATATTTTTATCATATCATAATAGTCTCTTATGCGCAAATTTACATTGAAAAATAGGTACCACCTTCCGCTACATATATAATCCGATAGAAGATTAATTTTGATGTGATGCTCATTATTCATCTTTATAGACTATGCAATTGATAAACTGTGAAATAGTTGAAAAAATTTCCAAATATTTGATATCTAGTAGAAAGGATTTTAGGATTGCCACTAAAAATTTCAAAGCTAAGCAGGATAACTTAACATACCAATCCGTATGTGCAGATCTTTTATTCAAAGTTCTACCATGCATCAATCTTTAAAAATGAACTAAATGATGATACCACTAAATAAATTCAAATGGATTAATAAAATTTGTGGTACTTTGACATAAAGTTTATTTGGATATAATTAGGTTATATTAATGTTGAAGAATTTTGGTAAATTATTCTATTATGAGATAACTAAGTAAAGTCTGGACAAAGAGAACAATAAGTCATAGAAAATACTAATGAACCCATAATTGATGGGATCGACATGCATGAGCTCATGCAAGTAAACGTGTAAGATGAACTCCAATGTCAATGCTATAAAATTTCTCATATGTATTTCAGCATAAAAAAGTACAATCCAGAAACATATATGAAAAATGCAAGACAATGGTACTATGACAGAGTTTCCACTCCAGTATAAGCATATTATGTTATTTAAAGTAAGCATAGTTAAGCTTCTTAAAAAGGACAATCAAAGCTAATAAAGCAAAAAAAATCACCATGGACAACAGTAAAATTTCCTTTTACTGCACCAGGCGCATAAAATGACTTCCATTCTCATTAAAAATATAATAACCATACAAATGATGCATTACTAAATCAAACTTTTATCGAACAACAATTTTCAAGCATTAAATATGTTAGTACCTAAATAAAATAATCCGATAACAATATTTGTTGCACCTCCAGTTGCAACTATATAGCATTACTTCCATGCCTTGTTAGAGCTCTTGCATCAAGAGTAACAACGACATTTTTTGCTTTTAGCTTAGTCCGCCTTTGCAGTAGTAACACTTCAGCAATCCTTCAGTAAAGGTGTGACGACCCAAACTCGATGTCCAATAAACGACATCAAATTCGCATCGTCGGAGCTTATAACAACAATTAGATGAATATAAAATAGCGGAACAGAATCAATGTCATAAATAATATCACTGTTACAACATCAACTTAATATCCATATTGTAACAGAGTACATAGTACATACACCACAATCTCCAAATACAACATCATGATAATACAACAATGATCATATATCCAAAAATCCTCAAATGAAAGAGTTGACTACGAACTCCCAAAAGCTAAACACCTGTAATCTCCAATAGCTCCTAAGATATATCCAAGATAAGAGCTCCAAAATACTGCTACTCCAAAATATAGAAACCTGCTACTAGGCTGCCCGTGTGAAAATAATGGGCACCCAGAGTTTAGGAAAGAAAACAATAAACTCCGGATCAGTCATGGGACTGGTATGAGTAAACAAAACAGTTGTATTTAAATAACAAGATTTATAAAAGACTTTTCGGAATGCTTTTAAAATGGAACTACCATAAGACCTCCCGCCACACACACAATGCAAACACAGAATTGGAGGAGATTTCTTCTTACGATAGTTAAATATGCTTGATACGAGAAAAGAATTCTTTGATATTTTTACTAGTGCATAGTGAAGTAAATCATTTCGAAAATAGAATATTAATCTTAGCCAACATACGACCATTATCGTATGCCTACTATAGCTACCATGTTTTGTGGCAGGTTACCGCCACGCTGCATGACAGGTTCTACAACTAAAACCGTACAGGGTTTCGTATTGTTTCTTTGGATTTCCAACAAATGGTCAGGCCAAGGAACTTCCCATTGCCACATGAGAATGCCTCTGGATGGACATCCCCGAGAACCAAACCGGATCTCTGCCAACACAAGGCCGGGTTACCCCTAGCTGGGTAACTACTGACACGAGTATGCCATCTCCCGGTCGTAACCAACCTTTAACCGGGGCCCCAGCAACAAATCACAAAATAATATATATATATCTGCGATATCCACATAAGTTAAGTATCTGGGCTCCATACCATGATACCACTTCTATCCAGAAGGAAATGCACATACCCTAAGGGGTGCTACCCCCAATAACCTTGCCGCATCTTTCCTGTTTTGACCATTTCGGGGTGTGAGGTCCGACGAAGTCACGTCCACAAAAACACACTTTATACAAAAGCCGTGCTTTGGGTCAACAAATGATCAACACAATGATCACTAAGATAGACGATCAAATAAACGATCCTATCACAATAATCAACACAATGATCATTTCAGCAACACTCAACATGTCACATTACCAAATTGGGAATATATCGCTGATAACTTCAACTATATAACCTCTGAGCTCGTACGTCTCAGAGAAGGGTGTTAAGCTAAAAGAATAAATTCTCCGCCACCAACAGAAATATATTTGAAAGAAATCGGCTTTATATCTCAACTTGTAATGTCAGACATACAATCCATACAAGTCTGTTCCGGGATCGAACAGAACCGAAGGCACTTACAAAGAAGTCCTTGCAATCCGGATATTCACAATCCTGATCGGATTCACCATCACATATGGAAAACTCTATACCGGAGCAACTCGGTGCAGAGTCAATCGACAGGTCGTCCTATCGCTCTCGCAAATACCCGGTCTTCAACACCGGTCTTCAAATGCTATTCATAACGTCGAATCACATATTCGAAATGGGTTATATGACACAAAGGTCCTTTCCCGGCTAATTAGAATAGTGGGTGTCAAATTTCAAAACATGTGGATGTCATTCATAAATATTCATAGGTTCGATGTGGGTTTCGGATAACCAACTGAAATCCGATACTCTGTCGCATCGAAGTTTAAATGCCGTTTTACGGCAACAGGGTTTTCACATCAATACAGAACAATCATAATCACAGTACAATAACATGGCAATATCATCATACAGAATTACAAACAGAACAGAGATATTTATATAAGTTAACAAAATAGTTAATTACTTCCCAATGTGATTTAAATAAATTTACCACTAAATTAATTTAATTTAATGATGAAAATTTGGATAAATAAACTAAATTTTGATTACTCAATTTTTTGTTTCAAAATTTACAAATTCTTACTTACAAATTCATTTAAACACTTAATTGTTTATAAATCAATTACCTTAATTATCATTTTAAACTACATTATTTACTTATTAAACAATTTGGTAAAATGATGTATCTGGATTTAATAAATTAACCATATAAATATTATTATTATTATCTTTCTTGATTACTTTAAAATGATGATTTTTTTTATCACAATTGAATTAAATCTCAATTGACTATATTAATTTATTATTCCTTAATAAATTATCTTAATGTAACTATCAATTTTGAATCAATCATTTTAAATTATCAACTTAATGATTTTTTAAATTCACAACTTTAATTTAATTGCTTTTATTTATTTATTATTATAAAAATTTAAATCATAAATTATTTTATCATTAATTTATTAACTTCACATTCCATTTACAAACTTTCTTCATTTTATAAACAATGCTTATAAACATTGTTTAAACTTAAGTTTTTCGACAAACCTCAACTGAACTTGCTGTTTCAGGTGGCCAACCCGAGTCTCCCCCGAGTCACGCTCGAGTTCAAACACTTCCTGCTTCGAGTTTCCTCCCAAAGCTACCCGAGTGATAAAAAATTTTGCAAATTTGGCTAAGTCCAAATTTTTGTCACGATAAGACCCTGAAACCTCCCGAGTCTCCCTTCGAGTCTCAGTCCTATTTCCCCGATCAGAACTTCGAGTCACCCACACGAGTACAAACCTGAAATGCTTCAGGAAATCAAATTTCTTCCAGGTCATAAATTCGTGCACGTATACGTGCACAACGCCATTGATGATCTTCAGGCGTCGCTGCATCGATGAGTAAGTCAGAACTCCCCCCTAGTCCAATCCCCGATCACCCAAAACTATTTATCATCTCGAATTCAAATTTTAGTTCGAGCACGCAAACCTGCAACATACACTGGAACTACCATCGTCCCTGTCAACGCCTCGCCACGCCACCAGACGCCGCCAGAAACCTAGAAACTTCGTCCACAGTTCGACAACACCCCATGCTATCATCACCCACAAAATCTTCGAACTCGATGCATCCACGGTCGCGTACGCACCCAGTTTACAGACCGTATCAATTTCGAACACTAAACCCTACTTCGAGCTCGTACTCCCCATTCACGCAATAGAAAAATAAATTTGTATTTTTCCCTACATTCTTGAGTATTAAACTAGCTCCACGCGAAATTGCAACATTCAAGAATCTTTCGATTAACCGGAATCGATTTAAAAGCAACTTTTGTTATAATATGAACTGCTCCTAAATTACTGAATTAAAAATCATCATTACTGTTTTAAAAATCATATTTTCATATGTTCGTTCGAATTATAACATCAATTCAATGATTTACAATGCTTGAATTTATCTCAAAATCTTGTTTTTACTGTAATATTCATGTTACAGAGTCAAAGGTTTTATTTCAAGCTTAAAACAAAAATTTAAAGTGTGAATCAAGTTTACACAACCTATTTTGTTTTAAGAATCCTAAGGAAAAAAAATGTTAAGTGAAGTTCATTTGAATTTTTGTTCAAATACACTTTGCTCTGGGAAAAAGGAGGGAGACAGTATATTAAACAACACTGTATAACAAAAAGAAAAAAAAATTTCCAGTAACATAAAAAAAAACATACAGAGCACATTTCTCTTCTTATATACAACAAACACAATATAAAAACTTAGATTTCAAATGAAATAAGTTTACTCACTTGACAAAAGTTTGAAACAGAGATTATATGGGTTTCCTTTGAACTGCAGATTTGATCCTCTTCTCTTTTCTTTTTTTTAATTTCTATTCTTCTTTGCTAATTTTTTTTTTCTGATTCACACAGTTATGCTCGAATGAAATGATATGAGAAAGTAGATATATCTATATATATATAACAGGTGGTGTGTATATTGAAGTTTACTAAAACAAGTTCAGGATGAATAACCCATGCTGGAAGTAAAAGCATTAAATGCAAGTATGTTTGTGGTCTTTTCCTTGTATGCTTATACAGGAAATCTTACTTTATATTTGCTGAAGTGCATAGCATTAAATGCTTCATGCCTCCTTATACACCTACAGGTAAGTTACTTTATCACTTTTATTTTTATTTATATACAAACTTACTTTATTTTGTTATATGGAAGAGTTTCATTTTCTTTTTACAGTTTATATTTTTTTCTTACTGTTTTGTTATCTTATTTGTTTATTTGTTCATTTATTTATTTGTTTATTCTTTTGTTCATTTGTTTGTTCTTTTGTTTAACTATTTGTTTGTTTATTTTTATTTTTTTGCTGTTCATTTGTTTGTTAGTTTATTCTTTTGTTCATTGTTTGTTCTTTGGTTCAACTATTTGTTTACTTATTTGTTCATTTGTTTATTTATATGTTTGATCTTTTATTTGACTATTTGTTTATTTATATGTTTGATCTTTTATTTGACTATTTGTTTATTTATTTGCTTGTTTGTTTAGATTATGATTATGTTATTTAAATTTTATAATTTCATCATAACTTACTTTAACAAATTTTAAATTCTATTAAAAGATCATCTATCAATATCTCTTTTTATTTAATCCTATATTAATGTGTAATATTAATATTATATTATTAAATTTAGATTGAATTTCACTAGTTAGATCCCAAAGTTCATACTATTAATCAAATTTTAAATTTCAAAAATTTCGGGATGTTACAAAAGGCGACATGTTTTTCTCTTTTTGAGAGTTCAAGTGATATTAAAGATAAATATGAATTTATTTTTAGTATTCACCATGGCCTTAAAAAATAGAAAACAACCATGTAAATTTTGCTTACAAATGAAATCAAATATTTGTATGATAAAAGTTATCATCTCATTTTGTTATATTCACACCAAAAGATTGTAACATTTATTGACATTAAAGTAATTAAAAGAACCAATTCAAGGAAATCTACTCACAACATTATGGCAGTTATCCCCAACAAACTCCTTTCGTGATATGAAAAATAAAAGTAAAAAAGAATAACTCAATTAAGTAAATGAAAGTAAAGGGCATTCCTCATATCAAAAGTAAGCATGGATTCAGTGGATATGGGTGCCATAAGGACTCAAAATACATATTACAATGAGAAAGTTATTTCTCAATCTTCTATATTAAAAACCTTGCAGTTTTCCATTTTTCATTGCACCACATAACAAAATTATAAATAGGATATCTTCTTTTATTTTCACAAATATGGAAAGCACTAAACTACAATTTATAAGAAATAAAAAAACCTGTTGTTATTATATAAACCAAGCAAATGAATAATTTACCTCAACATTCTGCAAGGATTTCATATTTAAACCTACTAATAAGCATAAACCAAGAATTTTTTCCTAAACCTTTAGTTTTGGGATTTCCTAAATTTGATTCATAGCCCTTCATTTTACATGGCATCTTGAATTAACTATGCATTAGAAGAAATAAACGCGCTGATTAGAAATGCTCAGGTATGCAAACAATTTTCAAGATTTCATTTTTTGTTATCCTTTTAATTTTCGAATACACTTTAAGTGAAACATAACTTCTTAATGGTGTTCTGTATTTTTCACTCATTTTTCTAGGTATATTGTTTTTTCAGTATTAGTTGACTTCGGAGTTGAGAATATCCATTTCAAAGTTATAACAATAGAAACAAACTCATATTAGTACCCAAAAAGCATAATGACAACTAATATATGTGGAATAATCAAATATACATTGAGAAGAATAGATTTTATTATAGAAGCTTAATGGAAATTAATATATGTGGAATAATGAACTACACATTGATAAGAATTATTTTTTTCATTGTTGATTATCAAATTGAAATTAGAAGCAAAGAATAGTTTGAAGAATATGCCGAGAAAGGAAATATATGATCTAAAATAAATGTTAATTGATAAATTGAACCCATTAAGGCATATTCACTGTGCTACTTAAATTACATTTCCATTTTACATTTACAAATTACATAGCAAATGGTCCTGTTATTATTGAAGTAATTATGCCACTGCTATATACATTTAAGCATAATAATTGAAAAACGTAAATAAAAGCAATACATAACTTGAATAAGATGAACGATTCTTGTTGTTCACTGATTTATTTATAGAAATGGAATTTATTGAATAATAAATTAATCAATAATATTTAAAAGCTAATGGAAACTAATATATGTGGAAAAATCTACTACACATTGAGAAGAATAGTTTTGGCTAATGGCAACATATATGTGTGGAAAAAGTAACTATACATTGAGAAGAACAGATTTTTTTTTTCATAGTTGGTTATTCAGTTGAAATTAAAAGTTAAGCATAGAATATGTCATGAAATGAAATATTCAATCTAAAATAAATGCTATTTGATGAGTTGAATTCATAAGGGTATATTCTACATAATTTCATTTTACGTTTGCAAATTACATAGCAAATGGACCCGTTATAATTGAAGTCTTTGTCACGTTAAAATATAATAATTGAACAACATAAATAAAAACAATGTATAAGTTGAATAAGATGTATAATTCTTGTTGTCCGCACTTTGTTTAAATATATGCGGAAAAATCAACAACACATCGAGAAGAATAATTATTTTTCTCACCACTGATTATTCCAATGAAATTAAAAGCTAAGTATAGTATGGAGAATATGCCATGAAAGGAAATATTCAATCTAAAATAAATGCTAATGGATAAACTGAATCCATCAAGGTATCTTGACTGTGCTATATAAATTATATTTTCCTGTTATATTTGCAAATTACATAGAAAATGAACGAATTATAATTTAAGTCTTTATGCCATTGCTATTTATATTTAAGTAAAATAATTAAACAGCGTAAATAAAGATAATATAGAACTTGAATAAGATGAACGATTCTTGTTATCCACTCCTGGTTTAGATAGTAGAAGTGGAATTTATCGAGTAGTAAATTAACCAATGATGACAAACTTACCTCATTCCAAATGAAAACACACATCAGTTTCTAACAAACCCATATAAAATTGTAAACCGTGTTATTTTTACAGATCCTGAAATGCGCTAGTAAGTTGGATGTTTATGTAAAAATCAAAGTTATCAATAGACAACAAACTAACAAACAATATGAAGAGGGAATGAGCCTTGGAGAATCAGGATAATGCGATTAATAGTGGAGGAGCTTACGATGCATAAATCGATATGCAAACATGATGTGCACAATTAAGAGCAGCTGATATGAGGATGATTTCATAATCTGTTTAGATTCAAACCAACATTAGTTAGGGTTTTCGATGAAGTTTTTGTGGAGGTTAGTGAAACAAATTTAAGCAGTTTTTAGGGATGTAATTCCTTTTGATTGATACATGGTGGTTGTAGGTATTCATTTCAAAAATTATAAGGAAAAGGAAAGAGTTGATAATGAATCAGGCTTATAGAAGAGAATATAATGGATTAATGAATGACATGATGGTAATGTGTACCTGAAAATAAGATGGTGCAGAGAAGAAAGAAGGAGAAGGGATGGACATTTATAGGGACTATTAGTGGATGTGTAACAGAGACAGCACGTGGAAATAAACTGGCAATCATAAAACAATGAAATTAATAAATCTTTTGTCGAAATGAAGGATAAAATAGACATAAAAATAATGATTATAAACATCAATCCTGGGATGATTTGGTATCTCAAGAGCTATCATCGTAGATCCATATTGTCTCCACGTCCATATTTCTAGCTTCTACACTCTTAGACATAAACAATCCAATATAAGCATCAAATTATATAGGATGGAGTATTACCTTAATTATAAGGGTGAGAGAGAGAGAAAAGGAAAAAGTAACCTGGGTTAAAGTGCAAATCTTTGCACTTGGATACCTTTCGCTCAACTTGATCTTTTAGTTGATGAAAAACTATGTAGTATCTATCTAGCCCAAAAAATTAAACCAACTCAAAAGATTTTTAAGTTTATATTCCTGTGACATAGGATGATAAATGTAAAAGCTCAATTGAAGTAATTGCTTTAATTTAACATCAGTACACAAAGTATAATTATTGAATTATAATAGTATAATTAAACAGGATAAAAACCTCAAAGTTTATAGTAAAAGACATAGAATAATGAGATGGAAGAAACTGCTCGTTCACATGAAGATTAGGAATGGAACAATCGGATGTCTAAATTTGGCAAATTCTTATTTAAGTAAAGTATAAAGGAACCAAACATTTAGAATCCTTGAAAAATGTTTACGGTTTTTATCTAATAAATTCACAGATACTTAGCAGGAATACAAATGCTTTAATATAGAATAGGAACAGGTTGAGTTTGTCCGGATTCATCATTTAAGAACTTAGTATGAATGCTGGTGCAGAGCTGAATACTGCAAAATATCAATATATAATTACCTGGACATAAAAATTATAATCCATAATGTATATTATCGAAGTAAACTTTTAGCAACCAACATTCTGCTGTAAGTGACTAAATTTTCCTTTGAAAGGTTTTAGTGCAAGGCCATTAAATGAAGTTATTGTGATGGATAATTCAAATACAAAAGGTATGAAATGTATTGCTTTTAAAACACATGAGTCATAACCAAAAGGAGTGATAAACCATACACTTATGCATTGATTCAGTTAGTGGATAATAAATGATTCTGTTATTATGTTCATAACGTTCCTTTTGTTGATATAAAGTAATTAGACTACGTACATATATGGTTTATAGTAATTAGACTACGTACATCGCAGGATAATAAATTCAGACCAATATGTGGTTCATTTACTTCAATTTATATGAGACTCACCACCCAATGGGAACATGAAGAATCAGTATATGAGATTGTCTCACATCAATTCTTTTAACAATTACAATCAAGATATAATAGCTGAAAAAATATTGAATGTGTTATAAAATGAAACATGTTTTAATTAGAAAAACGATTGTTTGCAACTTGATTACTTATTTACATATATGGCATAGGAGACGTCTGATACAAATTATATTCTAACCAATGACTATCCAGATGCTTTTAAACATTGTGTTTTAGTTGACAACGATTGAATCCAAATGTCCATGAATGTAGTTTTTGCAGTTCATTTTCCACATGAGGGAAGAGTGCAGCAACCTTAAGTTCTAATGTTTGACCTTTTCACTTTTATTTGTATCCTGAGTTAACTGCCTATGCTTAAGTTTGTTTATATACCTTTCATCACCACTTTTAGTTTAGATATAAAGAAATTTATCATAAACTCAATAGTAAGTTAAGCAATAATAACATTGTTCATGCTTAGGGGACTTTCAAGTGGTCAACAAATTTGTTCAAGAAAACCATTGAGTCAAAAACTTGATAATAGATGCAGTAATTGGGTTTTTTTAGGAGAAGACCATCTCAAATCTACATAAGCATACAAGTTATTGTATTATTGTTTATTACCATGAATAAGCTCTTTATATTGAGCTTTTGTTTTTAAAACAAAGAATCAGCATATGAGTTGCACATATGCATTCGGTCTATTCAAAAGTTAATGGGAAATATTGTACTACATACCATTAATAAACAACTTTTAGAAACAAATACCATGTGCTCTTAGTAGTAGTATTAATAAGATTCAAGAAGTTTGTGAATATACAAAATAGAAATAAACAAAATTAATTTTCAGTGAGACTCAACCAACCATTTACATTTTTATTAGACTCATTAATGGTTATTTTAAGCTGCATCAAGTTCAAGGTGATTAGGCTTTGCCTTTGGAGTTTATAAAGATACTGCCCTTAGTGCTAAACATAGACAATAATTTATTGTTCGTATTTTAATTCGAATATATTTTCTACCATCATTAAAAGTAAACACAAAACAGTATTTCATGTTCAAGCTATCCTGAATATGTAAGTGTAAGAGATAGGTTCCAGAAATAATAAACATCTTAACGATTATGAGAAAATTAATAGAATAGTTCAGATTTAATATAATAATCTTACCTTTATCTTTATGTTTTCCTTCATGCATCTTTTCCTTCCACGGACGCAAACATGAGTTCTCACACAAGCTGAACCATCACCATACCGAGACAAAATAAGAAGTTACAAAAATACAGTGGTTAAGGTATAAAATTGTAGTGAAATAGAAAAAGAGTAAAGGAAAGGAAGGATAAAAAAGCTTTAAACTTCCATTACTCATAAATAAACTTTTTTTTTGTTTACAAAGTGATTGCATAAAAGTCAGTGATATTACACTGATTGTATGTTGATTATTCAAAAATTAAAGGGAAAATACATAACCTAGATAAATTGAAACTGTACCTAAAGTAAGTTCAAAAACTTAAGCAACGTCCCAAACCCGCTGGATCTAAATTCAGACAGAGATCCCAAAGTACAAATCCCAACGATGTTAATGAATCCTCATCGAAAGCATCCAATATACCTTTACCACAACAGTCTTCTACACTGGTACTGCCTTTTTCACTAAAGCTTCCTTCACTATTGTAGCAATATTTGGCGGAGCAGCCCTTTTAGAAGTAGCCAGCACTTTCTTCTTCGATGGGGTATCTTTTGCACTCTTCTTTGCCACCTTAACTGCAGGTGCCTGGCCTTTGGCTTAGGAGCGACCTTCTTAGTCTTCAGTGCAGCAACATACTTCTTAGTTGGGGGCAACAGTCTTCTTTCTGGACCAGCAGCTTTAGTTCTTTATAAATTACTTGTAAATATACATAAATTGAGGGAGAAACTACGTTTGAAAATATGTATGTGAGGTAAGGGAACAAAGTAGGCATTATTTTGAACAATGTCAGAAGATTGGTAAGAATCAATGAAGCCAAAACAATGATATAAGCAACACACAAAAATTGAATGTGAGAAAAATGAAATCATACTTAAAAAGATTATTGAGCTACCCGCCAGCTGATGTAGAGCATTTCATTAACCAAGGAATATATACTTTGTGAATCAGAATCCATTCATATGAATTATGCAGCAAATAAAACTAACGCTTGTAGTTGAACATAGCATAAAAGTGAAAAGCCAAAGTATGAATAGCCTTTTGCTCTATTTATTAATAATGTTTTCATGTTTATGCTCCATATTTTATCAATAATGAATACCAAAACTTTATGGGGTTCAGAGTTTATTAAGCTTATCAATAAAATGCTTGAATATTGGTTCTGTGATGAGTCTATTTTTCATATTGAAAAATAAAATAAAAAAATCGATAAACATCGAAAACTATCTAGTACAAACAAAAATCTTTGGCATACACGGGAAAAAAACAAAACACTATAAAGCAAAGGTCAATACCTCAAAATCTAATATTTGGTGTTAGAATTTTCAAGTTCGCTATTAACTTTACGAACAATTCAACGTAACCTCTATTTATGATGACTAACATTCCATTATTTGAAACTGATATATGTAAATGCTCAGGTCCTAAGTTAAAGCTATTGTTTTCTAAAAATTGCATTTATAGGTAACTAATTCCTATCAATAAATGACTTCTTGGGTATAAACTATTACACAAAACATAAATTGAAAATGAATTTGCCATGATTAAATTACTAGTAACGGTCGGTAACTAATTGCATGTTCAGATAAAAGAATTTCAAAAAAGTACTTTATTGAATTGATAAATAACACTCACTTAACCCTATATAAATAAATAAATAAAAATGTTAATTGACCAAAAGGAAATAACCGTACATTTATTACATGTAAGCAACAGAGCATATTATTCAACACCGTTAACTTGTCCATTAATCTGTGTATTGCATCCAAACATAAATAATATCTGGTGAAACTACTTATTTATCGAACTCGTCCTCCCTTTATGAGGCATCATTCCTAGACATTAATTTACTATTCATTGATAAAATAATGAATGGTTGATCAATTTTCTGAAGGTGAAAATTGATGCATATAAGGGGAAAAAAACTATATGGTAGTTTTTGACGATTTATAATATATTGACATGTATAACGAAAAGTACCCCTTTCGTGTGCAAGCTTGAAATGATTTCATCAAATTAAAAATAAAATATATTAAACTTCAAAAATTAAGAAAGCTTATATAATCAAGAAGCGTGTATGCAAATTTGGCATTTTGTACGAATAGTACATTCTGCACTGTGTATGCAAATTTGGCATTTTGTAGTATATTCTGCACTTTTCAACTAACAATCATGATTAAAGATTGAAAGTAAATATTTTACGATATGTTTTCTGTGATTTATCAAGTGAGATTGTGCAATATATATACATACTCTTTCATGGAAATTACTCTAAACAAATTGAAAATTGCATATTGCAAAGTTCCCAAAGTCCACATGGAGGTTGATCAATGCAAAAATTGCCTAGGCTGAACAAATAATGTTTACTGACAATTACCACATAACTATTAAAAGTACCATTGCACTGAAATCACATACGAAAAAATCAAGTCAATGGAGTACAAACATCACTTAGGGAATGTAAGTTTACCAAATACCTACAGCAGCCACGATACCTGATGTCGATATGGTGTTCATTTGTCGTCAGCAGCAGCACGAAGACAGATCGTCTTACCTGTTCTAAATATCGTCGAGCCGTGGGTTTCCTCATAGTTAGAAAATCGAGGGACGACGGTAAATTGAGGGTAAGAAAAGAGATTTAGGGCATAGGGTTAAGGGAGAGGAAGATCAGGGCGAGAGAGGACGATGGCATGCGAAGGCTGCAGACAAACTGAAGTAAAGTCGGAGAAGACAGTGGCTCGATGATGATTGGATGAGGAGGGTCGGAACTGCTAGAGCGATGGAGTAAGATGTAAATCGATTCCTAAGAGGTAGATGCGTCGTTGGCGATAAAGGAACAGGCAGTAAAAGTTAGGGTTAATCGGTGAGCAGGTGGGAAAAAATTAGGGTAATTTGGAAGGAAATGGAAATGAGAGCAAACAGAAGATCAAAGTCAAAAGCACAGAGGAAGGAAGAACAAACGAAAAGCGCTGAACATAGCAGAAGAAAGAAGCACGCGTAGTTTGCGGTGACGCTTCATTTCTGAAAATAGCAAGGAGGCTTGTGTGCGCTGCAAACCAAACTTACTAATAATATAATAGTATAGATTCCCAATGCCTTAGCGAAGTTGGAGACTTTCTTAATGCCATTGCAACATCGACGTAACGTCGTAAATTTATTATATATGGTTTAATGATTATTTAAATCTTTTCCATTTTTTTATTATATGTATTTTGCTTTTGATATTTGTAAATTTTAACTGTATGAAAATTGAATTATATTCATATTTAACTTTAATTGTAAAATTTGTTATTTATTATTATTATATATTATTTATTGTATTATTTATGGTTATTTTTATTTTCAAAAAGTATATATAATTTATTTATAGTTGTAAGTTTATTTTTATTTAATACTACTAAATTATATATAATTTTGACAATACTAATATTTAACTTTAATTTTAACTACTAAAATTGAGTTTTATAAACTACAAATGAATATAAGATTTTACTACTATTTAATTTAAACAAATTTTAACATCAATTTCACTTATATAGTTATCTATAGTAATAAAAATTATAAAGCAAAATTGGATAACTAATAAGAGGTTCGAACATAGTTTAAATGATACTATTGTTAGGTTCAATCAATTTTTTTTTCTATTTTAGCTTCATTATTTCTATCTGCTAAAAAAATTCATGCATTAAATTCTAGAATAAATTAATCTAATTCACATGTTAAAACTAGAAACAGTCATTTTATCTGGTCTTTGGGATGAAAGGATCGATGCATTATCTTGTTTATATCTATAAAATATTGCTCAAAATTCAGTATATCAATCGAGATTTGTCTAATATCCACAAATGCCTTGGAATATTTCTTGGTTATCCAATTGTAAAATTTCAAAACAATCTTGTTTTGAATAAGTTACAATTTATAGAAAGAGAAAAAATGGACAAAGATATCAAGAAGTAGAGAGAGTGGGAATGTGGGTTGGGGGAGTGTGTGTAAAAGGGAGAATTAAATATGTTAAATCATAACACCCACTGAATTTCCATCTAAAAAGAAATTCTACTGATACTCCATAAATCACTTTTCATCCGAATAGAAATAGCCTACATTAGAATATTAGAACATTAAAAATTAACGAAATACAAAGCTAAAACCCTTAAAAATATTTCCTTTCATGTTTCTAATTTTTCTGAAATTTATATATTTTTAAAATCTTGAACACATATGGATCACAACTTTGATGATTTAAAATCAAATGCAATTACGACTTTAGCAAAGAGATGGAGGAAGAAATTTGTTATTTCGTTCTCTAGTTGTTTTATAAGTTTTTTTTATCCTATAATTATTTTTCACTTTTGATACTTTATGAATATTTTTCACAAAATCTGCATTATACATATTGTATGTTGTTTTAGGCTTTCTGAATAATAATTGTTATTAACTTTATAATATATATTTTTTATTTAGATAGATATTAATATTATAATAATAATTTATGTAAACAGATAACAATTTCAATTAATGTTTAAGAATTTAAAAATACATAAATTTTGGAAAACTTAAAAACATGAAAGAAAATATTTTAAAGGTTTTAATTTTGTAAATTGTTAGCTTTTAATATTCTGAGATTCTAATATAAGCAATTTTTATTCGTATGTAAACGTTTTATGGTGTATTAATGGAATTGCTTTTTCGAATCGAAATTCAATGGGAAATTGTGATTTAACATATTTAATCCTCTCTTTCTAAGATAAACACTCTCTTCCCAACTCTCCCTCTACCTCTCCCTTAAACTCTCTCCATTTTTAACTTTCTACAAATTGCAACTGAGTCAAAAGATGGGTGTCCCAGTATTATACCATTGGATAACCAAGAAATATTCCAAGGAATTGGTGGATATGAGTCAAATCCAAATCGAAAAACTGAATTTTAATTAATTTTTTATTGATAAGAATGAGATAACACATCGATCCTTACATCTCGAAGATCAGGTAAGATTATTGTTTCTAATTTCAGTATGTAAATTAGATTAATTTGTTCTAGGATTAGTATGTGAATTTGATTGGGTGGAAAGAAATGATGAAACTAATATAAAACGAAATTTAGGTCGAAACCAACAATAATATCAATTAAAATATGTTTGATCCCCGATCGTATGAGTTATCCAATTTTACTTGATAATTTCTATTTACGACAGCTAACTTTTAATGTAAGGTTGATGGTAAACATTTAGTAAATTTAAATAATAATAATAATTTAAATCAATATGTAGTTATAAAACTTAATTATATTGGTTAAAATTAAAGTTACATATTAATATTATCAAAATTATATACTACTTATTAATATTAAATAGAATAAAATTTTAACCATAAATAAATTACATGCTATTAATAAATAAAAATACTCACACATACATATAATCAATAATATTTAATAATAGAAATAAATAATAAGCTTTAAAATTAAAGTTAAAATTTGAATTTGAATAAAATTCAATTTTTGTACAATTACATAATTAATTTATAAAAATCGAAAGCAAAATATATATAATCAAAAAATAAAAATATAAAAAAATATAAAACCAAAAATATTAAATATTACGTCAATATTGCAATGTAAAAGTCTCTAATGTCACTAAGGTATTAGGAATTTGCATATGTGAACATATGGCATCGGTAAGGCATAGGGAATACACCATAGTGAGGTCATTTAATATGGACCCGTTTGGTTTCCTGGATGGAAAAACAAGCATCACATGTATAAGGAAGAGCTAATTCTCTATGCCAAATTCACTTCATATGTTTTACTAAATACAAAATTAAGGAGTATGGAGTTCTCTCCACCATGGTGACGCCATAAACAAACCCTTTGTAGTAATAATGAGCTATCCAACATAGCGCCTCCGTGTACTTTTGTACCCAATGAAATTTGAAATGATATATGTTAAGAATTGAAGATATTAAGATGGACTAGTTAAGTTGAACTGGAAATGAACGTGAAAGATAATAGTCTTAAGTTTAATATTGTCAAAATGAAACCAAAGCTGTCAATCATCGAACAGAAGAAAAACACGATTGCAAAAGTAAGAAATCAAATCGGTGAGTTCATTATACTTTCTGAGGTCAGGAGAAAAAGAAATTATTGATATTAACCTTACGAGCACAAAAAAAGGAAGAAGAAAATGAATTAAAGGAAGAAAGCTCAAGACTTCATTTCTTCTTCATTCGTCAAGGTTATCGCTGTGAAATTTTTACAATATCTCTCTTTCCATCCATCTGTCCTAGCTTTACCTGGTAAATAAGCGTGGAGTATATATATACGGTAATCAAAATAAACTTGAACAAATGAGATATAACTGAAACAGAGGATATAACAAAAACGAAAATTAATATTTCCATTTAGTTGTGTAAGTTTTGTAATGTGTTTGCTGAAATTGACAATTCCATGACGTTAAATTCATGGATACTAGTAAACTCTTCTTTAGCCATATAAGACATTGGCATCTAATAATAATGATAGTTTGGTTCAACATAAATACAGAAAACTTGATAAATTTGAGTTTGGTTACATACTTATATCTCATTATGTCCATTCTATGTTATATATGTCAAAAAG
The DNA here is from genome assembly GCA_030765085.1 of Allium cepa. Classification (NCBI taxonomy): domain Eukaryota; kingdom Viridiplantae; phylum Streptophyta; class Magnoliopsida; order Asparagales; family Amaryllidaceae; genus Allium; species Allium cepa. The sequence continues at coordinate 218,178,587 of CM060942.1, read as the reverse complement.
ATATTCAACATAGATGTAAAACATAATAAGTGGTTTGTAAAAAATTACAAAGTAGACGATGCATTAATCTACACTATAATAGTAGCAGAGATCGGTACTGCATCCGTTTCGATTATTTTTCATTGTATTGTCCAATTAGTGTGTTGAGGATGTACCTCCGTAAGCCTGCACCTTTTGTGCATTACTAAATACTTTCTCTTGACCCGATCAATGCTTTAACAGATTAGAAAAAACCAAACGTTGGTCATGGAACAATAAATATAATGATTAAGCCAATACTACCACACAAACAATATGATTTATAAACTTAAAAGGACTAATAATTTTGAGCAGCGGTGGCAACATGTATAACTATTATTATATTTTGATTGAGTGCATAAAACTTGATAAAGATGCGCTCTTTTTGAGAGTTTCTTCTCTTCACAAGAACTGATTGTCTAAATATAACACTTCACTGCTCTCAAGTGTAGCTGACAAAAAAATTTCGATCATAAATGAAGAATAAAGATACCCAGCCTTCAATGAAGAAGCATATGATATAAATTTCAATGTAGGATAGTGGTTTAGTAACCAATCAAACGTAAAAAAATACATAGACCCATTTGTTAAATACTCACCTATTTCTTGAATTGCTTTTTATATGTAGCTATTAGCAGATCTATAGCACCCTATCAAAATTAATTATAAGACCTAGATGTAAATGAAAGAGTCATGTGCACTTAAATATCGCATATAAATCAGCTAATAGCTATGTATAAAAAGAAATTTAAGAAACTGGGAGAATATTTAACAAATGGGTCCACGATATGTATTTATATGTATGATTGGTTGCTAAACCACTGTCCTATTGATAATCAATTCTATCTTTTGCTTATTCATTGAAGGCTAAGTATTTTTATTCTTTATTTATGGCCTGGCTGGACTTGAGAAGATTGAGCATTTTATTTAGACACTTGGATCTTGTGAAGATAAGACACTCTCAAAAGGAGCACGTCTTCATCAGGTTTCATATACTTGATCAAAATATAATAATAGGCATATATACTTGCCCGCTGCTCAAATTTACTAGTTTTTTAAGGTTATAAATCATGCTGTTTGTGTAATAGTGTTGAATCGATCATTATACTTATTTTTCTATGCCCAGCATTTGGCTTCTTTCTATTTTTCTGAAGCATTGATTGGGTTAAGATAAAGTGCTTAGTAATGTAGAAAAAGTATAGGCTTAGAGAGGTACATCTTTAACATACTATTTAAGACAATACAATAAATTAATTGAAATGGATGCAGTACTAATCTCTTTTACTATTACAGATTGGATTAATGAATCATATACTCAATCCACTTATTATATTTTGTATATATGTTGAATATCTCGCTAAAATATATAGCATAATAGACTATAAAGGAATGGATATAAATAGATCTATCCAAACTAAAATTTATCGAATTCTCGATATTTATGTTGAACAAAACTATCATTTATTAGATCCCAATTTCTTATATGACTAAAAATGAGTTTATTGAATTTAACATTGCGGAATTTCCAGTTGCTATTAAACTCATTACAACACTTATACAAGTAAATGGAAATATTATTTTCATCATTATATCCTTTGTTTCAGTTATGTCTCGTTATATACTTTGTTTCAGTTATATCTCGTTTGATCAAGTTTACTTTAATTATCATCTATATAACCTTCATGCTTATTTACCACGTAAAACTGGGACAGAATAGGATGGAAGGGAGGTATTACAAAAGTTCTATGCAATAACCCCAAATGAATCAAAAAGAAATTAAATTGTGAGTTTTCTTTTAGTTCGTTTTCTTCTTCCTTTTTTTGTGTGTGCGCATTAGGCTCATATCAATAATTTCTTGTTGTCCCGACCTTATAGAATTAAACGAACACACCCATTTGTTTTCTCAACTTCGTGATCATGTTTTTCTTCCATTGGTGGCCCTGACAATTTAGGTTTAGTTTCAACAATATTAAACTAAAAAATATTCTCTTATAAGTTCATTTCCCATTCAATGTAACTTTTTGACCTTAACATTTTCCCAGTTCTGAACATATATCATTTCTAATTTCATTAGGTACAAAAGTACTTGGAAGGATTACGTTGGATAACTCATTATTATTACGAAGGGGTTTGTTCATGGAAATGCTTAGCATTCTCAATCTTCGGTTGGTGATTAAAACTTGTTGCATTTTGTGCATTTTTTATATGAAGTTTAAAAGTTGCATTACTGGTCTGTGATATCCTACTTTTGCTTCATAACTTTTCCATGTTAAATGGTTGTATTACATAATTCACTTTGCATAAAAATTTCTTTGATCATGAACTAACTGCATGCTTATTCTGTTATAAGCACTATTGTTTATTTTTATTTTATTGACCATTTAATAATTATAATTATTATAGCCAGTTTTTGTTTCATAAACAAGTCATGCGCAAACTTAGTCCATAACAATCATCCATGTATGCTAGTTAAGTTGGAAAAATTAATAACAATGGGTTCTTTCGACATAATATACAATATCAAAGGATAAACAAGAAAGATATGGTTTAATATTAGATTCAATAGTAACAAAAGATGAAACGATAGAAAAAGATATAGCTAATCATATTAACACGTACTAGGTAAAATGGGGACAAAATGTATTCATTTTAGTGGAATTAGGATCTCCCTTTTTTTATAACAAGAGTGCTTTATTTATTCAAGTGGAGCACTAATTTTGATGTCTTGTGGGTTCCAACACATTACCTCCAGAACCTCCGTCTAAAGCGTCACATCTTTTATCACTTGAACTAGTGATGTTAGACATGTTTCACCCTTTATTTTGTAGTTTCGAGCGTGAAAAATTATTCTCAAAAACATATTTTAAAATACACCCCTATTTTTATTTCAGTAGTTTTTTCATTCCGTTTATAAGATCAGATCTAAACTTTAATCGCATGTTTCTATGATCAAACGTTTTTTTTGAATTTTTTTAAGTAAATGCAGGCATTCAGATTTCTCTATAAATATATATATTAATTTCTCCGCAAATATCTTGAAACTTAAAAATAGATTTTGTAAATATTTACTTTTGAGGAGTAAGACTGTGTATTTTGAAATATAAAAGGAGCGTTTTATAAAAGTTCCCTTCACTTTGTGTGATAAAATAACAGACAAACTAAAGGTTGGTTACCTTTCAAATGGTTGGTTACCTTTCAAATGCAGTGGAGGTTGAACAGGTACCTTTCTCTTTGCAATGACCCATGTCCTCCATTTTTCAAGTCTCGTGTTGTTGGAATGGAAGACATAATGAAAAACCAAGTCATGTAAGGTTTAGATGGATTATTTTTTACACTTTGCCAACATTTTGTTTTGTTTTTATTTTTGTTACTTCTACTCAATATTCATTATATAATTAATTCAAAGTTGATTTTCTTGTGTATACGATATGTATACAAACTTCCAAATCAACAAAAACAAATTGGTAGCTCTCCTCCTAGTGTTGTATTTCCCAAAAAGGTACACATTAATTGTTTGCTCAATTGCTTATATTTAGAATACATACACCTACAACTGTCATATACCAGTATCAAGGTTTGTCTTAATTCATTTTTTTCAAACTTAAAAGGGTTTACGTTCCCTGCGTGTATGTATGCAATTTAAGGAACTTCGGTTAGCGCCATTGTAAAAACAGCGAATTATCAAACAGTTTTCCAATTCTTTTTGTTGCCACATCTGTTAGTATGGAGTTTTAATCGAAAATGAATACATCAATAGCATTATTTATTCAATTTTCCAATCATCGACCAGTTTAATGGAAATGAACACCTTAATCAAATAGTCTTTATCCATAGTTTTCACATTAACATCTATTTACTAGTAAAAAAAAATTCATCGAGTAAGCATGTCGAATATTTTTAAAATAAAAAGGATAAGTAAGGCCCGTTAATTTCATTCTGAGCTTTATGTTTTGCGTTTCCAACATGCATTAGAAAATAGGAAAACATCGAATGAAAAGGCATACAGTTATAAGTGATTAGCAAGATGAAGTGATGGTGGAGGGGATAAATTGTTTTCCATGCTTTGGTGACTTCTTGAAACTTCCAAAAAAATTATTATTTTTTATTTTGCATGTTTACTTCATTTTTCAAGTTTGTTCTTTCAAAATAATACATGTATCGTGCGCATTTTATTTGAAAAAAACCAAAAACTAAAAAAGGTAAAACAAACAGGGCATTAGTCTTTGGCGTTTTAAACCCATGAAAGTCCAGAGACCTTAACGATATGGTATTGTCTAAACACCCCTATGCTAGTATCTAACTAACTCCACCGCTTTTCATACGAATTGCTTTTTTTTGCAAGCAAACTGTTATACATGATGATTTGAAGCCACCACAAATTTTATGGCAGGATGAAAATTGCCATGCCAACCACCAAGTCCATTCAGTTCATGTAAATAAACCCACACAACCAACGTCACCGCCAATATAGTTCATCTAATACCTCAGCAGCTCTTATAGCTGGTCCATATGTACAGCAAAGGCATGGTCGTCCTATGGTTTATGTTGGAGGAGGACGACATCAACTAGAATATAGGGTTTGACAATGGCAACCTCGATATTGTAACGTCCCGGAAATTTTCGACTTTCGAAAATTCAACATCGATACTCACTTTATCGACTGCCGAGAAATCGAAGGCCGGAAACCCAAAATGTTATGGGTTTAAGAAAAATAAAAGAGGTAGAAAAAGAGAGAGAAGATAGAAAATAGAGGGAAAAGAAAATAGAAAGAAGAACGGAACAGAAAAACAACAGAACAACATCAGAATCTCACAATCGCAGCGGAACAACATATAATAATAAATGAATAATCTTTAAACAAAGAACTATATCAGTTATTACATTTTATACATTTCATTTCATTACATCATATCATCAGAGTGTGCAACAACAACAACATTAAACAATGCAGCGGAAAAAGAAATACTATATAACTAGTAATACGCCATGCCATCCAGCTTGCCTCCAGCAACTCCAGAATATCCTGATAAACCTAACTCTTAACTGCCCGTGTGGAAATTGGTGGGCACCCAGAGTTTAGGAAGGAAAACAATAAACTCCGAGTCAGTCATGTGACTGGTGTGAGAACTCGAAACAGTTTATTTATCTTTAAAATCAAAATAGAAGAATATTTTTAAAGTCAATTCGCAATGCTTTTAAAAATGAGACTACCATAAGGCCTCCCGCACACACACACATGCAAACGCAGAATCGGAGGAGATTTCTTCTTATGATAGTCAAAGATGCTTGATACGCATTTAAAAGAACATTTTTTTTATTTACTAGTGCATAGTGTAGGAAAAATTCATTTCGAAAGTAAAGATATAAATCTTAGCCGACATAGACATTTCGAACTATGCCTACTATAGCTACCATGTTCAATAGCGGGTTACCGCCATATTCCATGACAGGTTATACAACTAAAACCGTACAAGTCTCGTATTTGAAGAATGGATTTTCCAACAAATGGTCAGGCCAAGGAACTTCCCATTGCCACATGGAAACGCCTCTGGAAGGACGCCCCGAGAACCACCGTCCTCCACTAAACAAAGTCGGGAATCCCTTTTCCCAAGGAATATTACAAACCCTCAGATATGCCACTCCCGGTCCTTTGGAACCTTTCACCGAGCGCTCGTCACCATCATCACACAATCATAAAGTGTTTTCAACATGAGTAAGTATCTGGGCTCCATACCATGATACTACCCTTTTCCAGAAGGAATGGCTATACCCTAGGGAAGCGATCCCTGAAAACCTTGCCGCACAATTCCTGTTTCGACCATTACCGGTTTGTGAGGCTCGACGAAGTCACGTCCACAAAAACATACTTTATACAAAAGCCATGCTTTGGGTCAACAAATGATCATAGAAATGATCACAAAGATAGACGATCAAACAAATGATCCTATCACAAATAATCAACACAATGATCATTTACAGCTACACTCAGTATGTCACATTACCAAGATTGGGAGTATATCGCTGATAACCTTCAACTATATAACCTCTGAGCTCGTACGTCTCAGAGAAGGGTGTTAAGCTAAGAGAATAAATTCTCCGCCACCAACAGAAATATATTTGAAAGAAATCGGCTTTACATCTCAATTTGTAATGTCAGACATACCATCCATACAAGTCTGTTTCGGGCTCGAACAAAACCGAAGGCACTTACAAAGAAGTCCTTGCAATCCGGATAATTTCTAATCACGTCCGGACTTCCCATCACATAGGGAGAACTCAATACCGTAGCTACTCGGTGCAGAGTCAACCGACGAGTTGTCCTTTCTCTTTCAAAAAGATCCGGTCTTCAACACCGATCTTCAAATGCAATTCACAACGACGTATCACATATTCGGAATGGGTTATACGACCCCATGGTCCTTTCCTGGTTAACCCGAATAGTGAGCGCTTATTCAAAAATAAGTGTGGCATTCAAATTCAAACAAATCACATCAATTACCCATTCAAAGGGAAATATTGATAGTCGGTTATTGAACTATCAATGGATATGCACAACATCACTAGATTCCAAATAATTTTCCAAAATATCTTTACAAGATATATAATTCAATATCTCAAAAATAAATCAATATTTATTTTTAGACAAATTCCACTTTCTTTTATAAATTCCATAGTGAATTTATAATCCAAAATATCTATGAATATTCGATTTCAATTATTCATTTCAATTTATCTTTAAAAAGATAAATTCTCTAATATTCACTTTATATTGGAAAAAAAACATTTCCATACTTATTTATTCATAAGTAATTCACAAATTTTATTTATTTTCAACACTTGAAAAATATTCAATATACTTAAATCGAAATTGAGTATATATTTTATTCTTTTAAGAAAATCATTCACTTTAACATATTTATTTGGGCCAAAACGAATGTCGCGTAAAACATCGTTACAACAACCCAAAATCACTAGTATAGGGATTCGAAATTTAAATAGATATATAAATCCCAATACTATACAAAACATTTCCTTTCGGAAATCATTACTATAACAACAGTGTTATAGTCCACTATTTCCTTCTATTTCTCGAAAACGTCTATTTCAACAATAAATGTTGAAATCTATGGTTTCGAATCTCAACACATTTTAAAACATCGTTAGATCGTTTTAATTCTATTTAAAATATCACATTCTAAACATTTTCTTTAACATATTATTCACTATCCAAAAAAACGTGAATATACTACGTTAATCAATTTCATTATTTCTATACATTTTTATTTCAAAGGATTATTCACAGTCAAAACGTGAATATAACTCCATTAATAGGTTTCAACAATTTTCTTATCAAAAGAAGTCGTTTGCGAATTTATAAAACAACGTTTATAAATTCCATTTCTAATTATTTATAACAACTTCCTTTTACAAATTTCCGTCATTAACCTATTCCAGTTTATATCTCAATTATGAACCAAAAGTCCATATTATAAGTTAAATGCTTATAAAACGATTATTTTACAAAATCGTTCTTTTAAACTTCATAATTATAAATCTTATAACTTATAAGATTCAATGATTTATTCAAAACTATTCTTTTAATAACTTTATAAAATTTATAAATCTTACTATTTATAAATTTCATTTATAACTTCACCATTTTTAATTTTATAAATTCCATTCATTTACAAAATTCATTCCCACTTCATTCAAACACTTATAAAAACTCGTTTTATAATGTCAATATTTCAATTTATAGATATCCATTTATAAATCCTTTAATATAAATCAATTTATATTACTATTTTAAAAATGCCTTTAAACTCCTTTAAAAACTTCATCATTCTCTTGATTTATAAAATAATCAAATTTTATAAATCCTATTTTTAAACTCTTTATAATAATTCAAAAATCCAATTTAAAATATTTTATAAAATCATTAGCATCATATTCTCAAAAATCAGTTTTTTAACTATATTTCTTAAAAATCATAATTTTTTATAACTTTAAAAATTATAACGTTTATTTATTTAAAATGGATCAATTCCAAAAATATTTTATAAACGTATACTTTCAAAAATCACTTTGAAATCATTTTAAAATTCCAAAATCTGGGTCCAATGATGCTACACACCAAATAGTAAATCACGACTACAACGATATCATATATGGATATGAAAATCAATGAATATCAAAATATCTGAAATCAAATAAATACTGTTGAGGAATCCAGTTGGATCCCTCCAACCTGTTTTCCTACATCCAAAAACATTAGCACAATACCAATTTCGTTCCAGTACAAAATTATCGCGGTATATGGGATTTAAAATATTATCCGCTTAATAGACGGCGCAATAGGGTCTCATCCGCTAAACAAAAAATGCGGGAAATCAATAACTCCAATATATACATATGCCAATATATATATATATATTGCTATCATGTATAATACCAATTTCACTGTTTATGAAATATTCGCGGTATATGTTTTTAATAAATAACATCCGCTTACTAACGGCGCATAATGTCTATTTTAACAATCAATAGATAACAATCATCATTCAAACTTGCATTCAAATATTTTAAATCTAACTATTTAAAATAAAATCGAAACTGATTCGATTGAGTGAGAAGTTCTCACCTTGATTTTAATTTCGTTTTAGCGATTTATTTCGAATAAAATTAAACGGACGTTTAATTTTACCCAAAATTCTCACTAACTCCAAACGACTCCAATCCAATTCCATCGCGTAGTGCTCGTCCATACGATTCCAACGCAAGTGGTTTCGCGCGTTTTCGACCTCGTATGAAAAAGTTATACATTTATGAAGTTTGTACACGATTTATATATAACTAATTACAACATTTCATAATTAATTTTCAACCTAATCAAACTCAAGCCGTTGGATCTAAACCCCCCTGCATCAGAACCGTGCGCACCCCCCCTACTCCATCTTCTTCTTTCGGCTACAGGTAATTCACGTAACATGAACCCATCTCCTTCAAATTAGGTTTCCACTTTGCAACTCCAACACTCGACGAAACCTCATCAAACCCCCTTCATATTGAAGCCCTCTGCTTGCTCTAAGTTCGGCCATCACCTTGTGGAGCTCGGCCCCCCACGTAGCACGCAAATCGAGAATGAACGGCTACGCTTCCAACTCAACTCGCCACCAATCCACAACTCCAAACACGATCTCCACCGTTCGGAACGTAGAGCTCGTGATGCTCTACATCTTTGCTGTTGGAAGTTTGTTGAATTGATTCACGGATTGGAAGATATTTGAGGAGATAGATAGGAGTTTTCTGGCCGTTCATAGATGTGGGTGGCGGCTACTAGGGTTAGGTTTCTTTTTTTTTTTATTTTTTTAGAGTGAAGGGCTATTTATAAGGAAATTCTCAAACACTATTCAATCCGGAAATTCCGAACTCCGATTTGCGTGCCGTAACCAGCGTTTCTAGGGTTTATCCCGCGTTCCGGACACAATGGAACAGGTTTCGAAAGCTAATTCGGACATCTGTGCGAGTTATGGCAATAAACGTTCAATTTAAATTAAACCGATTTAAGCGATTTTCTAGGCGTTTTAATTCGTACCGGACAAACGGTAAATCCAATTGACATGAAATTTGAAACCTTACAATAATATCACATTACGGATCCGATGAAACTGGTTTCGTCGACATCCGACACTTTTTTAAAAATGGCTATTTTAACTCGCCAAATTAATATTAAAAACAATTCGATGCGTTTCGAGCTGCCACGATCAAACGATAACTCCGATTGACACGAAAATTGAAATCCGGTAATAACTAACTATTACGGATCCAATGGAACTGGTTTCGTTCAATTCTGAGACTGTTCAAAAATTGGCTATTTTACAGTCGATAATTAAATATTAAAATATTCAATTTTCACAAATTAACTTTAAATTCGATTTTAAAAGTTCTAAACTATCGTTCTAACTCCAATATGATAAAATAAAATTTTAAAATTCATTTTCAATCATATTTAACCCACTTTTCAATTATTTCCATAATTTAACATATTAAATTATTGATTTAATTATTCAATTAAATCCAATTATTCAAATAAAAATTTATTTGACTTATAAATTCACTTATTAATATTTAAAATTAATTAAATATTCAAATTTAAATTAATAAAAATTCCTGGGTCGTTACAGATATTGAGCTTGACATAACACCCATCATGGTACAGGTAAAGCATACACTAAATCACTACAGATGATTGATGCCTCATTAAATTCACAATGGAGCTTAAAAAATGTTGGACGGTTTAAAATTGTTGTATGCTTTAAAACCGTTGTACGTTCATTGTATATTACATTTTGTTACAGATGGATAAACATAGAAAAAAAACTATTTTTCATCATTTAACAAATGTACCGTCAAACAATGTCATGACCATCATAGATAAATCTTCCGCAGTTGAAAATTGAGCATTCAAATTTTCAAAACGATCTCCGAAGTGAGTAACGACCACCGATCGATCTCTTGTCGAAACCTAATTTCATATGAAGAAGTTATTTTTGTTATAAGTAGTGACTGAGTTATTTAGTGGACAACGATTGATACTTCCATCACATAAAATGGTCATCGAAGCTTATTCACAGAAAGCGACAACTGAATTTCAATTGCTAGTGTGCTATACAGTCTTTTGTTGTATGTATTATTGTGTTTAGTATTTAAAATAAGGTACTCTGCATTTATGAATCAATATATTTGTTAAAGTAGCATGTCAAAATTTGTTGATTTTCGTAGCAAAATTCACAATTGCCACGACTGTAATGGCATAGATTATTAATTCTTAATTTACCAAAAAATAATTGGAACTACTAAGATACGTTGTCAAAAACATTTGCACGATTTATAGTTATAAAACAAATTAGCACGATTAGCAAAATTTTAATATCCAAAAAAAAAATATGCGTAACCTCATTTACCTTAATTATTTGTCTAGACTAACTAATATGAAATAAATCATATTGAAATTCTGATTGAAGTAAATAACTAAATTGCTGAATTCATTTTCCCTCAAAATTTTAATTTATGTTTGTGGTCAATCAAAATCATAATATTCTTTATCCATATTTCTTGAAGATTGTTAACAAATTAGACAGCTCGGATTTACAGCAACATAGCAAGATTGTACCCATATTTTTATGCTACTAAACAAGATTCACTAGTCCTACCGCTAATAAGTAATATTGAAAAAAAATATAAAAATATAAAAATCCAAAAGTAAGTGGTGCGTGCTCAACGGCTTGAGAGATTTAACAATAAATACCTCGAGGAATATTACTGTCCTGATTCAAGTTTGTAAACGTGATAGAAACATGACAAACTGCATGAGCCATCCGTCCGGGGGTACGTAAAGTTGTTGTTTTTCCTTTCCTGTAAACTGTCGGACCAAAGACTTAGCAAATGTGAGTTCCGCCCTTCGGTTTACTACTTCATGGAAAGAAGAGAGCTTGAGAATTCATGAAATAAATATTAGACAAAAAATTGGAAAAGTAAATTTGTTGCTACGAAGATGGTGGAATCGATGAGGAAAGTTGAAATTTTGAGGGCACGTTGGGGAATAGACCTGAACGATGGCAGCTAAAAATTGGAAAGAGCATTGCAATTCAGAACCATCACAATGCCTTTTCGATTTTATAGTTTGCAAGATCTAACTTGAAATGGTCTAATAGAAAATATAAAGAACTCGTCATGCGAATCATGGTGAGTTATTTAAAACAAAGAATTATAATTTATCTTGATGAAAAATCTTAATGTCATACACACTAGAATGTATAGATCAACCTTCAAAAACTTTTTTTCCAATTTTTGCTATGGTTTGCAAGGCTCAACTTGAAGCACTCTTGTAGAAGAGATGAAGAAGTTAACATGTGATAAATGGAGCAGGTGGAAAAGTGAACTTTTCTCTAACAGAGAAGATGCGGAAGATTTTGTTCTCTTTTTATATACGATAAGAATTTCTTTGTCAAAAGAAAGTCAGATCCTTTTGTCCATTTAAGACGATAAACAAAGATATGTTGAAATTGTTAAAATATTGAGAAAAATATAATATAGAGAAGAAGATGGGTAGAATAAGAGACAAATAGCCATTAAAGGCTACATTATAATGATATTTATAGACTTAGATCCTAAGTAAGTATACAACAAAAAAACTATTCTACTATCATGGATACTGTATTATCCATGATTTATTACTTAACATATAATAACGATCTCTTAATGGAAACAAATATAATAAATCTTCATTTTTTTGCCAAAGTTAGTTAATCAATCTTTCTTTGCGTCACATATTTGGCACTTTCTTTTTTCTATAAAGGACCAATTTGAAATTCTTTGGAAAATTGTCATTATAATTTGCACTAGAAAATAGCATTTGAAATGGTCCTTCTTGAATACAGCCGAAAAATACATGCACATCACCAAACATTATTTTAGGATTATTCTATTTCAATAAGTAATATTTCTTTCTTCTTTTAAACAAGTATACTGGGAAAGATCCTTTGAAAATTTTCCATTATAATATACCTTATAAAATAGCATTTGAAATGGTCCTTTGAATGCTTGAATGCAGTCAAAAAATTAATGATCATCAGTCCGAAACTTAATGTCATGCTTTTGTTTACCATTGATTTGTTGTACTCAAGATAGCATTTGAAAAACAACGATTATAATTTACACTAGAAAATAGCGTTTGAAAAGGTCCGTTAAATTCATAATAGGTTAGATATAACACTGATTGGGTATAATCTATAAATATTCAAATCCTACTAAAAATGATAGCACTGACTAGATCAAAATACTGCTGGTAGGCTAAATATAACTTCGATTGGATAAAACCTAGAAATATTTCCATTATAATTTACAATAGAAAATAGCATTTGAAAAAAATTTATATTTATTTTCCTTAGAAATTAGCATTTGAAAAGGTCATTTAAATGCTTGATATGCTAAATATAACATTAATGGGTATAATCTAGAATCTTAAATGTATAGCAATACTCGTTACTTGATAAACTACCACCTATTTTTAGCAAGTAATCTGTAGAAAACTTGACCACATCAGTTAAGTAAATTCATTATTAAATAGAATATGGTCATTCACAATAAGTCCAACTTTCTCCATCACTCATTTATTTCCGCCGTTCTCCACTCTTTATTGTCCTTCGCCGTTATTCGCTACTGCTCGCCACCATTGACCCCCAAAGTCATAGTTCTATCAAAGATTCAGATCAATCTAAATGCATAATTTTCTAAAGTCCAATGATATTATAATTATTGTATATAATATATAAGATGTATAATATTTTATTAGCCAAGATTGTGATGTGTTGTATATAAGACATATAAAATATCAGCAGAAATTCACCTCCAGTACCATAAGACCATACACTTTACCGGTGTTGTAATATGACGTGAATAACATCCATAAACATCTAAAACAGATGAAACAGTGTAACGACCTAGTTTTTCAATCATCTAAATTTAGAATATTTGATTGGCTTTAAATATTTAAAAGTGAATTTTATAAGTTGAATAACTTATATTTCGAATATAGTGATTTATTTGGATAATTAAATTGTTAATTTAATATTTGAAATTTCATAAAAATAATTAAAATTTGAATTTAATAAGATTGAAAATGTTTTCTAAAGTTTTTTTAAATGCTATTTGGATTTGAATAGAGTTAGCGAACTTCTAAAATTGAGTTAAAAGTTAATTTATAGAAACTGGGAATTATATTATTTAATTGACGTGTAAAAATAGTCATTTTTGACACTATCTCGGATTTTGACAAAAGTAGTTTCATTGGATCCGTAATAGTGAGTTATTATTGGATTTCAAATTTGATGTTAATCGGACTTACAGTTTGATCGTGCGAAGTTGAAATGCTTAGAAATTTATTTGAGTAAATTTATTTTAAATAATTTGATTCAAAATCCTATCTTCCGAATATGATTCCATTTTGTTTGGAATAGGAGTAAAACATTATAAACGCCGGACGGTACGCTTCGTTTGAAGTTCAAAAAAATTTCGGATGAATAGTGTACAATTTTTTTTACATAAAAGGCCATCACTTTTCCATTTGTAAACAGAAACCTAACCCTAGGGCCGCCACCTTATATTTCAATGGCCTAGAAACTCCATACTTTCTCCTCGTTTATCTCTCCATCCACCTACTATTTTGAGAAAGTTCCAACTAGGAAGTTGAAGAGCTCGAGGAGATACTCACATCCAAAGGTTGTGATCTGGATTGAAGCATCATGGTGGTTGCTAGGGAGGCACGTTCTAACCGAGCTCATTGGAGTTTTTCCATCGATTGGGAGAGCTAGGGGGTGCGGTCCTCGGCCGATGGTGGAGGCGAGGTTGGCGCGCTCGTTGGAGGTAGTTGATCGACTTCCTGTTGTCGATGGTGGCAGCGGCACAATGATGATGTTGAGCGTGATGGGTTTAGGCGATGAGGAAGAAGCAGGAAAAGAAAGGGCGGCCGGATTGTATTCTTCAAAAAGCAATGGCCTAGATTATTCCAGAGGTTTAAAATTTACAAAAAGTTGTAAATTATATATTAAATTCGTGTAAACTTGTAAATTGCATAACTTATTCATACAAGGACGGATTTGCACTAAATAAACAGCATTGGGTTCGTACATGCAAACGCTATACGATAGAGATGGATTGGATCAATTTGGAGCTATGAAAATTTTGGTTAAAATTAAATGTGCGTTTAATTTTAATCTATATAAATTGCTATCGCGACGACTGCAGCCAAAGTGAGTACAACTCACTCTTTCTCACTCGCTTATATTTTTATATATGCGAGAATAGTTTTATATATGATGATTGATGATTGTTTGAGTGATATATGATATATTATGAATATTGATTGGTTTGGATATATTTTTCGCCTATTTTAGCAAACGCAACTCTATATGTTCCCTTGTATGAGCCGATGGCCCTTTGTACGTGCATCTGCCTCGAAGCGGACATTGTACATATTTTCTCATATCTATATTTGTTGCAGTAACAGGTTGGAGAGATCCAACGGGATCCCTCAACGTTGATTTAATTTACAGATATTGTTATATATTCTATTATCATGTGATATATGATATTTGGAGGCCATGATTGATATGATTGATGTGAATTGCCTTTTTTGGTGCTTTTGCAGTATTGGGCCATATTTTGAAAATTTAAAAATATTAAAATGACGAATTTAATTTAAAAAGGATTTCAAAGTGATTTTGAAAATATATACCTGTTAATAATTTTTGAATTGTTAAAAAATGGATTTATTTCAAATAAATAAAAGTTATAATTTTTTTATGTTATGAAAATTATGGCTTTGTGAAATATAAGCAGAATATGTCTTTTGAAATATGAAGTTAACTAATTGTTAAAATAAGTAAAACTGAAATTTTGGACTTATTATAAATGGTTTATATATAAGATTTATAAAATTGATATTTTAATGGAATTATAAAGTGTTTTATAAATATTAGAAATGGAATTGTAATCAAATTAATATATGGATTTGCAATTGAAATTTAGAAATTAACTTATAATGGATTTCATAAATAATAAGATTTGAAAGGAATGAATTTGTAAATAAGAGATTTATAAGTATTAACTTATAATTTAATTTGAATTATAAATAAGATATAAATAGGATTTGTTAATAAAGGAATTTTGTATATGGAAGTCTATAAAATATAAATGGAATTTATAAACATTGTTTTATATATGTGAAATCAATTTAATTTGATAAGTTAAATATGAAAGTTTATTAAATGAATTATATTCATGATTTTGGACAGTGAATAACCTTTTAAATTAGTTATATAGAAGTAATGAATTTGGTAAAGACATTATATTCATGATTTTGGATAGTGAATAACCCTTTATGTTAAATGTGTAGAAGTAATGAATTTGATAAAAGAATTATATTTATGATTTTGGATAATGAATAATTCTTTAAATAAAATGGATGTTTTGGAAAGTGATATTATAAAATGGAGTTAAATGGTTTGAAAATAAAATAATTTACAGATTTGCTTACTATTAAATAAGTACATGAAAATGTTTTCCAAATGTCCAATAAGTGAAATGGTTTTGAATATCATCTTTTTAAAGATATTTTGAAGTGATTAACTTGGAATCTTTTAAATTATAAACGATTAATGAAATCAGGCCCAGTGACTACTTAAGTGCTAGATTTTGTTCGTTGCTTCGATAGTCAAATAACCGACTATCAAATTTTGCCATTTTAGTTCCTCAACTTGATGTGGAAACTAATTAGTCGTACACTTAGTACGCAACTGACTGTGTAGGCTTCATTATCGTTTATGTTGAGAATGTTGATTCGTATATTGCGGAGTGAGTACACCAATCAATCGAGCTTCCTTCTTGGTCGAAGGATAGTAAGTTAAAAGTTAGAGACATGATAAGCCTATAAGACTTGGTTTCTGTGTGAGTCTAAGAAACGCATTTGTGTTGTTGGTGCGAAGAGACCAGGATCATATTTATTTGAAAACCACTTCGGACCAAAATTTATACGATGATTATGCAGGTTGGTCGTTGATATTGGGATTTTCATAGTGAAGGGCTGCTTGTTGATTGTTGGGGTTGAAATCCCAATATACATCAAGTAGCAGTAGTCTCTTCGTTATGAAATATCCAGTGCAAAGACTATTCGCTAATAATCCAAGGGATTTCCAGTTCCAATAGGACCATAGCTTTTGAACTGTATACCAAGGTGAAGAATGAGTGCACAATCGATGATTTGTGTTTCGTCCCATAAGACCATAGTGCGATGGAAGCTCATTAATCAATTTCTCTTTAGCTCTAGTCAGTCACTTCTTCATGGTGGATTTGATGGTTTTGTTCACTGCTTTCACTTGCCCATTTGCTAGTGGGTAGGCTATCGTGAAAAAGCTCTTCTTGATCCAGTAACACTTGCAAAAGTCCTTGAACTCGATGCTCTCAAACCGAGTCCCGTTCTTCGTGATAATTTCTTCCATTCTTCAAACCTAGCACTAATATCTTCCATTTTAAATTTAATTACCTTTTTAGTAGTTATTACGGCAAGTGATTCCACGTCATCCTCTTTCATAAAGTAATCAACTGCAACGAAAGCGTATTTAGCTCCTCCTTGTGCTATCAGTAGTACACTAATTATATCGATCTTTGTGTAAAATCTGAAGGCTGGGCTATCAAGATCTTAGCGAATCTTTGGCATCGATCACACCGTCTATTGTAGTTTGTTGAATCTCGATTTATTGTTAGCTAGAAATATCTGTAGCCGATGTCTTATTCGCCTGTGTTTTCCCCTCGGTGTGTTTACCAAAACTACATTCGTGAATTTCCAGAAGAGTCTACATATCTTCATCCTTGGTCACAGGCCTGAACAAAGGGGAGGAGAATCCTCTCATTTATAGCACTCTACATGTATTACGAATTGTGGTGCCTTCCGAATGAGCTTCTTTTGTTTGTTCCGGTCTTCGAGGAGTATTCCCCTGAGTAGGTAGTCCTTTATTGGCACTATCCACGACTCTTCCTCCACTATAGTTTCTAGAACTCAATCAATGTTCATTTGATTTAAGCTAGGAGTAGCCAATACTACCACTGGAACCAATCCCATCAGCTGTACTTCTTCAGAACTGGCAAGCTAGCTAAGGAATCGGCCTTCGTATTCTCCTTTGTAGGAATGTGAGATGTCATGTAGTGTTCAAGTCATTGAGCAACTCCCAATCCTTTGAAATGTAAGGGGCGATTTTTGCGCTCTTAGCATGACAATCCCTACTAATCCGGTAGACGATTAGTTGGGAGTCGTTGTAGATATGCAAAAAAAATTATTCCCAACTCTTTCGCAATCTTCAGTACTGCTACCAATGCCTCATATTCCGCCTCGTTGTTGGTGGCAGGAAATTCAAGCTTTAGGGCATAGAAAATTGTCCATCTTTTGGGAGTTTCGTGCATAACACCCGATCCCTGCTCATGAGCAGAATCCATTTGACACACCACCAGCGAATAATTTCCATTGGGACACTATGATCACTGTTCCTAATAATCATCATCGCGAAAAGTGAACTTGACGATGAAGTCAATTAGCGCCTGTCCGTAAATCGCTCTTCGGGGATCGTTAGTCACACTGTATTGGCATAACTCGATGTTCCATTTAGAAGTCGTCCCGATGTCTTGGGTCAATAGGGTACCTATTTCAAGGGTTACCCATCAGCGCCCTGATCGGGTTAGCCTGGAAATACGTTAACCATTTTCTGGATGTTATTACAAGAAGTATGCCAGCTTTTCCAACTTCGGGTAGTTTCTCTCAACTCTGGTTAACCACTTTCTAATGTAGTAGATCGGTCGTTGAACCCTAGCTTCCTCACACATAACCACTGCACAAATGCATGGACAGACACCGCCAGGTAAATAAAAAAGTCCTTATCGTCTACAGGTTTAGATCAACAGAACCGATGACATCTCCATATGTCACGGAAATTCTTCGAAAGTAGCCTGGCAGTCCTAATTACATTTAAAGTTCTTCTTACCCTTCTTTAATGCATCAATACACATGTTCGTCACTCTAGAGATTAATCAACTCAATGTTGCATTCTTTCCATTTAAGCATAGAAATTTCTTCATTGTTGAGGCTCTAATGTTTCGTAAGGCGTCAATCTGTTCTGGATTGGCCTCAACGCCCTTTGTATTCATGATGAAACCGAAAAATTTTCTGGAAGCTGTGTAGTTAATGCCCCGCTATTACCCCTCTATAACCCCGCTATATCTCATAGCGGGTTTCTACCGCTACGATTTTTCCATATAGCCCCAAAATATAGCCTTTCCGCTTTAATTCCCGCTATTTCCGCTATATCCCGTTATTCCCGCTATATTTTCCTATTTCCGCTATATCTTCTTTAATAAAAAAAATAAAAAAAATTACATTTATACATTATAAAAATTATGAAACTGATTTATTTGATTTAATTTTTAATATATTTCTAGAAATGAAAATACTCTAATATTCTACTAAATTCAATTATGTTATATAACAGTTTTACGTTTATTTAAAGTATATTCGCATATGTTTTTTGTTTAAAATTATTTGTGTAATAATTATAATTCAATTGAATGATAATTTTTATTTAATTACCATTTATATATTTGTTAAAACATTAAGTACGAGTTTTATATGCTATTTTAGAGCCATCCGCTATATCCCCTATGACTTTATGCAACTCCACTGCTTCGAATCCGCCGAGCACATTAACTGCATAGTCTGGAAGCCACTCCAAATGAACATTTGAGCAGGTTAACTTTTTCGTACTTACAAAGGATCTCAAACATCTCTGAGAGTTAATCTAAATGGTTTCCATACACTTGCGACTTCACTATCATGTCATCTATGTAAACTTTCATCATTCGTCAGATTTGGTCCTTGAACATTGTATTAGCCAATCTTTGGTAAGTAGCTCCGGCATTCTTCAGATCAAACGACATTACAAGATAGCAATATAATCCTAAGTCCGTAATGAAGCTGATATTCTCCCGATCAGGTTCATGCATCACAATCTAATTATACTCTGAGTAGGCATCCATAAATGAGAGCAATTCGTGCCCTGCGGTTCCATCAACAAAGCTGGTCGATCTTGGTGAACAAAGAGCAATCATTCGAGCTGGCTTTGTCCAAATCTGAATAATCAATGGAAGTCCAAATCTGAATAGTTTATTTTGCAATGTTATCCCTAGAAAACCCATCTTAAATACCTAAGTCAGGTCATTCATGTCAATAGGTGTAGCCACAGTAATCACTACTGTGTCACCTGTATCTCCCCTGACTTCTTACTTGGGTCTGTAGCGTTATCGAAGCGACTATGGTCCCTAAGCCAGCGACTGTTTTGTAATTGCTATGCTTGTAGTTTCTTAATGCGGAGAGCCTTCCCCCTCATTCTTTCCCTTTTCACAGCGTTTAGCTTCACGTAATTCAGCAATGTATCATTCCGTTGCAGTACTTTGGTATGCTCCTCCTACTCATATCTCATTCTCCGTTATTAATTTCATCATCAGATACCATGAGCCAAAATGATCCTAAGTCGACAAGGGCCGGTCGGCCTTGAAAAGCATTAAAAAGCGAAACACTCATCAGCATTCAAGAATGTCTGTTCTCCTTCTCCGAGTTCTAAAGAAAGGTCGATCGTTCTAATCGACTGTTTAGATTCACCTGTAAATCCTTTAACCTTCGTTTTACAGGTGGTCACATCCTTCATGCTAAACTTCATTTGGTCAAATGTTTTTCGAAATAAAATATTGATCGAATTTCCATTTTCAACCAATACTCAATGCAAAACTGTTAGTCTTATCTCGACCATTTCCGCCATTGGATTGAAAGTCGGTGCTTCTACATTCCTAAACACAATGTCCTCCGAAATTATTCATTGTTACTTAGTCGGAACTCCATCTTCGATGGCATATCAACTCTCGTACGGTACATGCTTCAAAGAACAAGCATATCACTTCATTTCACCCCAACTCTTCTGGAACTAGGTGAGATCCTCCTGGGATGGTGTTTATAACTAGTCATTCATCAGTTCGCTTGGGCACTTCTCCATTGGGTCCAGGTGGGTTCCTTTGAGCATTCAACCTTGGGGCCCAGCAGGTTGTCCGGCGTTTTGCAGTTTCTTCACATACTACTGGTGTATGTTGTTTCTTATCAATTCTTCAATGAAATCTTTCAAATGTTGACATTCATTTGTGTTATGCCCATGAGTACCATGGAAGCGACAACACTTCCAGGACTTGTTTTCTTGTTCGATCATTTCCTTCTTAGGAGTTTGTCATACCGCTTAGTTCCTTGAGTGGCAAGATAAATGTTCTCTAAACCGTCATTCAACAGCGTAAATTTATCGGGCCTTAGATTCCTTAGATGCTTCTTGTCCCTGTCATGCCTACCAGTATTTCGATTTCTCTTTTTATGAGTTACAGGTTTCCCTACACTTCTCGCAGCAGTTCTGAAACTATTTCCATCTTGTTTAACCGCAACGGTACTCTGAATCACTTCTTTGGTTTTCTCAACGTCGGGATTGCCTTAACCTATATTTGCTTCTTCCAATTTTAGAAACTTATTTGTCTTTCAATGGAATTCCTCCAAGGTAGTAGATTGCCTTATTTTTATCCACCTATCGAAAGGCGTATCCGAGTGAATGCTCCAAACAAGTGCCGTGAATACGAGATATTCCATCGGATTGCTTACTTCCTTGACGGCGACGTTAAATCGGTTCAAGAAAGCTTTCAGTGACTTCATGGGTCTTTGTGACAAGCCAGAAAATGACATAGCATCCTTCGATTGTGCTGTGGGAAGCCAAAAGTACTGTAGAAACATCTTATCCAATTCATAAAACGTTGACATAGATTTAGGCGCAAGCCTAGTGATCAACATTAGAGTAACTCCTTCCAAGAATATATGGAAACGCTACAATGAATAGCATTTGTAGCTCTAGCTTCATCCATGTACCATTCGTATTTGAGTAAGCGTTGTCTTAGATAGGTAGTTCCTTTGTAGGATAGCACTGTTAGCATGATGAACTTTCTGGGTTTTCTTCGCTAAAGATATTTTCTGTAAATGGGTTCGTCTTGATGAGGAACCCCGATCGTCATCCTTTCAGCTCCTGATCTCCTCCACCAACAATTTGACCATATAACAGATGAACTCCTCGCTAACATAGTAATCCAAAGGTCGACTATCAGGGGCTACACTGAGTGCTTGATTTCACAAACGGTCTCGATTTGCTAACCGACATTTAAGTGCTCTAGTCTCTGGGAGTGCCACCCCGTCGGCATTTAGTGGATTTACGTTTGGCTGAGCTATGATTACCTGAGCTCCACCTTCAACAGCATCAACATCCAACTCCAAATCATCATCATCAAGCTCGTTTTCATCAAGCTACAAGTCCAAATCCTCCTTAGAAACAACCACGGCATCACCTTCCTAAGTAACATTTGCATGAGCATTCCTTTCTGTGCCGAGAGATATTCTCTCGGTACCGATTGGTCTTCTTAAGAGGGAATTGCACCCGCTTCCTCTTGTAAGTTGTCATGCGGGTCCACTAGTTACTTCCTTCTACTTTTTATTTCTATCTCTCATGTTTAGGCTAGAAATAGGGGAATTATATTGTTCTATAATAGGTGAAGTTTCCCTTCTAGTTCTTCTAGTTCCTGATGGTTGCAAGGTTAGCAAAGCAACCCTCTTGTCCACAAAAGCATTTTGGCCATCCAACATTTTCTGGTTAAGTTCATAGATCATCTTATCAAACTCTCCTCTAGTCGGTACTTCATGTTATGCAAAGGATCCTAGTATTGCATTTCCTTTATTAAATTTCATTTGGTTAGTGTTTACTTCATCACCACCAGCTACCGCTCCTGCGGATCTTACGAAGGATGATTTTTCCTTTCAAAATTCCATAGATTTCCAATAGCAATTCTTAAAGCAAGTTCTTTGGATCTAACTTATGGATCCTTCCAATCCAAATTAGAGAGCTAGATCTAAGCTTGGATTCATTTTTCTCATTGAAAGCACTTAAATGTTGATGCCAAAATGGATCAACACTTAAGAATGAGTTGTAGAGAACCTGTAAGACCTAGATATAGCATATAACAGTAGAAATGAAATAAAAATAACAGAGAGATGCCAGATTTTTATTAGGATTCGATAACCTTTGGCCTACGTCCACTTCGTATCTTTACTGATTACGAAACTGGGAGAGTTTGTATGAGATTACAAAGAATTAGAGTGACAAGTACAAAATGTTGATTAGGTCGAATGCCTAGAACTATCAGGAGTAGCTGGCTCGGTTACGATTTCAGGGAGGAAGATGGTGAAGAGCCATAGAATCCCAGATCCAGAGTGGAGAAAAAAGATCCAAGAGATCCTCTTTTGGTTGCACATAGGTGTGTATTTATAGGGAAATATGTGTGTTGGGTCAAAAGCCTACATGCAGTAGAGTCCAGGAGTTAGCCTAATGTCACACAGAGATCGCGAGGTCCACCGAGTCAAAATAATAACTCGGTATCGATTCATTAGACTTAGTTCCTGGTTATTTCCTTAAGTGGAAATTAGTCCAACTATTTTGCTCTACTTTTCTAACTCAAGTTGACGTGTTCCATGCTCTTCGCATCGATATTTGGCTGTTTCCATTGAACGCTCCATTGTCACTTCAGTTAACCAGCTTTCTTCTCTTCAACTCTTGGAATTGATCGTCGAAACACTAGGAAAAAGCTTGGCCACAAGTTGAAGGGGTAGAAAATAAGCCGTGTGAAGTTGGAGAAGTGGAATAGGGAAGAAAAATGACTCTATAGTGAGCCAAATGACTTGGAACCAATTTATTTGCTTAGCTTAATTCTTGGTGAAACTCATCCAAGTTATTTCCTTGCTCCATCTAAGCGTGTTTCTAAGATTTCGAGTCTTTTCTTCTTCATCTTGATGTTATATCTTTCGTTAACTTCTTCTTGGTTAAAAACCCAGTTAACAAACCTTATATGATATTTTGAAAATTTCCTCCAATAGAAATATTCAAGCATTACCCCATTTATTTGATTTGTATATTGGCCTTCCTTCTTCTATCTTCCTTGCTAAGTATTTAGAGATCCCCCATTTTCTATTTGATTTGAAGCTTTTTTATTTTATTTATAGTGATTTAAGGGGATAGAATTAAAGATTAGATTAGATTTTTGCTTTTTAGTTGATAGGACGCTAGGGTCTTTAGAATGAAAGGAGGTTGGCTAGGTATTCATAGGTAAAAATTAGGTGAAGTCTAGGCTTAGGAAACTTATTGCTTAACCTGCATCCCTTATTCTTACATATAAAGAAAATTCATTTTCTTTTGCTTTGTCAAATAATGTTTATCCTAACTCTAATCAGTAGCATTACTTGGAATTAATTCAATATCTTTAACTGATATTTGTACATACGTATTATTAATTGTTGTATGGAATTATCAACTAATATTGATTAGGAACCTTGCTCTTTATTAGTAACTGTTCAATCAGTTGTGATAAATTGATGTTAACCTTTCCAAATTCAATAGTTGGATTTACCCTTATTTTTTATAAATAAAGGTATAGCACATATTTTCCTTGAGAAATGCATTCCTTCCATAAATATATTGTTATCTTCTCTTTAAAATATGCAACATTTTCTTTTATTCATTATAACATTACTTTTATTATCCTGGTAATTAATGTTTTTCCTATAAAGTAGTTTAAAGTCTGTGCATACAAATAACTCTTAACATTTTATTTTAATGCACAAAAAACAATTGTACTCTTTTTTTGAATATAGTCAAGAGAACCTGACAGACTGGCAAACTACTGAGGTGAATTAAGTTGTGCCTATCCACTTCAACTCATGGCACCAAGATCCTCCGGTACTTTCTATAATATTGACTTGATCCTATGATCAACCCTTAAGCTTAAATTTCAAAATAGGGCCAAAACCGATAATGCGCGTTACAGTAAACTTTTCATAGCTATTTAATTCTAGGGATCTAATTTACATACTTTTTTTTAGCAAGGATGTATGATGTATTTTAAAACTAAATAGGGACTTTAGCCAAACTGTCTTGTACGTAAAATTACTAAAATGCCCATTTTCATTAATTAATTATTCTTATCAAAGATACCCCATGACACTCCACAGACCTTAGTCTTTGGTGTTTTAAACCCATGACACTCCACAGACCTTAACGGTACGGTATTGTCTAAATACCCCTATGCTAGTATCTAACTAACTCCACCGCTTTTCATACGAATTTCTTTTTTTTTCAAGCAAACTGTTTTACATGATGATTTGAAGCCACCACAAATTTTATGGCAGGATGAAAATTGCCATGCCAACCACCAAGTCCATTCAGTTCATGTAAATAAACCCACACAACCAACGTCACCGCCAATATAGTTCATCTAATACCTCAGCAGCTCTTATAGCTGGTCCATATGTACAGCAAAGGCGTGGTCGTCCTATGGTTTATGTTGGAGGAGGACGACATCAACTAGAATATAGGGTTCGACAATGGCAACCTCGATATAGAGCTTCACATAACACCCATCATGGTACAGGTAAAGCATAGACTAAATCACTACAGTTGATTGACGCCTCATTAAATTCACAATGGAGCTTAAAAAATGTTGGACGGTTTAAAAATGTTGTATGCTTTAAAACCGTTGTACGTTCATTGTATATTACATTTTGTTACAAATGGATAAACATAGGAAAAAAAACTGTTTTTGATCATTTAACAAATGTACCATCAAACAATGTCATGACCATCATAGATAAATCTTCCGAAGTTGAAAATTGAGCATTCGAATTTTCAAAACGATCTTCGAAGTGAGTAACGACCACCGATCGATCTCTTGTCGAAACCTAATTTCATATGAAGAAGTTATTTTTGTTACAAGCAGTGACTGAGTTATTTAGTTGACAACGATCGATACTTCCATCACATAAAATGGTCATCGAAGCTTATTCACAGAAAGCGACAACTGAATTTCAATTGCTAGTGTGCTATACAGTCTTTTGTTGTATGTATTATTGTGTTTAGTATTTAAAATAAGGTACTCTGCATTTATGAATCAATATATTTGTTAAAGTAGCATGTCAAAATTTGTTGATTTTCGTAGCAAAATTCACAATTGTCACGACTGTAATGGCATAGATTATTTATTCTTGATTTACCAAAAAATAATTGGAACTACTAAGATACGTTGTCAAAAACATTTGCACGATTTATAGTTATGAAACAAATTAGCACGATTAGCAAAATTTTGATATCCAAAAAAAAAATATGCGTAACCTCATTTACCTTAATTATTTGTCTAGACTAACTAATATGAAATAAATCATATTGAAATTATGATTGAAGTAAATAACTAAATTGCTGAATTCATTTTCCCTCAAAATTTTAATTTATGTTTGTGGTCAATCAAAATCATAATATTCTTTATCCATATTTCTTGAAGATTGTTAACAAATTAGACAGCTCGGATTTACAGCAACATAGCAAGATTGTACCCATATTTTTATGCTACTAAACAAGATTCACTAGTCCTATCGCTAATAAGTAATATTGGAAAAAGATATAAAAATATGAAAATCCAAAAGTAAGTGGTGCATGCTCAACGGCTTGAGAGATTCAATAGTAAATACCTCGAGGAATATTACTGTCCCGATTCAAGTTTGTAACTGTGATAGAAACATGACAAACTGCATGAGCCATCCGTCCGGGGGTTGGTAAAGTTGTTGTTTTTCCTTTCCTGTAAACTGTCAGACCAAAGACTTAGCATATGTGAGTTCCGCCCTTCAGTTTACTACATCATGGAAAGAAGAGAACTTGAGAATTCATGAAATAAATATTAGACAAAAATTGGAAAAAAGTAAATTTGTTGCTACGAAGATGGTGGAATCGATGAGGAACGTTGAAATTTTGAGGGCACATTGGGGAATAGACCTGAACGATGGCAGCTAAAAATTGGAAAGAGCATTGCAATTCAGAACCATCACAATGCCTTATCGATTTTATAGTTTGCAAGATCTAACTTGAAATGGTCTAATAGAAAATATAAAGAACTCGTCATGCGAATCATGGTGAGTTATTTAAAACAAAGAATTATAATTTATCTTGATGAAAGATCTTAATGTCATACACACTAGAATGTATAAATCAACCTTCAAAAACTTTTTTTTTCCAATTTTAGCTATGGTTTGCAAGGCTCAACTTGAAGCGCTCTTATAGAAGAGATGAAGAAGTTAACATGTGATAAATGGAGCAGGTGGAAAAGTGAACTTTTCTCTAACAGAGAAGATGCGGCAGATTTTTATTCTCTTTTTATATACGATAAGAATTTCTTTGTCAAAAGAAAGTCAGATCGTTTTGTCCATTTAAGACGATAAACAAAGATATGTTGAAATTGTTAAAATATTGAGAAAAATATAATATAGAGATGAAGATGGGTAGAAAAAGAGACAAATAGCCATTAGAGGCTACATTTTAATGATATTTATAGACTTAGATCCTAAGTAAGTATACAACAAAAAAAACTATTCTACTATCATGGATACTATATTATCCATGATTTATTACTTAGCATATAATAACGATCTCTTAATGGAAACAAATATAATAAATCTTCATTTTTTTGCCAAAGTTAGTTAATCAATCTTTATTTGTGTCACATATTTGGCACTTTCTTTTTTCTATAAAGGACCAATTTGAAATTCTTTGGAAAATTGTCATTATAATTTGCACTAGAAAATAGCATTTGAAATGGTCATTCTTGAATACAGCCGAAAAATACATGCACATCACCAAACATTATTTTAGGATTATTCTATTTCAATAAGTAATATTTCTTTCTTCTTTTGAACAAGTATACTGGGAAAGGTCCTTTGAAAATTTTCCATTATAATATACCTTATAAAATAGCATTTGAAATGGTCCTTTGAATGCTTGAATGCAGTCAAAAAATTAATGATCATCAGTCCGAAACTTAATGTCATGCTTTTGTTTACCATTGATTTGTTGTACTCAAGATAGCATTTGAAAAACAACGATTATAATTTACACTAGAAAATAGCGTTTGAAAAGGTCCGTTAAATTCATAATAGGTTAGATATAACACTGATTGGGTATAATCTATAAATATTCAAATCCTACTAAAAATGATAGCACTGACTAGATCAAAATACTGCTGGTAGGCTAAATATAACTTCGATTGGATAAAACCTAGAAATATTTCCACTATAATTTACAATAGAAAATAGCATTTGAAAAAAATTTATATTTATTTTCCTTAGAAAATAGCATTTGAAAAGGTCATTTAAATGCTTGATATGCTAAATATAACATTAATGGGTATAATCTAGAACCTTAAATGTATAGCAATACTCGTTACTTGATAAACTGCCACCTATTTTTAGCAAGTAATCTGTAGAAAACTTGACCACGTCAGTTAAGTAAATTCATTATTAAATAGAATATGGTCATTCACAATAAGTCCAACTTTCTCCATCACTCATTTATTTCCGCCGTTCTCCACTCTTTATTGTCCTTCGCCGTTATTCGCTACTGCTCACCACCATTGACCCCCAAAGTCATAGTTGTATCAAAGATTCAGATCAATCTAAATGCATAATTTTCGAAAGTCCAATGATATTATAATTATTGTATATAATATATAAGATGTATAATATTTTATTAGCCAAGATTATGATGTGTTGTATATAAGACATATAAAATATCAGCAGAAATTCACCTCCAGTACCATAAGACCATACACTTTACCGGTGTTGTAATATGACGTGAATAACATCCATAAACATCTAAAATAGATGAAACAGTGTAACGACCCAGTTTTTCAATCATCTAAATTTAGAATATTTGATTGGCTTTAAATATTTAAAAGTGAAGTTTATAAGTTGAATAACTTATACTTCGAATATAGTGATTTATTTGGATAATTAAATTGTTAATTTAATATTTGAAATTTCATAAAAATAATTAAAATTTGAATTTAATAAGATTGAAAATGTTTTCTAAAGTTTTTTTAAATGCTATTTGGATTTGAATAGAGCTAGCGAACTTCTAAAATTGAATTAAAAGTTAATTTATAGAAACTGGGAATTTTAATATTTAATTGACGTGTAAAAATAGTCATTTTTGACACTATCTCGGATTTTGACAAAACTAGTTTCATTGGATCCGTAATAGTGAGTTATTATAGGATTTCAAATTTGATGTTAATCGGACTTACAGTTTGATCGTGCGAAGTTGAAATGCTTAGAAATTTATTTAAGTAAATTTATTTTAAATAATTTGATTCAAAAACCTATCTTCCAAATATGATTCCATTTTGTTTGGAATAGGAGTGAAACATTATAAACACTGGACGGTATGCATCGTTTGAAGTTCAAAAAAATTTCGGATGAATAGTGTACAATTTTTTTATATAAAAAGCCATCACTTTTCCATTTGTAAACAGAAACCTAACCCTAGGGCCGCCACCTTATATTTCAATGGCCTAGAAACTCCACACTTCCTCCTCGTTTATCTCACCATCCACCTACTATTTTGAGAAACTTCCAACTAGGAAGTTGAAGAGCTCGAGGAGAGAGTCACATCCAAACGTTGTGATCTGGATTGAAGCATCATGGTGGTTGCTAGGGAGGCACGTTCTAGCCGAGCTCATTGGTGTTTTTCCATCGATTGGGAGAGCTAGGGGGTGCGGTCCTCGGCCGATGGTGGAGGCGAGGTTGTTGCGCTCGGTGGAGGTAGTTGATCGACTTCTTGTTGTCGATGGTGGCAGCGGCACAATGATGATGTGGAGCGTGATGGGTTTAGGCGATGAGGAAGAAGCAGGAAAAGAAAGGGCGGCCGGATCGTGTTCTTCAAAAAGCAATGGCCTATATTATTCTAGAGGTTTAAAATTTACAAAAAGTTGTAAATTATATATTAAATTCGTGTAAACTTGTAAATTGCATAACTTATTCATACAAGGACGGATTTGCACGAAATAAACAGCATTGGGTTCGTACATGCAAACACTATACGATAGAGATGGATTGGATCAATTTGGAGCTATGAAAATTTTGGTTAAAATTAAACGTGCGTTTAATTTTAATCTAAATAAATTGCTATCGCGACGACTGCAGCCAAAGTGAGTACAACTCACTCTTTCTCACTCACTTATATTTTTATATATGCAAGAATAGTTTTATATATGATGATTGATGATTGTTTGAGTGATATATGATATATTATGAATATTGATTGGTTTGGATATATTTTCCTCCTATTTTAGCAAACGCAACTCTATATGTTCCCTTGTATGAGCCGATGGCCCTTTGTACGTGCATCTGCCTCGAAGCGGACATTGTATATATTTTCTCATATCTATATTTGCTGCAGTAACAGTTGGAGAGATCCAACGGGATTCCTCAACGTTGATTTTATTTACAGATATTGTTATATATTCTATTATCATGTGATATATGATATTTGGAGGCCATGATTGATATGATTGATGTGAATTGCCTTTTTTGGTGCTTTTGCAGTATTGGGCCATATTTTGAAAATTTAAAAATATTAAAACGATGAATTTAATTTAAGAAGGATTTCAAAGTGATTTTGAAAATATATACGTGTTAATAATTTTTGAATTGTTAAAAAATGGATTTATTTCAAATAAATAAAAGTTATAATTTTTTTATGTTATGAAAATTATGGCTTTGTGAAATATAAGCAGAATATGTCTTTTGAAATATGAAGTTAACTAATTGTTAAAATAAGTAAAATTGAAATTTTGGACTTATTATAAATGGTTTATATATAAGATTTATAAAATTGATATTTAATGGAATTATAAAGTGTTTTATAAATATTAGAAATGGAATTGTAATCAAATTAATATATGGATTTGCAATTGAAATTTAGAAATTAACTTATAATGGATTTTATAAATAATAAGATTTGAAAGGAAGGAATTTGTAAATAAGAGATTTATAAGTATTAACTTACAATTTAATTTTGAATTATAAATGAGATATAAATAGGATTTGTTAATAAAATTTTGTATATGGAAGTCTATAAAATATAAATGGAATTTATAAACATTGTTTTATATATGTGAAATAAATTTAATTTGATAAGTTAAATATGAAAGTTTATTAAATGAATTATATTCATGATTTTGGACAGTGAATAACCTTTTAAATTAGTTATATAGAAGTAATGAATTTGGTAAAGGAATTATATTCACGATTTTGGGTAGTGAATAACCCTTTATGTTAAATGTGTAGAAGTAATGAATTTGATAAAAGAATTATATTTATGATTTTGGATAATGAATAATTCTTTAAATAAAATGGTTGTTTTGGAAAGTGATATTATAAAATGGAGTTAAATGGTTTGAAAATAAAATAATTTACAGATTTACTTACTATTAAATAAGTACATGAAAATGTTTTCCAAATGTCCAATAAGTGAAATGGTTTTGAATATCATCTTTTTAAAGATATTTTGAAGTGAATAACTGGGAATCTTTTAAATTATAAACGATTAATGAAATCAGGCCCAGTGACTACTTAAGTTCTAGATTTTGTTCGTTGCTTTGATAGTCAAATTACCGACTATCAAATTTGGCCATTTTAGTTCCTCAACTTGATGTGGAAACTAATTAGTCGTACACTTAGTACGCAACTGACTGTGTAGGCTTCTTTATCGTTTATGTTGAGAATGTTGATTCGTATATTGCGGAGTGATCACACTAATCTATCGAGCTTCCTTCTAGGCCGAAGGATAGTAAGTTGAAAGTTAGAGACGTGATAAGCCTATGAGACTTGGTTTCTGTGTGAGGCTAAGAAACGCATTTGTGTTGTTGGTGCGAAGAGACCAGGATCATATTTATTTGAAAACCACTTCGGACCAAAATTTATACGATGATTATACAGGTTGGTCAATGATATTGGGATTTTCATAGTGAAGGGCTGCTTGTTGATTGTTGGGGTTGAAATCTCAATATACATCAAGTAGCAGTAGTCTCTTCGTTATGAAATATCCAGTGCAAAGACTATTCGCTAATAATCATAGGGATTTCCAGTTCCAATAGGACCATAGCTTTTGAACCGTATACCAAGGTGAACAATGAGTGCATAATCGCTAATTTGTGTTTCGTCCCATAAGACCATAGTGCGAGTGGAAGCTCGTTAATCAATTTCTCTTTAGCTCTAGTCGGTCACTTCTTCATGGTGGATTTGATGGTTTTGTTCACTGCTTTCACTTGCCCATTTGCTTGTGGATAGGCTATCGTGAAAAAGCTCTTCTTGATCCAGTAACACTTGCAAAAGTCCTTGAACTCGATGCTCTCAAACCGAGTCCCGTTCTTCGTGATAATTTCTGTCATTCTTCAAACCTACCATTAATATCTTCCATTTTAAATTTAATTACCTTTTTAGTAGTTATTACGGCAAGTGATTCCACGTCATCCTCTTTCATAAAGTAATCAACTGCAACGAAAGCGTATTTAGCTCCTCCTCGTGCTATCAGTAGTACACTAATTATAACGATCTTTGTGTAAATTCTGAAGGCTGGGCTATCAAGATCTTAGCGAATCTTTGGCATCGATCACACCGTCTATTGTAGTTTGTTGAATCTCGATTTATTGTTAGCTAGAAATATCTGTAGCGGATGTCTTATTCGCCTGTGTTTTCCCCTCAGTGTGTTTACCAAAACTACATTCGTGAATTTCTAGAAGAATCTACATATCTTCATCCTTGGTCACATGCCTGAACAAAGGGGAGGAGAATCCTCTCATTTATAGCACTCTACATGTATTATGAATTGTGGTGCCTTTCGAATGAGCTTCTTTTGTTTGTTCCGGTCTTCGAGGAGTATTCCCCTGAGTAGGTAGTCCTTTATTGGCAATATCCACGACTCTTCCTCCACTATAGCTTCTAGAACTCAATCAATGTTCATTTGATTTAAGCTAGGAGTAGCCAATACTACCACTGGAACCAATCCCATCAGCTGTACTTCTTCAGAACTGGCAAGCTAGCTAAGGAATCGGCCTTCGTATTCTCCTTTGTAGGAATGTGAGATGTCATGTAGTGTTCAAGTCATTGAGCAACTCCCAATCCTTTGAAATGTAAGCGGCGATTTTTGCGCTCTTAGCTTGACATTCCCTACTAATCCGGTAGACAATTAGTTGGGAGTCGTTGTAGATATGAAGAAAACTTTATTCCCAACTCTTTTGCAATCTTCAGTACTGCTACCAATGCCTCATATTCCGCCTCGTTGTTGGTGGCAGGAAATTCAAGCTTTAGGGCATAGCAAATTGACCATCTTTTCGGAGTTTCGTGCATAACTCCCGATCCCTGCTCATGAGCAGAATCCATTTGACACACCACCAGCGAATAATTTCCATTGGGATACTGTGATCACTGTTCCTACTAATCATCATCGCGAAAAGTGAACTTGACGTTGAAGTCAACTAGCGCCTGTCCGTAAATCGCTCTTCGGGGATTGTTAGTCACACCGTATTGGCATAACTCGATGTTCCATTTAGAATTCGTCCCGATGTCTTGGGTCAATAGGGTACCTATTTCAAGGGTTACCCATCAGCGCCCTGATCGGGTTAGCTTGGAAATACGTTAACCATTTTCTGGATGTTATTAGGAAGCAGTATGCCAGCTTTTCCAACTTCGGGTAGTTTCGCTCAACTCTGGTTAACCACTTTCTAATGTAGTAGATCGGTCGTTGAACCCTAGCTTCCTCACACATAACCACTGCACAAATGCATGGAAAGACACCGCTAGGTAAATAAAAAAGTCCTTATCGTCTACTGCTTTAGATCAACAGAACCGATGGCATCTCCATATGTCACGGAAATTCTTCGAAAGTAGCCTGGCAGTCCTAATTACATTTAAAGTTCTTCTTACCCTTCTTTAATGCATCAATACACATGTTCGTCACTCTAGAGATTAATCAACTCAATGTTGCATTCTTTCCATTTAGGCATAGTAATTTCTTCATTGTTGGGGATCTAATGTTTCGTAAGGCGTCAATCTGTTCTGGATTGGCCTCAACGCCCCTTGTATTCACGATGAAACCGAAAAATTTTCTGGAAGCTGTGTAGTTAATGCCCCGCTATTACCGCGCTATAACCCCGCTATATCTCATAGCAGGTTTCTACCGCTACGATTTTTCCATATAGCCCCAAAATATAGCCTTTCCGCTTTAATTCCCGTTATTTCCGCTATATCCCGTTATTCCCGCTATATTTTTCTGTTTCCGCTATATCTTCTTTAATAAAAAAATAAAAAAAATTACATTTACACATTATAAAAATTATGAAACTGATTTATTTGATTTAATTTTTAATATATTTCTAGAAATGAAAATACTCTAGTATTCTACTAAATTCATTTATGTTATATAACAGTTTTACGTTTATTTAAAGTATATTCGCAAATGTTTTTTGTTTAAAATTATTTATGTAATAATTATAATTCAATTGAATGATAATTTTTATTTAATTACCATTTATATATTTGTTAAAACATTAAGTACGAGTTTTATATGCTATTTTAGAGCCATCCGCTATATCCCGCTATGACTTTATGCACCTCCACCGCTTCGAATATGCCGAGCACATTAACTGCATAGTCTGGAAGCCACTCCAAATGAACATTTGAGAGGGTTAATTTTTTCATACTTCCAAAGGATCTCAAACATCTCCGAAAGTTAATCTAAATGGTTTCCATACACTTGCGACTTCACTATCATGTCATCTATGTAAACTTCCATCATTCGTCAGATTTGGTCCTTGAACATTGTATTAGCCAGTCTTTGGTAAGTAGCTCCGGCATTCTTCAGATCAAACGACATTACAAGATAGCAATATAATCCTAAGTCCGTAATGAAGCTGATATTCTCCCGATCTGGTTCATGCATCACAATCTAATTATATTCTGAGTAGGCATCCATAAATGAGAGCAATTCGTGCCATGCGGTTCCATCAATAAGCTGGTCGATCTTGGTGAACAAAGAGCAATCATTCGAGCTGGATTTGTCCAAATCTGAATAATCAATGGAAGTTCACTACTTCCCATTCGATATTCAAACCAACATAGGGTATGACACCCACTCAGGTTAAGTAGCGTTATGGATAAAGATGTTAGCCAACACCTTATCCACTTCTTCTTTTAGTGCAGTGGATCGCTCCAGACCAAGGTCGCGTCTCTTCTATCTTATTGACGTGAACTTGGGGTCAATATTAAGTGCGTGACACTCTATCTCCCATGATATCTTGAACATATCTGAACGCGACCAAGTGAACATGTTCAGATTTGTCCAAAAAAAAAGTCAATCAGTTTATTTTGCAATGTTGTCCCTACAAAACCCATCTTAAATACCTAAGTCCGGTCATTCATGTCAATAGGTATAGCCACAGTAATCACTAACTGTGTTACCTGTATCTCCCCTGACTTCTTCCTAGGGTCTGTAGCGTTATCGAAGCGACTATGGTCCCCAAGCCAGGGACTGTTTTGTAATTGCTATGCTTGTAGTTTCTTAATGCGGAGAGTCTTCCCCCTCATTCTTTCCCTTTTCACAGCATTTAGCTTCACGTAATTCAGCAATGTATCATTCCTTTGCAGTACTTTGGTATGCTCCTCCTACTCATATCTCATTCTCCGTTATAAATTTCATCATCAGATACCATGGAGCCAAAATGATTCTAAGTCGACAAGGGCCGGTCGGCCTAGAAAAGCATTAAAAAGCGAAACACTCATCAACATTCAAGAATGTCTGTTCTCCTTCTTCGAGTTCTAAAGGAAGGCCGATCGTTCTAATCGGCTATTTAGATTCACCTGTAAATCCTTTAACCTTCGTTTTACAGGTGGTCACATCCTTCATGCTAAACTTCATTTGGTCAAATGTTTTTCGAAATAAAATATTGATCGAATTTCCATTTTCAACCAATACTCAATGCAAAACTGTTGGTCTTATCTCGACCATTTCCGCCATTGGATTGAATGTCGGTGCTTCTACATTCCTAAACACAATGTCCTCCGAAATTATTCATTGTTACTTAGTCGGAACTCCATCTTCGATGGCATATCAACTCTCGTACGGTACATGCTTCAAAGAACTGGCATATCACTTCATTTCGCCCCAACTCTTCTGGAACTAGGTGAGATCCTCCTGGGATGGTGTTTATAACTAGTCGTTCATCAGTTCGCTTGGGCACTTCTCCATTGGGTCCAGGTGGTTTCCTTTGAGCATTCAACCTTGGGGTCCAGCAGGTTGTCCGGCGTTTTGCAGTTTCTTCACATACTACTAGTGTATGTTGTTTCTTATCAATTTTTCAATGAAATCTTTCAAATGTTGACATTCATTTGTGTTATGACCATGGGTATCATGGTAGCGACAACACTTCCAGGACTTGTTTTGTTGTTCGATCATTTCCTTCTTAGGAGTTTGTCATACCGCTTAGTTCCTTGAGTGGCAAGATAAATGTTCTCTAAACTGTCATTCAACGGCGTAAATTTATCAGGCCTTAGATTCCTTAGATGCTTCTTGTCCCTGTCACGCCTACCAGTATTTTGATTTCTCTTTGTATGAGTTACAGGTTTCCCTACACTTCCTATAGCAGTTCCGAAACTATTTCCATCTTGTTTAACCGCAATGGTACTCTGAATAACTTCTTTGGTTTTCTCATCGTCGGGATTGCCTTCAACTATATTTGCTTCTTCCAATTTTAGAAACTGATTTGCCCTTCAATGGAATTCCTCCAAGGTAGTAGATTGCCTTATTTTTATCCACCTATCGAAAGGCGTATCCGAGTGAATGCTCCAAACAAGTGCCGTGAATACGAGATATTCCATCGGATTGCTTACTTCCTAGATGGCGACGTTAAATCGGTTCAAGAAAGCTTTCAGTGACTTCATGGGTCTTTGTGACAAGCCAGAAAATGACATAGCATCCTTCGGTTGTGCTGTGGGAAGCCAAAAGTACTGTAGAAACATCTTATCCAATTCATCAAACGTTGACATAGATTTAGGCGCAAGCCTAGTGAACAACATTGGAGTAACTCCTTCCAAGAATATATGGAAACGCTACAATGAATAGCATCTGTAGCTCTAGCTTCATCCATGTACCATTCGTATTTGAGTAAGCGTTGTCTTAGATAGGTAGTTCCTTTGTAGGATAGCATTGTTAGCATGATGAACTTTCTGGGTTTTCTTCTCTAAAGATATTTTTTGTAAATGGGGTTCGTCTTGATGAGGAACCCCGATCGTCATCCTTTCTGCTCCTGATCTCCTCCACCAACAATTTGACCATATAACAGATGAACTCCTCGCTAACATAGTAATCCAAAGATCGACTATCAGGGGCTACACCGAGTGCTTGATTTCACAAACGGTCTCGATTTGCTAACCGACATTTAAGTGCTCTAGTCTCCGGGAGTGCCACCCCGTCGGCTTTTAGTGGATTTACGTTTGGCTGAGCTACGATTACCTGAGCTCCACCTTCAACAGCATCAACATCCAACTCCAAATAATCATCATCAAGCTCGTTTTCATCAAATTACAAGTCCAAATCCTCCTTAGAAACAACCACGGCATCACCTTCCTAAGTAGCATTTGCATGAGCATTCCTTTCTGTACCGAGAGATATTCTCTCGGTACCGATTGGTCTTCTTAAGAGGGGATTGCACCCGCTTCCTCTTGTAAGTTGTCATGCGGGTCCACTAGTTACTTCCTTATACTTTTTATTTCTATCTCTCATGTTTAGGCCAGAAATAAGGGAATTATATTGTTCTATAATAGGTGAAGTTTCCCTTCTAGTTCTTCTAGTACCTGATGGTTGCAAGGTTAGCAAAGCAACCCTCTTGTCCACAAAAGCATTTTGGCCATCCAACATTTTCTGGTTAAGTTCATAGATCATCTTATCAAACTCTCCTCTAGTCGGTACTTCATGTTAAGCAAAGGATCCTAGTATTGCGTTTCCTTTATTAAATTTCATTTGGTTAGTGTTTACTTCATCACCACCAACTACTGCTCCTGCGGATCTTACGAAGGATGATTTTTGCTTTCAAAATTCCATAGATTTCCAATTGCAATTCTTAAAGCAAGTTCTTTGGATCTAACTTCTGGATCCTTCCAATCCAAATTAGAGTGCTAGATCTAAGCTTGGATTCATTTTTCTCATTGAAAGCACTTAAATGTTGATGCCAAAATGGATCAACACTTAAGAATGGGTTGTAGAGAACCTGTAAGACCTAGATATAGCATATAACAGTAGAAATGAAAGAAAAATAACAGAGAGATGCCAGATTTTTATTAGGATTCGATAACCTTTGGCCTACGTCCACTTCGTATCTTTACTGATTACGAAACTCGGGGAGTTTTTATGAGATTACAAAGAATTAGAGTGACAAGTACAAAATGTTGATAAGGTCGAATGCCTAGAACTATCAGGAGTAGCTGGCTCGGTTACGATTTCAGGGAGGAAGATGGTGAAGAGCCATAGAATCCCAGATCCAGAGTGGAGAAAAAAGATCCAAGATATCCTCTTTTGGTTGCACATAGGTGTGTATTTATAGGGAAATATGTGTGTTGGGTCAAAAGCCTACATGCAGTAGAGTCCAGGAGTTAGCCTAATGTCACACAGAAGATCGCGAGGTCCACCGAGTCAAAATAATAACTCGGTATCGATTCATTAGACTTAGTTCCTGGTTATTTCCTTAAGTGGAAATTAGTCCAACTATTTTGCTCTACTTTTCTAACTCAAGTTGACGTGTTCCATGCTCTTCGCATCGATATTTGGCTGTTTCCGGCGAACGCTCCATTATCACTTCAGTTAACCGGCTTTCTTCTCTTCAACTCTTGGAATTGATCGCCGAAACACTAGGAAAAAGCTTGGCCACAAGTTGAATGGGTAGAAAATATGACGCATGAAGTTCGAGAAGTGGAATAGGGAAGCAAAATGACTCTATAGTGAGCCAAATGACTTGGAACCAATTTATTTGCTTAGCTTAATTCTTGGTGAAACTCATCCAAGTTGTTTCCTTGCTCCATCTAAGCGTGTTTCTAAGATTTCGAGTCTTTTCTTCTTCATCTTAATGTTATATCTTTCGTTAACTTCTGATGCAGATCAGGGGATAAGTCGTACATGACTTAAGGAGGAAGATCGTTCTCGAGTTAAGGAAGCTTCATTTTTAGGTCTTAAGTCGTACATGAGTCAAGTAGCTATGAGTCGTGAACGACCTAACTGGTCGATTGAAGGGGAGTTACAACCTAACGAAAAGGTGGCACGAGATAACAAACACTTGAGTCATTCACGAGTCAATGGAAGCATGAGTCGCTTCCGAGCTAACTGGATATCAGAAGGAGACTGTGCCGAGTTAACGAGTTACGACTCATGCTAGGTCGGCCTGTTCAAGTCACGTGTGTTTTGAGTCATATGTACCTATTGAGTCGTTACCGACCTATGATGAGTCGTCTGTGTTGAGTGCCTGTATTGATTTCTTATGATTGAGTCGTATGTTACTATAAGTCGTAAGCCGTTGAGTCGTGGGTTCATTGAGTCGGCCATGTTTTAAGTTGGTTCTGTTGTACTTAGGTCGTACTTAGTTAAGTCGGCCATGT
This sequence comes from Allium cepa, assembly GCA_030765085.1. Classification (NCBI taxonomy): domain Eukaryota; kingdom Viridiplantae; phylum Streptophyta; class Magnoliopsida; order Asparagales; family Amaryllidaceae; genus Allium; species Allium cepa. Next base: position 218,139,331 of record CM060942.1, on the reverse strand, counting down.
TTGAGTCGTTACACTATGCTGTGTGAAAGGGGCTTGAGTCGCTTATGTTGTACTAAGTCGTGAGTCGGTGTATCTGCTGAGTCGTAGGTCGGCCTGTAGGTGAGTCGGCCGAATGTGTGATAGGGATGAGTCGTGAGTCGGCAACGACTTAAGAAGCTGTGTTGAGAAAAGTCTATAAATAGGGAGTGTGTTGTAACTTTTTGGTGGTTGATTTTGAAATAAAATTTCTTGTTGATTGCTTTGAGCTTTCTTCTCCAATTGGTAGTTGAGTGTAATCTCCTATCTCCACTTACGTCATTCAAGTGCGCTCGAATCCACATTTGTTGAAGCCGATTCACGGAATCTAGTGCGCTAGATCAACGTACGAAGAATCATAGATCTTTGAACACGGTATAGTGCGCTATCAACGTGTTTGAGATAGCTAGAATTCGGTATCTTCGGATCAATGAATTTGGGCATTTCGGTATCTTCATTCCATCGATCGCTACTTTCACCGATTGAAGTTTGTTTTGATTAATCCGCTGCGTCAGTTTTTGGTATCGGAGCTTGTTTTAGCCAATCATAGCTAAATCGGGTCTTGAGCCAAGTGTTGAAGTTTGAAATTGTTCATCGTGTTCATATTGAAGTTGCAACAAGAGGGAGAACTTTCGATCCATTCCATTTTGGATCAAAGTGATGAAAGTGTTTGAATTTGAAGTAGACCATGTATACTAGTGAAGTAGCCGAGCCTAGGGAGAACCATTGGAAGCTTGTTTCGAGCTAAGGTGTTAAGACCGAGCCTTGTGAAGTTGTGTAGAAGCTTGTGAAGCCGTGATTTACTTGTGAAGTATCACTTTGGTATCGATTTGTTGAAATTTTGTGAATTTCAATCATGCCGCCAAGGAGAGCTAACCGCCATCAAAATGTTGAAGCTTTATATCGAAGAGAAGAGGCCGATCAAATGGAACAACGTATGCATGAGAAGATTGATGAAGGCATTGGTAGGTTGGAGAAGCTTATGATTGATATGAATCAAAGTAGAAGAAGAAATTCACCTGAATCCATCCGTGGGGGTAGTAGAGTGTCATCACATTCAGAACGGGAGAGGAGAGAAAGTCAAGAGCCTAGGAGTGTTGATAATCAAAGTAGGAGGAATGTTGATGATCATGATAGACGGGATGTTGGTAGTAGGAGTGGTGGTAGAGATGCTGGAGGGCGTGAAAGACAACGATATGCATCGGACTTTGATGAGGAGTTTGATGGTGAGAGGGGAAGTATTCATTTCAGAGACCGAGATCAGAGACAACGCCAGTATCGGGTTATTGATGATGATCGACGTTGGGAATCGGGTATGAAGATGGAAATTCCAGAGTTTAAAGGAGGGATGGTAGCCGAAGAATTCTTGGATTGGTTATCTAATCTGGAGGAAAATTTTGACTTTAAGGAGGTTCCGGAGAATCGAAGGGTGAAGTTAGTTGCTACAAGGCTGAGGGGAAGAGCTTTGGCATGGTGGCAGCAAACTAAACTTACTCGTGAACGAATGGGGAAGTCAAAGATAGAATCTTGGGAGAAGATGAAGAAATTGATGAGGGCTACATTTTTGCCATACAACTATCAATCGCTTATGTACCAGAGGTTGCAGAATTAAGGCAGGGGACGAAATCAGTAAATGACTATGCAGATGAATTTTACCAACTCATTGCCAGGAACGATATAATGGAAACGGAAGAACAGCTAACTGCTAGATTCATTGGGGGATTGAGAATGCAGATCCAGGATATGGTTAATATGTTTGATCCTAGATCAGTGGCAGAGGCACATCAGAAAGCGTTGGCTTGGGAGAAGCAAGGAAGGCGTGGAGGTGGTGTGTTTACTAATTCCAATAATCAAGCGAGGGGTGTTAGTGGAGGTTCTAATGTACCTAAACCTGTCAATAAGCCAGTTGTGAAGGAGGCTGAGAAGGCGAAGGTTAACGGTGGGTTCAAATGTTATAATTGTCAGGAGTTGGGTCACAAAAGCAATGAATGTCCGAAGCCGAAGAAGAGAGCAATGGTTGCAGAAGTTGAGGAGAATGATGATGAGGAGGCAGAATGTTCAAACACACCTTATGTTGAGGAGGAAGAAGAATTATCTGGAGATGAAGGTTGTAATATTATGATGAGGAGGTCATGTCTTACACCAAAGCAAGAGGAGGATTGTAGTTGGTTGAGGAGTAACACATTTCAGTCGACATGCACTATTCTGGGAAAAGTTTGCAAGTTCGTTATTGATGCTGGAAGTTGCGATAATATTATTTCTACCGAGGCTGTGAAGAAGTTGAACTTGAAAACTGAGAAGCATCCTAAACCGTACAAGCTAGCATGGTTAAAGAAGGGTGGTGAAGTGAAGGTGTGTCGAAGGGCTTGTGTTAATTTTTCTATTGGGAAGAAGTACAAAGATGAAATTTGGTGTGACGTTGTAGACATGGATGTGTGTCATCTGTTGTTGGGCAGACCGTGGCAGTTTGATAGATCAGTTCAACATGATGGTCGTGCCAATAGTTACAGTTTCATGTTCGAGGGTACTAAAATCACTTTGGTTCCCAAGAAGCAACAACAGAAGGAGATCAAGCTGGAAGAGATTGAAGAGCTGAAAACTTTATTATCTTTGAAGGAGTTTGTTAAAGAAGTTGAAGAGGAGCCTGAAGTCTATTTGTTGATTGCGCGAGAGAGCAGTGAAGAGGTTGAAATTCCAGAGGAAGCAAAGCCAGTTTTGAAAGAGTTTGAAGATGTGTTTCCAGAGGAGTTGCCTAAGGAGTTACCACCATTGAGAGACATTCAACATCAAATTGATCTTGCTCCGGGAGCAGTGTTACCACATAGACCACATTACCGAATGAGTCCGAAGGAACATGAAGAGTTACGAAGGCAGGTGGAAGAGTTACTTGAGCAGGGACTTGTTCAGGAAAGCTTGAGTCCTTGTGCTGTGCCAGCTTTGTTGGTACCGAAGAAGGATGGAACATGGAGAATGTGTACAGATAGTCGAGCTTTGAACAGGATTACTGTTCGTTACAGATTTCCTATGTCGAGGTTGGATGATTTGCTGGATCAGTTGAGTGGGGAAACTATCTTTTCGAAAATTGATTTGAAGAGTGGTTATCATCAAATTCGGATTAGACCTGGAGATGAATGGAAGACCGCATTCAAGATGAGAGAGGGGTTATACGAATGGTTGGTTATGCCATTTGGTTTATCAAATGCACCTAGTACTTTCATGCGGGTGATGAATCAAATCTTTAGACCATTCATTGGGAAGTTCGTGGTGGTTTATTTCGATGATATTCTGATATATAGCAGGAGTATGGAGGAGCATGTTCTACATTTGAGGGAAGTGTTGATTATTCTTCATGAAGAACAATTTTATGCTGCTACGAAGAAATGTGTGTTTATGACAAGAAGTGTTTTATTTCTGGGTTATGTTGTTTCAGGAGAAGGTATTCAAGTTGATCAGAATAAAGTTGAAGCAGTCAGGAATTGGCCACAGCCAAAGACAATTACAGAGGTGAGGAGTTTTCATGGGCTAGCGTCATTCTACCGAAGATTCATTCCACACTTCAGTAGCGTGATGGCTCCAGTGACTGATTTCATGAAGGGGAAACAGTTTGTATGGTCAGAGGAAGCGGGAGTTGCTTTTGAACGAATCAAAGAACTATTAACGACAGCACCAATTCTTGTTTTACCGAATTTTCAGTTGTTGTTTGAATTGCATACTGATGCTTCGAAAGTTGGTATTGGAGGAGTTCTGAGTCAGAATGGGAAGCCAGTTGCTTATTTCAGTGAGAAGTTGTCAGGGGCAAAGATGAGATACAGTACATACGATGTTGAGTTTTATGCTGTTGTGCAAGCTGTTAAACATTGGAGGCATTATCTATTTCAGAAAGAGTTTGTTCTTTACACTGATCATGAAGCGTTGAAGCATTTGCAGGGGCAGGATAAAATTTCAGCGAGACATGCATTATGGATCGCTTATTTACAACAGTTTACTTTTGTTATCAAACATAAGTCAGGGGTGACGAATCGTGTGCCTGATGCTTTAAGTCGGAGGAGTCATTTGTTGACAACAATGAAAGTGGAAGTGACAGGTTTTGAGCTATTGCCAGAGCTGATTGAAGAAGATCCTTATTTTGTGAAATTTGTTGAAAAGGTAAAGGAAGGAAGTGCTGACGAGTTTATATTGGTGGATGGTTTTCTGTTTAAAGGGAATCGTTTATGCATACCAGATTGTAGCTTGAGATTGAAAATTATCAAGGTGTTACACGAGGAAGGGCATGTGGGCCGTGATCGTACTTTGCAATTGATTTCACAATCTTACTTTTGGCCGTCGATGAGGAAAGAAGTAGGAAGGTTTGTGGAGCGATGTCATATTTGCCAAGTTTCGAAAGGAACCGCGACCAATGCTGGGTTGTATATACCGTTGCCTGTACCGGCTAGACCATGGGTTGATGTGAGTATGGACTTTGTATTGGGATTGCCGAGAACGCAGCGTGGTAATGATTCTATATATGAAGTGGTTGACAGATTTTCTAAAATGGCACATTTTATTGCTTGCAAGAAGACGACGGATGCTGTTCGTGTTGCTCAGTTATTTTTCAAGGAGATCTATCGACTTCATGGATTGCCAGAGTCTATTGTGTCGGATAGAGATACTCGTTTTCTGAGTCACTTTTGGTTAAGTTTGTGGAAGATGATGGGAACGAAGTTGAACTTTAGCAGCGCGTATCATCCGCAGACAGATGGTCAAATCGAAGTTGTGAACAGATCATTGGGAAATTTGTTGCGATGTTTGGTGAAAGATAATCTGAAAAGTTGGGACATGAAGTTATGCCAGGCAGAGTTTGCTCATAATCATGCAGTGAATCGTAGTACAGGATTCAGCCCATTTCAGGTTGTATATTCAAATTTACCCAGGGGACCGTTGGATTTAGCAGTGGTACCACAACCGAAGGGAACGGTTAAACGAGCTGCTGATTTTGTTGAAGGATTGACAGAATGTCATAGAATCGTTCAAGAACGATTGGAAAAGTCTAATGAGAAGTATAAGCGGGCTGCTGATGTGAAACGACGGAGTGTCGAATTTAAGGAAGGTGATTTGGTTTATGCTGTGTTAACGAAGGATCGATTTCCAGTGGGTACTTATAACAAATTGAAAGCTAGAAAAATTGGTCCTGTAGAAGTTGTGAAACAGATTAATGAAAATGCTTATAAGTTGAAGCTGCCGAAGGATGTGTACACTTCTGACGTGTTCAATGTTAAGCATCTCAGGCCATATTATGGAGATGAACAATCTGGTGTAGAGGAATTTACAAATTCGAGGACGAATTTTTCTCAACCAGGGAAGGATGATGCAGATCAGGGGATAAGTCGTACACGACTTAAGGAGGAAGATCGTTCTCGAGTTAAGGAAGCTTCGTTTTTAGGTCTTAAGTCGTACACGAGTCAAGCAGCTATGAGTCGTGAACGACCTAACTGGCCGATTGAAGGGGAGTTACGGCCTAACGAAAAGGTGGCACGAGATAACAAACACTTGAGTCATTCACGAGTCAATGGAAGCATGAGTCGCTTCCGAGCTAACTGGATATCAGAAGGAGACTGTGCCGAGTTAACGAGTTACGACTCATGATAGGTCGGCCTGTTCAAGTCACGTGTGTTTTGAGTCATATGTACCTATTGAGTCGTTACCGACCTATGATGAGTCGTCCGTGTTGAGTGCCTGTATTGATTTCTTATGATTGAGTCGTATGTTACTATAAGTCGTAAGTCGTAAGCCGTTGAGTCGTGGGTTCATTGAGTCGGCTATGTTTTGAGTTGGTTCTGTTGTACTTAGGTCGTACTTAGTTAAGTCGGCCATGTTTGAGTCGTTACACTATGCTGTGTGAAAGGGGCTTGAGTCGCTTATGTTGTACTAAGTCGTGAGTCGGTGTATCTGCTGAGTCGTAGGTCGGCCTGTAGGTGAGTCGACCGAATGTGTGATAGGGATGAGTCGTGAGTCGGCAACGACTTAAGAAGCTGTGTTGAGAAAAGGCTATAAATAGGGAGTGTGTTGTAACTTTTTGGTGGTTGATTTTGAAATAAAATTTCTTGTTGATTGCTTTGAGCTTTCTTCTCCAATTGGTAGTTGAGTGTAATCTGCTATCTCCACTTACGTCATTCGAGGGCGCTCGAATCCACGTTTGTTGAAGCCGATTCACGGAATCTAGTGCGCTAGATCAACGTACGAAGAATCGTAGATCTTTGAACAGGTATAGTGCGCTATCAACGTGTTTGAGACAGCTAGAATTCGGTATCTTCGGATCAACGAATTTGGGCATTTCGGTATCTTCATTCCATCGATCGCTACTTTCACCGATTGAAGTTTGTTTTGATTAATCCGCTGCGTCAACTTCTTCTTGGTTAAAAACCCAGTTAACAAACCTTATATGATATTTTGAAAATTTCCTCTAATAGAAATATTCAAGCATTACCCCATTTATTTGATTTGTATATTGGCCTTCCTTCTTCTATCTTCCATGCAAAGTATTTAGAGATCCCCCATTTTCTATTTGATTTGAAGCTTTTTTATTTTATTTATAAGTGATTTGAGGGGATAGAATTAAAGATTAGATTAGATTTTTGTTTTTTAGTTGATAGGAGGCTAGGGTCTTTAGAATGAAAGGAGGTTGGCTAAGTATTCATAGGTAAAAATTAGGTGAAGTCTAGGCTTAGGAAACTTATTGCTTAACCTGCATCCCTTATTCTTACATATACAGAAAATTCATTTTCTTTTGCTTTGTCAAATAATGTTTATCCTAACTCTAATCAGTAGCATTACTTGGAATTAATTCAATATCTTTAACTGATATTTGTACATACGTATTATCAATTGTTGTATGGAATTATCAACTAATATTGATTAGGAACCTTGCTCTTTATTAGTAACTGTTCAATCAGTTGTGATAAATTGATGTTAACCTTTCCAAATTCAATAGTTGGATTTACCCTTATTTTTTATAAATAAAGATATAGCACATATTTTCCTTAAGAAATGCATTCCTTTCATAAATATATTGTTATCTTCTCTTTAAAATATGCAACATTTTATTTCATTCATTATAACATTACTTTTATTATCCTGGTAATTAATATTTTTCCTATAAAGTAGTTTAAAGTCTGTGCATGCAAATAACTCTTAGCATTTTATTTTAATGCACAAAAAACAATTGTATTCTTTTTTTGAATATAGTCAAGAGAACCTGACAGACTGGCAAAATCCTGAGGTGAATTAAGTTGTGTCTATCCACTTCAACTCATGGCACCAAGATCCTCCGGTACTTTCTGTAATATTGACTTGATCCTATGATCAACCCTTAAGCTTAAATTTCAAAATAAGGCCAAAACCCATAATGCGCATTACAGTAAACTTTTCATAGCTATTTAATTCTAGGGATCTAATTTACATACTTTTTTAGCAAGGATGTATGATGTATTTTAAAACTAAATAGGGACTTTACCCAAACTGTCTTGTACGTAAAATTACTAAAATGCCCATTTTCATTAATTAATTATTCTTATCAAAGATACGTGGTGTTACATTCTCCCTACTAAAATAATTTCATCCCTAAATTCCAAGAGACAAAATCGCAACTCATAAACTCAGTCATATAATAGCAATTGTGCATGTGCAATACATACACTCAAACCACACTACAAACAAAGCAATCCAACAATTCATTTCGAACATATTCGTTTCCTAACATTTCTTGCAACATAATATATGGTATCCATATGGACATTAACTATAATTTGAATTCCGGTAACAGTATCTAGCCACGGCAAAATAGGTACAAATAAAATCAATACAAAAAATAACCAAATAAATGCAAATAAATAACATTCATCCATCAAATCAACAAATGCCATGAATATGTGACGAATAATGCACAATACTAATGCAACTTCTATATTAATGCAAGATTACAAAATATAGGTATGAATGCAAAACATCCTAAAATATGCTGATAATTTCTATATGTGTGCAACATGATATATAATGAATCAAGTCACATCTCAAAACATAAACCACACGATAAAGCATATCACAACGTCCAATTTCCTAATTTAATATTAATTATCTACAGCAACCATTCGTCCTTACCTAAATAAACTAATCAAGCTAACGAAGAAAAAAATGGAAAAATCCTCTAATAAATAGTAGAAATGAAAAGATATGATTCTCTCCTCCTCTTTCCAAGTACTCTCAATCGGATCATTCTTAACCTTAACTTATTGACTGTACTACTGGCATATATACTTAATCCAACTCACTAAAAAATGCTCGTGCATAGGTAAACCTCTATAATCCACACTACCAACCTAGATAAACTAATGCTGACTTACGCCATAACTGGTTGCCTTAGCATAAATATGCCTAGTAAAAAATGTAATGCAACCCTAATTGCACAAATAAAATGCGTTAGATCATCTCATTAGTATACCGATCACACCATCTTCTAAATATTATGGTAAGAAAACTTGCAAGTGGACCGTGACTCACCTTAAATCAAATAACTTAAATCACTTGCTATTTCTCATTTCATCTAAGAAAATAAAAATATTGTAATGTCTTAAACTAGTGAAAATATCATAACTTCTTTGCAAATTTCTATCCAACTTAAGTTGTATTATTTCACTTAAGATGACACTCCTTCAATCCTCTAACAGTCATTATATCAAGATACCTCCTTTCTAGTCTGCAAAAATCTTATCATAAGTTCCACAGCATATAGGAAAGTAAACATTCAAGTATTCAAGTAAAGTAATCCTATTTAATTTACCTATTGAAACATAGCAAACAAAATCCTAAATCTACGTGTAACCTTAAATTGTTTTAACATAAAAGTAATCAATTAGGTGCACGTATTATGCAACACAAAGTATATACACTTAAGTCAATGCTTTACAATAGTTTCTTTGAATCGATAGTCTCCCTTAAATCCGAAGGATAATTTAGAGGAATCTAAATTTTCCATTCTCAAAATTTTACCCAAGGCTGCAAAAATTGCTAGGAAAATGCTAGACATACGTGTGAACTAGGAATTAATCGCCTAGGAGAGGATTCATTGGGGATCAAGAGTAAATGTTTTTGATAAACTCTTGCATTTTGAATAAAATTTTATTATTTCGTTTACTATTAATAGATCCAAAATGGGATTTTATGGGTTTGGAAGAAACCTTGGAGAAAAAAATGTTTGAAACTAGCATTTTGATACTTATATGAGAAACTAATCTTATCGATCCATAAATGATGCCTATAAAACTCAGTCACATGCTTAAATTTATGGTAAATCTCATCTAGGTGGACTAGGAGGATAGCTAAGCATAAGTCTAGCCCAACGCCAAAGCGGGTGCCTAGAAGGATTTTTACAACAGAAATTTTACCAAAGTTTTCAAATCTCATTTTGCATGAAAATTGTCTCTCAATGCATGCCAACTATAATATCTTTCACTTGATGAAAATACAAATTATTGATTTAACCATTCATTGTGTAAGCTTAACTCTAACTTCATCCACGACAACTTTTGCAATATAAAATTCCAAATTTTACCATTTCTTTGTACTAAACCACTAATGGAAACATTTTCCCGATTATAACTTCTCCTTATTTTTACCTCAACTGTAATATGATTGAGACAACTGAATATGGGATGACGTCTAGCCATATTAGTCCAATAGACATAATACTCAATAACTTAAATATTTTTGTACCCAAAACAACATCTACGAACATTTGAAATGGATAACTTGCTAGCCTAGTGAACATAATATGAAACTTAGGTCACATTCAACCCCAACAATGTACTTGCAATTGCGACCACAACTCATGTTTCAATACTTCATAAATATCACAGCAGAACATATATAGTAAGAAGACAATCTACTTAGGGCATCAGCTACAACACTGGGTTTACATCGATATATAAAATACCGATATTATACAATATTAAGGACTTTATCTGTCTCAATTGCCTTAAATTCAAATCTTTTTGGAAGAATAATTACTATAGGGATTTCAAATCTATAAATAACTCAATTCCCATAAAAGATAATGCCTTCAAGGTTTGAGGGCAAAAATAATAGCCGGTAACTCAAGATTATAGGTTGGATAATATTTTTCATGTCCTTTCAACCGTCGACTAGCAATACAAACAACACTACTCTCATGCATCAACACAGCACCCATCTTGTACCTAAAGAATTTGTATATACAACAAATGCTTTTTAACTATCACGGGGTATTAAAATAAGTGTACAAGTCAACAACTCTTTTAGCTAAACAAAGCATTCCCACACATTGATTTCCATGAGAAAACCAATTTTTCTCAACAAGGCATGTCGATAGTGTAGAAACCTTCGCAAAATCTTCAATAAAGTTCATGTAATAGTCATCTAAGCAAAGAAAACTCTTTACCTTCGTAGCATTTTTTGGTACACGTCAATCTTGTACTGCAGCAGCTTTATTTAAAATTAAAATGACTATAGACATAACACATCTTGCGCTAAGCTCTAATAACTCAAAGCATATTTGGATAAAATGGCATAAGTAGTGTATACTCTTTGCAATGGCAAAATTCAATTTGATACTCTACGCTTGCAACTCATCGTTGATTGAAAAGGCCACTAATTTCCATGGTAGTTTTTTTCTTACCCCATGTCATCCAATGTTTTGCAATTCCAGAATTTTCAATACCAGCATATCTTTAGCACATTGGCATATTGACAATTCTAGTTAGTTCACCATAATCAATTAAAATTTTATTGCGTAATTCTTCTAACCCCAATCAAATTTCATGTATAAATATCAATAAACTTTTACAATTTAGTTTTTAAATCAAATATCTTTTATTTCTAATTTAATTTTCCATAAAACTAGTAACGTCAAAAATCATAAAATTTTGTGCTAATTTCAGCAAATATTTCTTTTTGACAAAAATCATGACATTTTGTTAATTTAAAATTTATCCAAAATGGTCCAATTTAACATAGAAAATCAGACATCTAAACCGTATCATTTTAAAATTTTACGTCCATAAGCAAGAAACTTTCACGAAAGAGTATTGCAACATTTTACTTTTCTCTCAATAAATGATGAAAATATTTATAAAATAAAGACAATAAAAATGATAGGTTTTACTTATTTTTCAATTTACCATTCAAGAGTTACATTATCGGAAATAAAGTGCGCATCAAAAGATAAGTGCAACAATGTGCCTAACATTAAAAACTTTACAAAAATAAAAGCTTTAAAATGGAATTTTTTTTAATATTCCCATATACGAAGCTTAAATTAAATTTTACTAGTTCAAACTTCAACTCTTATCCTAAACACTAATGTCTCTAACCATTTAGAAAAACATTGCAATTAAACTAAATAACTTAATTGTAGTAGATGAAAACAACATAACTTACACAAGCCCAACTAGTTAGTGCTTCAAGTACATAGGATATTAGATCCTATCTTTTTAAAATGGTTAACTCAAGTCTATCCTCCAATGCAGTATCCAACTCTAGTGTAGCTATAAACTTGATATTAAATTAAGTTCAAATGGAGTTTCTACAAATATTTCATATATAACAATATGACTCGCACTTTAATTGAGAAGATTTACTCTAATCTTGAGGAGTCCTCTTTATTACACCATTATGCCTTATCATCGTAAGACTTTTCTATGGGTCCAAAGGTACTCTTTTTTTTAATCTTAAACATGCAATTTACTCACTACTACTAGTTGATATATGGAATTCAATAAGAAATTCTACATGGCGTAAATTATAATATATGCTATGGATTTATTTTCACCCTAAACTTGTGATAATCTTAACATTTATTTTAACTCGTAGTCGTTTTCTTATACGCAAACCATCAACTACCTTAAGTCAAAATATATATAGGGTGTGGTGTATGTGTGTATATGTGTTCGTACATATAATAAAAAATTACAAATATGCTTTCTCATACATTCTAATGTAATAAAAATCACTTAATCTAAACTCCGATACCAACAGTAAAAACCAGCACCATAGGCATACCGATCCAAAGCCAAAAAGAGGTGTTTGAACTCGGGTCATGCCAAGAAGTACGAACCATTAGGTTGTGTATTATTTATATGATATATATAACTTTAAAACATTCTACAATTTCAATTCTCATGCAGAAGATGTAAAATATAAATATTGAAATAGTATAAACTATTACTGTCCTAAAATAGTAGTAGTCCGTTCAAGAAGTGTCAAAAAGAGTCCAAATGACAATACAATAGTAGCCAAACTGGTAAATACAATAAGATATGATGGAAAATGACTATGAATAAATATATCTCCAAAGCACACTATCACCTCCTCCATGCACCTTATCCTTATTACCTTATCTATTACTCTCTCCTGCTGTAAATACATAAAGAGGGAAAAATAGAGGGGATTAAACAAGATCGGATGAGACTTATATCACTAGTGATATGATGTATACAGTTAGTAAAATCATCATTTATGATGTACACTAAGGGTGTTCATTTATGTTTGTGCACTAAGCACAAGGAATTAGTCAATTTACATACTATAGACAAAAATCATCAATACACCCAAATTCAATAATAAATTATGAAGATTCCTACCCAAGGTTAGACATCCAAGAACCGATTAAACCTAGTAATACCCCAAGTATACAATATTGATAGTAAACTGCCTAACTATACATTGAGCAAACATTCTCAATGGTAAACCACTTAAGTTGCATTACACTGAATATACATCATAATGCCTTAGAACACACAATAGGCACACGATCCCAATGGTAACTTGCCACAAAAGAATCGAGTAACCTCCTTTTTAATGGATGTATCCTACAATCTTTATCATTCAACATAAAGAAAAAAGGGTCGATAAACAATTCGACTCCTCCGTGGATGCAACCGCTTATCCAAACGCTCAACCTACAATTGGCAGATGACTCTTCCTCCTCTGTGGTAAGCAAATATGTGACCGTGGCCGGCTACGTGAAACGATCCTGACTCGACCTTCGAAAATCGGCATCGAATACGACACTCATATTCCAATGTCGCAGATCCAAACATCGAATCTGGTTCGCCGGAGCTTATAACACATCAAGTACAATGTAGCGGAAGAAAATGAATAATACATATTATATACAACATTTGATACAATATTCAGATACAATGATACAACTGAATATCAACACTATCAGAGATACAAGACATATATCAGCGGAAAATAATATCTTCACTAGAATACATCTCCAAAATGCAACTGCAACACCGTCTCCAAGCTAAAGATAGCTCGAACAACCATCAAGTTGCACTAAGCTAAGCAAGGTCAGCCGTGAAAGCTGAAGTGTAGAAAATGCGATCCACAAATCCAAAAGGCTTCGAAGGTTATCGAATCAATTCCTACTATTCGACTATCTGAAAAACCCAACTCTAGACTGCCCATGTGGAAAATTGTGGGCACCTAGAGTTTAGGAAAGGAACAATAAACTCCAGGTCGGTCATGGGACTGGTGTGAGTAACAAAAACATTTTTTATCTTTAAAAACAAACAAAAGAATTTAAAACATTGATAACCACAATGCTTTTTGGAAAATGAAACTACCGTAAGGCCTCTCACCACACACACAATGCAAGCGCAAACTTGGAGGAGATTTCTCCTTATGATAGTCAAATATGCTTAATACAAAGAAACTCTTTTGATATTATTATTAGTGCATAGTGTGGAAAACATTTCGAAAGCATAATATTAATCTTAGCCAGTATAGACATTTCGTACTATGCCTACTATAGCTACCATCTAAACAGTGGTGACCACCATAAGTAAATGGCAGGTCATACAACTAAAACCGTACTGGGCGCGTATTGTTTTGTTTGGATTTTCCAACAAATGGTCAGGCAAAGGAACTTCCCATATAAAATGGAACACCTCTGGACGGACATCCCCGAGAACCAAACCGGATCTCTATTACACAAGGCCGGGTTACCTCTGTAACTAGGTAACAACTGACATGAGCATGCCATCCCCCGGTCGTTACCGACCTTTATCCGAGGGCCCTTAATCCAACAACCACACAGTAAATTATTTGGGCTCCATACCATGATACCCGCTTTCAAAAATCAACATAAGTAAATATCTGGGCTCCATACCATGATATCACTTTTTATCCAGAAGGAAAAGGTCATACCCTCAGGAGGAGCTACCCCTAAATAACCTTGCTGCCACGTTTCCTGTTTCGATCATTACCGGGTTGTGAGGCTCAACGAAGTCTCATCCACGAAGCTACACTTTTCACAAAGTCATGCTTTGATCACAAATGATCATCAACATACAGCAGCACTTAGCATGCCACACTACCAAATTGGGAATGTATCACTAGTAACCATCAACTACATAACCTCTGAGCTCGTACGTCTCAGAGAAGGGTGTTAAGCTAAGAGAAAAAATCTCCGCCACCAATAGAAATGTATTTGAAAGAAACCAGTTTTACATCTAAAAGTGTAATGTCAGACACACATCCATACAAGTCTGTTCCGGGTTCGAACAGAACCGAAGGAACTTCCGAAGAAGCCCTTGCAAATCCGAGAATTCACAATCCCGATCGGACTTCCCATCACTTAGGAAACGTCCATACCGACGCGACTCGGTGCAGAGACAATCGACGGGTTATCCTTTCATTTTCGAAAATACCCGGTGTTCACCACCGGTCTTCAAATGCTATCCATATCGACTTATCATTATTCAGAATGGGTTATATGACACAAAGTCCTCTCCCGGCTAAACCGAATAATGAGCGTAATATTTAAAAACATATGGATATGGGATTTCAGTTAAGTCACAACTTAAAATTCAAAAACCTTTCTTTCAAATGGTTTAAACAAATTACCATTTCAAATCTTTTTAAATAAAAGATTCATTTCACAAAGTTCTCCCAGTTCACAAAGATCCATTTATGGATTTCAAAACAATTTCCATTTTGAATTGGATTAACTATCCAATCTTTCAGTTTAAGATTCAGTTCATAACTTTTAAATCCTTTCCAATTCAAATCTTGTATTTAAAGAACACGCCATTTAAAATCCTCTTTGATTTCAAAACAAGATTTAATAATCTTTCACACAGTTTAACTCATAGTTTCCCAAACTATTTACAATTTCACTTCAAACTTGAAATCTTCGATACAAATTGGAAATCCTTTCTTTTTATGAAAGCTATAACTATTTGAAACAAATAGTTTTCGTTTTGGAAAAAAACTGGTTACAATTTACATAACTTAAAGCCATCAAGCATAAAACTTGGATCTAAATTTAAATTTCCTAAACCATACTTTTAAATGGTTAAGAAACCCATATAAATTATAACTTGTATAATCCTTTTAGACCATAATTTTCAAATCACTAAATTCAATTTCAAATATTGAATTCAAATTTAAATCAAGTTATTTAAATTTCAAGTTTTATTAAGTTATTTAAAATAACTTTTATTTTTGAAAACTCATTTTCAAAAGCTTTCAATTCCAATTCCAAAACTATTTTGGATTCAAGAATTCAATCTTCAAAATTGTTAGACTTAGCCGATTTCCTCGTGCAATCCATATTTGTGTGTGTATGGTGTAGTCCAAGGGTTTTACCCAATAGTGCAACATTATTCAATCATCACATCACATATTTAAGCACATCGATATTGATAAACGGTATAATCTATAACGCTTATCGTTCACTCACATATTCACAGATAAATAATATAAATTTATCACAAATAAATAAATTACATTCATCAAAGATCACACATTTCATAGCAAGGCATGGCATATCAGAAATACTAGACAGTTCGGCGATCAGTAGAATACAAAACATCCATAAGTGAACTCAATTAATTATCTGATTAGTTAAATCAGATGGGTCATCAATCATGGCTAATTAGCATTAATTAATTTCAAATCATTTGATTAATTGTCCTTTACTCATTTATTAATTAAATTAACCTTTAATTATTTAATTATCTTTAATTAATTCACTTAACTTATTAAACATCTTTAATTTAACCATCTTTGTAATTAATTGTCATTAACAATTCTTAATTACAAATAATTAGACACTTAATTATAAATTTACCAATTAATTAATTACAAAGTAATAAACCCCTAATTAATTACGATTATAAATAAATAAACCAATCTTTACTTACCATTAAAATTTAATCATTCTTAATTACTTTCCAAAATAATTAATTAAAAATAAAATTATCTTAATTAACATTTTAAAACTTTATTAAGCTTTGAAAACAAATTATTACTAATTTGGAAACTTTAATGTTAATTTACTTTAACACTTATTTTAAATTATCTACTTAATTAAAGAATTAATTGGGTTCTAAAACATTCTAAACTAAAATAATTAAACTTGTAATAAGGTCATAACTTAACATTATCAATCACTAATTAAGTCGACCATACTTAAAATTGTTTTAAAGAAAAAATTTCTTAACCCGCTTTCCATTTTGCTACAGATTTGGGAATCAAACCCGAGCCATATTTCCGCTTACTCGAGTAAATACTCGAGTTCTCCCACAACTTCTCCGAGTTAAATTCTGTTTGAATCTTTAATCACTTTATAAAATACTTTAACAATTAAAAGTTATTAAAACATTTCATTTCTTTATGAAACTTATTTTAAAAAAACTGGAATTCAAATTTATTTTGAAATCAGATTTTTAAACTTGTTTTTCAAACCTTTATTTTAAAACTTGCTTTGCACTTTTAAATTCAGTTTAAGTTTAAAACTCAAACACTGTCAGGTTTTAAACAAAACCTGTAACATAAAATTTACTCGAGCCCGTATATCAAAACCTCGAGTCAAATTACCCCTGTGCTTCGAGAAATCTACGAAACAACTCGAGTAAATACTCGAGTACAAGTCCTTGTTTCCACCCAACTACAAAATTTCCAGAATTTATTCACCATGCAAATGCACATCTCCGCCGTCCACCTCCGTTCGATGCTGCGCCGTCGAATAAGTCGACAACCATCCACAAACCTCTCCCCGACCATCAAAACCACGTTGTCACCTCGAAATCAAAATTCGAGTTATAACCCAACCTGGAAACGTGAACTGGAACCACCATCAAACCTGTCAACGCCTCGTTCTCACAAGCACGACCACCAGAGCTCCTGAAATTCCGCCCATCACTTTGTCAACGCGACCTCTACCTTCACCTTGAATCACGTCACACTCGATCCACAACGAAACAGAGTTCCCCGCCTCAACAAAACTAGGTTTACAAATTTCAAAAGCTCGCCGCCGTCGCCTCGATGATCGAGTGCACCTCCAACCATTTTTCCCAACAGCGTCGTAGACTCCACCACCTCCACGTGAAACCTCGACTTCTCTAGTGCCTCTGACCGCCGAAATTTGATCGAAACCCATTTTTCGTTCATCTTCGAACTGCTCTTAAACCCCCCATTTAAAAATTACGATTCTTACTTTAAAAATCATGTTTTAGTGTATGAACTCAGTTTACATACTTGAAATAAAAAATTAAAATGTTTGAATCTAGACCAAGTTAAGGTTTTGCTCAGTTTTCTTGAGTTTTAGAGGCATTTACAAGTTGTTTTAACTGAAATAAATTTTTAAAGCTTAATTCGTGAACAAACAAACAATCTTTGTTTGTATTTTAAATTCTAATAGTTACTAGATTAAGAGATAGAAATTTATTTACAAATCTGGGTTTAGAAAGAATTGTAAAAAGAAACAGAGGTTACATATATTCAAGTGCATGCATACATTCACATATAAACACATAAACCAATTCAAGATATATATACATATATGCAACCAATTCAATTCTTGAAATAAATAATAAAATAAAAAGAATGTTACTCTCCGGTTATTTGAGAAGATGAACAGAGCTTCTTTTATTTGAAACAGGATCGCTGAAACTTCTTCTTTGATCTCTGGCTTGGGTTGATTTGTATTATTGTTTAAGTTGAATTTTGTTTAAGTTTGAATGATATTTACTTCAGGTTTACACAGTTTGGAATGAATGAAACTGAGATAAAGATGTTGATATATAGGAAAGAAGTTTTACAGGGTGTTACATGTTTGTACAGGGTGATTATCATTTGGTTTTGTACAAATTATCAGATATTTTTTATCTTTTGTTAACTAGCCGGTTTTTTTCTTTAGCTTTGACTAAAGATATTTTTGAAATGGAGGCTATTTCGGCTGATATAAACTCATTTTGTGTACTAAGGATTCAAGCATTAATTATCATTGTCTTGTTTCACGTTTCATACTTGTTTACAAAATATTGTCTTCCTTTGCAAGCTTACATAAATCATTTCATTTGATCTTTTATTTGTATGCAGATATTTTTCTTTTGCCTTACTTACATTCTTTTGTTTTATCTACTTCTTGCATACACTTGTCTTTATTTCTATTTCTAGTCTAAATACTTATTTTTATTTCTTTGTTTTAAAGTTCAACTATCAAACATTTTCTAAGTCATTTATTTAAATTTTAATACAAATTAAATATTCAAATTCAAATTCCAAAGTCAAACCCAAATTTACTCATATATATATATTTCAAATTCAAAATAATTCCAAAATTTATTCTAATATTCAAATTAACTATTAATTGAAATTTAATTTCAAAATTGAGATCGTTACACTACAGTAGCAATAAAAGCATATAATTATGATATAATAACATGCTATGTTTACTGTCATGTTATACACCATCATCAAGTATGAAACTAGGTACGTCACCAAATGTGAAACAATTTTAGCATGTTACACAGCTCCATGCAGTTACATGAACTCCGTAATGTCAAGAAAATGGGAACAAGTTTCCTCGATCCATCCTACTTAGCCTACACTAAGTCTATGCTCAGCCCGAGTTGTCTACAGGCCTTCAATAACCTGAATAGTCATGTTGGTCGATAGCATTCATGTACCCTATTTGTTTTCTAGAGACAGCAAAATGAGTCGACTGAACAACAATTTTAGGGGACTGGAATGAATTTCAATTGGTTGTATCCTCTAGTCAATAGACTGTTCGACACTAAAAATGAATTGTTTACTTGGAAGTTGGACTTGTCTTTTACTTAGGGTTTTACAGCGCAATTTCAGTCGATCCACCGTATTTCCAGTTAGTTGGATTCGCAAATACCAGGTTTTTCCAGCTTAATTATCTTTTTTGATCAAGTTTTAATTACTTATGTTTAGTTTATTTATTCAAACTTTACGTATAACTTTGAATGCTAATGATCTTCATTTTGAATAGTTATCTGTACCTAATTACAACTTTCAACATATCCAACCTTTTATACATTTAATCCCATAACTCTACGTTACTATTCAATGGTCCAACTAGGTATTCAATTCAATTCGAAGTTGATAGAATCATATTTAGGTGATTTTAACAGATGTTACATATATTCATTTTTATCAATTTAAGTCTACTATGTGTGTGTGTGTGTGTGTCGGATCTACGTGTTTTAAAGGTGAATTCTAACCAAATTTCAAACGACACAATATAATGAATTTAAGATTTTTGAAGAATGTCAATGATTTTATACCTTCGGATTTAAAGAACTTCAAATGTAAATAAGGTCATCATTTTTCAGATGTTGAATAACTTTGTCCAAATGACCAATTTGAATGGACGACCATACGTACATTCTGAATTTTTAAATCAAACATTACAATTTATTTACTATTAAATGAGAAAATAATATAAGATATATTTTCATTTTGACTTAATATGATTATCGATCATGTGTCCAAAGTATTTACGTAGTTTATATATTGAAAATAACTCATTTGAATCAACGTTCCTACGTAAATTTTGAATGCCAATGGTCCAACCATACAAGTACCTCACGTTACATGGAATCTACATTTATGTACGTGTGTGTGATATCGAATATTATTTAGAATAATACAAAGTTTATGAAATTACCGTTTGAATAAATAAATTAATTATATAAAACTAACTTGACTTATAGTTTGAAAAATGAATAAATTGTTTAGTGTCAAAAAAATAGAACACTAGTTATCACCAACTCAATAAAGTATCAAAATGGATTACTATATAACTATAGAAAGAATAAAAGAATAGTAAAAACAAAAATGGCAAACTTTCAATTCAACTACTGTGCCTATGATGCAATGGCCTCAGGAATATATCAAGCATCACTAAGGTGTAGAGAACTTCCTACGCCTTATCAACGTCACTTTATTTTATAGTTAGTAAAACATATGGAATGCGTTTGGCGTAGCTAATTCATAACTGGTTTTCCACTTAATAAACCAACAAGTATGTGCTAAGCTCTCGCTATGGTGTATTCCTTGTCGTTAGCGATGTCATAGCTTCACATATACGAACTAGTACAATCCCGTTCTACGCACACGGTGTTTACCCGTGTTCTTTTTTTAAGTTGTTTAAACATGGATCTTGCAGTTGATGGATGATGGTATAAATATTTTTATCATATCATAATAGTCTCTTATGCGCAAATTTACATTGAAAAATAGGTACCACCTTCCGGTGCATATATAATCCGATAGAAGATTAATTTTGATGTTATGCTCATTATTCATCTTTATAGACTATGCAATTGATAAACCGTGAAATAGTTGAAAACATCTCCAAATATTTGATATCTAGTAGAAACGATTTTAGGATTGCAACTAAAAATTTCAAAGCTAAGCAGGATAACTTAACATACCAATTCGTATGTGCCGATTTTTTATTCAAAGTTCTACCATGCATCAATCTTTAAAAATTAACTAAATGATGATACCACTACATAAATTCAAATGGATTAATAAAATTTGTGGTACTTTGACATAAAGTTTATTTAAATATAATTAGGTTATATTAATGTTGAAGAATTTTGGTAAATTATTCTATTATGAGATAACAAAGTAAAGTCTGGACAAAGAGAACAATAAGTCATAGAGAATACTAATGAACCCATAATTGATGGGATCGACATGCATGAGCTCATGCAAGTAAACGTGCAAGATGAACTCCAATGTCAATGCTATAAATTTTCCCATATGTATTTCAGCATAAAAAAAGTACAATCCAGAAACATATATGAAAAATGCAAGACAATGGTACTATGATAGAGTTTCCACTTCAGTATAAGCATATTATGTTATTTAAAGTAAGCATAGTTAAGCTTCTTAAAAAGTACAATCAAAGCTAATAAAGCAAAAAAAAATCACCGTGGACAACAGTAAAATTTCCTTTTACTGCACCAGGCGCATAAAATGACTTCCAATCTCATTAAAAATATAATAACCATACAAATGATGCATTACTAAATCAAACTTTTATCGAACAACAATTTTCAAGCATTAAATATGTTAGTACCTAAATAAAATAATCCGATAACAATATTTGTTGCACCTCCAGTTGCAACTATATAGCATTACTTCCATGCCTTGTTAGAGCTCTTGCATCAAGAGTAACAACGACATTTTTTGCTTTTAGCTTAGTCCGCCTTTGCAGTAGTAACACTTCAGCAATCCTTCAGTAAAGGCGACATGTTTTTCTCTTTTTGAGAGTTCAAGTGATATTAAAGATAAATATGAATTTATTTTTAGTATTCACCATGGCCTTAAAAAAATAGAAAATAACCATGTAAATTTTGCTTACAAAATGAAATCAAATATTTGTATGATAAAAGTTATCATCTCATTTTGTTATATTCACACCAAAAGATTGTCACATTTATTGACATTAAAGTAATTAAAAGAACCAATTCAAGGAAATCTACTCACAACGTTATAGCAGTTATCCCCAACAAACTCCTTTTGTGATATGAAAAATAAAAGTAAAAAGAATAACTCAATTAAGTAAATGAAAGTAAAGGGCATTCCTCATATCAAAAGTAAGCATGGATTCAGTGGATATGGGTGCCATAAGGACTGAAAATACATATTACAATGAAAAGGTTATTTCTCAATCTTCTATATTAAAAACCTTGCAGTTTTCCATTTTTCAGTGCACCACATAACAAAATCATAAATAGGATATCTACTTTTATTTTCACAAATATGGAAAGCACTAAACTACAATTTATAAGAAATAAAAAAACCTGTTGTTATTATATAAACCAAGCAAATGAATAATTTACCTCAACATTCTACAAGGATTTCACATTTAAACCTACTAATAAGCATAAACCAAGAATTTTTTCCTAAACCTTTAGTTTTGGGATTTCCTAAATTTGATTCATAGCCCTTCATTTTACATGGCATCTTGAATTAACTATGCATTAGAAGAAATAAACGCGCTGATTAGAAATGCTCAGGTATGCAAATAATTTTCAAGATTTCATTTTTTGTTATCCTTTTAATTTCGAATACACTTTAAGTGAAACATAACTTCTTGATGGTGTTCTGTATTTTTCACTCAATTTTCTAGGTATAGTGTTTTTTTCAGTATTAGTTGACTTCGGAATTGAGAATATCCATTTCAAAGGTATAACAGAAAGAAACAAACTCATATTAGTACCTAAAAAGCATAATGACAACTAATATATGTGGAATAATCAAATATACATTGAGAAGAATAGATTTTATTATAGAAGCTTAATGGAAATTAATATATGTGGAATAATGAACTACACATTGATAAGAATTGTTTTTTTCATTGTTGATTATCAAACTGAAATTAGAAGCAAAGAATAGTTTGAAGAATATGCCGAGAAAGGAAATATATGATCTAAAATAAATGTTAATTGGTAAATTGAACCCATTAAGGCATATTCACTGTGCTACTTAAATTACATTTCCATTTTACATTTACAAATTACATAGCAAATGGTCCTGTTATTATTGAAGTCATTATGCCACTGCTATATACATTTAAGCATAATAATTGAAAAACGTAAATAAAAGCAATACATAACTTGAATAAGATGAACGATTCTTGTTGTTCACTGATTTATTTATAGAAATGGAATTTATTGAATAATAAATTAATCAATAATATTTAAAAGCTAATGGAAACTAATATATGTGGAAAAATCAACTACACATTGAGAAGAATAGTTTTGGCTAATGGCAACATATATGTGTGGAAAAAGCAACTATACATTGAGAAGAACAGATTTTTTTGCATAGTTGGTTATTCAGTTGAAATTAAAAGTTAAGCATAGAATATGTCATGTAATGAAATATTCAATCTAAAATAAATGCTATTTGATGAGTTGAATTCATAAGGGTATATTCTACATAATTTCATTTTACGTTTGCAAATTACATAGCAAATGGACCCGTTATAATTGAAGTCTTTGTCATGTTAAAATATAATAATTGAAAAGCGTAAATAAAAACAATGTATAAGTTGAATAAGATGTATAATTCTTGTTGTCCGCACTTTGTTTAAATATATGCGGAAAAATCAACTACACATCGAGAAGAATAATTATTTTTCTCACCACTGATTATTCCAATGAAATTAAAAGCTAAGTATAGTATGGAGAATATGCCATGAAAGGAAATATTCAATCTAAAATAAATGTTAATGGATGAACTGAATCCATCAAGGTATTTTGACTGTGCTATATAAATTATATTTTCCTGTTATATTTGCAAATTACATAGAAAATGAACCAATTATAATTGAAGTCTTTATGCCATTGCTATTTATATTTAAGTAAAATAATTAAACAGCATAAATAAAGATAATATAGAACTTGAATAAGATGAACGATTCTTGTTATCCACTCCTGGTTTAGATAGTAGAAGTGGAATTTATCGAGTAGTAAATTAACCAATGATGACAAACTTACCTCATTCCAAATGAAAACAAACATCAGTTTCTAATAAACCCATATAAAATTGTAAACCATGTTATTTTTACAGATCCTGAAATGCACTAGTAAGTTGGATGTTTATGTAAAAATCAAAGTTATCAATAGAAAACAAACTAACAGACAATATGAAGAGGGAATGAGCCTTGGAGAATCAGGATAATGCGATTAATAGTGGAGGATCTTACGATGCATAAATCGATATGCAAACATGATGTGCACAATTAAGAGCAGCTGATATGAGGATGATTTCATAATCTGTTTAGACTCAAACCAACATTAGTTAGGGTTTTCGATGAAGTTTATGTGGAGGTTAGTAAAACAAATTTAAGCAGTTTTTAGGGATGTAATTCCTTTTGATTGATACATGGTGGTTGTAGGTATTCATTTCAAAAATTATAAGGAAAAGGAAAGAGTTGATAATGAATCAGGCTTATAGAAGAGAATATAATGGATTAATGAATGACATGATGGTAATGTGTACCTGAAATAAGATGGTGCGGAGAAGAAAGAAGGAGAAGGGATGGACATTTATAGGGACTATTAGTGGATGTGTAACAGCGACAGCACGTGGAAATAAACTGGCTGTAACGACCCAGGATTTTTAGTAATTAAAATTTGAATATTTGATTAATTTTAAAATATTAATAAGTGAAATTTATAAGTCGAATAAATTTTATTTGAAAAATTGGATTTAATTGGATAATTAAATCGATAATTTAATATGTTAAATTATGGAAATAATTGAAAATTGGGTTAAATATGATTGTAAATGATTTGTCAAATTTTATTTTATCATATTGAAGTTAGAATGATATTTTAGAACTTTTAAAATCGAATTAAAAGTTTACTTGTGAAAATTGAATATTTTAATATTAAATCGCCTAGTGAAAATAGTCAATTTTTGAACAGTCTCAGAATTGGACGAAACTAGTTTCATTGGATCCGTAATAGTTAGTTATTACCGGATTTCAATTTTCGTAGCA
The DNA here is from genome assembly GCA_030765085.1 of Allium cepa. Lineage (NCBI taxonomy): Eukaryota > Viridiplantae > Streptophyta > Magnoliopsida > Asparagales > Amaryllidaceae > Allium > Allium cepa. Next base: position 218,114,460 of record CM060942.1, on the reverse strand, counting down.
ATCGGAGTTATCGTTTGATCGTGGCAGCTCGAAACGCATCGAATTGTTTTTAATTTTAATTTAGCGAGTTAAAATAGCCATTTTTCAAAAAGTCTCAGATTTCGACGAAACCAGTTTCATCGGATCCGTAATGTGATATTATTGTAAGGTTTCAAATTTCGTGTCAATTGGATTTACCGTTTGTCCGATACAAATTAAAACGCCTAGAAAATCGATTAAATCGGTTTAATTTAAATTGAACATTTATTGCCATATCTCGCACAGATGTCCGAATTAGCTTTCGAAACCTGTTCCATTGTGTCCGGAACGTGGGGTAAACCCTAGAAATGCTGGTTACGGCGCGTGAATCGGAGTTCGGAATTTCCGGAATGAATAGTGTCGTTCGTTTTCTTATAAATAGCCCCTCACTCAAATTAAAAAGAAAAAAACAAAACCCTAGTTGCTATAGCTAGCCGCCACCAACAAAATGAAGGGCCGAAATTATCTCAACTTCATCCCCAAATTTCTTCAAATCCGTGCAACGATTCAACAAACTTTCTAAATGAAAGATGTAGAGCATGGCAAGATCCTTATATTCAACGGTCAAGATCGTTTTTAGAGCCACGGATTGACGGCAAATTGAGGTAGAAGAGCCGAAGTTGCGCACGCATTTCTGGGCTGTAGGGGCAGCCGAGCTCAAGGTGGCTCTGGCCGTGGGGTGGCGTGGTGATGGCGCTTCGATGGTGATGAGATGATCGAGTTTAGTCGTCGTTTGGGGGGTGCGAATTTAAACCCTAGTTCTATGATTATGGGTTGTGTGCGTGTGTTCCTGTACGTGAATATGTGCGTGATGAAGAAGATGGAGGGTGTGCGGCCTGATATTGAGGGAGATGGATCTAACGGTGGAGATTAGATTAGGTTTGAAATAGTTAATTTATTTGTAAATTATATAATATAAAATTTGTGTAAACTTCAAATATTCATATCTTTTTCATACTAGGTCGAAAACGCACGAAACCAGTTGCGTTGGAATCATATGGAAGAGCACTACGCGATGAAATTGGATTGGAGTCGTTTGGAGTTAGTGAAAATTTTGGGTAAAATTAAACGTCCCGTTTAATTTTATTCGAAATAAATCGTTAAAACGAAATTGAAATCAAGGTGAGAATTTCTCACTCAATCGAATCGGTTTCGATTTTATTTTAAATAGTTAGATTTAAAATATTTGAATGCATGTTTGAATGATGATTGTTATCTATTGATTGTTAAAATAGACATTATACGCCGTTAGTAAGCGGATGTTATTTATTAAAAACATATACCGCGAATATTTCATAAACAGTGAAATTGGTATTATATATAATAGCAATATATATATATATATATATATATATATATATATTGGCATATGTATATATTGGAATTATTGATTTCCCGCATTTGTATAGCGGATGAGACCCTACTGCGTCGTCTATTCAGCGGATAATATTTTAAATCCCATATACCGCGATAATTTCGTACTGGAGCGAAATTGGTATTGTGCTAATGTTTGTGGATGCAGGAAAACAGGTTGGAGGGATCCAACTGGATTCCTTAACAGTATTTATTTGATTTCAGATATTTTGATATTTGATGGATTATCATATCGATATATGATATCGTTGTAGTCGTGATTGACTATTTGGTGTGTAGCATCATTGGACCAAATTTGGAACTTTAAAAATGATTTTTAAAGTGATTTTTGAAAATATAAAATATTTTTGGAATTGATTCATTTTAAATAAATAAACGTTATAATTTTTATGTTATAAAAATTATGGTCTTTGAGAAATATAGTTAAAAACTGATTTTTGAGAATATGATGCTAATGATTTTATAAAATAGTTAAATCGGAATTTTTGAATTTATTGTGAAAAGTTTAAATATAGGATTTATAAAATTTGATTATTTTATAAATCAAAATGGTGAAATTATAAAGGAGATTAAAGATGTTTTAAAATAATAGTATAAATTGATTTTATAAAGGATTTATAAATTGATATTTATAAATTAAAATATTTGAATTATAAAACGAGTTTTTATAAGTGTTAGAATGAATTGTGAATGAATTTCATAAATGAATGAAATTCATAGAATTATAAACGGTGAAGTTAGAAATGGAATTTTATAAGCAGTAGGTTTATAAAATTTAGAAAGTTATTGAAAGAATATATTTGGATAAATAATTGAATCTTATAAGTTATAAGATTTATAATCATGAAGTTTAAAGGAACGATTGTGCAAACAAATAAATTATAGGTGTTTAACTTATAATATGAATTTTGTTTTATAATTGAGTTATAAATTGAATAGGTTAATAAAGGAATTTATAAACGTTGTTTTATAAATTCGCAAACGACTTATTTTAAGAAGTAAATTGTTGTAACCTATTAATGGAGTTATATTCACGTTTTTGACTGTGAATAATCCTTTGAAATAAAATGAATAAAAGGATGAAATTTGTTAACGTAGTATATTCACGTTTTTGAATAGTGAATAACATATTAAAGAAATTGTTTTAAATGTGATGTTTTAAATAGAATTAAAACGATCTAACGATGTTTTAAAATGTGTTGAGATTCGAAACCATAGATTTCAATATTCATTGTTGAAATAGACGTTTTCGAGAAATAAAAGGAAAGGTGGACTATAACACTATTGTTATAGTAGATGATTTCCGAAAGGAAATGTTTTGTATAGTATTGGGATTTATATATCTATTTTAATTTCGAATCCCTATACTAGTGATTTTGGGTTGTCGTAACGATGTTTTACGCAACATTCGTTTTGTCCCAAATAAATATGTTTAAGAGAATGATTTCCTTAAAGAATGAAATATATGCTCAATCTCAATTCAAGTATATTGAATATTTTCTAAGTGTTGAAAATAAATAAAATTTGTAAATTACTTATGAATAAATAAGTATGGAAATGTTTTCCAATATGAAGTGAATGTTTTGAGAATTTATCTTTTTGAAGATAAATTGAAATGAATAATTGAAATCGTTTATTCATAAATATTTTGAAATATAAATTCATTATGGAATTTATAAATGAAAAGGAGAATTTGTTTAAAAATAAATATTGATTTATTTTTGAAGTATTGAAATAATATATCTTGTAAAGATATTTTGGAAAATAAATAATTTGGAAAATTATTTGGAAACTGGTGATGTGCGCATATCAATTGATAGTTCAATAACCGACTATCAATATTTCCCTTTGAATGGGTATTTGATGTGATTTGTTTGAATTTGAATGCCACACTTATTTTTGAATAAGCGCTCACTATTCGGGTTAACCGGGAAAGGACCATGGGGTCGTATAACCCATTCCGAATATGTGATACGTCGTTATGAATTGCATTTGAAGATCGGTGTTGAAGACCCGGTATTTGCGAGAGCGATAGGATGACCTGTCGATTGACTCTGCACCGAGTTGCTCCGGTATTGAGTTCTCCATATGTGATGGGAAATCCGATCAGGATTGTGGATATCCGGATTGCAAGGACTTCTTTATAAGTGCCTTCGGTTCTGTTCGAGCCCGGAACAGACTTGTATGGATTGTATGTCTGACATTACAAATTGAGATATAAAGCAGATTTCTTTCAAATATATTTCTATTGGTAGCGGAGAATTTATTCTTTTAGCTTAACACCCTTCTCTGAGACGTACGAGCTCAGAGGTTATGTAGTTGAAGGTTATCAGCGATATATTCCCAATTTTGTAATGTGACATGCTGAGTGTTGCCGTGAAATGATCATTGTGTTGATTATTTGTGATAGGATCATTTGTTTGATCGTCTATCTTGGTGATCATTTCTATGATCATTTGTTGACCCAAAGCATGGCTTTTGAATAAAGTATGTTTTTGTGGACGTGACTTCGTCGAGCCTCACACCCCGTGAATGGTCAAAACAGGAAAGATGCAGCAAGCTTATGAGGGGTAGCGCCCTTTAGGATGTGTGCATTTCCTTCTGGAAAAGGGTGGTATCATGGTATGGAGCCCAGATACTTACTCATGTTGAAAACACTTTATGATTGTGTGAATTGATTTCGAGCGCTCGGTTGGAAGGTCCCAAAGGACCGGGGGATGGCATATTCGGTCAGTTGTTACTCAGTTAGGGGTAACCCGGCCTTGTGTTGGTAGAGATCCGGTTTGGTTCTCGGGGATGTCCATCCAGAGGCATTCTCATGTGGCAATGGGAAGTTCCTTGGCCTGATCATTCGTTGGAAATCAAAAGAAACAATACGATCTTGTACGGTATTAGTTGTAGAACCTATCATTCACTTATGGTGGCGCCCCACTGTTTGGATGGTAGCTATAGTAGGCATAGTTCGAAATGTCTATGCTGGCTAAGATTTATATTCTACTTTCGAAATGAATTTTTCTCTATACTATGCACTAGTAATAATATCAAATGTTCTTTTTAATGCGTATCAAGCATCTTTGACTATCATAAGGAGAATCTCCTCCGATTCTGCGTTTGCATTGTGTGTGTGTGCGGGAAGCCTTATGGTAGTCTCATTTTTAAAAGCATTGCGAATTGACTTTAAAAAAATATTCCTCTATTTTGATTTTAAAGATAAATAAACTGTTTTGAGTTCCCACACCAGTCACATGACTGACTCGGAGTTTATTGTTTTCCTTCCTAAACTCTGGGTGCCCACCAATTTTCACACGGGCAGTCAAGAGTAAAGGTTTATCAGGATATTCTGGATATTCAGGAGTTGCTGGAGGCAAGATGGATGGCATGGCGTATTACTAGTATATAGTATTTCTTTTTCCGCTGCACTGTTTGTTGTTGTTGTTGTACACTCCGATGATATGATGTAATGTATAAAATGTAATAACTGATATAGTTCTTTGTTTAAAGATTATTCATTTATTATTATATGTTGTTCCGCTGCGAATTGTGAGATTCTGATGTTGTTCTGTAGTTTTCTGTTCCGTTCTATTTTCTCTTTTCTCTATTTTCTATTTCTTCTCTCTTCTTCTGTCTCTTCTTTTTTTCTTAAAACCCTAAGTGTTCGGTTTTCCGTCGTTCGATTGCTCGGCAGTCGATAAAGTGAGTATCGATGTTGAATTCTCGAAAGACGAAAAATCGGGTCCTTACATCTGGTATCGGAGCATATGGTTAAGCGACAACCATGGTTCTGTTGGGTATTACTCATTAGAGATAGAGTCAGTAGTACTCTAGAATGAGTTTGAGTGTAATAATAGCTATGAGAGCGTATTTGTAAGTGAATATAAAATTGTTTTATATTGTGATGATTGGTTTGTTGAGTGGCATATGAACCTTCGTCAGCGTGGTCTGCAAAACTATGCCGAAGGGGTTTCTAAACACTTGAATAGAACAATTCGACACAATATTGTTTTTAAATTGGGTAAATGAAATAATTTTACCTTGACTATATTTTATATATAAAGGAATAATTTTTCAGAATTATTAAAGTATATATAAGTTGATTGTTTAGTTGTTTGAATAATCTAAATAAATAAAAAATTGTATAAGCAAATGAATTATAAGAATTGAATTATAATTAAAGTGATTTACAATTGTGAAATAAACTTATATATATAAGAAGTGAAACTAATGAATATATTTACGAATATGAGTTGTAAATAAAAATGAATTTAAAGTTAAATGGAAATTTACTTTAGAATTGGAATCTGAATTTATTTATAAGTTGGAATTTAAGTTAAGTAAAAACAAGTGATGTTTGTAAAATGGAGTATAACTTAAGAAATGTTGAATGAAGTTGATATTAGTATCAAAGTAAAATAATAAAGTGAAGTGATAAATGTGAACTTGAGTTATATAAATAAAATTCAACTTTTGTGATTGAATTGAATGAATATAAGCAAAGGAAATTTGGTTGAAATTAATAAACATTGGTTTCTATCTGATTGTTAGTTGATTGTACATAATTCATTAAGTGTTAATGAAATTGAGTTAATGAAATTGGAAGTTAAGTGAATCTTAAATAGAATTGAATTTGATTTGGAAGTGAACCAACTTGAATATGAATTAGTGAATATTAACTAATTGAAAATGAATGTTAGTAAACATCCACTGTTAATGAATCAAAAGTGATTAAATTGAAAACCTATTTCAATAAATATTAATGAGAATATAAATGAATATTGATTTGGTTATGGATTTGTTGGATAATAGTTGGTTGATGTTTGCATTTGTTGTTTTGTTTCATTTGCTATGTTGACATATATAGTTATTATGTTGCTATATGTTGTATACTGATAATATTGTCTATATACATGATTCTCATGTTGTTTGTTGAGTGATTAGTAGGTGCGGATCGCGTTTTCTTCGCATTTGGAGCTCGCTTTCGCGCTATATTAGCCGTATATGCTTGCTAATAAAATATAAGGTACATATCTCGGATTACATACCGTACTTTTATACTTTTTTCCCTGCGGGATGCCTCATTACTTGATGAGATGTATATTTGTGATATATATACTGTCATTTTTTTTTCGGATCGAGCCGTGCAAAGGAGACTATGGCGAATTTTTCCGAAAATTTAAGGCGTTGGAAAAAATTTGAGAAAATTGGAAAATTTTGAAAACTTTAACTTTGATTTTGGAATTGAAAGTTAAACAATAGTAGTTGTTTTTGAAAAGATAACTAAGTATGATTTGAAAACTTAGTAAAGAATTGTAAGAAGTTTAACTATGAATTTTGGAAAATTAATAGATTCTGTAACTTTTCTTACTTGATAATTTCGAGGACGAAATTCTTTTAAGGGGGGAAGATTGTAACGACCCAGGATTTTTAGTAATTAAAATTTGAATATTTAATTAATTTTAAAATATTAATAAGTCAAATTTATAAGTCGAATAAATTTTTATTTGAATAATTGGATTTAATTGGATAATTAAATCGATAATTTAATATGTTAAATTATGGAAATAATTGAAAATTGGGTTAAATATGATTGTAAATGATTTGTCAAATTTTATTTTATCATACTGAAGTTAGAATGATATTTTAGAACTTTTAAAATCGAATTAAAAGTTTATTTGTGAAAATTGAATATTTTAATATTAAATCGACTAGTGAAAATAGTCAATTTTTGAACAGTTTCAGAATTGGACGAAACTAGTTTCATTGGATCCGTAATAGATAGTTATTACCGGATTTTAATTTTCGTAGCAATCGGAGTTATCGTTTGATCGTGGCAGCTCGAAACGCATCGAATTGTTTTTAATTTTAATTTGGCGAGTTAAAATAGCCATTTTTCAAAAAGTCTCGGATTTCGACGAAACCAGTTTCATCGGATCCGTAATGTGATATTATTGTAAGGTTTCAAATTTCGTGTCAATCGGATTTACCGTTTGTCCGGTACAAATTAAAACGCCTAGAAAATCGATTAAATCGGTTTAATTTAAATTGAACGTTTATTGCCATATCTCGCACAGATGTCCGAATTAGCTTTCGAAACCTGTTCCATTGTGTCCGGAACGTGGGGTAAACCCTAGAAACGCTGGTTACGGCGCGTGAATCGGAGTTCGGAATTTCCAGAATGAATAGTGTCGTTCGTTTTCTTATAAATAGCCCCTCACTCAAATAAAAAAAATAAAATAAACAAAACCCTAGTTGCTATAGCCAGCCGCCACCAACAAAATGAAGGGCCGAAATTATCTCAACTTCATCCCCAAATTTCTTCAAATCCGCGCAACGATTCAACAAACTTTCTAAATGAAAGATGTAGAGCATGGCAAGATCCTTATATTCAACGGTCAAGATCGTTTTTAGAGCCACGGATTGACGACAAATTAAGGTAGAAGAGCCGAATTTGCGCACGCATTTCTGGGCTGTAGGGGCAGCCGAGCTCAAGGTGGCTCTGGCCATGGGGTGGCGTGGTGATGGCGCTTCGATGGTGAGGAGATGATCGAGTTTAGTCGTCGTTTGGGGGGTGCGAATTTAAACCCTAGTTCTATGATTATGGGTTGTGTGCGTGTGTTCCTGTACGTGAATATGTGCGTGATGAAGAAGATGGAGGGTGTGCGGCCTGATATTGAGGGAGATGGATCTAACGGTGGAGATTAGATTAGGTTTGAAATAGTTAATTTATTTGTAAATTATATATATAAAATTTGTGTAAACTTCAAATATTCATATTTTTTCATACGAGGTCGAAAACGCGCGAAACCAGTTGCGTTGGAATCGTATGGACGAGCACTACGCGATGAAATTGGATTGGAGTCGTTTGGAGTTAGTGAAAATTTTGGGTAAAATTAAACGTCCGTTTAATTTTATTCGAAATAAATCGCTAAAACGAAATTGAAATCAAGGTGAGAATTTCTCACTCAATCGAATCGGTTTCGATTTTATTTTAAATAGTTAGATTTAAAATATTTGAATGCATGTTTGAATGATGATTGTTATCTATTGATTGTTAAAATAGACATTATACGTCGTTAGTAAGCGGATGTTATTTATTAAAAACATATACCGCGAATATTTCATAAACAGTGAAATTGGTATTATATATAATAGCAATATATATATATTGGCATATGTATATATTGGAGTTATTGATTTCCCGCATTTGTATAGCGGATGAGACCCTATTGCGCCGTCTATTAAGCGGATAATATTTTAAATCCCATATACCACGATAATTTCGTACTGGAGCGAAATTGGTATTGTGCTAATGTTTGTGGATGCAGGAAAACAGGTTGGAGGGATCCAACTGGATTCCTCAACAGTATTTATTTGATTTCAGATATTTTGATATTTGATGGATTATCATATCGATATATGATATCGTTGTAGTCGTGATTGACTATTTGGTGTGTAGCATCATTGGACCAAATTTGGAACTTTAAAAATGATTTTTAAAGTGATTTTTGAAAATATAAAATATTTTTGGAATTGATTCATTTTAAATAAATAAACGTTATAATTTTTATGTTATAAAAATTATGGTTTTTGAGAAATATAGTTAAAAACTGATTTTTGAGAATATGATGCTAATGATTTTATAAAATAGTTAAATCGGAATTTTTGAATTTATTGTGAAAAGTTTAAATATAGGATTTATAAAATTTGATTATTTTATAAATCAAAATGGTGAAATTATAAAGGAGATTAAAGATGTTTTAAAATAATAGTATAAATTGATTTTATAAAGGATTTATAAATTGATATTTATAAATTAAAATATTTGAATTATAAAACGAGTTTTTATAAGTGTTAGAATGAATTGTGAATGAATTTCATAAATGAATGAAATTCATAGAATTATAAACGGTGAAGTTAGAAATGGAATTTTATAAGCAGTAGGTTTATAAAATTTATAAAGTTATTGAAAGAATATATTTGGATAAATAATTGAATCTTATAAGTTATAAGATTTATAATCATGAAGTTTAAAGGAACGATTGTGCAAACAAATAAATTATAGGTGTTTAACTTATAATATGAATTTTGTTTTATAATTGAGTTATAAATTGAATAGGTTAATAAAGGAATTTATAAACGTTGTTTTATAAATTCGCAAACGACTTATTTTAAGAAGTAAATTGTTGTAACCTATTAACGGAGTTATATTCACGTTTTTGACTGTGAATAATCCTTTGAAATAAAATGAATAAAAGGATGAAATTTGTTAACGTAGTATATTCACGTTTTTGAATAGTGAATAACATGTTAAAGAAATTGTTTTAAATGTGATGTTTTAAATAGAATTAAAACGATCTAACGATGTTTTAAAATGTGTTGAGATTCGAAACCATAGATTTCAACATTCATTGTTGAAATAGACGTTTTCGAGAAATAAAAGGAAAGGTGGACTATAACACTATTGTTATAGTAGATGATTTCCGAAAGGAAATGTTTTGTATAGTATTGGGATTTATATATCTATTTTAATTTCGAATCCCTATACTAGTGATTTTGGGTTGTCGTAAAGATGTTTTACGCAACATTCGTTTTGGCCCAAATAAATATGTTTAAGAGAATGATTTCCTTAAAGAATGAAATATATGCTTAATCTCAATTCAAGTATATTGAATATTTTCTAAGTGTTGAAAATAAATAAAATTTGTAAATTACTTATGAATAAATAAGTATGGAAATGTTTTCCAATATGAAGTGAATGTTTTGAGAATTTATCTTTTTGAAGATAAATTGAAATGAATAATTGAAATCGTTTATTCATAAATATTTTGAAATATAAATTCATTATGGAATTTATAAATGAAAAGGAGAATTTGTTTAAAAATAAATATTGATTTATTTTTCAAGTATTGAAACTAATATATCTTGTAAAGATATTTTGGAAAATAAATAATTTGGAAAATTATTTGGAAACTGGTGATGTGTGCATATCAATTGATAGTTCAATAACCGACTATCAATATTTCCCTTTGAATGGGTATTTGATGTTATTTGTTTGAATTTGAATGCCACACTTATTTTTGAATAAGCGCTCACTATTCGGGTTAACCGGGAAAGGACCATGGGGTCGTATAACCCATTCCGAATATGTGATACGTCGTTATGAATTGCATTTGAAGATCGGTGTTGAAGACCCGGTATTTGCGAGAGCGATAGGATGACCTGTCGATTGACTCTGCACCGAGTTGCTCCGGTATTGAGTTCTCCATATGTGATGGGAAATCCGATCAGGATTGTGGATATCCGGATTGCAAGGACTTCTTTGTAAGTGCCTTCGGTTCTGTTCGAGCCCGGAACAGACTTGTATGGATTGTATGTCTGACATTACAAATTGAGATATAAAGCAGATTTCTTTCAAATATATTTCTGCTGGTGGCGGAGAATTTATTCTTTTAGCTTAACACCCTTCTCTGAGACGTACGAGCTTAGAGGTTATGTAGTTGAAGGTTATCAGCGATATATTCCCAATTTGGTAATGTGACATGCTGAGTGTTGCTGTGAAATGATCATTGTGTTGATTATTTGTGATAGGATCATTTGTTTGATCGTCTATCTTGGTGATCATTTCTATGATCATTTGTTGACCCAAAGCATGGCTTTTGAATAAAGTATGTTTTTGTGGACGTGACTTCGTCGAGCCTCACAAGCCGTGAATGGTCAAAACAGGAAAGATGCAGCAAGGTTATGAGGGGTAGCGCCCTTTAGGATGTGTGCATTTCCTTCTGGAAAAGGGTGGTATCATGGTATGGAGCCCAGATACTTACTCATGTTGAAAAAACTTTATGATTGTGTGAATTGATTTCGAGCGCTCGGTTGTAAGGTCCCAAAGGACCGGGGGATGGCATATTCGGTCAGTTGTTACTCAGTTAGGGGTAACCTGGCCTTGTGTTGGTAGAGATCCGGTTTGGTTCTCGGGGATGTCCATCCAGAGGCATTCTCATGTGGCAATGGGAAGTTCCTTGGCCTGATCATTCGTTGGAAATCCAAAGAAACAATACGATCTTGTACGGTATTAGTTGTAGAACCTATCATTCACTTATGGTGGCGCCCCACTGTTTGGATGGTAGCTATAGTAGGCATAGTTCGAAATGTCTATGCTGGCTAAGATTTATATTCTACTTTCGAAATGAATTTTTCTCTACACTATGCACTAGTAATAATATCAAATGTTCTTTTTAATGCGTATCAAGCATCTTTGACTATCATAAGGAGAAATCTCCTCCGATTCTGCGTTTGCATTGTGTGTGTGTGCGGGAGGCCTTATGGTAGTCTCATTTTTAAAAGCATTGCGATTTGACTTTAAAAAATATTCCTCTATTTTGATTTTAAAGATAAATAAACTGTTTTGAGTTCCCACACCAGTCACATGACTGACTCGGAGTTTATTGTTTTCCTTCCTAAACTCTGGGTGCCCACCAATTTTCACACGGGCAGTCAAGAGTAAAGGTTTATCAGGATATTCTGGATATTCAGGAGTTGCTGGAGGCAAGATGGATGGCATGGCTATTACTAGTATATAGTATTTCTTTTTCTGCTGCACTGTTTGTTGTTGTTGTTGTACACTCCGATGATATGATGTAATGTATAAAATGTAATAACTGATATAGTTCTTTGTTTAAAGATTATTCATTTATTATTATATGTTGTTCCGCTGCGAATTGTGAGATTCTGATGTTGTTCTGCAGTTTTCTGTTCCGTTCTATTTTCTCTTTTCTCTATTTTCTATTTCTTCTCTCTTCATCTGTCTCTTCTTTTTTTCTTAAAACCCTAAGTGTTTGGTTTTCCGTCGTTCGATTGCTCGGCAGTCGATAAAGTGAGTATCGATGTTGAATTCTCGAAAGACGAAAAATCGGGTCCTTACACTGGCAATCATAAAACAATGAAATTAATAAATCTTTTGTCGAAATGAAGGATAAAATAGACCTTAAAATAATGATTATAAACATCAATCCTGGGATAATTTGGTATCTCAAGAGCTATCATCGTAGATCCACATTGTCTCCACGTCCATATTTCTAGCTTCTACACTCTTAGACATAAACAATCCAATATAAGCATCAAATTATATAGGATAGAGTATTACCTTAATTATAAGGGTGAGAGAGAGAAAAGGAAAAAGTAACCTGGGTTAAAGTGCAAATCTTTGCACCTGGATACCTTTCCCTCAACTTGATCTTTTAGTCGATGAAAAACTATGAAGTATCTATCTAGCCAAAAAAATTAAACTAACTCAAAAGATTTTTAAGTTTATATTCCTGTGACATAGGATGATAAATGTAAAAGCTCAATTGAAGTAATTGCTTTAATTTAACATCAGTACACAAAGTATAATTATTGAATTATAATAGTATAATTAAACAGGATAAAAACCTCAAAGTTTATAGTAAAAAACATAGAATAATGAGATGGAAAAAACTGCTCATTCACTTGAAGATTAGGAATAGAACAATCGGATGTCTAAATTTGGCAAATTCTTATTTAAGTAAAGTATAAAGGAACCAAACATTTAGAATCCTTGAAAAATGTTTACGGTTTTTATCTAATAAATTCACAAATACTTAGCAAGAATACAAATGCTTTAATATAGAATAGGAACGGGTTGAGTTTGTTCGGATACATCATTTAAGAACTTAGTATGAATGCTGGTGCAGAGCAGAATACTGCAAAATATCAATATATAATAACCTGGACATAAAAATTATAATCCAGAATATATATTATCGAAGTAAACTTTTAACAACCAACATTCTGCTGCAAGTGACTAAATTTACATTTGAAAGGTTTTAGTGCAAGGCCATTAAATGAAGTTATTGTGATGGATAATTCAAATACAAAAGGTATGAAATGTATTGCTTTTAAAGAACATGAGACATAACCCAAAGGAGTGATAAACCATACAATTATGCATTGATTCAGTCAGTGGATAATAAATGATTCTGTTATTATGTTCATAATGTTCCTTTTGTTGATATAAAGTAATTAGACTACGTACATATATGGTTTATAGTAATTAGACTACGTACATCGCAGGATAATAAATTCAGACCAATATGTGGTTCGTTTACTTCAATTTATAAGAGACTCACCACCCAATGGGAACACGAAGAATCAGTATATGAGATTGTCTCACATCAATTCTTTTAACAATTACAATCAAGATATAATAGCTGAAAAAATATTGAATGTGCTATAAAATGAAACATGTTTTAATTAGAAAAATGATTATTTGCAACTTGATTACTTATTTACATATATGGCATAGGAGACGTCTGATACAAATTATATTCTAACCAATGACTATCCAGATGCTTTTAAACATTGTGTTTTAGTTGACAACGATTGAATCCAAATGTCCATGAATGTGGTTTTTGCAGTTCATTTTCCACATGAGGGAAGAGTGCAGCAACCTTAAGTTCTAATGTTTGACCTTTTCACTTTTATTTGTACCCTGAGTTACTGCCTATGCTTAAGTTTGTTTATATACCTTTCATCACCACTTTTAGTTTAGATATAAAGAAATTTATCATAAACTCAATAGTAAGTTAAGCAATAATAACATTGTTCATGCTTAGGGGACTTTCAAGTGGTCAACAAATTTTGTTCAAGAAAACCATTGAGTCAAAAACTTGATAACAGATGCTGTAATTGGGTTTTTTTGGGAGAAGACCATCTCAAATCTACATAGGCATACAAGTTATTGTATTATTGTTTATTACCATGAATAAGCTCTTTATATTGAGCTTTTGTTTTTAAAACAAAGAATCACCATCTGAGTTGCACATATGCATTCGGTCTATTCAAAAGTTAATGGGAAATATTGTACTACATACCATTAATAAACAACTTTTAGAAACAAATACCATGTTCTCTTAGTAGTAGTATTAATAAGATTCAAGAAGTTTGTGAATATACAAAATAGAAATAAACAAAATTAATTTTTAGTGAGAATCAACCAATCATTTACATTTTTATTAGACTCATTAATGGTTATTTTAAGCTGCATCAAGTTCAAGGTGATTAGGCTTTTCCTTTGGAGTTTATAAAGATACTGCCCTTAGTGCTAAACATAGACAATATTATTGTTCGTATTTTAATTCGAATATATTTTCTACCATCATTAAAGTAAACACAAAACATTATTTCATGTTCAAGCTATCCTGAATATGTAAGTGTAAGAGATAGGTTCCAGAAATAATAAACATTTTAACGATTATGAGAAAATTAATAGAATAGTTCAAATTTAATATAACAATCTTACCTTTATCTTTATGTTTTCCTTCATGCATCTTCTCCTTCCACGGACGCAAACATGAGTTCTCACACAAGTTGAACCATCACCATACTGAGACAAAATAAGAAGTTATAAAAATATAGTGGTTAAGGTATAAAACTGTAGTGAAATAGAAAAAGAGTAAAGGAAAGGAAGGATAAAAAAGCTTTAAACTTCCATTACTCATAAATAAACTTTTATTTGTTTACAAAGTGATTGCATAAAAGTCAGTGATATTGCACTGATTGTAAGTTGATTATTCAAAAATTAAAGGGAAAATACATAACCTAGATAAATTGAAACTGTACCTAAAGTAGGTTCTAAAACTTAAGCAACGTCCCAAACCCGCTGGATCTAAATTCAGACAGAGATCCCAAAGTACAAATCCCAACGATGTTAATGAATCCTCATCGAAAGCATCCAATATACCTTTACCACAACAGTCTTCTTGTAACGACCCGAAATTTTCGATAACCCAAAAATTTCAAATAGTTATGGAAAGAAGAAAGAGATAGAAGAAGAAGAAGAACAGAACACCAAAATCTCACATTCGCAGCGGATAAAATATAATAAATAGTAACAGTTTACAAAAGAATATTTTATCTGTTGATTACACTTTAATACATTGGAGTTTCACATATATACAGTCACTAATCATATACAAATCATGTCTCGGATATATAATCATATACTGCAGCGGAAATACTCTATACGTACTTGCCATCCAGCTCGTCAACATTCCTACCTGAAAATCTGTAATACTCGGTGTGACCCGAGCATTACACCAAAGTAGCACATGAAATAAGCTTTCCAGAACATCCAAGAAATCAAAATTTCATTAAGGATTGAGAAAGTTATGGTCAAATTACTAAGCTGTGTTTTTGATAGAACCGAGTCACTTTTACTTACAACTATCATCTCTTCAAGAATAACATGAATACTAGAAATTTAAATAGGTTTTCTCACCTTAAACTTGTGTATTTGCCTTGACTCTTTTTCCTTAGCTTTCTCCAAGCTTTTTCACTTTATCTTTCTTTTGTTTTTTTTTGTGAAAGAAAGAAAAATAAGTGAACATTTCCACCCTTTATATAGTAATTTTCAAGGCTAGTTTGGTAATTTTAGTTTTGAACACTTGTCTACTTCTCTTTGCACAAGCTTTAGAATGTTGACACATGCCTACTTAGGTGTCTTAAGATGTTTCTACACATGGACACCTAATGGGGTTATGTGTCACTACTTTATTAAATCTTGTGACAGATGTCCTTCATTTTTTTATGCAAGCTTTATTTCATGACACATACCTTATTTAGTAATCATTTAAGGTGTTCTAGAAGTGTACACCAAAGTGATATATGTGTCATAATTCTATTTCATCTTAAGATAAGTGCATGGTCCATATTATGCCACTTGTCTTCACCATGTCATGTGTAACAACCCGCATATTTAACGATTTTATAATTAAATGATTTATTTAAGTATAGCGTCGTTAGTCGGATTTTGGGGTCCGAAATGTTACTTTCTGCAAACGGCCGAATTGGAGCTCGAAACCACCTCCATTGAGTTCAAAGCGTCGTTTGCGATCTTTTTGAGTATAATCTTTGGTATGTTTGGAGTAAGTTGAATTTTGCTACTTTTTTCTGGTTCGGCTTTAGCTTTGGGTTCAGCCCCAAACCCCACTTAACCCTCTAACTCAGCCCATCTCCTCCCATTCATTCATTCCTACTCCTCTTCACTTCTAAACTCAAGCTCCAACTGAAATGGGGGAAAGGAAGAGGAAATAGAAACTCCCAAGCCTTAGTTGCTCTTGATAATCCAAATTCTTGCTCCAAATTCAAAGAGAAGGATAGGTAAGCCTCTTCTCCATCTTCTCCATCTCTTCTCCTCTTCAATTTCAGAAAATATCCTAAACCTAATTTAGGAAAATATGTGTTTTATTCTTAGATTGAAGCTTGTTGAGTAAGAGTGAAGAGTGGTTAGCCTTTCCTTTGCATTTGAGCTTCTTCTTCTTGTTCTTGAGTTAAAAAGGTGAGTTTTGAACTCACATCTACTTCTTTTGATTTCATTGATGTTGGGTATGAATTCCTAACACCTTGTTCACATGCACTTGCATTTGGTTTGGGTTGAATTGGTGAATAATCCAATTTTTAGTGTTTTGGGTTCAAATCTTTGAAATCCTAACTTTGATGTTTTGATCATGTTTTGGTGATGCATCGAGGAACATATAGGGCCGGGTTGTCGATTGGCATAAGCCCTTAGAGACAATGTTCGTCCGATTGCATTTTGGAAGAATTTGCTCTTCATTTGAATAAGGCTGAAACACAGCCCAGGCATGATTCAGTCGACTGAAAACTCTGTTCAGTCGACTGAACTTGGAACCCGAAAGTTTCCAGGCATGATTCAGTCGACTGAAAACTCTGTTCCGTCGACTGAACCTGGAAACAGAAAGTTTTCTAAACCTGGAAAATTTTTAGGTATAGGGTCAGTCGACTGAAAACTCTGTTCAGTCGACTGAACCTGCTGTTTCATCCCACTTTGCCTTTTTGGGATTGAATTTCCAATTTGAATCGATTCATGATGATCCTATGTATGATTATCAATTTTTTTGACTTTGATGGTTCCTTTTAATTTTAATCCACGGGTTTTTATAAAATATTCTCTCGAATCGCATTTAAAAGTTCGTTTCTCTAATTTATAAATTTTATTTAAAACACACACTTTCGCACTTCGAACGAAGTGGAAGGGTGATTAAATGGTTGGGCAAAACACGGACCATGAATCTGTGCGTTTATCTTTCCGATTAATCCTCGACCTATTCGATTGATTGTTTTGACCTTCGGGTTTGGTTTATCGATGACATGAGGTAAACTTTGTACTGCTTTGAGTGTGAAAGGGACTGACGGATAGTAAACCGTTTAGTGCGAACGAGTGGTTATGGGACATACGTTAACACTTTTTGGATTCCTTTTCGAGAGTTGTGACACATTCCGCCAGTTAGTGGTGTCCAGTACTGGGTCTTCGACCTTCACCACAACGGCTTGTCGCCCTATAGTATCGCTCTGATGTTGGCCTTATGTGCCGCATGGGTGATATTGGGTTTGTGCCTTCGGATTTGTCGCCCTATATAGTTTCGCTCTGATGTTGGCCTTATGTGCCGCATGGGTGATACTTGGGTTTGGAGCCTTCGGGCTTATGGATCCTTGTTGTACAATACTGAGCTCGAGCAATCATATGTTTCATTGATATTATGTTCCCTTGGTATCGCCCATCGTGTTGGTCTGTTTGAGCCGCATGATGTATAACGATTACCTTGTGGAACTTGTATACCTTATTGGTATTTGTTATTTGCCATTCGGCTTGTTTTGGGATATTGGTATCCTTTGTTTCTATATGTTGCCGATGATATGAGGCTTGTTCTATATGATCATCTCTTGTTGATGATTGTGTTTTCTCCTCTGGAGATATTTGTTATACTGTATGACCTTGCAGGTTTATTATTGTTCAGTTTATCTAACTGATTTGTTTAGCTAGACTGACCCGGGTATTTTATACTCGGGTCAGACCGAGATGTTTCAGGCTAGGTGCTTTGGACTTAGCCTCTTTTGCTTCCGCATGGACTATTTCGCTGACTCCTTTTTGTCTTAGCTTTTTGTGTAGTCCTTTTTGTTATAACTCTGATATGTATTCTATTGACTCGTCTGTATATTGTGGTTTTCTATACCACTTGACATGTATTATTTTGTATACTCTGCTTTGTATCAGTATATGTGTGTATATGATGGTTTACTGTTCTGTGATGTATATTACATTTGAGTTGTTATATTCTGTTCTGATAGATCCTCTAGCCACCTCTGGTTTTGTTTTAAGTATTCATTGGACATGTCGATCTGCTTGGTAAGGCAATTGTCGATGTATTCAATAGATAATTAAAGCAAGGCCATAGATGGTCGCTCCTAAACAGCCTTATTCTCCGTGTTAGCAGACGGTATTATCTATTAATACTCTTTGCAAGCGTTGGTATAGAGGTGGGGCGTCACATCATGCCACTTATCCTATACTTATAAATGTATACATACTTATACCTTTTGTATTATTTAAAAGCATACATAAATATAAATAAAATAGAGATGGTGTAGATAGTATATTGTAAACTATCGATTTACACGATATATTATTAAAACTGACAAATCACCTTTAAATTAGATTCCAACCATTCTATTATCTTCTATTAAAGACACTTAACCTTAACCAACTTCCTAAAACCTTCTATAGTTTTCACGCAATACCCTTTTGCTCAATCCTTTAAATTTCAATTTAAAACCAATTTTGATTTATCGAAATTTTCTCAATTTTTTTTTCTAACTCTCTAAATTTCCGAAAAGGTTTGCCAGTGTCTCCTTTGCGCGGCTAGCTCGGTACTACTACAAAAGGCCTCTACAGGTTCCCAAATTCCAAAAGGAAACAAATGCCAAGTGGCCACATCAAAACCCAATCCAATTCCATACAGAATTTTAAATACATACCCTTTTTATCAATTTCACCAAGTAATTTAAATCTAAATTACTTCCATTTATTATCTAATTCCATTAACTCATTTTATATTGCACTTTCTTAATTCATTTGCGAATTTATTTTATTTATACAAGGTCATTCTCAATTTACTTTCAACTTTCGTTAAATATTATTCATATCACGTTTGAATTTCATTACACTGGTACTACCTTTTTCACTAAAGCTTCCTTCACTGTTGTAGCAATATTTGGCGGAGCAGCCCTTTTAGCAGTAGCCAGCACTTTCTTCTTCGATGGGGTATCTTTTGCACTCTTCTTTGCCACCTTAACTGCAGGTGCCTGGCCTTTGGCTTAGGAGCGACCTTCTTAGTCTTCATTGCAGCAACATACTTCTTAGTTGGGGCAACAGTCTTCTTTCTGGACCAGCAACTTTAGTTCTTTATAAATTACTTGTAAATATGCATAAATTGAGGGAGAAACTACGTTTGAAAATATGTATGTGAGGTAAGGGAACAAAGTAGGCATTATTTTGAACAATGTCAGAAGATTGGTAAGAATCAATGAAGCCAAAACAATGATATAAGCAACACACAAAAATTGAATGTGAGAAAAATGAAATCATACTTAAAAAGATTATTAAGCTACCCGCTAGCTGATGTAGAGCATTTCATTAACCAAGGAATATATACTTTGTGAATCAGAATCCATTCATATGAATTATGCAGCAAATAAAACTAACACTTGTAGTTGAACATAGCATAAAAGTGAAAAGCCAAAGTATGAATAGCCTTTTGCTCTATTTATTAATAATGTTTTCATGTTTATGCTCCATATTTTATCAGTAATGAATACCAAAGCTTTATGGGGTTCAGAGTTTATTAAGCTTATCAATAAAATGCTTGAATATTGGTTCTGTGATGAGTCTATTTTTCATATTGAAAAATAAAATAAAAAAATCGATAAACATCGAAAAACTATATAGTACAAACAAAAATCTTTGGCGTACACGGGAAAAAAAAACGCTATAATGCAAAGGTCAATACCTCAAAATCTAATATTTGGTGTTAGAATTGTCAAGTTCGCTATTAACTTTATGAACAATTCAACGTAACCTCTATTTATGATGACTAACATTCCATTATTTGAAACTGATATATGTAAATGCTCAGGTCCTAAGTTAAACTATTGTTTTCTAAAAATTGCATTTATAGGTAACTAATTCCTATCAATAAATGACTTCTTGGGTATAAACTATTACACAAAACATAAATTAAAAATGAATTTGCCATGATTAAATTACTTGTAACGGTCGGTAACTAATTGCATGTTCAGATAAAAGAATTTCAAAAAAGTACTTTATTGAATTGATAAATAACACTCACTTAACCCTATATAAATAAATAAACAAAAATGTTAATTGACCAAAAGGAAATAACCGTACATTTGTTACATGTAAGCGAAAGAGCATATTATTCTACACCGTTAACTTGTCCATTAATTCGTGTATTGCATCCAAACATAAATAATATCTGGTGAAACTACTTATTTATCGAACTCGTCCTCCCTTTATGAGACATCATTCCTAGCCATTAATTTACTATTCATTGATAAAATAATGAATGGTTGATCAATTTTCCGAGGGTGAAAATTGATGCATATAAGGGGAAAAAACTATATGGTAGTTTTTGACGATTTATAATATATTGACATGTATAACGAAAAGTACCCCTTTCGTGTGCAAGCTTGAAATGATTTCATCAAATTAAAAATAAAATATATTAAACTTCGCAAATTAAGAAAGCTTATATAATCAAGAAGCGTGTATGTAAATTTGGCATTTTGTACGAATAGTACATTCTGCACTGTGTATGCAAATTTGCCATTTTGTTGTATATTCTGCACTTTTCAACTAACAATCATGATTAAAGATCGAAAGTAAATATTTTACGATATGTTTTCTGTGATTTATCAAGTGAGATTGTGCAATATATATACATACTCTTTCATGGAAATTACTCTAAACAAATTGAAAATTGCATATTGCAAAGTTCCCAAAGTTCACATGGAGGTTGATCAATGCAAAAATTGCGTGGGTTGAACAAATAATGTTTACTGACAATTACCACATAATTATTAAAATTACCATTGCACTGAAACCACATACGAAAAAATCAAGTCAATGGAGTACAAACATCACTTAGGGAATGTAAGTTTACCTAATACCTACAGCAGCCGCGATACCTGATGTCGATATGCTGTTCATTTGTCGTCAGCAGCAGCACGAAGACAGATCGTCCTACCTGTTCTAAATATCGTCGAGCCGTGGGTTTCCTCATAGTTAGAAAATCGAGGGACGACTATAAATTGAGGGTAAGAAAAGAGATTTAGGGCATAGGGTTAAGGGAGAGGAAGATCAGGGCGAGAGAGGACGATGGCATGCGAAGGCTGCAGACAAACTGAAGTAAAGTCGGAGAAGACAGTAGCTCGATGACAATTGGATGAGGAGGGTCGGAACTGCTAGAGCGATGGAGTAAGATGTAAATCGATTCCTAAGAGGTAGATGCGTCATTGGTGATAAAGGAACAGGCAGTAAAAGTTAGGGTTAATCGGTGAGCAGGTGGGAAAAAATTAGGGTAATTTGGAAGGAAATGGAAATGAGAGCAAACGGAGGATCAAAGTCAAAAGCACAGAGGAAGGAAGAACAAACGAAAAGCGCTGAACATAACAGAAGAAAGAAGCACGCGTAGTTTGCGGTGACGCTTCATTTCTGAAAATAGCAAGGAGGCTTGTGTGCGCTGGAAACCAAACTCACTAATAATATAATAGTATAGATTCCCAATGCCTTAGCGAAGTTGGAGACTTTCTTAATGCCATTGCAATATCGACGTAACGTCGTAAATTTATTATATGTGGTTTAATGATTATTTAAATCTTTTCCATTTTTTTATTATATGTATTTTGCTTTTGATATTTGTAAATTTTAACTGTATGAAAATTGAATTATATTCAAATTTAACTTTAATTGTAAAATTTGTTATTTATTATTATTATATATTATTGATTGTATTATTTATGGTTATTTTTATTTTTAAATAGTATATATAATTTATTTATAGTTGTAAGTTTATTTTTATTTAATACTACTAAATTATATATAATTTTGACAATACAAATATTTAACTTTAATTTTAACTACTAAAATTGATTTTTATAAACTACAAATGAATATAAGATTTTACTACTATTTAATTTAAACAAATTTTAACATCAATCTCACTTATATAGTTATCTATAGTAATAAAAATTATAAAGCAAAATTGGATAATTAATAAGAGGTTCGAACATAGTTTAAATGATACTATTGTTAGGTTCAATCAATTTTTTTTTTCTATTTTAGCTTCATTATTTCTATCCGCTAAAAAAATTCATGCATTAAATTCTAGAATAAATTAATCTAATTCACATGTTAAAACTAGAAACAGTCATTTTATCTGGTCTTTAGGATGAAAGGATCGATGCATTATCTTGTTTATATCTATAAAATATTGCTCAAAATTCAGTATATCAATCGAGATTTGTCTAATATCCACAAATGCCATGGAATATTTCTTGGTTATCCAATTGTAGAATTTCAAAACAGTCTAGTTTTGAATAAGTTACAATTTATAGAAAGAGAAAAAATGGACAAAGATATCAAGAAGTAGAGAGAGTGGGAATGTGGGTTGGGGGAGTGTGTGTGTAAAAGGGAGAATTAAATATGTTAAATCATAACACCCATTGAATTTCCATCTAAAAGGAAATTCTACTAATACTCCATAAATCACTTTTCATCCAAATAGAAATAGCCTACATTAGAATATTAGAACATTAAAAATTAACGAAATACAAAGCTAAAACCCTTAAAAATATTTCCTTTCATGTTTCTAATTTTTCTGAAATTTATGTATTTTTAAAATCTTGAACACATATGGATCACAACTTTCATGATTTAAAACCAAATGCATTTACGACTTTAGCAAAGCGATGGAGGAAGAAATTTGTTATTTCATTCTCTAGTTGTTTTATAAGTTTTTTTTATCCTATAATTATTTTTCACTTTTGATACTTTATGAGTATTTTTCACAAAATCTGCATTATACATATTGTATGTAGTTTTAGGCTTCTGAATAAAAATTGTTATTAACTTTATAATATATTTTTTTTGTTTAGATAGATATTAATATTATAATAATAATTTATGTAAACAGATAACAATTTCAATTAATGTTTAAGAATTTAAAACTACATAAATTTTGGAAAAATTAAAAACGTGAAAGAAAATATTTTAAAGGCTTTAATTTTGTAAATTGTTAACTTTTAATATTCTGAGATTCTAATATAAGCCATTTTTATTCGTATGTAAACGATTTATGGTGTATTAATGGAATTGCTTTTTCGAATCGAAATTCAACGGGAAATTGTGATTTAACATATTTAATCCACTCTTTCTAAGATAAACACTCTCTTCCCAACTCTCCCTCTACCTCTCCCTTAAACTCTCTCCATTTTTAACTTTCTACTGCAACTGCGTCAAAAGATGGGTGTCCCAGTATTATACCATTGGATAACCAAGAAATATTCCGAGGAATTGGTGGATATGAGTCAAATCCAAATTGAAAAATTGAATTTTAATTAATTTTTTATTGATAAGAATGAGAAAATACATCGATCCTTCCATCTCGAAGATCAGGTAAGATTATTGTTTCTAATTTTAGTATGTAAATTAGATTAATTTGTTCTAGGCTTAGTATGTGAATTTGATTGGGTGGAAAGAAATGATGAAACTAATATAAAACGAAATTTAGGTCGAACCCAACAACAATATCAATTAAAATATGTTTGATCCCCGATCGTATGAGTTATCCAATTTTACTTGATAATTTCTATTTACGATAGCTAACTTTTAAGGTAAGGTTGATGGTAAACATTTTGTAAATTTAAATAATAATAATAATTTAAATCAATATGTAGTTATAAAACTCAGTTTTATTGGTTAAAATTAAAGTTACATATTAATATTATCAAAATTATATACTACTTATTAATATTAAATAGAACAAAATTTTAACCATAAATAAATTACATGCTATTAATAAATAAAAATACTCACACATATATAATCAATAATATTTAATAATAGAAATAAATAATAAGCTTTAAAATTAAAGTTAAAATTTGAATTTGAATAAAATTCAATTTTTGTACAATTACATAATTAATTTATAAAAATCAAAAGCAAAATATATATATATCAAAAAATAAAAATATAAAAAAAAATATAAAACCAAAAATATTAAATATTACGTCAATATTGCAATGTAAAAGTCTCTAATGTCACTAAGGTATTAGGAATTTGCATATGGGAACATATGGCATCAGTAAGGCATAGGGAATACACCATAGTGAGGTCATTTAATATGGACCCGTTTGGTTTCCTGGATGGAAAAACAAGCATCGCATGTATAAGGCAGATCTAATTCTCTATGCCAAATTCATTTCATATGTTCTACTAAATACAAAATTAAGGAGTATGGAGTTCTCTACACCATGGTGACGCCATAAACAAACCCTTTGTAGTAATAATGAGTTATCCAACATAGCCCCTCTGTGTGCTTTTGTACCCAATGAAATTTGAAATGATATATGTTAAGAATTGAAGATATTAAGATGGACTAGTTAAGTTGAACTGGAAATGAACGTGAAAGACAATAGTCTTTAGTTTAATATTGTCAAAACGAAACCAAAGCTGTCAATCATCGAACAGAAGAAAAACACGATTGCAAAAGTAAGAAATCAAATGGGTGAGTTCATTATACTTTCTGAGGTCAGGAGAAAAATAAATTATTGATATTAACCTTACGAGCACAAAAAAAGGAAGAAAATGAATTAAAGGAAGAAAGCTCACGACTTCATTTCTTCTTGATTCGTCAAGGTTATCGTTGAGAAATTTTTATAATATCTCTCTTTCCATCCATCTGTCCTAGCTTTACCTGGTAAATAAGCATGGAGTATATATATACGGTAATCAAAATAAACTTGTACAAACGAGATATAACTGAAACAGAGGATATAACAAAAACGAAAATTAATATTTCCATTTAGTTGTGTAAGTTTTGTAATGTGTTTGCTGAAATTGACAATTCCGTGACGTTAAATTCATGGATACCAGTAAACTCTTCTTTAGACATATAAGACATTGGCATCTAATAATAATGATAGTTTGGTTCAACATAAATACAGAAAACTTGATAAATTTGAGTTTGGTTATATACTTATATCTCATTATATCCATTCTACGTTATATATGTCAAAAAGATATTCAACATCGATGTAAAACATAATAAGTGGTTTGTAAAAAATTACAAAGTAGACGATGTATTAATCTAAACTATAATAGTAGCAGAGATCGGTACTGCATCCGTTTCGATTATTTTTCATTGTATTTTCCAATTAGTGTGTTGAGGATGTACCTCCGTAAGCCTGCACCTTTTGTGCATTACTAAATACTTTCTCTTGACCCGATCAATGCTTTAACAGATTAGAAAAAACCAAACGTTGGTCATGGAACAATAAATATAATGATTAGGCCAATACTACCACACAAACAATATGATTTATAAACTTAAAAGGACTAACAATTTTGAGCAGCGGTGGCAACATGTATAACTATTATTATATTTTGATTGAGTGCATAAAACTTGATGAAGATGCGCTCTTTTTGAGAGTTTCTTCTCTTCACAAGATCTGATTGTCTAAATATAACACTTCACTGCTCTCAAGTGTAGCTGACAAAAAAAATTCGATCATAAATGAAGAATAAAGATACCCAGCCTTCAATGAAGAAGCATATGATATAAATTTCAATGTAGGATAGTGGTTTAGTAACCAATCAAACGTAAAAAAATACATAGACCCATTTGTTAAATACTCACCTATTTCTTGAATTGCTTTTTATATGTAGCTATTAGCAGATCTATAGCACCCTATCAAAATTAGTTATAAGACGTAGATGTAAATGAAAGAGTCATGTGCACTTAAATATCGCATATAAATCAGCTAATAGCTATGTATAAAAAGAAATTTAAGAAACTGGGAGAATATTTAACAAATGGGTCCACGATATGTATTTATATGTATGATTGGTTACTAAACCACTGTCTTATTGATAATCAATTCTATCTTTTGCTTATTCATTGAAGGCTAAGTATTTTTATTCTTTATTTATGGCCTGGCTGGACTTGAGAAGATTGAGCATTTTATTTAGACACTTGGATCTTGTGAAGATAAGACACTCTCAAAAGGAGCACGTCTTCATCAGGTTTCATATACTTGATCAAAATATAATAATAGGCATATATACTTGCCCACTGTTCAAAATTACTAGTTTTTTAAGGTTATAAATCATGCTGTTTGTGTAATAGTGTTGAATCAATCATTATACTTATTTTTCTATGCCCAGCATTTGGCTTCTTTCTATTTTTCTGAAGCATTGATTGGGTTAAGATAAAGTGCTTAGTAATGTAGAAATAGTATAGGCTTAGAGAGGTACATCTTTAACATACTATTTAAGACAATACAATAAATTAATTGAAATGGATGCAGTACTAATCTCTTCTACTATTACAGATTGGATTAATGAATCCTATACTCAATCCACTTATTATATTTTGTATATATGTTGAATATCTCGCTAAAATATATAGCATAATAGACTATAAAGGAATGGATATAAAGAGATCTATCCAAACTAAAATTTATCGAATTCTCGATATTTATGTTGAACAAAACTATCATTTATTAGATGCCAATGTGTTATATGACTAAAAATGAGTTTATTGAATTTAACATTGCGGAATTTCCAGTTGCTATTAAACTCATTACAACACTTATACAAGTAAATGGAAATATTATTTTTATCATTATATCCTTTGTTTCAGTTATGTCTCGTTATATACTTTGTTTCAGTTATATCTCGTTTGATCAAGTTTACTTTAGTTATCGTTTATATAACCTTCATGCTTATTTACCACGTAAAACTGGGACAGAATAGGATGGAAGGGAGGTATTACAAAAAGTTCTATGCAATAACCCCAAATGAATCAAAAAGAAATTAAATTGTGAGTTTTCTTTTAGTTCCTTTTCTTCTGCCTTTTTTTGTGTGTGCGCATTAGGCTCATATCAATAATTTCTTGTTGTCCTGACCTTATAGAATTAAACGAACACACCCATTTGTTTTCTCAACTTCGTGATCATGTTTTTCTTCCATTGGTGGCCCTGACAGTTTAGGTTTAGTTTCAACAATATTAAACTAAAAAATATTCTCTTATAAGTTCATTTCCCATTCAACGTAACTTTTTGACCTTAACATTTTCCAAGTTCTGAACATATATCATTTCTAGTTTCATTAGGTACAAAAGTACTCGGAGGGATTATGTTGGATAACTCATTATTATTACGAAGGGGTTTGTTCATGGAAATGCTTAGCATTCTCAATCTTCGGTTAGTGATTAAAACTTGTTGCATTTTGTGCATTTTTTATATGAATTTTAAAAAGTTGCATTACTGGTCTGTGATATCCTACTTTTGCTTCATAACTTTTCCATGTTAAATGGTTATATTATATAATTCACTTTGCATAAAAATTTCTTTGATCATGAACTAACTGCATGCTTATTCTATTATAAGCACTATTGTTTA
This sequence comes from Allium cepa, assembly GCA_030765085.1. NCBI lineage: Eukaryota > Viridiplantae > Streptophyta > Magnoliopsida > Asparagales > Amaryllidaceae > Allium > Allium cepa. The sequence continues at coordinate 218,086,500 of CM060942.1, read as the reverse complement.
TTTTTATTTTATTGACCATTTAATAATTATAATTATTATAGCCAGTTTTTGTTCATAAACAAGTCATGCGCAAACTTATTCCATAACAATCATCCATCTGTGCTAGTTAAGTTGGAAAAATTAATAACAATGGGTTCTTTCGACATAATATACAATATCAAAGGATAAACAAGAAAGATATGGTTTAATATTAGATTCAATAATAACAAAAGATGAAACGATAGAAAAAGATATAGCTAATCATATTAACACGTACTAGGTAAAATGGGGACAAAATGTATTCATTTTAGTGGAATTAGGATCTCCCTTTTTTTATAACAAGAGTGCTTTATTTATTCAAGTGGAGCACTAATTTTGATGTCTTGTGGGTTCCAACACATTACCTCCAGAACCTCCGTCTAAAGCGTCACATCTTTTATCACTTAAACTAGTGATGTTAGACAAGTTTCACCCTTTATTTTGTAGTTTCAAACGTGAAAAATTATTCTCAAAAACATATTTTAAAATACACCCCTATTTTTATTTCAGTAGTTTTTTCATTCCGTTTATAAGATCATATCTAAACTTTAATCGCATGTTTCTATGATCAAACGTTTTTTTTGAATTTTTTTAAGTAAATGCAGGCATTCAGATTTCTCTACAAATATATATATTAATTTCTCCGCAAATATCTTGAAACTTAAAAATAGATTTTGTAAATATTTACTTTTGAGGAGTAAGACTGTGTATTTTGAAACATAAAAGGAGCGTTTTATTAAAGTTCCCTTCACTTTGTGTGATAAAATAACAGACAAACTTAAGGGAAAATTTTACCAGAAAATGATTAAGCCAAGTTGTATATATGTAGCGTAATTAAGCCTATCAACGGTCAAATATCTGTATGAAAAGTGTTATATCTGCATCCATAACCAAAACCATTTGCATGAATAACTACGGAAATCAAATATTTACTTATTTCACTTATATCAATCAACTTAAAAGAACGAATGACATTTTTTGGTTAAACATGAAATATTTTCTTTACTAATAAAAATACATGATAAAAAACATTTTGACAAATGAGTATCATTTATACAAACATAAATATACATAAATATCAATCGCCATACGTTTTATATTTAGAATTTAAAATATACATAATATCAATTACTGTATTTATAAAAGGCAAACTAATGACTTTTAAATGCGATGCATTTGTATTCGCAACCACGTCTGTTCACTAGATCTTAGATATTTATCTTTTTCGAATTCGAATGCAGCTATATTTCAAATTTTTCTGGTTTCCATTGATGGACCCCAGCATAATACTGGCCACTAGAAAGATAAGTAATAAAAAGGCAAATGAAAAAGAAACGTAAATGTTAAGGGGATGATTGTGATATGGATGAAAGTTTGGCTTACAAATGAGAAAATGAAACAAACAAAATGATAAATACAAATGAGTAAATTATGAAAAATAGATTTAGATGATACGAAAACATACAAATAAGACCTAGTGATGCTCTAGTAAAAATAGAAAAGGCTTAAAATGAAATTTAAGCAAAGATATGGTCCAAGTTAGGAATTGTGACTTTATGTGATCGACTACAACGGTTTGAGAAAAAATGTAACGAGGGTGCTTACGATGATTTGTCACAAATTCTAGTTTTGCAATCCATGTGTTATCTTTATTAGTGGTTTTTAAGATTTAGTTGTGCAATAATGCATGGTATCAGAGATTACGTTGCAATTTCCCAAATATCAAATTGACTTTGAAAGCTAACAAATTAGAGTAAACCATGAGATGTATCTAGTTAGAATTGGAGCTTTGTTCTTCTAGAAAACTTTGATTTCTTATATTTTGATGTACTAAACCCGTATGCTAGCATAACTTGAATTACATCAATACGGAAATATTTTTGAAATTGAGTTATAGAATGATTCCATTATTGGCAGAAACTTGTAGACTTCTTATCAAATTATGATGCAGATTATTAAATAAAAAAACTAGCAAACACTTCCATCAAACAATTAATTTTTGACTCCTCTCGACTGCCATAATTTTTATGTCCATGTTCTTGCCAGATTCATCCAACTACGGGTTATCGGTACTTTTATATTTTTAGCTTAAGTAGTATTTAATGCGATAATCAAACGTTCAACGTCAAAAAAAAAATTACAACTTGAGTTTGTTCAAGAAGATGTCTATCAACTTGAGTTTGTTCAAGAAGATGTCTATCGTGGCTTTCAATGACTACTAGAGAAAGATAATCAAAGATCGGGTCTCCTTATCTCATTCTATTTATGATCAACAAACAATAAGTTTGCTTTAAAACTCATGTATAAATCATGCAAAAACACAAGGTAGTTATGTTTTTGTGATTTAAAATGCTTATTTCTTCTGATTTCAATTTCTTCCTATTGAATTTTTTTCTTCCAAATCTATGGATCAAAAGAAAGAAAAGGTGTTTTGGTCGGAGTCGTGATCTTGACCATATTCCTTTTTGGTTAGGACAATGACCATACAATATCAACCTAAAGTGTACTCCATGTTTCTATTGTTTTTGATAAAGTAATCTAAGGTTGGAATTTTTCTATTGTTTTGGGTCATCGCTAACCAGTAACTTTCCAATATCACGAAATTTCAGATATACCCCTGGGACCTCTTACCTTGGTCTGATCAATAATGTTCATTAATGAATAAAATATCAAATCATCAATTTGTAAGTTGAATATACATTTAAAAAAATTATGTTAAATTTCGAGGTTGAAAGCTAAACGCCGCATAAGCAACACTTAAAACTCAATAAGTTCAGTGACACTTGTGTCATCCCACTTTTGGTGAGCCAAAATCATCAAAATAGATAGACTAGGGTTTTCCGCACCAAAACAAGATAATAGAACTACAATAAGTTTACACTCTACGTAGTTTGTAAAAATAATAAACCAAATAATTTGAAGTATACTGCCTGATTCAATAGAAAACTAGATTATATCTTTTTATTCTGTTATGCCACTATGTAACTGTAAATCCTCTTGCATAACATGCATCATTCGAGCAATCTTGAGCTCAGAGATCCATAGTAGAATAATAGTGTACTTATCTTCTTTTTTGGCCACTTGTGATAAATTGAGCTCTTATGAATATGATATGTTTTAGGTTCTATTCATATCATTATGCACCTTTTGCCTCAGATCTAAAAGGCTTGAGCAAATTGAAGACCAACTTTGATATTGGTTTGCCTTTTAAACCATTCAATCAACTAATGGGTGTTTTGCCAGCTGCAAGGTTATTTCTTGGACACATTTATTTTATATGGACATGCTCATGTTTCCAATCATCCTATACAATTAATTTGCAGTTCCCATGCACTGCCTTTGCATTATAGAAAACTTATGACCGATCCAAACTCGCCTATCGTTGATTTCTATCCTACTGGTAGGTTTAAGAACAAAGAAATTGTACACTTTCTTTCTTTTTTTCTACTTCTAATTAAAATTTGAATGCATCTTCAAATTTTGAGGTAGACATGAATGGAAAAAGGTTCACCTGGCAAGTAATGTAGATCTAATTTTCTCTTCATAAATATGCTTGTCTCTTCAGTGAACCATGTGATGGAGTGTTTCTTGTATCTTAACTGGAAGGGTATTATGAAGCAGCCTATTATTGACGAGGGTGATTTGCTAGCTGATGCAAAGGTAGAGCAGAAATTAACGGTAAGTTACACGGTTTGGAGATAATGAAAAGACCACAAGTAAATAAAATCTTATTGTCCATATTCATATTACTAATTTGTCCATACATACATATATGTTAATATGTGTGTGTGTATGTATGTGTGTATGTATAGAAAGAAGGAAAAAATAGATATACCATGATGCACGACATGCTTTATGTTAATGTATCCTTACATGCTATCTCTCGACAACCAATATGGACAGCTTTCATAAAAAGAAAATTAATATTTCAACCATGTAATTTTAAATTGTAAATGGAGACTCTGAGCAATAACCTCTTAATACTCCATTACTATTGCTTGATAAGCTAGCATAAATCAAGTTGACAAGAGACAGATATAACTTGTATAGCCGCATCAACACACATACAAAAACTGATTGGAATGTATATAATGTAATTTTGAGTTAAGTCGGTATCAAAATATTTATCAAACATAAACTGGTATTTATAAGCCATGTTTCAAATGGTTGGTTACCTTTCAAATGCAGTGGAGGTTGAACAGGTACCTTTCTCTTTGCAATGACCCATGTCCTCTATTTTTCAAGTCTCATGTTGTTGGAATGGAAGACATAATGAAAAACCAAGTCATGTAAGGTTTAGATGGATTTACTTTTACACTTTGCCAACATTTTGTTTTGTTTTTATTTTTGTTACTTCTACTCAATATTCATTATATAATTAATTCAAAGTTGATTTTCTTGTGTATACGATATGTATACAAACTTCCAAATCAACAAAAACAAATTGGTAGGTCTCCTCCTAGTGTTGTATTTCCCAAAAAGGTACACATTAACTGTTTGCTCAATTGTTTATATTCAGAATACATACACCTACAACTGTCATATACCAGTATCAAGGGTTGTCTTAATTCATTTTTTCAAACTTAAAAGGGTTTATGTTCCCTGCGTGTACGTATGCAATTTAAGGAACTTCAGTTAGTGGCATTGTAAAAACAGCGAATTATCAAACAGTTTTCCAATTCTTTTTGATGCCACATTTGTTAGTATGGAGTTTTAATCGAAAATGAATACATCAATAGCATTATTTATTCAGTTTTCCAATCATCGACTAGTTTAATGGAAATGAACACCTTAATCAAATAGTCTTTATCCATAGTTTTCAAATTAGCATCTATTTACTAGTAAAAAAAATTCATCGAGTAAGCATGTCGAATATTTTTAAAATAAAAAGGATAAGTAAGGCCCGTTAATTTCATTCTGAGCTTTATGTTTTGCGTTTCCAACATGCATTAGAAAATAGGAAAACATCGAATGAAAAGGCATAAAGTTATAAGTGATTAGCAAGATGAAGTGATGGTGGAGGGGATAAATTATTTTCCATAATTTGGTGACTTCTTGAAACTTCCAAAAAAATTATTATTTTTTATTTTGCATGTTAACTTCATTTTTCAAGTTTGTTCTTTTAAAATAATACATGTATCGTGCGCATTTTATTTGAAAAAAACAAAAAATAAAAAAGGTAAAACAAACAGGGCATTAGTCTTTGGCGTTTTAAACCCATGACAGTCTTTGGCGTTTTAAACCCATGTACCATCAAACAATGTCATGACCATCATAGATAAATCTTCCGCAGTTGAAAATTGAGCATTCAAAAATTCAAAACGATCTTCGAAGTGAGTAACGACCACCGATCGATCTCTTGTCGAAACCTAATTTCATATGAAGAAGTTATTTTTGTTATAAGCATTGACTGAGTTATTTAGTGGACAAGTATCGATACTTCCATCACATAAAATGGTCATCGAAGCTTATTCACAGAAAGCGACAACTGAATCTCAATTGCTAGTGTGCTATACAGTCTTTTGTTGTATGTATTATTGTGTTTAGTATTTAAAATAAGGTACTCTGCATTTATGAATCAATATATTTGTTAAAGCAACATGTCAAAATTTGTTGATTTTCGTAGCAAAATTCACAATTGTCACGACTGTAATGGCATAGAATATTAATTCTTGGTTTACCAAAAAATAATTGGAACTACTAAGATACGTTGTCAAAAACATTTGCACGATTTATAGTTATGAAACAAATTAGCACGATTTGCAAAATTTTGATATCCAAAAAAATATATATGCGTAACCTCATTTACCTTAATTATTTGTCTAGACTAACTAATATGAAATAAATCATATTGAAATTCTGATTGAAGTAAATAACTAAATTGCTGAATTCATTTTCCCTCAAAATTTTAATTTATGTTTGTGGTCAATCAAAATCATAATATTCTTTATCCATATTTCTTGAAGATTGTTAACAAATTAGAGAGCTCGGATTTACAGCAACATAGCAAGATTGTACCCATATTTTTATGCTACTAAACAAGATTCACTAGTCCTACCGCTAATTAGTAATATTGGAAAAAAATATAAAAATATAAAAATCCAGAAGTAAGTGGTGCATGCTCAACGGCTTGAGAGAATCAACAATAAATACCTCAAGGAATATTACTGTCCTGATTCAAGTTTGTAACTGTGATAGAAACATGACAAACTGCACGAGCCATCCGTCCGGGGGTAGGTAAAGTTGTTGTTTTTCCTTTCCTGTAAACTGTCAGACCAAAGACTTAGCATATGTGAGTTCCGCCCTTCAGTTTCCTACATCATGGAAAGAAGAGAACTTGAGAATTCATGAAATAAATATTAGACAAAAAATTGGAAAAGGTAAATTTGTTGCTACGAAGATGGTGGAATCGATGAGGAACGTTGAAATTTTGAGGGCACATTGGGGAATAGACCTGAACGATGGCAGCTAAAAATTGGAAAGAGCATTGCAATTCAGAACCATCACAATGCCTTTTCGATTTTATAGTTTGCAAGATCTAACTTGAAATGGTCTAATAGAAAATATAAAGAACTCGTCATGCGAATCATGGTGAGTTATTTAAAACAAAGAATTATAATTTATCTTGATGAAAGATCTTAATGTCATACACACTAGAATGTATAGATCAACCTTCAAAAACTTTTTTTTTCCAATTTTAGCTATGGTTTGCAAGGCTCAACTTGAAGCGCTCTTGTAGAAGAGATGAAGAAGTTAACATGTGATAAATGGAGCAGGTGGAAAAGTGAACTTTTCTCTAACAGAGAAGATGCGGAAGATTTTTATTCTCTTTTTATATACGATAAGAATTTCTTTGTCAAAAGAAAGTCTGATCCTTTTGTCCATTTAAGACGATAAACAAAGATATGTTGAAATTGTTAAAATATTGAGAAAAATATAATATAGAGAAGAAGATGGGTAGAAGAAGAGACAAATAGCCATTAAAGGCTACATTTTAATGATATTTATAGACTTAGATCCTAAGTAAGTATACAACAAAAAAAACTATTCTACTATCATGGATACTGTATTATCCATGATTTATTACTTAACATATAATAACGATCTCTTAATGGAAACAAATATAATAAATCTTCATTTTTTTTGCCAAAGTTTGTTAATCAATCTTTATTTGTTTCACATATTTTGCACTTTCTTTTTTCTATAAAGGACCAATTTGAAATTCTTTGGAAAATTGTCATTATAATTTGCACTAGAAAATAGCATTTGAAATGGTCCTTCTTGAATACAGCCGAAAAATACATGCACATCACCACACATTATTTTAGGATTATTCTATTTCAATAAGTAATATTTCTTTCTTCTTTTGGACAAGTATACTGGGAAAGATCCTTTGAAAATTTTCCATTATAATATACCTTATAAAATAGCATTTGAAATGGTCCTTTGAATGCTTGAATGCAGTCAAAAAATTAATGACCATCAGTCCGAAACTTAATGTCATGCTTTTGTTTACCATTGATTTGTTGTACTCAAGATAGCATTTGAAAAACAATGATTATAATTTACACTAGAAAATAGCGTTTGAAAAGGTCCGTTAAATGCATAATAGGTTAGATATAACACTGATTGGGTATAATCTATAAATATTCAAATCCTACTAAAAATGATAGCACTGACTAGATCAAAATACTGGTGGTAGGCCAAATATAACTTTGATTGGATAAAACCTAGAAATATTTCCATTATAATTTACAATAGAAAATAGCATTTGAAAAAATTTATATTTATTTTCCTTAGAAAATAGCATTTGAAAAGGTCATTTAAATGCTTGATATGCTAAATATAACATTAATGGGTATAATCTAGAACCTTAAATTTATAGCAATACTCGTTACTTGATAAACTACCACCTATTTAATAGCAAGTAATCTGTAGAAAACTTTACCACGTCAGTTAAGTAAATTCATTATTAAATAGAATATGGTCATTCACAATAAGTCCTACTTTCTCCATCACTCATTTATTTCCGCCGTTCTCCACACTTTATTGTCCTTCGCCGTTATTCGCTACTGCTCGCCACCATTGAACCCCAAAGTCATAGTTCTATCAATGATTCAGATCAATCTAAATGCATAATTTTCTAAAATCCAATGATATTATAATTATTGTATATAATATATAAAATGTATAATATTTTATTAGCCATGATTATGATGTGTTGTATATAAGACATATAAAATATCAGCAGAAATTCACCTCCAGTACCATAAGACCATACACTCTACCGGTGTTGTAATATGACGTGAATAACATCCATAAACATCTAAAACAGATGAAACAATGTAAAGACCCAGTTTTTCAATCATCTAAATTTAGAATATTTGATTGGCTTTAAATATTTAAAAGTGATTTTATAAGTTGAGTAAGTTATATTTCGAATATCGTGATTTATTTGGATAATTAAATTGTTAATTTAATATTTGAAATTTCATAAAAATAATTAAAATTTGAATTTAATAAGATTGAAAATGTTTTCTAAAGTTTTTTTAAATGCTATTTGGATTTGAATAGAGTTAGCGAACTTCTAAAATTGAATTAAAAGTTAATTTATAGAAACTGAGAATTTTAATATTTAATTGACGTGTAAAAATAGTCATTTTAACACTATCTCGGATTTTGACAAAACTAGTTTCATTGGATCCGTAATAGTGAGTTATTATAGGATTTCAAATTTGATGTTAATCGGACTTACAGTTTGATCATGCGAAGTTGAAATGCTTAGAAATTTATTTAAGTAAATTTATTTTAAATAATTTGATTCAAAAACCTATCTTCCAAATATGATTCCATTTTGTTTGGAATAGGAGTAAAACATTATAAACGCCAGACGGTACGCTTCGTTTGATATTCAAAAAAATTTCGGATGAATGGTGGACAATTTTTTTTATATAAAAGGCCATCACTTTTCCATTTGTAAACAGAAACCTTACACTAGGGCCGCCACCTTATATTTCAATGGCCTAGAAACTCCACACTTCCTCCTCGTTTATCTCTCCATCCACCTACTATTTTGAGAAACATCCAACTAGGAAGTTGAAGAGCTCGAGGAGAAAGTCACATCCAAAGGTTGTGATCTGGATTGAAGCATCATGGTGGTAGCTAGGGAGGCACGTTCTAGCCGAGCTCATTGGTGTTTTTCCATCGATTGGGAGAGCTAGGGGGTGCGGTCCTCGGCCGATGGTGGAGGCGAGGTTGGGGCGCTCGGTGGAGGTAGTTGATCGACTTCCTGTTGTCGATGGTGGTAGCGGCACAATGATGATGTGGAGCGTGATGGGTTTAGGCAATGAGGAAGAAGTAGGAAAAGAAAGGGCGGCCGGATCGTGTTCTTCAAAAATCAATGGCCTAGATTATTCCAGAGGTTTAAAATTTACAAAAAGTTGTAAATTATATATTAAATTCGTGTAAACTTGTAAATTGCATAACTTATTCATACAAGGACGGATTTGCACGAAATAAACAACATTGGGTTCGTACATGCAAACACTATACGATAGAGAAGGATTGGATCAATTGGAGCTATGAAAATTTAAGTTAAAATTAAACGTGCGTTTAATTTTAATCTAAATAAATTGCTATCGCGACGACTGCAGCCAAAGTGAGTACAACTCACTCTTTCTCACTCGCTTGTATTTTTTTATATGCGAGAATAGTTTTATATATGATGATTGATGATTGTTTGAGTGATATATGATATATTATGAATATTGATTGGTTTGGATATATTTTCCGCCTATTTTAGCAAACGCAACTCTATATGTTCCCTTGTATGAGCCGATGGCCCTTTGTACGTGCATCTGCCTCGAAGCGGACATTGTACATATTTTCTCATATCTATATTTGTTGCAGTAACAGGTTGGAGAGATCCAACGGGATTCCTCAACTTTGATTTTATTTACAGATATTGTTATATATTCTATTATCATGTGATATATGATATTTGGAGGCCATGATTGATATGATTAATGTGAATTGCCTTTTTTGGTGCTTTTGCAGCATTGGGCCATATTTTGAAAATTTAAAAATATTAAAACGATAAATTTAATTTAAAAAGATTTCAAAGTGATTTTGAAAATATATACGTGTTAATAATTTTTGAATTGTTAAAAAATGGATTTATTTCAAATAAATAAAAGTTATAATTTTTTTATCTTATGAAAATTACGGCTTTGTGAAATATAAGCAGAATATGTCTTTTGAAATATGAAGTTAACTAATTTTAAAATAAGTAAAATTGAAATTTTGGACTTATTATAAATGGTTTATATATAAGATTTATAAAATTGATATTTTAATGGAATTATAAAGTGTTTTATAAATATTAGAAATGGAATTGTAATCAAATTAATATATGGATTTGCAATTGAAATTTAGAAATTAACTTATAACGGAGTTTATAAATAATAAGATTTGAAAGGAATGAATTTGTAAATAAGAGATTTATAAGTATTAACTTATAATTTAATTTTGAATTATAAATGAGATATAAATAGGATTTGTTAATAAAGGAATTTTGTATATGGAAGTCTATAAAATATAAATGGAATTTAGAAACATTGTTTTATATATGTGAAATCAATTTAATTTGATAAGTTAAATATGAAAGTTTATTAAATGAATTATATTCATGATTTTGGACTGTGAATAACCTTTTAAATTAGTTATATAGAAGTAATGAATTTGGTAAAGGAATTATATTCACGATTTTGGATAGTGAATAACCCTTTATGTTAAATGTGTAGAAGTAATGAATTTGATAAAAGAATTATATTTATGATTTTGGATAATGAATAATTCTTTAAATAAAATGGATGTTTTGGAAAGTGATATTATAAAATGGAGTTAAATGGTTTGAAAATAAAATAATTTACAGATTTACTTACTATTAAATAAGTACATGAAAATGTTTTCCAAATGTCCAATAAGTGAAATGGTTTTGAATATCATCTTTTTAAAGATATTTTGAAGCGAATAACTGGGAATCTTTTAAATTATAAACGATTAATGAAATCAGGCCCAATGACTACTTAAGTGCTAGATTTTGTTCGTTGCTTTGATAATCAAATAACCGACTATCAAATTTGGCCATTTTAGTTACTCAACTTGATGTGGAAACTAATTAGTCGTACACTTAGTACGCAACTGACTGTGTAGGCTTCATTATCGTTTATGTTGAGAATGTTGATTCGTATATTGCGGAGTGATTACACCAATCTATCGAGCTTCCTTCTTGGCTAAAGGATAGTAAGTTGAAAGTTAGAGACGTGATAACCCTATGAGACTTGGTTTTTGTGTGAGGCTAAGAAACGCATTTGTGTTGTTGGTGCAAAGAGACCAGTATCATATTTATTAGAAAACCACTTCGGACCAAAATTTATACGATGATTATGCAGGTTGGTCGATGATATTGGGATTTTCATAGTGAAGGGCTGCTTGTTGATTGTTGGGGTTGAAATCCCAATATACATCAAGTAGTAGTAGTCTCTTCGTTATGAAATATCCAGTGCAAAGACTATTCGCTAATAATCCTAGGGATTTCCAGTTCCAATAGGACCATAGCTTTTGAACCGTATACCAAGGTGAACAATAAGTGCACAATCGCTGATTTGTGTTTCGTCCCATAAGACCATAGTGCGAGTGGACGCTCATTAATCAATTTATCTTTAGCTCTAGTCAGTCACTTCTTCATGGTGGATTTGATGGTTTTGTTCACTGCTTTCACTTGCCCATTTTCTTTTGGGTAGGCTATCGTGAAAAAGCTCTTCTTGATCCAATAACACTTGCAAAAGTCCTTGAACTCGATGCTCTCAAACCGAGTCCCGTTCTTCGTGATAATTTCTGCCATTCTTCAAACCTACCACTAATATCTTCCATTTTAAATTTAGTTACCTTTTTAGTAGTTATTACGGCAAGTGATTCCACGTCATCCTTTTTCATAAAGTAATCAACTGCAACGAAAGCGTATTTAGCTCCTCCTTGTGCTATCAGTAGTACACTAATTATATCGATCTTTGTGTAAATTCTGAAGGCTGGGCTACCAAGATCTTAGCGAATCTTTGGCATCGATCACACCGTCTATTGTAGTTTGTTGAATCTCGATTTATTTTTAGCTAGAAATATCTGTAGCGGATGTCTTATACGCCTGTGTTTTCCCCTCGGTGTGTTTACCAACCTACATTCGTGAATTTCCAGAAGAATCTACATATCTTCATCCTTGGTCACATGCCTGAACAAAGGGGAGGAGAATCCTCTCATTTATAGCACTCTACATGTATTACGAATTGTGGTGCCTTTCGAATGAGCTTCTTTTGTTTGTTCCGGTCTTCGAGGAGTATTCCCCTGAGTAGGTAGTCCTTTATTGGCGCTATCCACGACTCTTCCTCCACTATAGTTTCTAGAACTCAATCAATGTTCATTTGATTTAAGCTAGGAGTAGCCAATACTACCACTGGAACCAATCCCATCAGCTGTACTTCTTCAGAACTGGCAAGCTAGCTAAGGAATCGACCTTCGTATTCTCCTTTGTAGGAATGTGAGATGTCATGTAGTGTTCAAGTCATTGAGCAACTCCTAATCCTTTGAAATGTAAGGGGCAATTTTTGCGCTCTTAGCTTGACATTCCCTACTAATCTGGTAGACGATTAGTTGGGAGTCGTTGTAGATATGCAAAAAAATTTATTCCCAACACTTTCGCAATCTTCAGTACTGCTACCAATGCCTCATATTCCGCCTCGTTGTTGGTGGCAGGAAATTCAAGCTTTAGGGCATAGAAAATTGACCATCTTTTGGGAGTTTCGTGCATAACTCCCGATCCCTGCTCATGAGCAGAATCCATTTGACACACCACCAGCGAATAATTTCCATTGGGACACTGTGATCACTGTTCCTACTAATCATCATCGCGAAAAATGAACTTAACGATGAAGTCAATTAGCGCCTGTCCTTAAATCGCTCTTCAGGGATCGTTAGTCACACCGTATTGGCATAACTCGATGTTCCATTTAGAAGTCGTCCCGATGTCTTGGGTCAATAGGGTACCTATTTCAAGGGTTACCCATCAGTGCCCCGATCGGGTTAGCCTGGAAATACGTTAACCATTTTCTGGATGTTATTAGCAAGCAGTATGCCAGCTTTTCCAACTTCGGGTAGTTTCGCTCAACTTTGGTTAACCACTTTCTAATGTAGTAGATCGGTCGTTGAACCCTAGCTTCCTCACACATAACCACTGCACAAATGCACGGACAGACACCGCCTGGTAAATAAAAAAGTCCTTATCGTCTACTGGTTTAGATCAACAGAACCGATGGCATCTCCATATGTCACGGAAATTCTTCGAAAGTAGTCTGGCAGTCCTAATTACATTTAAAGTACTTCTTACCCTTCTTCAATGCATCAATACGCATGTTCGTCACTCTAGAGATTAATCAACTCAATGTTGCATTCTTTCCATTTAAGCATAGTAATTTCTTCATTGTTGGGGCTCTAATGTTTCGTAAGGCGTCAATTTGTTCTGGATTGGCCTCAACGCCCCTTGTATTCAAGATGAAACCGAAAAATTTTCTGGAAGCTGTGTAGTTAATGCCCCGCTATTACCCCGCTATAACCCCGCTATATATCATAGCGGGTTTCTACCGCTATGATTTTTCCATATAGCCCCAAAATATAGCCTTTCCGCTTTAATTCCCGCTATTTCCGCTATATCCCGTTATTCCCGCTATATTTTTCTATTTCCGCTATATTTTTCTATTTCAATTATGTTATATAACAGTTTTATGTTTATTTAAAGTATATTCGCATATGTTTTTTGTTTAAAATTATTTATGTAATAATTATAATTCAATTGAATGATAATTTTTATTTAATTACCATTTATATATTTGTTAAAACATTAAGTACGAGTTTTATATGCTATTTTAGAGCCATCCTCTATATCCCGCTATGACTTTATGCACCTCCACCGCTTCGAATCTGCCGAGCACATTAACTGCATAGTCTGGAAGCCACTCCAAATGAACATTTGAGCGGGTTAATTTTTTCGTACTTCCAAAGGATCTCAAACATCTCCGAGAGTTAATCTAAATGGTTTCCATACAATTGCGACTTCACTATCATGTCAACTATGTAAACTTCCATCACTCATCAGATTTGGTCCTTGAACATTGTATTAGCCAATCTTTGGTAAGTAGCTCCGGCATTCGTCAGATCAAACGACATTACAAGATAGCAATATAATCCTAAGTACGTAATGAAGCTGATATTCTCCCGATCTGGTTCATGCATCACAATCTAATTATACTCTGAGTAGGCATCCATAAATGAGAGCAATTCGTGCCATGCGCTTCCATCAACAAGCTGGTCGATCTTGGTGAACAAAGAGCAATCATTCGAGCTGGCTTTGTCCAAATCTGAATAATCAATGGAAGTTCACTACTTCCCATTCGATATTCAAACCAACATAGGGTATGACACCCACTCAGGTTAAGTAGCGTTGTGGATAAAGATGTTGGCCAACACCTTATCCACTTCTTTTAGTGCAGTGGATCGCTCCAAACCTAGGTCGCGTCTCTTCTATCTTATTGACGTGAACTTGGGGTCGATATTAAGTGCGTGACACTCTATCTCCCATGATATCTTGAACATATCTGAATGCGCCCAAGTGAACATGTTCAGAATTGTCCAAAAAAAAGTTAATCAGTTTATTTTGCAATGTTATCCCTAGAAAACCCATCTTAAATAACTAAGTCAGGTCATTCATGTCAATAGGTATAGCCACAGTAATCACTACTTGTGTTACCTGTGTCTCCCCTGACTTCTTCCTAGGGTCTGTAGCGTTATCGAAGCGACTATGGTCCCCAAGCCAGGGACTGTTTTGTAATTGCTATGCTTGCAGTTTCTTAATGCGAAGAGTCTTCCCCCTCATTCTTTCCCTTTTCACAGCGTTTAGCTTCACGTAATTCAGCAATGTATCATTCCTTAGCAGTACTTTGGTATGCTCCTCTTACTAATATCTCATTCTCCGTTATAAATTACATCATCAGATACCATGGAGCCAAAATGATCCTAAGTCGACAAGGGCCGGTCGGCCTAGAAAAGCATTAAAAAGCGAAACACTCATCAACGATCAAGAATGTCTGTTCTCCTTCTCCGAGTTCTAAAGGAAGGTCGATCGTTCTAATCGGCTGTTTAGATTCACCTGTAAATCCTTTAACCTTCGTTTTACAGGTGGTCACATCCTTCATGCTAAACTTCATTTGGTCAAATGTTTTTCGAAATAAAATATTGATCGAATTTCCATTTTCAACCAATACTCAATGCAAAACTGTTGGTCTTATCTCGACCATTTCCGCCATTGGATTGAAAGTCGGTGCTTCTACATTCCTAAACACAATGTCCTCCGAAATTATTCATTGTTACTTAGTCGGAACTCCATCTTTGATGGCATATCAACTCTCGTACGGTACATGCTTCAAAGAACTGGCATATCACTTCATTTCACCCCAACTCTTCTGGAACTAGGTGAGATCCTCCTGGGATGGTGTTTATAACTAGTCATTCATCAGTTCGCTTGGGCACTTCTCCATTGGGTCTAGGTGGTTTCCTTTGAGCATTCAACCATGGAGTCCAGCAGGTTGTCCGGCGTTTTGCAGTTTCTTCACATACTACTGGTGTATGTTGTTTCTTATCAATTCTTCAATGAAATCTTTCAAATGTTGACATTCATTTGTGTTATGCCTATGAGTATCATGGAAACGACAACACTTCCAGGACTTGTTTTGTTGTTCGATCATTTCCTTCTTAGGAGTTTGTCATACCGCTTAGTTCCTTGAGTGGCAAGATAAATGTTCTCTAAACTGTCATTCAACGGCGTAAATTTATCGGGCCTTAGATTCCTTAGATGCTTCTTGTCCCTGTCACGCCTACCAGTATTTCGATTTTTCTTTTTATGGGTTACAGGTTTCCCTACACTTCCTACAGCAGTTCCAGAACTATTTCCATCTTGTTTAACCGCAACGGTACTCTGAATCACTTCTTTAGTTTTCTCATCGTCGGGATTGCCTTCAACTATATTTGCTTCTTCCAATTTTTGAAACTGATTTGTCTTTCAATGGAATTCCTCCAAGGTAGTAGATTTCCTTATTTTTATCCACCTATCGAAAGGCGTATCCGAGTGAATGCTCCAAACAAGTGTCATGAATACGAGATATTCCATCGGATTGCTTACTTCCTTGACGGCGACGTTAAATCGGTTCAAGAAAGCTTTCAATGACTTCATGGGTCTTTGTGACAAGCCAGAAAATGACATAGCATCCTTCGGTTGTGCTGTGGGAAGCCAAAAGTACTGTAGAAACATCTTATCCAATTCATCAAACGTTGACATAGATTTAGGCGCAAGCCTAGTGAACAACATTGGAGTAACTCCTTCCAAGAATATATGGAAACGCTACAATGAATAGCATCTGCAGCTCTAGCTTCATCCATGTACCATTCGTATTTGAGTAAGCGTTGTCTTAGATAGGTAGTTCCTTTGTAGGATAGCATTGTTAGCATGATGAACTTTCTGGCTTTTCTCCTCTAAAGATATTTTCTGTAAATGGGGTTCGTCTTGATGAGGAACCCCGATCGTCATCCTTTCAGCTCCTGATCTCCTCCACCAACAATTTGACCATATAACAGATGAACTCCTCGCTAACATAGTAATCCAAAGGTCGACTATCAGGGGCTACACCGAGTGCTTGATTTCACAAACGGTCTCGATTTGCTAACCGACATTTAAGTGCTCTAGTCTCCGGGAGTGCCACCCCGTCGGCATTTAGTGGATTTACGTTTGGCTGAGCTACGATTACCTGAGCTCCACCTTCAACAGCATCAACATCCAACTCCAAATCATCATCATCAAGCTCGTTTTCATCAAGCTACAAGTACAAATCCAACTACCTTATGGTCGCAAGGTTAGCAAAGCAACCCTCTTGTCCACAAAAGCATTTTGGCCATCCAACATTTTCTGGTTAAGTTCATAGATCATCTTATCAAACTCTCCTCTAGTCGGTACTTCATGTTAAGCAAAGGATCCTAGTATTGCGTTTCCTTTATTAAATTTCATTTGGTTAGTGTTTACTTCATCACCACCAGCTACCGCTCCTACGGATCTTACGAAGGATGATTT
Source organism: Allium cepa (assembly GCA_030765085.1). Classification (NCBI taxonomy): domain Eukaryota; kingdom Viridiplantae; phylum Streptophyta; class Magnoliopsida; order Asparagales; family Amaryllidaceae; genus Allium; species Allium cepa. Next base: position 218,069,258 of record CM060942.1, on the reverse strand, counting down.
TTCCTTTCAAAATTCCATAGATTTCCAATAGCAATTCTTAAAGCAAGTTCTTTGGATCTAACTTCTGGATCCTTCCAATCCAAATTAGAGAGCTAGATCTAAGCTTGGATTCATTTTTCTCATTGAAAGCACTTAAATGTTGATGCCAAAATGGATCAACACTTAAGAATGAGTTGTAGAGAACCTGTAAGACCTAGATATAGCATATAACAGTAGAAATGAAAGAAAAATAACAGAGAGATGCCAGATTTTTATTAGGATTCGATAACCTTTGGCCTATGTCCACTTCGTATCTTTACTGATTACGAAACTGGGAGAGTTTGTATGAGATTACAAAGAATTAGAGTGACAAGTACAAAATGTTGATAAGGTCGAATGCGTAGAACTATCAGGAGTAGCTGGCTCGGTTACGATTTCAGGGAGGAAGATGGTGAAGAGCCATAGAATCCCAGATCCAGAGCGGAGAAAAAAGATCCAAGAGATCCTCTTTTGGTTGCACATAGGTGTGTATTTATAGGGAAATATGTGTGTTGTGTCAAAATCCTACATGCAGTAGAGTCCAGAAGTTAGCCTAATGTCACACAGAAGATCGCGAAGTCCACTGAGTCAAAATAATAACTCGGTATCGATTCATTAGACTTAGTTCCTGGTTATTTCCTTAAGTGGAAATTAGTCCAACTATTTTTCTCTACTTTTCTAACTCAAGTTGACGTGTTCCATGCTCTTTGCATCGATATTTGGCTGTTTCTGGTGAACGCTCCATTATCACTTCAGTTAACCGGCTTTCTTCTCTTCAACTCTTGGAATTGATCGTCGAAACACTAGGAAAAAGCTTGGCCACAAGTTGAAGGGGTAGAAAATAAGCCGCATGAAGTTGGAGAAGTGGAATAGGGAAGCAAAATGACTCTATAGTGAGCCAAATGACTTGGAACCAATTTATTTGCTTAGCTTAATTCTTGGTGAAACTCATCCAAGTTGTTTCCTTGCTCCATCTAAGCGTGTTTCTAAGATTTCGAGTCTTTTCTTCTTCATCTTGATGTTATATCTTTCGTTAACTTCTTCTTGGTTAAAAACCCAGTTAACAAACCTTATATGATATTCTGAAAATTTCCTCCAATAGAAATATTCAAGTATTACCCCATTTATTTGATTTGTATATTGGCATTCCTTCTTCTATCTTCCTTGCTAACTATTTAGAGATCCCCCATTTTCTATTTGATTTGAAGCTTTTTTATTTTATTTATAAGTGATTTGAGGGGATAGAAATAAATATTAGATTAGATTTTTGTTTTTTAGTTGATAGGAGGCTAGTGTCTTTAGAATGAAAGGAGGTTGGCTAAGTATTCATATGTAAAAATTAGGTGAAGTCTAGGCTTAGGAAACTTATTGCTTAACCTGCATCCCTTATTCTTACATATATAGAAAATTCATTTTCTTTTGCTTTGTCAAATAATGTTTATCCTAACTCTAATCAGTAGCATTACTTGGAATTAATTCAATATCTTTAACTGATATTTGTACATACGTATTATTAATTGTTGTATGGAATTATCAACTAATATTGATTAGGAACCTTGCTCTTTATTAGTAACTGTTCAATCAGTTGTGATAAATTGATGTTAACCTTTCCAAATTCAATAGTTGGATTTACCCTTATTTTTTATAAATAAAGATATAACACATATTTTCCTTGAGAAATGCATTCCTTCCATAAATATATTGTTATCTTCTCTTTAAAATATGTAACATTTTCTTTCATTCATTATAACATTACTTTTATTATCCTGGTAATTAATGTTTTTCCTATAAAGTAGTTTAAAGTCTGTGCATGCAAATAACTCTTAACATTTTATTTTAATGCACAAAAAACAATTGTATTTTTTTTTTGAATATAGTCAAGAGAACCTGACAGACTGGCAAACTCCTGAGGTGAATTAAGTTGTGTCTATCCACTTCAACTCATGGCACCAAGATCCTCCGGTACTTTCTACAATATTGACTTGATCCTATGATCAACCCTTAAGCTTAAATTTCAAAATAGGGCCAAAACCCATAATGCGCGTTACAGTAAACTTTTCATAGCTATTTAATTCTAGGGATCTAATTTACATACTTTTTTTAGCAAGGATGTATGATGTATTTTAAAACTAAATAGGGACTTTAGCCAAACTGTCTTTTATGTAAAATTACTAAAATGCCCATTTTCATTAATTAATTATTCTTATCAAAGATACGTGGTGTTACATTCTTCCTACTAAAATAATTTCATCCCTAAATTCCAAGAGACAAAATCGCAACTCATAAACTCAATCATATAGTAGCAATTGTGCATGTGCAATACATACACTAAAACCACACTACAAACAAAGCATTCCAACAATTCATTTCGAACATATTCGTTTCTTAACATTTCTTGCAATATAATATATGATATCCATATGGACACTAACTATAATTTGAATTCCGGTAACAGTATCTAGCCATGGCAAAATAGGTACAAATAAAATCAATACAAAAAATAACCAAATAAATGCAAATAAATAACATTCATCCATCAAACCAACAGGTGCCATGAATATGTGACGAATAATGCATAATACTAATGCAACTTCTATATGAATGCAAGATTATGAAATATAGGTATGAATGCAAAACATCCTAAAATATGCTGATAATTTCTAGTGTGTGCAACATGATATATAATGAATCAAGTCACATCTCAAAACATAAACCACACGATAAAGCATATCACAGCGTCCAATTTCCTAATTTAGTATTAATTATCTACAACAACCATTCATCCTTACCTAAATAAAATAATCAAGCTAACAAAGAAACAAATGGAAAAATCCTCTAATAAATAGTAAAAATGAAAAGATATGATTCTCTCCTCTTCTTTCCAAGTACTCTCAATCGGATCATTCTTAACCTTAACTTATTGACTGTACTACTGGCATATATACTTAATCCAACTCACTAAAAAATGCTCGTGCATAGGTAAACCCCTATAATCCACACTACCAACCTAGATAAACTAATGCCGACTTACGCCATAACTGGTTGCCTTAGCATAAATATGCCTAGTAAAAAATGTAATGCAACACTAATTGCACATACAAAATGCGTTAGATCATCTCATTAGTATACCGATCACACCATCTTCTAAATATTATTGTAAGAAAACTTGCAAGTGGACCGTGACTCACCTTAAATAAAAATAACTTAAATCACTTGCTATTTCCCATTTCATCTAAGAAAATAAAAATATTGTGATGTCTTAAACTGGTGAAAATATCATAACTTCTCTGCAAATTTCTATCCAACTTAAGTTGTATTATTTCACTTAAGATGACACTCCTTCAATCCTCTAACAGTCATGATATCAAGATACCACCTTTCTAGTCTGCAAAAATCTTATCATAAGTTCCACAGCATATAGGATAGTAAACATTCAAGTATTCAAGTAAAGTAATCCTATTTAATTCACCTACTGAAACATAGCAAACAAAATCCTAAATCTACGTGTAACCTTAAATTGTTTTAACATAAAAGTAATCGATTAGGTGCACGTATTATGCAACACAAAGTATATACACTTAAGTCAATGCTTTACAATAGTTTCTTTGAATCGATAGTCTCCCTTAAATCCGAAGGATAATTTAGAGGAATCTAAATTTTCCATTCTCAAAATTTTACCCAAGGCTGCAAAAATTGCTAGGAAAATGCTAGACATGCGTGTGAACTAGGAATTAATCGCCTAGGAGAGGATTCATTGGGGATCAGGAGTAAATGTTTTTGATAAACTCTTGCATTTTGAATAAAATTTTATTATTTCGTTTACTATTAATAGATCCAAAATGGGATTTTATGGGTTTGGAAGAAACCTTGGAGAAAAAAATGTTTGAAACTAGCATTTTGATACTTATATGAGAAACTAAGCTTATCGATCCATAAACGATGCCAATAAAACTCAGTCACATCCTTAAATTTATGGTAAATCTCATCTAGGTGGACTAGGCGGATAGCTAAGCATAAGTCTAGCCCTACGCCTAAGCGGGTGCCTAGAAGGATTTTTACAACAGAAATTTTACCAAAGTTTTCGAATCTCATTTTCCATGAAAATTGTCTCTCAATGCATGCCTACTATAATATCTTTCACTTGATGAAAATCCAAATTCTTGGTTTAACCATTCATTGTGTAAGCTTAACTCTAACATCATCCACGACAACTTTTCAATATAAAATTCCAAATTTTACCATTTCTTTGTACTAAACCACTAATGGAAACATTTTCCCGATTATAACTTCTCCTTATTTTTACCTCAACTGTAATATGATTGAGACAACTGAATATGGGATGACGTCTAGCCATATTAGTCCAATAGACATAATACTCAATAACTTAAATATTTTTGTACCCAAAACAACATCTACGAACATTTGAAATGGATAACGTGCTAGCCTAGTAAACATAATATGAAATTTAGGTCACATTCAACCCCAACAATGTACTTGCAATTGCAACCACAACTCATGTTTCAATACTTCATAAATATCACAACAGAACATATATAGTAAGAAGACAATCTACTTAGGGCATCAGCTACAACACTGGGTTTACACGGATATATAAAATTCCGATATTATACAATATTAAGAACTTTATCTGTCTCAACTACCTTAAATTCAAATCTTTTTGGAAGAATAATTACTATAGGGATTTCAAATCTATAAATAACTCAATTCCCATAAAAGATAATGCCTTCAAGGTTTGAGGGCAAAAATAATAGCCGGTAACTCAAGATTATGAGTTGGATAATATTTTTCATGTCCTTTCAACCGTCGACTAGCAATACAAACAACACTACTCTCATGCATCAACACAGCACCCATCTTGTACCTAAAGCATTTGTATATACAACAATTTCTTTTTAACTATCATGGGGTATTAAAATAAGTGTACAAGTCAACAACTCTTTTAGCTAAACAAAGCATTCCCACACATTGATTTCCATGAGAAAACTAAATTTTTCTCAACAAGGCATGTCGATAGTGTAGAAACCTTCGCAAAATCTTCAATAAAGTTCATGTAATAGTCATCTAAGCAAAGAAAACACTTTACCTTCGTAGCATTTTTTGGTACACGTCAATCTTGTACTGCGGTAGCTTTATTTAAAATTAAAATGACTATAAACATAACACATCTTGCGCTAAGCTCTAATAACTCAAAGCATATTTGGATAAAATGGCATAAGTAATGTATACTCTTTGCAATGGAAAAATTCAATTTGATACTCTACGCTTGCAACTCATCGTTGATTGAAAAGGCCACTAATTTCCATGGTAATTTTTTTCTTACCCCATGTCATCCAATGTTTTGCAATTCCATAATTTTCAATACCAGCATATCTTTAGCACATTGGCATATTGACTATTCTAGTTAGTTCACCATAATCAATTAAAATTTTATTGCGTAATTCTTCTAACTCCAATCAAATTTCATGTATAAATATCAATAAACTTTTACAATTTAGTTTTTAAATCAAATATCTTTTATTTCTAATTTAATTTTCCATAAAACTAGTAACATAAAAAATCATAAAATTTTGTGCTAATTTTAGCAAATATTTCTTCTTGACAAAAATCATGACATTTTGTTAATTTAAAATTTATCCAAAGAGTAAGTAAGAAACTTTCACGAAACTTTCACGAAAGAGTATTGCAACATTTTACTTTTCTCTCAATAAATGATGAAAATATTTATAAAATAAAGACAATAAAAAAGATAGGTTTTACTTATTTTTCAATTTACCATTCAAAAGTTACATTATCGAAAATAAAGTACGCATCAAAAGATAAGTGCAACAGTGTGCCTAACATTAAAAACTTTACAAAAATAAAAGCTTTAAAATGGAAATTTTTTTAATATTCCCATATATGAAGCTCAAATTAAATTTCACTAGTTCAAACTTCAACTCTTATCCTAAACACTAATGTCTCTAACCATTTAGAAAAACATTGCAATTAAACTAAATAACTTAATTGTAGTAGATGAAAACAACGTAACTTACACAAGCCCAACTAGTTAGTGCTTCAAGTACATTGGTTATTAGATCCTCCCTTTTTAAAATGGTTAACTCAAGTCTATCCTCCAATGCAGTATCCAACTCTAGTGTAGCTATAAACTTGATATTAAATTAAGTTCAAATGGATTTTCTACAAATATTTCATATATAACAATATGACTCGCACTTTAATTGAGAAGATTTACTCTAATCTTGAGGAGTCCTCTTTATTACACCATTATGCCTTATCATCGTACGACTTTTCTATGAGTCCAAAGGTACTCTTTTTTTTAATCTTAAACCTGCAATTTACTCACTACTACTAGTTGATATATGGAATTCAATAAGAAATTCTACATGGCGTAAATTATAATATATGCTATGGATTTATTTTCACCCTAAACTTGTGATAATCTTAACATTTATTTTAACTCGTAGTCGTTTGCTTATACGCAAACCATCAACTACCTTAAGTCAAAATATATATAGGGTGTGGTGTATGTGTGTATATGTGTTCGTACATATAATAAAAAATTACAAATATGCTTTCTCATACATTCTAATGTAATAAAAATCACTTAATCTAAACTCCGATACGAACAGTAAAAACCAGCACCATAGGCATACCGATCCAAAGCCAGAAAGAGGTGTTTGAACTCGGGTCATGCCAAGAAGTACGAACCATTAGGTTGTGTATTATTTATATGATATGTATAACTTTAAAACATTCTACAATTTCAATTCTCATGCAGAAGAAGTAAAATATAAATATTGAAATAGTATAAACTATTACTGTCCTAAAATAGTAGTAGTCCGTTCAAGAAGTGTCAAAAAGAGTCCAAATGACAATACAATAGTAGCCAAACTGGTTAATACAATAAGATATGATGGAAAATGACTATGAATAAATATATCTCCAAAGCACACTATCACCTCCTCCATGCACCTTATCCTTATTACCTTATCTATTACTCTCTCCTGCTGTAAATACATAAAGAGGGAAAAATAGAGGGGATTAAACAAGATCGGATGAGACTTATATCACTAGTGATATGATGTATACAAGTAGTAAAATCATCATTTATGATGTACATTAAGGGCGTTCATTTATGTGTGTGCACTAAGCACAAGGAATTAGTCAATTTACGTACTATAGATAAAAATCATCAATACACCCAAATTCAATAATAAATTATGAAGATTCCTACCCAATGTTAGACATCAAAAACCGATTAAACCTAGTAATACCCCAAGTATACAATATTGATAGTAAACTGCCTAACTATACATTGAGCAAACATTCTCAATGGTAAACCACTTAAGTTGCATTACACTGAATATACATCATAATCCCATAGAACACACAATAGGCACACGATCCTTAGTGTACATCATAATCCCATAGAACACACAATAGGCCACGTTTCCTGTTTCGATCATTACCGGGTTGTGAGGCTCAACGAAGTATCGTCCACAAAGCTACACTTTTCACAAAGTCATGCTTTGATCACAAATGATCATCAACACACAGCAGCACTTAGCATGCCATACTACCAAATTGGGAATGTATCACTAGTAACCATCAACTACATAACCTCTGAGCTCGTACATCTCAGAGAAGGGTGTTAAGCTAAGAGAAAATATCTCCACCACCAATAGAAATGTATTTGAAAGAAACCAGTTTTACATCTAAAAGTGTAATGTCAGACACACATCCATACAAGTCTGTTCCCGGTTCGAACATAACCGAAGGAACTTCCGAAGAAGCCCTTGCAAATCCGGGAATTCACAATCCCGATCGGACTTCCCATCACTTAGGAAATCTCCATACCGACGCGACTCAGTGCAGAGACAATCGACGGGTTATCCTTTCATTTTCGAAAATACCCGTTGTTCACCACTGGTCTTCAAATGCTATCCATATCGACGTATCATTATTCAGAATGGGTTATATGACACAAAGTCCTCCCCCGGCTAAACCGAATAATGAGCGTAATATTTAAAAACACATGGATATGGGATTTCAGTTAAGTCACAACTTAAAATCCAAAAACCTTTCTTTCAAATGGTTTAAACAAATTACCATTTCAAATCTTTTTAAATAAAAGATTCATTTCACAAAGTTCACCCAGTTCACAAAGATCCACTTATGGATTTCAAAACAATTTCCATTTTGAATTGGATTAACTATCCAATCTTTCAGTTTAAGATTCACTTCATAACTTTTAAATCCTTTCCAATTCAAATCTTGTATTTAAAGAACATGCCATTTAAAATCCTCTTTGATTTCAAAACAAGATTTAATAATCTTTCACACAGTTTAACTCATAGTTTTCCAAACTATTTACAATTTCATTTCAAACTTGAAAACTTTCGATACAAATTGGAAATCCTTCCTTTTTATGAAAACGATAACTATTTGAAACGAATAGTTTTCGTTTTGGAAAAAAACTGGTTACAATTTACATAAGTTAGAGCCATTCAAGCATAAAACTTGGATTTAAATTTAAATTTCCAAAACCATACTTTTAAATGGTTAAAAAACCCATATAAATTATAACTTGTATAATCCTTTTAGACCATAATTTTCAAATCACTAAATTCAATTTCAAATATTGAATTCAAATTTAAATCAAGTTATTTAAATTTCAAGTTTTATTAAGTTATTTAAAATAACTTTTATTTTTGAAAACTCATTTTCAAAAGCTTTCAATTCCAATTCCAAAACTATTTTGGATTCAAGAATTCAATCTTCAAAATTGTTAAAAATCTATGACTTAGCCGATTTCCTCGTGCAATCCATATTTGTGTGTGTATGGTGTAGTCCAGGGGTTTTACACAATAGTGCAACATTATTCAACCATCACATTACATATTTAAGCACATCGATATTGATAAGCGGTATAATCTATAACGCTTATCGTTCACTCACATATTCACAGATAAATAATATAAATTTATCACAGATAAATAAATTACATTCATCACAGATCACACATTTCATAGCAAGGCATGGCATATCAGAAATACTAGACAGTTCGACGATCAGTAGAATACAAAACTTCCATAAGTGAACTCAATTAATTATCTGATTAGTTAAATCAGATGGGTCATCAATCATGGCTAATTAGCATTAATTAATTTCAAATCATTTGATTAATTGTCCTTTGCTCATTTATTAATTAAATTAACCTTTAATTATTCAATTATCCTTTAATTAATTCACTTAACATATTAAACATCTTTAATTTAACCATCTTTGTAATTAATTGTCATTAACAATTCTTAATTACAAATAATTAGACACTTAATTATAAATTTACCAATTAATTAATTACAAAGTAACGAACCCCTATTTAATTACGATTATAAATAAATAAACAATTCTTTACTTACCATTAAAATTTAATCATTCTTAATTACTTTCCAAAATAATTAATTAAGAATAAAATTATCTTTATTAACATTTTGAAACTTTATTATACTTTGAAAACAAATTATTACTAATTTGGAAACTTTAATGTTAATTTACTTTAACACTTATTTTAAATTATCTACTTAATTAAAGTATTAATTGGGTTTTAAAACATTCTAAACTAAAATAATTAAACTTGTAATAAGGTCATAACTTAACATTATCAATCACTAATTAAGTCGACCATACTTAAAAATTGTTTTAAAGAAAAAATTTCTTAACCCACTTTCCATTTTGCTACAGATTTGGGAATCAAACCCGAGCCATATTTCGGTTTACTCGAGTAAATACTCGAGTTCTCCCACAACTTCTCCGAGTTAAATTCTGTTTGAATCTTTAATCACTTTATAGAATACTTTAACAATTTAAAGTTATTAAAACATTTCATTTTTTTATGAAACTTATTTTAAAAAAACTGGAATTCAAATCTATTTTGAAATCAGATTTTTAAACTTGTTTTTCAAACCTTTATATTAAAACTTTCTTTGCACTTTTAAATTCAGTTTAAGTTTAAAACTCAAACACTGTCAGGTTTTAAACAAAACCTGTAACAAAAAATTTACTCGAGCCCTTATATCAAAACCCCAAGCCAAATTACCTCTGTGCTTCGAGAAATCTACGAAACAACTCGAGTAAGTACTCGAGTACAAGTCCTTGCTTCCACCCAACTACACAATTTCCAAAATTTATTCACCATGCAAATGCACATCTCCGCCGTCCACCTCCGGTCGACGCTGCGTCGTCGAATAAGTCGACAACCATCCACAAACCTCTCCCCGACCATCAAAACCACGTTGTCACCTCGAAATCAAAATTCGAGTTATAACCCAACCTGGAAACGTGAACTGGAACCACCATCAAACCTGTCAACGCCTCCTTCTCACAAGCACGACCACCAGAGCTCCTGAAATTCCAGCCATCACTTCGTCAACGTGACCTCTACCTTCCCCTTGAATCATGTCACACTCAATCCACAACGAAACAAAGTTCCTCGCCTCAACAAAACTAGGTTTACAAATTTCAAAAGCTCGCCGCCGTCGCCTCGATGATCGAGTGCATCTCCAACCATTTTTTCCAACAGCGTCATAGACTCCTCCACCTCCACGTGAAACCTCGACTTCTCTAGTGCCTCTGACCGTCGAAATTTGACCGTAACCCATTTTTCGTTCATCTTCGAACTGCTCTTAAACCCCCATCTAAAAATTACGATTCTTGCTTTAAAAATCATGTTTTAGTGTATGAACTCAGTTTACATACTTGAAATAAAAAATTAAAATGTTTGATTCTAGACTAAGTTAAGGTTTTGCTCAGTTTTCTTGAGTTTTAGAGGCATTTACAAGTTGTTTTAACTGAATTAAATTTTTAAAGCTTAATTCGTGAACAAACAAACAATCTTTGTTTCTATTTTAAATTCGAATAGTTACTAGATTAAGAGATAGAAATTTATTTACAAATCTGGGTTTAGAAAGAATTGTAAAAAGAAACAGAAGTTACATATATTCAAGTGCATGCATACATTCACATATAAACACATAAACCAATTTCTATATACACAACATAAACATTTTCCATATATATATACATATATGCAACCAATTCAATTCTTGAAATAAATAATAAAATAAAAAGAATGTTACTCACCGGTTATTTGAGAAGATGAACAGAGCTTCTTTTATTTGAAACAGGCTCGCTGAAACTTCTTCTTTGATCTCTGGCTTGGGTTGATTTGTATTATTGTTTAAGTTGAATTTTGTTTAAGTTTGAATGATATTTACTTCAGGTTTACAAAGTTTGGAATGAATGAAACTGAGATGAAGATGTTGATATATAGGAAAGAAGTTTTACAGGGTGTTACATGTTTGTACAGGGTGATTATCATTTGGTTTTGTACAAATTATCAGATATTTTTTATCTTTTGTTAACTAGCCGGTTTTTTTCTTTAGCTTTGACTAAAGATATTTTTGAAATGGAGGCTATTTCGGCTGATATAAACTCATTTTGTGTACTAAGGATTCAAGCATTAATTATCATTGTCTTGTTTCACGTTTTATACTTGTTTACAAAATATTGTCATCCTTTGCAAGCTTACATAAATCATTTCATTTGATCTTTTATTTGTATGCAGATATTTTTCTTTTGCCTTACTTACATTCTTTTGTTTTATCTACTTCTTGCATACACTTGTCTTTATTTCTATTTCTAGTCTAAATACTTATTTTTATTTCTTTGTTTTAAAGTTCAACTATTAAACATTTTCTAAGTCATTTATTTAAATTTTAATACAAATTAAATATTCAAATTCAAATTCCAAAGTCAAACCCAAATTTACTCATATATATATTTCAAATTCAAAATAATTCCAAATTTATTCTAATATTCAAATTAACTATTAATTGAAATTTAGTTTCAAAATTGAGATCGTTACACTACAGTAGCAATAAAAGCATATAATTATGATATAATAACATGCTATGTTTACTGTCATGTTATACACCATCATCAAGTATGAAACTAGGTACGTCACCAAATGTGAAACAATTTTAGCATGTTACACAGCTCCATGCAGTTACATGAACTCCGTAATGTCAAGAAAATGGGAACAAGTTTCCTCGATCCATCCTACTTAGCCTACACTAAGTCTATGCTCAGCCCGAGTTGTCTACAGGCCTTCAATAACCTGAATAGTCATGTTGGTTGATAGCATTCATGTACCCTATTTGTTTTCTAGAGACAGCAAAATGAGTCGACTGAACAACAATTTTAGGCGACTGGAATGAATTTCAATTGGTTGTATCCTCTAGTCAATAGACTGTTCGACACTAAAAATGAACTGTTTACTTGGAGGTTGGACTTGTCTTTTACTTAGGGTTTTACAACGCAATTTCAGTCGATCCACCGTATTTCCAGTTAGTTGGATTCGCAAATACCAGGTTTTTCCAGCTTAATTATCTTTTGATCAAGTTTTAATTACTTATATTTAGTTTATTTATTAAAACTTTACATATAACTTTGAACGCTAATGATCTTCATTTTGAATAGTTATCTGTACCTAATTCCAACTTTCATCATATCCAACCTTTTATACATTTAATCCCATAACTCTACGTAACTATTCAATGGTCCATCTAGGTATTCAGTTCAATTCGAAGTTAATAGAATCATATTTAGGTGATTTTAAGAGATGTTACATATATTCATTTTTATCAATTTAAGTCTATTATGTGTGTGTGTGTGTGTGTCTATATATATATATATATATATATATATATATATATATATCGGATCTACGTGTTTTAAAGGTGAATTCTAACCAAATTTCAAACGAAACACGATATAATGAATTTAAGATTTTTGAAGAATGTAAATGATTTTATACCTTCAGATTTAAAGAACTTCAAATGTAAATAAGGTCATCATTTTTCAGATGTTGAATAACTTTGTCCAAATGACCAATTTGAATGGACGACCATACGTACATTCTGAATTTTTAAATCAAACTTTACAATTTATTTACTATTAAATGAGAAAAATAATATAAGATATCTTTTCATTCTGACTTAATATGATTATCGATCATGTGTCCAAAGTATTTACGTAGTTTATATATTGAAAATAACTCATTTGAATCAAAGTTCCTACGTAAATTTTGAATGCCAATGGTCCAACCATACAAGTACCTCACGTTACAAGGAATCTACATTTATGTACATGTGTGTGATATCGAATATTATTTAGAATAATACAAAGTTTATGAAATTACTGTTTGAATAAATAAATAAATAAATTATATAAAACTAACTTGACTTATAGTTTGAAAAATGAATAAATTGTTCAGTGTCAAAAAACTAGAACACTAGTTATCACCAACTCAATAAAGTATCAAAATGGATTACTATATAACTATAGAAAGAATAAAAGAATAGTAAAAAAAAAATGACAAACTTTCAATTCAACTACTGTGCCTATGATGCAATGGCCTCAAGAATATATCAAGCATCACTAAGGTGTAGAGAACTTCCTACGCCTTATCAAAGTCACTTAATTTTATATTTAGTAAAACATATGGAATGCGTTTGGCGTAGCTACTTCACAACTGGTTTTCCACTTAATAAACCAACAGGTATGTGCTAAGCTCTCGCTATGGGGTATTCCTTGTCCTTAGCGATGTCATAGCTTCACATATACGAACTAGTACGAACCCGTTCTACGCACACGGTGTTTACCCGTATTCTTTTTTTAAGTTGTTTAAACATGGATCTTGCAGTTGATGGATGATGGTATAAATATTTTTATCATATCATAATAGTCTCTTATGCGCAAATTTACGTTGAAAAATAGGTACCACCTTCCGCTGCATATATAATCCGATAGAAGATTAATTTTGATGTTATGCTCATTATTCATCTTTATAGACTATGCAATTGATAAACTGTGAAATAGTTGAAAACATTTCCAAATATTTGATATCTAGTAGAAAAGATTTTAGGATTGCCACTAAAAATTTCAAAGCTAAGCAGGATAACTTAACATACCAATCTGTATGTGCAGATTTTTTATTCAAGGTTCTACTATGCATCAATCTTTAAAAATTAACTAAATGATGATACCACTAAATAAATTCAAATGGATTAATAAAATTTGTGGTACTTTGACATAAAGTTTATTTGGAAATAATTAGGTTATATTAATGTTGAAGAATTTTTGTAAATTATTCTATTATGAGATAACAAAGTAAAGTCTGGACAAAGAGAACAATAAGTCATAGAAAATACTAATGAACCCATAATTGATGGGATCGACATGCATGAGCTCATGCAAGTAAACGTGCAAGATGAACTCCAATGTCAATGCTATAAATTTTCTTATATGTATTTCAGCATAAAAAAGTTTAATCCAGAAACATATATGAAAAATGCAAGACAATGGTACTATGACAGAGTTTCCACTCCAGTATAAGCATAATATGTTATTTAAAGTAAGAAGAGTTAAGCTTTTTAAAAAGGACAATCAAAGCTAATAAAGCAAAAAAAATCACCATGGACAACAGTAAAATTTCCTTTTACTGCACCAGGCGCATAAAATGACTTCCATTCTCATTAAAAATATAATAACCATACAAATGATGCATTACTAAATCAAAATTTTATCGAACAACAATTTTCAAGCATTAAATATGTTAGTACCTAAATAAAATAATCCGATAACAATATTTGTTGCACCTCCAGTTGCAACTATATAGCATTACTTCCATGCCTTGTTAGAGCTCTTGCATCAAGAGTAACAACGACATTTTTTGCTTTTAGCTTAGTCCGCCTTTGCAGTAGTAACACTTCAGCAATCCTTCAGTAAAGGCGACATGTTTTTCTCTTTTTGAGAGTTCAAGTGATATTAAAGATAAATATGAATTTATTTTTAGTATTCACCATGGCCTTAAAAAAAATAGAAAATAACCATGTAAATTTTGCTTACAAATGAAATCATATATTTGTATGATAAAAGTTATCATCTCATTTTGTTATATTCACACCAAAAGATTGTCACATTTATTGACATTAAAGTAATTAAAAGAACCAATTCAAGGAAATCTACTCACAACATTATGGCAGTTATCCCCAACAAACTCCTTTTGTGATATGAAAAATAAAAGTAAAAAGAATAACTCAATTAAGTAAATGAAATTAAAGAGCATTCCTCATATCAAAAGTAAGCATGGATTCAGTGGATATGGTTGCCATAAGGACACAAAATACATATTACAATGAGAAGGTTATTTCTCAATCTTCTATATTAAAAACCTTGCAGTTTTCCATTTTTCAGTGCACCACATAACAAAATTATAAATAGGATATCTTCTTTTATTTTCAAAAATATGGAAAGCACTAAACTACAATTTATAAGAAATAAAAAAACCTATTGTTATTATATAAACCAAGCAAATAAATAATTTACCTCAACATTCTGCAAGGATTTCACATTTAAACCTACTAATAAGCATAAACCAAGAATTTTTTCCTAAACCTTTAGTTTTGGGACTTCCTAAATTTGATTCATAGCCCTTCATTTTACATGGCATCTTGAATTAACTATGCATTAGAAGAAATAAACGCGCTGATTAGAAATGCTCAGGTATGCAAATAATTTTCAAGATTTCATTTTTTGTTATCCTTTTAATTTTCGAATACACTTTAAGTGAAACATAACTTCTTAATGGTGTTCTGTATTTTTCACTCATTTTTCTAGGTATAGTGTTTTTTCAGTATTAGTTGACTTCGAAGTTGAGAATATACATTTCAAAGGTATAACAGATAGAAACAAACTCATATTAGTACCTAAAAAGCATAATGACAACTAATAGATGTGGAATAATCAAATATACATTGAGAAGAATAGATTTTATTATAGAAGCTTAATGGAGATTAATATATGTGGAATAATGAACTACACATTGATAAGAATTATTTTTTTCATTGTTGATTATCAAATTGAAATTAGAAGCAAAGAATAGTTTGAAGAATATGCCGAAATATATGATCAAAAATAAATGTTAATTGATAAATTGAACCCATTAAGGCATATTCACTGTGCTACTTAAATTACATTTCCATTTTACATTTACAAATTACATAGCAAATGGTCCTATTATTATTGAAGTCATTATGCCAATGCTATATCCATTTAAGCATAATAATTGAAAAACGTAAATAAAAGCAATACATAACTTGAATAAGATGAACGATTCTTGTTGTTCACTGATTTATTTATAGAAATGGAATTTATTGAATAATAAATTAATCAATAATATTTAAAAGCTAATGGAAACTAATATATGTGGAAAAATCAACTACACATTGAGAAGAATAGTTTTGGCTAATGGCAACATATATGTGTGGAAAAAGCAACTATACATTGAGAAGAACAGATTTTTTTTTCATAGTTGGTTATTCGGTTGAAATTAAAAGTTAAGCATAGAATATGTCATGAAATGAAATATTCAATCTAAAATAAATGCTATTTGATGAGTTGAATTCATAAGGGTATATTCTACATAATTTCATTTTACGTTTGCAAATTACATAGCAAATGGACCCGTTATAATTGAAGTCTTTGTCACGTTAAAATATAATAATTGAACAGCGTAAATAAAAACAATGTATAAGTTGAATAAGATGTATAATTCTCGTTGTCCGCACTTTGTTTAAATATATGCGAAAAAATCAACTGCACATCGAGAAGAATAATTATTTTTCTCACCACTGATTATTCCAATGAAATTAAAAGCTAAGTTTAGTATAGAGAATATGCCATGAAAGGAAATATTCAATCTAAAATAAATGCTAATGGATGAACTGAATCCATCAAGGTGTTTTGACTGTGCTATATAAATTATATTTTCCTGTTATGTTTGCAAATTACATAGAAAATGAACCAATTATAATTGAAGTCTTTATGCCATTGCTATTTATATTTAAGTAAAATAATTAAACAGCTTAAATAAAGATAATATAGAACTTGAATAAGATGAACGATTCTTGTTATCCACTCCTGGTTTAGATAGTAGAAGTGGAATTTATCGGGTAGTAAATTAACCAATGATGACAAACTTACCTCATTCCAAATGAAAACAAACATCAGTTTCTAACAAACCCATATAAAATTGTAAACCATGTTATTTTTACAGATCCTGAAATACGCTAGTAAGTTGGATGTTTATGTAAAAATCAAAGTTATCAATAGAAAACAAACTAACAGACAATATAAAGAGGGAATGAGCCTTGGAGAATCAGGATAATGCGACTGTAACGACCCGATATTTTCAACCATTCACATCCATTATAAGTGCATAGGTAGACACTCATGCCGGGATTGAATTGCTCAAAATACCGCGTTGTAAATAAAATTTTGGCAAACCTTAGAATATACAGTAAATAAAAATCACAGACACAGAGTATATAAAAATGCAGCGGAAGAAAAAGAGATAGTAGTTCATGAAGCTACTATATAAAATATAAGATACATCAGAGTTAAATAAGATACAACAGAAGAGTAACAGGATACATCAGGTACAAATCAGATACATCACTGAACCACTGGATACCGAAACAAAATAGATGGCTGGATCTTCAAGGAAAGCTCCAACGCCGAAGGTGAATCTTGAATGCTAACTCAATCAATCTGACTCGAGCGTAAAGCAAAACACAAAACACTCGAGTCAGGACATAAATACTTATAAACTGTAAATCAACTCAAGTGAACAGTAACAAAATGCATCAGTAACTTAGAGGATGCTTGGGACCGCCCATCCTCTAAGGATCCGTTAAACTATTTACTATGTAGTAATATACGCTATATACGGTAGTGTCTAATCAGTAAAGTATAATCATATAGAAAATAGCGTTAAAGGGATGGTGAAGCTTAACGCGGTCGGATTTTTAAAACCAAAATCGTAGTGGGCTCGATATAAGGATATGACACGGCACGCAAGGCAATGCCAGGGTGGATACACCATTTGCACTCCCGGACCGGTGGTGACGGCAAGCCAGCAGCTTCCGCCCACCTCGAACAATACCCCCGAATCAAAGTGGGGCCACCGAATCGAATCACAACAGTAATAGAATAGTTTTCGATGGAGCATGCTCGATGAAAGGGTGCGACCCTTTGTGTAGCCCGGTATAGCTCCTGTTTTAGTCATATATGCCAACTCACGGGAGTTGGGTCCACGTAATATATTCCTCGAGAACGTCGCCACCATCCTACTTCATTCTGGAATCTCCACCGCGTACACAGTTGTTAAAGTGGTTTTCGGTATTGGCCGGCTATAAGACAATATCCGATCCCGGTCTCTTTAACAACCAATCGTTATTATAACCCGTAGTTATAACTTTAAAAATATTTTATACTTCAAAATAAAATATCATTTTCAATCCAAATCTTTATCAAAATAAAGATTAAATCATTTCCAAAACCATTTCAATATATCATTGTAAAATATCTTTCAATTCAAATATTTATCAAAATAAATATCAAGTCATTTCTAACCATTTCAATATATTAAATTTTCATACCCTTTCAACACTACCTTTCAGTTCCAAAATATCATATCTTTCAGAACTTCTTTTTAAATCATGTTAATATCAAAATGTCCTATCTTTCAAACTCCGTTTTTCAAATCATTTAATATCAAAAATATTATATCTTTCAAAACTTCGTTTCAAATCATTTTAATATATCAAAATATCATATCCTTTCAAAACTTCATTTTCAAATCATTTTAATATATCAAAATATCGTATATTTTCAAAACTTCATTCATTCCAAATAATTATTCATTTTATTCAATCTAAAATACTATTTCAATTCATATTTTAAAATAGTTTATATTCCAAAAATTCTTTTTTTTTCATTTCAATGAAGTTATTACGCTTAATAATCAAATTATTAAATTTCCAAATATTTCAACTTCCAAAGTTCATTTATTCACTTAAGTTTATCAAAACAGTGAAAATTCACTTTTCGCATCATTTAGAAAACTCTACGGAAAGTTACATACAAAATAGTTCAATTTAACAAAACACAACGTTTAAAAATGTTGTAATAGAGTTTTCTTAAATTTCAAATAAACTTATTTAAATTCAAAAATCATAGTACTTACAACAATTTCTATAATAGTTTTTTCAATAGTTTTTTTTTAGTTCATTATCATCATATACAGTGTTTATAATTGTTGTAATATCATTTACATTGTAATTAATATCATTTCAAAAATGTAGTCAATTAACTTCAAATATTCAATAAAATTTCTCAACTAGTTATATTTTTATTAAAACATTTTTAACTTATAAAGTCATACATTTTCACATTTATAACATCATTTAATTTTCCTCAAGTTTATGATTTTACAGTGTTGAATTTCCATTCAAAAGTCAAGATTTAATAATAATCCACTTATTAAAATGCAATGTTCAATTTTAAAATCCATTACATTAAATTTCAACTTAACACTTAAGTTCAAATTTTCAAATATAACTTAGTTTTATTTTTATTTGCTTAACTAAAAGTTCACTTTACGTCAATTTCATAAATTTCTAATTCTAGTTATATTTCAAAGTTTCAACTTAAAATATTTATTCATTTCACATTTCAACTTTATTAAAAATCATAAATATGATAAAAATCATTTTATATTCATTTAAATTCAAATTATCATAAATTTATCATAATTTCATATTCAATTAAATTTCCAATTAACATTAAATCAAAATTTCCAAAATAACTTACGTTCAAAATTTCTAACTTTTTCATTAATTCATTTCACTTACAATTATTCAGAAAATCAATAATATTTTACAAAAATTTTATTTTTATTAAATTTCAAATCAAAATATTATAATAATTAAATTTCTAAAATATTTTAAATTTTTTAGAAAAGCATATTTTAACTACGGGCCTGTATAAAATTTTCTACGCTAGGTAAAGTGATACGGGTAATATATCATTTCAACCCGTAATTTACAAAGAAAATCCAGGTTTTATCATTTCAAACCCGCAATCCCAAGTTAAAATAAAAAATTTAAAACCATTCAGGCCTATCATTTCAGCCCATAGCATTTTTTTTCTAACAGGGAATTTGCAGTGTGATCATATGCAGAAATAATATAAACAAGGTCAATAGCACAATACACAGTCATATATTAGATGTCAGGTGAAAATTAACAGTTTTAACATGGTAATAATATGGTAATAACATGGCATAGCATATCATATGATCATCATTAACTTGCATAAACATTTTTTTATTACTAAACACTTGTTATTAATTCACTTTTCATAAGTATAAATGTCAGAGTGAGAAAGACTCGCTTTTTCAAGCTGAAGACCAAAACAACAAACACAAGTGCGATTCCAAAAGCACGACAAGCACGATATAGCATGACTTTTGATTTGAATGAATGGAGAGCCTTGATATGATTTTGTATCAACAACCCAAAACAAAACAAACAAGACAATATATAAACATTCAACATAAAATAACATTGAAACAATTTTGAAATACAAAGCAAAATGAACAAAATAGATTGGACCTTGCTTCAACCACTTCAATGTTTGGCCTAAGGGACACTTATGCTTGGCTATGATGATGCTTTGGCTCAGGTATGACATCATATAGGTCAGGTTTAACATCATATATGCAAGGCAACAAGTGGAGATGAAGGAGATAAGGCAAAGGTGGTCAAACTAGCATTGTTCAAGGGCATTGTTGCATTTTTTTGGAGTTTTGGAACCATGGTCAGCTCGGCCTTGGTCAAGACCATAGGGATAGCTAGTGATGATGGCAGGTAAGAGGTGTAGGAGGTGGTGGCCGTGGCTATGGAGGAGAGGCCAGGAAATACTCATGAGAAAACAAGGCAAAATATAAGAAAACAATGGAAAAAGAAGAATAAAAAGAAGAGGAAAAGAGGAGCCATTACCAAACCTTTCTAGCCGTGAAAAATGAAGTGGAGAGGAATGTTTTCACGTGAAAATGAGGTAAGAAATGCACAGCTACAATAAAGAAAGGAACGGTCAAAGGAAATTAAATCTATTAATTGGAAAAGAAACGGAAGAAGAAACGTTAAAACGGTTTTACGTTTCTTTTCTTTCAAACCTTTTAAACTTCCTATATATATTTATATACATCTTAAATAACTGAAAACACTTATAAATTTCAGTTAGAATTCTAAAATATAACAGATAAACAAAATATTTATAATTAATTATTAATTAGATATATTAAAATAAGAAAAATGGCACAGAAAAATGAAAACTAGGCTTAGGAATTAGAAATAACTTCAACACACTTTGGAAAAATTTTCTTAAATTTAAATACATGTAAAATGAATAAAATAAAGTAAAACAGAGCAATAAAAGTGAATGTATAAAATAAATCAATAAATTGATGTATTAATTGCAAAAAGAAACGGATAAAACGCCTTTACGTTTCAGGCTTTTAAGATCTCTTCACTTTCTAAACCTTTTGCATTTCCTTTTCTTTTTAATTTTATAAAAACGAAATAAACTCAGAAATTTTATTTAAAACCGAAACTAAGTAAGAATAAAATAAAATAAATAATTTATTTTAAGTAAAATAGAAAAAGGAAATAAGAAATTGCTTAAAAATAGCAACCCTGACATAAAAATTACAAGAAAATCTCCAATGACTTTGGAAAATTTATTACTTCACAAAAAAAATATTATAACACAAAAATTGAATTAGAAATGGTTTTAAAACATCTTGAAGGTAAAATAATAATTTAATTTTTATTAAATAGAAAGTTAAATAAAGAAAAATGCAGTAAATACCAACTAGGCTTTATAAATTGAAATAAATTCAAATAAACTTTAGAAAAATTATATTATCATTTTAAAAATACTTAAAAGTCAAAATATACATAATATAACATATTATCACATATTAAAATAAAATATAACCAAGAAGAAGTAACTTATACAATTTAAAAATAGTCATTGTTAAATAACCCTATATACGCAAAATATTGTAAAGGGTATAACTTCCACAGTTTACATCCAAATTCAACGAAATGAAAAGTGGTGTTCTTAGAATTTTATGTACTTTCATAATAAAAGAAAAAAAATTAAAATTTTAAACTTTTAAAATTTTAAGTTGAAAGTCACAGTTTGACTATTTTGACCAAAATCAGCATTTCGGGCAAATATTCAACTTACACAAGTTTGGAATTATAACTCATATAAAAATAAAGATTATATTTAAATAATAAATTTAATCATTTCAAATAAGTAAAATAAGTTTTTTAAATCAAAATATTACATCAAAAATAATTAAAATATACAATAAAATAATTACAAAATACAGGGTTGTTACACTCTCCCCCACTCAAAAACTTTTCGTCCCCGAAAAGAAATGAGGTACGGGAAAACACGGAAGAAAAAAATAGAGTGAAATAAGATTAGGACATGATGACAAGGAGATTTAAATTATACCTGATAACTATTGTTACAGGTATGTTTAAGAAGGTGGAGATGATCTTTCCAAGATTCTCCAAAATCAAGAACTCAAGCACGCTAAATAGATTCAAATGAGTACCAAAGATCATCAAAGATTATAAAAAGATGCCTATACCAGTCTATAGCAAGATAAGGATGATAAGGACCACCAAAAGATAGTTTGAAAAACAAAATAAGGATATAAATTTGAAAGCATGAAAATTTCATCTTAAATAGAGAATAAATCTTTACACAAGTTAAATAAATCTTAACTATCTCAAATTTCATTATCTTATTATCCAATCATCTAAAATTAACCATTTTTAAAACCATGAGTTTGAAAAATAATCATTTATTACACTCACAGTGTACTTAATAAATTTAATTCTTCTTTATTCCTAATCAAAATTAAATTTATTCCTCTCAATATATTTATCACTAATGTTAAACATACTTACACTTATTATAACTGCTTTATTTTATTCTTAGTTCTTTTAACATTAATTTATTGTAAGTTATTCAATTACCATTTATTATATTTACCTCTGTTAATCATTTTATAATTAAAATTTAAGTGTATAACATTTATTATAACTACTCAAATTTTATTTATAAAATCTTTTTATATTGTATATTATCCAACTATATTTTTAACTTCTGAAATTTTGGTAAGTTATATTTGAATGCAATTGTATTATACAAATAAAATTTCCAATTCAATTATCTCTAGCTTAATTCATTTATTCAAAAAAAATATTTTTTTTATAATTGAAATTATTCTTTAAAAATAGAATTTAAGAATTAAATTTCCGATTTCTTCAGACCATTTAGAGATAAGAAATAATATATATACATGTATAATATGTCAAATCAAATTTCAATCATATATCTATATATATACATAATATAAATCAAGTCATATTTTAGAAATTCAAATCAATTTAATTTCCCAAAACAAAGATGTAGCAAGACTACAGAACAGTCTCTTAACTTGGAAACTCGAAAATGAACGTCGACGATGTCGTGATCATCACCGAAGTTATTTTCCAGCGACAAAGAGAAGAGCACTAATTTTAAACCTTTAAAATTCTTTGAAATCAAATTCTATTCAAAATACTTTAAATAATATAACCTTTTAAAACTTTAAACCAAAGTTCAAAATAATCGGAATTTAAATCCTCAAATTCTTGTTTTAAATTCATTTCAGTTCCCAAATAAATTTATAAACAAATATTTATAGATCTATTTGTAGAACAATAAATGATAAATCAAGTATTATCATTTCAAATTATCAATTTAAATCATTTCATTAAGTTCCATAAATTTACTTATATATCAAAATTTATTTCATTAACCAATTTTTTTTTTTAAATATATTGTGTCCGTTTGTTCTGTCAAAGTGTTTTAGAAATCCTATCGATAGCGTTGATCAGACGAATCGATCAGAAACCCAAATCAACATCAACAACTCAAACAACACAATATATAAAACATTTTAATTTTAAATATTAGTTTACAAAAACACTATACATGAATAGATTTTCAAAGAAGGATAGAGATTCAAATTTTTTTTTTTTGATTAACACAAATCAAAGGAGATTATGATTTAAAAATAAGTTGGAAACAAGGATGACATGATTAAATAACAGAATAGGAAGATGGATAAGCTTATATAAATCACGGGCAACCTTAACCGGGTCAACCGTGACTTAAAGAATAAGATCAATGTTGATTTTTCTAGGGTAAATCTACATTCGATCTCAAGAGTTAGAGTTTGAAATAACAAAAAAATATTAGCATCTAAACCAAGGATAGATAAGAATCTCTGGTGAATCGATGCTAACTGCAAAGGAGTTTTCCCCCGTTTTCAATTAAATTTGAAATTGGGCTGACCGCCGACTCACTAGAAAGATCATTCGAAGCGGAGTTATGGAATGCTCCAGAGTCAAAAGAAGATGAATAGTGAGGGATACGAATGGATTTTGGAACCGTAGGGAATGTTCCAAAATTCAAAGGAATCGAGTCAAAAGGGAGAGATTCAAACTCGAATGAAAGTGATTCTGTAAATACATTCACTCCATATGCTGAGTTTTGCCTAGAGCTACCAAAGCTCTGATACCAACTATAACGGCACGATATTTTCAACCATTCGCATCCATTATAAGTGCATAGGTAGACACTCATGCCGGGATTGAATTGCTCAAAATACCGCGTTGTAAATAAAATTTTGGCAAACCTCAGAATATGCAGTAAATAAAAATCACAGATCACAGACACAGAGTATATAAAAATGCAGCAGAAGAAAAAGAGATAGTAGTTGTAACGACCCGTTAAATTCGATGATATTAAATGAGTTAATTTAATATGATTTCTAATCTAATTTAGAATGAAATAATAACTGAATTGAATTGCAACTATATAAATGAAAGTAAATTATATTTAGTGGATGTCAACATTGAATAACTTTATTTAAAATAAAATGATTTAAATGCATGTTTGGATAGAATATAAAATTGATGGGTTAAGTGGTAAGTAATTAGAATTTAACTCTATAAAGTATGGAACAGAATGTATGTAAATAATTTTGTAGGAATAAGTTAATTAACAATGCATTTGTGCATACCCGATTTAATTGAAATAACAGAAAGGACAAGAACGTGATTTGCCTAGGTATGTATATATTGATAAACTATAGCTAAGTAGGAAGTTTGGTAGTAAATAGGAAATAAGATGACAAAGGCAACTAGTAAATTAACAAATGAATTCTAATAATAGGTAGTAATTAATGCATATATATTGGGCATTTGTGATAATTACCAATTTTTAATCATTCATTTATTTAATTAAATCTAAATCTATGGCAACATTTTTGGTATTAATAGTTGTAGGTGAATTTGAATGAAAAAGGGTAACAATTATGTAGGTTAAGCATTTAGTGAGTATATTAAGTTAAGAAGGGCAATCGATTTAAATAAATCTAAATTAATTATTTTGGTTGTTAATGTGTTCTAGTTAATAAAAGGGAATTTATAAGGAATGAAGCCTGCACTAATGAAGTGTTTTATTATTCAAAAGGTTATGTATAAACATAAAAATGTCTATTTACTGTATAGAAAGAGTCTAAATCAATGAACAAATTTATTGAGGTTCCAATTTATAATTTATAACAGTAATGTAGACTTAATTTCAATTAATTGACTTAAATCGTGCAGTTAGCGTAGATTTGTTGTGTAATTGGAGTAGTTAATGCTATAAGATGAAGTTTATGCTAATTCTATTTATAATTGGACCTTTGTTAATATAGATTTGTGTAAAGCAAGATTTATAAATTTATTTGAGTATCAAATTCAACAATTGCATTTATTGCATAATAAAAAGGAATGTAACGGTTAAATATTTCGTTATTGAGATTAAGATGGTCTTTAAGGATAATAATATGAAATCATGAACCAATCTTAGTGGCATCTTTATTTTGGATAAAAGTTGAAAATATAAAAGTTGAAAATCTAATAAGTGGGTTTTTGAGAGTTTAATTGATAATATCTAAATGTAAGGAAGTAGAGAATTAACACTGAAATTTATAGACTTATCAACTTTTAATTCACATCTAAACGTGTTAAATCATTTGAATTGTTTATGAAATATATAAGCGATAAAATTTGGCCAATTTTTGAATTTAGATATAAAATTGGATTTCAATAATTTATTTTAATTTATTTAATGAATATAAAAATAGCCATTTTGGCCACAGACTCGGATTTCGACGAAACCAGTTTCATCGGATCCATATCGGTGAATTATTGTAAGGTTTCAAGTTTCGTATTGATCGGACCTGTCGTTTGATCGTACGGACGCGAAACGCCTTGAAATCGATTTAATTAAAATCAATTTGAAATCAATTTGGGAATTTTGTTTTCAACAAAACTTCTACATACGATCAAATTTGGACGTGAAACTTTTTCCATCGCGTTCAGAATATTTTAAAATACCTATTTGGATATATGGGTTTAATAAATTTCGTTCCGGGGTCAGAACGGGCTTTTTGGGCCAACTACCGCTTAACACGTTCGTCAATTCGTACCCACCTAGCCTACTACAGTTGTCTATAAATAGACAATTATAAACCCTAGCCTCCATCTTCTATTATTTGTCTGTACGTTCATTTTCTTCATCTCTTTCTCTTCCTTAATGGTTGCAAAACCTAGATCTATCTACAGTTCAAAAATCAAAAGTCAAAATTCAAAATCTCGAGAAAAATTCACAAAAATTCCATGTCATAGTTCTCAATGAGCGTAATCTTCTGCTGGAATTCGTTTTCCAATCCGATTCACCGTTTAGCAAGAAATCATGAATCAATTCTGACCGTTCGTATGGATTTGGACGATCCAACGGTGCATCTGCAACGAGGGTCCGATCAGTGAGCACCGCTGTGTAGAGGGGGCTCGGAGGAGCAGATCCATGCGGCTACTTGGGTTCATCGGAGCTTGGATGCGTGCGAAATCAAAAGGAAACATGCTATTTTCAGTCTCGGCCAGGGGGCACGTGGCGGCACCGGAGATGGTCGGTCAGTGGGGGATGGCGCGCCTCGGCCTGCAGTGGGGTTCGACGGCATTGGATCTGGCCATAGGCCAGTGGATCGGCGGCGAACACACTTGTTTGGAGGCGGCTGTAGCATTGAGAGTGACAAGCGAATGGGTTGTAGGGTTTGGGGAAAGAATGTACGCGTTCTGTTTCTGATGACGTGGCTTAGTTGTTTAATAGGTGAGTTGTTTATTTGTTTTTAATTTATTCTTGATTTCAATCGATTTAAATCGAATATCTCCCACTTACGAACTCCGTTTCGCACGAAATCTCTTTTGTTAGGATCGTAATTAAATTCCGGATCTGTTGACGCTGGTTTGGGCAGATTTGGAGACCGTCGAATTTTTGGGTTTAAATCGGATTTAAATTCGATTTAAATCCCAAAGGTGAGTGTTTTAACCCACTCACAACTTCTAAAAGTTTTTATGTTTGTTAAATTTATTTTAGATATGAGTAGAAATTTATTTATGACTGTTCGGCATGTTTTATTCAGCATACCTGTTAAATCGCATTTAATTAAATTTAACTGTTAAATTCTTTTATGTATTGCATATAAATTGACAATTAGGATTTATTTAGGTGCATATAAACTGCTAGTTAAACAGTTATAAATTTAATTGAATATGAAATGTTAATTAATAACTGCCAATTATTTCCTGTTATATTGTATATGCCATATATTGATGTTTGTTTAAACTGATGATGTTTGAGATAATTTGGTCGATGATGGATGAATGGATGTTTTGTTCATATCATTTAAGCTGTAGGTTATCATGCATTTTTCATTTCATTCGGGATTGTGGTTTGAAATGATATACAACCGTAAAATTTTATTTTAAATTGCGGATTGAAATGATAAATATCCGTATCACTTGACAATAGGATAGAAAATTTTATACAGGCACCGTGGTCTATATATAAAATATTTTAAAGTGATTTCTATGGTTTGTATGGAATACGGTTTATAATTTTAATTTTGATATTTTCTTCTATATATACATATGAAGTTAGAGATTTTGAATTTAAGTTGTGTATAAATCTCTTAAATAAAAATGGAAAAATTGAGAAAATGGAATTTGATAATTATATCATATGTTTAATGTTTAAGTTTGGAAATTTTAAGATATGATATTTATAACTGGACTTTTCCAAGATAATTAAAAATGAATATGTTAGTATAAATTAAATTGAAGAAAATATTTAATTGTTAGAAATTGGAGTTTTATTTATGGATTTTATGTAAATATTCAAGACTAAATAATAGTACGTTTAATTTGCTGAAAGAAAAAAAATTCCAACTTCAGTTTTGAAATATTAATACTCCAAATGGATATATATATATAGAAATTGAAGTAGTTTTGGAACTTGAAAGTGATATTTAAATTTTGGTTTAGACTTTAAATAAAGAAACATATTTGTAAAGCCATGGAAATTATTTTTCTTTACAGAGTTACCTTAAAGTTAAACCATTTATTTTATATACCGTTGAATATCCAAATCATTCAAGTTTTAGAAGTTATGGTTTTAAAAGTATGAATTCCGAAATACTATGTTTTGAAAGTATAATTCAAATGTTTGGCTTCCAGATATTTTAAAGTTTAAACCAGTATGATTTTGGAAAAGGATTTTATTTGAGATAAAATGATATCATATTATTTTGGGTTTTAATTTGATATCGTATTCATAGTTTTGAAATGGAAATTTTTATTCTGATTTTAAAGTATAAACTATTTTTAAATGACCGCGGTGTTCTAAATAACGATGGGTTGGCAAAGAGACCGGGATCGGATATGGACATACTCTCTGTCGATACCCAAAACCACTTTGACTAACCGTGTACGCGGTGGAGATTCCAGAATGAAGTAGGTTGGTGGCGACGTTTCCTGTAAGGTAAATACGTAGACCTGACGCCCGTGAGTTGGCATAAGGTGGCTAAAACAGGAGCGATTGACGGGTTAATGAGGTCATTCCTCTGATCGGACACTCCTCTTCGATATTATACTTTGACTTTGGATTGATTTAGTGGCCACTTTTACTTTGATTTTGGGGGTGTTTGTTCGAGGTGGGCGGTAGCTGCGGCTACGCGTTACCATCAGCCTGGATGCGTAATTGGTATATCTACCCTGGCATTGCCTAGTTGTGCCGTGTCACCTACCATACCGAGCCTTGTACGAGTTTGGATTTCTCCCGTAGCCCGTGTGGTATCCTCTGGTGGCTTCCCGATCAGGAGGGACTATGATATTGGATGGACTACTAGGACTATTACGTGTTAAGGGGAATATTGGGTCACTCCTTAACGCTATTTAAAAGTATGTTTATTTTATGAATAGACACTATTATAATAGCGCAATATACTATATAGTAAATAGTTTAACGGATCCTTAGGAGATGTAAATCCCGAGCATCTCTTGAGTTACTGCACTCATATTTATTTCTGTAAATTTAACTTACATAAGATCTTTTAGTTCTGACTCGAGTGTTTTTGTCTTTTCAAATTCGCTCGGGTCAGCCCGAGCGTTTCAGGATTTGAAGATTTAGCTCTGGAGGACGAAGACGAAGATGTATATTATTATTATTTATACTAGTACACTACACACTGTTCCGTTGCATTGTTATTGGTATGTGTAACTCTGATATGTAGTATATAAATGTTCTGTAAACAGATTTATAAACTATATATTTTATTATTATATTTTATCCTTCCGCTGCGAGATTCTGTTTTCTTTTATTTCTTGCTCGTTTTTCTTATTTACCACATAACAATCTGCCCTTCTGTATGGTTTGAATCGACACGTGTGTCTGTTTAAATCGTGCGAAAAGGCGGATGTTACAATAATTCATGAAGCTACTATATAAAATATAAGATAAATCAGAGTTAAATAAGATACAACAGAAGAGTAACAGGATACATCAGGTACAAATCAGATACATCACTGAACCACTGGATACCGAAACAAAATAGATGGCTGGATCTTCAAGGAAAGCTCCAACGCCGAAGGTGAATCTTGAATGCTAACTCAATCAATCTGACTCAAGCGTAAAGCAAAACACAAAACACTCGAGTCAGGACATAAATACTTATAAACTGTAAATCAACTCAAGTGAACAATAACAAAATGCATCAGTAACTTAGAGGATGCTTGGGACCGCCCATCCTCTAAGGATCCGTTAAACTATTTACTATGTAGTAATATACGCTATATACGGTAGTGTCTAATCAGTAAAGTATAATCATATAGAAAATAGCGTTAAGGGGATGGTGAACCTTAACGCGGTCGGATCTTTAAAACCAAAATCGTAGTGGGCTCGATATAAGGATATGACACGGCACGCGAGGCAATGCCAGGGTGGATACACCGTTTGCACTCCCGACCGGTGGTGACGGCAAGCCAGCAGCTTCCGCCCACCTCGAACAATACCCCCGAATCAAAGTGGCGCCACCAAATCGAATCACAACAGTAATAGAATAGTTTTCGATGGAGCATGCTCGATGAAAGGGTGCGACCATTTGTGTAGCCCGGTATAGCTCCTGTTTTCGTCATATATGCCAACTCACGGGAGTTGGGTCCACGTAATATATACCTCGAGAACGTCGCCACCATCCTACTTCATTCTGGAATCTCCACCGCGTACACATTTGTTGAAGTGGTTTTCAGTATTGGCCGGCTATAAGACAATATCCGATCCCGGTCTCTTTAACAACCAATCGTTATTATAACCCGTAGTTATAACTTTAAAAATATTTTATACTTCTAAATAAAATATCCTTTTCAATCCAAATCTTTATCAAAATAAAGATTAAATAATTTCCAAAACCATTTCAATATATCATCATAAAATATCTTTCAATTCAAATATTTATCAAAATAAATATCAAGTCATTTCTAACCATTTCAATATATTAAATTTTCATACCCTTTCAACACTACCTTTCAGTTCCAAAATATCATATCTTTCAGAACTTCTTTTTAAATCATGTTAATATCAAAATGTCCTATCTTTCAAACTCCGTTTTTCAAATCATTTAACATCAAAAATATTATATCTTTCAAAACTTCGTTTCAAATCATTCTAATATATCAAAATATCATATTCTTTCTAAACTTCATTTTCAAATCATTTTAATATATCAAAATATCGTATCTTTTCAAAACTTCATTCATTCCAAATCATTATTCATTTTATTCAATCTAAAATACTATTTCAATTCATATTTTAAAACAGTTTATATTCCAAAAATTCTTTTTTTTTTCATTTCAATGAAGTTATTATGCTTAATAATTAAATTATTAAATTTCCAAAAATTTCAACTTGAAAAGTTCATTTATTCACTTAAGTTTATCAAAACAGTGAAAATTCACTTTTCGCATCATTTAGAAAACTCTACGGAAAGTTACATTCAAAACAGTTCAATTTAACAAAAGACAACGTTTAAAAATGTTGTAATAGAGTTTTCTTAAATTTCAAATAAACTTATTTAAATTCAAAAATCATAGTACTTACAACAATTTCTATAATAGTTTTTTCAATAGCTTTTTTTTTAGTTCATTATCATCAACTACAGTGTTTATAATTGCTGTAATATCATTTACATTGTAATTAATATCATTTAAAAAATGCAGTCAATTAACTTCAAATATTCAATAAAATTTCTCAACCGGTTATATTTTTATTAAAACATTTTTAACTTATAAAGTCATACATTTTCACATTTATAACATCATTTAATTTTCCTCAAGTTTATGATTTATAGTGTTAAATTTCCATTCAAAAGTCAAGATTTAATAATAATCCACTTATTAAAATGCAATGTTCAATTTTAAAATCCATTACATTAAATTTCAACTTAACACTTAAGTTAAAATTTTCAAATATAACTTAGTTTTATTTTTATTTGCTTAACTAAAAGTTCACTTTACGTCAATTTCATAAATTTCCAATTCTAGTTATATTTCAAAGTTTCAACTTAAAATATTCATTCATTTCACATTTCAACTTTATTAAAAATCATAAATATGATAAAAATAATTTTAAATTCATTTAAATTCAAATTATCATAAATTTATCATAATTTCATATTCAATTAAATTTCCAATTAACATTAAATCAAAATTTCCAAAATAACTTACGTTCAAAATTTCTAACTTATTCATTAATTCATTTCACTTACAATTATTCAGAAAATCGATAATATTTTACAAAAATTTTATTTTTATTTAATTTAAGATCAAAATATTATAATAATTAAATTTCTAAAATATTTTAAAATTTTTAGAAAAGCATATTTTAACTACGGGCCTGTATAAAATTTTCTACGCTAGGTAAAGCGATACGGGTAATATATCATTTCAACCCGTAATTTACAAAGAAAATCCGGGGTTTATCATTTCAAGCACGCAATCCCAAGTTAAAATAAAAAATATAAAACCATTCAGGCCTATCATTTCAGCCCATAACATTTTTTTTTCTAACAGGGAACTTGTAGTGTGATCATATGCAGAAATAATATAAACAAGGTCAATATCACAATATACAGTCATATATCAGATGTCAGGTGAAAATTAACAGTTTTAACATGGTAATAATATGGTAATAACATGGCATAGCATATCATATGATCATCATTAACTTGCATAAACATTTTTTTATTACTAAACACTTGTCATCAATTCACTTTTCATAAGTATAAATGTCAGAGTGAGAAAGACTCGCTTTTTCAAGCTGAAGACCAAAACAACAAACACAAGTGCGATTCCAAAAGCACGACAAGCACGAAATAGCATGACTTTTGATTTGAATGAATGGAGAGCCTTGATATGATTTTGTATCAACAACCCAAAATAAAACAAACAAGACAATATATAAACATTCAACATAAAATAACATTGAAACAATTTTGAAATACAAAGCAAAATGAACAAGATAGATTGGACCATGCTTCAACCACTTCAATGCTTGGCCTAAGGGACACTTATGCTTGGCTATGATGATGCTTTGGCTCAGGTATGACATCATATAGGTCAGGTTTAACATCATATAGGCAAGGCAACAAGTGGAGATGAAGGAGATGAGGCAAGGGTGGTCAAACTAGCATTGTTCAAGGGCATTGTTGCATTTTTTGGAGTTTTGGCACCATGGTGAGCTCGGCCTTGGTCAAGACCAGAGGAGTAGCTGGTGATGATGGCTGGGAAGAGGTGTAGGACGTGGTGGCCGTGGCTATGGAGGAGAGGCCAAGAAATACTCATGAGAAAACAAGGCAAAATATAAGAAAACAATGGAAAAAGAAGAGCAAAAAGAAGAGGAAAAGAGGAGCCATTACCAAACCTTTCTAGCCGTGAAAAATGAAGTGGAGAGGAATGTTTTCACGTGAAAATGAGGTAAGAAATGCACAGCTACAATAAAGAAAGGAACGGTCAAAGGAAAGTAAATCTATTAATTGGAAAAGAAACGGAAGAAGAAACGTTAAAACGGTTTTACGTTTCTTTGCTTTCAAACCTTTTAAACTTCCTATATATATTCATATACATCTTAAATAACTGAAAACACTTATAAATTTCAGTTAGAATTCAAAAATATAACTGATAAACAAAATATTTATAATTAATTTAGATATGATTAAAATAAGCAAAATGGCACAGAAAAATGAAAACTAGACTTAGGAATTAGAAATAACTTCAATACACTTTGGAGAAATTTTCTTAAATTTAAATACATGCAAAATGAATAAAATAAAGTAAAACACAGCAATAAAAGTGAATGTATAAAATAAATCAATAAATTGATGTATTAATTGCAAAAAGAAACGGATAAAACGCCTTTACGTTTTAGGCTTTTAAGATCTCTTAACTTTCTAAACCTTTTGCATTTCCTTTTCTTTTTAATTTTATAAAAACAAAATAAACTCAGAAATGTTATTTAAAACTGAAATTAAGTAAGAATAAAATAAAATAAATAATTTATTTTAAGTAAAATAGAAAAAGGAAATAAGAAATTGCTTAAAAATAGCAACCCGGACATAAAAATTACAAGAAATCTCCAATGACTTTGGAAAATTTATTACTTCACAAAAAAAATATTATAACACAAAATTTGAATTAGAAATGGTTTTAAAACATCTTCAAGGTAAAATAATAATTTAATTTTTATTAAATAGAAAGTTAAATAAAGAAAAATGCAGTAAATACCAACTAGGCTTTATAAATTGAAATAAATTCAAATAAACTTTAGAAAAATTATATTATCATTTTAAAAATACTTAAAAGTCAAAATATACATAATATAACATATTATCACATATTAAAATTAAATATAACCAAGAAGAAGTAAATTATACAATTTAAAATAGTCATTGTTAAATAACCTTATATACGCACAATATTGTAAAGGGTATAACTTCCACAGTTTACATCCAAATTCAACGAAACGAAAAGTGGTGTTCTTAGAATTTTATGTACTTTCATAATAAAAGAAAAAAAATTAAAATTTTAAACTTTTAAAATTTTAAGTTGAAAGTCACAGTTTGACTATTTTGACCAAAATCAGCATTACGGGCAAATATTCAACTTACACAAGTTTGGAATTATAAATCATATAAAAATAAAGATTATATTTAAATAATAAATTAATCATTTCAAATAAGTAAAATAAGTTTTTAAATCAAAATCTTACATCAAAAATAATTAAAATATACAATAAAATAATTACAAAATACAGGGTTGTTACAGCGATCTGGAGGAGCTTACGATGCATAAATCAATATGCAAACATGATGTGCACAATTAAGAGTAGATGATATGAGGATGATTTCATAATCTGTTTAGATTCAAACCAACATTAGTTAGGGTTTTCGATGAAGTTTATGTGGAGGTTAGTGAAACAAATTTAAGCAGTTTTTAGGGATGTAATTCCTTTTGATTGATACATGGTGGTTGTAGGTATTCATTTCAAAACTTATAAGGAAAATTAAAGAGTTGATAATGAATCGGGCTTATAGAAGAGAATATAATAGATTAATGAATGACATGATGGTAATGTGTACCTGAAAATAAGATGGTGCGGAGAAGAAAGAAGGAGAAGGGATGGACATTTATAGGGACTATTAGTGGATGTGTAACAGTGACAGCACGTGGAAATAAACTGGCAATCATAAAACAATGAAATTAATAAATCTTTTGTAGAAATGAAGGATAAAATAGACATAAAAATAGTGATTATAAACATCAATCCTGGGATGATTTGGTATCTCAAGAGCTATCATCGTAGATCCACATTGTCTCCACGTCCATATTTCTAGCTTCTACACTCTTAGACATAAACAATACAATATAAGCATCAAATTATATAGAATGGAGTATTACCTTAATTATAAGGGTGAGAGAAAGAAAATGAAAAGGTAACCTGGGTTAAAGTGCAAATCTTTGCACCTGGATACCTTTCGCTCAACTTGATCTTTTAGTTGATGAAAAACTATGTAGTATCTATCTAGCCCAAAAAATTAAACTAACTCAAAAGATTTTTAAGTTTATGTTCCTGTGACATAGGATGATAAATGTAAAAGCTCAATTGAAGTAATTGCTTTAATTTAACATCAGTATACAAAGTATAATTATTGAAATATAATAGTATAATTAAACAGAATAAAAACCTCAAAGTTTATAGTAAAAGACATAGAATAACGAGATGGAAAAAACTGCTCATTCACCTGAAGATTAGGAATAGAAAAATCGGTTGTCTAAATTTGGCAAATTCTTATTTAAGTAAAGTATAAAGGAGCCAAACATTTAGAATCCTTGAAAAATGTTTACGGTTTTTATCTAATAAATTCACAAATACTTAGCAACAATACCAATGCTTTAATATAGAATAGGAACAGGTTGAATTTGTTCGGATTCATCATTTAAGAACTTAGTATGAATGCTGGTGCAGAGCTGAATACTGCAAAATATCAATATATAATTACCTGGACATAAAAATTATAATCCAGAATTTATATTACCGAAGTAAACTTTTAGCAACCAACATTCTGCTGTAAGTGACTAAATTTACATTTGAAAGGTTTTAGTGCAAGGCCATTAAATGTTGTTATTGTGATGGATAATTCAAATACAAAAGGTATGAAATGTATTGCTTTTAAAACACATGAGACATAACCAAAAGGAGTGATAAACCATACACTTATGCATTGATTCAGTCAGTGGATAATAAATGATTCTGTTATTATATTCATAATGTTCCTTTTGTTGATATAAAGTAATTAGACTACGTACATATATGGTTTATAGTAATTAGACTACGTACATCGCAGGATAATAAATTCAAACCAATATGTGGTTCATTTACTTCAATTTATAAGAGACTGACCACCCAATGGGAACATGAAGAATCAGTATATGAGATTGGCTCACATCAATTCTTTTAACAATTACAATCAAGATATAATAGCTGAAAAAATATTGAATGTGTTATAAAATGAAACATGTTTTAATTAGAAAAATGACTATTTGCAACTTGATTACTTATTTACATATATGGCGTAGGAGACGTCTAATACAAATTATATTCTAACCAATGACTATCCAAATGTTTTTAAACATTGTGTTTTAGTTGAAAACGATTGAATCCAAATGTCCATGAATGTGGTTTTTGCAGTTCATCTTCCACATGAGGGAAGAGTGCAGCAACCTTAAGTTCTAATGTTTGACCTTTTCACTTTTATTTGTACCCTGAGTTAACTGCCTACGCTTAAGTTTGTTTATATACCTTTCATCACCACTTTTAGTTTAGATATAAAGAAATTTATCATAAACTCAATAGTAAGTTAAGCAACAATAACATTGTTCATGCTTAGGGGACTTTCAAGTGGTCAACAAATTTTGTTCAAGAAAACCATTGAGTCAAAAACTTGATAAAAGATGCAGTAATTGGGTTTTTTAGGAGAAGACCATCTCAAATCTACATAAGCATACAAGTTATTGTATTATTGTTTATTACCATGAATAAGCTCTTTATATTGAGCTTTTGTTTTTAAAACAAAGAATCAACATATGAGTTGCGCATATGCATTCGGTTATTCAAAAGTTAATGGGAAATATTGTACTACATACCTTAATAAACAATTTTTAGAAACAAATACCATGTACTCTTAGTAGTATTAATAAGATTCAAGAAGTTTGCGAATATACAAAATAGAAACAAACAAAATTAATTTTCAGTGAGGACTCAACCAACCATTTACATTTTTATTAGACTCATTAATGGTTATTTTAAGCTGCATCAAGTTCAAGGTGATTAGGCTTTTCCTTTGGAGTTTATAAAGATACTGCCCTTAGTGTTAAACATAGACAATATTATTGTTCGTATTTTAATTCGAATATATTTTCTACCATCATTTAAAGTAAACACAAAACATTATTTCATGTTCAAGCTATCCTGAAAATGTAAGTGTAAGAGATAGGTTCCAGAAATAATAAACATTTTAACGATTATGAGAAAATTAATAGAATAGTTCAAATTTAATATAATAATCTTACCTTTATCTTTATGTTTTCCTTCATGCATCTTTTCCTTCCATGGATGCAAACATGAGTTCTCACACAAGCTGAACCATCACCATACTGAGACAAAATAAGAAGTTACAAAAATACAGTAGTTAAGGTTAAAAATTGTAATGAAATAGAAAAGGAGTAAAGGAAAGGAAGGATAAAAATGCTTTAAACTTCCATTACTCATAAATAAACTTTTATTTGTTTACAAAGTGATTGCATAAAAGTCAATGATATTGCACTGATTGTAAGTTAATTATTCAAAAATTAAAGGGAAAATACATAACCTAGACAAATTGAAACTGTACCTAAAGTAAGTTCTAAAACTTAAGAAACATCCCAAACCCGCTGGATCTAAATTCAGACAGAGATCCCAAAGTACAAATCTCAACGATGTTAATGAATCCTTATCGAAAGCATCCAATATACCTTTACCACAACAGCCTTCTACACTGGTACTGCCTTTTTCACTAAAGCTTCCTTCACTGTTGTAGCAATATTTGGCGGAGCAGCCCTTTTAGCAGTAGCCAGCACTTTCTTCTTCGATGGGGTATCTTTTGCACTCTTCTTTGCCGCCTTAAATGCAGGTGCCTATCCTTTGGCTTAGGAGCGACCTTCTTAGTCTTCATTGCAGCAACATACTTCTTAGTTGAGGCAACAGTCTTCTTTCTGGACCAGCAGCTTTAGTTCTTTATAAATTACTTGTAAATATGCATAAATTGAGGGAGAAACTACATTTGAAAATATGTATGTGAGGTAAGGGAACAAAGTAGGCATTATTTTGAACAATGTCAGAAGATTGTTAAGCATCAATGAAGCCAAAACAATGATATAAGCAGCACACAAAAATTGAATGTGAGAAAAATGAAATCATACTTAAAAAGATTATTAAGCTACCCGCCAGCTGATGTAGAGCATTTCATTAACCAAGGAATATATACTTTGTGAATCAGAATCCATTCATATGAATTATGCAGCAAATAAAACTAACGCTTGTAGTTGAATATAGCATAAAGGTGAAAAGCCAAAGTATGAATAGCCTTTTTCTCTATTTATTGATAATGTTTTCATGTTTATGCTCCATGTTTTATCAATAATGAATACCAAAACTTATGGGGTTCAGAATTTATTAAGCTTATAAATAAAATGCTTGAATATTGGTTCTGTGATGAGTCTATTTTTCATATTGAAAAACAAAATAAAAAAATCGATAAACATCGAACAACTATTTAGTACAAACAAAAATCTTTGGCGTACACGGAAAAAAAACAAAACACTATAAAGCAAAGGTCAATACCTCAAAATCTAATATTTGGTGTTAGAATTATCAAGTTCGCTATTAACTTTATGAACAATTCAACGTAACCTCTATTTATGATGACTAACATTCCATTATTTGAAACTGATATATGTAAATACTCAGGTCCTAAGTTAAAGCTATTGTTTTCTAAAAATTGCATTTATAGGTAACTAATTCCTATCAACAAATGACTTCTTGGGTATAAACTATTACACAAAACATAAATTGAAAATGAATTTGCCATGACTAAATTACTTGTAACGATCGGTAACTAATTGCATGTTCAGATAAAAGAATTTCAAAAAAGTGCTTTATTGAATTGATAAGTAACACTCACTTAACCCTATATAAATAAATAAACAAAAATGTGAATTGACTAAAAGGAAATAACCGTACATTTATTACATGTAAGCAACAGAGCATATTATTCAACACCGTTAACTTGTCCATTAACCCGTGTATTGCACCAAAACATAAATAATATCCGATGAAACTACTTATTTATCGAACTCGTCCTCCCTTTATGAGGCATCATTCCTAGCCATTAATTTACTATTCATTGATAAAATAATGAATGGTTGATCAATTTTCTGAGGGTGAAAATTGATGCATATAAGAGAAAAAACTATATGGTAGTTTTTGACCATTTATAATATATTGACATGTATAACGAAAAGTACCCCTTTCATGTGCAAGCTTGAAATGATTTCATCAAATTAAAAACAAAATATATTAAACTTCACAAATTAAGAAAGCTTATATAATCAAGAAGCGTGTATGCAAATTTGGCATTTTGTACGAATAGTACATTCTGCACTGAGTATGCAAACTTGGCATTTTGTAGTATATTCTGCACTTTTCAACTAACAATCATGATTAAAGATCGAAAGTAAATATTTTACGATATGTTTTCTGTGATATATCAAGTGAGATTGTGCAATATATATACATACTCTTTCATGGAAATTACTCTAAATAAATTGAAAATTGCATATTGCAAAGTTCCCAAAGTCCACATGGAGGTTGATCAATGCAAAAATTGCGTAGGTTGAACAAATAATGTTTACTGACAATTACCACATAATTATTAAAAGTACCATTGCACTGAAATCACATATGAAAAAATCAAGTCAATGGAGTACAAACATCACTTAGGGAATGCAAGTTTACCTAATACCTACAGCAGCCGCGATACCCGATGTCGATATGCTGTTCATTTGTCGTCGGCAACAACACGAAGACAGATCGTCCTACCTGTTCTAAATATCATCGAGACGTGGGTTTCCGCATAGTTAGCAAATCGAGGGACGACGGTAAATTGAGGGTAAGAAAAGATATTTAGGGCATAGGGTTAAGGGAGAGGAAGATCAGGGCGAGAAAAGACGATGGCACGCAAAGGCTGTAGACAAACTGAAGTAAAGTCGGAGAAGACAGCGGCTCGATGACGATTGGATGAGGAGGGTTGGAACTGCTAGAGCGATGGAGTAAGATGTAAATCGATTCCTAAGAGGTAGATGCTTCGTTGGCGATAAAGGAATAGGCAGTAAAAGTTAGGGTTAATCGGTGAGCATGTGGGAAAAAATTAGGGTAATTTGGAAGGAAATGGAAATGAGAGCAAACGGAGGATCAAAGTCAAAAGCACAGAGGAAGGAAGAACAAACGAAAAGCGCTGAACATAACAGAACAAAGAAGCACGCGTAGTTTGCGGTGACGCTTCATTTATGAAAATAGCAAGGAGGCTTGTGTGCGCTGGAAACCAAACTCACTAATAATATAATAGTATAGATTCCCAATGCCTTAGCGAAGTTGGAGACTTTCTTAATGCCATTGCAATATCGACGTAACATCGTAAATTTATTACATGTGGTTTAATGATTATTTAAATCTTTTCCATTTTTTTATTATATGTATTTTGCTTTTGATATATGTAAATTTTAACTGTATGAAAATTGAATTATATTCAAATTTAACTTTCATCGTAAAATTTGTTATTTATTATTATTATATATTATTGATTGTATTATTTATGGTTATTTTTATTTTTAAATAGTATATATAATTTATTTATAGTTGTAAGTTTATTTTTATTTAGTACTACTAAATTATATATAATTTTGACAATACTAATATTTAACTTTAATTTTAACTACTAAAATTGAGTTTTATAAACTACAAATGAATATAAGATTTTACTACTATTTAATTTAAACAAATTTTAACATCAATCTCACTTATATAGTTATCTATAGTAATAAAAATTATAAAGAAAAATTGGATAACTAATAAGAGGTTCGAACATAGTTTAAATGATACTATTGTTAGGTTCAATCAATTTTTTTTTCTGTTTTAGCTTCATTATTTCTATCCGCTAAAAAAATCCATGCATTAAATTCTAGAATAAATTAATCTAATTCACATGTTAAAACTAGAAACAGTCATTTATCTGGTCTTTGGGATGAAAGGATCGATGCATTATCTTGTTTATATCTATAAAATATTGCTCAAAATTCAGTATATCAATCGAGATTTGTCTAATATCCACAAATGCCTTGGAATATTTCTTGGTTATCCAATTGTAAAATTTCAAAACAATATTGTTTTGAACAAGTTACAATTTATAGAAAGAGAAAAAAATGGACAAAGATATGAAGAAGTAGAGAGAGTGGGAATGTGGGTTGGAGGAGTGTGTGTGTAAAAGGGAGAATTAAATATGTTAAATCATAACACCCATTGAATTTCCATCTAAAAGGAAATTCTACTAATACTCCATAAATCACTTTTCATCCGAATAGAAATAGCCTACATTAGAATATTAGAACATTAAAAATTAATGAAATACAAAGCTAAAACCCTTAAAAATATTTCCTTTCATGTTTCTAATTTTTCTGAAATTTATGTATTTTTAAAATCTTGAACACATATGGATCACAACTTTCATGATTTAAAATCAAATGCAATTACGACTTTAGCAAAGCGATGGAGGAAGAAATTTGTTATTTCGTTCTCTGGTTGTTTTATAAGTTTTTTTATCCTATAATTATTTTTCACTTTTGATAATTTATGAATATTTTTCACAAAATCTGCATTATACATATTGTATGTTGTTTTAGGCTTTCTGAATAATAATTGTTATTAACTTTATAATATATATATTTTTATTTAGATAGATATTAATATTATGATAATAATTTATGTAAACAGATAACAATTTCAATTAATGTTTAAAAATTTAAAAATACATAAATTTTGGAAAAATTAAAAACATGAAAGAAAATATTTTAAAGGTTTTAATTTTGTAAATTGTTAACTTTTAATATTATGAGATTCTAATATAAGCAATTTTTATTCGTATTTAAATGATTTATGGTGTATTAGTGGAATTGCTTTTTCGAATCGAAATTCAATGGGAAATTGTGATTTAACATATTTAATCCTCTCTTTCTAAGATAAACACTCTCTTCCCAACTCTCCCTCTACCTCTCCCTTAAACTCTCTCCATTTTTAACTTTCTACAAATTGCAACTGAGTCAAAAGATGGGTGTCCCAGTATTATACCATTGGATAACCAAGAAATATTCCGAGGAATTGGTGGATATGAGTCAAATCCAAATCGAAAAACTGAATTTTAATTAATTTTTTATTGATAAGAATGAGATAATACATCGATCCTTCCATCTCGAAGATCAGGTAAGATTATTGTTTCTAATTTCAGTATGTAAATTAGATTAATTTGTTCTAGGCTTAGTATGTGAATTTGATTGGGTGGAAAGAAATGATGGAACTAATATAAAACGAAATTTAGGTCGAACCCAACAATAATATCAATTAAAATATGTTTGAACCCCGATCGTATGAGTTATCCAATTTTAGTTGATAATTTCTATTTACGATAGCTAACTTTTAATGTAAGGTTGATGGTAAACATTTTGTAAATTTAAATAATAATAATAACTTAAATCAATATGTAGTTATAAAACTCAATTTTATTGGTTAAAATTAAAGTTACATATTAATATTATCAAAATTATATACTACTTATTAATATTAAATAGAATAAAATTTTAACCATAAATAAATTACATGCTATTAATAAATAAAAATACTCACACATATATATAATCAATAATATTTAATAATAGAAATAAATAATAAGCTTTAAAATTAAAGTTAAAATTTGAATTTGAATAAAATTCAATTTTTGTACAATTACATAATTAATTTATAAAAATCAAAAGCAAAATATATATAATCAAAAAATAAAAATAAAAAAAAATATAAAACCAAAAATATTAAATATTACGTCAATATTGCAATGTAAAAGTCTCTAATGTCACTAAGGTATTAGGAATTTGCATATGTGAACATATGGCATCGGTAAGGCATAGGGAATTAACCATAGTGAGGTCATTTAATATGGACCCGTTTGGTTTCCTGGATGGAAAAACAAGCATCGCATGTATAAGGCAGAGCTAATTCTCTATGCCAAATTCACTTCATATGTTTTACTAAATACAAAATTAAGGAGTATGGAGTTCTCTACACCATGGTGACGCCATAAACAAACCCTCTGTAGTAATAATGAGTTATCCAACATAGCCCCTCTGTGTACTTTTGTACCCAATGAAATTTGAAATGATATATGTTAAGAATTGAAGATATTAAGATGGACTAGTTAAGTTGAACTGGAAATGAACGTGAAAGATAATAGTC
The DNA here is from genome assembly GCA_030765085.1 of Allium cepa. Classification (NCBI taxonomy): domain Eukaryota; kingdom Viridiplantae; phylum Streptophyta; class Magnoliopsida; order Asparagales; family Amaryllidaceae; genus Allium; species Allium cepa. Next base: position 218,025,587 of record CM060942.1, on the reverse strand, counting down.
TATAGTTTAATATTCTCAAAACGAAACCAAAGCTGTCAATCATCGAACAGAAGAAAAACACGATTGCAAAAGTAAGAAATCAAATGGGTGAGTTCATTATACTTTCTGAGGTCAGGAGAAAAATAAATTATTGATATTAACCTTGCGAGCACAAAAAAAGGAAGAAGAAAATGAATTAAAGGAAGAAAGCTCACGACTTCATTTCTTCTTGATTCGTCAAGGTTATCGCTGAGAAATTTTTACAATATCTCTCTTTCCATCCATCTGTCCTAGCTTTACCTGGTAAATAAGCGTGGAGTATATATATACGGTAATCAAAATAAACTTGAACAAACGAGATATAACTGAAACAGATGATATAACAAAAACGAAAATTAATATTTCCATTTAGTTGTGTAAGTTTTGTAATGTGTTTGCTGAAATTGACAATTCCATGACGTTAAATTCTTGGATACCAGTAAACTCTTCTTTAGACATATAAGACATTGGCATCTAATAATAATGATAGTTTGGTTCAACATAAATACAGAAAACTTGACAAATTTGAGTTTGGTTATATACTTATATCTCATTATATCCATTCTACGTTATATATGTCAAAAAGATATTCAACATAGATGTAAAACATAATAAGTGGTTTGTAAAAAATTACAAAGTAGACGATGCATTAATCTAAACTATAATAGTAGCAGAGATCGGTACTGCATCCGTTTCGATTATTTTTCATTGTATTGTCCAATTAGTGTGTTGAGGATGTACCTCCGTAAGCCTGCACATTTTGTGCATTACTAAATACTTTCTCTTGACTTGATCAATGCTTTAACAGATTAGAAAAAACAAAACGTTGGTCATGGAACAATAAATATAATGATTAAGCCAATACTACCACACAAACAATATGATTTATAAACTTAAAAGGATTAATAATTTTGAGCAGCGGTGGAAACATGTATAACTATTATTATATTTTGATTGAGTGCATAAAACTTGATAAAGATGCGCTCTTTTTGAGAGTTTCTTCTCTTCACAAGATCTGAATGTCTAAATATAACACTTCACTGCTCTCAAGTGTAGCTGACAAAAAAATTTAGATCATAAATGAAGAATAAAGATACCCAGCCTTCAATGAAGAAGCATATGATATAAATTTCAATGTAGGATAGTGGTTTAGTAACCAGTCAAACGTAAAAAAATACATAGACCCATTGTTAAATACTCACCTATTTCTTGAATTGCTTTTTATATGTAGCTATTAGCAGATCTATAGCACCCTATCAAAATTAATTATAAGACCTAGATGTAAATGAAAGAGTCATGTGCACTTAAATATCGCATATAAATCAGCAAATAGCTATGTATAAAAAGAAATTTAAGAAACTGGGAGAATATTTAACAAATGGGTCCACGATATGTATTTATATGTATGATTGGTTACTAAACCACTGTCCTATTGATAATCAATTCTATCTTTTGCTTATTCATTGAAGGCTAAGTATTTTTATTCTTTATTTATGGCCTGGCTGGACTTGAGAAGATTGAGCATTTTATTTAGACACTTGGATCTTGTGAAGATAAGACACTCTCAAAAGGAGCACGTCTTCGTCAGGTTTCATATACTTGATCAAAATATAATAATAGGCATATATATTTGCCCACTGTTCAAAATTACTAGTTTTTTAAGGTTATAAATCATGTTGTTTGTGTAATAGTGTTGTATCAATCATTATACTTATTTTTCTATGTCCAGCATTTGGCTTCTTTCTATTTTTCTGAAGCATTGACTGGGTTAAGATAAAGTGCTTAGTAATGTATAAAAAGTATAGGCTTAGAGAGGTACATCTTTAACATACTATTTAAGACAATACAATAAATTAATTGAAATGGATGCAGTACTAATCTCTTCTACTATTACAAATTGGATTAATGAATCATATACTCAATCCACTTATTATATTTTGTATATATGTTGAATATCTCGCTAAATATATAGCATAATAGACTATAAAGGAATGGATATAAATAAAGAGATCTATCCAAACTAAAATTTATCTAATTCTCGATATTTATGTTGGACAAAACTATCATTTATGAGATGCCAATGTCTTATATGACTAAAACTGAGTTTATTTAATTTAACATTGCGGAATTTCCAGTTGCTATTAAACTCATTACAACACTTATACAAGTAAATGGAAATATTATTTTTATCATTATATCCTTTTTTTCAGTTATCTCTCGTTATATACTTTGTTTCAGTTATATCTCGTTTGATCAAGTTTACTTTAATTATCATCTATATAACCTTCATGCTTATTTACCACGTAAAACTGGGACGGAATAGGATGGAAGGGAGGTATTACTAAAAGTTCTATGCAATAACCCCAAATGAATCAAAAAGAAATTAAATTGTGATTTTTCTTTTAGTTCTTTTTCTTCTTCCTTTTTTTGTGTGCGCGCATTAGGCTCATATCGATAATTTCTTGTTGTCCTGACCTTATAGAATTAAACGAACACACCCATTTGCTTTCTCAACTTCGTGATAATGTTTTTCTTCCATTGGTGGCCCTGACAGTTTTGGTTTAGTTTCAACAATATTAAACTAAAAAATATTCTCTTATAAGTTCATTTCCATTCAATGTAACTTTTTGACCTTAACATTTTCCCAGTTCTGAACATATATCATTTCTAATTTCATTAGGTACAAAAGTACTCGGAGGGATTATGTTGGATAACTCATTATTATTACGAAGGGGTTTGTTCATGGAAATGCTTAGCATTCTCAATCTTCGGTTGGTGATTAAAACTTGTTGCATTTTGTGCATTTTTTACATGAAGTTTAAAAAGTTGCATTACTGGTCTGTGATATCCTACTTTTGCTTCATAACTTTTCCATGTTAAATGGTTATATTATCTATTTCACTTTGCATAAAAATTTCTTTGATCATGAACTAACTGCATGCTTATTCTGTTATAAGCACTATTATTTATTTTTATTTTATTGACCATTTAATAATTATAATTATTATAGCCAGTTTTTGTTTCATAAACAAGTCATGCGCAAACTTATTCCATAATAATCATCCATGTATGCTAGTTAAGTTGGAAAAATTAATAACAATGGGTTCCTTCGACATAATATACAATATCAAAGGATAAACAAGAAAGATATGGTTTAATATTAGATTCAATTATAATAAAAGATGAAATGATAGAAAAAGATATAGCTAATCATATTAACACGTACTAGGTAAAATGGGGACAAAATGTATTCATTTTAGTGGAATTAGGATCTCCCTTTTTTATAACAAGAGTGATTTATTTATTCAAGTGGAGCACTAATTTTGATGTCTTGTGGGTTCCAACACATTACCTCCAGAACCTCCGTCTAAAGCATCACATCTTTTATCACTTGAACTAGTGATGTTAGACAAGTTTCACCCTTTATTTTGTAGTTTCGAACGTGAAAAATTATTCTCAAAAACATATCTAAAAATACACCCCTATTTTTATTTCAGTGGTTTTTTCATTCCGTTTATAAGATCAGATCTAAACTTTAATCGCATGTTTCTATGATCAAACGTTTTTTTTGAATTTTTTTAAGTAAATGCAGGCATTCAGATTTCTCTACAAATATGTATATTAATTTCTCCGCAAATATCTTGAAACTTAAAAATAGGTTTTGTAAATATTTACTTTTGAGGAGTAAGACTGTGTATTTTGAAACATAAAAGGAGCGTTTTATAAAAGTTCCCTTCACTTTGTGTGATAAAATAACAGACAAACAAAGGGAAAATTTTACCAGAAAATGATTAAGCCAAGTTGTATATATGTAGCGTAATTAAGCCTATCAACGGTCAAATATCTGTATGAAAAGTGTTATATCTGCATCCATAACCAAAACCATTTGCATGAATAACGACGGAAATCAAATATTTACTTATTTCACTTATATCAATCAACTTAAAAGAACGAATGAAATTTTTTGGTTAAACATGAAATATTTTCTTTACTAATAAAAATACATGATAAAAAACATTTTGACAAATGAGTATCATTTATACAAACATAAATATACATCAATATCAATCGCCATACGTTTTATATTTAGAATTTAAAATATACATAATATCAATTACTGTATTTATAAAAGGCAAACTAATGACTTTTAAATGCGATGCATCTGTATTCGCAACCACGTCTGTTCACTGGATCTTAGATATTTATCTTTTTCGAATTCGAATGCAGCTATATTTCAAATTTCTCTGGTTTCCATTGACGGACCCCAGCATAATACTGGCCACTAGAAAGATAAGTAATAAAAAGGCAAATGAAAAAGAAACGTAAATGTTAAGGGGATGATTGTGATATGGATGAAAGTTTGGCTTACAAATGAGAAAATGAAACAAACAAAATGATAAATACAAATGAGTAAATTATGAAAAATAGATTTAGATGATACGAAAACATACAAATAAGACCTAGTGATGCTCTAGTAAAAATAGAAAAGGCTTAAAATGAAATTTAAGCAAAGATATGGTCCAACTTAGAAATTGTGACTTTATGTGATCGACTACAACGGTTTGAAAAAAATGTAACGAGGGCGCTTACGATGATTTGTCACAAATTCTAGTTTGCAATCCATGTGTTATCTTTATTAGTGGTTTTTAAGATTTAGTTGTGCAATAATGCATGGTATCAGAGATTACGTTGCAATTTCCCAAATATCAAATTGGCTTTGAAAGCTAACAAATTAGAGTAAACCATGAGATGTATCTAGTTAGAATTGGAGCTTTGTTCTTCTAGAAAACTTTGATTTCTTATATTTTGATGTACTAAACTCGTATGCTAGCATAACTTGAATTACATCAATACGGAAATATTTTTGAAATTGAGTTATAGAATGATTCCATTTTTGGCAGAAACTTGTAGACTTCTTATCAAATTATGATGCAGATTATTAAATAAAAAAACTAGCAAACACTTCCATCAAACAATTAATTTTTGACGCCTCTCGACTGCCACAATTTTTATGTCCATGTTCTTGCTAAATTCATCCAACTACGGGTTATCGGTACTTTTATATTTTTAGCTTAAGTAGTATTTAATGCGATTATCAAACGTTCAACGTCAAAAAAAAATTACAACTTGAGTTTGTTCAAGAAGATGTCTATCAACTTGAGTTTGTTCAAGAAGATGTCTATCGTGGCATTCAATGACTACTAGAGAAAGATAATCAAAGATCGGGTCTCCTTATCTCATTCTATTTATGATCAACAAACAATAAGTTTGCTTTAAAACTCATGTATAAATCATGCAAAAAACACAAGGTAGTTATGTTTTTGTGATTTAAAATGCTTATTTCTTCTGATTTCAAATTCTTCCTATTGAATTTTTTTCTTCCAAATCTATGGATCAAAAGAAAGAAAAGGTGTTTTGGTCGGAGTCGTGATCTTGACCATATTCTTTTTTGGTTAGGACAACGACCATACAATATCAACTTGAAGTGTACTCCACGTTTCTATTGTTTTTGATAAAGTAATCTAAGGTTGGAATTTTTCTATTGTTTTAGGTCATCGCTAACCAGTAACTGTCTAATATCACGAAATTTCAGATATACCCCTGGGACCTCTTACCTTGGTCTGATCAATAATGTTCATTAATGAATAAAATATCAAATCATCAATTTGTAAGTTGAATACACATTTTAAAAAAATTATGTTAAATTTCAAGGTTGAAAGCTAAACGCCGCATAAGCAACACTTAAAACTCAATAAGTTTAGTGACACTTATGTCATCCTACTTTTGGTGAGCCAAAATCATCAAAATAGATAGACTAGGGTTTTCCGCACCGAAACAAGATAATAGAACTACAATAAGTTTACACTCTACGTAGTTTGTAAAAATAATAAACCAAATAATTTGAAGTATACTGCCTGATTCAATAGAAAACTAGATTATATCTTTTTATTCTGTTATGCCACTATGTAACTGTAAATCCTCTTGCATAACATGCATCATTCGAGCAATCTTGAGCTCAGAGATCTATGGTATAATAATAGTGTACTTATCTTCTTTTTTGGCCACTTGTGATAAATTGAGCTCTTATGAATATGCTATGTTTTAGGTTCTACTCATATCATTATGCACCATTTGCCTCAGATCTAAAAGGCTTGAGAAAATTGAAGACCAACTTTGATATTGGTTTGCCTTTTAAACCATTCAATCAACTAATGGGTGTTTTGCCAGCTGCAAGGTTATTTGTAACGACCCACTATTTTGGACCATTCAAATCGACAATAAAACCGTACATGTCCGACTTGAATAATTCAAAATACCGAATTGTTAATACAAATTTTGGCAAAACTTAAATATACAGTAAATAAATCAATCACAGATCACAGACACAGAGTAATATAATGCAGCGGAATAGATAAAGGATAGTAGTTCATGAAGCTACTATATACATCAGAGTTTAAAAATAAAATACATCAGAATATCTCGAATACAGAAAAGTCTTCAGTACGAGCCGATGACTTCTCTGAACCAGTCAATCTAGAAAACTGAAAGCTGAAACGATAGTTGGATCTCCAAATGAAGCTCCAATCTCCAAAGGTGAGTCTCTAATGCTGTATTACTCGGTCTGACCCGAGCGTAAAGCAAAACACAAAACACTCGAGTCAGGATTAACATTCTTATATCAATAAATCCAACTCAAGTGAAATATCAACTGAAATACAAATAACTTAAAGGATGTTTGGGATGACCATCCTCTAAGGGTCCATAGAACTATCTACAGGGTAGAAATATACACTATTACATCGTGGTCATTCACTTAATTTATACTTCAAACCCAAATGTCAAATTCACTTCGAATAATTATATTTCCCAAATAGTATTTATATATATTAGATGCTGTATATGGTAAAGCACTTGCAATTTCCTTAACTTAACAAATCGTTCACATCAACCTGACCTTTCCATTTAAATTAAATTCAATCTCAATTATAAATCTCAAATCTGGATTTGATATCCTAATTACCCTTTCCATTTCAATATGTTTCCATACTTTAAGTATTTAATATTTCCCCTAAATTTCCCAATCTAGTTTTCTAAATACAAATTTCCAGATTTCGTTCAACCTCAATTTCCCTTAAATTCAATTAGTTATCTACATAACAAATTCAACTATCTTGGTCCCAAATACATATCAAATTTCTAAACCATTTAATTACAATACAGTTCATGGCTTAAATACTTAGATGTTAAATTTAACAGTTTCATATAGATTCTTGGTTTTTACATCATTATTATTTAGTTTGAACCTTCCCTTATTCAATACCATTTTAGTGACTTTAAATTACATCTTTCTCAAGATTTCTCAAATTTTATTAAACGTGAAATATCTCATTCGATAAATTTCAAATTGATTTAAATAAATAAATCCTTATCTAAACATCATTTTACAATAACCTAAATTTATCTCCCAACCTTAATTTTTCAATATTATTGCAAAATTTATCCGAATAAAATTTACATAATTATTGATCATAAGTTATGTATTAAATCGAATCTTGATTAAACTAGATATAATTAACTCTATATTTATCATTACCCTTTATATATGTATCCAAGAATTTACATTAAATAAGACCATATATTTCTTATCATATGGTCAAGTGTTACGGATAATATTATTTCAATTCGTACACTAAATGTATACGGGTGGATAGCATTTCAACCCGTAATCCCAATTTAATTAAATGGAAACCGCTTGGGTCTATCATTTCAACCCATTTCAAAACAATCATAACCAAGGGAACTTGCAGTGTGATGACAGGATGGTGTCAAAGTAAATAAACAAACAATAACCACAATCAATAACAATTCAATAAATAAATCAAATAACCCCGAAATAATCGTATTAATTCGCGTTGTTATTTGTATAATTATTTCTAGAATCTACACTATCATTTCATGTAGATTAAAGATTATTACATTTCAGTTTCCACTGGTCGTTCTATTTCAATTTCAGTTAAATACTACAACAATAAATCCAAACTACGTTCAAAGATTTAAAGTATAATTTATCAATTTCTACGACAATTAATGGATCAAATTTAACTAATCAAATTTACATATGGCGGGGTCAGGTTTTTAATAAATCGAGGTCCGTCATATATAATCCGTTTTACTTTGTAAACTATACTACCCTAAATTTAACTAGCAAACTAGTTATTGCTTAACAATAGTAATTAACATCCAATTTAAACGACAATCAATCGATCCGCCAATTATCAACCAATCTGTATTATTATCACATAAATAATTAACCGATAATAGTGTCAGGTGTCATAGGTGAACAGATACAGATAATAGCAGTCATACAGTAAAACAACTAACAGCAGCATATTTCAATTGACGTTTCAATTGAAATCAAATTTAATAAATAAAAGAACGTTAATCGTGAGTGATCGCTCACCTTTTGAGGCTAGATAGATTTGACCGCGAACCGGATCACGATCTAGGCAACCGAACAAATCCAAACAACAAATTTCAAGCAAAGTAAGCTGAAAGTGGATTTGACGGGCAAAACTGAAAGACAGGAATTTATGGAAACGCATCAGATTCGTCTCGATATAATCGGAACAAAGTATACATTATATCTACTTCAAATCAGAATAAATTAAAGCACAATTTATATTAAATATGCATTACAAAATCATTGTTTTTAAATATATTCCGTATAAACACGTAACTACAGAGAATACGCATACCCACATTACAAAGAAATCATTATTCTTAAGATAAAGTATTTAAAATTAAAGATATATTATTTTAAATCAATACTTGTATTTATAGTAAAGTAAGATCCAGGTATACTTTATCTAATATATATAAAGATTTAAAACATATACAGGCTATCAACCCAATCACGTGAGAACTACCCAAATCAAATTCCATTTGCACCACTAACAACTATTATAAACTTAAGTATATATAAGACTGCTCTAAGGTTAATGCTACACGCAACTTATATAATATACAAATCGAGCCCAATATATAGAACATTCTTACCTATCAACAGACTAACACATGATCATATATATTTAAACTTACTGATCAACAACCCATAATGTATTTACGCAGATTGAACAACTAATATATTACTAACTATTATTACTAATCATACGTATTATATCTGTACAACCTTATTTTCATTTCTAAACAACTGAGAAATATCAACATATTTAAAACTGTTTGAACTATAAATAGAACATATAACTTACTTTATATAAAATATTATACATGATTACTTAGCAAGTATGATAAACTTATATAACTTTGAAACAAAATATGTGTAAATAAATATTCATCGTTCAAAGTACAAGTATATTATAAACACATAGGACAAGCAGTTTTGAGTTGGAATATATGCGATACAAGCTATATATATACCTACTACTGTAAATTCATATATACTACCCCAAACTGTTATTTATGTAAAGTAAAATACTAACAAAACTTGCATAACGAATTATATATACTGACCTGATATATAATGTATATTATACAACTTAGGAAAGAGAGGCAGGTGGAGGGCTTGGTTGCAGTTTTTGTGATACTGGGAGTCAAGGTGGGCGCAGCTGAGTGGGTGGAGGCGATGGGTGTTGTGATGTGGCCGATGGTTGCTGGTTGTCGTGAGGGGAGGTGGAGAAGGCAGTGAAGCTTTGGTGGCAAAGCACTCGATCGGCTGGGGGAGGAAGGTCAAGCACTGAGGGGACAGTGAGTATGTACGGTGGTGGTGGCTGGCGAAGCACGGCTGGGGGACTGGGTGGAGCAAGGCGGAGGATGACAAGGTCTTCGTGCCTTGGGAGGTGAGGCAAAGGCGGTGTGGAGGATAACGGCGCTGGGTGTTCGAGTGGAGGTGTGGTAGTGATCTCGGCAGGAGGAGATAACGGCAGAGGTTGATGCGGGGATGGGTTGTGACGTTGTGGAAAATGAGAGGAAGAAAGAAAGAGAATGAAGGCAAAATATGAGCTGAGCAATAAGTTATATTATGGTATATTTTCTCAGCACATTTCAGAGTTTTATTTGTAAACGAAACGTGAAATTTGCCCCTTGATTTCTCAACGTGAGTCAAGCCATAATAAAAGGAAATGAAGAGAATCCGTTTGATTAGGTGAAAAATCAAGGTAAGGAGCATTTGTTATAGTAACGCACGAGAAAGATTTGAACGAAATGAAAGAAACCAGACGTTAGCAAATTCAAAGAGAACTCTCTATTTTAATGAATTCAGAAACGTATATATGTTTACACGTTTTAACTTTCCAACTGTATGAGATGTCAACAGCTAAGATTTGGTAAAATAAATGAAAGCTAGTGACTGTTATATTCCAATGGTTCGAAATTTGAACTGACACAACTATCAAATACGTAAAAGTGGTACCGATACAGTTACCCTTTTTACGGATTTTCGCTGTGCACCGGATCACAAGATACAAAAATAAATATACCGTAGGGATCAACACGACGAGATGATCAAATCGGTATACAGTTATCAGTGGTACGATCATCCGATCAAAAGTCGATAATCGGTACCGAAAATACTGTTATCTTGCAGAAAATAAGGTAAACGGAGCAGTAGACGTCCGAATTTGAAAAAAACAAAAGATGCCGTCTCACTCAGAAGAGGATTTAGAAATTTTCTGTTGAAAAATATTTATGTTTGGAAATTAATTTATCATCATCAATTATTAACTGATTTGAATGCAGTAGAGTTACTTAATAAAATAAACTTCCATAAACTAAATTGAAAATTTGCCATCTGCTATGTTTAGTTGGACGTAATCCTAATATTAACTTTTTATTTGCAAATTAATTTTTTTAAAATTTTACCAAAATCCAATTAAATACGTTAATAAAACAATAAAATTTATTAAAATCTTACAGGTCGTTACACTCTCCCCCACTCAAAACTTTTCGTCCCCGAAAAGGAAGGAAGTAGGAGAATAGAACAACCAGGAATAAAGTAAATTGAAGGTCAAAGGTAGATAATTTATTTAGAACTATATAAATCTTACTTGAAATATTCCTTTGAAACTTCATTTGCAATTTAATTTCTTTAATGTTTAATACTTTTCAAACTCCTTTTGAAACAACTATTTACATTATTATTTATATTTACAAAGACTATTGAAAATATTAAATCCAAAATTTATGAAGTTTTTAATTTATCTCAAGATCTCTTTCAAATATTATCAGTAAGTTAATAATCATTTCTTTAAAATGTTTTATTTAATTAATAACTTCAAAATATTTATAACACTAGAATTTTATATTACACAATGTAGTATATAATTAGACATTATTTTAAAGGATAAATCCCACAAGGAAGGAGAGTAGATTTGTAAACAGAATCAAGGTGAATAAATAAGCTGAGCAGATAGGGTAGATTCAAAAGAAAGAATCGGGCACGAAATTTAAATTTTCCAAAGGAATTTAATTTCGAAGGTTTATACAAATATTTCTTTGATGGGGAAAAATACTTTTATAATAAAATACTATCATATCGAAATAAATTTCCTTTCGAAAATATTTTTATAACTCGATGTTTCCACAAGTTTATCCTCGTTCTTGCAGACTCTGGCCATGCGTTGATCAGGCGCAAAGCTAGAATTCTTCAAGTACTAAGTAGACTTGTTTCAACACCCAGGGAAAATACTTGAAAAACCTTTTAAAACAGATATGGAAAGTACGATCCAAACAAAACAATCAAACCAAAACCTTTGTCCGATCATGGTTCGCAGATACACAATGGTTACGCCTGGTTCCCCCAGGAAACAATCCATATCCGTAAGCTTTCACAGCCCTGCGAGTTACGCCATGATGACTAGTAGGGTGCAGGATACACAATGGTTACGCCTGGTTCCCCCAGGAAACAATCCGTACCCCCAGGCAAGACTCAGCCAGGCACTTGCGCTACTATTCGCGACCTACACAGATTGCAGGATACACAATGGTTACGCCTGGTTCCCCCAGGAAACAATCCATACCCCTAAGCTAGACTCAGCCAGGCAATTTCGCTGTGTATTCACGAGAGAAAAAAAGAAACCGTGGGTTACGCCACGGTGGGAATACTCGAGTATTACATCCGGAAAACCAAAAATCAAAGAGAATATATCGATAGAATGAATCCACGCTGTGGCCACAAAGCGGATATCAAGCAGAAGGCACTTTCCATATCTTTACTTGGAAAATATATATCATATAGTACCCTTTCAAATCCCTTTCAAATATCATACTTATATAAAGTCCGTAATATATAGGATTCCTTTCTAAATCGAATACTTTCCAAGTCAATAGTAGATCAACATACTTATATAGACTTTGATTATGTAAAATTCTCTTTCCAAAATTGAGTACCTTTCAAATCAATAGATTTCAAATCAACTTCATACTTATACAAATTCATTTTATATAAGTTCGACCACTCCCAAATCAAGTGCTTAATAATATAAGGTTCTCAACTTCAAATCATTTCAATATCAATTCAGTTTCAAAATCATATATGATTTCACCAAATTTTCTTCCAAATTAGATATCTTAGTTTCAAAGTTCCCAAAATAACAGGCTTATAAATTTAATCCCAGTTTCCAAATTAAACTGATTCCAGTCAAACAAATTTATTTCCAACATCACCATATATGTACTGGTTTATAATTTCAATTTAATTTCAAAACCAAATATTTCTCAAAATCAATTATACTTAAAAACGGTTTCCAACTTTATAATTATCCTTTTAAAACTTTTAAGCTGCCTATTTTTATTTGAAATATCCAATTTACCTTTCTGAAAACCATTATTCAAAATCATTCAAAACATTTCAAAACTAAATTCCATATTAGTATAATTCAAAATATTCATATTCTCTTATTTAACAAAAAGGCTTCAAACTTAAACATACAAACTAAACTTATATGCTTTATCAAATATTTTATACTTTTCGAAATTTCTTAGTTTTAAACCTTGATTTGGAAGCGCTCAAACCTTCAAAATAGTCGGTGAAATCAATTTCAAATCCAAGAGTTGGAAATCAACCTTTTTATAAGTTGAGTTATTCTAAGCCAAATCGAAAACTCGAGGATCGAACACCGGTATACTTTAACTTTCAAATATATACTTATATCTTTCTAAAATATCAAGTTATACTTCGGAATTTGAAATCAACAACAGTTTTCAAAATCGCTCGCATAGCGAAGCTATTAAAGTGGCCTCTCCCCCACTCTGAAACTCGAAAATCAATGTCGATGATGCGTGCACTCATCACCGAAATTATTCTCCAGCGACATAAGTGAGTTCTGGACTTCTATTTTCTTGAAAACTTCTTTGAAATTTCTTCAAAATTATTGGAATTCATTTGAATTCATTTGAAATATTTCTTATTCGGAAAAATACTTTTAAATCGTATTATTTATATATAATTTCCAAAATCTTAAAACCAATTTCAAAATACCAGAATTCAATTCTCGAATTTCAAATTTAACACTTCAATTATAAATCATTTTTATATAAATCAATTTCTTATATTTTTTTCAAAATTTCAAATCCTTTCAAAACCCTTTTTATATAGAATAACATTTCTTATTTGCTTTATATATAGGTATATAATCTCTACCGAAAACATTTTCTTTATATATATAGAATAAAATCATAGTTATCAAAATAATAATTTCGGTATAAACAATTTCTAAAATACAAACAAAACCCGATTTTCAAAGGATGATTTAAGGATGGATTTCAAAACAAAGATAGAGATTTAATTTAAAGGAACTCTAATCAATAGAATCCTGATTCGAAGATAGACTCGATCGAAGATGAGATAATTAAGTTACAAAATAGAAGATGGATATACTTCTATAAATCTCGGGCGACCTTAACCGGGTCAACCGTGATTTCAGGAATATGATTGATGCGGAATTCCCAAGGCAAATCAACATTCGAACGCCAGAGATAGAATTCAGCATACCAAGATAAAGCAGCATCGTAAACCGAGGGTACAACGATCTTTGGTGAATCAATGCAAATGGAAAAAGGAGTTTCATCCCTTTCTACTAATTTATTTGGTGGAGCTATGGGATACTCCAGAATCGAACGAATATAAATGGGAAGAGACAAGCATAAATTTCAGAACCGAGGGGACATTCCAAAATTCAAAGGAAGACGAGTCAAAAAGGAAAAGATTCAACTCGAATGAAAGTGATTCTGTAAATAAATTTACCATATATGATAAGCTTTGCCTAGAGCCAAAGCTCTGATACCAACTGTAACGACCCACTATTTTGGACCATTCAAATCGACAATAAAACCGTACATGTCCGACTTGAATAATTCAAAATACCGAATTGTTAATACAAATTTTGGCAAAACTTAAATATACAGTAAATAAATCAATCACAGATCACAGACACAGAGTAATATAATGCAGCGGAATAGATAAAGGATAGTAGTTCATGAAGCTACTATATACATCAGAGTTTAAAAATAAAATACATCAGAATATCTCGAATACAGAAAAGTCTTCAGTACGAGCCGATGACTTCTCTGAACCAGTCAATCTAGAAAACTGAAAGCTGAAACGATAGTTGGATCTCCAAATGAAGCTCCAATCTCCAAAGGTGAGTCTCTAATGCTGTATTACTCGGTCTGACCCGAGCGTAAAGCAAAACACAAAACACTCGAGTCAGGATTAACATTCTTATATCAATAAATCCAACTCAAGTGAAATATCAACTGAAATACAAATAACTTAAAGGATGTTTGGGATGACCATCCTCTAAGGGTCCATAGAACTATCTACAGGGTAGAAATATACACTATTACATCGTGGTCATTCACTTAATTTATACTTCAAACCCAAATGTCAAATTCACTTCGAATAATTATATTTCCCAAATAGTATTTATATATATTAAATGCTGTATATGGTAAAGCACTTGCAATTTCCTTAACTTAACAAATCGTTCACATCAACCTGACCTTTCCATTTAAATTAAATTCAATCTCAATTATAAATCTCAAATCTGGATTTGATATCCTAATTACCCTTTCCATTTCAATATGTTTCCATACTTTAAGTATTTAATATTTCCCCTAAATTTCCCAATCTAGTTTTCTAAATACAAATTTCCAGATTTCGTTCAACCTCAATTTCCCTTAAATTCAATTAGTTATCTACATAACAAATTCAACTATCTTGGTCCCAAATACATATCAAATTTCTAAACCATTTAATTACAATACAGTTCATGGCTTAAATACTTAGATGTTAAATTTAACAGTTTCATATAGATTCTTGGTTTTTACATCATTATTATTTAGTTTGAACCTTCCCTTATTCAATACCATTTTAGTGACTTTAAATTACATCTTTCTCAAGATTTCTCAAATTTTATTAAACGTGAAATATCTCATTCGATAAATTTCAAATTGATTTAAATAAATAAATCCTTATCTAAACATCATTTTACAATAACCTAAATTTATCTCCCAACCTTAATTTTTCAATATTATTGCAAAATTTATCCGAATAAAATTTACATAATTATTGATCATAAGTTATGTATTAAATCGAATCTTGATTAAACTAGATATAATTAACTCTATATTTATCATTACCCTTTATATATGTATCCAAGAATTTACATTAAATAAGACCATATATTTCTTATCATATGGTCAAGTGTTACGGATAATATTATTTCAATTCGTACACTAAATGTATACGGGTGGATAGCATTTCAACCCGTAATCCCAATTTAATTAAATGGAAACCGCTTGGGTCTATCATTTCAACCCATTTCAAAACAATCATAACCAAGGGAACTTGCAGTGTGATGACAGGATGGTGTCAAAGTAAATAAACAAACAATAACCACAATCAATAACAATTCAATAAATAAATCAAATAACCCCGAAATAATCGTATTAATTCGCGTTGTTATTTGTATAATTATTTCTAGAATCTACACTATCATTTCATGTAGATTAAAGATTATTACATTTCAGTTTCCACTGGTCGTTCTATTTCAATTTCAGTTAAATACTACAACATAAATCCAAACTACGTTCAAAGATTTAAAGTATAATTTATCAATTTCTACGACAATTAATGGATCAAATTTAACTAATCAAATTTACATATGGCGGGGTCAGGTTTTTAATAAATCGAGGTCCGTCATATATAATCCGTTTTACTTTGTAAACTATACTACCCCAAATTTAACTAGCAAACTAGTTATTGCTTAACAATAGTAATTAACATCCAATTTAAACGACAATCAATCGATCCGCCAATTATCAACCAATCTGTATTATTATCACATAAATAATTAACCGATAATAGTGTCAGGTGTCATAGGTGAACAGATACAGATAATAGCAGTCATACAGTAAAACAACAAACAGCAGCATATTTCAATTGACGTTTCAATTGAAATCAAATTTAATAAATAAAAGAACGTTAATCGTGAGTGATCGCTCACCTTTTGAGGCTAGATAGATTTGACCGCGAACCGGATCACGATCTAGGCAACCGAACAAATCCAAACAACAAATTTCAAGCAAAGTAAGCTGAAAGTGGATTTGACGGGCAAAACTGAAAGACAGGAATTTATGGAAACGCATCAGATTCGTCTCGATATAATCGGAACAAAGTATACATTATATCTACTTCAAATCAGAATAAATTAAAGCACAATTTATATTAAATATGCATTACAAAATCATTGTTTTTAAATATATTCCGTATAAACACGTAACTACAGAGAATACGCATACCCACATTACAAAGAAATCATTATTCTTAAGATAAAGTATTTAAAATTAAAGATATATTATTTTAAATCAATACTTGTATTTATAGTAAAGTAAGATCCAGGTATACTTTATCTAATATATATAAAGATTTAAAACATATACAGGCTATCAACCCAATCACGTGAGAACTACCCAAATCAAATTCCATTTGCACCACTAACAACTATTATAAACTTAAGTATATATAAGACTGCTCTAAGGTTAATGCTACACGCAACTTATATAATATACAAATCGAGCCCAATATATAGAACATTCTTACCTATCAACAGACTAACACATGATCATATATATTTAAACTTACTGATCAACAACCCATAATGTATTTACGCAGATTGAACAACTAATATATTACTAACTATTATTACTAATCATACGTATTATATCTGTACAACCTTATTTTCATTTCTAAACAACTGAGAAATATCAACATATTTAAAACTGTTTGAACTATAAATAGAACATATAACTTACTTTATATAAAATATTATACATGATTACTTAGCAAGTATGATAAACTTATATAACTTTGAA
Organism: Allium cepa; assembly: GCA_030765085.1. NCBI lineage: Eukaryota > Viridiplantae > Streptophyta > Magnoliopsida > Asparagales > Amaryllidaceae > Allium > Allium cepa. Next base: position 218,008,178 of record CM060942.1, on the reverse strand, counting down.
ACAAAATATGTGTAAATAAATATTCATCGTTCAAAGTACAAGTATATTATAAACACATAGGACAAGCAGTTTTGAGTTGGAATATATGCGATACAAGCTATATATATACCTACTACTGTAAATTCATATATACTACCCCAAACTGTTATTTATGTAAAGTAAAATACTAACAAAACTTGCATAACGAATTATATATACTGACCTGATATATAATGTATATTATACAACTTAGGAAAGAGAGGCAGGTGGAGGGCTTGGTTGCAGTTTTTGTGATACTGGGAGTCAAGGTGGGCGCAGCTGAGTGGGTGGAGGCGATGGGTTTTGTGATGTGGCCGATGGTTGCTGGTTGTCGTGAGGGGAGGTGGAGAAGGCAGTGAAGCTTTGGTGGCAAAGCACTCGATCGGCTGGGGGAGGAAGGTCAAGCACTGAGGGGACAGTGAGTATGTACGGTGGTGGTGGCTGGCGAAGCACGGCTGGAGGACTGGGTGGAGCAAGGCGGAGGATGACAAGGTCTTCGTGCCTTGGGAGGTGAGGCAAAGGCGGTGTGGAGGATAACGGCGCTGGGTGTTCGAGTGGAGGTGTGGTAGTGATCTCGGCAGGAGGAGATAACGGCAGAGGTTGATGCGGGGATGGGTTGTGACGTTGTGGAAAATGAGAGGAAGAAAGAAAGAGAATGAAGGCAAAATATGAGCTGAGCAATAAGTTATATTATGGTATATTTTCTCAGCACATTTCAGAGTTTTATTTGTAAACGAAACGTGAAATTTGCCCCTTGATTTCTCAACGTGAGTCAAGCCATAATAAAAGGAAATGAAGAGAATCCGTTTGATTAGGTGAAAAATCAAGGTAAGGAGCATTTGTTATAGTAACGCACGAGAAAGATTTGAACGAAATGAAAGAAACCAGACGTTAGCAAATTCAAAGAGAACTCTCTATTTTAATGAATTCAGAAACGTATATATGTTTACACGTTTTAACTTTCCAACTGTATGAGATGTCAACAGCAAAGATTTGGTAAAATAAATGAAAGCTAGTGACTGTTATAGTCCAATGGTTCGAAATTTGAACTGACACAACTATCAAATACGTAAAAGTGGTACCGATACAGTTACCCTTTTTACGGATTTTCGCTGTGCACCGGATCACAAGATACAAAAATAAATATACCGTAGGGATCAACACGACGAGATGATCAAATCGGTATACAGTTATCAGTGGTACGATCATCCGATCAAAAGTCGATAATCGGTACCGAAAATACTGTTATCTTGCAGAAAATAAGGTAAACGGAGCAGTAGACGTCCGAATTTGAAAAAAACAAAAGATGCCGTCTCACTCAGAAGAGGATTTAGAAATTTTCTGTTGAAAAATATTTATGTTTGGAAATTAATTTATCATCATCAATTATTAACTGATTTGAATGCAGTAGAGTTACTTAATAAAATAAACTTCCATAAACTAAATTGAAAATTTGCCATCTGCTATGTTTAGTTGGACGTAATCCTAATATTAACTTTTTATTTGCAAATTAATTTTTTTAAAATTTTACCAAAATCCAATTAAATACGTTAATAAAACAATAAAATTTATTAAAATCTTACAGGTCGTTACATTATTTCTTGGACATGTTTATTTTATATGGACATGCTCATGTTTCTAATCATCCTATATAATTAATTTGCAGTTCCCATGCACTGCCTTTGCATTATAGAAAATTTATGACCGATCCAAACTCGCCTATTGTTGATTTCTATCCTACTGGTAAGTTTAAGAACAAAGAAATTGTACACTTTCTTTCTTTTTTTCTACTTCTAATTAAAATTTGAATGCATCTTCAAATTTTGAGGTAGACATGAATGGAAAAAGGTTCACCTGGCAAGTAATGTAGATCTAATTTGCTCTTCATAAATATGCTTGTCTCTTCAGTGAACCATGTGATGGAGTGTTTCTTGTGTCTTAACTGGAAGGGTATTACGAAGCTGCCTATTATTTACGAGGGCGATTTGCTAGCTGATGCAAAGGTAGAGCAGAAATCAACGGTAAGTTACACGGTTTGGAGATAATGAAAAGACCACAAGTAAATAAAATCTTATTGTCCATATTCATATTACTAATTTTTCCATAGATACATGCATGTAAATGTGTGTGTGTATGTGTGTGTGTACGTATAGAAAGAAGGAAAAAATAGAAATACCATGATGCACGACATGCTTTATGTTAATGTATCCTTACATGCTATCTCTCGACAACCAATATGGACAGCTTTCATAAAAAGAAAATTAATATTTCAACCATGTAATTTTCAATTGTAAATGGGGCCTCTGAGCAATAACCTCTTAATGCTCCATTACTATTGCTTGATAAGCTAGCATAAATCAAGTTGACAAGAGACAGATATAACTTGTATAGCCGCATCAACACAAATACAAAAAATGATTGGAATGTATATAATGTAATTTTGAGTTAGGTTGGTATCAAAATATTTATCAAACATAAACTGGTATATATAAGCCATGTTTCAAATGGTTGGTTACCTTTCAAATGCAGTGGAGGTTGAACAGGTACCTTTCTCTTTGCAATGACCCATGTCCTCCATTTTTCAAGTCTCACGTTGTTGGAATGGAAGACATAATGAAAAACCAAGTCATGTAAGGTTTAGATGGATTTACTTTTACACTTTGCCAACATTTTGTTTTGTTTTTATTGTTGTTACATCTACTCAATATTCATTATATAATTAATTCAAAGTTGATTTTCTTGTGCATACGATATGTATACAAACTTCCAAATCAACAAAAACAAATTGGTAGGTCTCCTCCTAGTGTTGTATTTCCCAAAAAGGTACACATTAACTGTTTGCTCAATTGTTTATATTCAGAATACATACACCTACAACTGTCATATACCAGTATCAAGGGTTGTCTTAATTCATTTTTTCAAACTTAAAAGGGTTTATGTTCCCTGCGTGTATGTATGCAATTTAAGGAACTTCAGTTAGCGGCATTGTAAAAACAACGAATTATCAAACAGTTTTCCAATTCTTTTCATTGCCACATCTGTTAGTATGGAGTTTTAATCGAAAATGAATACATCAATAGCATTATTTATTCAGTTTTCCAATCATCGACTAGTTTAATGGAAATGAACACCTTAATCAAGTAGTCTTTATCCATAGTTTTCAAATTAGCATCTATTTACTAGTAAAAAAAATTCATCGAGTAAGCATGTCGAATATTTTTAAAATAAAAATGATAAGTAAGGCACGTTAATTTCATTCTGATCTTTATGTTTTGCGTTTCCAACATGCATTAGAAAATAGGAAAACATCGAATGAAAAGGCATAAAGTTATAAGTGATTAGCAAGATGAAGTGATGGTGGAGGGGATAAATTGTTTTCCATGCTTTGGTGACTTCTTGAAACTTCCAAAAAAAATTTATTATTTTTTATTTTGCATGTTAACTTCATTTTTCAAGTTTGTTCTTTCAAAACAATACATGTATCGTGCGCATTTTATTTGAAAAAACCAAAAACTAAAAAAGGTAAAACAAACAGGGCATTAGTCTTTGGCGTTTTAAACCCATGACAGTTCAGAGACCTTAACGATATGGTATTTTCTAAATACCCCTATGCTAGTATCTAACTAACTCCACAGCTTTTCATACGAATTTTTTTTTTTTTTTTCAAGCAAACTGTTATACATGGTGATTTGAAGCCACCACAAATTTTATGGCAGGATGAAAATTGCCATGCCAACCACCAAGTCCATTCAGTTCATGTAAATAAATCCACACAACCAACGTCACCGCCAATATAGTTCATCTAATACCTCAGCAGGTCTTATAGCTGGTCCATATGTACAGCAAAGGCGTGGTCGTCCTATGGTTTATGTTGGAGGAGGACGACATCAACTAGAATATATGGTTTGACAATGGCAACCTCGATATAGGGCTTCACATAACACCCATCATGGTACAGGTAAAGCATACACTAAATTACTACAGATGATTGACGCCTCATAAAATTCACAATGGAGCTTAAAAAATGTTGGACGGTTTAAAAATGTTGTATGCTTTAAAACCGTTGTACGTTCATTGTATATTACATTTTGTTACAAATGGATAAACATAGAAAAAAACTGTTTTTGATCATTTAACAAATGTACCATCAAACAATGTCATGACCATCATAGACAAATCTTCCGCAGTTGAAAATTGGGCATTCGAATTTTCAAAACGATCTTTGAAGTGAGTAACGACCACCGATCGATCTCTTGTCGAAACCTAATTTCATATGAAGAAGTTATTTTTGTTATAAGCAATGACTGAGTTATTTAGTGGACAACGATCGATACTTCCATCACATAAAATGGTCATCGAAGCTTATTCACAGAAAGCGACAACTGAATTTCAATTGCTAGTGTGCTATACATTCTTTTGTTGTATGTATTATTGTGTTTAGTATTTAAAATAAGGTACTCTGCATTTATGAATCAATATATTTGTTAAAGTAGCATGTCAAAATTTGTTGATTTTCGTAGCAAAATTCACAATTGTCACGACTGTAACGGCATAGACTATTAATTCTTGATTTACCAAAAAATAATTGGAACTACTAAGATACGTTGTCAAAAACATTTGCACGATTTATAGTTATGAAACAAATTAGCACGATTAGCAAAATTTTGATATTCAAAAAAAAATATGCGTAACCTCATTTACCTTAATTATTTGTCTAGACTAACTAATATGAAAAAAATCATATTGAAATTCTGATTGAAGTAAATAACTAAATTGCTGAATTCATTTTCCCTCAAAATTTTAATTTATGTTTGTGGTCAATCAAAATCATAATATTCTTTATCCATATTTCTTGAAGATTGTTAACAAATTAGACAGCTCAGATTTACAGCAACATAGCAAGATTATACCCATATTTTTATGCTACTAAACAAGATTCACTAGTCCTACCACTAATACGTAATATTGGAAAAAAATATAAAAATATAAAAATCTAAAAGTAAGTGGTGCATGCTCAACGGCTTGAGAGATTCAACAGTAAATACCTCGAGGAATATTGTTGTCCCGATTCAAGTTTGTAACTGTGATAGAAACATTACAAACTGCATGAGCCATCGGTCCGCGGGTAGGTAAAGTTGTTGTTTTTCCTTTCCTGTAAACTGTCAGACCAAAGACTTAGCATATGTGAGTTCCGCCCTTCAGTTTACTACATCATGGAAAGAAGAGAACTTGGGAATTCATGAAATAAATATTAGACAAAAAATTTGGAAAAGGTAAATTTGTCGCTACGAAGATGGTGGAATCGATGAGGAATGTTGAAATTTTGAGGGCACATTGGGGAATAGACCTGAACGATGGCAGCTAAAAATTGGAAAGAGCATTGCAATTCAGAACCATCACAATGCCTTTTCGATTTTATAGTTTGCAAGATCTAACTTGAAATGGTCTAATAGAAAATATAAAGAACGCATCATGCGAATCATGGTGAGTTATTTAAAACAAAGAATTATAATTTATCTTGATGAAAGATCTTAATGTCATACACTCTAGAATGTATAGATCAACCTTCGAAAACTTTTTTTTTTCCAATTTTAGCTATGGTTTGCAAGGCTCAACTTGAAGCGCTCTTGTAGAAGAGATGAAGAAGTTAACATGTGATAAATGGAGCAGGTGGAAAAGTTAACTTTTCTCTAACAGAGAAGATGCGGAAGATTTTTATTCTCTTTTTATATACGATAAGAATTTCTTTGTCAAAAGAAAGTCAGATCCTTTTGTCCATTTAAGACGATAAACAAAGATATGTTGAAATTGTTAAAATATTGAGAAAAATATAATATAGAGAAGAAGATGGGTAGAAGAAGAGACAAATAGCCATTAAAGGCTACATTTTAATGATATTTATAGACTTAGATCCTAAGTAAGTATACAACAAAAAAAACTATTCTACTATCATGGATACTGTATTATCCATGATTTATTACTTAACATATAATAACGATCTCTTAATGGAAACAAATATGATAAATCTTCATTTTTTTGCCAAAGTTAGTTAATCAATCTTTATTTGTGTCACATATTTGACACTTTCTTTTTTCTATAAAGGACCAATTTGAAATTCTTTGGAAAATTGTCATTATAATTTGCACTAGAAAATAGCATTTGAAATGGTCCTTCTTGAATACAGCCGAAAAATACATGTACATCACCACACATTATTTTAGTATTATTCTATTTCAATAAGTAATATTTCTTTCTTCTTTTGAACAAGTATACTGGGAAAGATCCTTTGAAAATTTTCCATTATAATATACCTTATAAAATAGCATTTGAAATGGTCCTCTGAATGCTTGAATGCGGTCAAAAAATTAATGATCATCAGTCCGAAACTTAATGTCATGCTTTTGTTTACCATTGATTTGTTGTACTCAAGATAGCATTTGAAAAACAACGATTATAATTTACACTAGAAAATAGCGTTTGAAAAGGTCCGTTAAATTCATAATAGGTTAGATATAACGCTGATTGGGTATAATCTATAAATATTCAAATCCTACTAAAAATGATAGCACTGACTAGATCAAAATACTGCTGGTAGGCTAAATATAACTTTGATTGGATAAAACCTAGAAATATTTCCATTATAATTTACAATAGAAAATAGCATTTGAAAAAAAATTATATTTATTTTCCTTAGAAAATAGCATTTGAAAAGGTCATTTAAATGCTTGATATGCTAAATATAACATTAATGGGTATAATCTAGAACCTTAAATGTATAACAATACTCGTTACTTGATAAACTACCACCTATTTAATAGCAAGTAATCTGTAGAAAACTTGACCACGTCAGTTATTCATTATTAAATAGAATATGGTCATTCACAATAAGTCCAACTTTCTCCATCACTCATTTATTTTCGCCGTTCTCCACTCTTTATTGTCGTTCGCCGTTATTCGCTACTGCTCGCCACCATTGACCCCCAACGTCATAGTTCTATCAAAGATTCAGATCAATCTAAATGCATAATTTTCTAAAATCCAATGATATTATAATTATTGTATATAATATATAAGATGTATAATATTTTATTAGCCATGATTATGATGTGTTGTATATAAGACATATAAAATATCAGCAGAAATTCACCTCCAGTACCATAAGACCATACACTTTACCGGTGTTGTAATATGACGTGAATAACATCCATAAACATCTAAAACAGATGAAACAGTGTAACGACCCAGTTTTTCAATCATCTAAATTTAGAATATTTGATTGGCTTTAAATATTTAAAAGTGAATTTTATAAGTTGAATAACTTATATTTCGAATATAGTTATTTATTTGGATAATTAAATTGTTAATTTAATATTTGAAATTTCATAAAAATAATTAAAATTTGAATTTAATAAGATTGAAAATGTTTTCTAAAGTTATTTTAAATGCTATTTGGATTTGAATAGAGGTAGCGAACTTCTAAAATTGAATTAAAAGTTAATTTATAGAAACTGGGAATTTTAATATTTAATTGACGTGTAAAATTAGTCATTTTGACACTATCTCGAATTTTGACAGAACTAGTTTCATTGGATCCGTAATAGTGAGTTATTATAGGATTTCAAATTTGATGTTAATCGGACTTACAGTTTGATCGTGCGAAGTTGAAATGCTTAGAAATTTATTTAAGTAAATTTATTTTAAATAATTTGACTCAAAAACCTATCTTCCAAATATGATTCCATTTTGTTTGGAATAGGAGTAAAACATTATAAATGCCGGACGGTACACTTCGTTTGAAGTTCAAAAAAATTTCGGATGAATAGTGTACAATTTTTTTTATATAAAAGGCCATCACTTTTCCATTTGTAAACAGAAACCTAACCCTAGGGCCGCCACCTTATATTTCAATGGCCTAGAAACTCCACACTCCCTCCTCGTTTATCTCTCCATCCACCTACTATTTTGAGAAACTTCCAACTAGGAAGTTGAAGAGCTCGAGGAGAGAGTCACATCCAAAGGTTGTGATCTGGATTGAAGCATCATGGTGGTTGCTAGGGAGGCACGTTCTAGCCGAGCTCATTGGTGTTTTTCCATCGATTGGGAGAGCTAGGGGGTGCGGTCCTCGGCCGATGGAGGAGGCGAGGTTGGGGCGCTCGATGGAGGTAGTTGATTGACTTCCTGTTGTCGATGGTGGCAGCGGCACAATGACGACGTGGAGCGTGATGGGTTAGGCGATGAGGAAGAAGCAGGAAAAGAAAGGGCGGCCGGATCGTGTTCTTCAAAAAGCAATGGCCTAGATTATTCCAAAGGTTTAAAATTTACAAAAAGTTGTAAATTATATATTAAATTCGTGTAAACTTGTAAATTGCATAACTTATTCATACAAGGACGGATTTGCACGAAATAAACAGCATTGGGTTCGTACATGCAAACACTATACGATAGAGATGGATTGGATCAATTTGGGGCTATGAAAATTTTGGTTAAAATTAAACGTGCGTTTAATTTTAATCTAAATAAATTGCTATCGCGACGACTGCAGCCAAAGTGAGTACAACTCACTCTTTCTCACTCGCTTATATTTCTATATATGCGAGAATAGTTTTATATATGATGATTGATGATTGTTTGAGTGATACATGATATATTATGAATATTGATTGGTTTGGATATATTTTCCGCCTATTTTAGCAAATGCAACTCTATATGTTCCCTTGTATGAGCCGATGGCCCTTTGTACATGCATCTGCCTCGAAGCGGACATTCTACATATTTTCTCATATCTATATTTGCTGCAGTAACAGGTTGGAGAGATCCAACGGGATTCCTCAACGTTGATTTTATTTACAGATATTGTTATATATTCTATTATCATGTGATATATGATATATGGAGGCCATGATTGATATGATTGATGTGAATTGCCTTTTTTGGTGCTTTTGCAGTATTGGGCCATATTTTGAAAATTTAAAAATATTAAAATGATGAATTTAATTTAAGAAGGATTTCAAAGTGATTTTGAAAATATATACATGTTAATAATTTTTGAATTGTTAAAAAATGGATTTATTTCAAACAAATAAAAGTTATAATTTTTTTATGTTATGAAAATTATGGCTTGGTGAAATATAAGCAGAATATGTCTTTTGAAATATGAAGTTAACTAATTGTTAAAATAAGTAAAATTGAAATTTTGGACTTATTATAAATAGTTTATATATAAGATTTATAAAATTGATATTTTAATGGAATTATAAAGTGTTTTATAAATATTAGAAATGGAATTGTAATCAAATTAATATATGGATTTGCAATTGAAATTTAGAAATAAACTTATAATGGATTTTATAAATAATAAGATTTGAAAGGAATGAATTTGTAAATAAGAGTTTTATAAGTATTAACTTATAATTTAATTTTGAATTATAAATGAGATATAAATAGGATTTGTTAATAAAGGAATTTTGTATATGGAAGTCTATAAAATATAAATGGAATTTATAAACATTGTTTTATATATGTGAAATCAATTTAATTTGATAAGTTAAATATGAAAGTTTATTAAATGAATCATATTCATGATTTTGGACAGTGAATAACCTTTTAAATTAGTTATATAGAAGTAATGAATTTGGTAAAGGAATTATATTCACGATTTTGGATAGTGAATAACCCTTTATGTTAAATGTGTAGAAGTAATGAATTTGATAAAAGAATTATATTTATGATTTTGGATAATGAATAATTCTTTAAATAAAATGGATGTTTTGGAAAGTGATATTATAAAATGGAGTTAAATGGTTTGAAAATAAAATAATTTACAGATTTACTTACAATTAAATAAGTACATGAAAATGATTTCCAAATGTCCAATAAGTGAAATGGTTTTGAATATCATCTTTTTAAATATATTTTGAAGTGAATAACTGGGAATCTTTTAAATTATAAACGATTAATGAAATCAGGCCCAGTGACTACTTAAGTGCTAGATTTTATTCGTTGCTTTGATAGTCAAATAACCGACTATCAAATTTGGCCATTTTAGTTCCTCAACTTGATGTGGAAACTAATTAGTCGTACACTTAGTACGCAACTGACTGTGTAGGCTTCATTATCGTTTATGTTGAGAATGTTGATTCGTATATTGCGGAGTGATTACACCACTCTATCGAGCTTCCTTCTTGGCCGAAGGATAGTAAGTTGAAAGTTAGAGACGTGATAAGCCTATGAGACTTGGTTTCTGTGTGAGGCTAAGAAATGCATATGTGTTGTTGGTGCGAAGAGACCAGGATCATATTTATTTGAAAACCACTTCGGACCAAAATTTATACGATGATTATGCAGGTTGGTCGATGATATTGGGATTTTCATAGTGAAGGGCTGCTTGTTGATTGTTGGGGTTGAAATCCCAATATACATCAAGTAGCAGGAGTCTCTTCGTCATGAAATATCCAGTGTAAAGACTATTCGCTAATAATCCTAGGGATTTCCAGTTCCAATAGGACCATAGCTGTTGAACCGTATACCAAGGTGAACAATGAGTGCACAATCGCTGATTTGTGGTTCGTCCCATAAGACCATAGTGCGAGTGGAAGCTCATTAATCAATTTCTCTTTAGCTCTAGTCAGTCACTTCTTCATGGTGGATTTGATGGTTTTGTTCACTGCTTTCACTTGCGCATTTGCTTGTGGGTAGGCTATCGTGAAAAAGCTCTTCTTGATCCAGTAACACTTGCAAAAGTCCTTGAACTCGATGCTCTCAAAACGAGTCCCGTTCTTCGTGATAATTTCTGCCATTCTTCAAACCTACCACTAATATCTTCCATTTTAAATTTAATTACCTTTTTAGTAGTTATTACGGCAAGTGATTCCACGTCATCCTCTTTCATAAAGTAATCAACTGCAACGAAAGCGTATTTAGCTCCTCCTCGTGCTATCAGTAGTACACTAATTATATCGATCTTTGTGTAAATTTTGAAGGTTGGGCTATCAAGATCTTAGCGGATCTTTGGCATCGATGACACCGTCTATTGTAGTTTGTTGAATCTCGATTTATTGTTAGCTAGAAATATCTGTAGCGGATGTCTTATTCGCCTGTGTTTTCCCCTCGGTGTGTTTACCAAAACTACATTCGTGAATTTCCAGAAGAATCTACATATCTTCATCCTTGGTCACATGCCTGAACAAAGGGGAGGAGAATCCTCTCATTTATAGCACTCTACATGTATTACGAATTGTGGTGCCTTTCAAATGAGCTTCTTTTGTTTGTTCCGGTCTTCGAGGAGTATTCCCCTGAGTAGGTAGTCCTTTATTGGCGCTATCCACGACTCTTCCTTCACTATAGTTTCTAGAACTCAATCAATGTTCATTTGATTTAAGCTAGGAGTATCCAATACTACCACTGGAACCAATCCCATCAGCTGTACTTCTTCAGAACCGGCAAGCTAGCTAAGTAATCGGCCTTCATATTCTCCTTTGTAGGATTGTGATATGTCATGTAGTGTTCAAGTCATTGAGCAACTCCTAATCCTTTGAAATGTAAGGGGCGATTTTTGCGCTCTTAGCTTGACATTCCCTACTAATCCGGTAGACGATTAGTTGGGAGTCGTTGTAGATATGCAAAAAAAATTATTCCCAACTCTTTCGCAATCTTCAGTACTGCTACCAATGCCTCATATTCCGCCTCGTTGTTGGTGGCAGGAAATTCAAGCTTTAGGGCATAGAAAATTGACCATCTTTTGGGAGTTTCGTGCATAACTCCCGATCCCTGCTCATGAGCAGAATCCGTTTGACACACCACCAGCGAATAATTTCCATTGGGACACTGTGATCACTGTTCGAAACAAAACTCGAACTCTCGCTGGATGCAAATCTTAATTACTTTGAAGACAACCAGAAAATCAAACTACTTTGATAACTCAAACATCCTCTAGAGATGCTTCCATCCAAACAAAGATTGTTTAGAGAACTTCCGAACCATCGCAAGTCACTTTTGCGATTTTCCTTAATTCAGATCCCAAGAAATCGTTCTCACTTCAAAATTCAGAACAGCTAAAGCCTTCAAAATAAGAAACTAGTGGTCCATCTCTTAACCACTAACATCACACCCAACTGAGCTTCCAGAAGAAATGGACAAGCTCCACCATCTACTTGGACTACTAACAGAAGAATCACAGAGACTTCTGAACCAACAAAGAAAAATGCCACTCACTGCTGCTACTGCTACTGCGGCCAAAAACTTCCTTATCCAAAAGCTCATCGAATCCCAAAGCTATACCAGCCACTTCACAACAGAGTCTTCCAAAAGAGAGATATCTCTCGGGAATCTCGCTCCCAAACCAAACACAAACACTCTGCCAAACTGAGTTTCAAACTCAAATACAGACATAACTCCCTCCTAAGGTTACCAAAATATCCTTGCTGGCTTCAGAACCCCCAACTGATCCAAACTCAAGAAAATCCACTCACACGAGTGCTACCAAGCTTAATATCCAAAGATAAACTCCGAATCTTGAAAAGATTTCCTTCATAGGTCAATAAAATCCTTCGCACAAAACTGCAGAACTAATCAAGATGCCCAATGCGGCCCTAGCAGATTCATTACCAATCTCAAACACTAGAACTCCAACCACTGGTAGTTGTGTTACACATACCACTACTCTATCTACCTTTATTACTTATATTGGAAAACTTGAACGGGTAACCCAATCTAATAGGTAGAAATAAATAATATATATATATATTAAAAAATTACAAATACGCTCTCTCAAGAAGGACACCACTCCATAGTCTAGGTATTCGCTCAACCTAAAGCTCTGATACCACAATGTAATGACCCAACTTCCATCCTCCAGGAAGAAGCATCTCTAAGAAGAAAGAAAGGATAGAAAAGAGAAAAGAAAGGAAAGAAAGAAACAGACAACATCAGAATCTCACAGCGGAATCGAATAAATTATAATATATCACATAAAACTTTACATAGTATCATATACATCAGAGTTAAAAAGTTAATACAACACAAACTAGATAGTTATAAACTTCTATCTAGCAATTACAATTCAAGTACATCGGAGAAACATAAACAATTCAAACACAGCGGAACCACCATATATATCTACACGCTGAAGCCTCCTGCTCCATTATCTCCTCCAGAACTCGTCAAAGCAATCCTAAAACACTTGACTACTCATACGTAATATGAGTACCCAAGAGTTTAATAAAACAGAAAATAAACACTCAGGTCAAACAAGGGTCTGGTGTGAGTAAACGGGAATAAAAGTTGCTTAACTTTAGAAAATCCTTTGAAAAACAAAGTGTATCACGTAAGACTTCCCACACATAAACATGGAAAAGTTTTTACCTCACGCTAACCAAAACATTTGATAGGAAATCCAGTGATATTATAATAGTGTCTAGGGTTTTCAAAATAAGATACAGAAATAGCTGGAATGCTTACATCTCACGTTCCAACATAGTTGGGCACAATCAAAACCGTACATGCACTTATTGGATTTTTGGATTCCATCAATGGCAGGGCTACTGGGGTACCGCCCGTCACAGTACGTGGCCTAGATCACTGTACCGAGGAGTACTCCCACTCCTCTGCAACACAAGGCCGGACCCATTCCTTACTGAATAGTTCCGAACAAGACCACCCCGGCGATTCTAGCTAGTAATCGCCCCACACAGCCGAAATATAAAGGGGCATCTAGACAGGGATGTATCTTGCTCTCCAGTGGGAGCTACCTATGAAGCCTTGCTGCACCTCCCCTGTTTTAGACATTCCCGGTTGATGAGGCTTGAGGCTGCGATTACCTTAATAGGACATATCAATCTTAGAATGCTCATCGTCCACCTGACGATGTTCTGAAAGCATTGAATCCGTACAAGTTCGTTTCGGGTTCGAACCAAACCGAAGGCACTATCTCGTTGCACTCATTTTGGAATCACCCTCAGAGTCAACGACCATAGCCCTTGCACTCTAAATCTCTATCTCGAACCTATAAGCACTATTCCGTCAAACTCATTACAGAATCACCCACAGTGTTATACTGACGTATAGCCCTTACACCTCGAGTCTTCACTTTCTCCACTTGGATTAACGACCTAACGTTTAATTGGAATCGATGTGGTTTTCGGACATCCAAATATGGAAATCCGATCCCGGTCTCACCGAAACCAAACGCCGTTTTAATGTCCAAGTTGTACTTAAGGGTTTTAAATAATTAACTCATTTCATTATTATCTATTTCACAAGTTAGATAAACTACTTATCACAATAGATAATCATATCCTTATCATAAACAGATAATTTGTATCAATATCATAAACAGATAATCATCACACTCAGATAATCCATCACAAACCATCATACTTTAACCAAACATCCATATCATACAAAAACAACTCATCTCATTACTGAGATCACAACCATTCAATCAATAACATCCATAAACAATGATTTATCAACCATCAATTATAATTAATTTAAAATGAATTAAATTAATTACAACCATCTGTAATTAATTTAAATTAAATTAAATTAATTACTCATTTAAATCCTGCTTAACATCCATTAATTAATTAACCCAGTTAATTAATTATTCACTAAGTATATAACTTGATTAAACAACTTTCGATTAATCCTCCTCTAATTACAATAAGTAATTAGTCCTTAATTAATTTTACAAAATTAATTAACCTAAATCATAAATAATTAATATTTAATTACTTCATTAATTAACTATAATTAATTACATTTATCCTTAACTAATTACAATTCATTAACCACTTAATAATTGATTATTTCTTACTGAAACAATCCTTAATTACATCATTAATTATATTAATTAATGATTTATAATTAAAATTAATAACTTTATTTATTACATTTAGTAATTAATCTAAAATTAAAATACAATTATTAATCACCTTTGATTAATATTAAACCAGTAACTAACTGCCCTTAATTACTCATTAACAAATTAATTATCTTCACAATTGATTATCTCCATTAATTAATCCCTTGATTAATTTCAAAGTAATTACCAAAATTACTTAATTAAAGATCATCTTAATTAATTACATTCCAGTAATTATCACTTATTACTTCTCTAAGTAGTCCTGCTCCATTAATTACCTTAAGTAATTATTCTTATTAAATCATTAAAGATTTACTTAAATTAATTAAACTAAATTAATTAACTTAACAAATCACATTATCAAAATTAATTACAATAAGTAATTAATTCTTTAATTACTTTTAAGTAATTAGACTTAACAATTTAAAACTAATTACCTTAAATTAATTAATCTAATTAATTATAAAATTTTAATCATATTAATAAAATTCTTAATTATCCTTGGATAATTATCATTATTAATTAATAATATTTCCTTAAAATATTTCCTTAAGAAAATTATCTTTAATTAATCATCATTAATCATTTCTAATTAAATAAATTTTTAAATCATTATTTAAAATAAATAAATCCCTTAATTTAATTCCTTTATTATCTTAATTATCTTAAGATAATTTATTTAATTATAAATGATTTCATTAACATTCAAAATGTATTTTAAATAATACAACTCTAAATTAAATTCAAATTCCATTTTAAACTTTAAAATTTCAAAATGTTTTACTATTTAAGCATTATTCAAAATTTTAAATAAATTATAACTTAAAATGAAAGTGTAAACATTCATTACTTAAGTAAACAAATTTTGAATCCAAATTAAATTAAGTTTATTAAAGAAATCAAATTTTTGTAATAAACTGATTATTTAAACTTCTCAAGTTTTCAAGTTAAACATTTCAAGCTTTTTCAAATATTAAAGAAAGAAATCTTCAAGTAAAAACATTTATCTGAAATCAATTCATCTTTGAAATTTACTTAAAACATTGAATTTTATCAATATTTTAAAAATTTATAAACTGCATAAATTTAAACTGGATTCTATTAACCTGAAAATTTTCTTTTTAATTTAAACCTGATTTTCAACTCAATATAAATCTTGTTCAAATTTAAATATTTTCATTTTAAAACTTTGAATTTAAAAAGGTTCATCTGAATTCAAATTGATCCTAACTTGGTATTTAAATTCTTCCCAAAATCCTAATTTAAAATTTTAAATACATCAAATTCTAAAAACCGCACAATTACAGGTTTTACAACCTGAACAAATACTTAATGTAAATTTTGCTTTAAAAATTTAAAATTTCAATTTAAAACTTTGAAATTCAAAAGCTCATCTGAACTAACATTTTAAACTTTGCATTTTAAAAAAAAACAATTGAAATTCTAATTCAAGAATTTGAATTCCAACTTAAATGTATAAAACTGCAAATTCCAGGTTTTTAACATCCTGAACCAACAATTACCCGAGACATATAAATATTAGTTCGAGTTCTCATGGCCTAATCCCCGAGTCAAATCCCATTCCACCCGAGTATTACCCGAGTCACTTTCCTGCACAACCCAGAAAAACTTCACCAGAAAATTTTGTGCACGGTGCATATGCACCGGTGCTCAGATCATCACCAGCCACCCTAGGTACCCTCCCCATGTCACCGACAATCATCCCACTTGATCATGACTGCCATAATCCCCACTGCAGCCCGTAATTTGAAATCAAGGAATCCAACCACACCTGAAAACATCACAGCAACATACACCCAAACCTGTCAACGGCTTACAAACCCTCCTCCGACCATCTTATCACCTACGACACCGGCCATTCCTTCGCCTATGTCTCCTCTTCCAATTCCCAAAGTTCTATGTCACTCGATGCTCCATAGCAATCAAAAAAGCAACAATTAACCGACCACCCCCAAACTAGGTTAACACAAAAGAATACATCGTCGTCGCCACCACGTCCAACTGCACCGCCTTACACTATTTTTCCTTGCCCCTCTGATCACTCCTCCATCACCACAAGGAACCCTGAACATCCCAGTCCACTTGATCGCCCAAGAATCGACAATAACCCAATTTTGTTCAATACAGGCAAGCACACTCAATAATTTTTTATAAAATGTGATATTTGTTTTAAAATTCACAACTTCAATCATGCATTCAGGTCACAAAACTGTTTTAATGATTTAAGATGTTTGATATTTGTTTTATTTTCAATGATGACTGATTTGGGGTTTTTCAGAGGCATCGGATTATAATTAAACTAAAATATAATTTATAATCCTAAATCTATATTAAACAAACACATTTTGTTCACAAAACAAATCCTAACTGAGAATCAATCAAGAGGAAATGGGTTTTATTTAAAGATTCTTATTTTTTTTTTAAAACAGAAACAAGTATCAGGCAACATTCATAGGTGTACTTATACATATATACACAGATTATTATCACAAAACAATTATACCAACCTGATTATCTTTATCAATAAACATACAACATATAACTCAAACCTTTTGCATTTGTGAGGTTACTTACTTAAAAGAAGACAGAGCATTTTTTTTTCTTTTTATCTACAGCAGTTTGATTTTTTTTTCTTTTCCAAATGACAGTTTTGTTTAAACATGATTTTTAGCACATTGCTTAAGTATTAATTCTAAAAGAAAGCTCTGTTTTTAAAATAGATGTTTACTCACCTTAATTGAAGAGGCAGAGAACAATGTTCTTCCTGTAACAGTTTTCCTCTGGATTTGAATCTGGAGTTTTCCATCTTGCTTTTTGAATTAAATTTTCTTGTTGAAATTACTGTTGAATCTGATTAGTTTACTTCCAATTTTGAATACTAAATTACTAGCTTGCAGTTGAATTGAATTTTAGCAGCTGACCCATATCTTCTTTGGTTTTAGATTTGTAGCTGATCTTCATAAAGATTACAGAGTTGAAAATTTGAGCAGATTGTTGAATTTTCATTTTCTATTGCTAGAGTTTTGAAGTTGATCTCAAATTGATGTTGAAACTTGATTTCTGGTAAAACAGTTTGCAGATTTGGTCTGCAGATTTTGATAGAATTGTATTTTGTTTTGCAGATTTTTATATTGAATTTGGTTTTCAATTTCCTTTTCTAAAATCTGATTTCAGATTCATTGAAGAGAATGATTTTTTTTTTAAACAAAATGCATTGCTATGTTTTCTTATCAATTTTTTTTTTTAAAACAATGCCACTTGTTAACCAATGTTATAGATTAAGTACAAGTGTCTTCTTCATGTGTTAAATGCTTAACACATATGCAATTTCATATTAAAAGAGATTTCTTAATTTATAAATGTTTTGTTACAAATTTTAGCCTTACATGTTCACATGAAAACTTCTTTTATAAAATTACTCATTTTAAATGTTTGTTTGAATATTTTTCAAAATAATATTCTTATAAAACTAAATTTCAAAAGAGAAGATTTAAAAAATATTAATGTTGAATTTATTTTATTCAAGAGTTTTAAATCAAAATACTATATTCTAATATGAATGAATTAAATCTTATTTCAATAAAACAAAACAAACTTTTATTATAAAATAAAATTTAAACTATATTTATTTTTATAAACAAAACAAATACCTACTTACATTTCTATGAAGATATAAGAAAAGACTTTTAAATTTATCTTTGGAAAGTTTTCAATACTAATTTAAATCAAATTAACCAATTTATACGTTTATATATATAATAGATTTGAAAATATTCTTATTAAATTTAAATTTAAATTAAGATCAAATCTTTTATTTACAATGTATAAACATATATTCATTATAAATAAAACATCTTTGAATCAGCTTAGAAAGATAATTTTATCATTTAAACATTTTTAACTTTGAAAAGAATATCATTTAACAAACTAAATAATCATTAATTTTAAAAGGATAAATTCTGTTTTGAATTAAATTATTAAATCAATATTTCACATTTTAAAATATTTATTAATGAAATTATTAAATAAATATTGCTTAAATTCCCGGGACATCACATTCCTCCCTCCTTAAAAGAATTTCGTCCCCGAAATTTAAAAGCAAAGGTAATTTAATAATACCATACAGATTTAAATTAAAAAAATAGCAAACATATGCTGTCAACCAAATACTAGCAACCATAGCAATTAATTCAACCAATTAAACCAATCTAATTATCCAGACAAATTCTGGATAAAATTCCTTCGAGTTTCCCCAAGCATATATATATATATATATATATATATATATATATATATATATATATATATATATATATATATATAACCGGGATACTCGCTTTACAGAATATAAACTAACTACACCACACAGATCTAGAGCTCCTATATATCTAGATCTACAAATCTAAACAAGATACAGGACTACAGACAAGTCCTGATCAACTTCCAAATTTCTCAGTACTATTGATTCCAGGACCAGTAATAAACCATACACGTACTCCCTCAGAGATACGTGAAATACATAACAAATTCCAGACATCCAAACTGGAAATTCAATCATGTAGATCAAACACTTAACTCTCAAGAGAACACAGAAAGATCCAATACTCTTATCCACAAATCTCTCTTGGCGATCCTGGGCTGCCTCCAACCTTCTAGATCAATCCAATCTTCACAGATCCTACACAGAACAAATCTGGACAAAGAAATAATCGATCTCCAGATCCTACTCAACAAAATGGTTCTCTCAAGATCCATCAAAATCCACCACACAGACTTTACTACACAACATCAGATGTCTCCAAAATATATTTCCTGTAGAAATCTTCTGATACAAGTTAAAACACAAATTCCCAAAGAATCAAGCGTTGCTTAAATTCTGGAATAGCTGCCACCATGCTTCCACTGCGCAACTCTGATTTGAAAATACTATTGATGAGCACAAGTATAAACTTGATCAACTTATCTCGGAACATTGTTCATCAAATTCCATAAAATTTTAGTGACCTATCCGATTCAGTCACAAACACCACAGCAAAAATTCAACCAGAAAACTAGATCCGATGAATCCTACCAGCTGAAGCAGATCTCCTCTCAAAGAACTTCCTACTATGCTGATCCACCTGAAAAGCTTCCAGAGCCAATTCGAAACAAAACTCAAACTCTCGATGGATGCAAATTTTAATTACTTTGAAGACAACCAGAAAATAAAACTACTTTGATAACTCAAACATCCTCTAGAGATGCTTCCATCCAAACAAAGATTGTTCAGGGAACTTCCAAACCATCGCAAGTCACTTTTGCGGTTTTCCTTAATTCAGATCCCAAGAAATCGTTCTCATTCAAAATTCAGAACAGCTAAAGCCTTCAAAATAAGAAACTAGTGGTCCATCTCTTAACCACTAACATCACACCCAACTGAGCTTCCAGAAGAAATGGACAAGCTCCACCATCTGCTCGGACTACTAACAGAAGAATCACAGAGACTTCTGAACCAACAAAGAAACATGCCACTCACTCCTGCTACTGCTACTGCGGCCAAAAACTTCCTTATCCAAAAGCTCATCGAATCCCAAAGCTACACCAGCCACTTCACAACAGAGTCTTCCAAAAGACAGATATTTCTCGGGAATCTCGCTCCCAAACCAAACTCAAACACTCTGCCAAACTGAGTTTCAAACTCAAATGCAGACAGAACTCCCTCCTAAGGTTGCCAAAATATCCTTGCTGGCTTCAGAACCCCCAACTGATCCAAACTCAAGAAAATCCACTCACACGAGTGCTACCAAGCTTAAAATCCAAAGATAAACTCCGAATCTCGAAAAGATTTCCTTCATAGATCAATAAAATCCTTCGCACCAAACAGCAGAACTAATCAAGATGCCCAATGCTGCCCTAGCAAATTCATTACCAATCTCAAACACTAGAACTCCAACCACTGGTAGTTGTGTTACACATACCACTACCCTATCTACCTTTATTACTTATATTGGAAAACCTGAACGGGTAACCCAATTTAATAGGTAGAAATAAATAATATATATATATTAAATAATTACAAATATGCTCTCTCAAGAAGGACACCACTCCATAGTCTAGGTATTCGCTCAACCTAGAGCTCTGATACCACAATGTAATGACCCAACTTCCATCCTCCAGGAAGAAGCATCGCTAAGAAGAAAGAAAGGATAGAAAAGAGAAAAGAAAGGAAAGAAAGAAACAGACAACATCAGAATCTCACAGCGGAATCGAATAAATTATAATATATCACATAAAACTTTACATAGTATCATATACATCAGAGTTAAACAGCTAATACAACACAAACTAGATAGTTATAAACTTCTATCTAGCAATTACAATTCAAGTACATCAGAGAAACATAAACAATTCAAACACAGCGGAACCACCATATATATCTACACGCTGAAGCCTCCTGCTCCATTATCTCCTCCAGAACTCGTCAAAGCAATCCTAAAACACTTGACTACTCATACGTAATATGAGTACCCAAGAGTTTAATAAAACAGAAAATAAACACTCAGGTCAAACAGGGGTCTGGTGTGAGTAAACGGGAATAAAAGTTGCTTAACTTTAGAAAATCCTTTGAAAAACAAAGGGTATCACGTAAGACTTCCCACACATAAAAATGGAAAAGTTTTTACCTTACGCTAACCAAAACTTTTGATAGAAAATCCAGGGATATTATAATAGTGTCTAGGGTTTTCAAAATAAAATACAGAAATAGCTGGAATGCTTACATCTCACGTTCCAACATAGTTGGGCACAATCAAAACCGTACAGGCACTTATTGGATTTTTGGATTCTATCAATGTCATGGCTACTGGGGTACCGCCCGTCACAGTACGTGGCCTAGATCACTGTACCGAGGAGTACTCCCACTCCCCTGCAACACAAGGCCGGACCCATTCCTTACTGAATAGTTCCGAATAAGACAACCCCGGCGATTCTAGCTAGTAATCGCCCCACACAACCGAAATATGAAGGGATATCTAGACAGGGATGTATCTTGCTCTCCAATGGGAGCTACCCACGAAGCCTTGCTGCACCTCCCCTGTTTTAGCCATTCCCGGTTGATGAGGCTTGAGGCTGCGATTACCTTAATAGGACATATCAATCTTAGAATGCTCATCGTCCACCTAACGATGCTATGAAAGCATTTAATCCATACAAGTTCGTTTTGGGTTCGAACGAAACCGAAGGCACTATCTCGTTGCACTCATTTTGGAATCACCCTCAGAGTCAACGACCATAGCCCTTGCACTCTAAATCTCCATCTCGAACCTATAAGCACTATTCGGTCAAACTCATTACGGAATTGCCTACAGAGTTATACTGACGTATAGCCCTTACACCTCGAGTCTTCACTTGCTCCACTTGGATTAACGACCTAACGTTTAATTGGAATCGATGTGGTTTTCGGACATCCAAATATGAAAATCCGATCCCGGTCTCACCAAAACCAAACGCCATTTTAATGTCCAAGTTGTACTTAAGGGTTTTAAATAACTAACTCATTTCATTATTATCTATTTCACAAGTTAGATAAACTACTTATCACAATAGATAATCATATCTTTATCATAAACAGATAATCTGTATCATTATCACAAACAGATAATCATCACACTCAGATAATCCATCACAAACCATCATACTTTAACCAAACATCCATATCATACAAAAACAACTCATCCCATTACTGAGATCACAACCATTCAATCAATAACATCCATAAACAATGATTTATCAACCATCAATTATAATTAATTTAAAATGAATTAAATTAATTGCAACCATCTCTAATTAATTTAAATTAAATTAAATTAATTACTCATTTAAATCCTGCTTAACATCCATTAATTAATTAACCCAGTTAATTAATTATCACTAAGTATATAACTTGATTAAACAACTTTTGATTAATCCTCCTCTAATTACAATAAGTAATTAGTCCTTAATTAATTTTACAAAATTAATTAACCTAAATCATAAGTAATTAATATTTAATTGCTTCATTAATTAACTATAATTAATTACATTTATCCTTAATTAATTACAATTAATTAATCACTTAATAATTGATTATTTCTTACATAAACAATCCTTAATTACATCATTAATTATATTAATTAATGATTTACAATTAAAATTAATAACTTTATTAATTACATTTAGTAATTAATCTAAAATTAAAATACAATTATTAATCACCGTTGATTAATATTAAACCAGTAACTAACTGCCCTTAATTACTCATTAACAAATTAATTATCTTCACAATTAATTATCTCCATTAATTAATCCCTTGATTAATTTCAAAGTAATTACCAAAATTACTTAATTAAAAATCATCTTAATTAATTACATTCCAGTAATTATCACTTATTACTTCTCTAAGTAATCCTGCTCCATTAATTACCTTAAGTAATTATTCTTATTAAATCATTAAAGATTTACTTAAATTAATTAAACTAAATTAATTAACTTAACAAATCACATTATCAAAATTAATTACAATAAGTAATTAATTCTTTAATTACTTTTAAGTAATTAGACTTAACAATTTAAAACTAATTACCTTAAATTAATTAATCTAATTAATTATAAAATTTTAATCATATTAATAAAATTCTTAATTATCCTTGGATAATTATCATTATTAATTAATAATATTTCCTTAAAATATTTCCTTAAGAAAATTACCTTTAATTAATCATCATTAATCGTTTCTAATTAAATAAATTTTTAAATCATTATTTAAAATAAATAAATCCCTTAATTTAATTCCTTTATTATCTTAATTATCTTAAGATAATTTATTTAATTATAAATGATTTCATTAACATTCAAAATGTATTTTAAATAATACAACTCTAAATTAAATTCAAATTCCATTTTAAACTTTAAGATTTCAAAATGTTTTACTATTTAAGCATTATTCAAAATTTTAAATAAATTATAACTTAAAATGAAAGTGTAAACATTCATTACTTAAGTAAACAAATTTTGAATCCAAATTTAATTAAGTTTATTAAAGAAATCAAATTTTTGAAATAAACTGATTATTTAAACTTCTCAAGTTTTCAAGTTAAACATTTCAAGCTTTTTCAAATATTAAAGAAAGAAATCTTCAAGTAAAAACATTTATCTGAAATCAATTCATCTTTGAAATTTACTTAAAACATTGAATTTTATCAATATTTTAAAAATTTATAAACTGTATAAATTTAAACTGGATTCTATTAAATTGAAAATTTTCTTTTTAATTTAAACCTGATTTTCAACTCAATATAAATCTTGTTCAAATTTAAATATTTTCATTTTAAAACTTTGAATTTAAAAAGGTTCACCTGAATTCAAATTGATCCTAACTTGGTATTTAAATTCTTCCCAAAATTCTAATTTAAAAATTTAAATACATCAAATTCTAAAAACCGCACAATTGCAGGTTTTACAACCTGAACAAATACTTAATGTAAATTTTGCTTTAAAAATTTAAAATTTCAATTTAAAACTTTGAAATTCAAAAGCTCATCTGAACTAACATTTTAAACTTTGCATTTTAAAAAAAACAATTGAAATTCTAATTCAATAATTTGAATTCCAACTTAAATTTATAAAATTGCAAATTTCAGGTTTTTAACATCCTGAACCAACAACTACCCGAGACATATAAATATTACTTCGAGTTCTCATGGCCTAATCCCCGAGTCAAATCCCATTCCACCCGAGTATTACCCGAGTCACTTTCCTGCACAACCCAGAAAAAGTTCACCAGAAAATTTTGTGCACGGTGCATATGCACCGGTGCTCAGATCATCACCAGCCACCCTAGGCAACCTCCCCATGTCGCCGACAATCATCCCACTTGATCACGACTGCCATAATCCCCACTGCAGCCCGTAATTTGAAATCATGGAATCCAACCACACCTGAAAACATCACAGCAACATACACCCAAACCTGTCAACGGCTTACAAACCCTCCTCCGACCATCTTATCACCTACGACACCGGCCATTCCTTCGCCTATGTCTCCTCTTCCAATTCCCAAAGTTCTATGTCACTCGATGCTCCATAGCAATCAAAAAAGCAACAATTAACCGACCACCCCCAAACTAGGTTAACACAAAAGAATACATCGCCGTTGCCACCACGTCCAACTGCACCGCCTTACACTATTTTTCCTCGCCCCTCTGATCACTCCTCCATCACCACAAGGAACCATGAACATCCCAGTCCACTTGATCGCCCAAGAATCGACAATAACCCAATTTTGTTCAATACAGGCAAGCACACTCAACAATTTTTTATAAAATGTGATATTTGTTTTAAAATTCACAACTTCAATCATGCATTCAGGTCACAAAACTGTTTTAATGATTTAAGATGTTTGATATTTGTTTTATTTTCAATGATGACTGATTTGGGGTTTTTCAGAGGAAACATATTATAATTAAACTAAAATATAATTTATAATCCTAAATCTATATTAAACAAACACATTTTGTTCACAAAACAAATCCTAACTGTGAATCAATCAAGAGGAAATGGGTTTTATTTAAAGATTCTTAGTTTTTTTTTTAAAACAGAAACAAGTATCAGGCAACATTCATAGGTGTACTTATACATATATACACAGATTATTATCACAAAACAATTATACCAACCTGATTATTTTTATCAATAAACATACAACATATAAGTCAAACCTTTTGCATTTGTGAGGTTACTTACTTAAAAGAAGACAGAGCATTTTTTTTCTTTTTATCTACAGCAGTTTGATTTTTTTTTTCTTTTCCAAATGACAGTTTTGTTTAAACTTGAGTTTTAGCACATTGCTTAAGTATTAATTCTAAAAGAAAGCTCTGTTTTTAAAATAGACGTTTACTCACCTTAATTGAAGTGGCAGAGAACAATGTTCTTCCTGTAACAGTTTTCCCCTGGATTTGAATCTAGAGTTTTCAATCTTGCTTTTTGAATTAAATTTTCTTGTTAAACTTGCTGTTGAATCTGATGAGTTTACTTCCAATTTTGAATACTAAATTACTAGCTTGCAGTTGAATTGAATTTTAGCAGCTGACCCATATCTTCTTTGGTTTTAGATTTGTAGTTGATCTTCATAAAGATTACAGAGTTGAAAATTTGAGCAGATTGTTGAATTTTCATTTTCTATTGCTAGAGTTTTGAAGTTGATCTCAAATTGATGTTGAAACTTGATTTCTGGTAAAACAGTTTGCAGATTTGGTCTGCAGATTTTGATAGAATTGTATTTTGTTTTGCATATTTTTATATAGAATTTGGTTTTGAATTTCCTTTTCTAAAATCTGATTTCAGATTCATTGAAGAGAATGGTTTTTTTTTAAACAAAATGCATTGCTATGTTTTCTTATCAAATTTTTTTAAAACAATGCCACTTGTTAACTAATGTTATAGATTAAGTACAAGTGTCTTCTTCATGTGTTAAATGCTTAACACATATACAATTTCATATTAAAAGAGATTTCTTAATTTATAAATGTTTTGTTACAAATTTTAGCCTTACATGTTCACATGAAAACTTCTTTTATAAAATTACTCATTTTAAATGTTTGTTTGAATATTTTTCAAAATAATATTCTTTTAAAACTAAATTTCAAAAGAGTAGATTTAAAAAAAAATGTTGAATTTATTTTATTCAAGAGTTTTAAATCAAAATACTCTATTCTAATATGAATGAATTAAATCTTATTTCAATAAAACAAAACAAACTTTTATTATAAAATAAAATTTAAGCTATATTTATTTTTATAAACAAAACAAATACCTACTTACATTTCTATGAAGATATAAGAAAAGACTTTTAAATTTATCTTCGAAAAGTTTTCAATACTAATATATATCAAATTAACCAATTTATACATTTATATATATAATAGATTTGAAAATATTCTTATTAAATTTAAATTTAAATTAAGATCAAATCTTTTATTTACAATGTATAAACATATATTCATTATAAATAAAACATCTTTGAATCAGCTTAGAAAGGTAATTTTATCATTTAAACATTTTTAACTTTGAAAAGAATATCATTTAACAAACTAAATAATCATTAATTTTAAATAAATAAATTCTGTTTTGAATTAAATTATCAAATCAATATTTCACATTTTAAAATAATTATTAATGAAAATATTAAATAAATATTGCTTAAATTCCCGGGACATCACATTCCTCCCTCCTTAAAAGAATTTCATCCCCGAAATTTAAAAGCAAAGGTAATTTAATAATCCCATACAGATTTAAATTAATAAAAATAGCAAACATATGCTATCAACCAAATACTAGCGACCATAGCAATCAATTCAACCCATTAAACCAATCTAATTATCCAGACAAATTCTGGATAAAATTCCATCGAGTTTCCCCAAACATATATATATATATATATATATATATATATATATATATATACCGGGATACTCGCTTTGCAGAATATAAACTAACTACACCACACAGATCTAGAGCTCCTATATATCTAGATCTACAAATCTAAACAAGATACAGGAGTACAGACAAGTCCTGATCAACTTTCAAATCACTCAGAACTACTGATTCCAAGACCAGTAATAAACCATACACGTACTCCCTCAGAGATACGTGAAATACATAACAAATTCCAGACATCCAAACTGGAAATTCAATCATGTAGATCAAACACTAACTCTCAAGAGAACACAGAAAGATCCAATACTCTTATCCACAAATCTCTCTTGGCGATCCTGGGCTGCCTCCAACCTTCTAGATCAATCCAATCTTCACAGATCCTACACAGAACAAATCTGGACAAAGAAATAATCGATCTCCAGATCCTACTCAACAAAATGGTTCTCTCAAGATCCATCAAAATCCACCACACAGACTTTACTACACAACATCAGATGTCTCCAAAATATATTTCCTGTAGAAATCTTCTGATACAAGTTAAAACACAAATTCCCAAAGAATCAAGCGTTGCTTAAATTCTGGAATAGCTGCCACCATGCTTCCACTGCGCAACTCTGATTTGAAAATACTATTGATGAGCACAAGTATAAACTTGATCAACTTATCTCGGAACATTGTTCATCAAATTCCATAAAATTTCAGTGACCTATCCGATTCAGTCACAAACACCACAGCAAAAATTCAACCAGAAAACTAGATCCGATGAATCCTACCAGCTGAAACAGATCTCCTCTCAAAGAACTTCCTACTATGCTGATCCACCTGAAAAGCTTCCAGAGCCAATTCGAAACAAAACTCAAACTCTCGATGGATGCAAATCTTAATTTCTTTGAAGACAACCAGAAAATCAAACTACTTTGATAACTCAAACATCCTCTAGAGATGCTTGCATCCAAACAAAGATTGTTCAGAGAACTTCCGAACCATCGCAAGTCACTTTTGCGATTTTCCTTAAATCAGATCCCAAGAAATCATTCTCACTTCAAAATTCAGAACAGCTAAAGCCTTCAAAATAAGAAACTAGTGGTCCATCTCTTAACCACAAACATCACACCCAACTGAGCTTCCTGAAGAAATGGACGAGCTCCACCATCTGCTCGGACTACTAACAGAAGAATCATAGAGACTTCTGAACCAACAAAG
Organism: Allium cepa; assembly: GCA_030765085.1. Classification (NCBI taxonomy): domain Eukaryota; kingdom Viridiplantae; phylum Streptophyta; class Magnoliopsida; order Asparagales; family Amaryllidaceae; genus Allium; species Allium cepa. Next base: position 217,979,627 of record CM060942.1, on the reverse strand, counting down.
AAACATGCCACTCACTACTGCTACTACTACTGCGGCCAAAAACTTCCTTATCCAAAAGCTCATCGAATCCCGAAGCTACACCAGCCACTTCATAACAGAGTCTTCCAAAAGACAGATATCTCTCGGGAATCTCGCTCCCAAACCAAACTCAAACACTCTGCCAAACTGAGTTTCAAACTCAAATACAGACAGAACTCCCTCCTAAGGTTGCCAAAATATCCTTGCTGGGTTCAGAACCCCCAACTGATCCAAACTCAAGAAAATCCACTCACACGAGTGCTACCAAGCTTAAAATCCAAAGATAAACTCCGAATCTTGGAAAGATTTCCTTCATAGATCAATAAAATCCTTCGCACCAAACTGCAGAACTAATCAAGATGCCCAATGCTGCCCTAGCAGATTCATTACCAATCTCAAACACTAGAACTCCAACCACTGGTAGTTGTGTTACACATACCACTACCCTATCTACCTTTATTACTTATATTGGAAGACCTGAACGGGTAACCCACTCTAATAGGTAGAAATAAATAATATATATATATTAAAAAATTACAAATACGCTCTCTCAAGAAGGACACCAATCCATAGTCTAGGTATTCGCTCAACCTAGAGCTCTCATACCACAATGTAATGACCCAACTTCCATCCTCCAGGAAGAAGCATCGCTAAGAAGAAAGAAAGGATAGAAAAGAGAAAAGAAAGGAAAGAAAGAAACAGACAACATCAGAATCTCACAGCGGAATCGAATAAATTATAATATATCACATAAAACTTTACATAGTATCATATACATCAGAGTTAAACAGCTAATACAACACAAACTAGATAGTTATAAACTTCTATCTAGCAATTACAATTCAAGTACATCAGAGAAACATAAACAATTCAAACACAGCGGAACCACCATATATATCTACACGCTGAAGCCTCCTGCTCCATTATCTCCTCCAGAACTCGTCAAAGCAATCCTAAAACACTTGACTACTCATACGTAATATGAGTACCCAAGAGTTTAATAAAACAGAAAATAAACACTCAGGTCAAACAGGGGTCTGGAATGAGTAAACGGGAATAAAAGTTGCTTAACTTTAGAAAATCCTTTGAAAAACAAAGGGTATCACGTAAGACTTCCCACACATAAAAATGGAAAAGTTTTTACCTTACGCTAACCAAAACTTTTGATAGAAAATCCAGGGATATTATAATAGTGTCTAGGGTTTTCAAAATAAAATACAGAAATAGCTGGAATGCTTACATCTCACGTTCCAACATAGTTGGGCACAATCAAAACCGTACAGGCACTTATTGGATTTTTGGATTCTATCAATGTCATGGCTACTGGGGTACCGCCCGTCACAGTACGTGGCCTAGATCACTGTACCGAGGAGTACTCCCACTCCCCTGCAACACAAGGCCGGACCCATTCCTTACTGAATAGTTCCGAATAAGACAACCCCGGCGATTCTAGCTAGTAATCGCCCCACACAACCGAAATATGAAGGGATATCTAGACAGGGATGTATCTTGCTCTCCAATGGGAGCTACCCACGAAGCCTTGCCGCACCTCCCCTGTTTTAGCCACTCCCGGTTGATGAGGCTTGAGGCTGCGATTACCTTAATAGGACATATCAATCTTAGAATGCTCACCGTCCACCTAACGATGCTATGAAAGCATTTAATCCATACAAGTTCGTTTTGGGTTCGAACGAAACCGAAGGCACTATCTCGTTGCACTCATTTTGGAATCACCCTCAGAGTCAACGACCATAGCCCTTGCACTCTAAATCTCCATCTCGAACCTATAAGCACTATTCCGTCAAACTCATTACGGAATTGCCTACAGAGTTATACTGACGTATAGCCCTTACACCTCGAATCTTCACTTGCTCCACTTGGATTAACGACCTAACGTTTAATTGGAATCGATGTGGTTTTCGGACATCCAAATATGAAAATCCGATCCCGGTCTCACCAAAACCAAACGCCATTTTAATGTCCAAGTTGTACTTAAGGGTTTTAAATAACTAACTCATTTCATTATTATCTATTTCACAAGTTAGATAAACTACTTATCACAATAGATAATCATATCTTTATCATAAACAGATAATCTGTATCATTATCACAAACAGATAATCATCACACTCAGATAATCCATCACAAACCATCATACTTTAACCAAACATCCATATCATACAAAAACAACTCATCCCATTACTGAGATCACAACCATTCAATCAATAACATCCATAAACAATGATTTATCAACCATCAATTATAATTAATTTAAAATGAATTAAATTAATTGCAACCATCTCTAATTAATTTAAATTAAATTAAATTAATTACTCATTTAAATCCTGCTTAACATCCATTAATTAATTAACCCAGTTAATTAATTATCACTAAGTATATAACTTGATTAAACAACTTTTGATTAATCCTCCTCTAATTACAATAAGTAATTAGTCCTTAATTAATTTTACAAAATTAATTAACCTAAATCATAAGTCATTAATATTTAATTGCTTCATTAATTAACTATAATTAATTACATTTATCCTTAATTAATTACAATTAATTAATCACTTAATAATTGATTATTTCTTACATAAACAATCCTTAATTACATCATTAATTATATTAATTAATGATTTATAATTAAAATTAATAACTTTATTAATTACATTTAGTAATTAATCTAAAATTAAAATACAATTATTAATCACCGTTGATTAATATTAAACCAGTAACTAACTGCCCTTAATTACTCATTAACAAATTAATTATCTTCACAATTAATTATCTCCATTAATTAATCCCTTGATTAATTTCAAAGTAATTACCAAAATTACTTAATTAAAAATCATCTTAATTAATTACATTCCAGTAATTATCACTTATTACTTCTCTAAGTAATCCTGCTCCATTAATTACCTTAAGTAATTATTCTTATTAAATCATTAAAGATTTACTTAAATTAATTAAACTAAATTAATTAACTTAACAAATCACATTATCAAAATTAATTACAATAAGTAATTAATTCTTTAATTACTTTTAAGTAATTAGACTTAACAATTTAAAACTAATTACCTTAAATTAATTAATCTAATTAATTATAAAATTTTAATCATATTAATAAAATTCTTAATTATCCTTGGATAATTATCATTATTAATTAATAATATTTCCTTAAAATATTTCCTTAAGAAAATTACCTTTAATTAATCATCATTAATCGTTTCTAATTAAATAAATTTTTAAATCATTATTTAAAATAAATAAATCCCTTAATTTAATTCCTTTATTATCTTAATTATCTTAAGATAATTTATTTAATTATAAATGATTTCATTAACATTCAAAATGTATTTTAAATAATACAACTCTAAATTAAATTCAAATTCCATTTTAAACTTTAAGATTTCAAAATGTTTTACTATTTAAGCATTATTCAAAATTTTAAATAAATTATAACTTAAAATGAAAGTGTAAACATTCATTACTTAAGTAAACAAATTTTGAATCCAAATTTAATTAAGTTTATTAAAGAAATCAAAATTTTGAAATAAACTGATTATTTAAACTTCTCAAGTTTTCAAGTTAAACATTTCAAGCTTTTTCAAATATTAAAGAAAGAAATCTTCAAGTAAAAACATTTATCTGAAATCAATTCATCTTTGAAATTTACTTAAAACATTGAATTTTATCAATATTTTAAAAATTTATAAACTGTATAAATTTAAACTGGATTCTATTAAACTGAAAATTTTCTTTTTAATTTAAACCTGATTTTCAACTCAATATAAATGTTGTTCAAATTTAAATATTTTCATTTCAAAACTTTGAATTTAAAAAGGTTCACCTGAATTCAAATTGATCCTAACTTGGTATTTAAATTCTTCCCAAAATTCTAATTTAAAAATTTAAATACATCAAATTCTAAAAACCGCACAATTGCAGGTTTTACAACCTGAACAAATACTTAATGTAAATTTTGCTTTAAAAATTTAAAATTTCAATTTAAAACTTTGAAATTCAAAAGCTCATCTGAACTAACATTTTAAACTTTGCATTTAAAAAAAAACAATTGAAATTCTAATTCAATAATTTGAATTCCAACTTAAATTTATAAAATTGCAAATTTCAGGTTTTTAACATCCTGAACCAACAACTACCCGAGACATATAAATATTACTTCGAGTTCTCATGGCCTAATCCCCGAGTCAAATCCCATTCCACCCGAGTATTACCCGAGTCACTTTCCTGCACAACCCAGAAAAAGTTCACCAGAAAATTTTGTGCACGGTGCATATGCACCGGTGCTCAGATCATCACCAGCCACCCTAGGCAACCTCCCCATGTCGCCGACAATCATCCCACTTGATCACGACTGCCATAATCCCCACTGCAGCCCGTAATTTGAAATCAAGGAATCCAACCACACCTGAAAACATCACAGCAACATACACCCAAACCTGTCAACGGCTTACAAACCCTCCTCCGACCATCTTATCACCTACGACACCGGCCATTCCTTCGCCTATGTCTCCTCTTCCAATTCCCAAAGTTCTATGTCACTCGATGCTCCATAGCAATCAAAAAAGCAACAATTAACCGACCACCCCCAAACTAGGTTAACACAAAAGAATACATCGCCGTTGCCACCACGTCCTACTGCACCGCCTTACACTATTTTTCCTCGCCCCTCTGATCACTCCTCCATCACCATAAGGAACCATGAACATCCCAGTCCACTTGATCGCCCAAGAATCGACAATAACCCAATTTTGTTCAATACAGGCAAGCACACTCAACAATTTTTTATAAAATGTGATATTTGTTTTAAAATTCACAACTTCAATCATGCATTCAGGTCACAAAACTGTTTTAATGATTTAAGATGTTTGATATTTGTTTTATTTTCAATGATGACTGATTTGGGGTTTTTCAGAGGAAACATATTATAATTAAACTAAAATATAATTTATAATCCTAAATCTATATTAAACAAACACATTTTGTTCACAAAACAAATCCTAACTGTGAATCAATCAAGAGGAAATGGGTTTTATTTAAAGATTCTTAGTTTTTTTTTTAAAACAGAAACAAGTATCAGGCAACATTCATAGGTGTACTTATACATATATACACAGATTATTATCACAAAACAATTATACCAACCTGATTATTTTTATCAATAAACATACAACATATAAGTCAAACCTTTTGCATTTGTGAGGTTACTTAAAAGAAGACAGAGCATTTTTTTTCTTTTTATCTACAGCAGTTTGATTTTTTTTTTTCTTTTCCAAATGACAGTTTTGTTTAAACTTGAGTTTTAGCACATTGCTTAAGTATTAATTCTAAAAGAAAGCTCTGTTTTTAAAATAGACGTTTACTCACCTTAATTGAAGTGGCAGAGAACAATGTTCTTCCTGTAACAGTTTTCCCCTGGATTTGAATCTAGAGTTTTCAATCTTGCTTTTTGAATTAATTTTTCTTGTTAAACTTGCTGTTGAATCTGATGAGTTTACTTCCAATTTTGAATACTAAATTACTAGCTTGCAGTTGAATTGAATTTTAGCAGCTGACCCATATCTTCTTTGGTTTTAGATTTGTAGTTGATCTTCATAAAGATTACAGAGTTGAAAATTTGAGCAGATTGTTGAATTTTCATTTTCTATTGCTAGAGTTTTGAAGTTGATCTCAAATTGATGTTGAAACTTGATTTCTGGTAAAACAGTTTGCAGATTTGGTCTGCAGATTTTGATAGAATTGTATTTTGTTTTGCAGATTTTTATATAGAATTTGGTTTTGAATTTGCAGATTCTGGTAAAACTTTGAATTTGAAAATGTTCATCTGAATTCAAATTGATCCTAACTTGGTATTTAAATTCTTCCCAAAATCCTAATTTAAAAATTTAAATACATCAAATTCTAAAAACTGCAAAATTGCAGGTTTTACAACCTGAACAAATACTTAATGTAAATTTTGCTTTAAAAATTTAAAATTTCAATTTAAAACTTTGAAATTCAAAAGCTCATCTGAACTAACATTTTAAACTTTGCATTTTAAAAAAAACAATTGAAATTCTAATTCAAGAATTTGAATTCCAACTTAAATTTATAAAACTGCAAATTTCAGGTTTTTAACATCCTGAACCAACAACTACCCGAGACATATAAATATTACTTCGAGTTCTCATGGCCTAATCCACGAGTCAAATCCCATTCCACCCGGGTATTACCTGAGTCACTTTCCTGCACAACCCAGAAAAAGTTCACGAGAAAATTTTGTGCACGGTGCCTATGCACTGGTGCTCAGATAATCACCAGCCACCCTAGGCAACCTCCCCATGTCGTCGACAATCATCCCACTTGATCACGACTGCCATAATCCCCACTGCAGCCCGCAATTTGAAATCAAGGAATCCAACCACACCTGAAAACATCACAGCAACATACACCCAAACCTGTCAACGGCTTACAAACCCTCCTCCGACCATCTTATCACCTACGACACCGGCTATTCCTTCGCCTATGTCTCCTCTTCCAATTCCCAAAGTTCTATGTCACTCGATGCTCCATAGCAATAAAAAAAGCAACAATTAACCGACCACCCCATAACTAGGTCAACACAAAAGAATACATCGCCGTTGCCACCACGTCCAACTGCACCGCCTTACACTATTTTTCCTCTCCCCTCTGATCACTCCTCCATCACCACAAGGAACCCTAAACATCCCAGTCCACTTGATCGCCCAAGAATCGACAATAACCCAATTTTGTTCAATACAGGAAAGCACACTCAACATTTTTTTATAAAATGTGATATTTGTTTTAAAATTCACAACTTCAATCATGCATTCAGGTCACAAAACTGTTTTAATGATTTAGGATGTTTGATATTTGTTTTATTTTCAATGATGACTGATTTGGGGTTTTTCAAAGGCAACAGATTATAATTAAACTAAAATATAATTTATAATCCTAAATCTATATTAAACAAACACATTTTGTTCACAAAACAAATCCTAACTGAGAATCAATCAAGAGGAAATGGGTTTTATTTAAAGATTCTTAGTTTTTTTTTAAAAACAGAAACAAGCATCAGGCAACATTCATAGGTGTACTTATACATATATACACAGATTATTATCACAAAACAATTATACCAACCTGATTATTTTTATCAATAAACATACAACATATAACTCAAACCTTTTGCATTTGTGAGGTTACTTACTTAAAAGAAGACAGAGCATTTTTTTTTTCTTTTTATCTACACCAGTTTGATTTTTTTTTCTTTTCCAAATGACAGTTTTGTTTAAACTTGAGTTTTAGCACATTGCTTAAGTATTAATTCTAAAAGAAAGCTCTGTTTTTAAAATAGATGTTTACTCACCTTAATTGAAGAGGCAGAGAACAATGTTCTTCCTGTAACAGTTTTCCTCTGGATTTGAATCTGGAGTTTTCAATCTTGCTTTTTGAATTAAATTTTCTTGTTGAACTTGTTGTTGAATCTGATGAGTTTACTTCCAATTTTGAATACTAAATTACAAGCTTGCGGTTGAATTGAATTTTAGCAGCTGACCCATATCTTCTTTGGTTTTAGATTTGTAGCTGATCTTCATAAAGATTACAGAGTTGAAAATTTGGGCAGATTGTTGAATTTTCATTTTCTATTGCTAGAGTTTTGAAGTTGATCTCAAATTGATGTTGAAACTTGATTTCCGGTAAAACAGTTTGCAGATTTGGTCTGCAGATTTTGATAGAATTGTATTTTGTTTTGCAGATTTTTATATTGAATTTGGTTTTCAATCTCCTTTTCTAAAATCTGATTTCAGATTCATTGAAGAGAATGGTTTTTTTTTTAAACAAAATGCATTGCTATGTTTTCTTATCAATTTTTTTTTAAAACAATGCCACTTGTTAACTAATGTTATAGATTAAGTACAAGTGTCTTCTTCATGTGTTAAATGCTTATTAAATGCTTAACACATATACAATTTCATATTAAAAGAGATTTCTTAATTTATAAATGTTTTGTTACAAATTTTAGCCTTACATGTTCACATGAAAACTTCTTTTATAAAATTACTCGTTTTAAATGTTTGTTTGAATATTTTTCAAAATAATATTCTTTTAAAACTAAATTTCAAAAGAGAAGATTTACAAAAATAATAATGTTGAATTTATTTTATTCAAGAGTTTTAAATCGAAATACTATATTCTAATATGAATGAATTAAATCTTATTTCAATAAAACAAAACAAACTTTTATTATAAAATGAAATTTAAACTATATTTATATTTGTAAATAAAACAAATACCTACTTACATTTCTATGAAGATATAAGAAAAGACTTTTAAATTTATCTTTGGAAAGTTTTCAATACTAATTTAAATCAAATTAACCAATTTATACATTTATATATATAATAGATTTGAAAATATTCTTATTAAATTTAAATTTAAATTAAGATCAAATCTTTTATTTACAATGTATAAACATATATTCATTATAAATAAAACATCTTTGAATCAGCTTACACTACAACAAAAACACCCTTTAATAGCGTTTAAAAAACGCTATTATAAGCTATTATAGCGTTTTTTCTGACGCTGTATATTAACATGTTGTAATAGGTCAGTGACCTATAACAGCAACATACAAAACGCTATAAGTGATGCTATGGAAAAGGACATTTCATAGCGTTTTATGAGTGCTGTAAACATGACTTTTAATAGCCTTGGAAAGTCACTATGAAGTGAAACTATAGCGTTTTCATGACTGCTATGTAAAAACAGGCTGGTACACATATGAAATATACAACAGCGTCTATAGACGCTATAGAACACAATATTTTACAGCGTTATCTGCTGCAATAGTACATTGTATGTATAAGTACAGCTACTTTCTATAGCGGTTTTCTGTCTTTTATTGCGTTGTTTTTTTGTTATGAAAATTGTTTATAGCACTATCATAATGCTGTAGTATACAAAACTGGAAAAAACAACCTTTCCATAGCACAGTTAAAACGCTATAAATTTTTATCCCTGCGGTTTTTTTACTAGATACATCCAAGCTTACAATTCTACTAATATATTATAAAATTTCAAAAACCACAACTATCACATAATGATGTACGTAATCAAATGAAGACATAAGCCAAACCTCAATATGCATTTAAATATATATCCATAATATTTCGTACACGAAGTTTCAAATAGTTGTGATCTTAAAAAAAACAATACATACAACCATAGCTGACCAAAACGATACATACTAAAAGCAAAGATATATGAACGTCAATACAAAATACATTAACCCAAGCATGACCGATATGAAAGAGAATGAATGCAGCAAAATAATTTTTCCTTACTTTCAGCTTGTAGTAACCCCGGTATCATCATACAGCACCTGTCAAAACGAAGCACATAAGTACAAAATCACTTATTGTATTAAAAGACACTACTAATTAAAATTATAGTAGTACAAAATAGCCAGATCTTGTATTCAACCATTGTATTAAAAGACTAACATGTGCTTAAGCTTGAGTAATTTCTCATCATGGCAATAACAGAGGAGCAAAATTTTTAGTTGGATGCATGTAACTGAACGTGTTTTGTTTTTTCATGTTTTATTTTTGGTCTTTAAATATAATTGTTTACTAATTCAATCTTCCCACTGCATTCAATCTTCCCTCTGTCAACAACTACTCCAACCCACTACCAATACATTCATCAACTCCTATAACACACTGCTGCATCCTACAACAAGTATTTCACCGAGCCTGCCTCTTTCCAAAACCCAGACATCCCACTGTTATGCCTCTCTGTTGCACTCTACCTCCATCACTTGAACCATACTTCAGACAACAAGTTACACACCATCCACCAAAACTTTCATACTTTCATATATTCACGACTGCCTGTTGCCTTGTTTGAGTACTCTACTGCTCTATCTACATTGCTCAACATCTCCACATTGCTCAATTACACTTGCTTCTCAGTCCACTGCATCAAAACTTTAACCACTGTCAAACAACCAAACTGCCCATTTGCCTTCACAACATACAACATCACCTTACAACAAACCACTGCCATCAGCCTGAATAGCAACTACCCACTTGCCAATGACTTTTCCAACACATCTGCCACCATCCTCACATAACCTTGTTCAACATCACACTCACAACTGAAGTTCAACTTCATTCTCACCCCTCCTCCAACCAACTACCATACCACAACCACAATATCAACCTTCCTTCACTTATACTTCCATTAACAATCTCATTTAAACCTCCCATTCAATACCCTGCCACCCATCATCGCAAGTGCAAAACAACTTCCAAACTCACCCCAACATCTTCTGTCTGCACCATCCCCTACCTATACAACGTCACTGCTGTCACTAGATAACCACCTTCACGACCTGACTTCTCCAAACCGTTAAGCACCAAGCTACCCGAATTACTGCAACATCACACCCTATACACCACCTGATTGGGTATGATTCATTCCTTGTATTGACTGCAGATGGCACAAGGAAAATCATTCAGGTATCATACTTGTGGAAACCAGATATATGCATAATATGTAAAGTGTTTGGTCACAAAAATGAGAACCGTGATTTAAGATCAGAGCAAATCATAAAAAAAGGCTAATGGAAAAGAAGATGAGATGATAGTTCTGTCTGACTTAGATGATGAGAAGAAAACAAAAAATAACAGTCTGAAACCTGTAATGTAGAAAAAATATGTATGGAAAAGATTTTGAAAAAGAATAGGAATATAGATATTGAAAAAGATCGAGCATCTGTTGATGTTAATGGTAAAAACATGACCAATGTTCATATCAGCTCAGGATAGTAAGTAAATGAAAAAAAAGTAACCACACTATGGAAAAGAAGATAGAAATGAAAATGCAATTAAAATTAGAAATAAATATTCATCTCTGGACTTACATGAAGAAGGAGAGATAAATGAGTCTTAAGAAGGAGACTGTAATGAAATTTAAATTGAAGAAGAAATTGATGATATGAGAAATAAACTAACTTCTGATGGAAATAAGACTCAAGAAATTGATAGACAGAAAACAGCAGATTTGAATGAAAAAGACAAAGGAAGATGCCACACTATAAAAGTGAACAAAATGGTCATGCCGCAACAACACAAAAAATGCAAAGAGAACTTAATACCTAGAAATATGCATGTGCATAGATCTGATATGCATAGTTATATTTTCTCACAATCAACCCATCTGAACTTATTTATGCTCTAACACTTATCTGATCCATCTAGACCCTCCTTTCTTCCTTATCAACTGAAACAACTGCTTTATTAAACTCACACCATTCCATATTTCATTCTTTTAAAACCAATTCCATTTTATCTCCTCTACTTCCTACTCCTACCTCAGAACAGCTTCTATGCATATCACCTGAACATGCTCACATGCACCCTATATCTCACAAATCCATCATGTCAATCCGAAACTAGTCTGAACTGCTTATTGGAGGAAACATACACGTTCCATGTTTTTTTCTTCAATTTTTTTTGAATTTCTTCGATATATAAAAATAGAGCAATACAACAAAGCTTCTCACTTTTGTTTATTTTTATCTTTCTTTTGTTTATCATTTTGTTTCAAGCTGCTTTTTGTGGAATGTAATAACAAAGTTGGAGAACCTAAACAGCAGAATATGCTTTGGGCTTTGTAAGTTTATAGAGTGATACTAGATTGAGCTACAGCCCATCCGACAGTTGCATCAAATCTGCAGGAACTTCGAAAACAGCACGATAAAAAATACCATTCTACAATCGTTCGTGTCATCAAGTTTATTACGAAGTTTAGAATGGGCACTGGGTGCAGAAAATTTCATGCCAGTTTTTTTTCATTGTTATTACCGGTCCAATGTTGAGCTTAAGAAAATGCATCTTTACCTAATCTATGAACTGAAAAATAAAATAAAAATAAATTAAAGAAGTTATACTTACTAGAATTTGATTCCATTATAACGTTCTCAATAGGCCAAGCTATCATAGTGCCAAGAGCATCTTCAATGACTTCTAATTCGGACGTTGTTCTCCATAGACGTGCTTTTGGAATTTTTACAATTTCTACCCAAACTTTAATTGCATTTTTACCCAAAGGAACACAATGAAACGTTGAAGTTGGATCGGTTGAAGACACGCGTCCTAATGCAACTATTTCTCTCTTTCCTGACAAATCGATCAGCTTGCATTTACCATTTACCATAAAATTTGTACTCTATCAATAAATAAAAGGGCTATTTTATTATGTGCTTCAACAATTCGTAAGATGAAAAAAAAAGTAAATCGATCATAAATAAGTTTACCTTCTCGACAACTCCGGCATTACTCCTATGATCATCCGATGATGCACCGTTAACGGTCTCGAGAACTACTTTTGAGTCAGGCCATGCGACTTTGATACCAACGGCTTCCCCAACTCGTGTCACCCCTTTAGTGGGCCTCCATAGAAAAGCATCTTCCACTTCTGCATTATCTATCCAAACTGCAACAGCATCCGGTCCAAGAGGAAGATCATTCAAAAGTTGTTTTGGATCACTCGAAAGTATTTGTCCTTCTGCAACTAATTTTTCGCTCTTACTCCAATCGAATAATTTGCATTTATGATGTGTGCTGCTACTTTTACTCTATTGAAAAAACATATTGGTTATTTTTTTTATACGTTCAAACTAAAACTTAAATAATATAAAGATGAAAGATTACCGTATGATCTTCTTTGTCAAAGTTATCTAAGTTACGCAAAACAACTCTAGTAGATGGCCACGCTACTATATCACCTTCAACTTCTCCAATACGTGTCAAATAAAGTGAAGGTCTCCACAAGAAAGCATCCGGTTTTCTCACGGTGTCTATTATAATTTTCTTGGCATCAGACCCTAAAGGGATTTGTTGGACAAGCTCCTTTGGATCACTTGACACAACTCTTCCTTCCGCATCAATTTCGTCTGTCTCATTCCAATCCAATAAATCACATGTGCCATATTTTTTATCATAATTGTTCTACAATTAATCAAATGAAAATTATATTAATAATAAATTAAATGTCAAATGTAATGATATCGATAGTAATATAAATAACTTTTACCGCTTGAGGTACATTTGTTTCATCCCAGCTTTCTTTTCTCTGTCAAACAAATATAAAAACAACATTAGCCCAGCACTGCCTCTCCAAGGTACATTGTATACAAAAGGGAAATGAATATCCACAAGTGCACATTTCATGTGGCTGTAGTGATAGGATTTCAGGTGAAACAGCTATGTATGGTGGTAGTTCAGTTGCAGTGGGGTGAAGTGAAGTAGTTAAGAGGGGACTGTTTGGAGTGGATGTGGTTTTAAAGGCAGTGAGATAGCAGGTTGGAGGCGGTGGTTGAATGACAGATATGCAAGGCACTGTTGAATGATGCAAGGGAATGGTAGACTGTGAACTGTGAATGCAATGGTAGTGGTAATGTTTAAATTGCAGTGAGAATGTAAGCGTTTGGAGATATGGCAATGATGGAGGCAGTATTGGTGGTGATGTTGCTGCTATATGCAGATATGAAACAGCAAAGGGTGGTTGACAGTGCACAGCAGTTAGATGGATATGAACAAGTGAGGCAGTTGTAATGGTCGCAGCAAGGAGTGGTGGAACGTTATGTATGTTTCTTTGTTGTGCTTGGTGAGTGCACTGTGTAGTTGAGCTATATGAGTCAATGTGTCTTTGATTTTATTTTAAATTCAAACAGAGTCAATAAGCCTTAATATCACAGTGCATACCTGATTTTTCACAAGCATTTGAACCATCGCGGTTAATTCTGAAATTTGATTTTGCATGACGATGGTTTGTTTATCCCTTATGTGTGACCATATTGCCTTGCTGTAGTTCATACCTCTTCCCATTCCTCTCAATCGTCCTGGTCTGTCTTGTCCCAACACTTTTGCAAGCGCTTGTAATTAGTTGTTGAGCTAGAATTTGATTCAATGTTGATTTGTTTAATTTTTTCCTACACAAGTTGTCGTAATGCATATTATACACAATCGAAATACCACAATAGCAAATAAATTGTTACCTAATAAAATTTCAAAGTACTTACGATAGCCTCTGCAGCAGTCACATTTACTGGTTCGCCATTTTTTCGAGTATGGGATTTGATCCAAACGTGAGATCGAGTGACAGAAGATGGATGAGGACTCGTCTTTCTCTATGTTTAAAGAATATTTATTACAACATATCACATTGAAAAACTAGGTAATAAATATTATGGCAAATAAATTAGATATTCTTACCAAATCATCAGCCACTCGAGCCATTCCTTTACGACTACATGTGTGTGGTATCTAATTGTTTCTAATAGCTTTATACTTCTGACTCAGTTCCTAAGAAAAAACACATTATTTATGTTGTCTAAAGCATAAAATCTCATGTCTAAAGCATACAATTTCATCAACAGAACTTGAAACTGACTTTACCTTAAACTTTGGAGTTGTTTTGGACTTGACAAACTTCTTCCACTCGTTCATGCTTAGGTTGTCGGGTTTCAACTGATTTCTTTCTTCTTCATTCCTTGCAATTGCTATTTTGCGAACTAATCTAGCTTTTGAAGCTCTAAAAATGCACCCCATTTGCTGAAATATGCACTCTTTTTGCCATTGCTCATCCAATTTAAATCTAACCTGCAACACAACACATTAGCAAAGTTGACGTTGAATAAGTGTACATTTGAAACTAATGCCAAGAAATTGTGACCACCAACATAAAAAATGAGAAGCCGTGAGATCTACAAATTTGCAAACAAAAGAATGGAAGATCAATAGAGGATGCGTGAATGGCACGACATTGTTAACAATTTTGTATTTTACTATTGGCAATTAACAATAGTGAGATGAAATCCCATTGGCATCAATTGACCATATTTTTATTTTTTTTACTTAAAAAAGAAAGAAAAAGATTTACAAGTAAACTCTCCATAAATAGATCAATATCAGCGAAGAATTATCTCGCTGCAATGCGTCATCTGGAGACATACTATTTTACTATTTTACTAGTGTTCAGGTGTTCAGCCAAAAGGTCACTTAATCACCGGGTTATAACTTTGTTCCCGATTCCATACGCTATACCCGCATGGCAGAAAATTCAAACTGTTACTGAACTGCATCATGAACTGTTACTGAACTGCATATCACCGGGGTACAACATTTCATACCGATTGAATTCTACAAAAAGTAACAACTTGTACAGTGAAATCAGACTCTGCATACTGAACTGTTTCAACTGTTTCAACTGAAATGTTTGGTTTTATGTAGGAACAGCTGGATCTTCTTCATACTTTGCATGTGAATTTGAAATACATGAAGCCAGCTTTGGCCAGAGCATAAAGCACTATAGTTGTAGTACTAAGCCTGGCTTTTTCTTGGTCCAGGCATCAACATGCAAAATTTAATGGAATCATACTACACTTTCAAGCTAATCTGATGAAACATGATATCAAATAAAAACTATATGTTGCTTTGCAGCAATGGTCTGAAATCAAGTCCTTTGTGCTGAAAAGCCTGGAATAATTAAAGTGCTTATATTATATGACTGTCAACGCAATATGCATCAAAGTAGTTTTACGCTTCAATTTAGAATTACTCGTTAAAAGATAATTTCAGTTGAGAATTCTAATTAAAATAAAAGCGTGCGCATGCCTAGTGATATGGCAAATACAAATTAAACCGTTTATTTGAAGTGTAACCGGAACAATACAGTCATTATATCAGGGCATGCAACTGTATAGCTAATTAGTAAATATAAAAATAGTTTATACCTGAATGCATCCCCACAAAGCAACTTGTAATTCGTTACTTAGTTCCTTCCACTTATCAAGTGTAACGGGAACATGTTCCCTTACTAGCGGACCTAAATATGAAGAAAATTTAACAGATCTATATCCTATTGGGTTGCCATCCGCATCAAATTCGACTTCAATATGATTCTCAAGATTCGTTGGAAGTCTTTTCACTTTGGTTGGACCCCTATATTTGCGCTTCGCAGTCGAAGTTGCAGCAGCATCTCTAGTAGTTCCCTCATTAACATCAACTTCAAAATTTTCTTGCATTGTATCTTCGTCACCTGCTTCAGCGTTGTCTTTGATTTGAGCATCGTTGGTCTCTTCTGTCTGTATGACTCGGTTTTCACTTTCTTGCGATTTGTCTTCGGTATGAATTTGATTGACTGCTTTTAGCCATTTTAGAGCAGCCCTCTTCCTTTTAGTCATTGGAAATTATCAACCTGCTCCTGAATTGATTAAGTAGAAGCATGTGATTTATTGGATTAAGTACTTACAAAATTGATTAAGTACTTTAAGTTTTTGTTATTATTATTAAATTATTAATAGCACTCTTTTGTCATTTGATCAAAAATATATGATTATTGACGTTCTTCTTGCTTTTTGTTTGTATTTTTACCTTCCTCCTTTTATGCACAAAAATGAAAGTTCAAATGTTTTGAACTTTGGTTGTATCCCTATAGCTTACAAGTTTCATTGTCGTGTTGCTTCTTAAGGATGAATATTAACTATGAATGTTTGACTGTAACAGGGCATACTTTCATATTCAAGTCCAACACTTGATTTATATTGTACGGTGGTAGCTATGCCAATGGTAAAAGCCCAGAATTGTTCTCTGTTTTTAATTGCTACTTACGAAACAACTCTGATGTTCAAAAATTCATACAGAAGCACTAAAGCATGCATCCAAGGAAAAATTATAATGTTGCTTTTCTAATATAGGTAGACGGTTGAGATTCAGTGCTTTATTACAATTTAATTGTAAAAATTTTAGCACCTTCCTCATTATTAACTCATGACAAAGTGATACTAATGTTGTTTTATGGTGGGTTTTCATAGGGTATTTAAAGAGAATATTAAGTGCCGAATTATGTGATTTAGACATACATGCATGCATAGATTGTAACTGATGTACCTATATACATATAACAAGAATTCTGAAAATACATCGTTCTTGTCTCGATTTTGTCAGTTCTATGTTTCTATATCCTGTTTCTGAAAATAACCAAAGATAATAAATACAAAATTGAGCCACTACTTAAAAGAGCAAGATTCTTGATTCAACTCTTAAGACTTATACTGTTAAATACTAAAATTTAGAAAGAATATTATAATACACTATTGCTTAATTATGTACAACATAGAGATAGGTTAGGTGGTGGTAAGAACTAATATATGAAGAATATCCTATCATTTTGCAGCACTGTACTATGTACAAATGGTTGCATCTATCAGGTTAAAGGAGATAATATAATTAAATGTGAACATAAACATACTCATCAAGTCATGATATCAAAGGATTTGTTGATAATATAAAAAATGTCGCTTGTGCTTATATTTTCTACGAATGCATACTTACATACAGCAGCAAACTACTCCAAGCATAATCAATAACGATTTGGAATTTTTTTTTCAAGTATGCCTTCACAATCCTCCCTAACATAGCTAGCATCTTCCACATAATCAACAACCATCTCATTTTCTTCACAATCTTCTACAACATAGCTTGTGCCCTCAATATAATCGATTGTTTCTAATTCATGAAAACCTCTTGGTGGTGCCTTCATTACAACATACCAATTAGAAGAGTCATTCTCTCTTGAATAAAAAATTTGTTTCGCCTGAGATGCAAGGATATACGGATCCCTCGAAAATGAAGCTTGATTTTGATGTAAATTAACAAGAGTAAATCCGTCTTCAACTTTCACTCCGTTTCCAATGTTTGCCCAATGACACTTAAAAATTGGAATATAAAATTTATGATAGTCTAACAGGATTATGTCAGTCAAAATTCCATAATAAGTGACCACATCAACTATTTGAGAAACATCTTTCGCACTTTCTCTACACATGGTAGTAGCATCATAAGTCACTCTAGAATTTTGAGTTTCTCTCTCAACATCTTTTGTGTGAAAACGTAACCCATTAATTATATATCCTTTGCACGACAAAGCAGTACTACTTGGACCATAAGCAATCCATTTTAGAAAATCATCATGTTCATTTGAGTTTAAAGATATCTGAAAAAATTCAATCCATTCAATATAGAGTCAAAAAAAATATATTTTCCAAGCTAAAAACAAAATTTAAAAGATTTGATCAACCTTCTTTTTAATCCATTCAGCAAAGTTTTTTGTGTGAATTTTCCGTAGCAATGTAGCATTTCTTTCCAATCGCTTGTCCGAACTTTGAAGCTCTTCCAAATGCATACTATCATAGTATAAAAGGTGCTAAGTCACATTTATAAATACACAAATATTAAAACAATAAAAAGAAACAATATGTGCTTACTCTAAAAATGGCTCGGTTATAGCCATATTCATTAGCACAGCCAAATGAGCTACTTCCTTCTCATTAGCCGTCAATGTAAATGTTTTGCATGTTGATATCGGACGTCCTTCGAGTATTGCATCATCATTCTCATAATCTTTGTTTCTACCTTCTTTCTCCCATAATTGTGATGATTTCTTTAGAAAATCACCAAAGAATCTCATAGATTCTTCGACGAGATAATTCTCTGCAGTGCATCCTTCAGGTCTTGAATAGTTTCTTACACGATCCTTAAGTGTTTTCATATACCTTTCGAAAGGATACATCCAACGAAAATGAACCGGTCCACATAATCGTGCTTCTTTTCCAAGATGAATTGTTAAATGTATCATTATGTCGAAAAATGAAGGTGGAAAATATCTTTCAAGATCACATATAATTCTGACAATCTCATCATCCATTTGTTGTAGCTTTTCTCTATCAAGAACACGCTGACATAGATTATTAAAAAAATGCACATAAACGAGTTATTACTTTCCTTGGCCTCTTTGGAAGCAATCCTCTAATTGCAACCAATAGCATCTGTTGCATCAACACATAATAATCATGCGACTTCAATCCACCAACTTTGCAATCCTCCAACGACACACATCTTTTGAAATTTGAGCAATAACCATCAGGCCCCTTAAAATCATACAATCTTCTACAATTTTTTTTTCCAGAACTAGACAAAGTATACGGAGCAGGTGGAAGATATGTTTTTTTCCCACGAGGTTGCGCATATAAAGCATGTCGAATTCCCCAATCCTCTAAGTCTTTTCTAGAATTAATGCCATCTTTTGATTTGCTGTCATGCAACATTGTGCTGAGTAAACTTTCACCAACATTTTTCTCAACATGCATCACATTTTAAATTGTGGCGGAGTGGAAGTTCCTATAAACATCAATAATATGACAATTAAACGTTATAAAATTTATAGTTATATTTTTATGAATAAGAAATTTATTGAATATTAACCTCCCAGTATGGTAATTCAAAGAAAATAGATTTTTTTTCCACCGTGATAGCTCTCTTTTTGTAGGATCGTTTTCACCTTCTTTATTGTCAGTACATTTTCTTTTCTTACTCGTAATCGTTACAATTTGCTTCTTATTTAGCTTCTTCTTATTCTTTCTCTTCTTGTCCTTTTCTATTTCTTCATTTTTAAATTTTCCAAATCATTTGGAAAATCTTTCGAAATAACAGAAATATCTCTACCTGTAAGAATTCTAGGCTTGTTACCTTTCTCCACAGTATTATCAAACCAAGCCTTTTGTTTTCTTAATGGATTGGATGAAGGTAGAAATCTTCTTTGTCCCATATAGACATTTTTTCGACTATGATTTAGCCATCAATGGTGAGTATTAATACCACATAATGGACAACCTTGTTTGCCTTTTACACAACATCCAGCGAGATTTCCATAAGCTGGAAAATCGTTTATGGTCCATAACAAGATTGCTTTTAAGTTAAACAATGTCTTGCTAAATGCATCATAAATCTCCACTCCGTTACTCCATAAGTACTGCAAATCTTCTACCAAAGGAGCTAAATATACATCAATATCATTTCCAGGTTGCTTAGGGCCAGGAATTAATAATGTTAACATAATATTCTCATTTTTCATACATAGTACAGGCGAGAGATTATATGTCACAAGCATCACTGGCCAGCAACTATACTTGGAACCCTTAATGTCAAATGGGTTGAAACCATTAGTAGCAAGACCAAGTCGAAGGTTGCGTGGATCACTTGAAAATGATTTCCAGTTATCATCCACCGTGCTCCATGTCAAAGAATCCACAGGATGACGCATTTTATCATCATTACTTTTATTACTAAAATGCCACCTTAGATCTTCTGCCATCTGCTCAGATCTAAACATTCTTTTAAATCTTGGAATAATTGAAAAATATCTAAACACTTTGACTGGAATACCTTTCATTACCTCTTTCATCCGCTCATTTATCTTCCATCTCGAGAACCGCATTTGGGACAACTAGTCAAACTTTGTATTCTTTTATGAAAAGACAACAATCATTTTTGCAATCATGAATCTTCTCAAATCCCATATCGAATACTTTGAGGAACTTCTTTAGTTCATATAAAGTCTTCGGAAGGACATTATTTTTGGGTAATAACAATTGCTGCACGCTTAGAAGCTTATCAAAACCAGTATCAGATAATCCGGTTTCACATTTCAAATTATACAACGCAGTGATAGCCGATAATTTTGTTTGATTTACGCAAGCAGGATACAGTGGAGTTTCTGCATCTTCCAAATTTTTAAGGAAATCATCTGCTCGCTTTTGTGCATCATCATTGTTTTTATTCTCGGAGAAAAAAGTATGGTTGACAAACTCTTCATCTTCAAAGTGAATGGCTTGAAGTAACTCATATGTGTCATCCAATTTCACCTTTTTAGCTACATTTACTTGCTCGTCGTGACTATACCACTTACTGCACTTGTATAAAGGATCCATTCCTCTAATAATCAAATGCTCAACAACAATGTTATCATATTGATGAGTAAGATTTCGACAATCTAAGCAAGGACACGAATTTTTTTCCATATTTCCTAAATTTCTCTTAGCGGCATGCACAAAATTCCATGCTCCTTGCTCGTACTCCCTACTAGTTCTAAATTAAAATTAAAATTAAAAAACAAAGTTATTGACATAAAAAATCAAATTTTAATATTAATTTCCAAATTAAATATTATTCCAAATATTGTATTCTTACTTATGCAAATGCACCCAATCTTTTTCCATCTCCATATATAATATTGCAACACGCAAATTTCTAAAAAAACAGAAGCACAATATGTGAGGAAGACTTTATTACCGATGCACAATCTGTCAAATTAGAGGGAAAATTTTCTAAAAAACAAAAGTTAAATATTATTTCTTATGTCAACTGAGTTTAGCATACTATGTCAACTGAGTTTACTTCAAATTCATAATAAAATAGCATTCTGCAGTAGGGTTTAGTTGTCAACTATGTTGCTATATACATATTAAAATAATTGCTAAATATGATTTCCATACACTTAAATGTTCTTAATTTTGCATAAGAGTGCCAACTTGTGGAAATAGTTGTGTTTGCAGTCCATGCAAACAACTAATTTTTTTGAGGAAAGTTTCATTACTAAAAGATAACTTGTAAACAGCTAATTTTGCATAAAAGTTATATCTTCTAATCCAAAAGATAACTTGTAAAAAATTACATCAAATATTTAACATATATTAATTATACAACTGCAAAAGTAGGAAAGCAGCCAAAGCTTGATTCAAGAAACAAAAAACATTCAATAAAAAATGGCTGAAACTTACAAGCTTAAAAATGAGGAGAAAAGTTGAAAAAGAGACAAAAGAAAGTTTCTATGTCTTCACTGTCAAAAAGAGTATGACAGGAAACAAAAAGGAAAAAAACAAAAGGTCCAGATTTCGAATATAAATTTCCTATAACAAAAAAAGACAATATCTAATGAAATTGAAAAAAAGCAAAGTCAACAAACAAAAGAACGAAAAAACTATGGCTGAAGTGGTATCAGAAGAAAGCAAAAAATTTGTTTTATAATTTCCTTTGATCATGGCAGATCAAACATATTTCTGGGTTACAAAAACTTAACATATATTTGTTATCATGTAGGTGGGAGATTGTAGAATATAGTCTATGATTTTCGTTTGATGTTTATACGTGTGTGTGTTCGTTGTAGCACTAAAAACAATATCACAGAAAGAAACAATACAGGCCAGAGAACGTGTAAACCAGTACATGATCAAAAAAACAAGGTTAATCAACATCAAAAGTGCACTACAAGTCAAGGTATCATGAACCAACAAAGTCACTGCACCTTACAATATCAATCATCAAAATTTGTTAAAAAAATACATAAGATAATGCATAGGGCTACAAGCTACTACGATGCAACTCAAGGTAATATATTCAAAATCAAGTCAGGATTGGAGATTTCAAAAGCACCAATTCAGGAACACTGCAATATGTATAAAACAGAAAGCTCTAACACAAGAAGTCAGGTATAAAGAACACAAATGCAACTCACAAGGATGATTCGCATAAAGGAAAATATAAGCAATAATTCAAAGTTGAACAAGTCAAAAAAGTTAGGTCGTAATCGTAAAATCTAAAGGTTGAACAAGTCCAAAAACTCTAGCCGATAATCACAAAATCAGGTCACTGCTTCTAGACCCCGAGAAAAATTCAAGCTTCTCTCTATGTTACACATTTCTTTTCTAGGTGGCAAAAGCCGAAAAGGAAGGTTTTGTTCACAACACAGAAATGTTATGTTACCTTTGTTAGCTTCATGTGTACATCTTTTTACAGAGTTTATGTTAAAATTTTGTTTTGGTTTCATGTATGTTGTTTGTTAAGGTAAGGTCTGCGAAAAATGGGTAATTAGAACTGGAAATAAAATTGTGTTTTATATAATTTAAAGAATGGTGAACTGGTGACAAAAATGAGAGTGGGTCTCCTTTTATACATTCAGAGAAAGCCAAAAAAAGCAATGCATATTAATTTTCCCAAACTTCCATGATGGTATACACTTATAAAACTGAACGCAACAGCTGAAATGCCTTATGCTTGTAACCATGAAATGAAATAAAAAACATAGCAAAACATGAAGAGAAGAAAAAAGTCTTTGACCGAATATTGACAAACACACTGCATTACTTGTTGCCATAAGATCTTCTACGAAACCTAACATTGTCAAACTTATCTACTCAGTTAACATGGCAAGTGAAATCAGAACTCAGCTAACATTGTCAAACTTATCTACAAATCAAAGCTTACCGATTTCAAAATAAAATAGAGATCGAAACATACAGAAACTAAAAAAATACCAACATACAAATCAAAGCTTACTGTTTTCAATGCTTCAGCTTCTTCGGCGATGCCTGCTACAGATTCTTCAACGATGCCGGCTACTGCTTCTTCAACGACGCCTGATACCGCTTCTTCAGGGACGCGTGGAGAGTCAGAGCAATAGGAGACAGCTTCAGGCGTGGATAGTTGTGGAGAGTCGTGGGTTAGGGATCGAATTTCTCTGCGCTTTTATGAGATGGAGATTGAATTTGAGGGGGTCGTGTGGTTGAATGATGAATTAACTGCGGATAGTTTAAGAGCGGGATCTTTTTTTGGGGAGAACGAAATAGCGAAATTTAGGCGGCACCGCGAAGTAATTTTCTTTTCTAATTAACTGTGGTTAAATGCGTTATCAATTTAATAAGAAAAGGGATTAGCATCAAATGACAGCAAGCCAATTTACTGTGCAATCCCTACTTGCTATTAAATCAACATTTTGTTGTAGTGTTAGAAAGATAATTTTATCATTTAAACATTTTTAACTTTGAAAAGAATATCATTTAACAAACTAAATAATCATTAATTTTAAAAGGATAAATTCTGTTTTGAATTAAATTATCAAATCTATATTTCACATTTTAAAATAATTATTAATGAAATTATTAAATAAATATTGCTTAAATTCCCGGGACATCACAGTTTCGCTCAACTCTCGTTAACCACTTTCTAATGTAGTTGATCGGTCGTTGAACCCTAGCTTCCTCACACATAACCACTGCACAAATGCATGGACAGACACCGCCAGGTAAATAAAAAACTCCTTATCGTCTACTGGTTTAGATCAACAGAACCGATGACATCTCCATATGTCACGGAAATTCTTCGAAAGTAGCCTGGTAGTCCTAATTACATTTAAGGTTCTTCTTACCCTTCTTTAATGCAAAAATACGCATGTTCATCACTCTAGAGATTAATCAACTCAATGTTGCATTCTTTCCATTTAAGCATAGTAATTTCTTCATTGTTGGGGCTCTAATGTTTCGTAAGGCGTCAATCTGTTCTGGATTGGCCTCAACGCCCCTTGTATTCACGATGAAACCAAAAAATTTTATGGAAGCTGTGTAGTTAATGCCCCGCTATTACCCCGCTATAACCCCGCTATATCTCATAGCGGGTTTCTACCGCTACGATTTTTCCATATAGCCCCAAAATATAGCCTTTCCGCTTTAATTCCCGCTATTTCCGCTATATCCCGTTATTCCCGCTATATTTTTCTATTTCCGCTATATCTTCTTTAATAAAAAAATAAAAAAATTACATTTATACATTATAAAAATTATGAAACTGATTTTTTTGATTTAATTTTTAATATATTTCTAGAAATGAAAATACTCTAATATTCTACTAAATTCAATTATGTTATATAACCGTTTTACGTTTATTTAAAGTATATTCGCACATGTTTTTTGTTTAAAATTATTTATGTAATAATTATAATTCAATTGAATGATAATTTTTATTTAATTACCATTTATATATTTGTTAAAACATTAAGTACGTGTTTTATATGCTATTTTAGAGCCATCCGCTATATCCCGCTATGACTTTATGCACCTCCACTGCTTTGAATCTGCCGAGCACATTAACTGCATAGTCTGGAAGCCACTCCAAATGAACATTTGAGTGGGTTAATTTTTTCGTACTTCCAAAGGATCTCAAACATCTTCGAGAGTTAATCTAAATGGTTTCCATACACTTGCGACTTCACTATCATGTCATCTATGTAAACTTCCATCATTCATCAGATTTGGTCCTTGAACATTGTATTAGCCAATCTTTGGCAAGTAGCTCCGGCATTCTTCAGATCAAACGACATTACAAGATAGCAATATAATCCTAAGTCCGTAATGAAGCTGATATTCTCCCGATCTGGTTCATGCATCACAATCTAATTATACTCTGAGTAGGCATCCATAAATGAGAGCAATTCGTGCCATGCGGTTCCATCAACAAGCTGGTCGATCTTGGTGAACAAAGAGCAATCATTCGAGCTGGCTTTGTCCAAATCTGAATAATCAATGGAAGTTCACTACTTCCCATTCGGTATTCAAACCAACATAGGGTATGACACCCACTCAGGTTAAGTAGCATTATGGATAAAGGTGTTGGCCAACACCTTATCCACTTCTTCTTTTAGTGCAGTGGATCGCTCCAGACCTAGGTCGCGTCTCTTCTATCTTATTGACGTGAACTTGGGGTCGATATTAAGTGCGTGACACTCTATCTCCCATGATATCTTAAACATATCTGTACGCGCCCAAGTGAACATGTTCAGATTTGTCCAAAAAAAAGTTAATCAGTTTATTTTGCAATGTTATCCCTAGAAAACCCATCTTAAATACCTAAGTCAGGTCATTCATGTCAATAGGTATAGCCACAGTAATCACTACCTGTGTTACCTGTATCTCCCCTGACTTCTTCCTGGGGTCTGTAGCGTTATCGAAGCGACTATGGTCCCCAAGTCAGGGACTGTTTTGTAATTGCTATGCTTGTAGTTTCTTAATGCGGAGAGTCTTCCCCCTTGTTCTTTCCCTTTTCACAGCATTTAGCTTCACGTAATTCAGCAATGTATCATTCCTTTGCAGTACTTTGGTATGCTTCTCCTACTCATATCTCATTCTCCGTTATAAATTTCATCATCAGATACCATGAAGCCAAAATGATCCTAAGTCGACAAGGGCCGGTCGGCCTAGAAACGCATTAAAAAGCGAAACACTCATCAACATTCAAGAATGTCTGTTCTCCTTCTCCGAGTTCTAAAGGAAGGTCGATCGTTCTAATCGGCTGTTTAGATTCACCTATAAATCCTTTAACCTTCGTTTTACAGGTGGTCATATCCTTCATGCTAAACTTCATTTGGTCAAATGTTTTTCGAAATAAAATATTGATCGAATTTCCATTTTCAACCAATACTCAATGCAAAACTGTTGGTCTTATCCCGACCATTTCTGCCATTGGATTGACAGTCGGTGCTTCTACATTCCTAAACACAATGTCCTCCGAAATTATTCATTGTTACTTAGTCAGAACTCCATCTTCGATGGCATATCAACTCTCGTACGGTACATGCTTCAAAGAACTGGCATATCACTTCATTTCACCCCAACTCTTCTGGAACCAGGTGAGATCTTCCTGGGATGGTGTTTATAACTAGTCATTCATCAGTTCGCTTGGGCACTTCTCCATTGGGTCCAGGTGGTTTCCTTTGAGCATTCAACCTTGGGGTCCAGCAGGTTGTCCGGCGTTTTGCAGTTTCTTCACATACTACTGGTGTATGTTGTTTCTTATCAATTCTTCAATGAAATCTTTCAAATGTTGACATTCATTTGTGTTATGCCCATGAGTATCATGGAAGCGACAACACTTCCAGGACTTGTTTTGTTGTTCGATCATTTCCTTCTTAGGAGTTTGTCATACCGCTTAGTTCCTTGAATGGCAAGATAAATGTTCTCTACACTGTCATTCAACGGCGTAAATTTATCGGGCCTTAGATTCCTTAGATGCTTCTTGTCCCTGTCACGCCTACCAGTATTTCGATTTCTCTTTTTACGAGTTACAGGTTTCCCTACACTTCCTACAGCAGTTTCGAAACTATTTCCATCTTGTTTAACCGCAACGGTACTCTGAATCACTTCTTTGGTTTTCTCATCGTCGGGATTGCCTTCAACTATATTTGCTTCTTCCAATTTTAGAAACTGATTTGTCTTTCAATGGAATTCCTCCAAGGTAGTAGATTTCCTTATTTTTATCCACCTATCGAAAGGCATATCCGAGTGAATGCTCCAAACAAGTGCCGTGAATACGAGATATTCCATCGGATTGCTTACTTCCTTGACGGCGACGTTAAATCGGTTCAAGAAAGCTTTCAGTGACTTCATGGGTCTTTGTGACAAGCCAGAAAATGACATAGCATCCTTCGGTTGTGCTGTGGGAAGCCAAAAATACTATAGAAACATCTTATCCAATTCATCAAACGTTGACATAGATTTAGGCGCAAGCCTAGTGAACAACATTGGAGTAACTCCTTCCAAGAATATATGGAAACGCTACAATGAATAGCATCTGTAGCTCTAGCTTCATCCATGTACCATTCGTATTTGAGTAAGCGTTGTCTTAGATAGGTAGTTCCTTTGTAGGATAGCATTGTTAGCATGATGAACTTTCTGGGTTTTCGTCTCTAAAGATATTTTCTGTAAATGGGGTTCGTCTTGATGAGGAACCCCGATCGTCATCCTTTCAGCTCCTGATCTCCTCCACCAACAATTTGACCATATAACAGATGAACTCCTTGCTAACATAGTAGTCCAAAGGCCGACTATCAGGGGCTACACCGAGTGCTTGATTTCACAAACGGTCTCAATTTTCTAACCGACATTTAAGTGCTCTAGTCTCTGGGAGTGCCACCCCGTCGGCATTTAGTGGATTTACGTTTGGCTGAGCTACGATTACCTGAGCTCCACCTTCAACATCATCAACATCCAACTCCAAATCATCATCATCAAGCTCGTTTTCATCAAGCTACAAGTCCAAATCCCCCTTAGAAACAACCACGACATCACCTTCCTAAGTAGCATTTGCATGAGCATTCCTTTCTGTACCGAGAGATATTCTTTCGGTACCGATTGGTCTCCTTAAGAGGTGATTGCACCCGCTTCCTCTTGTAAGTTGTCATGCGGGTCCACTAGTTACTTCCTTCTACTTTTTATTTCTATCTCTCATGTTTAGGACAGAAATAGGGGAATTATATTGTTCTATAATAGGTGAAGTTTCCCTTCTAGTTCTTCTAGTTCCTGATGGTTGCAAGGTTAGCAAAGCAACCCTCTTGTCCACAAAAGCATTTTGGCCATCCAACATTTTCTGGTTAATTTCATAGATCATCTTATCAAACTCTCCTCTAGTCTGTACTTCATGTTAAGCAAAGGATCCTAGTATTGCATTTCCTTTATTAAATTTCATTTGGTTAGTGTTTACTTCATCACCACCAGCTACCGCTCCTGCGGATCTTACGAAGGATGATTTTTCCTTTCAAAATTCCATAGATTTCCAATAGCAATTCTTAAAGCAAGTTCTTTGGATCTAACTTCTGGATCCTTCCAATCCAAATTAGAGAGCTAGATCTAAGCTTGAATTCATTTTTCTCATTGAAAGCACTTAAATGTTAATGCCAAAATGGATCAACACTTAAGAATGAGTTGTAGAGAACCTGTAAGACCTAGATATAGCATATAACAATAGAAATGAAAGAAAAATAACAGAGAGATGCCAGATTTTTATTAGGATTCGATAACCTTTGGCCTACGTCCACTTCGTATCTTTACTGATTACGAAACTGGGAGAGTTTGTATGAGATTACAAAGAATTAGAGTGACAAGTACAAAATGTTGATAAGGTCGAATGCCTAGAACTATTAGGAGTAGCTGGCTCGGTTACGATTTCAGGGAGGAAGATGGTGAAGAGCCATAGAATCCCAGCTACAGAGTGGAGAATAAAGATCCAAGAGATCCTCTTTTGGTTGCATGTAGGTGTGTATTTATAGGGAAATATGTGCGTTGGGCCAAAAGCCTACATGCAGTAGAGTCCAGGAGTTAGCCTAATGTCACACAGAAGATCGCGAGGTCCACCGAGTAAAAATAATAACTCGGTATCGATTCATTAGACTGAGTTCCTGGTTATTTCCTTAAGTGGAAATTAGACCAACTATTTTGCCCTACTTTTTTAACTCAAGTTAACGTGTTCCATGCTCTTCGCATCGATATTTGGCTGTTTTCGGTGAACGCTCCATTATCACTTCAGTTAACCGGCTTTCTTCTCTTCAACTCTTGGAATTGATCGTCGAAACACTAGGAAAAAGCTTGGCCACAAGTTGAAGGGGTAGAAAATAAGCTGCATGAAGTTGGAGAAGTGGAATAGGGAAGCAAAATGACTCTATAGTGAGCCAAATGACTTGGAACCAATTTATTTGCTTAGCATAATTCTTGGTGAAACTCATCCAAGTTGTTTCCATGCTCCATCTAAGCGTGTTTCTAAGATTTTGAGTCTTTTCTTCTCCATCTTGATGTTATATCTTTCGTTAACTTCTTCTTGGTTAAAAACCCAGTTAACAAACCTTATATGAAATTTTGAAAATTTCCTCCAATAGAGATATTCAAGCATTACCCCATTTATTTGATTTGTATATTGGCCTTCCTTCTTCTATCTTCCTTGCTAAGTATTTAGAGATCCCCCATTTTCTATTTGATTTGAAGCTTTTTTATTTTATTTATAAGTGATTTGAGGGGATAGAATTAAAGATTAGATTAGATTTTTGTTTTTTAGTTGATAGGAGGCTAGGGTCTTTAGAGTGAAAGGAGGTTGGCTAAGTATTCATAAGTAAAAATTAGGTGAAGTCTAGGCTTAGGAAACTTATTGCTTAACCTACATCCCTTATTCTTACATATATAGAAAATTCATTTTCTTTTGCTTTGTCAAATAATGTTTATCCTAACTCTAATCAGTAGCATTACTTGGAATTAATTCAATATCTTTAACTGATATTTGTACATACGTATTATTAATTGTTGTATGGAATTATCAACTAATATTGATTAGGAACCTTGCTCTTTATTAGTAACTGTTCAATCAATTGTGATAAATTGATGTTAACCTTTCCAAATTCAATAGTTGGGTTTACCCTTATTTTTTATAAATAAAGATATAACACATATTTTCCTTAAGAAATGCATTCCTTCCATAAATATATTGTTATCTTCTCTTTAAAATATGCAACATTTTCTTTCATTCATTATAACATTACTTTTATTATCCTAGTAATTATTGTTTTTCCTATAAAGCAGTTTAAAGTCTGTGCATGCAAATAACTCTTAACATTTTATTTTAATGCACAAAAAACAATTGTATTCTTTTTTTGAATATAGTCAAGAGAACCTGACAGACTGGCAAACTCCTGAGGTGAATTAAGTTGTGTCTATCCACTTCAACTCATGGCACCAAGATCCTCCGGTACTTTCTGTAATATTGACTTGATCCTATGATCAACCCTTAAGCTTAAATTTCAAAATAGGGCCAAAACCCATAATGCGCGTTACAGTAAACTTTTCATAGCTATTTAATTCTAGGGATCTAATTTACATACTTTTTTTAGCAAGGATATGTGATGTATTTTAAAACTAAATAGGGACATTAGCCAAACTGTCTTGTACGTAAAATTACTAAAATGCCCATTTTCATTAATTAATTATTCTTATCAAAGATACGTGGTGTTACATTCTCCCTACTAAAATAATTTCATCCCTAAATTCCAAGAGACAAAATCGCAACTCATAAACTCAATCATATAATAGCAATTGTGCATGTGTAATACATACACTCAAACCACACTACAAACAAAGCAATCCAACAATTCATTTCGAACATATTCGTTTCTTAACATTTCTTGCAATATAATATATGATATCCATATGGACACTAACTATAATTTGAATTCCGGTAACAGTATCTAGCCATGGCAAAATAGGTACAAATAAAATCAATACAAAAAATAACCAAATAAATGCAAATAAATAACATTCATCCATCAAACCAACAGATGCCATGAATATGTGACGAATAATGCAGAATACTAATGCAACTTCTATATGAATGCAAGATTACGAAATATAGGTATGAATGCAAAACATCCTAAAATATGCTGATAATTTCTATATGTGTGCAACATGATATATAATGAATCAA
Organism: Allium cepa; assembly: GCA_030765085.1. NCBI lineage: Eukaryota > Viridiplantae > Streptophyta > Magnoliopsida > Asparagales > Amaryllidaceae > Allium > Allium cepa. The sequence goes on along the minus strand of CM060942.1, from coordinate 217,948,605 downwards.
GTCACATCTCAAAACATAAACTACACGATAAAGCATATCACAGCGTCCAATTTCCTAATTTAATATTAATTATCTACAACAACCATTCATCCTTACCTAAATAAACTAATCAAGCTAACAAAGAAACAAATGGAAAAATCCTCTAATAAATAGTAGAAATGAAAAGATATGATTCTCTCCTCCTCTTTCCAAGTACTCTCAATCGGATCATTCTTAACCTTAACTTATTGACTGTGCTACTGGCATATATACTTAATCCAACTCACTAAAAAATGCTCGTGCATAGGTAAACCTCTATAATCCATACTACCAACCTAGATAAACTAATGCCGACTTACGCCATAACTGGTTTCCTTAACATAAATATGCCTAGTAAAAAATGTAATGCAACCCTAATTGCACATACAAAATGCGTTAGATCATCTCATTAGTATACCGATCACACCATCTTCTAAATATTATGGTAGGAAAACTTGCAAGTGGACCGTGAATTACCTTAAATCAAATAACTTAAATCACTCGCTATTTCTCATTTCATCTAAGAAAATAAAAATATTGTGATGTCTTAAAATGGTGAAAATATCATAACTTCTCTGCAAATTTCTATACAACTTAAGTTGTATTATTTCACTTAAGATGACACTCCTTCAATCCTCTAACAGTCATGATATCAAGATGCCACCTTTCTAGTCTGCAAAAATCTTATCATAAGTTCCACAGCATATAGGAAAGTGAACATTCAAGTATTCAAGTAAAGTAATCCTATTTAATTCACCTATTGAAACATAGCAAACAAAATCCTAAATCTACGTGTAACCTTAAATTGTTTTAACATAAAAGTGGCCATTTCTCTGAATGTATAATCTTTTCTAGGTGCTTGGAAAGAATGAGCCAAAGTCCTCTTCATGTTGGAGATCGTCACTTATTTATAGGCAAATCTGGATTAGAATTTTTCACCCAAGTCCTGAGTCGTGACCGACTCAGGGAGAGTCGTAGGTCGCGCTCGAGAGTCAGCAGGCAATGGAGTAGGTGAAGTGGTACTGAGCTTTTCTTCATTCATCTGGATATAAGTCTTAACTCGCTCGCGAGTTAAGGAGTCACGGCTTAAAATGAGGCAGCACTAAAATTTTGGCTCTGTGGTTTTAGGTCGTGTTCGACTTATACTAGGTCGTAAGTCGGTCTCGACTCAAATGCAGTCACTCTCGCCCTCCTTTGTCTTGAGTCACTAGGTCGCTCTGCCTTTAGGTCTTTTAGGTCGTAGCCCCTTAAGTCGTGTACCTTCCTGAGTTGTGACATATCTTAAGTTGCCGAGGCCTTAAGTTGTGTACCTTCCTGAGTCATGACATATCTTAAGTTGTGGAGGCCTTAAGTCGTGTACCTTCCTGAGTCGTGACATATCTTAAGTTGCGGAGGCCTTAAATCGTAGATTTCTCCGAGCCGCGAGTCGCTCATTCTGCCAACTCGTTAAGTCGTACAATCCTTAAGCTGTAAACCGTTCACCTCCTTAAGTCGTAAGTCGCACAATTCTTTAACTCGTGCAACTCCTCAATTGTTGAGTCGGTATCTTGTTGAGTCGGCCAACACCTTTAAGGCATTAAGGTTATAACCTGGTGAGTCGCTGTCCCTCCTGAGTTGTTAAGTCGGCAGTCAGCTGAGTCGTCGTTCATTTTAGGTTGGCAACGAGTTAAGGCTGTTGAGTCGGTAATCATTGTCAGTCGCGAGCCTGGTTTGAGTCGCTTGAGCAGAGGAGTTAACAATTGCCCCTCGAAGTACACGCTTAAACCGTAAGTCATGTGCTTCGACCCAGTGCATGAGTCGTAAACGACTCAAAGAGGCTCATGACTCATGACTCGTTAGTCCTTTCATCTTCCCCCCCCCCCCCCCCCCCCCCCCCCGTTTCGCATATAAGCCGTTGAGTCGGTCTTTCCTCCTCACTTTACTGCTTATCTGTTTTATTTGATTCTACCATTAACGATCCTTCAAGTTTCCCGAGACGAATCCAAGCTAATCAGACATCAACTCATCTTTATCTTTATATTGCGTAAGTGAATTCACCTTCTGTTCAATCCATGATCACCATTGACTCACGAATCTGGACTCCCCATTTTCTAACTCCAATTCATTTCTATGCCGTGTTCCACCGCGAACAACGTTTCTGATTGATATGCGACTGCCATTGATCGTATTGTTGCTATCATTCATGATAACATAGTAGTGCACCAGATTTGCCGCAAACTTGAAGCGATTCGAATTGGCTTTTTTGGGTGATTTCCGATCATGTGAGGAGAAGATAATGAGTTACAGTGTCTCGAATTAACTGGTTTGTGATTTTGGAGGAGATGAGAAGGTCCTTAGTGGGTTAATGGGTTAGAAGAGTAAATTGGTTGAGGGAACGACTTAGAATTCTCACGACTTAGTTGGTTTTTTGGATCTACCGACTTAGGAATGCCTTGCAATCTCATCCGTCCACGACCTAATTTTTGGGTCATGTTGATTTCCTGTAAATTTAAGACTTAGGTCGTGCAAGTGATTCAGCCCTTTAGATCCTTACCACAACTTATTCTTTAGACCGTGAACGTCTCAAGCCATAAGTCGTGAACGACTCAGCACTTAGGCTATTTTCCATTCCGAGTTGTTTCTTGTGGCTTAACCCTTGACCGACTCAAGTAGGGGGGACCTAGGCTTTGAGTCGCGGCCGAGACAGGACTTTGAGAAATTTGCTTTGTTCTGATTTGAGGCTTTTTCCTTCATGCGCATTACGACTTACAGAACTTAACTTAACTCGCCGCATACCCCTTAGGTCGTGAACGAGTTGCTACTTGAAAGCATAATCCCAATTTGATTATTTAACTTGTATTATAGATTGAATTGCCTAAACTCTGAATTGCCCAAACTTTAAATTGTTTGAACTATGTTGCATTATTCCACAAATCCTGTTAACTTATAAGCTAATTACCTGTTGAAAATAACAACTACAGAAAACCAGGGCGAATATACTGTCATTGACTGCCCACATCAAATGACAGATCAGTTGACAGAGGGTAATTAACTTAACCAGATTGTGTGAATGAAGTGCTTCAATTCAACTAATTCAAGTAAAGTATTAAAGCAACATTGAGACAGTCGATTGAAATCGACCGGTTTGCACCAATACTGCACTTGAACCCTTTTTTTTTGAAATTAACAAGTCCTGAAGTTTAGTAATCGATCAATTGTCGATTAGTTTAACTTCAGTTATATTTACTTGCCATTATTAGTTTTGCACAACACTTAACACTTTTTAGGAAACGTGCACCTTCACATTTGAATATCCAGTTGCTTGTGTAGAATGACTTCTCAGGAAGAAGATACAACAGTTCAGGCTGGAGAGGCAACTGTTATTCCGGCTTCACTAGTCAATCCTCCCAAAGAGCCCCTACCACGCTATCATACAAAGTTTTTCGCCAGTTGTGCACTCAGTTTGGCATTGCTGAATCAGATGCCATTCTTCCCGAGAGAAGTAACACTGCTGACATAGCACCCCCCGGCTTTGTGACAGTTAACCGACAAATGTGCCTGAGCGGGGCCATCCCTCCTTTCAACAACTTTCTCCAGCATCTTCTTCGTCAACTGGCCATCGCTCCATCCCAGCTACACCCCAACGGTTATGCCATTCTAATGGGGTTGGGTGTGCTATTTAGGAGAACGCTTGATCGACTTCCGAGCTTTGATGAAATCTGTTACTTATGTTCCTTTACTCGGAACAAAGATCATCCTTCTATTACTGTCGTGAGAAGTGCTCGAAATCGTAAATTGATCATCGGTCTTCCTGACAGCGCTCATGGGTTTTTGACTCAATTTTTCTATGTCTGTTGCCACCCGGGGTTTTATGCTGTATGGAGAGAAGGAAGTAAGATCATCTACCTTTCCCTCCTCTGTACTCTGAGTTTTTTGAAGTTCGAATTGCCAAGTGTTAACTTCATCATCATTTATTATATATATTTTTTTTCAGCGCTTCCCCCTCCTTGTAGTGATCCCAATCACAAGCCAACTCTAGAGAGGCTTGTAGCTGTACCGGTTGAAGAGCGGGATATGAAATATTTGCTGAACGACTAATTCCTTCACCAGTTCGGACTTCTTCACCCTTCTCGCTCCACACACCCCTGCGAGGTTCCAGACTCCCCACCTAAAACATCAGATGCCCCGGTTTCTTCTGATGTACCTGTACCAAAAGATCCCGTTCCCGAAGCTTCTTTAGTGAAGTGCTCCACTTCTGTTGACGTCGCGGGGTCATCTGGCAAACTTGCCCCGGTCACTGAAGAAGAAGAGCCTCGAGATTCTTCTCTGCATTCAAAGGAACCTGGTGACGAAGAAGCTGAGAAAACCAGCCCTGTCAACCAGAGCAGGGACGACACTTTCGAAGGACTGAGTGACCTCTTTGCCACCTCGCAAGAGATCTTTAAAGATGATCCTATTACTACCGGGGTTTCTTCTTCAGTAGTCGAGGCGACTTCTATTCTGCAACAGACCCCGTCAACTCAAGAGTTGATGTTAGCTTCTACTCCCATAACTACTCCACAATTAAAGAGTGGTTCGTAGTTCGATGCGCGTAGTTTGCATATTACACACACTTAGAATCTTTCGGCACTTTTATGCTTCTGACTTTTTGTATTTTGAAGAATTCTAAAATTTAGCTCTTTTATTTCAGATTCTCCGATGGGACGCAGCGGATCCTACTATGATGACTTCCAGCGCTACGGGTGGCATAGCCAATATGATTATAGGCGTTACCTCCCCTCATACAGAGAATCCGATGAAGAAAGAGCTGCCCGAAAGGCTCAAGAGAAGAGGGCTCAAGAGGAGCGTTATGAAAGAAGAGAGAGGGAGGAGCGCCACGATTCTTCGCAGAGAGGCGACGATTCCCATAAAAGAAAATCCCATGATGACTGAGGAAAAAGTCATATGGTTGAAGATTCGAGCAAGCGAGCCCGACATGGTGAGAAGCACACCTCTACAACCCCTGAGAAGGTTACTGCCCCCCGCCTCGCTTGACATTCCTTCCGGCTCTCCCGCCCTCGGGAAGACAGACATCCAAACAATAATTAGCAGGCCCAAATTCCAAGTCGGACCGGGCCCAGCCACTTTGCAAAGTCGGTTTCCACAGTGGTGTCTGAAGGGAGTAAGGTTTGACCTTGACTTGGTCCCCATTGACAAGTCTGCCATGTTACGAAACCTCGATGTCGTCAAGCTTGATATTGAGAGGATGTCGAACTGGCAAAAACTTGTTGACGGGCTTCAAAGGGTTAATCATGCAAACATAGAGGCCATGCTCACTATGGAAAATGATAAAGCCGAATGGCAAAAGGTTCTTGAGCAACATGACACTGAAATGAGGGGCATCGCTTCTTACAATGAAGAGCTTGAAGCAAAAGTTGAGGAACTGAAACTAGAGCTTGCTGCTTCCTCTACTTCCTATTCTCAAAAAGAAGAAGTGCTCCTAAAACAAGTGAGAGACGCTCATGCCAGCCAAAGAGATGCCGAAGACAGGCTTGAAGTGCAGAAAAGAATTAGTGAGGGCTATGTTGCTGATATTGAAGAGATTCGGAAGAAAAACAGCTCCCAAGAGGCGGAGATTCAAATGCTTAAGCTTCAACTTTCCAAAGCTGAAAGGGAGCGTGATGAGGCCATTGCCGGTAAAATTGTGGCTGAAGAATCACATGAGGCAACGAGGACCAACATCAGCTCGACATTATTTGATTTCTACCTGCATAGCATCTTGGGGCGGGGTAGCCTCGCCTTTCTAGGCCCCAAGTATGAAATTACTCTGGCTGAAGTTCGGGAGGTCGCACTCGATATGCTTGGCGGTAAAGGCACTGGTTATGCTGAGTCGGCTCTTGAGGAGCATTATCTTGATGATGATGCTCGCGCCGCTCTTGCCAGGGGGAGAGAACAGCTTGCAAAATTAAGGGCCGAAACAGCGGCAGGAGAATACTCAGGAAAAATTATCTCAACTGCTCCGATTCAACCTTCTCCTTCAGCCGAAATTGATATCATCGGTTCCAGTTCCCACTCCCCATCTCCTACTAAAGTTACCACCGAAGCCATAATTACACGAGCCGTAGTTGAACCATAAGAGAGTGCTGAAGCTGTAGACTACGAAATTGATGTGATACCACCAACTTCTCCAGGTAATCCTAATAATGCTCAGGGGGACAACTTGCCAGTTTCTTACGGATTTGGCGAGCTTCTTGATTATCTCTTGAATCTCGACGAGCCATTTTCTCCTCTTTTTGCGGGAAATACTGACACTTTTATCTTTTCCTTTGTAGAGAAAGCGTCGAGCGCCACTCAAACTTCTCCACCTTCAGTTACTGTTTCTCTGCCTCCCCCAATCACTCCTTCCACTCATCTGGGATCACAGGAAGAAACAATAGCTGCCCTTCGGGGCTTAGATGACCCAGCTGCTTCGCAAGAGCAAAAGGACGAAGGGCTTGAGGGAGGTGAGATATCTCCGGAGCGGACTCCTTCTGACGACACAATTTTGTCTAAACTTGTTACTCCCGGAAGTGAATCTTCTTCAAAGAGGAGAAAGAAGCGCGGAACATCAAAGAGGAGAAGGAAGAGCATCATTGCTACTGAAGAGGAACCGGAAGTTGAACCAGTTGTACCTCCCTCTTCTTCTTCCCTCATGCCTATAGATCGGCCCCAAAAGCTAACCATCCGGCCGGGTGAAGGGTCCAAAGGTGGCAAGAAGAAATGAAGCTTCCAGTTTTTAGCTTCTTTTTTTTTATCTCGAAACTTGTATCTGTAAGAAATTGTAATAGAATTGAATAAAATGATCCTTTATTTGTGCAAACTCTTGTTTGAATTTGAGAATGCATTTTTATTTTTTATTTTTGTACAAGTTTCTTTACATGATATTGCAGTGAGCTTGTGGTAAACTGTTCGAGCGTAATTTTACCGATGTAGCTATACCATGTTGCCCCTATACCATAAGCTCGTTGCAATATTTTATATTTTGAGGAGACTTGTACTTTTATTTTCTAGAGAATAATTATTCCATGCTTGGAAGAATATTATTTTGTTAAAAATTAGAGTACAACTCCCTCCAAGTAGATTTTTACACTTCATCCTTCGAAGATATCACCTTTTCTTTTGTGCATATACACATTACCAAGTGAATTCTTCTATGTGGTGAAGTGGGCCTCTGAAGGATACTTTAACTTCTTTTTGAGGAAGAGTACTTTCCAGAATAGGTGAATTATTCTTCCTTTGGAAGTTAAAGTGTGCCTTTGATGAGGGCTTCTTTTTTTGTTACACCACAGTTAAGGGCTTTTTGATTTTTGTTTCTTTGAAAAGTTGCGCCTCTGAGGAAGGCTTTTTCACGTTTCAACACTTGGAAGTTTTATTTCAATCTCGGTGAAACGTGTGCCTCCGAAGAGGTCTTTCTGCTTGACTGTGCCTCCGGGAGGTGGTCTTTTCATTTCTGCTTCTAGGAAGAGGCCTTTTTATTTTGTTTTGCATTTCAACTCTGGTGAAGTGAAACTCCGAAGAGCGGCTGTTGCACTTCAACTCCTGGCGAAATGTGCCTCCAAAGAGGGCTTTTATTGCCTAGAAGTTACTCTCTCATGGTTGGAGGGTCATGACTCCTCCAATCTTTTTTGTTGAGTAGAGAACTTTCTTTTTTACGGCATATGCCTCGTTAGAGGTCTTTATCCTCCGAAGAGTTGTGCCTCCGAAGAGGGCTTGTGTCTCCGAAGAGGGCTTGTGCCTCCGAAGAGGGCTTTGGACTCCAAAGAGTAGCATTGGACTGTGAAGGATAGCGTTGGACTCCAAAGAGTAGCATTGGACTCTGAAGAGTAGCGTTGGACTCCAAAGAGTAGCATTGGACTCTGAAGAGTAGCATTAGACTCTGAAGAGTAGCGTTTGGACTCTGAAGAGTAGCGTTGGACTCTAAAGAGTAGCGTTGGACTCTGAAGAGTAGCATTGGACTCTGAAGTGTAGCGTTGGACTCCAAAGAGTAGCATTGGACTCTGAAGAGTAGCATTGGACTCTGAAGAGTAGCGTTTGGACTCTGAAGAGTAGCGTTGGACTCTAAAGAGCAGAATTGGACTCTGAAGAGTAGCATTGGACTCTGAAGAGTAGCGTTGGACTCCAAAGAGTAGCATTGGACTCTGAAGAGTAGCATTGGACTCTGAAGAGTAGCGTTTGGACTCTGAAGAGTAGCATCGGACTCTGAAGAGTATTGTTGGCACTTGTGTTTTTTTTTTTTGCGCTCCTTAGCAATCCCTCATCATAACATCAAGCACATGTCCCATTCTTTTCATTTGTCCTTTGTTAGAGAAATGTGCCTTGTTGCTGAGTGGGTCCATGGGGCAGATGCATGTTGCTCCACCAGATGTTCGTTTACACAAACGATCGTGGTCGGTTAGCAAAGGCTCAAAATCTCCCTATTAGGAAGGTGCCCTCTTTGGTGGAATCCTTAATAGTTTGCAAATTGCACTCCTTTCGAATTACTTGAATTCGGAACATTTGTCACTTGTCATTTGTTTACTCCGTGATTTGCAGGGATCACTTCGCTCTGTGATATGTTGGATGAGCAAGCTTTATCCTGATAGCCTGCAATACTAAATCGATATTTTTTAGCAATATTTGCATATCAAAATGATACGGGCATTTCAATGTTATTAAAGAATACAAGGTTTATAATTGCTTATTATTGATTCACATCAAATTCACAGTGGTTAACAGCACAAGAGTTATACTTCCATGATCATTTTACAAAGTTAAGCAATGCTATTAAGTAAAATATGGATGTAAATGAATGCTATTCCATGATTTTGTGATTCATATGCTAATCAATAACCAGCTTCTCGGATTCCTGCTCTGTAGTTTTGTTGCCTGACCTTGATCGATAAGCAAGACATGGCTGCCCCTGAGTGGACGAGGTTGGGTCAATTCCGTCTTTCTACGCATACTGTTGAAGTTTATTCTGTTTCAGCAATTCTTCAATCACATTCCTTAACTGGCGACATTGATCAGTATCGTGACCGGGTTGGTTGTGAAATCGACAGAATTTCCCATTTTGCACTGCACCTCTCCCCATTTCAGGTGGTTTAGGGTATTTGACAACATCTTTTGTTGCCAAGAAGATCTTTTCTGATGTGTCAGTTAAGGGGGTGAAGTCTGAAGGGTTAAAACGACGAGGTTTTTTCTTATCTCCCTGCCATTTCCTTTCATCACGCTCCCTTTTCTGGTTTCTAAATTCTTTCTCGTTAGTGATGTCATCCATATTCTTGATTTCGGCTATCACTGCTTTTACTGGCATCGAGAGGTTTTGTAGGCGTATGAATTCGTCGGCCTTTTTATAAAACTTTTCGAGTGAGTTTGGTTCCTTCATTTTGAGCCACGTCCCAAATTCACTCGACTTGTCGATGGCCCGGACTAAGTATGTTAAGATCATTCGGGGTTCCGCGTTGTCCACCTCGGCTAAAGCTATATTAAAACGGTTCAAAAAAGACTTGATGGGTTCTCCGGGTGCTTGTTCTAGGCTAGACAATGACATTATATCTTTTGCCTTTGACGCATACAATCTGAATTATTCTTTTAATTTCCGGGTTAAATCGGAGAATTGATCTATGGATCGAACCGGTAGCTTGGTGAACTAAAGCAAAGCCACCCCTTCTAAATATACTGGAAAATACCGACATTTAATCTCATCCGATGCTCGTGCCCCGGTCATATGCCAATCGTATCTGTATAGAAATTGGTTAGGGTCACTTGTCCCTCGATAAGCCGGGATAGTAGGAGGTACAAATTTCCTGGGAAATTCCGCCTTAAAAATCCTTTCAGTGAACGGAGTTTTGCTCGGAGCGAATCCCCAATCGCTTTCATCCTCATGCCTCCGCATGCTTTCTCTCATGATTGACCGAACCATCCCTGATAGATACTCCTCGTCGTTTTGAGACTTTGCCCGTAAGAAGTTAGCTGCCCTTTCAAAAGTTTGAAAGATAGGTTGTGGCCTTGACCCTTTAGCTTGGGAAGGTGCCCCTGCAGCGGTGTTGCCTGGTCTTTGAGGAATATCTTTCTCTTAGGGGTCATGGGCATCTTCAGCATGGATTGTTTCATTATCATGTCGTTGGTGACTTACCTCAAGCAGGGCGTTTAACCTATCCATAATCAAGGCATTATGGGCATTCTGGGCCTCTAATTGTGCATTTTGAGCACTTAACTGTTGATTCAATCCCAAAACCACAGCGTCTAATTCCGCCCGTGTAACTCCCACATTTGGAGTTGTCTGACTCAGGGGAGGAGAAGTGGCGATGTTCTCTTGAAAATCTTCAGATCTGACAGATCTACGTTTCCTTCCGGGAGCCATAATTTCTGTTAAACTTCTGGTCCTAACGGAGATTCTTTCCTCACAGTTTGGTGAAGCAATGATGTCAATGTTCCTGAGTTCAATTCTCAGTGAAAGCACCAAATATGTTAACGCTAAAATTTGAACGCTAACACCCCGGCGTGTAAAGTGTAGTTGTGAAAGCACCACCCGATGATTCGGGAATAGAGTATAAGCAGAAAACTGCAGTAAAAACAGTAAACAACAGCGATTTTGTAGTGGTTCAGCTTAATAGTTTGCCTACGTCCACTTTGAATATCTTTATTGATGAATTCGTTACAGATTGATACAATTCTTCCCAAGTACAATACGCTTTGAATTACTAAACACTTTGAACGAATGGCTTAAACTTCAATGTGAGTGAAAGTCTTCAAATCCATGTCGGATGTATGAGATTCTTTCTTGAAGTTGTTGGTAGCATTCTACGTGTCTTGAAAGCTTTGAGTGTCGAGTCGGTTTGGAATGCAGCAGAGTATTGGTGCTTGGAAAGAATGAGCCAAAGTCCTCTTCATGTTGGAGATCGTCACTTATTTATAGGCAAATCTGGATTAGAATTTTTCACCCAAGTCCTAAGTCGTGACCGACTCAGGGAGAGTCGTAGGTCGCGCTCGAGAGTCAGCAGGCAATGGAGTAGGTGAAGTGGTACTGAGCTTTTCTTCATTCATCTGGATATAAGTCTTAACTCGCTCGCGAGTTAAGGAGTCACGGCTTAAAATGAGGCAGCACTAAAATTTTGGTTCTGTGGTTTTAGGTCGTGTTCGACTTATACTAGGTCGTAAGTCGGTCTCGATTCAAATGCAGTCACTCTCGCCCTCCTTTGTCTTGAGTCACTAGGTCGCTCTGCCTTTAGGTCTTTTAGGTCGTAGCCCCTTAAGTCGTGTACCTTCCTGAGTCGTGACATATCTTAAGTTGCGGAGGCCTTAAGTCGTGTACCTTCCTGAGTCGTGACATATCTTAAGTTGTGGAGGCCTTAAGTCGTGTATCTTCCTGAGTCGTGACATATCTTAAGTTGCGGAGGCCTTAAATCGCAGATTTCTCTGAGTCGCGAGTCGCTCATTCTGCCAACTCATTAAGTCGTACAATCCTTAAGATGAAACCGTTCACCTCCTTAAGTCGTAGGTCGCACAATTCTTTAACTCGTGCAACTCCTCAATTGTTGAGTCGGTATCTTGTTGAGTCGGCCAACACCTTTAAGGCATTAAGGTTATAACCTGGTGAGTCGCTGTCCCTCCTGAGTCGTTAAGTCGGCAATCAGCTGAGTCGTCGTTCATTTTAGGTTGGCAACGAGTTAAGGCTGTTGAGTAGGTAATCATTATGAGTCGCGAGCCTGGTTTGAGTCGCTTGAGCAGAGGAGTTAACAATTGCGACCACAACTCATGTTTCAATACTTCATAAATATCACAGCAGAACATATATAGTAAGAAGACAATCTACTTAGGGCATCAGCTACAACACTGGGTTTACATGGATATATAAAATACCGATATTATACAATATTAAGAACTTTATCTGTCTCAACTGCCTTAAATTCAAATCTTTTTGGAAGAATAATTACTATAGGGATTTCAAATATATAAATAACTCAATTCCCATAAAAGATAATGCCTTCAAGGTTTGAGGGCAAAAATAATAGCCGGTAACTCAAGATTATGAGTTGGATAATATTTTTCATGTCCTTTCAACCGTCGACTAGCAATACAAACAACACTACTCTCATGCATCAACACAGCACCCATCTTGTACCTAAAGCATTTGTATATACAACAAATGCTTTTTAACTATCATGGGGTATTAAAATAAGTGTACAAGTCAACAACTCTTTTAGCTAAACAAAGCATTCCCACAAATTGATTTCCATGAGAAAACTAAATTTTTCTCAACAAGGCATGTCGATAGTGTAGAAACCTTCGCAAAATCTTCAAAAAAGTTCATGTAATAGTCATCTAGGCAAAGAAAACTCTTTACCTTCGTAGCATTTTTTGGTACACGTCAATCTTGTACTGCAGCAGCTTTATTTAAAATTAAAATGACAATAGACATCACACATCTTGCGCTGAGCTCTAATAACTCAAAGCATATTTGGATAAAATGGCATAAGTAGTGTATACTCTTTGCAATGGAAAAATTCAATTTGATACTCTACGCTTGCAACTCATCGTTGATTGAAAAGGCCAATAATTTCCATGGAAATTTTTTTCTTACCCCATGTCATCCAATGTTTTGCAATTCCAGAATTTTCAATACCAGCATACCTTTAGCACATTGGCATATTGACTATTCTAGTTAGTTCACCATAATCAATTAAAATTTTATTGCGTAATTCTTCTAACTCCAATCAAATTTCATGTATAAATATCAATAAACTTTTACAATTTAGTTTTTAAATCAAATATCTTTTATTTCTAATTTAATTTTACATAAAACTAGTAACGTCAAAAATCATAAAATTTTGTGCTAATTTTAGCAAATATTTCTTTTTGACAAAAATCATGACATTTTGCTAATTTAAAATATATCCAAAATGGTCCAATTTAACATAGAAAATCAGACATCTAAACCGTATCATTTTAAAATTTTACGTCTATAGGTAAGAAACTTTCACGAAAGAGTATTGCAACATTTTACTTTTCTCTCAATAAATGATGAAAATATTTATAAAATAAAGACAATAAAAAAGATAGGTTTTACTTATTTTTCAATCCACCATTCAAAAGTTACATTATCGAAAATAAAGTACGCATCAAAACATAAGTGCAACAATGTGCCTAACATTAAAAACTTTACAAAAATAAAAGCTTTAAAATGGAATTTTTTTAAATATTCCCATATATGAAGCTTAAATTAAATTTTACTAGTTCAAATTTCAACTCTTATCCTAAACACCAATGTCTCTAACCATTTATAAAAACATTGCAATTAAACTGAATAACTTAATTGTAATAGATGAAAACAACATAACTTACACAAGCCCAACTAGTTAGTGCTTCAAGTACATAGGATATTAGATCCTCTCTTTTTAAAATGGTTAACTCAAGTCTATCCTCCAATGCAGTATCCAACTCTAGTGTGGCTATAAACTTGATATTAAATTAAGTTCAAATGGAGTTTCTACAAATATTTCATATATAACAATATGACTCGCACTTTAATTGAGAAGATTTACTCTAATCTTGAGGAGTCCTCTTTATTACACCATTATGCCTTATCATCGTAAGACTTTTCTATGGGTCCAAAGGTACTCTTTTTTTTAATTTTAAACCTGCAATTTACTCACTACTACTAGTTGATATATGGAATTCAATAAGAAATTCTACATGGCATAAATTATAATATGTGCTATGGATTTATTTTCACCCTAAACTTGTGATAATCTTAACATTTATTTTAACTCGTAGTCGTTTGCTTATACGCAAACCATCAACTACCTTTAGTCAAAATATATATAGGGTGTGGTGTATGTGTGTATATGTGTTCGTACATATAATAAAAAATTACAAATATGCTTTCTCATACATTCTAATGTAATAAAAATCACTTAATCTAAACTCCGATGCCAACAGTAAAAACCAGCACCATAGGCATACCGATCCAAAGCCAAAAAGAGGTGTTTGAACTCGGGTCATCCCAAGAAGTACGAACCATTAGGTTGTGTATTATTTATATGATATATATAACTTTAAAACATTCTACAATTTCAATTCTCATGCAGAAGAAGTAAAATATAAATATTGAAATAGTATAAACTATTACTGTCCTAAAATAGTAGTAGTCCGTTCAAGAAGTGTCAAAAAGAGTCCAAATGACAATACAATAGTAGCCAAACTGGTAAATACAATAAGATATGATGGAAACTGACTATGAATAAATATATCTCCAAAGCACACTATCACCTCCTCTATGCACCTAATCCTTATTACCTTATCTATTACTCTCTCCTGCTGTAAATACATAAAGAGGGAAAAATAGATGGGATTAAACAAGATCGGATGAGACATATATCACTAGTGATATGATGTATACAGGTAGTAAAATCATCATTTATGATGTACACTAAGGGTGTTCATTTATGTGTGTGCACTAAGCACAAGGAATTAGTCAATTTACATACTATAGATAAAAATCATCAATACACCCAAATTCAATAATAAATTATGAAAATTCCTACCCAAGGTTAGACATCCAAAAACCGATTAAACCTAGTAATACCCCAAGTATACAATATTGATAGTAAACTGCCTAACTATACATTGAGCAAACATTCTCAATGGTAAACCACTTAAGTTGCATTACACTGAATATACATCATAATGCCTTAAAACACACAATAGGCACACGATCCCAATGGTAACTTGCCATAAAAGCATCGAGTAACCTCCTTTTTAATGGATGTATCCTACAATCTTTATCATTCAATATAAAGAAAAAAGGGTCGATAAACAATTCGACTCCCCCGTGGATGCTACCGCTTATCCAAACGCTCAACCTACAATTGGCAGATGACTCTTCCTCCTCTGTGGTAAGCAAATATGTGACCGTGGCCGGCTACGTGAAACAATCCTGACTCCACCTTCCAAAATCGGCACCGAATATGACACTCATATTCCAATGTCGCAGATCCAAACATCGACTCTGGTTCGCCGGAGCTTATAACACATCAAGTACAATGTAGCGGAAGAAAATGAATAATACATATTATATACAACATTTGATACAATATTCAGATACAATGATACAACTAAATATCAACACTATCAGAGATACAAGACATATAGCAGCGGAAAAGAATATATTCACTAGAATACATCTCCAAAATGCAACTGCAACACCATCTCCAAGCTAAAGATAGCTCGAACAACCATCAAGTTGCGCCAAGTTAAGCAAGGTCAGCTGAAGTGTAGAAAATGCGATCCTTAAATCCAAAAGGCTTCGAAGGTTATCGAATCAATTCCTACTATTCGACTATTTGAAAAACCCAACTCTAGACTGCCCATGTGGAAAATTGTGGGTACCTAGAGTTTAGGAAAGGAACAATAAACTCCAGGTCGGTCATGGGACTGGTGTGAGTAACAAAAATATTTTTTATCTTTAAAAACAAACAAAAGAATTTAAAACATTGATAACCGCAATGCTTTTTGGAAAATGAAACTACCGTAAGGCCTCCCACCACACAAACAATGCAAGCGCAAACTTGGAGGAGATTTCTCCTTATGATAGTCAAATATGCTTAATACGAAAAAACTCTTTTGATATTATTATTAGTGCATAGTGTGGAAAACATTTCGAAAGCATAATATTAATCTTAGCCAGTATAGACATTTCGTACTATGCCTACTATAACTACCATCTAAACAGTGGTGACCACCATAAGTAAATGGCAGGTTATACAACTAAAACCGTACTTGGCGCGTATTGTTTTGTTTGGATTTTCCAACAAATGGTCAGGCAAAGGAACTTCCCATATAAAATGGAACACCTCTGGACGGACATCACCGAGAAACTAACCGGATCTCTCCTACACAAGGCCGGGTTACCTCTGTAACTAGGTAACAACTGACACGAGCATGCCATCCCCCGGTCGTTACCGACCTTTATCCGAGGGCCCTTAATCCAACAACCACACAGTAAATTATTTGGGCTCCATACCATGATACCCGCTTTCAAAAATCAACATAAGTAAATATCTGGGCTCCATACCATGATATCACTTTTTATCCAGAAGGAAAAGGTCATACCCTCAGGAGGAGCTACCCTTAAATAACCTTGCTGCCACGTTTCCTGTTTCGATCATTACCGGGTTGTGAGGCTCAATGAAGTCTCATCCACAAAGCTACACTTTTCACAAGGTCATGCTTTGATCACAAATGATCATCAACTCACAGCAGCACTTAGCATGCCACACTACCAAATTGGGAATGTATCACTAGTAACCATCAACTACATAACCTCTAAGCTCGTACGTCTCAGAGAAGGGTGTTAAGCTAAGAGAAAAAATCTCCGCCGCCAATAGAAATGTATTTGAAAGAAACCAGTTTTACATCTAAAAGTGTAATGTCAGACACACATCCATACAAGTCTGTTCCGGGTTCGAACAGAACCGAAGGCACTTCCGGAGAAGCCCTTGCAAATCCGGGAATTCACAATCCCGATCGGACTTCCCATCACTTAGGAAATCTCCATACCGACGGGACTCAGTGCAGAGACAATCGACGGGTTATCCTTTCATTTTCAAAAATACCCGGTGTTCACCACCGGTCTTCAAATGCTATCCATATCGACGTATCATTATTCAGAATGGGTTATATGACACTAAGTCCTCTCCCGGCTAAACCGAATAATGAGCGTAATATTTAAAAACATATGGATATGGAATTTCAGTTAAGTCACAACTTAAAATCCGAAAACCTTTCTTTCAAATGGTTTAAACAAATTACCATTTCAAATCTTTTTAAATAAAAGATTCATTTCACAAAGTTCACCCAGTTCACAAAGATCCACTTATGGATTTCAAAACAATTTCCATTTTGAATTGGATTAACTATCCAATCTTTCATTTTAAGATTCAGTTCTTAACTTTTAAATCCTTTCCAATTCAAATCTTTTATTTAAAGAACACGCCATTTAAAATCCTCTTTGATTTCAAAACAAGATTTAATAATCTTTCACACAGTTTAACTCATAGTTTTCCAAACTATTTACAATTTCAGTTCAAACTTGAAATCTTTCGATACAAATTGGAAATCCTTTCTTTTTATGAAAGCTATAACTATTTGAAACAAATAGTTTTCGTTTTGGAAAAAAACTGGTTACAATTTACATATGTTAAAGCCATTCAAGCATAAAACTTGGATTTAAATTTAAATTTCCAAAACCATACTTTTAAATGGTTAAAAAACCCATATAAATTATAACTTGTATAATCCTTTTAGACCATAATTTTCAAATCACTAAATTCAATTTCAAATATTGAATTCAAATTTAAATCAAGTTATTTAAATTTCAAGTTTTATTAAGTTATTTAAAATAACTTTTATTTTTGAAAACACATTTTCAAAAGCTTTCAATTCCAATTCCAATTCCAAAACTATTTTGGATTCAAGAATTCAATCTTCAAAATTGTTAAAAATCTATGACTTAGCCGATTTCCTCGTGCAATCCATATTTGTGTGTGTATGGTGTAGTCCAGGGGTTTTACCCAATAGTGCAACATTATTCAGTCATCACATCACATATTTAAGCACATCGATATTGATAAGCGGTATAATCTGTAACGCTTATCGTTCACTCACATATTCACAGATAAATAATATAAATTTATCATAGATAAATAAATTACGTTCATCACAGATCACACATTTCATAGCAAGGCATGGCATATCAGAAATACCAGACAGTTCGACGATCAGTAGAATACAAAATATCCATAAGTGAACTCAATTAATTATCTGATTAGTTAAATCAGATGGGTCATCAATCATGGCTAATTAGCATTAATTAATTTCAAATCGTTTGATTAATTGTCCTTTACTCATTTATTAATTAAATTAACCTTTAATTATTCAATTGTCCTTTAATAAATTCACTTAACTTATTAAACATCTTTATTTTAACCATCTTTGTAATTAATTGTCACTAACAATTCTTAATTACAAATAATTAGACACTTAATTATAAATTTACCAATTAATTAATTACAAAGTAATAAACCCCTAATTAATTACGATTATAAATAAACCAATCTTTACTTACCATTAAAATATAATCATTCTTAATTACTTTCCAAAATAATTAATTAAAAATAAAATTATATTAATTAACATTTTAAAACTTTATTAAACTTTGAAAACAAATTATTACTAAATTGGAAACTTTAATGTTAATTTACTTTAACACTTATTTTAAATTATCTACTTAATTAAAGAATTAATTGGGTTTTAAGACATTCTAAACTAAAATAATTAAACTTGTAATAAGGTCATAACTTAACATTATCAATGACTAATTAAGTCGACCATACTTAAAATTGTTTTAAAGAAAAAATTTCTTAACCCACTTTCCATTTTGCTACAGATTTGGGAATCAAACCCGAGCCATATTTCCGTTTACTCGAGTAAATACTCGAGTTCTCCCACAACTTCTCCGAGTTAAATTCTGTTTGAATCTTTAAAACTGGAATTCAAATTTATTTTGAAATCAGATTTTTAAACTTGTTTTTCAAACCTTTATTTTAAAACTTGCTTTGCACTTTTAAATTCAGTTTAAGTTAAAACTCGAACACTGTCAGGTTTTATACAAAACCTGTAACAAAAAATTTACTCGAGCCCTTATATCAAACCCCGAGCCAAATTACCCCTGAGCTTCGAGAAATCTACGAAATAACTTGAGTAAATACTCGAGTACAAGTCCTTGCTTCCACCCAACTACACAATTTCCAGAATTTATTCACCATGCAAATGCACATCTCCGCCGTCCACCTCCGATCGACGCTGCGTCGTCGAATAAGTCGACAACCATCCACAAACCTCTCCCCGACCATCAAAACCACGTTGTCACCTCGAAATCAAAATTCGAGTTATAACCCAACATGGAAACGTGAACTGGAACCACCATCAAACCTGTCAACGCCTCGTTCTCACAAGCACAACCACCAAAGCTCCTGAAATTCCGGCCATCACTTCGTCAACGCGACCTCTACCTTCCCCTTGAATCACGTCACACTCGATCCACAACGAAACAAAGTTCCTCGCCTCAACAAAACCAGGTTTACAAATTTCAAAAGCTCGCCGTCGTCGCCTCGATGATCGAGTGCACCTCCAACCATTTTTCCCAACAGCGTCGTAGACTCCTCCACCTCCACGTGAAACCTCGACTTCTCTAGTGCCTCTGACCGCCGAAAATTGATCGAAACCCATTTTTCGTTCATCTTCGAACTACTCTTAAACTCCCCATCTAAAAATTATGATTCTCTCTTTAAAAATCATGTTTTAGTGTATGAACTCAGTTTACATACTTGAAGTAAAAAATTAAAATGTTTTAATCTAGACCAAGTTAAGGTTTTGCTCAGTTTTCTTGAGTTTTAGAGGCATTTACAAGTTGTTTTTACTGAAATAAATTTTTAAAGCTTAATTCGTGAACAAACAAACAATCTCTGTTTGTATTTTAAATTCTAATAGTTACTAGATTAAGAGATAGAAATTTATTTACAAATCTGGGTTTAGAAAGAATTGTAAAAAGAAACAGAGGTTACATATATTCAAGTGCATGCATACATTCACATATAAACACATAAACCAATTTCTATATACAAAACATAAACATTTTCCAGATATATATACATATATGCAACCAATTCAATTCTTGAAATAAATAATAAAATAAAAGGAATGTTACTCACCGGTTATTTGAGAAGATGAACAAAGCTTCTTTTATTTGAAACAGGCTCGCTGAAACTTCTTCTTTGATCTCTGGCTTGGGTTGATTTGTATTATTGTTTAAGTTGAATTTTGTTTAAGTTTGAATGATATTTACTTCTGGTTTACACAGTTTGGAATGAATGAAACTGAGATGAAGATGTTGATATATAGGAAAGAAGTTTTACAGGGTGTTACATGTTTGTACAGGGTGATTATCATTTGGTTTTGTACAAATTATCAGGTGTTTTTTATCTTTTGTTAACTAGCCGGTTTTTTTCTTTAGCTTTGACTAAAGATATTTTTGAAATGGAGGCTATTTCGGCTGATATAAACTTATTTTGTGTACTAAGGATTCAAGCATTAATTATCATTTTCTTGTTTCACGTTTCATACTTGTTTACAAAATATTGTCTTCCTTTGCAAGCTTACATAAATCATTAGTAGACTGTTCGACACTAAAAATGAACTGTTTACTTGGAGGTTGGACTTGTCTTTTACTTAGGGTTTTACAACGCAATTTCAGTCGATCCACCGTATTTCCAGTTAGTTGGATTCGCAAATACCAGGTTTTTCCAGCTTAATTATCTTTTTTGATCAAGTTCAAATTACTTATATTTAGTTTATTTATTCAAACTTTACGTATAACTTCGAATGCTAATGATCTTCATTTTGAATAGTTATCTGTACCTAATTCCAACTTTCATCATATCCAACCTTTTATACATTTAATCCCATAACTCTACGTAACTATTCAATGGTCCATCTAGGTATTCAATTCAATTCGAAGTTGATAGAATCATATTTAGGTGATTTTAAGAGATGTTACGTATATTCATTTTTATCAATTTAAGTCTATTGTGTGTGTGTGTGTGTGTCAGATCTACATGTTTTAAAGGTGAATTCTAACCAAATTTCAAACGACACAATATAATGAATTTAAGATTTTTGAAAAATGTCAATGATTTTATACCTTCGGATTTAAAGAACTTCAAATGTTAATAAGGTCATCATTTTTCAGATGTTGATTAACTTTGTCCAAATGACCAATTTGAATGGACGACCATACGTACATTCTGAATTTTTAAATCAAACTTTACAATTTATTTACTATTAAATGAGAAAAATAATATAAGATATCTTTTCATTTTGACTTAATATGATTATCGATCATGTGTCCAAAGTATTTACGTAGTTTATATATTGAAAATAACTCATTTGAATCAACGTTCCTACGTAAATTTTGAATGCCAATGGTCCAACCATACAAGTACCTCACGTTACATGGAATCTACATTTATCTACGTGTGTGTGATATCGAATATTATTTAGAATAATACAAAGTTTACGAAATTACTGTTTGAATAAATAAATAAATTAATTATATAAAACTAACTTGACTTATAGTTTGAAAAATGGATAAATTGTTCAGTGTCAAAAAACTAGAACACTAGTTATCACCAACTCAATAAAGTATCAAAATGGATTACTTTATAACTATAGAAAGAATAAAAGAATAGTAAAAACAAAAATGACAAACTTTCAATTCAACTACTGTGTCTATGATACATGGCCTCAGGAATATATCAAGCATCACTAAGGTGTAGAGAACTTCCTACGCCTTATCAAAGTCACTTAATTTTATATTTAGTAAAACATATGGAATGCGTTTGGCGTAGCTAATTCACAACTGGTTTTCCACTTAATAAACCAACAAGTATGTGCTAAGCTCTCGCTATGGTGTATTCCATGTCCTTAGCGATGTCATAGCTTCACACATACGAACTAGTACGAACTCATTCTACGCACACGGTGTTTACCCGTATTCTTTTTCTAAGTTGTTTAAACATGGATCTTGCAGTTGATGGATGATGGTATAACTATTTTTATCATATCATAATAGTCTCTTATGTGCAAATTTACATTGAAAAATAGGTACCACCTTCCGCTGCATATATAATCCGATAGAAGATTAATTTTGATGTTATGCTCATTATTCATCTTTATAGACTATGCAATTGATAAACTGTGAAATAGTTGAAAACATTTCCAAATATTTGATATCTAGTAGAACAGATTTTAGGATTGCCACTAAAAATTTCAAAGCTAAGCAGGATAACTTAACATACCAATCCGTATGTGCAGATTTTTTATTCAAAGTTCTACCATCCATCAATCTTTAAAAATTAACTAAATGATGATACTACTAAATAAATTCAAATGGACTAATAAAATTTGTGGTACTTTGACATAAAGTTTATTTGGATATAATTAGGTTATATTAATGTTGAAGAATTTTGGTAAATTATTCTATTATGAGATAACAAAGTAAAGTCTGGACAAAGAGAACAATAAGTCATAGAAAATACTAATGAACCCATAATTGATGGGATCGACATGCATGAGCTCATGCAAGTAAACATGCAAGATGAACTCCAATGTCAATGCTATAAATTTTCTCATATGTATTTCAGCATAAAAAAGTACAATCCAGAAACATATATGAAAAATGCAAGACAATGGTACTATGACAGAGTTTCCACTCCAGTATAAGCATATTATGTTATTTAAAGTAAGCATAGTTAAGCTTCTTAAAAAGGACAATCAAAGCTAATAAAGCAAAAAAAATCACCATGGATGTAACAACCCGCATATTTAACGATTTTATATTTAAATGTTTGATTTAAATATAGCGTCGTTATTCAGATTTTGGGGTCCGAAATGTTACTTTCTGCAAATGGCCGAATTGGAACTCGAAACCACCTCCATTGGTTCCAAAATGGCGTTTGCGATCATTTTGAGTATAATCTTTGATATGTTTGGAGTTTGTGAAATTTTGGCTACTTTTCCTATTGGGTTTGGGATTGGGTTCAGCCCACTAGCCCACTTAACCCCCTAGCTCAACCCTTCTCTTCATTTCATCTTCATTTCATTTCTTTCTTAAGCTAAAAACTGAAATGGAGGAAAGGGAAGAGAATTAGAAATTAGCAAGCCCTAGTTTCTCTTTTGTATCTTGATTTCTTGCTCCAAATTCATAGAGAATCCATTGGTAAGTTCATCTCCATCTTCTCCATCTCTTCTCCTCTACAATTTCTGTAATTTTCCTAACCCTAACCTAGGAAATACTTTCTTTGATTCTAGATTGAAGCTTGTAGTGTTGAAGTGGAGTGTAGTTGGTTGATTCCTTGCAATTGTGCTTCTTCATCTTCTTTGTTTTGTGTAAAAAGGTGAGTTTTGAACTCACATCTACTTCTCTTGATTTCATTGATGTTAGGTATGAATTCCTAACACCTTGTTCATATGCATTTGCATTTGGTTTGGGTTGAATTGAGGAATAATCCAATTTTTAGTGTTTTGGGTTAAAATCTTTGAAATCCTAACTTTGATGTTTAAATCATGTTTTGGTGATGCATCGAGGAACATATAGGGTCGGGTTGCCGATTGGCATAAGCCCTTAGAGCCAATGTTCGTCCGATTGCATTTTGGGAGAGTTTGCTCTTCATTTGAATAAGGCTGGAAAACAGGCCAGGCAAGATTCAGTCGACTGAAAACTCTGCACAGTCGACTGAACCTGAAACCCGAGAGTTTCCAGGCATGATTTAGTCGACTGAAAAACTCTGCACAGTCGACTGAACCTGGAAACAGAAAGTTTCCTGAACCTAGAAAATTTCCAGGTACAGGGTCAGTCGACTGAAAAACTCTATTCAGTCGACTGAACCTGCTGTTTCAGCCCACTTTGCCTTTAGGGATTGAATTTTCAATTTGAATTGATTCATGATGATCCTATGTATGATTATCAATTGTTTTGACTTTGATGGTTCCTTTTAATTTTAATCCACTTGTTTTTATGAAATAATCTCTCGAATCGCATTTAAAAGTTCGTTTCTCTAATTTATAAATTCTATTTAAAACACACACACTTTCGCACTTCGAACGAAGTGGGAGGGTGATTAAATGGTTGGGCAAAACACGGACCATGAATCTGTGCGTTTATCCTTCCGATTAATCCTTGACCTATTCGATTGATTGTTTTGACCTTCGGGTTTGGTTTATCGATGATATGAGGTAAACTTTGTACTGCTTTGAGTGTGAAAGGGACTGACGAATAGTAAACCGTTTAGTGCGAACGAGTGGTTATGGGACATACGTTAACACTTTTCGGATTCCTTTTCGAGAGTTGTGACACATTCCGCCAGTTAGTGGTGTCCAGTACTGGGTCTTCGACCTTCGCAACTTCGGAAGTGTCTTCGAGAATCGGATTCTGTAATTGATTCTCCTGATTTGCAAGAGCTTGAGATCTCACCGGACTTATCTATTGTACAACAACCTATTCGCGTGCTTGACACGGAGGTGCGACACCTTCGGAATAAGGACGTGCCGCTCGTTAAAGTTCAGTGGTCCGCTAATCCCAATGACTGTACTTGGGAAACCAGAGAGTATATTGAGCGATCTTATCCAGGTTTTCTATCCTTGCTTCGTAATGGTAAGTCTATTTCTGTGTCTAAAGTTTATTCTTTCTTTTGTATGTTGTATGTATGTAGTTGTTAAAAATATCGTCTCTAGGAATTGCGGGGACGCAATTTTGTAAGGAGGGGAGATCTGTAACAACCCGCATATTTAACGATTTTATATCTAAATGTTTGATTTAAATATAGCGTCGTTATTCGGATTTTGGGGTCCGAAATGTTACTTTCTGCAAATGGCCGAATTGGAGCTCGAAACCATTTCCATTGAGTCCAAAATGGCATTTACGATCTTTTTGAGTATAATCTTTGATATGTTTGGAGTTTGTGAAATTTTGGCTACTTTTCCTATTGGGTTTGGGGTTGGATTCAGCCCACTAGCCCACTTAACCCCTAGCTCAACCCTTCTCTTCATTTCATCTTCATTTCATTTTATTTCTCAAACTAAAAACTGAAATGGGGGAAGGAAAGAGAAATAGAAAATTAGCAAGCCCTAGTTCTCCTTTGTATCTTGATTCTTGCTCCAAATTCAAAGAGAATCCATTGGTAAGTTCATCTCCACCTTCTCCATCTTTTCTCCTCTTCAATTGCAGTAATTTCCTAACCCTAACTTAGGAAATACTTGCTTTTGATTCTAGATTGAAGCTTGTAGTGTTGAAGTGGAGTGTAGTTGGTTGATTCCTTGCAATTGTGCTTCTTCATCTTCTTTGTTTTGTGTAAAAAGGTGAGTTTTGAACTCACATCTACTTCTCTTGATTTCATTGATGTTAGGTATGAATTCCTAATACCTTGTTCATATGCACTTGCAATTGGTTTGGGTTGAATTGGGGATATTCCAATTTTTAGTGTTTTAGGTTCAAATCTTTGAAATCCTAACTTTGATGTTTTAATCATGTTTTGGTGATGCATCGAGGAACATATAGGGCCGGGTTGTTGATTGGCATAAGCCCTTAGAGCCAATGTTCGTCCGATTGCATTTTGGGAGAGTTTGCTCTTCATTTGAATAAGGCTGAAAAACAGCCCAGGCATGATTCAGTCGACTGAAAACTCTGTTCAGTCGACTGAACCTGAAACCCGAGAGTTTCCAGGCATGATTCAGTCGACTGAAAAACTCTGCACAGTCGACTGAACCTGGAAACAGAAAGTTTCCTGAACCTGGAAAATTTTCCAGGTATAGGGTCAGTCGACTGAAAACTCTGTTCAGTCGACTGAACTTGCTGTTTCAGCCCACTTTGCCTTTTGGGATTGAATTTTCAATTTGAATCGATTTATGATGATCCTATGTATGATTATCAATTGTTTTGACTTTGATGGTTCCTTTTAATTTTAATCCGCGGGTTTTTATAAAATTAATCTCTCGAATCGCATTTAAAAGTTCATTTCTCTAATTTATAAATTCTATTTAAAACACACTTTCGCACTTCGAACGAAGTGGAAGGGTGATTAAATGGTTGGGCAAAACACGGACCATGAATCTGTGCGTTTATCTTTCCGATTAATCCTTGACCTATTCGATTGATTGTTTTGACCTTCGGGTTTGGTTTATCGATGATATGAGGTAAACTTTGTACTGCTTTGAGTGTGAAAGGGATTGACGGATAGTAAACCGTTTAGTGCGAACGAGTGGTTATGGGACATACGTTAACACTTTTCGGATTCCTTTTCGAGAGTTGTGACACATTCCGCCAGTTAGTGGTGTCCAGTACTAGGTCTTCGACCTTCACCACTACGGTTTGTTGCCTCTGGGATAGTGTCTTCGGACTGTCTCCCTAGGTTTGTTGCCTTCGGGTATGTTGCCTTCGGGTTTGTTGCCCTATATAGTTTCGCTCTGATGTTGGCCTTATGTGCCGCATGGTTGATACTTGGGTTTGGAGTCTTCGGGCTCATGGATCCTTGTTTGTACAGTACTGAGCTCGAGCAAATTTTATGATGTTTCATTGATATGTATATTCCCTTGGTATCGCCCTTCGGTAATAGTCTTTTTGAGCCGCATGGAGTATAGCGTTTACCTTGTGGAACTTGTATACCTTATGGGTATTAGTTATTGCCTTCTGGCTTGTTTTGGGATAATTGTATCCTTTGTATCTATATGTTGCCGATGATATGAGGCTTGTTCTATATGATTCATCTCTTGTTGATGATTGTGTTATCTCCCCTAGAGATATTTATTATACTGTATGGCCTTGCAGGTTTATTAGTGTTCAGTTTATCTAACTGATTTGTTATCTAGACTGACCCGTGTATTTTATACTCGGGTCAGACCGAGATGTTTTAGGTTAGGTGCTTTTGGTGACTTAGCCTATTTTGCTTCCGCATGGACTATTCGCTAGCTTCATTTTGTTATAGCGTCTTTTGTAGTCCTTATCTGTTATAACTCTGATTTATACTCTTTCGTCTCGTCTGTATATTGTGGTCTCCTGTACCACTTGACATGTATTATTTTGTACACTCTGTGGTGTATCTGTGTATGTGTATATTATGATCAACTGTTCTGTGATGTATATTACATTTGAGTTGTTATATTTTCTTCCGATAGATCCTATAGCCATTGTAGTTTTGCTTTAAATATTTATTGAATAGGTCGAATTTTAATGTGTTACTACTTTTCGACATATTTAGTGAATAGTTAAGGTAAGATTGCATATGGTCGCTTCCATTATACTCTATTGTCCGCGTTAGCCGATAGTATTATCTATGTAATACTCTTTGTTAACGAGGCTCTCGGAGTGGGGCGTCACAACACATTTCATAGCAAGGCATGGCATATCAGAAATACCAGACAGTTCGACGATCAGTAGAATACAAAACATCCATAAGTGAACTCAATCAATTATCTGATTAGTTAAATCAGATGGGTCATCAATCATGGCTAATTAGCATTAATTAATTTCAAATCATTTGATTAATTGTCCTTTGCTCATTTATTAATTAAATTAACCTTTAATTATTCAATTATCCTTTAATTAATACACTTAACTTATTAAACATCTTTAATTTAACCATCTTTGTAATTAATTGTCATTAACAATTCTTAATTACAAATAATTAGACACTTAATTATAAATTTACCAATTAATTAATTACAAAGTAATAAACCCCTAATTAATTACGAGTATAAATAAATAAACCAATCTTTACTTACCATTAAAATTTAATCATTCTTAATTACTTTCCAAAATAATTAATTAAAAATAAAATTATCTTAATTAACATTTTAAAACTTTATTAAACTTTGAAAACAAATTATTACTAATTTGGAAACTTTAATGTTAATTTACTTTAACACTTATTTTAAATTATCTGCTTAATTAAAGTATTAATTGGGTTTTAAAACATTCTAAACTAAAATAATTAAACTTGTAATAAGGTCATAACTTAACATTATCAATCATTAATTAAGTCGACCATACTTAAAATTGTTTTAAAGAAAAAATTTCTTAACCCACTTTCCATTTCGCTACAGATTTGGGCATCAAACCCGAGCCATATTTCCGTTTACTCGAGTAAATACTAGAGTTCTCCCACAACTTCTCCGAGTTAAATTCTGTTTGAATCTTTAATCACTTTATAAAATACTTTAACAATTTAAAGTTATTAAAACATTTCATTTTTTTATGAAACTTATTTTAAAAAAACTGGAATTCAAATTTATTTTGAAATCAGATTTTTAAACTTGTTTTTCAAACCTTTATTTTAAAACTTGCTTTGCACTTTTGAATTCAGTTTAAGTTTAAAACTCAAACACTGTCACGTTTTATACAAAACCTGTAGCAAAAAATTTACTCGAGCCCTTATATCAAAACCCCGAGCCAAATTACCCATGTGCTTCGAGAAATCTACGAAACAACTCGAGTAAATACTCGAGTACAAGTCCTTGCTTCCACCCAACTACACAATTTCCAAAATTTATTCACCATGCAAATACACATCTCCGCCGTCCACCTCCGGTCGACGCTGCGTCGTCGAATAAGTCGACAACCATCCACAAACCTCTCCCAGACCATCAAAACCACGTTGTCACCTCGAAATCAAAATTCGAGTTATAACCCAACCTGGAAACGTGAACTGGAACCACCATCAAACCTGTCAACGCCTCGTTCTCACAAGCACGACCACCAGAGCTCCTGAAATTCCGGCCATCACTTCGTCAACGCGACCTCTACCTTCCTGTTGAATCACGTCACACTCGATCCATAACGAAACAAAGTTCCTCGCCTCAACAAAACTAGGTTTACAAATTTCAAAAGCTCGCCGCCGTCGCCTCGATGATCGAGTGCACCTCCAACCATTTTTCCCAACAGCGTCGTAGACTCCTCCACCTCCACGTGAAACCAAGACTTCTCTAGTGCCTCTGACCGCCGAAATTTGATCGAAACCCATTTTTCGTTCATCTTCGAACTGCTCTTAAACCCCCCATCTAAAAATTACGATTCTTGCTTTAAAAATCATGTTTTAGTGTATGAACTCAGTTTACATACTTGAAATAAAAAATTAAAATGTTTGAATCTAGACCAAGTTAAGGTTTTGCTCAGTTTTCTTGAGTTTTAGAGGCATTTACAAGTTGTTTTAACTGAAATAAATTTTTAAAGCTTAATTCGTGAACAAATATACAATCTTTGTTTGTATTTTAAATTCTAATAGTTACTAGATTAAGAGATAGAAATTTATTTACAAATCTGGGTTTAGAAAGAATTGTAAAAAGAAACAGAGGTTACATATATTCAAGTGCATGCATACAGTCACATATAAACACATAAACCAATTCCAGATATATATACATATATGCAACCAATTCAGTTCTTGAAATAAATATTAAAATAAAAAGAATGTTACTCACCGGTTATTTTAGAAGATGAACAGAGCTTCTTTTATTTGAAACAGGCTCGCTGGAACTTCTTCTTTGATCTCTGGCTTGGGTTGATTTGTATTATTGTTTAAGTTGAATTTTGTTTAATTTTGAATGATATTTACTTCAGGTTTACACAGTTTGGAATGAATGAAACTGAGATGAAGATGTTGATATATAGGAAAGAAGTTTTACAGGGTGTTACATGTTTGTACAGGGTGATTATCATTTGGTTTTGTACAAATTATCAGATATTTTTTATCTTCTGTTAACTAGTCGGTTTTTTTCTTTAGCTTTGACTAAATATATTTTTGAAATGGAGGCTATTTCGACTGATATAAACTCATTTTGTGTACTAAGGATTCAAGCATTAATTATCATTGTCTTGTTTCACGTTTCATACTTGTTTACAAAATATTGTCGTCCTTTGCAAGCTTACATAAATCATTTCATTTGATGTTTTAGTTGTATGCAGATATTTTTCTTTTGCCTTACTTACATTCTTTTGTTTTATCTACTTCTTGCATACACTTGTCTTTATTTCTATTTCTAGTCTAAATACTTATTTTTATTTCTTTGTTTTAAAGTTCAACAATCAAATATTTTCTAAGTCATTTATTTAAATTTTAATACAAATTAAATATTCAAATTCAAATTCCAAAGTCAAACCCAAATTTACTCATATATATATATTTCAAATTCAAAATAATTCCAAAATTTATTCTAATATTCAAATTAACTATTAATTGAAATTTAATTTCAAAATTGAGATCGTTACACTACAGTAGCAATAAAAGCATATTATTATGATATAATAACATGCTATGTTTACTGTCATGTTATACACCATCATCAAGTATGAAACTAGGTACGTCACCAAATGTGAAACAATTTTAGCATGTTACACAGCTCCATGCAGTTACATGAACTCCGTAATGTCAAGAAAATGGGAACAAGTTTCCTCGATCCATCCTACTTAGCCTACACTAAGTCTATGCTCAGCCCGAGTTGTCTACAGGCCTTCAATAACCTGAATAGTCATGTTGGTCGATAGCATTCATGTACCCTATTTGTTTTCTAGAGACAACAAAATGAGTCGACTGAACAACAATTTTAGGCGACTGGAATGAATTTCAATTGGTTGTATCCTCTAGTCAATAGACTGTTCGACACTAAAAATGAACTGTTTACTTGGAGGTTGGACTTGTCTTTTACTTAGGGTTTTACAACGCAATTTCAGTCGATCCACCGTATTTCCAGTTAGTTGGATTCGCAAATACCAGGTTTTTCCAGCTTAATTATCTTTTTTGATCAAGTTTTAATTACTTATATTTAGTTTATTTATTCAAACTTTACATATAACTTTGAATGCTAATGATCTTCATTTTGAATAGTTATCTGTATCTAATTCCAACTTTCATCATATCCAACCTTTTATACATTTAATCCCATAACTCTACGTAACTATTCAATGGTCCACCTAGGTATTCAATTCAATTCGAAGTTGATAGAATCATATTTAGGTGATTTTAAGAGATGTTACATATATTCATTTTTATCAATTTAAGTCTATTGTGTGTGTGTGTGTGTGTGTGTGTGTGTCGGATCTACGTGTTTTAAAGGTGAATTCTAACCAAATTTCAAACGACACAATATAATGAATTCAAGATTTTTGAAGAATGTCAATGATTTTATACCTTCGGATTTAAAGAACTTCAAATGTAAATAAGGTCATCATTTTTCAGATGTTGAATAACTTTGTCCAAATGACCAATTTGAATGGACGACCATACGTACATTCTGAATTTTTAAATCAAACTTTACAATTTATTTACTATTAAATGAGAAAAATAATATAAGATATCTTTTCATTTTGACTTAATATGATTATCGATAATGTGTCCAAAGTATTTACGTAGTTTATATATTGAAAATAACTCATTTGAATCAACGTTCATACGTAAATTTTGAATGCCAATGGTCCAACCATACAAGTACCTCACGTTACATGGAATCTACATTTATGTACGTGTGTGATATCGAATATTATTTAGAATAATACAAAGTTTATGAAATTACTGTTTGAATAAATAAATTAATTAATTATATAAAACTAACTTGACTTATAGTTTGAAAAATGAATAAATTGTTCACTGTCAAAAAACTAGAACACTACTTATCACCAACTTAATAAAGTATCAAAATGGATTACTATATAACTATAGAAAGAATAAAAGAATAGTAAAAACAAAAATGACAAACTTTCAATTCAACTACTGCGCCTATGATGCAATGGCCTCAGGAATATATCAAGCATCACTAAGGTGTAGAGAACTTCCTACGCCATATCAACGTCACTTAATTTTATATTTAGTAAAACATATGGAATGCGTTTGGCGTAGCTAATTCACAACTGGTTTTCCACTTAATAAACCAACAAGTATGTGCTAAGATCTCGCTATGGTGTATTCCTTGTCCTTAATGATGTCATAGCTTCACATATACGAACTAGTACGAACCCGTTCTTTGCACATGGTGTTTACCCATATTCTTTTTTTAATTTGTTTAAACATGGATCTTGTAGTTGATGGATGATGGTATAAATATTATTATCATATCATAATAGTCCCTTATGCGCAAATTTACATTGAAAAATAGGTACCACCTTCCGCTGCATATATAATCCGATAGAAGATTAATTTTGATGTTATGCTCATTATTCATCTTTATAGACTATGCAATTGATAAACTGTGAAATGGTTGAAAACATTTCCAAATATTTGATATCTAGTAGAAAAGATTTTAGGATTTCCACTAAAAATTTCAAAGCTAAGCAGGATAACTTAACATACCAATCCGTATGTGCAGATTTTTTATTCAAAGTTCTACCATGCATCAATCTTTAAAAATTAACTAAATGATGATACCACTAAATAAATTCAAATGGATTAATAAAATTTGTGGTACTTTGACATAAAGTTTATTTGGATATAATTAGGTTATATTAATGTTGAAGAATTTTGGTAAATTATTCTATTATGAGATAACAAAGTAAAGTCTGGACAAAGAAAACAATAAGTCATAGAAAATACTAATGAACCCATAATTGATGGGATCGACATGCATGAGCTCATGCAAGTAAACGTGCAAGATGAACTCCAATGTCAATGCTATAAATTTTCTCATATGTATTTCAGCATAAAAAAGTACAATCCAGAAACATATATGAAAAATGCAAGACAATGGTACTATGACAGAGTTTCCACTCCAGTATAAGCATATTATGTTATTTAAAGTAAACATAGTTAAGCTTCTTAAAAAGGACAATCAAAGCTAATAAAGCAAAAAAAAATAACCACGGACAACGGTAAAATTTCCTTTTACTGCACCAGGTGCATAAAATGACTTCCATTCTCATTAAAAATATAATAACCATACAAATGATGCATTACTAAATCAAACTTTTATCGAACAACAATTTTCAAGCATTAAATATGTTAGTACCTAAATAAAATAATCCGATAACAATATTTGTTGCACCTCCAGTTGCAACTATATAGCATTACTTCCATGCCTTGTTAGAGCTCTTGCATCAAGAGTAACAACGACATTTTTTTCTTTTAGCTTAGTCTGCCTTTGCAGTAGTAACACTTCGGCAATCCTTCAGTAAAGGCGACATGTTTTTCTCTTTTTGAGAGTTCAAGTGATATTAAAGATAAATATGAATTTATTTTTAGTATTCACCATGGCCTTAAAAAATAGAAAATAACCATGTAAATTTTGCTTACAAATGAAATCAAATATTTGTATGATAAAAGTTATCATCTCATTTTGTTATATTCACACCAAAAGATTGTCACATTTATTGACATTAAAGTAATTAAAAGAACTAATTCAAGGAAATCTACTCACAACATTATGGCAGTTATCCCCAACAAACTCCTTTTGTAATATGAAAGATAAAAGTAAAAAGAATAAGTCAATTAAGTAAATGAAAGTAAAGAGCATTCCTCATATCAAAAGTAAGCACAGATTCAGTGGATATGAGTGCCATAAGGACTCAAAATACATATTACAATGAGAAGGTTATTTCTCAATCTTCTATATTAAAAACCTTGTAGTTTTCCATTTTTCAGTGCACCACATAACAAAATTATAAATAGGATATCTTCTTTTTTTTTCACAAATATGGAAAGCACTAAACTACAATTTATAAGAAATAAAAAAGCCTGTTATTATTACATAAACCAAGCAAATGAATAATTTACCTCAACATTCTGTAAGAATTTCACATTTAAACCTACTAATAAGCATAAACCAAGAATTTTTTCCTAAACCTTTAGTTTTGGGATTTCCTAAATTTGATTCATAGCCCTTCATTTTACATGGCATCTTGAATTAACTATGCATTAGAAGAAATAAACGCGCTGATTAGAAATGCTCAGGTATGCAAATAATTTTCAAGATTTCATTTTTTGTTATCCTTTTAATTTTCGAATACACTTTAAGTGAAACATAACTTTTTAATGGTGTTCTGTATTTCTCACTCATTTTTCTAGGTATAGTGTTTTTTCAGTATTAGTTAACTTCGGAGTTGAGAATATCCATTTCAAAGGTATAACAGATAGAAACAAACTCATATTAGTACCTCAAAAGCATAATGACAACTAATATATGTGGAATAATCAAATATACATTGAGAAGAATAGATTTTATTGCCAACAGGGTTGGCGCAGTTGGTTGATGGTCCGGACTGCGTGATCGAAGGTCACGAGTTCGAGCCCCGAAACTGACAACTCTGTAACAAGTACCCGAAGTATGTGTTTGGCAGGCACATACTTCCCTAGAGTTTACAAGCGAAGCTTGGTTCTCTAGGTAATTCAAAAAAAAAGAAAAAAAAAAGAATAGATTTTATTATAGAAGCTTAATGTAAATTAATATATGTGGAATAATGAACTACACATTGATAAGAATTATTTTTTTCATTGTTGATTATCAAATTGAAATTAGAAGCAAAGAATAGTCTGAAGAATATGCCGAGAAAGGAAATATATGATCTAAAATAAATGTTAATTGATAAATTGAACCCATTAAGGCATATTCACTGTGCTACTTAAATTACATTTCCATTTTACATTTACAAATTACATAGCAAATGGTCCTGTTATTATTGAAGTCATTATGCCACTACTATATACATTTAAGCATAATAATTGAAAAACGTAAATAAAAGCAATACATAACTTGAATAAGATGAACGATTCTTGTTGTTCACTGATTTATTTATAGAAATGGAATTTATTGAATAATAAATCAATCAATAATATTTAAAAGCTAATGGAAACTAATATATGTGGAAAAATCAACTACACATTGAGAAGAATAGTTTTGGCTAATGGCAACATATATGTGTGGAAAAAGCAACTATACATTGAGAAGAACATATTTTTTTTTCATAGTTGGTTATTCAGTTGAAATTAAAAGTTAAGCATAGAATATGTCATGAAATGAAATATTCAATCTAAAATAAATGCTATTTTATGAGTTGAATTCATAAGGGTATATTCTACATAATTTCATTTTACGTTTGCAAATAACATAGCAAATGGACCCGTTATAATTGAAGTCTTTGTCACGTTAAAATATAATAATTGAACAGCGTAAACAAAAACAATGTATAAGTTGAATAAGATGTATAATTCTTGTTGTCCGCACTTTGTTTAAATATATGCAGAAAAATCAACTACACATCGAGAAGAATAATTATTTTTCTCACCACTGATTATTCCAATGAAATTAAAAGCTAAGTATAGTATGGAGAATATGCCACGAAAGGAAATATTCAACCTAAAATAAATGCTAATGGATGAACTGAATCCATCAAGGTATTTTGACTGTGCTATATAAATTATATTTTCCTGTTATATTTGCAAATTACATAGATAATGAACCAATTATAATTGAAGTCTGTATGCCATTGCTATTTATATTTAAGTAAAATAATTAAACAGCGTAAATAAAGATAATATAGAACTTGAATAAGATGAACGATTCTTGTTATCCACTCCTGGTTGTAGATAGTAGAAGTGGAATTTATCGAGTAATAAATTAACCAATGATGACTAACTTACTTCATTCCAAATGAAAACAAACATCAGTTTCTAACAAACCCATATAAAATTGTAAACCGTGTTATTTTTACAGATCCTGAATGTGATGCCCCACCTCTATACCCACGCTAGCCAAGAACACTCCGGAGTAGCGCTGTCAACTAGCACGGAGAATAAGCCTGTTGAGGAGCGACCATCCATGTAATTGCTTATCACACGGTGGCTATAAATAATCTTCAGAAATAAACACAGAAATAATCATATCATAAATCAGTCACAGATATCCATATCACAAAGGCGGAAGAAGATATGAATATATGACTAACACATGAAAGTGTACATCAGAGTAGTGGTCATTACGATCCACGATAATACAAAAGAATTGCAACACGTGCTATACAAAAGAATACAACTATGAGTCTATATCTCAAGTGTATACAACAAAAACTGCTAATCTAAACAGTTAGCCAAAAGTCAGAGTGATGAATCCCTGGGAAGAAGTCAAGCAGAAGCACCTGCAACATCTCGGTCTGACCCGAGTATTATTTAAGAAAATAATAAACGGATCAGTCTAGCTATAAATATCAGATGACATGATATAACATAAAAGATATGGCATAAACATAAACATCCATAACGACATACCACTATAAGTATGTAAATAATGATCAACAGAAGATCAATCAATAAGAGATAATCAATATCACAAGAATCTTCTCAAAGATTCGAAGAGGGCATCATACCCTAAACTTGTACTCATAACAAGTCAATGACATAAATTCCAGAAATCAACACGAGAAATCCAGAAATCATAAAAAGGGAAAGAGGCCTATCACATGACGGTCCGAAGACCATGGGGAGCTACCCCGCATGTGTGAATGGAATCACACAGATTGAGGTCAAGATTAACCAAAAAGCAGAAAGGTATGTGTGAATGGAATCACACAAGTGGTGTCTAGTCTAACCTTGCAATGAAAGAGACATCGCGCAATTGCTAGTCTAATTCATAAAGAGATCATCAAGATCAACGAGAAGTGTCAATTACACTAAGCTAGTAAATATAGAAGTTTAGCTTCATGTCCCATAACCACTTGCTTAACTTAAATATTTACGAACAAACTGTAAATCTTCACTAATAAAATTGTCACAAGAGGTTCAATCGAACAAGTCCAAGAATTAACCGACGAAGTGAACGCAAGCGTTTCATACCACTTGTTTTACTAAGTCGTTTAATTAGATTTCTCATCCGAGTGAGGTAAAGGCTTGTATATACTAATAGATTGGAAAACGGTTTAAGAAAAGAGCTTTGTTATTAAAAATAGAGTTGAAATTGTTTGTTAAAAGAGTTTTGATATTTACTACTAGTATTGAAACCTTTATATTATAAAGTGACAAAACACAGAATCAATAGTAGAAACAATTAGTCACAAAAATCGCATACGGAGATGTGAATAAAATCCAAGGAAATCAGCTCAATGTTTTTCAGATAAGATCCCCCTTCGGAGGGGGGGTCCAGGGGGGGTGGCAACCCCCCAAGGTGGGGGTGCGGGGTTCGACCTAAGGGGAATAGGGTCGAGCGACCTATAAAACTCGCGACCTAAAAGTTAGCAAGGTCGAACGACCTATAGAGGCATAGGGTGCAGCGACCTAAAACATCGCGACCTAGTGAAGACCTAAGGGAGGCGAGCGACTTATAAAACTCGCGACCTAAAAGTTAGCAAGGTCGAACGACCTATAGAGGCATAGGGTGCAGCGACCTAAAACATCGCGACCTAGTGACCTAACGGTTTAAGGGTCTTGCGACCTAACTGGAAACAAGGTCCAAACGACCTAACGACTTAAAGTGAAACCTGGCTGAGCGATATAAGGTCGGAGACGACCTACGACTTAACTCCGTGTGAGCGACCTACGACCTATGGTTGCTACGACCTAACGAGTTCCAATAGTGAAGGCTTAAGGTCTAACGACCTAAGGGGTACGACCTAAGGTCTTACGACCTAAGGTGTTGAGGTTGGACGACCTAACCAAATTGCATAGGCCATACGAGCTAAGGCCTAACGACCTAACTGCGAACGAGCTATACGCGAGTGACCTAGGGCGCTAACTCGCAAACGACCTAACGTTAACTCGCTAACGACCTAACTCCAGACGCGCCTTTTCAACGCGTGCGAGCTGAAGACCTGCCAACCTACGACCTAACTCCAAGCGACCTAAGGCCTAACGACCTATAGTGGACGAATGGGCTAAGGCCAGAAACGACCCAAATGAAGGTGACGACTTTTCCACGCGAACGACCTATAGATGCTGGGCGACCTAAGGGGGACAGAGCGACCTAAGCCAGAAATTCACCCCAAAACACTAAAAAGTGGAGTTTTTCGCCAATCCAATCCAAACCAAATGCAAATGTGCATGCAAACATGATAGGGATGCATTTCCAATAGCCCAAGATAGATATAGACTAGAATTGTGAGATAAAAATCTCACCTTTGCACCAAATATCAATGAAAATGAAGTTTTAAGCAAGCAAGAATCAATCCTTCTTCTATTTAAGCACAAGAAGCTTGAATCCAATGTCTTCTTCTTGAATTTGGAGTAGAAAGATGGATTGCAATTGAATTTGAGTTTTGGAATTTTAATTTCCCATTCCCTCCACCATTAATGCCAAAGCTTGATTAGTTAGGAAATTTATGAAGAGTGAGGAGAAGAGGGTTGGAACTTGGGCTTAATAGGCTAAACTAACCCAAAGTCCAAAGCGGGAAAAGTTAGTGAAATTTCACTAACTCCAAACCTATCGATGTTTATACTTAAAAAGTTGTAAACGACATTTCGAACTCAATGGAAGTGGTCTCGAGTCCTAATTTGACCGTTTGCAAAAAGTAGCTTTTCGGACCAAAATCCGATTAACGAGTTACTGTTTAAATAAAATATTTAAATACAAACTCGATAAATATGCGGGTTGTTACACTGAAATGCGCTAGTAAGTTGGATGTTTATGTAAAAATCAAAGCTATCAATAGAAAACAAACTAACAGACAATATGAAGAGGGAATGAGCCTTGGAGAATCAGGATAATGCGATTAATAGTGAAGGAGCTAACGATGCATAAATCGATATGCAAACATGATGTGCACAATTAAGAGCAGCTGATATGAGGATGATTTCATAATCTGTTTAGATTCAAACCAACATTAGTTAGGGTTTTCGATGAAGTTTATGTGGAGGTTAGTGAAACAAATTTAAGCAGTTTTTAGGG
Source organism: Allium cepa (assembly GCA_030765085.1). Lineage (NCBI taxonomy): Eukaryota > Viridiplantae > Streptophyta > Magnoliopsida > Asparagales > Amaryllidaceae > Allium > Allium cepa. Next base: position 217,910,151 of record CM060942.1, on the reverse strand, counting down.
ATGTAATTCATTTTGATTGATACATGGTGGTTGTAGGTATTCATTTCAAAAATTATAAGGAAAGGGAAAGAGTTGATAATGAATCAGGCTTATAGAAGAGAATATAATGGATTAATGAATGACATGATGGTAATGTGTACCTGAAAATAAGATAGTGCGGAGAAGAAAGAATAAGAAGGGATGGACATTTATAGGGACTATTAGTGGATGTGTAACAGAGACAGCACGTGGAAATAAACTGGCAATCATAAAACAATGAAATTAATAAATCTTTTGTCGAAATGAAGGATAAAATAGACATAAAAATAATGATTATAAACATCAATCCTGGGATGATTTGGTATCTCAAGAGCTATCATCGTAGATCCACATTGTCTCCACGTCCATATTTCTAGCTTCTACACTCTTAGACATAAACAATCCAATATAAGCATCAAATTATATAGGATGGAGTATTTCCTTAATTAAAAGGGTGAGAGAGAGAAAAGGAAAAAGTAACCTGGGTTAAAGTGCAAATCTTTGCACCTGGATACCTTTCGCTCAACTTGATCTTTTAGTTGATGAAAAACTATGTAGTATCTATCTAGCCCAAAAAATTAAACTAACTCAAAAGATTTTTAAGTTTATGTTCCTGTGACATAGGATGATAAATGTAAAAGCTCAATTGAAGTAATTGCTTTAATTTAACATCAGTACACAAAGTATAATTATTGAATTATAATAGTGTAATTAAACAGGATAAAAACCTCAAAGTTTATAGTAAAAGACAGAATAATGAGATGGAAAAAACTGCTCATTCACCTGAAGATTAGGAATAGAACAATCGGATGTCTAAATTTGGAAAATTCTTATTTAAGTAAAGTATAAAGGAACCAAACATTTAGAATCCTTGAAAAATATTTACGGTTTTTATCTAATAAATTCACAAATACTTAGCAAGAATACAAATGCTTTATATAGAATAGGAACAGGTTGAGTTTGTTCGGATTCATCATTTAAGAACTTAGTATGAATGCTGGTGCAGAGCTGAATACTGCAAAATATCAGTATATAATTACCTGGACATAAAAATTATAATCCAGAATGTATATTATCGAAGTAAACTTTTAGCAACCAACATTCTGCTGTAAGTGACTAAATTTACATTTGAAAGGTTTTATTGCAAGGCCATTAAATTAAGTTATTGTGATGGATAATTCAAATACAAAAGGTATGAAATGTATTGCTTTTAAAACATATGAGACATAACCAAAAGGAGTGATAAACCATACACTTATGCATTGATTCAGTCAGTGGATAATAAATGATTATGTTGTTATGTTCTTAATGTTCCTTTTGTTGATATAAAGTAATTAGACTACGTACATATATGGTTTATAGTAATTAGACTACGTACATCGCAGGATAATAAATTCACCAATATGTGGTTCATTTACTTCAATTTATAAGAGACTCACCACCCAATGGGAACATGAAGAATCAGTATATGAGATTGTCTCACATCAATTCTTTTAACAATTACAATCAAGATATAATAGCTGAAAAAATATTGAATGTGTTATAAAATGAAACATGTTTTAATTAGAAAAACGATTATTTGCAACTTGATTACTTATTTACATATATGGCATAGGATACGTCTGATACAAATTATATTCTAACCAATGACTATCCAGATGCTTTTAAACATTGTGTTTTAGTTGACAACGATTGAATCCAAATGTCCATGAATGTGGTTTTTGCAGTTCATTTTCCACATGAGGGAAGAGTGCAGCAACCTTAAGTTCTAATGTTTGACCTTTTCACTTTTATTTGTACCCTGAGTTAACTGCCTATGCTTAAGTTTGTTTATATACCTTTCATCACCACTTTTAGTTTAGATATAAAGAAATTTATCATAAACTCAATAGTAAGTTAAGCAATAATAACATTGTTCATGCTTAGGGGACTTTCAAGTGGTCAACAAATTTTGTTCAAGAAAACCATTGAGTCAAAAACTTGATAACATATGCAGTAATTGGGTTTTTTTGGGAGAAGACCATCTCAAATCTACATAAGCATACAAGTTATTGTATTATTGTTTTTTACCATGAATAAGCTCTTTATATTGAGCTTTTATTTTTAAAACAAAGAATCAGCATATGAGTTGCACATATGCATTCGATCTATTCAAAAGTTAATGGGAAATATTGTACTACATACCATTAATAAACAACTTTTAGAAACAAATACCATGTGCTCTAAGTAGTAGTATTAATAAGATTCAAGAAGTTTGTGAATATAGAAAATAGAAATAAACAAAATTAATTTTCAGTGAGACTCAACCAACCATTTACATTTTTATTAGACTTATTAATGGTTATTTTAAGCTGCATCAAGTTCAAGGTGATTAGGCTTTTCCTTTGGAGTTTATAAAGATACTGCCCTTAGTGCTAAACATAGACAATATTATTGTTCGTATTTTAATTCGAATATATTTTCTACCATCATTAAAAGTAAACACAAAACATTATTTCATGTTCAAGCTATCCTGAATATGTAAGTGTAAGAGATAGGTTCCAGAAATAATAAACATCTTAACGATTATGAGAAAATTAATAAAATAGTTCAAATTTAATATAATAATCTTACCTTTATCTTTATGTTTTCCTTCATGCATCTTTTCCTTCCACGGACGCAAACATGAGTTCTCACACAAGCTGAACCATCACCATACTGAGACAAAATAAGAAGTTACAAAAATACAGTGGTTATGGTATAAAATGGTAGTGAAATAGAAAAAGAGTAAAGGAAAGGAAGGATAAAAAAGCTTTAAACTTCCATTACTCATAAATAAACTTTTATTTGTCTACAAAGTGATTGCATAAAAGTCAGTGATATTCAACTGATTGTAAGTTGATTATTCAAAAATTAAAGGGAAAATACATAACCTAGATAAATTGAAACTGTACCTAAAGTAAGTTCTAAAACTTAAGCAACGTCCCAAACCCGCTGGATCTAAATTCAGACAGAGATCCCAAAGTACAAATCCCAACAATGTTAATGAATCCTCATCGAAAGCATCCAATATACCTTTACCACAACAGTCTTCTACACTGGTACTGCCTTTTTCACTAAAGCTTCCTTCACTGTTGTAGCAATATTTGGCAGAGCAGCGCTTTTAGTAGTAGCCAGCACTTTCTTCATCGATGGGGTATCTTTTGCACTCTTCTTTGCCACCTTAACTGCAGGTGCCTGGCATTTGGCTTAGGAGCGACCTTCTTAGCCTTCATTGCAGCAACATACTTCTTAGTTGGGGCAACAGTTTTCTTTCTGGACCAGCAGCTTTAGTTCTTTATAAATTACTTGTAAATATGCATAAATTGAGGGAGAAACTACGTTTGAAAATATGTATGTGAGGTAAGGGAACAAAGTAGGCATTATTTTGAACAATGTCAGAAGATTGGTAAGAATCAATGAAGCCAAAACAATGATATAAGCAACACACAAAAATTGAATGTGAGAAAAATGAAATCATACTTAAAGAGTTTATTAAGCTACCCGCCAGCTGATGTAGAGCATTTCATTAACCAAGGAATATATACTTTGTGAATCAGAATCCATTCATATGAATTATGCAACAAATAAAACTAATGCTTGTAGCTGAACATAGCATAAAAGTGAAAAGCCAAAGTATGAATAGCCTTTTCCTCTATTTATTAACAATGTTTTCATGTTTATGCTCCATATTTTATCAATAATGAATACCAAAACTTTATGGGTTTCAGAGTTTATTAAGCTTATCAATAAATGCTTGAATATTGGTTCTGTGATGAGTCTATTTTTCATATTGAAAAATATCATAAAAAAATCGATAAACATCGAAAAACTATCTAGTACAAACAAAAATCTTTGGCGTACACGGGAAAAAAACAAAACACTATAAAGCAAAGGTCAATACCTCAAAATCTAATATTTGGTGTTAGAATTGTCAAGTTCGCTATTAACTTTGTGAACAATTCAACGTAACCTCTATTTATGATGACTAACATTCCATTATTTGAAATTGATATATTGTAACGACCCGTAATTTTCGTTAGTTCAATTTAGTCATTTTAATAGGATTTAAATAATTTAAGTTAGAAAGAAATTAAGATCTGTGATTTTTTTGAAGCAAATGACTAAATGAAATGAAACCATGGGAAATTAAGTCTAAGAATTTCCAGTTGGAACAAAATGACGAGAAATTTAAGTGCTGTAAATTGTTATTTATAGGATAAGAAATTAATATAAGAAAACAAATGGGAAGATTTCATTTATTTCATGGTTTTAATTCGTTTTTCTTTAATAAGTTGTAATTGAATTTAGTAGAAAATAATATGTATTAAACCTACTTATAGAATTCGAAGCTAATTCAAATGAATTTAAGTAGTGAAAAGGCTTTACCTGTATATATATTTAATATGAGAAATAAATGGGAATATTAAATTTATTTAATGCAGTAAAGGAATGAAAACGGAAATTAGAATAAATTAAGGAATTCTGTAACGCAAGTAATAAATCTGTACCTTGAATGAACGTTTCACTTTGATAAATTATTTAAATGAGATGACTTAATAAATAAATAATTAGGTCAATCGGTATGTGGTGAAATTTGATGTTGAAATATTTTGTAGATAAGGGTTTAGGTGGAATGAGTTAATTTATGAAGTAAAGGATAGAAATCATATAAAACGTTAAGCAAGTTGATTTATGTTGCAACGTAAGGTAAATGTAAATTCCAATGGAAACGTATCCTTATTTTAGGTAGAAATTTCAGGTATATTGATAAAGTGGAGAATATACACTTAGTAATAAATATTAGTATAGGAAAAACGAAATGGAAATATTGAATTTATTTAATTCGTATATATATTACCTATTTATATGGCCTATTAAATTTAATCGGATATCAATGGCAATTAATTCCTTAAATTAGTGCAATCAATGTATGATTAATTGATAACGATGAAAAGGTTGATTATATTCAGTGTGAACAACGTAAAATATTATCATAGCATGATACTTGGTTTGAATAGAAGGGTGAAATTGGGAATCAAATTTTATTTAATGATAATAACGTTAGTATTGGTTAATAAATAGATTTCAATGCAGTAACCAAATAAATGGAATAAGATGAGTATATATTGCATAGAAATGAAATGTAAATTGTCACATTTGGTTGGAGCTAATTTTTAGAAACATATAAATGTTGAATCAGTAAATATTAAATTCCATTTAATATAAGAATTCAAAGGTGGAAGATTTACGTTTGGGTTGGAAAATGGATAGTTATTAATTTAAAAGTGACCATTTAATAAATTTATGCAAACGTGATATAATGTAAATAGATGGAGATCAACTTGTATTTATGTGGTTAAGGGAATTTAATTTCTATAGTATGATAATCGAAATTAATGGGAGTTGGAATAGCTAATTTATATGTTAGTTGAAATTTAGCTAGAATATGTAGATATTGAATGATAGAAAAAAAAAAATTTTTTAAATGGATATAAAAGTTTCAATTATACATTGAATTTCAGACTCGCCATAAAAGGTTAATTGAGACCAAAGTAGTAGTATAGGAATCTAACCTTCTTTATTAATTTGGATTTATGGCAATAGTTAATTTCATAAAATAAAGGTAAAGCTAATTCAAATTTAACTGGACCATTGTTGGTATAACTTTAGAAGCAAGATTTATTTATGATTTGAGTATTTAATTCAACAAGTGGTATTTACGACAAATAAAATAGAATTGAACGTAAAATATTACGTTATTAAATTGAAATGGAATTTGTATACATTGAGTGAAATCTTAAACTAATGTTAGTATTCGTCGTATTTACAACAATAACTTTGAATAATATAAAGGAAGTGAATATAATAAATTAATCAAATTTATAGTGTTGAATTCAATTGGATTGGAATTTATACATAGTTAAGAAAATAAGGGTTATTAATAATTTGGAATTTAATTATGGTAAAAAGGTTAATTGCAATCCAAAGATGAGTTGGAATGGGAATCAAGTATTTATTTAATTTGATTTAAGAGGTGAGAATAAAGGTATAAGATTTAATAATTGGGTTTAGAATAAAATTTATAATCTCTAAATAATAAGGAAGTGCAGATATTTAGCTGCAAATTTTTAAACTAATAGATTTTTATTCACAGCCAAGCTAGGTAAATAATTTAGAATTGATTGAAGTATATAAATAATGAAATGGGGCCTATATTTGAAATTGAAATATAGAAATTGGATTTTTAATTTATTTAATGTATTTAATAAATATTAAAAATAGCCATTTTTGTCACGGACTCGGATTTCGACGAAACCAGTTTCATCGGATCCGTATCGGTGAATTATTGTAGGGTTTCAAGTTTCGTATCGATCGGACTTGTCGTTTGATCGTACGGACGCGAAACGCCTTGAAATCAATTTTATTAAAAATCAATTTGAAAAAAAAATTTGAAATCTTGTTTTCAGCATAACTTCTTCATACGATCGAATTTGGACGTGAAACTTTTTCCATCGCGTTCAGAATATTTTAAAATACCTATCTGGATATATTGATATAACCAATTCGACTCCGGAGGCATAACGTGTTTTTCGAGGCATTTTGTCATTTCAAACCAATTTGAATTTAACGGTAACCTACGAAAATGATGGAATTGGACTTCGAAACCAGTACCATTGCGTTCAGAAGGCCTTTTTATGTTAGGATAGCCTGTCAGCATGCTTGAATCAGAGTTCGGGCTGTTTTCGGACCGCACTATATAAATACGTCACGCATCTCGAAAAATATATTATAATATTCCAAAACCCTAGCTTTAGTGCAGCCGCCGTCCTCAGATTCGATGGCCGAAAACTTTCCAAACTTAAAACACTAAAATCTCTCAGGCCGTTCGATAATTCAAGTTAGCATCAAAAGGGAAATTGAAGAGCTTGGTCCCCTCTTCACATCGGTACGGCTGAACCACCTTTGTGTGATTGGAGACGGATGGAATTTGAGCGAGAGGGGAGGGCGTTCGGTGCTGTTTTCGAAGCGGAGGAGGGCGTCAATGGTGGATGGACTCACGGCGTAGGAGGAGTGTGACGTGGCCTACGCGATGGTGACCTTAGATCTAGGGCCGAGTGAAGGTATGGTCGAAGACGCAGAGCAATGATGGGTTCGTTTCTTTTCCAGGCACGAGCGTACATTTCGTTTTGGGAAGAAGGTGGGGGCTCTCTGTTTAGTGACGTGGCAACATCTAATTGGGTTTGTTTTGTTTATTTTAAAATTTTGTTTCCAAGCGTTTAATCATATAACTTTTACATACGATCTCCGATTCAAGCGAGATTTTTTTTCTTAGGTTCGTTTTTAAATTCCGGATCTGATGACGCTGGTTTGGACGAATTCTGAGACGGGCGAATTTTTGGGTTTAAATCGGGTTTGAATTCGATTTAAATTCCAAAGGTGAGTGTTTTAACCCACTCACAATTACTAGAAGCTTTTATGTTTGTTAAATAAATTTTAGAAATGAATAGAAATTTATTTATGAGCTTTTGGCATGTTATTTCATCCATATCTGTTGAATTGCATTTATTGAATTTAGCTGTTAATTAAATTGATTAATTGCGTATTAATTTGCTGTTAGGAATTTTGTTTGCATATGAAATGCTAATTAACAGTTATATAAATTATCTCTAAATATAAATGGTTAGATTAATAGTTGAAATTTAATTTGAATAAACTGACAGTTATTACCCGTTGCATATTATCGAACTAATATTGTTATTGATTGATATGGGTTGATAGTGATTGATATTGATTGATGGTTGAAATTGGGTGATGGATGTGTTGTTGAATGGATGATTTATGTGGATATCATTAAAATGCCAGTTATCATGCATTTTACATTTTTCGGGATTGCGGTTTGAAATGATATACAACCGCAGTTTATTTTTAAATTGCGGATTGAAATGATAAATATCCGTATCACTTGACCATAGGATAGAAAATTATATACAGGCACCGCGGTCTATATATAACTATTTTTAATGTGATTTCTATGGTTTGGATGGAATACGGTTTATAAAAATCTTAAATTTTATACTGAATAAATGTTTCTTCCATATTTATATACATAGGAAGTTGAAATTTTGAAATTAAAAGGTGAATAAATTTCTTTATTAAAAATGGAAGAAAATTAAGAAAATGGAGTTTGATGATTTATATCCTATGTTTAAATATTAAGTTGGAAATTTTAAAGATATGATATTTATAATTGGATTTTTCCAAAATATTTTGAAATGAATTTTCTAGTAAAATTTGAATTTGGAAATATATATATATTTTACTAGAAATTGAAGTCTTATTAATTATGGAATCTATGTGAATATTCAAGGCTAATTAATAGAACATTTGATTCGAAAGAATAAAATCCAACTTTAGTTGAAATATTTATACTCAAAATGGATATACGTATATATATGAATTTATTGGAATGGTTTTGGAACTTGAAGCGATATTAAATTTTGGTTTTAACTTTAAATAAAGAAATGTATTGTAAAGCCACGAGAAATATTTCTTTTCAAAGTAACATTTAAGTTAAACCACTTATTTTATATACTGTTGAATATCCAAACCATTTAGTTTTGAAAGTAATGGTTTTAAAAACTATGGATTTCGAAGTATTATGTTGGAAGTTAATCAAATATTTCGTTACAAGGAATTATAAATTTTAAAAGTGGCATAATTTTTGGAAAGATTTATATTTGGGAAATGATATCATTGATTGGGTTTTATAAAAATAATATCAAATGGATCTTTTGGGTTTTAAAGAAGAAATGATATCGTAATATTTTGGTTTTGAAATGGATTTTATTTTGGTTTTAAAAGTATAAACTATTTTTAAATGACCGCGGTGTTATAATAACGATGGGTTGGCAAAGAGACCGGGATCGGATATCTGACATACTCTCTGTCGATACCGAAAACCACTTTGACTAACCGTGTACGCGGTGGAGATTCCAGAATGAAGTAGGTGGTGGCGACGTTTCCTGTAAGGTAAATACGTGGACCCAACTCCCGTGAGTTGGCATAAGGTGGCTAAAACAGGAGCGATTCTCAGGCCAATGAGGTCATTCCTCTGATCGGACGCTCCTCTTCGATATTATACTTTGACTTGGATTTGATTCAGTGGCCACTTCTATATTTTGATTTTGGGGAGTTAGTCCGAGGTGGGCGGTAACTGCGGCTACGCGTTTCCACCAGCCTGGATAGCAATTGGTATATCTACCCTGGCATTGCCTAGTTGTGCCGTGTCACCTACCATATCGAGCCTTGTACGAGTTTGGTTTTCTCCCGTAGCCCGTGTGGTATCCTCTAGTTGCTTCCCGAGTAGGAGGAGCTATGGTATTGGATGGACTACTGGGACTATTACGTGTTAAGGTGGAAAATGTAAAGCCTTAACGCTATTTAAAAGTATGTTTATTTTACTATAGACACTATTATAATAGCGCAATATACTACATAGTAAATAGTTTAACGGATCCTTAGGAGATGTAAATCCCGAACATCTCTTGAGTTACTGTACTCATATTTATTTCTGTTTATTTAACTTACATAAGATTTTCTAGTCTGACTCGGGTGTTTTTGTCTTTTCAAATTCGCTCGGGTCAGTCCGAGCATTTCAGGATAGCAGATTTTAGCTTTGGAGGACGAAGACGAAGAATAAGTATTATGTTATATATAGTATTACACCACACTCTTTCTATTCCGCTGCATTGCTTGTATTGGTATGTGTAACTCTGATATTTATTGTAAAAGAAGAATCAAGCTTTTGTAAACTGTTTATGAACTGTATATTTGTTATTATATTTTATCCTTCCGCTGTGAGATTCTGTTTTTTTGTTTTTATTTCTTCTCTGTTTTTCTTATTTACCCCATAACAATCCGCCCTTGCGTATGCTTTGAATTGGCACGTGTGTCGGTTTAAAGTGTACAAAAAGGCGGGATGTTACAGTTGGTATCAGAGCTTTGGTTTAGCGATAAACCTTGGCTTTGTGGGGTTTGACTCTTTGTTAATAGGGTAGTAATATCCTATGGGAGTCGCTGAGTGTATATATATGAGAGAGCGTACTTGTTAGTGTTAATAAAGATTTTGATATTGTGTTAATCTGTTCCGCTTTGTATTTATAAATTCTGGTTGATGCATGGGACGCTATGACATCAATAGGGATTTCTAAACACTTAATAGGACAGACCGACATAATATCCGTTTTAATATAGGTGAATGAAATAATTTTGCCTATTATATTTTCTATATATAAACATATATATATATTTGGTTGATATAGATTGGGTGTTAGAAAATAAAAATATCTATAATAACTGAAGCTAAGTTGAAATTATGATAAATCAAATTGGAGATTTTAGAACTTAAGTCCGGGATTTTTCCAAATCTGCTTTCAAAGAATTTGTGAAATTTATTGATTTGATTTATAAGTATTTTCTTATATAAATATTTCGTATAAAGTGGAAGAATTGTTTTAAAGAAGATTTTGGAAAAGAATTAAATTCTGTACTTTCCTCTCTGTCGCTGGAAAATAAATTCGGTGATGACGGCCGCATCATCGACTTTCATTTTCGAGTTTCGAAGGGGAAAGGCCACTGTAGTAAATTCTACTGCAGATTTATTTTAAATTTTCTAAAATTTTTCTTTTATTGTTCTAAATATAATTAGAGATATAAAGGTTGCAAGAAATTAATTATCTATTATTTTGGAATAAATTGAAATTTAACCCGGTATTTAATTCTAAATTTTTCCGTTAATTAATTGTTTAAAATTTGTTAGTTAAGTAATAAATGAATTGAAACCTCTAATTGAAATAAGAGAATAATTGCAAAGCTATAAAGAGGAATTTGCATACATATGAGACAAAGAGTAATATGGATAAACATTAAATTTAATTAAAAGAATGGAGATTAAACTTGTATAAGTTCAATTGCAATTTCCTTAACATAAATAACTTACCCAAATATAAAAGTTGAAGTGTTAAATGAGAAACTGGAATTGAATATTTTACAAGTAGGAATTTAGGAAAAATGAAGTATTCAATAAATTACTGTTATAATAAGAATTTATTGGTATAAGCTTAAGTGATAATTGAAATTTTACCCAAATTAAAGGTGAGTATTATTAATAGGTGATTTTTAACTTAAGTAAATAAAAAGGAATTGAGAAGAAACTTGTAAATTTTCACTTGCATTCTTAAACATACATAACTTACCATATAATAAAAGCTGCAATGTTAGTAAGAAAATGTAAGGGGAAATCTTACAAGTGAAGCTTGAGGTAATTAAGGTATTCAATAAATTTGCTGTTATAAATGAGAATTAATTGTATAAACTTAAGTTAAATTGGAAATTTTACTATATAAGAAAGGGTAAGTAGTATAAATAGATGATATAAACCTTAGTCAATAAATTGGAATACAATATAATGAATTTGGTAACAAATGGAAAATGAAAATTGTAAGAAACAAAGAAATCCCTCCATAAATGAAAGAAAGAAAATAAAACCACTGAAGCATGAAATAAATGTATAATAAGCTATTGTGGTGTTGATTTGAATTGTTTGGTTGATGTATGGTTGTTGGGTAAGGAATTTTGAAGTTGTGGGATGGAGAAATAATCTATCTTTGTTCCATCTAAGACTGTTGAGTAAAGGATGCACTTGATAGTTATTTTACATTTCGTATAATTTCGGAATTTGAATCTAACAACTAATTGTTTGTTTGATTGAATGATTGTCTGTTGGTGGCATGTGCTGTTTGTTAAAATTTATGGTTGTTGCATTTGATTGGATATAAATGATTGAATCTACCCAAACATCTCACTGTAAAATAAATATTTAACCTTTTAGATTATATAAGTGAATACAGGGGTTGGAAGCAACTGCTACTGCTTTTAGTTCCAAAATAATAAGCGTTTTGCCCGACAAATAGGTACGTTTTCGGATTACGATTAAAGCGCTATTTATATATTTTCCCGTGTGGGATATTTTATTTTGGATATATATGTAATATATTTGTATATTTGGATATTATATTTTCTCCAGAGTCCCTCCGTACAAAGGAGACTCTGCCAAAAATTTTCGTAAATTTTGGACTTAGAATTTTGTTGAAATTGTTTTCCAACTTTAATAATTCAAGTATTAAAAGACATAATGATTATAAAACAAGTGTAATTCATTAAAGGAAATTAATTTAGTAAATTATTGTTATAAGTTAATATTTGAAATTAGATATACTGTTTATTCTTCCTTCTCCCTTCCTTTTCCTTTTCGGGGACGAAAAGTTTTGAGTGGGGGAGAGTGTAACGACCCGTAATTTTCGTTAGTTCAATTTAGTCATTTTAATAGGATTTAAATAATTTAAGTTAGAAAGAAATTAAGATCTGTGATTTTTTTGAAGCAAATGACTAAATGAAATGAAACCATGGGAAATTAAGTCTAAGAATTTCCAGTTGGAACAAAATGACGAGAAATTTAAGTGCTGTAAATTGTTATTTATAGGATAAGAAATTAATATAAGAAAACAAATGGGAAGATTTCATTTATTTCATGGTTTTAATTCGTTTTTCTTTAATAAGTTGTAATTGAATTTAGTAGAAAATAATATGTATTAAACCTACTTATAGAATTCGAAGCTAATTCAAATGAATTTAAGTAGTGAAAAGGCTTTACCTGTATATATATTTAATATGAGAAATAAATGGGAATATTAAATTTATTTAATGCAGTAAAGGAATGAAAACGGAAATTAGAATAAATTAAGGAATTCTGTAACGCAAGTAATAAATCTGTACCTTGAATGAACGTTTCACTTTGATAAATTATTTAAATGAGATGACTTAATAAATAAATAATTAGGTCAATCGGTATGTGGTGAAATTTGATGTTGAAATATTTTGTAGATAAGGGTTTAGGTGGAATGAGTTAATTTATGAAGTAAAGGATAGAAATCATATAAAACGTTAAGCAAGTTGATTTATGTTGCAACGTAAGGTAAATGTAAATTCCAATGGAAACGTATCCTTATTTTAGGTAGAAATTTCAGGTATATTGATAAAGTGGAGAATATACACTTAGTAATAAATATTAGTATAGGAAAAACGAAATGGAAATATTGAATTTATTTAATTCGTATATATATTACCTATTTATATGGCCTATTAAATTTAATCGGATATCAATGGCAATTAATTCCTTAAATTAGTGCAATCAATGTATGATTAATTGATAACGATGAAAAGGTTGATTATATTCAGTGTGAACAACGTAAAATATTATCATAGCATGATACTTGGTTTGAATAGAAGGGTGAAATTGGGAATCAAATTTTATTTAATGATAATAACGTTAGTATTGGTTAATAAATAGATTTCAATGCAGTAACCAAATAAATGGAATAAGATGAGTATATATTGCATAGAAATGAAATGTAAATTGTCACATTTGGTTGGAGCTAATTTTTAGAAACATATAAATGTTGAATCAGTAAATATTAAATTCCATTTAATATAAGAATTCAAAGGTGGAAGATTTACGTTTGGGTTGGAAAATGGATAGTTATTAATTTAAAAGTGACCATTTAATAAATTTATGCAAACGTGATATAATGTAAATAGATGGAGATCAACTTGTATTTATGTGGTTAAGGGAATTTAATTTCTATAGTATGATAATCGAAATTAATGGGAGTTGGAATAGCTAATTTATATGTTAGTTGAAATTTAGCTAGAATATGTAGATATTGAATGATAGAAAAAAAAAAAATTTTTTAAATGGATATAAAAGTTTCAATTATACATTGAATTTCAGACTCGCCATAAAAGGTTAATTGAGACCAAAGTAGTAGTATAGGAATCTAACCTTCTTTATTAATTTGGATTTATGGCAATAGTTAATTTCATAAAATAAAGGTAAAGCTAATTCAAATTTAACTGGACCATTGTTGGTATAACTTTAGAAGCAAGATTTATTTATGATTTGAGTATTTAATTCAACAAGTGGTATTTACGACAAATAAAATAGAATTGAACGTAAAATATTACGTTATTAAATTGAAATGGAATTTGTATACATTGAGTGAAATCTTAAACTAATGTTAGTATTCGTCGTATTTACAACAATAACTTTGAATAATATAAAGGAAGTGAATATAATAAATTAATCAAATTTATAGTGTTGAATTCAATTGGATTGGAATTTATACATAGTTAAGAAAATAAGGGTTATTAATAATTTGGAATTTAATTATGGTAAAAAGGTTAATTGCAATCCAAAGATGAGTTGGAATGGGAATCAAGTATTTATTTAATTTGATTTAAGAGGTGAGAATAAAGGTATAAGATTTAATAATTGGGTTTAGAATAAAATTTATAATCTCTAAATAATAAGGAAGTGCAGATATTTAGCTGCAAATTTTTAAACTAATAGATTTTTATTCACAGCCAAGCTAGGTAAATAATTTAGAATTGATTGAAGTATATAAATAATGAAATGGGGCCTATATTTGAAATTGAAATATAGAAATTGGATTTTTAATTTATTTAATGTATTTAATAAATATTAAAAATAGCCATTTTTGTCACGGACTCGGATTTCGACGAAACCAGTTTCATCGGATCCGTATCGGTGAATTATTGTAGGGTTTCAAGTTTCGTATCGATCGGACTTGTCGTTTGATCGTACGGACGCGAAACGCCTTGAAATCAATTTTATTAAAAATCAATTTGAAAAAAAAATTTGAAATCTTGTTTTCAGCATAACTTCTTCATACGATCGAATTTGGACGTGAAACTTTTTCCATCGCGTTCAGAATATTTTAAAATACCTATCTGGATATATTGATATAACCAATTCGACTCCGGAGGCATAACGTGTTTTTCGAGGCATTTTGTCATTTCAAACCAATTTGAATTTAACGGTAACCTACGAAAATGATGGAATTGGACTTCGAAACCAGTACCATTGCGTTCAGAAGGCCTTTTTATGTTAGGATAGCCTGTCAGCATGCTTGAATCAGAGTTCGGGCTGTTTTCGGACCGCACTATATAAATACGTCACGCATCTCGAAAAATATATTATAATATTCCAAAACCCTAGCTTTAGTGCAGCCGCCGTCCTCAGATTCGATGGCCGAAAACTTTCCAAACTTAAAACACTAAAATCTCTCAGGCCGTTCGATAATTCAAGTTAGCATCAAAAGGGAAATTGAAGAGCTTGGTCCCCTCTTCACATCGGTACGGCTGAACCACCTTTGTGTGATTGGAGACGGATGGAATTTGAGCGAGAGGGGAGGGCGTTCGGTGCTGTTTTCGAAGCGGAGGAGGGCGTCAATGGTGGATGGACTCACGGCGTAGGAGGAGTGTGACGTGGCCTACGCGATGGTGACCTTAGATCTAGGGCCGAGTGAAGGTATGGTCGAAGACGCAGAGCAATGATGGGTTCGTTTCTTTTCCAGGCACGAGCGTACATTTCGTTTTGGGAAGAAGGTGGGGGCTCTCTGTTTAGTGACGTGGCAACATCTAATTGGGTTTGTTTTGTTTATTTTAAAATTTTGTTTCCAAGCGTTTAATCATATAACTTTTACATACGATCTCCGATTCAAGCGAGATTTTTTTTCTTAGGTTCGTTTTTAAATTCCGGATCTGATGACGCTGGTTTGGACGAATTCTGAGACGGGCGAATTTTTGGGTTTAAATCGGGTTTGAATTCGATTTAAATTCCAAAGGTGAGTGTTTTAACCCACTCACAATTACTAGAAGCTTTTATGTTTGTTAAATAAATTTTAGAAATGAATAGAAATTTATTTATGAGCTTTTGGCATGTTATTTCATCCATATCTGTTGAATTGCATTTATTGAATTTAGCTGTTAATTAAATTGATTAATTGCGTATTAATTTGCTGTTAGGAATTTTGTTTGCATATGAAATGCTAATTAACAGTTATATAAATTATCTCTAAATATAAATGGTTAGATTAATAGTTGAAATTTAATTTGAATAAACTGACAGTTATTACCCGTTGCATATTATCGAACTAATATTGTTATTGATTGATATGGGTTGATAGTGATTGATATTGATTGATGGTTGAAATTGGGTGATGGATGTGTTGTTGAATGGATGATTTATGTGGATATCATTAAAATGCCAGTTATCATGCATTTTACATTTTTCGGGATTGCGGTTTGAAATGATATACAACCGCAGTTTATTTTTAAATTGCGGATTGAAATGATAAATATCCGTATCACTTGACCATAGGATAGAAAATTATATACAGGCACCGCGGTCTATATATAACTATTTTTAATGTGATTTCTATGGTTTGGATGGAATACGGTTTATAAAAATCTTAAATTTTATACTGAATAAATGTTTCTTCCATATTTATATACATAGGAAGTTGAAATTTTGAAATTAAAAGGTGAATAAATTTCTTTATTAAAAATGGAAGAAAATTAAGAAAATGGAGTTTGATGATTTATATCCTATGTTTAAATATTAAGTTGGAAATTTTAAAGATATGATATTTATAATTGGATTTTTCCAAAATATTTTGAAATGAATTTTCTAGTAAAATTTGAATTTGGAAATATATATATATTTTACTAGAAATTGAAGTCTTATTAATTATGGAATCTATGTGAATATTCAAGGCTAATTAATAGAACATTTGATTCGAAAGAATAAAATCCAACTTTAGTTGAAATATTTATACTCAAAATGGATATACGTATATATATGAATTTATTGGAATGGTTTTGGAACTTGAAGCGATATTAAATTTTGGTTTTAACTTTAAATAAAGAAATGTATTGTAAAGCCACGAGAAATATTTCTTTTCAAAGTAACATTTAAGTTAAACCACTTATTTTATATACTGTTGAATATCCAAACCATTTAGTTTTGAAAGTAATGGTTTTAAAAACTATGGATTTCGAAGTATTATGTTGGAAGTTAATCAAATATTTCGTTACAAGGAATTATAAATTTTAAAAGTGGCATAATTTTTGGAAAGATTTATATTTGGGAAATGATATCATTGATTGGGTTTTATAAAAATAATATCAAATGGATCTTTTGGGTTTTAAAGAAGAAATGATATCGTAATATTTTGGTTTTGAAATGGATTTTATTTTGGTTTTAAAAGTATAAACTATTTTTAAATGACCGCGGTGTTATAATAACGATGGGTTGGCAAAGAGACCGGGATCGGATATCTGACATACTCTCTGTCGATACCGAAAACCACTTTGACTAACCGTGTACGCGGTGGAGATTCCAGAATGAAGTAGGTGGTGGCGACGTTTCCTGTAAGGTAAATACGTGGACCCAACTCCCGTGAGTTGGCATAAGGTGGCTAAAACAGGAGCGATTCTCAGGCCAATGAGGTCATTCCTCTGATCGGACGCTCCTCTTCGATATTATACTTTGACTTGGATTTGATTCAGTGGCCACTTCTATATTTTGATTTTGGGGAGTTAGTCCGAGGTGGGCGGTAACTGCGGCTACGCGTTTCCACCAGCCTGGATAGCAATTGGTATATCTACCCTGGCATTGCCTAGTTGTGCCGTGTCACCTACCATATCGAGCCTTGTACGAGTTTGGTTTTCTCCCGTAGCCCGTGTGGTATCCTCTAGTTGCTTCCCGAGTAGGAGGAGCTATGGTATTGGATGGACTACTGGGACTATTACGTGTTAAGGTGGAAAATGTAAAGCCTTAACGCTATTTAAAAGTATGTTTATTTTACTATAGACACTATTATAATAGCGCAATATACTACATAGTAAATAGTTTAACGGATCCTTAGGAGATGTAAATCCCGAACATCTCTTGAGTTACTGTACTCATATTTATTTCTGTTTATTTAACTTACATAAGATTTTCTAGTCTGACTCGGGTGTTTTTGTCTTTTCAAATTCGCTCGGGTCAGTCCGAGCATTTCAGGATAGCAGATTTTAGCTTTGGAGGACGAAGACGAAGAATAAGTATTATGTTATATATAGTATTACACCACACTCTTTCTATTCCGCTGCATTGCTTGTATTGGTATGTGTAACTCTGATATTTATTGTAAAAGAAGAATCAAGCTTTTGTAAACTGTTTATGAACTGTATATTTGTTATTATATTTTATCCTTCCGCTGTGAGATTCTGTTTTTTTGTTTTTATTTCTTCTCTGTTTTTCTTATTTACCCCATAACAATCCGCCCTTGCGTATGCTTTGAATTGGCACGTGTGTCGGTTTAAAGTGTACAAAAAGGCGGGATGTTACATATATGTAAATGCTCAGGTCCTAAGTTAAAGCTATTGTTTTCTAAAAATTGCATTTATAGGTAACTAATTCCTATCAATAAATGACTTCTTGGGTATAAACTATTACACAAAACATAAATTGAAAATGAATTTGCCATGATTAAATTACTTGTAACGGTCGGTAACTAATTGCATGTTCAGATAAAAGAATTTCAAAAAAGTACTTTATTGAATTGATAAATAACACTCACTTAACCCTATATAAAGAAATAAACAAAAATGTTAATTGACCAAAAGGAAATAACCGTACATTTATTACATGCAAACAACAGAGCATATTATTCAACACCGTTAACTTGTCCGTTAATCTCTGTATTGCATCCAAACATAAATAATATCTGGTGAAACTACTTATTTATCGAACTCATCCTCCCTTTATGAGGCATCATTCCTAGCCATTAATTTACTATTCATTGATAAAATAATGAATGGTTGATCAATTTTCTGAGGGTGAAAATTGATGCATATAAGGGGAAAAAAACTATAAGGTAGTTTTTGATGATTTATAATATATTGACATGTATAACGAAAAGTACCCCATTCGTGTGCAAGCTTGAAATGATTTCATCAAATTAAAAATAAAATATATTAAACTTCGCAAATTAAGAAAGCTTATATAATCAAGAAGCACGTATGCAAATTTGGCATTTTGTACGAATAGTACATTCTGCACTGAGTATGCAAATTTGGCATTTTGTAGTATATTCTGCACTTTTCAACTAACAATCATGATTAAAGATCGAAAGTAAATATTTTACGATATGTTTTCTGTGATTTATCAAGTGAGATTGTGCAATATATATACATACTCTTTCATGGAAATTACTCTAAACAAATTGAAAATTGCATATTGCAAAGTTCCCAAAGTCCACATGGAGGTTGATCAATGCAAAAATTGCGTAGGTTGAACAAATAATGTTTACTGACAATTACCACATAATTATTAAAAGTACCATTGCATTGAAATCACATACGAAAAAATCAAGTCAATGGAGTACAAACATCACTTAGGGAATGTAAGTTAACCAAATACCTACAGCAGCCGCGATACCTGATGTCGATATGCTGTTCATTTGTCGTCAGCAGCAGCACGAAGACAGATCGTCCTACCTGTTCTAAATATCGTCGAGCCATGGTTTCCTCATAGTTAGAAAATCGAGGGACGACGGTAAATTGAGGGTAAGAAAAGAGATTTAGGGCATAGGGTTAAGGGAGAGGAAGATCAGGGCGAGAGAGGACGATGGCATGCGAAGGCTGCAAACAAACTGAAGTAAAGTCGGAGAAGACAACGACTCGATGACGATTGGATGAGGAGGGTCGGAACTGCTAGAGCGATGGAGTAAGATGTAAATCGATTCCTAAGAGGTAGATGCGTCGTTGGCGATATAGGAACAGGCAGTAAAAGTTAGGGTTAATCGGTGAGCAGGTGGGAAAAAATTAGGGTAATTTTGAAGGAAATGGAAATGAGAGCAAACGGAGGATCAAAGTCAAAAGCACAGAGGAAGGAAGAACAAACGAAAAGCGCTGAACATAACAGAAGAAAGAAGCACGCGTAGTTTGTGGTGACGCTTCATTTCTGAAAGTAGCAAGGAGGCTTGTGTGCGCTGGAAACCAAACTCACTAATAATATAATAGCATAGATTTCCAATGCCTTGGCGAAGTTGGAGACTTTCTTAATGCCATTGCAATATCGACGTAACATCGTAAATTTATTATATGTGTTTTAATGATTATTTAAATCTTTTCCATTTTTTTATTATATGTATTTTGCTTTTGATATTTGTAAATTTTAACTGTATGAAAATTGAATTATATTCAAATTTAACTTTAATTGTAAAATTTGTTATTTATTATTATTGTATATTATTGATTGTACTATTTATGGTTATTTTTATTTTTAAATAGTATATATAATTTATTTATAGTTGTAAGTTTATTTTTATTTAATAATACTAAATTATATATAATTTTGACAATACTAATATTTAACTTTAATTTTAAGTACTAAAATTGAGTTTTATAAACTACAAATGAATATAAGATTTTACTACTATTTAATTTAAACAAATTTTAACATCAATCTCACTTATATAGTTATCTATAGTAATAAAAATTATAAAGCAAAATTGGATAACTAATAAGAGGTTCGAACATAGTTTAAATGATACTATTGCTAGGTTCAATCAAAAAAAAATTCTATTTTAGCTTCATTATTTCTATCCGCTAAAAAAATTCACGCATTAAATTCTAGAATAAATTAATCTAATTCACATGTTAAAACTAGAAACAGTCATTTTATCTGGTCTTTGGGATGAAAGGATCGATGCATTATCTTGTTTATATCTATAAAATATTGCTCAAAATTCAGTATATCAATCGAGATTTGTCTAATATCCACAAATGCCTTGGAATATTTCTTGGTTATCCAATTGTAAAATTTCAAAACAATCTTATTTTGAATAAGTTACAATTTATAGAAAGAGAAAAATGGACAAAGATATCAAGAAGTAGAGAGAGTGGGAATGTGGGTTGGGGGAGTGTGTGTGTAAAACGGAGAATTAAATATGATAAATCATAACACCCATTGAATTTCCATCTAAAAGGAAATTCTACTAATACTCCATAAATCACTTTTCATCCGAATAGAAATAGCCTACATTAGAATATTAGAACATTAAAAATTAATGAAATACAAAGCTAAAACCCTTAAAAATATTTCCTTTCATGTTTCTAATTTTTCTGAAATTTATGTATTTTTAAAATCTTGAACACATATGGATCACAACTTTCATGATTTAAAATCAAATGCAATTACGACTTTAGGAAAGCGATGGAGGAAGAAATTTGTTATTTCGTTATCTAGTTGTTTTATAAGTTTTTTTTTATCCTATAATTATTTTTCACTTTTGATACTTTATGTATATTTTTCACAAAATCTGCATTATACATATTGTATGTTGTTTTAGACTTTCTAAATAATAATTGTTATTAACTTTATAATATATATATTTTTATTTAGATAGATATTAATATTATAATAATAATTTATGTAAACAGATAACAATTTCAATTAATGTTTAAGAATTTAAAAATACATAAATTTTGGAAAAATTAAAAACGTGAAAGAAAATATTTTAAAGGTTTTAATTTTGTAAATTGTTAACTTTTAATATTCTGGGATTCTAATATAAGCAATTTTTATTCGTATGTAAACGATTTATGGTGTATTAATGGAATTGCTTTTTCGAATCGAAATTCAATGGGAAATTGTGATTTAACATATTTAATCCTCTCTTTCTAAGATAAACACTCTCTTCCCAACTCTCTTTTAAACTCTCTCCATTTTTAACTTTCTACTGCAACTGAGTCAAAAGATGGGTGTCCCAGTATTATACCATTGGATAACCAAGAAATATTCCGAGGAATTGGTTGATATGAGTCAAATCCAAATCGAAAAACTGAATTTTAATTAATTTTTTATTGATAAGAATGAGATAAGACATCGAACCTTCCATCTCGAAGATCAGGTAAGATTATTGTTTCTAATTTCAGTATGTAAATTAGATTAATTTGTTCTAGGCTTAGTATGTGAATTTGATTGGGTGGAAAGAAATGATGAAACTAATATAAAACGAAATTTAGGTCGAACCCAACAACAATGTCAATTAAAATATGTTTGATCCCCGATCGTATGAGTTATCCAATTTTACTTAATAATTTCTATTTACGATAGCTAACTTTTAATGTAAGGTTGATGGTAAACATTTTGTAAATTTAAATAATAATAATAATTTAAATCAATATGTAGTTATAAAACTCAATTTTATTGGTTAAAATTAAAGTTACATATTAATATTATCAAAATTATATACTACTTATTAATATTAAATAGAATAAAATTTTAACCATAAATAAATTACATGCTATTAATAAATAAAAATACTCACACATATATATAATCTATAATATTTAATAATAGAAATAAATAATAAGCTTTAAAATTAAAGTTAAAATTTGAATCTGAATAAAATTCAATTTTTGTACAATTACATAATTAATTTATAAAAATCAAAAGCAAAATATATATAATCAAAAAAAAAATATAAAAAAAATATAAAACCAAAAATATTAAATATTACGTCAATATTGCAATGTAAAAGTCTCTAATGTCACTAAGGTATTAGGAATTTGCATATGTGAACATATGGCATTGGTAAGGCATAGGGAATACACCATAGTGAGGTCACTTAATATGGACCCGTTTGGTTTCCTGGATGGAAAAACACGCATCACGTGTATAAGGAAGATCTAATTCTCTATGCCAAATTCACTTCATATGTTTTACTAAATACAAAATTAAGGAGTATGGAGTTCTCTACACCATGGTGACGCCATAAACAAACCCTTTGTAGTAATAATGAGTTATCCAACATAGCCCCTCTGTGTACTTTTGTACCCAATGAAATTTGAAATGATATATGTTAAGAATTGAAGATATTAAGATGGACTAGTTAAGTTGAACTGGAAATGAACGTGAAAGATAATAGTCTTTAGTTTGATATTGTCAAAACGAAACCAAAGCTGTCAATCATCGAACAGAAGAAAAACACGATTGCATAAGTAAGAAATCAAATGGGTGAGTTCATTATACTTTCTGAGGTCAGGAGAAAAAGAAATTGTTGATATTAACCATACGAGCAAAAAAAAGGAAGAAGAAAATGAATTAAAGGAAGAAAACTCACGACTTCATTTCTTCTTGATTCGTCAAGGTTATCGCTGAGAAATTTTTACAATATCTCTCTTTCCATCCATCTTTCCTAGCTTTACCTGGTAAATAAGCGTGGAGTATATATGTACGGTAATTAAAATAAACTTGAACAAACGAGATATAACTGAAACAGAGGATATAACAAAAACGAAAATTAATATTTCCATTTAGTTGTGTAAGTTTTGTAATGTGTTTGCTGAAATTGACAATTCCATGACGTTAAATTCATGGATACCAGTAAACTCTTCTTTAGACATATAAGACATTGGCATCTAATAATAATGATAGTTTGGTTCAACATAAATACAGAAAACTTGATAACTTTGAGTTTGGTTATATACTTATATCTCATATATGTCAAAAAGATATTCAACATAGATGTAAAACATAATAAGTGGTTTGTAAAAAATTACAAAGTAGACGATGCACTAATCTAAACTATAATAGTAGCAGAGATCAGTACTGCATCTGTTTCGACTATTTTTCATTGTATTGTCCAATTAGTGTGTTGAGGATGTACCTCCGTAAGCCTGCACCTTTTGTGCATTACTAAATACTTTCTCTTGACCCGATTAATGCTTTAACAGATTAGAAAAAACCAAACGTTGGTCATGGAACAATAAATATAATGATTAAGCCAATACTACCACACAAACAATATGATTTATTGTAACGAACCAGAATTTCTATTAATTGAAATTTGAATATTTAATTAATTTTAAATACTACCACACAAACAATATTAATTTTGAAAAATGACTATTTTAACTCGCCAATTTAATATTAAAAACAATTTCGATGCGTTTCGAGCTGCCACAATCAAACGATAACTCCGACTGCTACGAAAATTGAAATCCGATAATAACTAACTATTATGGATCCAATGGAACTGGTCTCGTCCAATTCTAAGACTGTTCGATTGGCTATTTTTCAGTCGATAATTAAATATTAAAATATTCAATTTTCACAGATTAACTCCAAATTCAATTTTAAAAGTTCTATAATATCGTTCTAACTTCAATATGATAAAATAAAATATTATGAATCATTTTCAATCATATTTAACCAAATTTTCAATTATTTCTATATTTTCACTATCCAAATTATCGATTTAATTATTCAATTAAATCCAATATTCGAAATAAAATTTATTCGACTTATAAATTTCACATATAAATATTTAAAATTAATTAAATATTCAAATTTCAATTAATAGAAATTCTGGGTCGTTACATTCATAAACTTAAAAGGACTAATAATTTTGAGCAGCGGTGGCAACATGTATAACTATTATTATATTTTGATTGAGTGCATAAAACTTGATAAAGATGCGCTCTTTTTGAGAGTTTCTTCTCTTCACAAGATCTGATTGTCTAAATATAACACTTCACTGCCCTCAAGTGTAGCTGACAAAAAAATTTCGATCATAAATGAAGAATAAAGATACCCAGCCTTCAATGAAGAAGCATATGATATAAATTTCAATGTAGGATAGTGGTTTAGTAAGCAATCAAACGTAAAAAAATACATAGACCCATTTGTTAAATACCCACCTATTTCTTGAATTGCTTTTTATATGTATCTATTAGCAGATCTATAGCACCCTATCAAAATTAATTATAAGACCTAGATGTAAATGAAAGAGTCATGTGCACTTAAATATCGTATATAAATCAGCTAATAGCTATGTATAAAAAGAAATTTAAGAAACTGGGAGAATATTTAACAAATGGGTCCACGATATGTATTTATATGTATGATTGGTTACTAAACCACTGTCCTATTGATAATCAATTCTATCTTTTGCTTATTCATTGAAGGCTAAGTATTTTTATTCTTTATTTATGGCCTGGCTGGACTTGAGAAGATTGAGCATTTTATTTAGACACTTGGATCTTGCAAAGATAAGACACTCTCAAAAGGAGCACGTCTTCATCAGGTTTCATATACTTGATCAAAATATAATAATAGGCATATATACTTGCCCATTGTTCAAAATTACTAGTTTTTTAAGTTTATAAATCATGTTGTTTGTGTAATAGTGTTGAATCAATCATTATACTTATTTTTCTATGCCCAGCATTTGGCTTCTTTCTATTTTTCTGAAGCATTGATTGGGTTAAGATAAAGTGCTTAGTAATGTATAAAAAGTATAGGCTTAGAGAGGTACATCTTTAACATACTATTTAAGACAATACAATAAATTAATTGAAATGGATGCAGTACTAATCTCTTCTACTATTACAGATTGGATTAATGAATCATATACTCAATCCACTTATTATATTTTGTATATATGTTGAATATCTCGCTAAAATATATAGCATAATAGACTATAAAGGAATGGATATAAAGAGATCTATCCAAACTAAAATTTACCGAATTCTCGATATTTATGTTGAACAAAACTATCATTTATTAGATGCCAATGTCTTATATGACTAAAAATGAGTTTATTGAATTTAACATTGCGGAATTTTCAGTTGCTATTAAACTCATTACAACACTTATACAAGTAAATGGAAATATTATTTTTATCATTATACCCTTTGTTTCAGTTATGTCTCGTTATATACTTTGTTTCAGTTATATCTCGTTTGATCAAGTTTACTTTATTTATGATCTATATAACCTTCATGCTTATTTACCACGTAAAACTGGGACAAAATAGGATGGAAGGGAGGTATTACAAAAAGTTCTATGCGATAACCCCAAATGAATCAAAAAGAAATTAAATTGTGAGTTTTCTTTTAGTTCTTTTTCTTCTTCCTTTTTTTGTGTGTGCGCATTAGGCTCATATCGATAATTTCTTGTTGTCCTGACCTTATAGAATTAAACGAACACACCCATTTGTTTTCTCAACTTCGTGATCATGGTTTTCTTCCATTGGTGGCCCTGACAGTTTAGGTTTAGTTTCAACAATATTAAACTAAAAAATATTCTCTTATAAGTTGATTTCCCATTCAATGTAACATTTTGACCTTAACATTTTCCCAGTTCTGAACATATATCATTTCTAGTTTCATTAGGTACAAAAGTACTCGGAGGGATTATGTTGGATAACTCATTATTATTACGAAGGCGTTTATTCATGGAAATGCTTAGCATTCTCAATCTTCGGTTGGTGATTAAAACTTGTTGCATTTTGTGCATTTTTTATATGAAGTTTAAAAAGTTGCATTACTGGTCTGTGATATCCTACTTTTGCTTCATAACTTTTCCATGTTAAATGGTTATATTATTGTTAATGCTTAAATTTGAACGCTAACACCCCGGTGTGTGAAGTGTATTTGTGAAAGCACCACCCGATAGATCGGGAAAGAATTATAAGTAAGGAGATTGCAGAAAAGCAGTAAAAACACAAGTTTTATAGTGGTTCGGCCCAAAATCAGGCCTACGTCCACTTAGATTCTCTTTATTGCTGATATGAGTACAATTTATATCACTTTCTTCAATTACAATTAACTTCAGACAAATAGTTCAAACTCCCATGAAGAATAATCTTTCGAATTCATCTTGAATGATTGTGATTCTTCTTTGAAGTGTGTAATAGCGTCCTTGGAGTTTGGAGTGCTTGGAGTGCTGCTTGAGTTGAGAAAATGGCAGAGTAACGGTGCTTCGAGAATTAGCCAAAAAAAAAAGGTCCCCTCCACATTGAATGTGGCCATGTATTTATAGGCAAATTTTTAGGCTGGAACTTTCAAGTCATGAGTCGTGACCGACTCATCATGAGTCGTGAGTCGTAGCCGACTCATCGTGAGTCGTCTGCGAGTTAAAAGTTGCCGTCTAAGATGAGGCGACCCTGGTCTTCTACACAGCAGCTTCAGGTTGAGTCATCAACGAGTCATCATGTACGACTCATCTTAAGTCTTAAGTCATCAACGAGTCATCCCCTTGCAGCATGATTCTGAGCTTGTCTCTGAGTCGTGTGTCGTGAATTAACCTATCTTTTGAGTCGTAGCTGCCTTAGGTCATAGACTCCTTAAGTCGTAAGTCTTTTGAGCCGTAAGGTTTTATGACTCGGATCTCTCCTTGGGTCGTTGAGTCGTTAATGAACTTGAGTCGTAAGGTTTTATGAACCGTTCATCTCCTGAGTCGTAAACCCAATGGAATACTTAAGGGCCTCGAATGGATGAGTCGCGACCAAATGAGTCGGTCTTTGATGAGTCGGAGCCAGGTCAGATGAGTCGGTGATTCAATGAGTCGTGAGGTTTCTTGGGTCGGCAGCTTAATGAGTCGGCCTGTATCATTGAGTCGCTACTAGTTGAGTCGGGGATTCTTTGAGTCGGTCCTTTCCTTAAGTCGTGAGGTCTCCTAAGTCGTTAGGCACCTTAAGTCGTAGGTCGTTTCAAGTCTTAACCCGTTGACGCCTCTAACTCGTAGGCCTTTTAGCTCGTATGCTGGAACGGGGTTAACAATTATATAATTCACTTTGCATAAAAATTTCTTTAATCATGAACTAACTGCATGCTTATTCTGTTATAAGCACTATTGTTTATTTTTATTTTATTGACCATTTAATAATTATAATTATTATAGCTAGTTTTTGTTTCATAAACAAGTCATGCGCAAACTTATTCCATAACAATCATCCATGTATGCTAGTTAAGTTGGAAAAATTAATAATAATGGGTTCTTTCGACATAATATACAATATCAAAGGATGAACAAGAAAGATATGGTTTAATATTAGATTCAATAGTAACAAAAGATGAAACGAAAGAAAAAGATATAGCTAATCATATTAACACGTACTAGGTAAAATGGGGACAAAATGTATTCATTTTAGTGGAATTAGGATCTCCCTTTTTTATAACAAGAGTGCTTTATTTATTCAAGTGGAGCACTAATTTTGATGTCTTGTGGGTTCCAACACATTACCTCCAGAACCTCCGTCTAAAGCGTCACATCTTTTATCACTTGAACTAGTGATGTTAGACAAGTTTCACCCTTTATTTTGTAGTTTCGAACGTGAAAAATTATTCTCAAAAACATATTTTAAAATACACCCCTATTTTTATTTCAGTAGTTCTTTCCTTCCGTTTATAAGATCAGATCTAAGCTTTAATCGCATGTTTCTATGATCAAACGTTTTTTTTGAATTTTTTTTAAGTAAATGCAGGCATTCAGATTTCTCTACAAATATATATATTAATTTCTCCGCAAATATCTTGAAACTTAAAAATAGATTTTGTAAATATTTACTTTTGAGGAGTAAGACTGTGTATTTTGAAACATAAAAGGAGCGTTTTATAAAAGTTCCCTTCACTTTGTGTGATAAAATAACAGACAAACTAAAGGGAAAATTTTACCAGAAAATGATTAAGCCAAGTTGTATATATGTAGCGTAATTAAGCCTATCAACGGTCAAATATCTGTATGAAAAGTGTTATATCTGCATCCATAACCAAAACCATTTGCATGAATAACGACGGAAATCAAATATTTACTTATTTCACTTATATCAATCAACTTAAAAGAACGAATGAATTTTTTTGGTTAAACATGAAATATTTTCTTTACTAATAAAAATACAGGATAAAAAACATTTTGACAAATGAGTATCATTTATACAAACATAAATATACATAAATATCAATCGCCATACGTTTTATATTTAGAATTTAAAATATACATAATATCAATTACCGTATTTATAAAAGGCAAACTAATGACTTTTAAATGCGATGCATTTGTATTCGCAACCATGTCTGTTCACTAGATCTTAGATATTCATCTTTTTCGAATTCGAATGCAGCTATATTTCAAATTTCTCTGGTTTCCATTGACGGACCCCAGCATAATACTGGCCACTAGAAAGATAAGTAATAAAAAGGCAAATGAAAAAGAAACGTAAATGTTAAGGGAATGATTGTGATATGGATGAAAGTTTGGCTTACAAATGAGAAAATGAAACAAACAAAATAATAAATACAAATGAGTAAATTATGAAAAATAAATTTAGATGATACGAAAACATACAAATAAGACCTAGTGATGCTCTAGTAAAAATAGAAAAGGCTTAAAATGAAATTTAAGCAAAAGTATGGTCCAAGTTAGGAATTGTGACTTTATGTGATCGACTACAACGGTTTGAGAAAAAATGTAACGAGGGCGCTTACGATGATTTGTCACAAATTCTAGTTTGCAATCCATGTGTTATCTTTATTAGTGGTTTTTAAGATTTAGTTGTGCAATAATGCATGGTATCAGAGATTACGTTGCAATTTCCCGAATATCAAATTGACTTTGAAAGCTAACAAATTAGAGTAAACCATGAGATGTATCTAGTTAGAATTGGAGCTTTGTTCTCCTAGAAAACTTTGATTTCTTATATTTTGATGTACTAAACCCGTATGCTAGCATAACTTGAATTACATCAATACGGAAATATTTTTGAAATTGAGTTATAGAATGATTCATTTTTGGCAGAAACTTGTAGACTTCTTATCGAATTATGATGCAGATTATTAAATAAAAAAACTAGCAAACACTTCCATCAAACAATTAATTTTTGACTCCTCTCGACTGCCACAATTTTTATGTCCATGTTCTTGCCAGATTCATCCAACTACGGGTTATCGGTACTTTTATATTTTTAGCTTAAGTAGTATTTAATGCGATAATCAAACGTTCAAAGTCAAAAAAAAATTACAACTTGAGTTTGTTCAAGAAGATGTCTATCAACTTGAGTTTGTTCAAGAAGATGTCTATCGTGGCTTTCAATGACTACTAGAGAAAGATAATCAAAGATCGGGTCTCCTTATCTCATCCTATTTATGATCAACAAACAACAAGTTTGCTTTAAAACTCATGTATAAATCATGCAAAAAACACAAAGTAGTTATGTTTTTATGATTTAAAATGCTTATTTCTTCTGATTTCAATTTCTTCCTATTGAATTTTTTTCTTCCAAATCTATGGATCAAAAGAAAGAAAAGGTGTTTTGGTCGGAGTCATGATCTTGACCATATTCCTTTTTGGTTAGGACAACGACCATACAATATCAACCTGAAGTGTACTCCACGTTTCTATTGTTTTTGATAAAGTAATCTAAGGTTGGAATTTTTCTATTGTTTTGGGTCATCGCTAACCAGTAACTGTCCAATATCACGAAATTTCAGATATACCCCTGGGACCTCTAACCTTGGTCTGATCAATAATGTTCATTAATGAATAAAATATCAAATCATCAATTTGTAATTTTAATATACATTTAAAAAAAATTATGTTAAATTTCGAGGTTGAAAGCTAAACGCCGCATAAGCAACACTTAAAACTCAATAAGTTCAGTGACTCTTGTGTCATCCCACTTTTGGTGAGCCAAAATGATCAAAATAGATAGACTAGGGTTTTCCGCACCGAAACAAGATGAAATACAATAAGTTTACACTCTACGTAGTTTGTAAAAACAATAAACCAAATAATTTGAAGTATACTGCCTGATTCAATAGAAAACTAGATTATATCTTTTTATTCTGTTATGCCACTATGTAACTATAAATCCTCTTGCATAACATGCATCATTCGAGCAATCTTGAGCTCAGAGATCCACGGTATAATAATAGTGTACTTATCTTCTTTTTTGTCCACTTGTGATAAATTGAGCTCTTATGAATATGCTGTGTTTTAGGTTCTATTCATATCATTATGCACCTTTTGCCTCAGATCTAAAAGGCTTGAGAAAATTGAAGACCAACTTTGATATTGGTTTGCCTTTTAAACCATTCAATCAACTAATGGGTGTTTTTCCAGCTGCAAGGTTATTTCTTGGACACGTTTATTTTATATGGACATGCTCATGTTTCTAATCATCCTATACAATTAATTTGCAGTTCCCATGCACTGCCTTTGCATTATAGAAAACTTATGACCGATCCAAACTCGCCTATTGTTGATTTCTATCCTACTGGTAAGTTTAAGAACAAAGAAATTGTACACTTTCTTTCTTTTTTTCTACTTCTAATTAAAATTTGAATGCATCTTCAAATTTTGAGGTAGACATGAATGGATAAAGGTTCACCTGGCAAGTAATGTAGATCTAATTTGCTCTTCATAAATATGCTTGTCTCTTCAGTGAACCATGTGATGGAGTGTTTCTTGTATCTTAACTAGAAGGGTATTACGAAGCAGCCTATTATTGACGAGGGCGATTTGCTAGCTGATGCAAAGGTAGAGCAGAAATTAACGGTAAGTTACACGGTTTGGAGATAATGAAAAGACCACAAGTAAATAAAATCTTATTGTCCATATTCATATTACTAATTTTTCCATACATACATATATGTTAATGTGTGTGTGTATGTATGTGTGTGTGTATGTATAGAAAGAAGGAAAAATAGAAATACCACGATGCACGACATGCTTTATGTTAATGTATCCTTACATGCTATCTCTCGACAACCAATATGGACAGCTTTCATAAAAGAAAATTAATATTTCAACCATGTAATTTTCAATTGTAAATGGAGCCTCTGAGCAATAACCTCTTAATACTCCATTACTATTGCTTGATAAGATAGCATAAATCAAGGTGACAAGAGACAGATATAACTTGTATAGGCGCATCAACACACATACAAACACTGATTGGAATGTATATAATGTAATTTTGAGTTAAGTCGGTATCAAAATATTTATCAAACATAAACTGGTATTTATTAGCCATGTTTCAAATGGTTGGTTACCTTTCAAATGCAGTGGAGGTTGAACAGGTACCTTTCTCTTTGCAATGACCCATGTCCTCCATTTTTCAAGTCTCATGTTGTTGGAAATAATGATAAACCAAGTCATGTAAGGTTTAGATGGATTTACTTTTACACTTTGCCAACATTTTGTTTTGTTTTTATTTTTGTTACTTCTACTCAATATTCATTATA
This sequence comes from Allium cepa, assembly GCA_030765085.1. Classification (NCBI taxonomy): domain Eukaryota; kingdom Viridiplantae; phylum Streptophyta; class Magnoliopsida; order Asparagales; family Amaryllidaceae; genus Allium; species Allium cepa. The sequence goes on along the minus strand of CM060942.1, from coordinate 217,878,111 downwards.
TAATTAATTCAAAGTTGATTTTCTTGTGTATACGATATGTATACAAACTTCCAAATCAACAAAAAAACATTGATAGGTCTCCTCCTAGTGTTGTATTTCCCAAAAAGATACACATTAACTGTTTGCTCAATTGTTTATCTTCAGAATACATATACCTACAACTGTCATATACCAGTATCAAGGGTTGTCTTAATTCATTTTTTCAAACGTAAAAGGGTTTATGTTCCCTGCGTGTATGTATGCAATTTAAGGAACTTCAGTTAGCGGCATTGTAAAAACAATGAATTATCAAACAGTTTTCCAATTCTTTTTGTTGCCACATCTGTTAGTATGGAGTTTTAATCGAAAATGAATACATCAATAGCATTATTTATTCAGTTTTCCAATCATCGACTAGTTTAATGGAAATGAACACCTTAATCAAATAGTCTTTATCCATAGTTTTCAAATTAGCATCTATTTACTAGTAAAAAAATTCATCGACTAAGCATGTCGAATATTTTTAAAATAAAAATGATAAGTAAGGCTCGTTAATTTCATTCCGAGCTTTATGTTTTGCGTTTCCAACATGCATTAGAAAATAGGAAAACATCGAATGAAAAGGCATAAAGTTATAAGTGATTAGCAAGATGAAGTGACGGTGGAGGGGATAAATTGTTTTCCATGCTTTGGTGACTTCTTGAAACTTCCAAAAAAAATTATTATTTTTTATTTTGCATGTTAACTTCATTTTTCAAGTTTGTTCTTTCAAAATAATACATGTATCGTGCGCATTTTATTTGAAAAAAACCAAAAACTAAAAAAGGTAAAACAAACAGGGCATTAGTCTTTGGCGTTTTAAACCCATGACAGTCGAGAAACCTTAATGATATATGTATTGTCTAAATACCCCTATGCTAGTATCTAACTAACTCCACCGCTTTTCATACGAATTTCTTTTTTTCCAAGAAAACTGTTATACATGATGATTTGAAGCCACCACAAATTTTATGGCAGGATGAAAATTACCATGCCAACCACCAAGTCCATTCAGTTCATGTAAATAAACCCACACAACCAACGTCACGGCCAATATAGTTCATCTAATACCTCAGCAGCTCTTATAGCTGGTCCATATGTATAGCAAAGGCGTGGTTGTCCTATGGTTTATGTTGGAGGAGGACGACATCAACTAGAATATAGGGTTCGACAATGGCAACCTCGATATAGAGCTTCACATAACACCCATCATGGTACAGGTAAAGCATACACTAAATCACTACAGATGATTGACGCCTCATTGAATTCACAATGGAGCTTAAAAAATGTTGGACGGTTTAAAAATATTGTATGCTTTAAAACCGTTGTACGTTCATTGTATATTACATTTTGTTACTAATGGATAAACATAGAAAAAAAATTGTTTTTGATCATTTAACAAATGTACCATCAAACAATGTCATGACCATCATAGATAAATCTTCCGCAGTTGAAAATTGAGCATTCAAATTTTCAAAACGATCTTCGAAGTGAGTAACAACCACCGATCGATCTCTTGTTGAAACCTAATTTCATATGAAGAAGTTATTTTTTTTATAAGCAGTGACTGAGTTATTTAGTGGACAACGATCGACATAAAATGGTCATCGAAGCTTATTCACTGAAAGCGACAACTGAATTTCAATTGCTAGTGTGCTATACAGTCTTTTGTTGTATGTATTATTGTGTTTAGTATTTAAAATAAGGTACTCTGCATTTATGAATCAATATATTTGTTAAAGTAGCATGTCAAAATTTGTTGATTTTCGTAGCAAAATTCACAATTGTCACGACTGTAATGGCATAGATTACTAATTCTTGATTTACCAAAAAATAATTGGAACTACTAAGATACGTTGTCAAAAACATTTGCACGATTTATAGTTATGAAACAAATTAGCACGATTAGCAAAATTTTGATATCCAAAAAAAATATGCGTAACCTCATTTACCTTAATTATTTGTCTAGACTAACTAATATGAAAAAAATCATATTGAAATTCTGATTGAAGTAAATAACTAAATTGTTGAATTCATTTTCCCTCAAAATTTTAATTTATGTTTGTGGTCAGTCAAAATCATAATATTCTTTATCCATATTTCTTGAAGATTGTTAACAAATTAGATAGCTCGGATTTACAGCAACTTAGCCAGATTGTACCCATATTTTTATGCTCTAAACAAGATTCACTAGTCCTACCGCTAATAAGTAATATTGGAAAAAATATAAAAATATAAAAATCCAAAAGTAAGTGGTGCATGCTCAACGGCTTGAAAGATTCAACAATAGATACCTCGAGGAATATTAGTGTCCTGATTCAAGTTTGTAACTGCGATAGAAACATGACAAACTGCATGAGCCATCCGTCCAGGGGTAGGTAAAGTTGTTGTTTTTCCTTTCCTGTAAACTGTCAGACCAAAGACTTAGCATATGTGAGTTCCGCCCTTCAGTTTACTACATCATGGAAAGAAGAGAACTTGAGAATTCATGAAATAAATATTAGACAAAAAATTGGAAAAGTAAATTTGTTGCTACGAGGATGGTGGAATCGATGAGGAACGTTGAAATTTTGAGGGTACATTGGGGAAGAGACCTGAACGATGGCAGCTAAAAATTGGAAAGAGCATTGCAATTCAGAACCATCACAATGCCTTTTCGATTTTATAGTTTGCAAGATCTAACTTGAAATGGTCTAATAGAAAATATAAAGAACTCGTCATGCGAATCATGGTGAGTTATTTAAAACAAAGAATTATAATTTATCTTGATGAAAGATCTTAATGTCATACACACTAGAATGTATAGATCAACCTTCAAAAACTTTTTTTTTCCAATTTTAGCTATGGTTTGCAAGGTTCAACTTGAAGCGCTCTTGTAGAAGAGATGAAGAAGTTAACATGTGATAAATGGAGCAGGTGGAAAAGTGAACTTTTCTCTAACAGAGAAGATGCGGAAGATTTTTATTCTCTTTTTATATACGATAAGAATTTCTTTGTCAAAAGAAAGTCAGATCCTTTTGTCCATTTAAGACGATAAATAAAGATATGTTGAAATTGTTAAAATATTGAGAAAAATATAATATAGAGAAGAAGATGGGTAAAAGAAGAGACAAATAGTCATTAAAGGCTACATTTTAATGATATTTATAGACTTAGATCATAAGTAAGTATACAACAAAAAAAACTATTCTACTATCATGGATACTGTATTATCCATGATTTATTACTTAACATATAATAACGATCTCTTAATGGAAACAAATATAATAAATCTTCATTTTTTTGCCAAAGTTAGTTAATCAATCTTTATTTGTGTCACATATTTGGCACTTTCTTTTTTCTATAAAGGACTAATTTGAAATTCTTTGGAAAATTGTCATTATAATTTGCACTAGAAAATAGCATTTGAAATGGTCCTTCTTGAATACAGCCGAAAAATACATGCACATCACCACACATTATTTTAGGATTATTCTATTTCAATAAGTAATATTTCTTTCTTCTTTTGAACAAGTATACTGGGAAAGATCCTTTGAAAATTTTCCATTATAATATACCTTATAAAATAGCATTTGAAATGGTCCTCTGAATGCTTGAATGCAGTCAAAAAATTAATGATCATCAGTCCGAAACTTAATGTCATGCTTTTGTTTACCATTGATTTGTTGTACTTAAGATAGCATTTGAAAAACAACGATTATAATTTACACTAGAAAATAGCGTTTGAAAAGGTCCGTTAAATGCATAATAGGTTAGATATAACACTGATTGGGTATAATCTATAAATATTCAAATCCTACTAAAAATGATAGCACTGACTAGATCAAAATACTACTGGTAGGCTAAATATACTTTGATTGGATAAAACCTAGAAATATTTCCATTATAATTTACAATAGAAAATACCATTTGAAAAAAAATTATATTTATTTTCCTTAGAAAATAGCATTTGAAAAGGTCATTTAAATGCTTGATATGCTAAATATAACATTAAAGGGTATAATCTAGAACGTTAAATGTATAGCAATACTCGTTACTTGATAAACTACCACCTATTTAATAGCAAGTAATCTGTAGAAAACTTGACCACGTCAGTTAAGTAAATTCATTATTAAATAAAATATGGTCATTCACAATAAGTCCAACTTTCTCCATCACTCATTTATTTCCTCCGTTCTCCACTCTTTATTGTACTTCGCCGTTATTCGCTACTGCTCCCCACCATTGACCCCCAAAGTCATAGTTCTATCAAAGATGCAGATCAATCTAAATGCATAATTTTCTAAAGTCCAATGATATTATAATTATTGTATATAATATACAAGATGTATAATATTTTATTAGCCATGATTATGATGTGTTGTATATAAGACATATAAAATATCAGCAGAAATTCACCTCCAGTACCATAAGACCATACACTTTACCGGTGTTGTAATATGACGTGAATAACATCCATAAATATCTAAAACAGATGAAACAGTGTAACGACCCAGTTTTTCAAATTTAGAATATTTGATTGGCTTTAAATATTTAAAAGTGAATTTTATAAGTTGAATAACTTATATTTCGAATATAGTGATTTATTTGGATAATTAAATTGTTAATTTAATATTTGAAATTTCATAAAAATAATTAAAATTTTAATTTAATAAGATTGAAAATGTTTTCTAAAGTCCTTATCGTCTACTGGTTTAGATCAATAGAACCGATGACATCTCCATATGTCACGGAAATTCTTCGAAAGTAGCCTGGCAGTCCTAATTACATTTAAAGTTCTTCTTACCCTTCTTTAATGCATCAATACACATGTTCTTCACTCTAGAGATTAATCAACTCAATGTTGCATTCTTTCCATTTAAGCATAGTAATTTCTTCATTGTTGGGGCTCTAATGTTTCGTAAGGCGTTAATCTTTTCTGGATTGGCCTCAACGCCCCTTGTATTCACGATGAAACCTAAAAATTTTCTGGAAGCTGTGCAGTTAATGCACCGCTATTACCCCGCTATAACCCCGCTATATCTCATAGCGGGTTTCTACCGCTACGATTTTTCCATATAGCCCCAAAATATAGCCTTTCCGCTTTAATTCCCGCTCTTTCCGCTATATCCCGTTATTCCCGCTATATTTTTCTATTTCCGCTATATCTTCTTTAATAAAAAAAATAAAAAAAATTACATTTATATATTATAAAAATTATGAGTCTGATTTATTTGATTTAATTTTTAATATATTTCTAGAAATGAAAATACTCTAATATTCTACTAAATTCAATTATGTTATATAACAGTTTTACGTTTATTTAAAGTATATTCGCACATGTTTTTTGTTTAAAATTATTTATGTAATAATTATAATTCAATTGAATGATAATTTTTATTTAATTACCATTTATATATTTGTTAAAACATTAAGTACGAGTTTTATTTGCTATTTTAGAGCCATCCGCTATATCCCGCTATGACTTTATGCACCTCCACCGCTTCGAATCTGCCGAGCACATTAACTGCATAGTCTGGAAGCCACTCCAAATGAACATTTGAGCGGGTTAATTTTTTTCGTACTTCCAAAGGATCTCAAACATCTCCGAGAGTTAATCTAAATGGTTTCCATACACTTGCGACTTCACTATCATGTCATCTATGTAAACTTCCATCATTCGTCAGATTTGGTCCATGAACATTGTATTAGCCAATCTTTGGTAAGTAGCTCCGGGATTCTTCAGATCAAACGACATTACAAGATAGCAATATAATCCTAAGTCCGTAATGAAGCTGAATTCTTATTCGCCTGTGTTTTCCCCTCGGTGTGTTTACCGAAACTACATTCGTGAATTTCCAGAAGAATCTACATATCTTCATCCTTGGTCACATGCCTATACAAAGGGGAGGAGAATCCTCTCATTTATAGCACTCTACATGTATTACGAATTGTAGTGCCTTTCGAATGAGCTTCTTTTGTTTGTTCCGGTCTTCGAGGAGTATTCCCCTGAGTAGGTAGTCCTTTATTGGCGCTATCCACAACTCTTCCTCTACTATAGTTTCTAGAACTCAATCAATGTTCATTTGATTTAAGCTAGGAGTAGCCAATACTACCACTGGAACCAATCCCAGCAGCTGTACTTCTTCAGAACTGGCAAGCTAGCTAAGGAATCGGCCTTCGTATTCTCCTTTGTAAGAATGTGAGACGTCATGTAGTTTTCAAGTCATTGAGCAACTCCCAATCCTTTAAAATGTAAGGGGCGTTTTTTGTGCTCTTAGCTTGACATTCCCTACTAATCCGGTAGACGATTAGTTGGGAGTCATTGTAGATATGCAAAATAATTTATTCCCAACTCTTTCGCAATCTTCAGTACTGCTACCAATGCCTCATATTCCGACTCGTTGTTGGTGGCAGGAAATTCAAGCTTTAGGGCATAGAAAATTGACCATCTTTTGGGAGTTTCGTGCATAACTCCCGATCCCTGCTCATGAGAAGAATCCATTTGACACACCACCAGCGAATAATTTCCATTGGGACACTGTGATCACTGTTCCTACTAATCATCATCGCGAAAAGTGAACTTGACGATGAAGTCAATTAGCGCCGGTCTGTAAATCGCTCTTCGGGGATCGCTAGTCACACCGTATTGGCATAACTCGATGTTCCATTTAGAAGTCGTCCCGATGTCTTGGGTCAATAGGGTACCTATTTCAAGGGTTACCCATCAGCGCCCTGATCGGGTTAGCCTGGAAATATGTTAACCATTTTCTGGATGTTATTAGCAAGCAGTATGCCAGCTTTTCCAACTTCGGGTGGTTTCGCTCAACTCTGGTTAACCACTTTCTAATGTAGTAGATCGGTCGTTGAACCCTAGCTTCCTCACACATAACCACTGCACAAATGCATGGAAAGACACCGCCAGGTAAATAAAAAAGTCCTTATCGTCTACTCGTTTAGATCAACAGAACCGATGACATCTCCATATGTCACAGAAATTCTTCGTAAGTAGCCTGGCAGTCCTAATTACATTTAAAGTTCTTCTTACCCTTCTTTAATGCATCAATACACATGTTCGTCACTCTAGAGATTAATCAACTCAATGTTTCATTCTTTCCATTTAAGCATAGTAATTTCTTCATTGTTGGGGCTCTAATGTTTCGTAAGGCGTCAATCTGTTCTGGATTGGCCTCAACGCCCCTTGTATTCACGATGAAACCGAAAATTTTTCTGGAAGCTGTGTAGTTAATGCCCCGCTATAACCCCGCTATATCTCATAGCGGGTTTCTACCGCTACGATTTTTCCATATAGCCCCAAAATATAGCCTTTCCGCTTTAATTCCCGCTATTTCCGCTATATCCCGTTTTTCCCGCTATATTTTTCTATTTCCGTTATATCTTCTTTAATAAAAAAAATAAAAAAATTACATTTATATAATATAAAAATTATGAAACTGATTTATTTAATTTAATTTTAGTATATTTCTAGAAATGAAAATACTCTAATATTCTACTAAATTCAATTATGTTATATAACAGTTTTACGTTTATTTAAAGTATATTCGCACATGTTTTTTGTTTAAAATTATTTATGTAATAATTATAATTCAATTGAATGATAATTTTTATTTAATTACCATTTATATATTTGTTAAAACATTAAGTACGAGTTTTATATGCTATTTTTGAGCCATCCGCTATATCCCGCTATGACTTTATGCACCTCAACCGCTTCGAATCTGCCGAGCACATTAACTGCATAGTCTGGAAGCTACTCCAAATGAACATTTGAGCGGGTTAATTTTTTCGTACTTCCAAAGGATCTCAAACATCTCCGAGAGTTAATCTAAATGGTTTCCATACACTTGCGACTTCACTATCATGTCATCTATGTAAACTTCCATCATTCGTTAGATTTGGTCCTTGAACATTGTATTAGCCAATCTTTGGTAAGTAGCTCCGGCATTCTTGAGATCAAACGAAATTACAAGATAGCAATATAATCCTAAGTCTGTAATGAAGCTGATATTCTCCCGATCTGGTTCATGCATCACAATCTAATTATACTCTGAGTAGGCATCCATAAACGAGAGCAATTCGTGCCATGCGGTTCCATCAAAAAGCTGGTCGATCTTGGTGAACAAAGAGCAATCATTCGAGCTGGCTTTGCCCAAATCTGAATAATCAATGGAAGTTCACTACTTCCCATTCGATATTCAAACCAAAATAGGGTATGACACCCACTCAGGTTAAGTAGCGTTATGGATAAAGATGTTGGCCAACACCTTATCCACTTCTTCTTTTAGTGCAATGGATCGCTCCAGACCTAGGTCACGTCTCTTCTATCTTATTGACGTGAACTTGGGGTCGATATTAAGTGCGTGACACTCTATCTCCCATGATATCTTGAACATATCTGAACGCGCCCAAGTGAACATGTTCAGATTTGTCCAAAAAAAAGTTAATCAGTTTATTTTACAATGTTATCCCTAGAAAACCCATCTTAAATACCTAAGTCAGGTCATTCATGTCAATAGGTATAGCCACAGTAATCACTACCTGTGTTACCTATATCTCCCCTGACTTCTTCCTAGGGTCTGTAGCGTTATCGAAGCGACTATGGTCCCCAAGCCAGGGACTGTTTTGTAATTGCTATGCTTGTAGTTTCTTAATGCGGAGAGTCTTCCCCCTCATTCTTTCCCTTTTCACAGCGTTTAGCTTCACGTAATTCAGCAATGTATCATTCCTTTGCAGTACTTTGGTATGCTCTCCTACTCATATCTCATTCTCCGTTATAAATTTCATCATCAGATACCATGGAGCCAAAATGATCCTAAGTCGACAAGGGCCGGTCGGCCTAGAAAAGCATTAAAAAGCGAAACACTCATCAACATTCAAGAATGTCTGTTCTCCTTCTCCGAGTTCTAAAGGAAGGTCGATCGTTCTAATCGGCTATTTAGATTCACCTGTAAATCCTTTAACCTTCGTTTTACAGGTGGTCACATCCTTCATGCTAAACTTCATTTGGTCAAATGTTTTCGAAATAAAATATTGATCGAATTTCCATTTTCAACCAATACTCAATGCAAAACTGTTGGTCTTATCTCGACCATTTCCGCCATTGGATTGAAAGTCGGTGCTTCTACATTCCTAAACACAATGTCCTCCGAAATTATTCATTGTTACTTAGTCGAAACTCCATCTTCGATGGCATATCAACTCTCATACAGTACATTCTTCAAAGAACTGGCATATCACTTCATTTCACCCCAACTCTTCTGGAACTAGGTGAGATCCTCCTGGGATGGTGTTTATAACTAGTCATTCATCAGTTCGCTTGGGCACTTCTCCATTGGGTCCAGGTGGTTTCCTTTGAGCATTCAACCTTGGGTTCCAGCAGGTTGTCCGGCGTTTTGCAGTTTCTTCACATACTACTGGTGTATGTTGTTTCTTATCAATTCTTCAATGAAATCTTTCAAATGTTGACATTCATTTGTGTTATGCCCATGAGTATCATGGAAGCGACAACACTTCCAGGACTTGTTTTTTTGTTCGATCATTTCCTTCTTAGGAGTTTGTCATACCGCTTAGTTCCTTGAGTGGCAAGATAAATGTTCTCTAAACTGTCATTCAACGGCGTAAATTTATCGGGCCTTAGATTCCTTAGATGCTTCTTGTCCCTGTCACGCCTACAAGTATTTTGATTTCTCTTTTTATGAGTTACAGTTTTCCCTACACTTCCTACAGCAGTTCCGAAACTATTTCCATCTTGTTTAACCGCAACGGTGCTCTGAATCACTTCTTTGGTTTTCTCATCGTCGGGATTGCCTTCAACTATATTTGCTTCTTCCAATTTTAGAAACTGATTTGTCTTTCAATGGAATTCCTCCAAGGTAGTAGATTGCCTTATTTTTATCCACCTATCGAAAGGCATATCCGAGTGAATGCTCCAAACAAGTGCCGCGAATACGAGATATTCCATCGGATTGCTTACTTCCTTGACGGCGACGTTAAATCGGTTCAAGAAAGCTTTCAGTGACTTCATGGGTCTTTGTGACAAGCCAAAAAATGACATAGCATCCTTCGGTTGTGCTGTGGGAAGCCAAAAGTACTGTAGAAACATCTTATCCAATTCATCAAACGTTGACATAGATTTAGGCGCAAGCCTAGTGAACAACATTGGAGTAACTCCTTCCAAGAATATATGGAAACGCTACAATAAATAGCATCTGTAGCTCTAGCTTCATCCATGTACCATTCGTATTTGAGTAAGCGTTGTCTTAGATAGGTAGTTCCATTGTAGGATAGCATTGTTAGCATGATGAACTTTCTGGGTTTTCTCCTCTAAAGATATTTTCTGTAAATGGGGTTCGTCTTGATGAGGAACCCCGATCGTCATCCTTTCAGCTCCTGATCTCCTCTACCAACAATTTGACCATACAACAGATGAACTCCTCGCTAACATAGTAATCCAAAGGTCGACTATCAAGGGCTACACCGAGTGCTTGATTTCACAAACGGCCTCGATTTGCTAACCGACATTTAAGTGCTCTAGTCTCCGGGAGTGCCACCCCGTCGGCATTTAGTGGATTTACATTTGGCTGAGCTACGATTACCTGAGCTCCACCTTCAACAGCATCAACATCCAACTCCAAATCATCATCATCAAGCTCGTTTTCATCAAGCTACAAGTCCAAGTCCTCCTTAGAAACAACCACGGCATCACCTTCCTAAGTAGCATTTGCATGAGCATTCCTTTCTGTACCGAGAGATATTCTCTCGGTACCGATTGGTCTTCTTAAGAGGGGATTGCACCCGCTTCCTCTTGTAAGTTGTCATGCGGGTCCACTAGTTACTTCCTTCTACTTTTATTTCTATCTCTCATGTTTAGGCCAGAAATAGGGGAATTATATTGTTCTATAATAGGTGAAGTTTTCCTTCTAGTTCTTCTAGTTCCTGATGGTTGCAAGGTTAGCAAAGCAACCCTCTTGTCCACAAAAGCATTTTGGCCATCCAACATTTTCTGGTTAAGTTCATAGATCATCTTATCAAACTCTCCTCTAGTGGGTACTTCATGTTAAGCAAAGGATCATAGTATTGCGTTTCCTTTATTAAATTTCATTTGGTTAGTGTTTACTTCATAACCACCAGCTACCGCTCCTGCGGATCTTACGAAGGATGATTTTTCCTTTCAAAATTCCATAGATTTCCAATAGCAGTTCTTAAAGCAAGTTCTTTGGATCTAACTTCTGGATCCTTCCAATCCAAATTAGAGAGCAAGATCTAAGCTTGGATTCATTTTTCTCATTGAAAGCACTTAAATGTTGATGCCAAAATGGATCAACACGTAAGAATGAGTTGTAGAGAACCTGTAAGACCTAGATATAGCATATAACAGTAGAAATGAAAGAAAAATAACAGAGAGATGGCAGATTTTTATTAGGATTCGATAATCTTTGGCCTACGTCAAATTCGTATCTTTACTGATTACGAAACTGGGAGAGTTTGTATGAGATTACAAAGAATTAGAGTGACAAGTACAAAATGTTGATAAGGTCGAATGCCTAGAACTGTCAGGAGTAGCTGGCTCGGTTACGATTTCAGGGAGGAAGATGGTGAAGAGCCATAGAATCCCAGATCCAGAGTGGAGCAAAGATCCAAGAGATCCTCTTTTGGTTGCACATAGGTGTGTATTTATAGGGAAATATGTGTGTTGGGTCAAAAGCCTACATGCAGCAGAGTCCAGGAGTTAGCCTAATGTCACACAGAAGATCGCGAGGTCCACCGAGTAAAAATAATAACTCGGTATCGATTCATTAGACTTAGTTCCTGGTTATTTCCTTAAGTGGAAATTAGTCCAACTATTTTGCTCTACTTTTCTAACTCAAGTTGAGGTGTTCCATGCTCTTCGCATCGATATTTGGCTGTTTCCGGTGAACGCTCCATTATCACTTCAGTTAACCGGCTTTCTTCTCTTCAACTCTTGGAATTGATTGTCGAAACACTAGGAAAAAGCTTGGCCACAAGTTGAAGGGGTAGAAAATAAGCCGCATGAAGTTGGAGAAGTGGAATAGGGAAGCAAAATGACTCTATAGTGAGCCAAATGACTTGGAACCAATTTATTTGCTTAGCTTAATTCTTGGTGAAACTCATCCAAGTTGTTTCCTTGCTCCATCTAAGCGTGTTTCTAAGATTTCGAGTCTTTTCTTCTTCATCTTGATGTTATATCTTTCGTTAACTTCTTCTTGGTTAAAAACCCAGTTAACAAACCTTATATGATATTTTGAAAATTTCCTCCAATAGAAATATTCAAGCATTACCCCATTTATTTGATTTGTATATTGGCCTTCCTTCTTCCATCTTCCTTGCTAAGTATTTAGAGATCCCCCATTTTCTATTTGATTTGAAGCTTTTTTATTTTATTTATAAATGATTTGAGGGGATAGAATTAAAGATTAGATTAGATTTTTGTCTTTTAGTTGATAGGAGGCTAGGGTCTTTAGAATGAAAGGAGGTTGGCTAAGTATTCATAGGTAAAAATTAGGTGAAGTCTAGGCTTAGGAAACTTATTGCTTAACCTGCATCCCTTATTCTTACATATATAGAAAATTCATTTTCTTTTGTTTTGTCAAATAATGTTTATCCTAACTCTAATCAGTAGCATTACTTGGAATTAATTCAATATCTTTAACTGATATTTGTACATACGTATTATTAATTGTTGTATGGAATTATCAACTAATATTGATTAGGAACCTTGCTCTTTATTAGTAACTCTTCAATTAGTTGTGATAAATTGATGTTAACCTTTCCAAATTCAATAGTTGGATTTACCCTTATTTTTTATAAATAAAGATATAGCAAATATTTTCCTTGAGAAATGCATTCCTTCCATAAATATATTGTTATCTTCTCTTTAAAATATGCAACATTTTCTTTCATTCATTATAACATAACTTTTATTATCCTGGTAATTAATGTTTTTCCTATAAAGTAGTTTAAAGTCTGTGCATGCAAATAACTCTTAACATTTTATTTTAATGCACAAAAAACAATTGTATTCTTTTTTTGAATATAGTCAGGAGAACCTGACAGACTGGCAAACTCCTGAGGTGAATTAAGTTGTGTCTATCCACTTCAACTCATGGCACCAAGATCCTCTGGTACTTTCTATAATATTGACTTGATCCTATGATCAAACCTTAAGCTTAAATTTCAAAATAGGGCCAAAACCCATAATGCGCGTTACAGTAAACTTTTCATAGCTATTTAATTCTAGGGATCTAATTTACATACTTTTTTTAGCAAGGATGTATGATGTATTTTAAAACTAGATAGGGACTTTAGCCAAACTGTCTTGTACGTAAAATTACTAAAATGCCCATTTTCATTAATTAATTATTCTTATCAAAGATACGTGGTGTTACATTCTCCCTACTAAAATAATTTCATCCCTAAATTCCAAGAGACAAAATCGCAACTCATAAACTCAATCATATAATAGCAATTGTGCATGTGCAATACATACACTCAAACCGCACTACAAACAAAGCAATCCAACAATTCATTTCGAACATATTCGTTTCTTAACATTTCTTGCAATATAATATATGATATCCATATGGACACTAACTATAATTTGAATTCCGGTAACAGTATCTAGCCATGGCAAAATAGGTACAAATAAAATCAATACAAAAAATAACCAAATAAATGTAAATAAATAACATTCATCCATCAAACCAACAGATGCCATGAATATGTGACGAATAATGCATAATACTAATGCAACTTCTATATGAATGCAAGATTATGAAATATAGGTATGAATGCAAAACATCCTAAAATATGCTGATAATTTCTATATGTGTGCAACATGATATATAATGAATCAAGTCACATCTCAAAACATAAACCACACGATAAAGCATATCACAACGTCCAATTTCCTAATTTAATATTAATTATCTACAACAACCATTCATCCTTACCTAAATAAACTAATCAAGCTAAAAAAGAAACAAATGCAAAAATCCTCTAATAAATAGTAGAAATGAAAAGATATGATTCTCTCCTCCTCTTTCCAAGTACTCTCAATCGGAACATTCTTAACCTTAACTTATTGACTGTACTACTGGCATATATACTTAATCCAACTCACTAAAAAATGCTCGTGCATAGGTAAACCTCTATAATCCACACTACCAACCTAGATAAACTAATGCCGACTTATGCCATAACTGGTTGCCTTAGCATAAATATGCCTAGTAAAAAATGTAATGCAACCCTAATTGCACATACAAAATGTGTTAGATCATCTCATTAGTATACCGATCACACCATCTTCTAAATATTATGGTAAGAAAACTTGCAAGTGGACCGTGACTCACCTTAAATCAAATAACTTAAATCACTTGCTATTTCTCATTTCATCTAAGAAAATAAAATATTGTGATGTCTTAAACTGGTGAAAATATCATAACTTCTCTGCAAATTTCTATCCAACTTAAGTTGTATTATTTCACTTAAGATGACACTCCTTCAATCCTCTAACAGTCATGATATCAAGATACCACCTTTCTAGTCTGCAAAAATCTTATCGTAAGTTCCACAGCATATAGGAAAGTAAACATTCAAGTATTCAAGTAAAGTAATCCTATTTAATTCACCTATTAAAACATAGCAAACAAAAACCTAAATCTACGTGTAACCTTAAATTGTTTTAACATAAAAGTAATCAATTAGATGCACGTATTATGTAACACAAAGTATATACACTTAAGTCAATGCTTTACAGTAGTTTCTTTGAATCGATGGTCTCTCTTAAATCCGAAGGATAATTTAGAGGAATCTAAATTTTCCATTCTCAAAATTTTGCCCAAGGCTGCAAAAATTGCTAGGAAAATGCTAGACATACGTGTGAACTGGGAATTAATCACCTAGGAGAGGATTCATTGGGGATCAGGAGTGAATGTTTTTGATAAACTCTTGCATTTTGAATAAAATTTTATTATTTCGTTTACTATTAATAGATCCAAAATGGGATTTTATGGGTTTGGAAGAAACCGTGGAGAAAAAAATGTTTGAAACTAGAATTTTGATACTTATATGAGAAACTAAGCTTATTGATCCATAAACGATGCCTATAAAACTCAGTCACATGCTTAAATTTATGGTAAATCTCATCTAGGTGAACTAGGCGGATAGCTAAGCATAAGTCTAGCCCAACGCCTAAGCGGGTGCCTAGAAGGATTTTTACAATAAAATTATACCAAAGTTTTCAAATCTCATTTTCCATGAAAATTGTCTCTCAATGCATGCCAACTATAATATCTTTCACTTGATGAAAATCCAAATTCTTGATTTAACCATTCATTGTGTAAGCTTAACTCTAACTTCATCCACGACAACTTTTGCAATATAATATTCCAAATTTAACCATTTCTTTGTACTAAACCACTAATGGAAACATTTTCCCGATTATAACTTCTCCTTATTTTTACCTCAACTGTAACATGATTGAGACAACCGAATATGGAATGACGTCTAGCCATATTAGTCCAATAGACATAATACTCAATAACTTAAATATTTTTGTACCCAAAACAACATCTACAAACATTTGAAATGGATAACGTGCTAGCCTAGTGAACATAATATGAAACTTAGGTCACATTCAACCCCAACAATGTACTTGCAATTGCGACCACAACCCATGTTTCAATACTTCATAAATATCACAGCAGAACATATATAGTAAGAAGACAATCTACTTAGGGCATCAGCTACAACACTGGGTTTACATGGATATATAAAATACCGATATTATACAATATTAAGAACTTTATCTGTCTCAACTGCCTTAAATTCAAATCTTTTTGGAAGAATAATTACTATAGGGATTTCAAATCTATAAATAACTCAATTCCCATAAAAGATAATGCCTTCAAGGTTTGAGGGAAAAAATAATAGCCGGTAACTCAAGATTATGAGTTGGATAATATTTTTCATGTCCTTTCAACCGTCGACTAGCAATACAAACAACACTACTCTCATGCATCAACAGAGCACCCATCTTGTACCTAAAGCATTTGTATATACAACAAATGCTTTTTAACTATCATGGGGTATTAAAATAAGTGTACAAGTCAACAACTCTTTTAGCTAAACAAAGCATTCCCACACATTGATTTCCATGAGAAAACTAAATTTTTCTCAACAAGGCATGTCGATAGTGTAGAAACCTTTGCAAAATCTTCAATAAAGTTCATGTAATAGTCATCTAAGCAAAGAAAACTCTTTACCTTCGTAGCATTTTTTGGTACACGTCAATCTTGTACTGCAGCAGCTTTATTTAAAATTAAAATGACTATAGACATAACACATCTTTCGCTAAGCTCTAATAACTCAAATCATATTTGGATAAAATGGCATAAGTAGTGTATACTCTTTGCAATGGAAAAATTCAATTTGATACTCTACGCTTGCAACTCATCGTTGATTGAAAAGGCCACTAATTTCCATGGTAATTTTTTTCTTACCCCATGTCATCCAATGTTTTGCAATTCCAGAATTATCAATACAAGCATATCTTTAGCACATTTGCATATTGACTATTCTAGTTAGTTCACCATAATCAATTAAAATTTTATTGCGTAATTCTTCTAACTCCAATCAAATTTCATGTATAAATATCAATAAACTTTTACAATTTAGTTTTTAAATCAAATATCATTTATTTCTAATTTAATTTTCCATAAAACTAGTAACGTCAAAAATCATAAAATTTTGTGCTAATTTTAGCAAATATTTCTTTTTGACAAAAATCATGACATTTTGTTAATTTAAAATTTATCCAAAATGGTCCAATTTAACATAGAAAATCAGACATCTAAACCGTATCATTTTAAAATTTTACGTCTATAAGTAAGAAACTTTCACGAAAGAGTATTGCAACATTTTACTTTTCTCTCAATAAATGATGAAAATATTTATAAAATAAAGACAATAAAAAAGATAGGTTTTACTTATTTTTCAATTTACCATTCAAAAGTTACATTATCGAAAATAAAGTACGCATCAAAAGATAAGTGCAATAATGTGCCTAACATTAAAAACTTTACAAAAATAAAAGCTTTAAAATGGAATTTTTTTTTAATATTCCCATATATGAAGCTCAAATTAAATTTTAATAGTTCAAACTTCAACTCTTATCCTAAACACTAATGTCTCTAACCATTTAGAAAAACATTGCAATTAAACTAAATAACTTAATTGTAGTAGATGAAAACAACATAACTTACACAAGCCCAACTAGTTAGTGCTTCAAGTACATAGGATATTAGATCCTCTCTTTTTAAAATGGTTAACTCAAGTCTATCCTCCAATGCAGTATCCAACTCTAGTGTAGCTATAAACTTGATATTAAATTAAGTTCAAATGGACTTTCTACAAATATTTCATATATAACAATATGACTCGCACTTTAATTGAGAAGATTTACTCTAATCTTGAGGAGTCCTCTTTATTACACCAATATACCTTTTCATCGTAAGACTTTTCTATGGGTCCAAAGGTACTCTTTTTTTTAATCTTAAACCTGCAATTTACTCACTACTACTAGTTGATATATGGAATTCAATAAGAAATTCTACATGGCGTAAATTATAATATATGCTATGGATTTATTTTCACCCTAAACTTGTGATAATCTTAACATTTATTTTAACTCGTAGTCGTTTGCTTATACGCAAACCATCAACTGCCTTAAGTCAAAATATATATAGGGTGTGGTGTATGTGTGTATATGTGTTCGTACATATAATAAAAAATTACAAATATGCTTTCTCATACATTCTAATGTAATAAAAATCACTTAATCTAAACTCCGATACCAACAGTAAAAACCAGCACCATAGGCATACCGATCCAAAGCCAAAAAGAGGTGTTTGAACTCGGGTCATGCCAAGAAGTACGAACCATTAGGTTGTGTATTACTTATATGATATATATAACTTTAAAACATTCTACAATTTCAATTCTCATGCAGAAGAAGTAAAATATAAATATTGAAATAGTATAAACTATTACTGTCCTAAAATAGTAGTAGTCCGTTCAAGAAGTGTCAAAAAGAGTCCAAATGACAATACAATAGTAGCCAAACTGGTAAATACAATAAGATATGATGGAAAATGACTATGAATAAATATATCTCCTAAGTACACTATCACCTCCTCCATGCACCTTATCCTTATTACCTTATCTATTACTCTCTCCTGCTGTAAATACATAAAGAGGGAAAAATAGAGGGGATTAAACAAGATCGAATGAGACTTATATCACTAGTGATATGATGTATACAGGTAGTAAAATCATCATTTATGATGTACACTAAGGGTGTTCATTTATGTGCGTGCACTAAGCACAAGGAATTAGTCAATTTACATACTATAGATAAAAATCATCAATACACCCAAATTCAATAATAAATTATGAAGATTCCTACCCAAGGTTAGACATCCAAAAACCGATTAAACCTAGTAATACCCCAAGTATACAATATTGATAGTAAACTGCCCAACTATACATTGAGCAAACATTCTCAATGGTAAACCACATAAGTTGCATTACACTGAATATACATCATAATGCCTTAGAAAACACAATAGGCACACGATCCCAATGGTAACTTGCCATAAAAGCATCGAGTAACCTCCTTTTTAATGGATGTATCCTACAATCTTTATCATTCAACATAAAGAAAAAAGGGTCGATAAACAATTCGACTCCCCCGTGGATGCAACCGCTTATCCAAACGCTCAACCTACAATTGGCAGATGACTCTTCCTCCTCTGTGGTAAGCAAATATGTGACCGTGGCCGGCTACGTGAAACGATCCTGACTCGACCTTCGAAAATCGGCACCGAATACAACACTCATATTCCAATGCCGCAGATCCAAACATCGAATATGTTTCGCCGAAGCTTATAACACATCAAGTACAATGTAGCGGAAGAAAATGAATAATATATATTATATACAACATTTGATACAATATTCAGATATAATGATACAACTGAATATCAACACTATCATAGATACAAGACATATAGCAGCGGAAAAGATTATCTTCACTAGAATACATCTCCAAAATGCAACTGCAACACCATTTCCATGCTAAAGATAGCTCGAACAACCATTAAGTTGCACTAAGCTAAGAAAGGTCAGCCGTGAAAGCTGAAGTGTAGAAAATGCGATCCACAAATCCAAAAGGCTTCGAAGGTTATCGAATCAATTCCTACTATTCGACTATCTGAAAAACCCAACTCTAGACTGCCCATGTTGAAAATTGTGGGCACCTAGAGTTTAGGAAAGGAACAATAAACTCCAGGTCGGTCATGGGACTGGTGTGAGTAACAAAAACATTTTTTATCTTTAAAAACAAACAAAAGAATTTAAAACATTGATAACCGCAATGCTTTTGGAAAATGAAACTACCGTAAGGCCTCCCACCACACACACAATGCAAGCGCAAACTTGGAGGAGATTTCTCCTTATGATAGTCAAATATGCTTAATACGAAGAAACTCTTTTGATATTATTATTAGTGCATAGTATGGAAAACATTTCGAAAGCATAATATTAATCTTAGCCAGTATAGACATTTCGTACTATGCCTACTATAGCTACCATCTAAACAGTGGTGACCACCATAAGTAAATGGCAGGTTATACAACTAAAACAGTACTGGGCGCGTATTGTTTTGTTTGAATTTTCAAACAAATGGTCAGGCAAAGGAACTTCCCATATAAAACGGAACACCTCTGGACGGACATCCCCGAGAACCTAACAGGATCTCTGCTACAAAAGGCTGGGTTACCTCTGTAACTAGGTAACAATTGACACAAGCATACCATACCCCGGTCGTTACCGACCTTTATCCGAGGGCCCTTAATCCAACAACCACACAGTAAATTATTTGGGCTCCATACCATGATACCCGCTTTCAAAAAGCAACATAAGTAAATATCTGGGCTCCATACCATGATATCACTTTTTATCCGGAAGGAAAAGGTCATACCCTCAGGAGGAGCTACCCCTAAATAACCTTGCTGCCACGTTTCCTGTTTCGATCATTACCGGGTTGTGAGGCTCAACGAAGTCTCGTCCACAAAGCTACACTTTTCACAAAGTCATGCTTTGATCACAAATGATCATCAACACACAGCAGCACTTAGCATGCCACACTACCAAATTGGGAATGTATCACTAGTAACCATCAACTACATAACCTCTGAGCTCGTACGTCTCAGAGAAGGGTGTTAAGCTAAGAGAAAAAAATCTCCGCCACCAATAGAAATGTATTTGAAAGAAACCAGTTTTACATCTAAAAGTGTAATGTCAGACACACATCCATACAAGTCTGTTCCGGGTTCGAACAGAACCGAAGGCACTTCCGAAGAAGCCCTTGCAAATCCGGGAATTCACAATCCCGATCGGACTTCCCATCACTTAGGAAATCTTCATACCGACGCGACTCAGTGCAGAGACAATCGACGGGTTATCCTTTCATTTTTGAAAATACCCGGTGTTCACCACCGGTCTTCAAATGCTATCCATATCGACGTATCATTATTCAGAATGGGTTATATGACAAAAAGTCCTCTCCCGGCTAAACCGAATAATGAGCGTAATATTTAAAAACATATGGATATGGGATTTCAGTTAAGTCACAACTTAAAATCCAAAAACCTTTCTTTCAAATGGTTTAAACAAATTACCATTTCAAATCTTTTTAAATAAAAGATTCATTTCACAAAGTTCACCCAGTTCACAAAGATCCACTTATGGATTTCAAAACAATTTCCATTTTGAATTGGATTAACTACCCAATCTTTCAGTTTAAGATTCAGTTCATAACTTTTAAATCCTTTCCAATTCAAATCTTGTATTTAAAGAACACGCCATTTAAAATCCTCTTTGATTTCAAAACAAGATTTAATAATCTTTCACACAGTTTAACTCATAGTTTTCCAAACTATTTACAATATCATTTCAAACTTGAAATCTTTCGATACAAATTGGAAATCCTTTCTTTTTATGAAAGCTATAACTATTTGAAACAAATAGTTTTCGTTTGGGAAAAAAACTGGTTACAATTTACATAAGTTAAAGCCATTCAAGCATAAAACTTGGATTTAAATTTAAATTTCCAAAACCATACTTTTAAATGGTTAAAAACCCATATAAATTATAACTTTTATAATCCTTTTAGACCATAATTTTCAAATCACTGAATTCAATTTCAAATATTGAATTCAAATTTAAATCAAGTTATTTAAATTTCAAGTTTTATTAAGTTATTTAAAATAACTTTTATTTTTGAAAACTCATTTTCAAAAGCTTTCAATTCCAATTCCAAAACTATTTTGGATTCAAGAATTCAATCTTCAAAATTATTAAAAATCTATGACTTGGCCGATTTCCTCGTGCAATCCATATTTGTGTGTGTATGGTGTAGTCCAGGGGTTTTACCCAATAGTGCAACATTATTCAATCATCACATCACATATTTAAGCACATCGATATTGATAAGCCGTATAATCTATAACGCTTTTCGTTCACTCACATATTCACAGATAAATAATATAAATTTATCACAGATAAATAAATTACATTCATCACAGTTCACACATTTCATAGCAAGGCATGGCATATCAGAAATACCAGACAGTTCGACGATCAGTAGAATACAAAACATCCATAAGTGAACTCAATTAATTATCTGATTAGTTAAATCAGATGGGTCATCAATCATGGCTAATTAGCATTAATTAATTTCAAATCATTTGATTAATTGTCCTTTACTCATTTATTAATTAAATTAACTTTTAATTTTTCAATTATCCTTTAATTAATTCACTTAACTTATTGAACATCTTTAATTTAACCATCTTTGTAATTAATTGTCATTAACAATTCTTAATTACAAATAATTAGACACTTAATTATAAATTTACCAATAAATTAATTACAAAGTAATAAACACCTAATTAATTACGGTTATAAATAAATAAACCAATCTTTACTTACCATTAAAATTTAATCATTCTTAATTACTTTCCAAAATAATTAATTAAAAATAAAATTATCTTAATTAACATTTTAAAACTTCATTAAACTTTGAAAACCAATTATTACTAATTTGGAAACTTTAATGTTAATTTACTTTAACACTTATTTTAAATTATCTGCTTAATTAAAGTATTAATTGGGTTTTAAAACATTCTAAACTAAAATAATTAAACTTGTAATAAGGTCATAACTTAACATTATCAATCACTAATTAAGTCGACCATACTTAAAATTGTTTTAAAGAAAAAATTTCTTAACCCACTTTCCATTTTGCTACAGATTTGGGAATCAAACCCGAGCCATATTTCCGTTTACTCGAGTAAATACTCGAGTTCTCCCACAACTTCTCCGAGTTAAATTCTGTTTGAATCTTTAAAACTGGAATTCAAATTTATTTTGAAATCAGATTTTTAAACTTGTTTTTCAAACCTTTATTTTAAAACTTGCTTTGCACTTTTAAATTCAGTTTAAGTTAAAACTCGAACACTGTCAGGTTTTATACAAAACCTGTAACAAAAAATTTACTCGAGCCCTTATATCAAACCCCGAGCCAAATTACCCCTGAGCTTCGAGAAATCTACGAAATAACTTGAGTAAATACTCGAGTACAAGTCCTTGCTTCCACCCAACTACACAATTTCCAGAATTTATTCACCATGCAAATGCACATCTCGGCCGTCCACCTCCGATCGACGTTGCGTCGTCGAATAAGCCGACAACCATCCACAAACCTCTCCCCGACCATCAAAACCACGTTGTCACCTCGAAATCAAAATTCGAGTTATAACCCAACCTGGAAACGTGAACTGGAACCACCATCAAACTTGTCAACGCCTCATTCTCACAAGCACGACCACCAGAGCTCCTGAAATTCCAGCCATCACTTCGTCAACGCGACCTCTACCTTCCCCTTGAATCTCGTCACACTCGGTCCACAACGAAACAAAGTTCCTCGCCTCAGCAAAACTAGGTTTACAAATTTCAAAAGCTCGCCGCCGTCGCCTCGATGATCGAGTGCACCTCCAACCATTTTTCCCAATAGCATCGTAGACTCCTCCACCTCCACGTGAAACCTCGACTTCTCTAGTGCCTCTGACCGTTGAAATTTGATCGAAACCCATTTTTCGTTCATCTTCGAACTGCTCTTAAACCCCCCATCTAAAAATTATGATTCTTGCTTTAAAAATCATGTTTTAGTTTATGAACTCAGTTTACATACTTGAAATAAAAAATTAAAATGTTTGAATCTATACCAAGTTAAGGTTTTGCTCAGTTTTCTTGAGTTTTAGAGGCATTTACAAGTTGTTTTAACTGAAATAAATTTTTAAAGCTTAATTCGTGAACAAACAAACAATCTTTGTTTGTATTTTAAATTCTAATAGTTACTAGATTAAGAGATAGAAATTGATTTACAAATCTGGGTTTAGAAAGAATTGTGAAAAGAAACAGAGGTTACATATATTCAAGTGCATGCATACATTCACATATAAACACATAAACCAATTTCTATATACGCAACATAAACATTTTCCAGATATATATACATATATGCAACCAATTCAATTCTTGAAATAAATAATAAAATAAAAAAAATGTTACTCATCGGTCAGTTGAGAAGATGAACAAAGCTTCTTTTATTTGAAACAGTCTCGCTGAAACTTCTTCTTTGATCTCTGGCTTGGGTTGATTTGTATTATTGTTTAAGTTGAATTTTGTTTAAGTTTGAATGATATTTACTTCAGGTTTACACAGTTTGGAGTAAATGAAACTGAGATGAAGATGTTGACATATAGGAAAGAAGTTTTACAGGGTGTTACATGTTTGTACAGGGTGATTATCATTTGGTTTTGTACAAATTATCAAATATTTTTTATCTTTTGTTAACTAGCCGGTTTTTTTCTTTAGCTTTGACTAAAGATATTTTTGAAATGGAGGCTATTTCGGCTGATATAAACTCATTTTGTGTACTAAGGATTCAAGCATTAATTATCATTGTCTTGTTTCACGTTTCATACTTGTTTACAAAATATTGTCTTCCTTTGCAAGCATACATAAATCATTTCATTTGATCTTTTATTTGTATGCAGATATTTTTCTTTTGCCTTACTTACATTCTTTTGTTTTATCTACTTCTTGCATACACTAGTCTTTATTTCTATTTCTAGTCTAAATACTTATTTCTATTTCTTTGTTTTAAAGTTCAACTATCAAACATTTTCTAAGTCATTTATTTAAATTTTAATACAAATTAAATATTCAAATTCAAATTCCAAAGTCAAACCCAAATTTACTCATATATATATTTCAAATTCAAAATAATTCCAAAATTTATTCTAATATTCAAATTAACTATTAATTGAAATTTAATTTCAAAATTGAGATCGTTACACTACAGTAGCAATAAAAGCATATAATTATGATATAATAACATGCTATGTTTACTGTCATGTTATACACCATCATCAAGTATGAAACTAGGTACGTCACCAAATGTGAAACAATTTTAGCATGTTACACAGCTCCATGCAGTTACATGAACTCCGTAATGTCAAGAAAATGTGAACAAGTTTCCTCCATCCATCCTACTTAGCCTACACTAAGTCTATGCTCAGCCCGAGTTGTCTACAGGCCTTCAATAACCTAAATAGTCATGTTGGTCGATAGCATTCATGTACCCTATTTGTTTTCTAGAGACAGCAAAATGAGTCAACTGAACAACAATTTTAGGCGACTGGAATGAATTTCAATTGGTTGTATCCTCTAGTCAATAGACTGTTCGACACTAAAAATGAACTGTTTACTTGGAGGTTGGACTTGTCTTTTACTTAGGGTTTTACAACGCAATTTCAGTCGATCCACCGTATTTCCAGTTAGTTGGATTCGCAGATACCAAGTTTTTCTAGCTTAATTATCTTTTGATCAAGTTTTAATTACTTATATTTAGTTTATTTATTCAAACTTTACATATAACTTTGAATGCTAATGATCGTCATTTTGAATAGTTATCTGTACCTAATTCCAACTTTCATCATATCCAACCTTTTATACATTTAATCCCATAACTCTACGTAACTATTCAATGGTCCATCTAGGTATTCAGTTCAATTCGAAGTTGATAGAATCTCATTTAGGTGATTTTAAGAGATGTTACATATATTCATTTTTATCAATTTAAGTATATTATGTGTGTGTGTATATATATATATATACACATACATACATATATATATATATATATCGGATCTGCGTGTTTTAAAGGTGAATTCTAACCAAATTTCAAACGACACAATATAATGAATTTAAGATTTTTGAAGAATGTCAATGATTTTATACCTTCGGATTTAAAGAACTTCAAATGTAAATAAGGTCATCATTTTTCAGATGTTGAATAACTTTGTCCAAATGACCAATTTGAATGGACGGCCATACGTACATTCTGAATTTTTAAATCAAACTTTACAATTTATTTACTATTAAATGAGAAAAATAATTTAAGATATCTTTTCATTTTGACTAAATATGATTATCGACCATGTGTCCAAAGTATTTAGTTTATATATTGAAAATAACTCATTTGAATCAACATTCCTACGTAAATTTTGAATGCCAATGGTCCAACCATACAAGTACCTCACGTTACATGGAATCTACATTTATGTACGTGTGTGTGATATCGAATATTATTTAGAATAATACAAAGTTTATGAAATTACTGTTTGAATAAATTAATTAATTAATTATATAAAACTAACTTGACTTATAGGTTGAAAAATGAATAAATTGTTCAGTGTCAAAAAGATAGAACACTAGTTATCACCAACTCAATAAAGTATCAAAATGGATTACTATATAACTATAGAAAGAATAAAAGAATAGTAAAAACAAAAATGACAAACTTTCAATTCAACTACTGTGCCTATGATGCAATGGCCTCAGGAATATATCAAGCATCACTAAGGTGTAGAGAACTTCCTACGCCTTATCAACGTCACTTAATTTTATATTTAGTAAAACATATGAATGCGTTTGGCGTAGCTAATTCACAACTGGTTTTCCACTTAATAAACCAACAAGTATGTGCTAAGCTCTCGCTATGGTGTATTTCTTGTCCTTAACGATGTCATAGCTTCACATATACGAACTAGTACGAACCCGTTCTACGCACACGGTGTTTACCCGTATTCTTTTTTTAAGTTGTTTAAACATGGATCTTGCAGTTGATGGATGATGGTATAAATATTTTTAACATATCATAATAGTCTCTTATGTGCAAATTTACATTGAAAAATAGGTACCACCTTCCGTTGCATATATAATCCGATAGAAGATTAATTTTGATGTTATGCTCATTATTCATCTTCATAGACTATGCAATTGATAAACTTTGAAATAGTTGAAAACATTTCCAAATATTTGTTATCTAGTAGAAAAGATTTTAGGATTGCCACTAAAAATTTCAAAGCTAAGCAGGATAACTTAACATACCAATCCGTATGTGCAGATTTTTTATTCAAAGTTCTACCATGCATCAATCTTTAAAAATTAACTAAATGATGATACCACTAAATAAATTCAAATGGATTAATAAAATTTGTGGTACTTTGACATAAAATTTATTTGGATATAATTAGGTTATATTAATGTTGAAGAATTTTGGTAAATTATTCTATTATGAGATAACAAAGTAAAGTCTGGACAAAGAGGACAATAAGTCATAGAAAATACTAATGAACCCATGATTGATGGGATCGACATGCATGAGCTCATGCAAGTAAACGTGCAAGATGAACTCCAATGTCAATGCTATATATTTTCTCATATGTATTTCAGCATAAAAAAGTACAATCCAGAAACATATATGAAAAATGCAAGACAATGGTACTATGACAAAGTTTCCACTCCAGTATAAGCATATTATGTTATTTAAAGTAAGCATAGTTAAGCTTCTTAAAAAGGACAATCAAAGCTAATAAAGAAAAAAAATCACCATGGACAAAAGTAAATTTCCTTTTACTGCACCGGGCGCGTAAAATGACTTCCATTCTCATTAAAAATATAATAACCATACAAATGATGCATTACTAAATCAAACTTTTATCGAACAACAATTTTCAAGCATTAAATATGTTAGTACCTAAATAAAATAATCCGATAACAATATTTGTTGCACCTCCAGTTGCAACTATATAGCATTACTTCCATGCCTTGTTAGAGCTCTTGCATCAAGAGTAACAACGACATTTTTTGCTTTTAGCTTAGTCCGCCTTTGCAGTAGTAACACTTCGGCAATCCTTCAGTAAAGGCGACATGTTTTTCTCTTTTTGAGAGTTCTAGTGATATTAAAGATAAATATGAATTTATTTTTAGTATTCACCATGGCCTTAAAAAAATAGAAAATAACCATGTAAATTTTGCTTACAAATGAAATCAAATATTTGTATGATAAAAGTTATCATCTCATTTTGTTATATTCACACCAAAAGATTGTCACATTTATTGACATTAAAGTAATTAAAAGAACCAATTCAAGGAAATCTACTCACAACATTATGGCAGTTATCCCCGACAAACTCCTTTTGTGATATGAAAATAAAAGAAAAAAGAATAACTCAATTAAGTAAATGAAAGTAAAGAGCATTCCTCATATCAAAAGTAAGCATTGACTAGCCGGTTTTTTTCTTTAGCTTTGACTAAAGATATTTTTGAAATGGAGGCTATTTCGGCTGATATAAACTCATTTTGTGCACTATGGATTCAAGCATTAATTATCATTGTCTTGTTTCACGTTTCATACTTGTTTACAAAATATTGTCTTCCTTTGCAAGCTTACATAAATCATTTCATTTGATCTTTTATTTGTATGCAGATATTTTTCTTTTGCCTTACTTACATTCTTTTGTTTTTTCTACTTCTTGCATACACTTGTCTTTATTTCTATTTCTAGTCTAAATACTTATTTTTATTTCTTTGTTTTAAAGTTCAATTATCAAACATTTTCTAAGTAATTTATTTAAATTTTAATACAAATTAAATATTCAAATTCAAATTCCAAAGTCAAACCCAAATTTACTCATATATATATTTCAAGTTCAAAATAATTCCAAAATTTATTCTAATATTCAAATTAACTATTAATTGAAATTTAATTTCAAAATTGAGATCGTTACACTACAGTAGCAATAAAAGCATATAATTATGATATAATAACATGCTAAGTTTACTGTCATGTTATACACCATCATCAATTATGAAACTAGGTACGTCACCAAATGTGAAACAATTTTAGCATGTTACACAGCTCCATGCAGTTACATGAACTCCGTAATGTCAATAAAATGGGAACAAGTTTCCTCGATCCATCCTACTTAGCCTACACTAAGTCTATGCTCAGCCCGAGTTGTCTACAGGCCTTCAATAACCTTAATAGTCATGTTGGTCGATAGCATTCATGTACACTATTTGTTTTCTAGAGGCAGCAAAATGAGTCGACTGAACAACAATTTTAGGCGACTGGAATGAATTTCAATTGGTTGTATCCTCTAGTCAATAGACTGTTCGACACTAAAAATGAACTGTTTACTTGGAGGTTGGACTTGTCTTTTACTTAGGGTTTTACCACGTAATTTCAGTCGATCCACCGTATTTCTAGTTAGTTGGATTCGCAAATACCAGGTTTTTCCAGCTTAATTATCTTTTTTGATCAGGTTTTAATTACTTATATTTAGTTTATTTATTCAAACTTTACATATAACTTTGAATGCTAATGATCTTCATTTTGAATAGTTATCTGTAGCTAATTCCATCTTTCATCATATCCAACCTTTTGTACATTTAATCCCATAACTCTACGTAACTATTCAATGGTCCATCTAGGGATTCAATTCAATTCGAAGTTGATAGAATCATATTTAGGTGATCTTAAGAGATGTTACGTATATTCATTTTTATCGATTTAAGTCTATTATGTGTGTGTGTGTGTGTATCGGATCTACGTGTTTTAAAGGTGAATTCTAACAAAATTTCAAACGACATAATATAATTAATTTAAGATTTTTTAAGAATGTCAATGATTTTATACCTTCGGATTTAAAGAACTTCAAATGTAAATAAGGTCATCATTTTTCAGATGTTGAATAACTTTGTCCAAATGACCAATTTAAATGGACGACCATACGTACATTCTGAATTTTTAAATCAAACTTTACAATTTATTTACTATTAGATGAGAAAAATAATATAAGATATCTTTTCATTTTGACTTAATATGATTATCGATCATGTGTCCAAAGTATTTACGTAGTTTATATATTGAAAATAACTCATTTGAATCAACGTTCCTACGTAAATTTTGAATGCCAATGGTCCAACCATACAAGTACGTCATGTTACATGGAATCTACATTTATGTACTGTGTGTGATATCGAATATTATTTAGAATAATACAAAGTTTATGAAATTACCGGTTGAATAAACAAATTAATTAATTATATAAAACTAACTTGACTTATAGTTTGAAAATGAATAAATTGTTCAGTGTCAAAAAACTAGAACACTATTTATCACCAACTCAATAAAGTATCAAAATGGATTACTATATAACTATAGAAAGAATAAAAGAATAGTAAAAACAAAAATGACAAACATTCAATTCAACTACTGTGCCTATGATGCAATGGCCTCAGGAATATATCAAGCATCACTAAGGTGTAGAGAACTTCCTACGCCTTATCAACGTCACTTAATTTTATATTTAGTAAAACATATGGAATGCGTTTGGCGTAGCTAATTCACAACTGGTTTTCCACTTAATAAACCAACAAGTATGTGCTAAGATCTCGCTATAGTGTATTCCTTGTCCTTAGTGATGTCATAGCTTCACATATACGAACTAGTACGAACCCGTTCTATGCACACGGTGTTTACCCGTATTCTTTTTTTAAGTTGTTTAAACATGGATCTTGCAGTTGATGGATGATGGTATAAATATTTTCATCATATCATAATAGTCTCTTATGCGCAAATTTACATTGAAAAATAGGTACCACCTTCCGCTGCATATATAATCCGATAGAAGATTAATTTTGATGTTATGCTCATTATTCATCTTTATAGACTATGCAATTGATAAACTGTGAAATAGTTGAAAACATTTCCAAATATTTGACATCTAGTAGAAAAGATTTTAGGATTGCCACTAAAAATTTCAAAGCTAAGCAGGATAACTTAACATACCAATCCGTATGTGCAGATTTTTTATTCAAAGTTCTACCATGCATCAATCTTTAAAAATTAACTAAATGATGATACCACCAAATAAATTCAAATGGATTAATAAAATTTCTGGTACTTTGACATAAAGTTTATTTGGATATAATTAGGTTATATTAATGTTGAAGAATTTTGGTTAATTATTCTATTATATGATAACAAAGTAAAGTCTGGACAAAGAGGACAATAAGTCATAGAAAATACTAATGAACCCATAATTGATGGGATCAACATGCATGAGCTCTTGCAAGTAAACGTGCAAGATGAACTCCAATGTCAATGCTATAAATTTTCTCATATGTATTTCAGCGTAAAAAAGTACAATCCAGAAACATATATGAAAAATGCAAGACAATGGTACTATGACAGAGTTTCCACTCCAGTATAAGCATATTATGTTATTTAAAGTAAGCATAGTTAAGCTTCTTAAAAAGCACAATCAAAGCTAATAAAGCAAAAAAAATCACCATGGACAACGGTAAAATTTCCTTTTACTGCACCAGGCGCATAAAATGACTTCCATTCTCATTAAAAATATAATAACCATACAAATGATGCATTACTAAATCAAACTTTTATCGAACAACAATTTTCAAGCGTTAAATATGTTAGTACCTAAATAAGATAATCCGATAACAATATTTGTTGCACCTCCAGTTGCAACTATATAGCATTACTTCCATGCCTTGTTAGAGCTCTTGCATCAAGAGTAACAACGACATTTTTTGCTTTTAGCTTAGTCCGCCTTTGCAGTAGTAACGCTTCAGCAATCCTTCAGTAAAGGCGACATGTTTTTCTATTTTTGAGAGTTCAAGTGATATTAAACATAAATATGAATTTATTTTTAGTATTCACCATGGCCTTAAAAAAATAGAAAATAACCATGTAAATTTTGCTTACAAATGAAATCAAATATTTGTATGATAAAAGTTATCATCTCATTTTGTTATATTCACACCAAAATAGATTGTCACATTTATTGACATTAAAGTAATTAAAAGAACCAATTCAAGGAAATCTACTCATAACATTATGGCAGTTATCCCCGACAAACTCCTTTTGTGATATGAAAAATAAAAGAAAAAAGAATAACTCAATTAAGTAAATGAAAGTAAAGAGCATTCCTCATATAAAAAGTAAGCATTGACTAGCCGGTTTTTTTCTTTAGCTTTGACTAAAGATATTTTTGAAATGGAGGCTATTTCGGCTGATATAAACTCATTTTGTGTACTATGGATTCAAGCATTAATTATCATTGTCTTGTTTCACGTTTCATACTTGTTTACAAAATATTGTCTTCCTTTGCAAGCTTACATAAATCATTTCATTTAATCTTTTATTTGTATGCAGATATTTTTCTTTTGCCTTACTTACATTCTTTTGTTTTATCTACTTCTTGCATACACTTGTCTTTATTTCTATTTCTAGTCTAAATACTTATTTTTATTTCTTTGTTTTAAAGTTCAACTATCAAACATTTTCTAAGTCATTTATTTAAATTTTAATACAAATTAAATATTCAAATTCAAATTCCAAAGTCAAACCCAAATTTACTCATATATATATATTTCAAGTTCAAAATAATTCCAAAATTTATTCTAATATTCAAATTAACTAGTAATCTAAATTTAATTTCAAAATTGAGATCGTTACACTACAGTAGCAATAAAAGCATATAATTATGATATAATTACATGCTATGTTTACTGTCATGTTATACACCATCATCAATTATGAAACTAGGTACGTCACCAAATGTGAAACAATTTTAGCATGTTACACAGCTCCATGCAGTTACATGAACTCTGTAATGTCAATAAAATGGGAACAAGTTTCCTCGATCCATCCTACTTAGCCTACACTAAGTCTATGCTCAGCCCGAGTTGTCTACAGGCCTTCAATAACCTTAATAGTCATGTCGGTCGATAGCATTCATGTACACTATTTGTTTTCTAGAGACAGCAAAATGAGTCGACTGAACAACAATTTTAGGCGACTGGAATGAATTTCAATTGGTTGTATCCTCTAGTCAATAGACTGTTCGACACTAAAAATGAACTGTTTACTTGGAGGTTGGACTTGTCTTTTACTTAGGGTTTTACAACGTAATTTCAATCGATCCACCGTATTTCCAGTTAGTTGGATTCGCAAATACCAGGTTTTTCCAGCTTAATTATCTTTTTTGATCAAGTTTTAATTACTTATATTTAGTTTATTTATTCAAACTTTACATATAACTTTGAATGCTAATGATCTTCATTTTGAATAGTTATCTGTACCTAATTCCATCTTTCATCATATCCAACCTTTTATACATTTAATCCCATAACTCTACGTAACTATTCAATGGTCCATCTAGGTATTCAATTCAATTCGAAGTTGATAGAATCATATTTAGGTGATTTTAAGAGATGTTACGTATATTCATTTTTATCGATTTAAGTCTATTATGTGTGTGTGTATCGGATCTACGTGTTTTAAAGGTGAATTCTAACCAAATTTCAAACGACACAATATAATTAATTTAAGATTTTTGAAGAATGTCAATGATTTTATACCTTCGGATTTAAAGAACTTCAAATGTAAATAAGGTCATCATTTTTCAAATGTTGAATAACTTTGTCCAAATGACCAATTTGAATGGACGACCATACGTACATTCTAAATTTTTAAATCAAACTTTAAAATTTATTTACTATTAAATGAGAAAAATAATATAAGATATCTTTTCATTTTGACTTAATATGATTATCGATCATGTGTCCAAAGTATTTACGTAGTTTGTATATTGAAAATAACTCATTTGAATCAACGTTCCTACGTAAATTTTGAATGCCAATGGTCCAACCATACAAGTACGTCATGTTACATGGAATCTACATTTATGTACGTGTGTGTGATATCGAATATTATTTAGAATAATACAAAGTTTATGAAATTACCGTTTGAATAAACAAATTAATTAATTATATAAAACTAACTTGACTTATAGTTTGAAAATGAATAAATTGTTCAGTGTCAAAAAACTAGAACACTACTTATCACCAACTCAATAAAGTATCAAAATGGATTACTATATAACTATAGAAAGAATAAAAGAATAGTAAAAACAAAAATGACAAACTTTCAATTCAACTACTGTGCCTATGATTCAATGGCCTCAGGAATATATCGAGCATCACTAAGGTGTAGAGAACTTCCTACGCCTGATCAACGTCACTTAATTTTATATTTAGTAAAACATATGGAATGCGTTTGGCGTAGCTAATTCACAACTGGTTTTCCACTTAATAAACCAACAAGTATGTGCTAAGATCTCGCTATAGTGTATTCCTTGTCCTTAGTGATGTCATAGCTTCACATATACGAACTAGTACGAACCCGTTCTATGCACACGGTGTTTACCCGTATTCTTTTTTTAAGTTGTTTAAACATGGATCTTGCAGTTGATGGATGATGGTATAAATATTTTTATCATATCATAATAGTCTCTTATGCTCAAATTTACATTGGAAAATAGGTACCACCTTCCGCTGCATATATAATCCGACAGAAGATTAATTTTGATGTTATGCTCATTATTCATCTTTATAGACTATGCAATTGATAAACTGTGAAATAGTTGAAAACATTTCCAAATATTTGATATCTAGTAGAAAAGATTTTAAGATTGCCACTAAAAATTTCAAAGCTAAGCAGTATAACTTAACATACCAATCCGTATGTGCAGATTTTTTATTCAAAGTTCTACCATGCATCAATCTTTAAAAATTAACTACATGATGATACCACTAAATAAATTCAAATGGATTAATAAAATTTCTGGTACTTTGACATAAAGTTTATTTGGATATAATTAGGTTATATTAATGTTGAAGAATTTTGGTTTATTATTCTATTATATGATAACAAAGTAAAGTCTGGACAAAGAGGACAATAAGTCATAGAAAATACTAATGAACCCATAATTGATGGGATCGACATGCATGAGCTCATGCAAGTAAACGTGCAAGATGAACTCCAATGTCAATGCTATAAATTTTCTCATATGTATTTCAGCGTAAAAAAGTACAATCCAGAAACATATATGAAAACTGCAAGACAATGGTACTATGACAGAGTTTCCACTCCAGTATAAGCATATTATGTTATTTAAAGTAAGCATAGTTAAGCTTCTTAAAAAGGACAATCAAAGCTAATAAAGCAAAAAAAATCACCATGGACAACGGTAAAATTTCCTTTTACTGCACCAGGCGCATAAAATGACTTCCATTCTCATTAAAAATATAATAACCATACAAATGATGCATTACTAAATCAAACTTTTATCGAACAACAATTTTCAAGCATTAAATATGTTAGTACCTAAATAAGATAATCCGATAACAATATTTGTTGCACCTCCAGTTGCAACTATATAGCATTACTTCCATGCCTTGTTAGAGCTCTTGCATCAAGAGTAACAACGACATTTTTCGCTTTTAGCTTAGTCTGCCTTTGCAGTAGTAACACTTCAGCAATCCTTCAGTAAAGGCGACATGTTTTTCTCTTTTTGAGAGTTCAAGTGATATTAAACATAAATATGAATTTATTTTTAGTATTCACCATGGCCTTAAAAAAATAGAAAATAACCATGTAAATTTTGCTTACAAATGAAATCAAATATTTGTATGATAAAAGTTATCATCTCATTTTGTTATATTCACACCAAAAGATTGCCACATTTATTGACATTAAAGTAATTAAAAGAACTAATTCAGGGAAATCTACTCACAACATTATGGCAGTTATCCCCAACAAACTCCTTTTGTGATATGAAAGATAAAAGTAAAAAGAATAACTCAATTAAGTAAATGAAAGTAAAGAGCATTCCTCATATCAAAAGTAAGCACGGATTCAGTGGATATGGGTGCCATAAGGACTCAAAATACATATTACAATGAGAAGGTTATTTCTCAATCTTCTATATTAAAAACCTTGCAGTTTTCCATTTTTCAGTGCACCACATAACAAAATTATAAATAGGATATCCTCTTTTATTTTCACAAATATGGAAAGCACTAAACTACAATTTATAAGAAATAAAAAAACCTGGTGTTATTATGTAAACCAAGCAAATGAATAATTTACCTCAACATTCTGCAAGGATTTCACATTTAAACCTACTAATAAGCATAAACCAAGAATTTTTTGCTAAACCTTTAGGTTTGGGATTTCCTAAATTAGATTCATAGCCCTTTATTTTACATGGCATCTTGAATTAACTATGCATTAGAAGAAATAAACGCGCTGATTAGAAATGCTCAGGTATGCAAATAATTTTCAAGATTTCATTTTTTGTTATCCTTTTAATTTTCGAATACACTTTAAGTGAAACATAACTTCTTAACAGTGTTCTGTATTTTTCACTCATTTTTCTAGGTATAGTGTTTTTTCAGTATTAGTTGACTTCGGAGTTGAGAATATCCATTTCAAAGGTATAACAGATAGAAACAAACTCATATTAGTACCTAAAAAGCATAATGACAACTAATATATGTGGATAATCAAATATACATTGAGAAGAATAGATTTTATTATAGAAGCTTAATGGAAATTAATATATGTGGAATAATGAACTACACATTGATAAGAATTATTTTTTTCATTGTTGATTATCAAATTGAAATTAGAAGCAAAGAATAGTTTGAAGAATATGCCAAGAAAGGAAATATATGATCTAAAATAAATGTTAATTGATAAATTGAACCCATTAAGGCATATTCACTGTGCTACTTAAATTACATTTCCATTTTACATTTACAAATTACATAGCAAATGGTCCCGTTATTATTGAAGTCATTATGCCACTGCTATATACATTTAAGCATAATAATTGAAAAACGTAAATAAAAGCAATACATAACTTGAATAAGATGAACGATTCTTGTTGTTCACTGATTTATTTATAGAAATGGAATTTATTGAATAATAAATTAATCAATAATATTTAATAGCTAATGGAAACTAATATATGTGGAAAAATCAACTACACATTGAGAAGAATAGTTTTGGCTAATGGCAACATATATGTGTGGAAAAAGCAACTATACATTGAGAAGAACAGACTTTTTTTTTCATAGTTGGTTATTCAGTTGAAATTAAAAGTTTAGCATAGAATATGTCTTGAAATTAAATATTCAATCTAAAATAAATGCTATTTGATGAGTTGAATTCATAAGGGTATATTCTACATAATTTCATTTTGTGTTTGCAAATTCAATAGCAAATGGACCCGTTATAATTGAAGTCTTTGTCACGTTAACATATAATAATTGAACAGCGTAAATAAAAACAATGTATAAGTTGAATAAGATGTATAATTCTTGTTGTCGGCACTTTGTTTAAATATATGCGGAAAAATCAACTACACATCGAGAAGAATAATTATTTTTCTCACCACTGATTATTCCAATGAAATTAAAAGCTAAGTATACTATGGAGAATATGCCATGAAAGGAAATATTCAATCTAAAATAAATGCTAATGGATGAACTGAATCCATCAAGGTATTTTGACTGTGCTATATAAATTATATTTTCCTGTAATATTTGCAAATTACATAGAAAATGAACCAATTATAATTGAAGTCTTTATGCCATTGCTATTTATATTTAAGTAAAATAATTAAACAGCGTAAATAAAGATAATATAGAACTTGAATAAGATGAACGATTCTTGTTCTCCACTACTGGTTTAGATAGCAGAAGTGGAATTTATCGAGTAGTAAATTAACCAATGATGACAAACTTACCTCATTTCAAATGAAAACAAACATCAGTTTCTAACAAACCCATATAAAATTGTAAACTATGTTATTTTTACAGTTCCTGAAATGCGCTAGTAAGTTGGATGTTTATGTAAAAATCAAAGTTATCAATAGAAAACAAACTAACAGACAATATGAAGAGGGAATGAGCCTTGGAGAATCAGGATAATGCGATTAATGGTGGAGGAGCTTACGATGCATAAATCGATATGCAAACATGATGTGCACAATTAAGTGCAGCTGATATGAGGATGATTTCATAATCTGTTTAGATTCAAACCAACATTAGTTAGGGTTTTCGATGAAGTTTATGTGGAGGTTAGTGAAACAAATTTAAGCAGTTTTTAGGGATGTAATTCCTTTTGATTGATACATGGTGGCTGTAGGTATTCATTTCAAGAATTTTAAGGAAAAGGAAA
Organism: Allium cepa; assembly: GCA_030765085.1. Taxonomy (NCBI): domain Eukaryota; kingdom Viridiplantae; phylum Streptophyta; class Magnoliopsida; order Asparagales; family Amaryllidaceae; genus Allium; species Allium cepa. The sequence goes on along the minus strand of CM060942.1, from coordinate 217,840,484 downwards.
GAGTTGATAATGAATCAGGCTTATAGAAGAGAATATAATGGATTAATGAATGACATGATGGTAATGTGTACTTGAAAATAAGATGGTGCGGAGAAGAAAGAAGGAGAAGGGATGGACATTTATAGGGACTATTAGTGGATGTGTAACAGAGACAGCACGTGGACATAAACTGGCAATCATAAAACAATGAAATTAATAAATCTTTTTGTCGAAATGAAGGATAAAATAGACATAAAAATAATGATTATAAACATCAATCGTGGGATGATTTGGTATCTCAAGAGCTATCATCGTAGATCCACATTGTCTCCACGTCCATATTTCTAGCTTCTACACTCTTAGACATAAACAATCCAATATAAGCATCAAATTATATAGGATGGAGTATTACCTTAATTATAAGGGTGAGAGAGAAAAAAGGAAAAAGTAACCTGGGTTAAAGTGCAAATCTTTGCACCTGGATACCTTTCGCTCAACTTGATCTTTTAGTTGACGAAAAACTATGTAGTATCTATCTAGCCCAAAAAATTAAACTAACTCAAAAGATTTTTAAGTTTATATTCCTGTGACATAGGATGATAAATGTAAAAGCTCAATTGAAGTAACTGCTTTAATTTAACATCAGTACACAAAGTATAATTATTGAATTATAATAGTATAATTAAACAGGATAAAAACCTCAAAGTTTATAGTAAAAGACATAGAATAATGAGATGGAAAAAACTGCTCATTCACTTGAAGATTAGGAATAGAACAATCGGATGTCTAAATTTGGCAAATTCTTATTTAAGTAAAGTATAAAGGAACCAAACATTTAGAATCCTTGAAAAATGTTTACGGCTTTTATCTAATAAATTCACAAATACTTAGTAAGAACACAAATCCTTTAATATAGAATAGGAACATGTTGAGTTTGTTCGGATTCATCATTTAAGAACTTAGTATGAATGCTGGTGCAGAGCTGAATACTGCAAAATATCAATATATAATTACCTGGACATAAAAATTATAATCCAGAATGTATATTATCGAAGTAAACTTTTAGCAACCAACATTTTGCTGTAAGTGACTAAATTTACATTTGAAAGGTTTTAGTGCAAGGCCATTAAATAAAGTTATTGTGATGGATAATTCAAATACAAAAGGTATGAAATGTATTGCTTTTAAAACACATGAGACATAACCAAAAGGAGTGATAAACCATACACTTATGCATTCATTCAGTCAGTGGATAATAAATGATTCTGTTATTATGTTCTTAATGTTCCTTTTGTTGATATAAAGTAATTAGACTACATGCGTATATGGTTTATAGTAATTAGACTACGTACATCGCGGGATAATAAATTCAGACCAATATGTGGTTCATTTACTTCAATTTATAAGAGACTCACCACCCAATGGGAACATGAAGAATCAGTATATGAGATTGTCTCACATCAATTCTTTTAACAATTACAATCAAGATATAATAGCTGAAAAAATTACTGAATGTGTTATAAAATGAAACATGTTTTAATTAGAAAAATGATTATTTGCAACTTGATTACTTATTTACATATATGGCATAGGAGACGTCTGATACAAATTATATTCTAACCAATGACTATCCAGATGCTTTTAAACAATGTGTTTTAGTTGACAACGATTGAATCCAAATGTCCATGAATGTGGTTTTTGCAGTTCATTTTCCACATGAGGGAAGAGTGCAGCAACCTTAAGTTCTAACGTTTGACCTTTTCACTTTTATTTGTACCCTGAGTTAACTGTCTATGCTTAAGTTTGTTTATATACCTTTCATCACCACTTTTAGTTTAGATATAAAGAAATTTATCACAAACTCAATAGTAAGTTAAGCAATAATAACATTGTTCATGCTTAGGGGACTTTCAAGTGGTCAACAAATTTTGTTCAAGAAAACCATTGAGTCAAAAACTTGATAACAGATGCAGTAATTGGGATTTTTGGGAGAAGACCATCTCAAATCTACATAAGCATACAAGTTATTGTATTATTGTTTATTACCATGAATAAGCTCTTTATATTGAGCTTTTGTTTTTAAAACAAAGAACCATCATATGAATTGCGCATATGCATTCGGTCTATTCAAAAGTTAATGGGAAATATTGTACTACATACCATTAGTAAACAACTTTTAGAAACAAATACCATGTGCTCTTAGTAGTAGTATTAATAAGATTCAAGAAGTTTGTGAATATACAAAATAGAAATAAAAAAAATTAAATTTTCAGTGAGACTCAACCAACCATTTACATTTTTATTAGACTCATTAATGGTTATTTTAAGTTGCATCAAGTTCAAGGTGATTAGGCTTTTCCTTTGGAGTTTATAAAGTTACTGCCCTTAGTGCAAAACATAGACAATATTATTGTTCGTATTTTAATTTGAATATATTTTCTACCATCATTAAAAGTAAACACAAAACATTATTTCATGTTCAAGCTATCCTGAATATGTAAGTGTAAGAGATAGGTTCCAGAAATAATAAACATCTTAACGATTATGAGAAAATTAATAGAATAGTTCAAATTTAATATAATAATCTTACCTTTATCTTTATGTTTTCCTTCATGCATCTTTTCCTTCCACGGATGCAAACATGAGTTCACACACAAGCTGAACCATCACCATACTGAGACAAAATAAGAAGTTACAAAAATACAGTGGTTAAGGTATAAAATTGTAGTGAAATAGAAAAAGAGTAAAGGAAAGGAAGGATAAAAAAGCTTTAAACTTCCATTACTCATAAATAAACTTTTATTTGTTAGTGATTGCATAAAAGTCAGTAATATTGCACCGATTGTAAGTTGATTATTCAAAAATTAAAAGGAAAATACATAACCTAGATAAATTGAAACTGTACCTAAAGTAAGTTCTTAAACTTAAGCAACGTCCCAAACCCGCTGGATCTAAATTCAGACAGAGATCCCAAAGTACAAATCCCAATGATGTTAATGAATCCTCATCGAAAGCATCCAATATACCTTTACCACAACAGTCTTCTACACTGGTACTGCCTTTTTCACTAAAGCTTCCTTCACTGTTGTAGCAATATTCGGCAGAGCAGCCCTTTTAGCAGTAGCCAGCACTTTCTTCTTCGATGGGGTATCTTTTGCACTCTTCTTTGCCACATTAACTGCAGGTGCCTGGCCTTTGGCTTAGGAGCGACCTTCTTAGTCTTCATTGCAGCAACATACTTCTTAGTTGGGGCAACAGTCTTCTTTCTGGACCAGCAGCTTTAGTTCTTTATAAATTTGACGCAGCGGATTAACAGAAAATCAGTATAACGATGAAAGTGTAGCAATCGGTGGATTGAGTATACTGCAATGCCCAAATTCGTTGATTCGAAGATACCGAATTCTAGCTATCTTTGACTCGTTGATCCGAAGATACCGGGAAAGAGATCTACGATTCTTCGACGTTGATCTTGCGCACAAGATTCCGTGAATCGGCTTCACAAACGAAAATTCGAGCGCACTCGAATGACGTAGGTGGAGATAGGAGATCACACTCGACTATCAATTAGAAGAAAGCACAAAGCAATCAAAAGGAATTTTATTCAAAAAGTCAACAACCATTACAATGACATTACATCCCTATTTATAGGGTTTATGACTCAACACAAAGGACTTAAGAAAATTACAATACCATCAATACACGACTTAAAAATTGACTCGGAAACGACTTAAGCTATCTCGGCTACAACTCAACAAACTCAACAACGACTTAATTTCCTTCTTCGCGACTTGAGGATAACTCAGTAACGACTCATGATAACTTGGCTACGACTCAACTGAAGCTTCCTTCGCGTCTTAAAAAACAACAGCGACCTAAATAAGTCGCTCGCGACTTAAAGAAAATGGCTCGCGACTTAGTAAATCATCATCAACTCAAAATAAGATCGTTCGCGACCTTCCTCCTCATTTCCTTCAGCGATATGTCGTTCGCGACTTAGGATTAACTCGCGACTCATGAATAGGTCGCTCGAACTCTGGGGTAGCTCGCGCGCGGTATATGGAAGAGGCGGCGGTGTCGTGACCTAGGGTTTTAGAAGGAGGCGATTTTAGGTCGTGGAGAGATTGATTTAGGTCGGAGTTGCTGGGGGGATAAGTCGTGAGTCGCGATGGGGGGTTTGATGGGTTGAGTCGTGAGTCGTAGTGGGAGATGGGTCGTGAGTCATGGACGACCTAAGGATGGCTGATGCTTCAACGAGGTAAGTACTTCATCATCCTCCCCTTGTTGGAAAGAATTCGTCCTCGAATTCACACCTTCGTCATCTTCGATGAAATCCTTCCCACAATACAGAATTAAATGTTTGACATTGAAAATATCAGAAGTATGAACACTTTCCGGCAACTTTAACCGATACGCATTATCATTGATCTTCTTCAGGATTTTTAATGGACCAACCTTTCGTGCTTTCAACTTATTGTAAGTTTCAACTGGAAAACGATCTTTCGTCAATACTGCGTAAACAAAATCACCCTCTTTGAAAACAACCCTTCTTCGTTTCTTATGCATCATTTGTTTATACTTCTCATTTGATTTAAGTAGTCATTCTTGTACAGCCTTGTGGCATTTCTGTAATTCATTCACCAAGTCACTAGCCCGCTTAACAACTCCTCTCTGATATGGTACTGTCGTCAAGTCCAATGGTCCCTTTGGTAAGCTTGAATATACAATCTGAAATGGACTGAAACCAGTACTTCGATTGACTGCGTGATTGTGTACGAACTCATCTTGACACAATTTCAAATCCCAGCTCTTCAAATTGTCCTTCATAAGACATCTTAGTAAATTTCCCAACGATCGGTTAATCACCTCCGTTTGCCCATCAGTTTGCGGATGGTAAGCGCTACTAAAATTCAGCTTTGTTCCGACCATCTTCCACAAACTAAGCCAAAAATGACTTAAAAATCTGGTATCCCTGTCTGAAACAATAGACTCCGGCAACCCATGTAAATGATAGATTTCTTTAAAGAACATCTGAGCAACACGAACAGCATCTGTCGTCTTCTTACAAGCAATAAAATGTGCCATTTTTGAAAATCGATCAACTACCACAAAAATGGAATCGTTTCCCCTTTGAGTTCGAGGCAACCCCAAAACAAAATCCATACTCACGTCAACCCAAGGCTTAGTCGGTACAGGTAACGGTATATATAACCCCGCATTGGTCGTTGTTCCCTTCGAAACCTGGCATATATGACATCTCTCCACAAACCTTTCAACCTCCTTCCTCATTGACGGCCAAAAGTTAGATTGTGAAATTAACTGCAAAGTACGATCATGGCCCACATGCCCTTCCTCGTGTAACTCCTTGATAATCTTCAATCTCAAACTGCTTTCTGGAATACATAACCGATTTCCTTTAAACAGAAAACCATCAACCAACACAAATTCATCAGTACTTCCTTCCTTGACTTACTCAACAAATTTCACAAAGTAAGGATCTTCTTCAATCAGCTCTGGCAATAATTCAAACCTTGTCACTTCAACTTTCATTGTCGTTAATAAATGACTCCTCCTACTCAAAGCATCAGCTACCCGATTCGTCACCCCAGACTTGTGTTTGACAACAAAAGTAAATTGCTGTAAATAGGCAATCCACGATGCATGCCTTGCTGAAATCTTGTCCTGCCCTTGCATATGCTTCAACGCCTCATGATCAGTGTACAGAACAAATTCTTTCTGAAACAGATAGTGTCTCCAATGCTTAACAGCCTGAACAATTGCGTAAAACTCCACATCGTACGTGCTATACCTCATCTTTGCCCCTGATAACTTCTCACTGAAATAAGCAACGGGTTTCCCACTCTGACTCAAGACTTCACCAATTCCCACCTTCGACGCATCAGTATGCAATTCAAACAACAACTGAAAATCTGGTAAAACAAGAATTGGTGCTGTCGTCAATTGTTCCTTGATCTTCTCAAAAGCAATACCCGCTTCCTCTGACCATACGAACTGTTTCCCTTTCATGCACTCAGTAACTGGAGCCATCACGCTACTGAAGTGTGTAATGAATCTTCGGTAGAATGAAGTTAGCCCATGAAAACTTCTCACTTTCGTAATTGTCTTTGGCTGTGGCCAATTCCTGACTGCTTCAACTTTATTCTGGTCCACCTGTGTACCTTCTCATGACACAACATATCCCAGAAATAAAACACTATGTGTCATGAACACGCATTTCTTCGTAGCAGCATAAAATTGTTCCTCACGAAGAATAATCAGCACTTCCCTCAAATGTTGAACATGCTCCTCCATACTCCTGCTATATATCAGAATATCATCGAAATACACCACCACAAATTTCCCAATAAATGATCTAAAGATTTGATTCATCACCCACACGAACGTACTTGGTGCATTCGAAAGACGAAACGGCATCACAAGCCATTCGTACAACCCCTCTCTTGTCTTGAAGGCTGTCTTCCATTCGTCTCCAGGTCTAATCCGAATTTGATGATATCCGCTTTTCAAATCAATCTTTGAAAAGATAGTTGCTCCGCTTAACTAATCTAGCAAGTCATCCAACCTCGGCATTGGAAATCTATATCTCACAGTAATCTTATTCAAGGCTCGACTGTCAGCGCACATCCTCCATGTCCCGTCCTTCTTCGGTACCAACAAAGCTGGCACAACACATGGACTCAAACTTTCCTGCACACATCCCTGCTCAAGTAACTCTTCCACCTGCCTCCTCAACTCTTCATCTTCCTTCGGACTCATTCGATAATGTGGTATATGTGGTAATACTGCTCCCGGAACAAGATCGATTTGACGTTGAATGTCTCGCAGTGGCGGTAACTCCTTGGGCAACTCTTCTGGAAACACATCCTCAAATTCTTTCAAAACTGGCTTCGCTTCTTCTAGGATTTCAACCTCATCACTACAATCTCGTCCAATTAACAGGAATACTTCAGGCTCCTCTTCAACTTTCTTAACAAACTCTTTCAATGATAGCAAAGTTTTTAGCTCTTCAATCTCCTCAGATTTACTCTCTCCCTGCTGTCTCTTCTTTGGAACTAAAATAATCTTAACGCCTTCAAACATAAAACTATAACTATTGGTTCGACCGTCATGCTGCACTGCTCGATCATACTGCCACGGCCTTCCCAAAAGCAAATGACAAACATCCATCTCAACTACATCACACCAAATCTCGTCTTTATATTTCTTTCCAATAGAAAATGGAACTCGAACTCGCTTAGCCACCTTCACCTCTCCTCCTTTTCTTAACCACGCTAACTTGTAAGGATTAGGATGTTTCTCCGTTTTCAACTTCAACTTTCTCACAGCTTCAGTAGAGATAATATTGTCACAACTTCCTGCATCAATTACAAACTTACAAACTTTTCCCAAAATAGTGCATGTAGATTGAAAAATGTTGCTCCTCAACCAGCTAGCCTCATCCTCTTATTTCGGTGTTAAGCAAGACCATCTCATCATTAGATTACACCCTTCATCTCCCGACGCGATATCCTGTTCATTCGCCTCCACTGGACTAGAATCACCTTCACCAACATCCTCACCTTCAACTTCAGCAATCATCATTCTCTTCTTTGGCTTTGGACATTCGTTACTCTTATGACCCACTTCTTGGCAGTTATAACACTTAAAACTGTTAGTAATCTTCGCCTTCGCCACTTCATTCACAACTATTTTATTGACAGCTTTAGTAACATTGGAATTCCCACTGGCACCCTTCACTTGATTGTTGGAATTTGTAAACACACCACCTCCACGCCTGCCTTGCTTCTCCCAAGCTATCGCTTTCTGGTGTGCCTTCACCACAGATCTCGGATCAAACATATTAACCATATCCTGGATCTACATTCGTAACCCTCCAACAAATCTCGCAGTCAGTTGTTCTTCCGTCTCCATTATATCATTCCTGGCATTGAGTTGGTAAAATTCATCGACGTAATCATTGACTGATTTCGTCCCTTGCCTCAAGTTCTGCAACCTCTGGTACATAAGTGATTGATAGTTGTAAGGTAAAAATGTAGCTCTTATCAACTTCTTCATCTTATCCCAAGACTCAACCTTTGACTTCCCCATTCTCTCGCTCGTAAGTTTAGTTTGCTGCCACCATGCCAAAGCTCTCCCCTCAACCTAGTAGCAACCAACTTCACTTGACGATTCTCCGGAATCTCTTTGAAATCAAAGATCTCTTCAACATTAGACAACCAATCAAGAAATTCTTCAGCTACCATTCCACCTTTAAATTCAGGAATTTCCATCTTCATACCCGATTCCCATCGACGATCATCCACTACATCTCGATACCGAAGTCGTGTTGGATCTCTATCTCGGTAATGAACACTTCCCCTATCACCATCAAACTCTTCATCAAAATCTGAAGTATATCAATGTCGATCACGACCTCCAACATCTCTACTACCACTCCTTCGATCAACATTCCTATCACGATTATCAACACTTCTATGATCTTGATCTTCTCTTCTCTCTCGATCTGAATGTATCGAAGCTCTACCTCCCCCATGGTTCGATTCAGGTGAAACTCTTCTTTTACTTTGATTCATTTCAAGCATCATTCTCTCTAATTGACCAATTCCTTCGTTCAACTTTTCAGTAAAACTCTCGTGGATTCGTTGCTCCATTTCATCAGCTTCTTCTCTTCCATACAAGGCATTTATATTGCGATGACGTTGAGCTCGTCTCGGAGGCATGATTGAACTTCAAACAAACCCAAGAATAAATTTCAAACACTTTTCGAACTTTGATCCAAAGTGAAATGGATCGAAACTCCCAACTTCAACAAATCAAAACTTCAACACAAAATCAAACAAGTAACGGCTCCTTAGCTCGGCTTCAAACTTCAAAACAACTTCACAAGGCTCGGCTACTTCTCACAAGTATACACGGCCTAACTTCAACAAATGATACCAAAATTGACGCTTCAACTCTCGGCTCACACTTTAAATTCAAACACTTGGCTCCAAGACCCGATTTAGCTATGATTGGCTAAAACAAGCTCTAATACCAAAAGACGCAGCGGATTAACAGAAAATCGATATAACGATGAAAGTGTAGCAATTGGTGGATTGAGTATACTGCAATGCCCAAATTCGTTGATCCGAAGATACCGAATTCTAGCTATCTCTGACTCGTTGATCCGAAGATACCAGGAAAGAGTTCTACGATTCTTCGACGTTGATCTTGCGCACAAGATTCCATGAATCGGCTTCACAAACGAAAATTCGAGCGCACTCGAATGACGTAGGTGGAGATAGGAGATCACACTCGACTATCAATTAGAAGAAAGCACAAAGCAATCAAAAGGAATTTTATTCAAAAAGTAAACAACCATTACAATGACATTACATCCCTATTTATAGGTTTTATGACTCAACACAAAGGACTTAAAAAAATTACAATACCATCAGTACACGACTTAAAAATTGACTCGGCAAGGACTTAAGCTATCTCAGCTACGACTCAACAAACTCGACAACGACTTAATTTCCTTCTTCGCGACTTGAGGATAACTCGGTAACGACTCATGCTAACTTGGCTACGACTCAACTGAAGCTTCCTTCGCGTCTTAAAAAACAACAGCGACCTAAATAAGTCGCTCGCGACTTAAAGAAAATGGCTCGCGACTTAACTTCCTACGCGACTTAGTAAATCATCATCGACTCAAAATAAGGTCGTTCGCGACCTTCCTCCTCATTTCCTTCAGCGATGTGTCGTTCGCGACTTAGGATTAACTCGCGACTCATGAATAGGTCGCTTGAACTCTGGGGTAGCTCGCGCGCGGTATATGGAGGAGGCGGCGGTGTCGTGACCTAGGGTTTTGGAAGGAGGCGATTTTAGGTCGTGGAGAGATTGATTTAGGTCGGAGTCGCTGGGGGGGATAAGTCGTGAGTCGCGATGGAGGGTTTGATGGGTTGAGTCGTGAGTCGTAGTCGAAGATGGGTCGTGAGTCGTGGACGACCTAAGGATGGCCGATGCTTCAACGAGGTAAGTACTTCATCATCCTCCCCTTGTTGGAAAGAATTCGTCCTCGAATTCACACCTTCGTCATCTTCGATGAAATCCTTCCCACAATACAGAATTAAATGTTTGACATTGAAAATATCAGAAGTATGAACACTTTCCGGCAACCTTAACCGATACGCATATAAAACGAAATTATGAAACTAATATAAAACGAAATTAAGGTCGAACCCAACAGTAATATCAATTAAAATATGTTTGAACCCCGATCGTATGAGTTATCCAATTTTACTTGATAATTTCTATTTACGATAGCTAACTTTTAATGTAAGGTTGATGGTAAACATTTTGTAAATTTAAATAATAATAATAATTTAAATCAATATGTAGTTATAAAACTCAATTTTATTGGTTAAAATTAAAGTTACATATTAATATTATCAAAATTATATACTACTTATTAATATTAAATAGAATAAAATTTTAACCATAAATAAATTACATGCTCTTAATAAATAAAAATACTGACACATATATATAATCAATAATATTTAATAATAGAAATAAATAATAAGCTTTAAAATTAAAGTTAAAATTTGAATTTGAATAAAATTCAATTTTTGTACAATTACATAATTAATTTATAAAAATCAAAAGCAAAATATATATAATCAAAAAATCAAAATATAAAAAAATATAAAACCAAAAATATTAAATATTACGTCAATATTGCAATGTAAAAGTCTCTAATGTCACTAAGGTATTAGGAATTTGCATATGTGAACATATGGCATCAGTAAGGCATAGGGAATACACCATAGTGAGGTCATTTAATATGGACCCGTTTGAAATGTAGGATAGTGGTTTAGTAAGCAATCAAATGTAAAAAAATACGTACACCCATTTGTTAAATACCCACCTATTTCTTGAATTGCTTTTTATATGTATCTATTAGCAGATCTATAGCACCCTATCAAAATTAATTATAAGACCTAGATGTAAATGAAAGAGTCATGTGCACTTAAATATCGTATATAAATCAGCTAATAGTTATGTATAAAAAGAAATTTAAGAAACTGGGAGAATATTTAACAAATGGGTCCATGATATGTATTTATATGTATGATTGGTTACTAAACCACTGTCCTATTGATAATCAATTCTATCTTTTGCTTATTCATTGAAGGCTAAGTATTTTTATTCTTTATTTATGGCCTGGCTGGACTTGAGAAGATTGAGCATTTTATTTAGACACTTGGATCTTGCAAAGAAAAGACACTCTCAAAAGGAGCACGTCTTCATCAGGTTTCATATACTTGATCAAAATATAATAATAGGCATATATACTTGCCCATTGTTCAAAATTACTAGTTTTTTAAGTTTATAAATCATGTTGTTTGTGTAATAGTGTTGAATCAATCATTATACTTATTTTTCTATGCCCAGCATTTGGCTTCTTTCTATTTTTCTGAAGCATTGTGTAACATTCCTGAAATTTATCAAGTTTAAATTGGCAATTAAATTAATTTTTGAAGATAAATTGCTAATTTATTTATGAATTAATTGGATAATTTCTAGAATAAAAAAATTTAGCTTATAAAGTAGGATTGGTTTAAGATTTATGAATAAGTATTTTATAAACAAATATTGAATTTAAAAATAAGATGTATAAAATATATTTATATTAATATGTGAGCTAAATTAAAAGATTTAAAAATAGAATCTATAAAATAATTTAAACTAAGGAGTTGAATATGATTTGTATATTAAACATTAAAAATAGAATTCATGAATTAATAAAAAAAAATATGATTGGTACAATGACTTGAGTTTAAAAATTTAAAAAAACAAGAATGAATATGAAATACTTACCTTTTGGAATTTAATAAATGTATTGTAATAAAAATTGATGTAATAAAATAAGTTTACAAAAGCACCATGAACTAAGAAATGTATATTTATGTGTGATGTATTTGTTGAGTGTACAAATTGTTATAAATTCATTTCTTTTTTTTAAATTTTGTAAAAGTAAAATAAATACAAATGTTGTATTTCAAGTTAAGATTGAAATTTAAATTTAAAATGAGTGTTTTAAAAATGAGTAGCATTAAAAAAAAAAATATTAAGATATAATATATATATATATATATATAAATGTTGACTAAATTCTTTTAGCATTGAACATGTACATACATATACAAATGAATAAACAAATACATTTATTTATAAAGTATATATGATAAAAAAAAAAAAATAATGATAAATAAAGTTTATAAATTTATTTTGTCTTGTAAAAAAAATCACCCATGTGAACATACATACACATGTGAGATGGAGTAGAGTAAGACAATCAACAAAATCCAAAGTTTATGATGATTTTTAACAAATGGCATTCATAATATTTATTTGAATATAAAAAATGAAAATTTAAAATTATGAAAACTTTACATCTTCCCATATGTAATCATGGGTATCTTAGAAAATCTGAAAACAGATTTGCCTCCACTAATCTCAAAATCATAAAGCTGTTCAAAACATAAGATAAGAAAAAAAAAAAAACAATTCAGTTTGAACTCAAAACAAAAGAAAAACCCAAAATCTTCATTCTCAGACCATACAAACTGCATTTTTCAAATCTGCATACATGTGCATTCATGTTAAAAATCTGAAACCCAAACAAACCTTCAACTCCTCTTCTTCAAAATACAAGCCTGCACATCAATTTAAAGCCTGCATGTATAAATCAAAAAGCCCTGCAATTTCAAAGGCCAGCATGCATTCATTTTTAAACCCTGGAACATGCATGTATGAATCAAGAAGCTCTGCATTTCTTTGCATCTGCAAATTGCAAGCAAGGCCTGCATGCATCAAGTAGAAGCTGCATGTTTTTTAAAAAAGCATTCAAGCCTGCATTTCATAAATCTGGAACAAGAAGCTAGAAGCCTGCATGTTGTAAACTGAAGCATTATGAAGCAAGCATCATTTTTTAAAGGCAGGGGTCTGCATTTTTAAGAGCATTCAAGCCTGCATTTTCATAATTTGGAACCTGCATTTGAATGGGCATTCAAGCTTCTGCATGATCAATCTGGACAGTGTATGCTCTGCACCTTGAATTAAGGTGAGTAAACTACCACTTAAAAAGGTTTAAGTGATAATTAATCTGTTGCTTGATAAATTTCTGAAATGATGAATGCTTGCATGTTTATAAGTTGGTGATTTACCTGTGTATATGAATGAGTTAGTTTGCATGCTAGTTAGACTGTTCCTCTCTGATATTTTTAGATACAGAGATTTTAAATGAATTAAGTCCAAACCTTCTTATCAAATCACTTAGTGAATTATGATCCTAAACAAGCTAATTTGGGTAAACAACATCTAGTTTTAAATGACAAGTTCAAGTATAAACTGAGGAAAAAAAGAAAGAAGATCAAAGTCACTGGATTTTGAAATTTGTCTGGAAACAAATAACACAGTAGCAAATTTTTATCAATGTTTGAAAACAAATGTTAATTTATATTGATTCAAGCTTATATCTTGAATCATCACTGAAAGTTAGGAATTTCAAAATCAAAATTTCAATTTTTAGTAGAGTATAATATGTGTAATTGGGGTTTTAGTGAAATTTGGGTTTTTGCCAAATCCTGTTGATCTATGTAATTGGGTTGCTTGAAATTGTTGATGGAGTTAGGTGATGCATCAGAAAGTATGGTAAAAATGGTGGATGAATTTATAAATCACTGTGATGTTTGAATTTACTGGAAATTGATTTTAACCCTAGTTTGGGTTCTTACTGTAATTGGTCTACTACCACTTCATCTCTGCATCGGGTTTGAAGGAGTTTTGGGAGAAGAAAGAGCGATGGGTCAGCAATCCATGGCCGAAGTTGTGGGGTATATCATCAGTCGGAGGCGTGTGGGTGATGGGTTTTCTGACAGTGGCTAATTCCAGTTTCTACTGGAACAGTTCAGTTTGAAGTGCTAGATTTTGATTCGAGGCATGAGTGGTTGATCTGTGGGTCGTAGGTGGATGTATGGTGCTTGGGTGACTCGGCGGTGAGTTCGAAGTTGGCCAGTGGTGGCTCTGGCAATGGTGCAGGTGCACAGGATGATGGTGTTGTGCAGGGTTTGATGTTTCAGGGTTGCAGAAATTTTTGCTCGGGATGGCCTCGGGATTTTTGAGAAGAAACTCGAAGCGGGGTAGATTTTGTCTCAAAGTAAATTTTATGGTGACTCGAGTATACCTTTTGTTACAGGTTTGAATATTGGAAACAGAATTGTTTCCAGGTTTTTAAAAGAATTAAGTTGAAGTAATAATAGGAATATAAACTTAAAATTTGAAATCAGTTGGAACCTGAATTTAGTTATAGATTTAAATAATTCAAAATCTGAAATTTGAAAACATTTTAAATTAAAGAATGTAAGAGGTTCAAAATTCAACAGAAACTGTTCTGTTCTGTTTTTAGAATTTTAAAAATAAAGTTTTAGTTTAAGTCTGGAAATTAAACTTAGGATTTAGCTTGAATATAAGGATGAATTCAAATTGTTTGGATTCTTATTTTGTAATAATTTAAATGCAGAAATTTTAAATTGGTTTTCTTAAAAAAAAAAAAAAAATAAAGAAACAGGAAAACTGTTTGCAGTTTTTAAAATTGAAAGTGAAAGTTTAAAATGTAAACTTAATTTGGACTTAGGTTTTAAGAACCTGAATTTGAATATGAATTCAAATAAGTATGAATTTTGTTGAAATAATTTCAGGAAAATTCAAAGTTTGTTTTTTTTTTTTTTTTTTAAAATAATCAGAAAACTGTTTTCTGTTTTAAATATTAAGGTAAAATTAAATTTTGCAGATATAGGTTTAAAACTGAGTTTAAGTTGAATTTGAATATGAATTCAAATTTGATTTATCTGGAATTTGAAATCATTGATGGTTTTTAAAATTTAAATTTGATTTTCAAACTCTTTGTGGAAATGCATATGTGATTTGCATTTGGAATGGAAGGTTAAGTATTTAATTTAAAAAAATTCAAAATGAATTTAATCTGAGTTTTTAAAATCTGGATTTAAAATTTAAACTTCAGTTTTAAATAAAGGTTTAAATTGAATTGTTTTTAATGATCAAATGATTTGCATTTGAATTGTAGGTGTAAATTATAGAAAGAGTTTTAAAGAATTTAAAACTAAAATGAAATGGAAGTTGTATTTTCAATTTGGAAATTTTTAAGTAATTTTTAAATTGATTTGAATTGAAATTTAAATTCTTTTTAAAACTCATTTATAAAGTATATGTTCCTTTTAAACATATAAGATTAAGTTGTGTATTGTTTTAAACTCTTATTTAAGACAAATTTGAGTCTTTAAGTTTAAAAGAAATGTTAAATGGAATTTAATGTAAATTTAAAAACATTTTGTTTTTAAATGCATAATGTAAATAAGGAATGTTTATTTAAAGATAAAGAAAAGTATAATGATTTGTAATTCATTTAATTATTAAGGTAGTACAAATGGATAATTAATTAAAGTAATTAAGGGTTTTCATTTGATTAATTAAAGTTTAAGATTAATTTTTCTTAGAATAATTAATTTGTAATTAAGAAATCATTAATTGAATGATATTAGATTTTAAATTAATAATTGAAGATTTATTAATTGAATAAATATGGATAGTTAATTAATTAGGAATAATAAATGAAAGTAATCATATAGGTAATAAATTTAAAACCACCCAGTTTATTCATCTTAATTGTAGATGCTGATTGTTATTGAATGTTGTGTGATGGATTGATATTTTGATATGTGATGTGATGCTATTTGATGCCTTATGCTAAGCTGTTATATCTATGATATATATATGATTATATGAATATGCAAATCCTTTGACCCGTAAAACGACATTTGAATTTCGATGCGACAGGGAGTCGGATTCCAGCTGGTTATCCGAAACCCACATCGAATCATATTTGTGAATTTTTGTGATTGATAATTTACTTTATCTATGAATCTGTGAATATAGATAAGCGTTATGGGTTATACCGCTTATCTTTATGATTGAATCTGTAATGATGATGTTATGCACTATTGTGTAAAACCCCCGGACCAGACTTGCTTATCTTAGTGAAATGTGATGGGGGGTTCTCGCTTCGCGGTTTGGTGGCGAACGGGGGACTCTTACCCCCACACGTCCTCTCTTAGTGATAAGGGGTTGGTTAGGCGTAAGCCATGACAGTCGAAAGGCTGGCCGTTTATTTTGAATAACTCGATTGAGTTTTGAAATTTTAAATAATTTGAGTTAAATTTGAATTCAATAATTGAATTGAATTCTATGATTTGGAAACTAGGGTTTTAAAAAAGTTATCCAACTTATAAATGGATTTATATGGGTTTTTAAACCATTTTAAAAAGTGATGTTTGAAATTTAAAATTAACCCAAGATTCCAACTTGTATAAATCGAACTTTTCTGAAACGAAAACTGTCGTTTTCCAATAATAGAAGCTTTCATATAAGAAATGGATTTCCAATGTATGTTAAAAGGAATTCAAGTTTTGAAATGAAAATGGTATTCCAAGTTATAAATAAATCTTTGGAACGGGTTTTTGGAAGCTATAAATTAAATCTTTAATTTAAAGATTTATTGAGTTAATCCAATTGGAATGGAAGTTGTTTTGAATCTATGAATAGATCTTTGTGAAACTAGGTGAAACTTTGTGAAATAAATCTTTTTGTTTAAAGATTTAAAATGGTAATTTGTTTAACCATTTGAAAGAAAAGTTTTGGATTTTATAAGTTGTGACTTAACTAAAATCCCATATCCATATGTTTTAAAATATGGCGCTCATTATTCGGTTTAGCCGGGAGAGGACCTAGTGTCATATAGCCCATTCCGAATAGTGATACGACGTTATGGATAGCAATTGAAGACCGGTGGTGAAGACCGGATATTTCCAAAAACAAAAGGATAACTCATCGATTGTCTCTGCACTGGCTGATCCCCGGTATAGAGATCTCCATATGTGATGGGAAGTCCGGACGTGATTAGGGATTATCCGAATTTGCAAGGGCTTCTTCGGAAGTGCCTTCGGTTCTGTTCGAACCCGGAACAGACTTGTATGGTTGTATGTCCGACATTACACTTTGAGATGTTAACTGATCTCTATCAAATACATTTCTGCTTGGTGGCGGAGAATTTATTCTCTTAGCTTAACACCCTTCTCTGAGACGTACGAGCTCAGAGGTTATGTAGTTGATATTTATCAGTGATATTCCCAATTTGGTAATGTGGCATGCTGAGTGCTGCTGTGTGATGATCATTGGTTGATCATTTGTGATATGATCATTTGTTTGATCATTTATCTTTGTGATCATTGCTTTGGTCATCTGTTGACCCAAAGCATGGCTTTGTTGCACAAAGCGTAGCTTTGTGGACGAGACTGCATCAGGACCTCACACCCCGGAAATGGTCGAAACAGGAAAGATGCGGCAAGGTTATGAGGGTCGCGCCCTTTAGGGTATGTCATTTCCTTCTGGTAAAGGGGGGTATCATGGTATGGAGCCCAGATACTTACTCATGTGGATACTGCAGATCTATTACTTTGTGATACTTTGTGGTTGTTGCGAGCGCTCGGATAAAGGTCCCAAAGGACCGGGGGATGGCATATTCGTGTAGTAGTTACCTAGTTACAGAGGTAACCCGGCCTTGTGTTGGCAGAGAGCTAACCGTAACGTTAGTTTCTCGGGACGTCCCACCAGAGGCGATCCCATGTGGCAGTAGGAAGTTCCTTAGCCTGACCATTTGTTGGAAATCCATTCATCCAATACGTGCCTTGTACGGTTTTAGTTGTAGAACCTGCCATTTACTTATGGTGGTCACCACTGTTTAAATGGTAGCTATAGTAGGCATAGTTCGGAATGTCTATGCTGGCTAGGATTTATATTCTACTTTCGAAATGATTTTCTACACTTTGCACTTATTATAATGATATCAAAGAATTTTCTCGTATCAAGCATATTTGACTATCATAAGGAGAAATCTCCTCCAATTCTGCGTTTGCATTGTGTGTGTGGCGGGAGGCCTTATGGTGGTTTCATTTTCAAAAAGCATTGCGGATTTCAAATTTAAATTCTTTTGTTTGTTTTAAAAGACCAAATGTTTTTGTTTGCTCATACCAGTCCCATGACTGACCTGGAGTTTATCGTCCCTTTCCTAAACTCTGGGTGCCCACTATTTCCCACACGGGCAGCCTAGAGTTGGGGTTTTCAGATAATCAATGTTAGGTGTAGATTCGATAGCTTTCAGCCTTAGGATTTGGCAATCGCATTTTGGATCGAGTTGCTTCTCTTCATCTTGATTTGGGAGTTCTCGCTATTTCTGGATTGATGCCTTGGAGATGGAGTTACACTGGAGTTCTTTCTTGAAGACTATATTGAAGATATTGTTCCGCTGCTGGTGTTATCTTTTATTTCCGCTGCTATTCTTTGTATCTCTGATAATGTTGATATCTATTGTACCATCCTGTTGTATCATTCATGTTGTATCAGTTATTGTATCAAATGCTGTATATGAAATATATTATTCATTTCTTCCGCTGTGTTATTCACTTAATGTGTTATAAGCTCCGGCGACTCGAATTTGAACGGTCGAATCTGCGGCATTCGAGTACAATGTAAAGTATGGATGTCGATTTTCGAACGCGAAAAATTCGAATCGTTACATTTGGTATCAGAGCTGATGGTTAAAACCTTAGCTCAGGAGTATAACACATTAAGTGACTCATTAGAGATAGGGCGAAGTAAACCCTAGAATGAGTATCCTTAAGATATCCGTTCGAATGCCTCAGTAAATTCTCTTACTATCCACTGATAGTGAGTATGAGTGCGAGAAGAGAACGAGATAGGGGACAGGGGAGTACCACTATAAATGGTCAATACCCTGCAACAGTGGAAACAACTTTTCTCTATCAATCTCCTTTGATTCAATTTCGAATTCTTTTGATTGCTTCGTGACTGCTCCAGAAAGAAGTTTCGGTGTGATGATGGCCATACGTATTGTTGTAGGAAATTCTTACTTCGTATCTTCATCGGTTTCTTATCAGCTTTTCGATCTAAATTCTAATGAATTTGAAGTTAAAAATATTAAATAAATTGGAAATTTTAAATTAGTAAATTGGTTAACTAACATGAAGATTTGATCCATCTATCTATTCTCTGGGATCCGATATATTCTACGAACGATTAGTATCTCTTCGAACTAGTCAATGCCCTTGCATATTCGTAGACCGATGGACCCAAATATCTTGTGTAATATTATATGAGATTTTTCTCATATCTATTGTTGATATTCTTATTTGGTAAGCCAAATGCAGAATAGTTAATCGGCCTGATTTATGAGTCGATTATCTATCCTTGTGTATCTATCCATCATTGGTTGTCTTCCTACTTTCAAATTTCGAGGACGAAATTTTCTTAAGGGGGGAAGTCTGTAACATTCCTGAAATTTATCAAGTTTAAATTGGCAATTAAATTAATTTTTGAAGATAAATTGCTAATTTATTTATGAATTAATTGGATAATTTCTAGAATAAAAAAATTTAGCTTATAAAGTAGGATTGGTTTAAGATTTATGAATAAGTATTTTATAAACAAATATTGAATTTAAAAATAAGATGTATAAAATATATTTATATTAATATGTGAGCTAAATTAAAAGATTTAAAAATAGAATCTATAAAATAATTTAAACTAAGGAGTTGAATATGATTTGTATATTAAACATTAAAAATAGAATTCATGAATTAATAAAAAAAAATATGATTGGTACAATGACTTGAGTTTAAAAATTTAAAAAAACAAGAATGAATATGAAATACTTACCTTTTGGAATTTAATAAATGTATTGTAATAAAAATTGATGTAATAAAATAAGTTTACAAAAGCACCATGAACTAAGAAATGTATATTTATGTGTGATGTATTTGTTGAGTGTACAAATTGTTATAAATTCATTTCTTTTTTTTAAATTTTGTAAAAGTAAAATAAATACAAATGTTGTATTTCAAGTTAAGATTGAAATTTAAATTTAAAATGAGTGTTTTAAAAATGAGTAGCATTAAAAAAAAAAATATTAAGATATAATATATATATATATATATAAATGTTGACTAAATTCTTTTAGCATTGAACATGTACATACATATACAAATGAATAAACAAATACATTTATTTATAAAGTATATATGATAAAAAAAAAAAAATAATGATAAATAAAGTTTATAAATTTATTTTGTCTTGTAAAAAAAATCACCCATGTGAACATACATACACATGTGAGATGGAGTAGAGTAAGACAATCAACAAAATCCAAAGTTTATGATGATTTTTAACAAATGGCATTCATAATATTTATTTGAATATAAAAAATGAAAATTTAAAATTATGAAAACTTTACATCTTCCCATATGTAATCATGGGTATCTTAGAAAATCTGAAAACAGATTTGCCTCCACTAATCTCAAAATCATAAAGCTGTTCAAAACATAAGATAAGAAAAAAAAAAAAAACAATTCAGTTTGAACTCAAAACAAAAGAAAAACCCAAAATCTTCATTCTCAGACCATACAAACTGCATTTTTCAAATCTGCATACATGTGCATTCATGTTAAAAATCTGAAACCCAAACAAACCTTCAACTCCTCTTCTTCAAAATACAAGCCTGCACATCAATTTAAAGCCTGCATGTATAAATCAAAAAGCCCTGCAATTTCAAAGGCCAGCATGCATTCATTTTTAAACCCTGGAACATGCATGTATGAATCAAGAAGCTCTGCATTTCTTTGCATCTGCAAATTGCAAGCAAGGCCTGCATGCATCAAGTAGAAGCTGCATGTTTTTTAAAAAAGCATTCAAGCCTGCATTTCATAAATCTGGAACAAGAAGCTAGAAGCCTGCATGTTGTAAACTGAAGCATTATGAAGCAAGCATCATTTTTTAAAGGCAGGGGTCTGCATTTTTAAGAGCATTCAAGCCTGCATTTTCATAATTTGGAACCTGCATTTGAATGGGCATTCAAGCTTCTGCATGATCAATCTGGACAGTGTATGCTCTGCACCTTGAATTAAGGTGAGTAAACTACCACTTAAAAAGGTTTAAGTGATAATTAATCTGTTGCTTGATAAATTTCTGAAATGATGAATGCTTGCATGTTTATAAGTTGGTGATTTACCTGTGTATATGAATGAGTTAGTTTGCATGCTAGTTAGACTGTTCCTCTCTGATATTTTTAGATACAGAGATTTTAAATGAATTAAGTCCAAACCTTCTTATCAAATCACTTAGTGAATTATGATCCTAAACAAGCTAATTTGGGTAAACAACATCTAGTTTTAAATGACAAGTTCAAGTATAAACTGAGAAAAAAAAGAAAGAAGATCAAAGTCACTGGATTTTGAAATTTGTCTGGAAACAAATAACACAGTAGCAAATTTTTATCAATGTTTGAAAACAAATGTTAATTTATATTGATTCAAGCTTATATCTTGAATCATCACTGAAAGTTAGGAATTTCAAAATCAAAATTTCAATTTTTAGTAGAGTATAATATGTGTAATTGGGGTTTTAGTGAAATTTGGGTTTTTGCCAAATCCTGTTGATCTATGTAATTGGGTTGCTTGAAATTGTTGATGGAGTTAGGTGATGCATCAGAAAGTATGGTAAAAATGGTGGATGAATTTATAAATCACTGTGATGTTTGAATTTACTGGAAATTGATTTTAACCCTAGTTTGGGTTCTTACTGTAATTGGTCTACTACCACTTCATCTCTGCATCGGGTTTGAAGGAGTTTTGGGAGAAGAAAGAGCGATGGGTCAGCAATCCATGGCCGAAGTTGTGGGGTATATCATCAGTCGGAGGCGTGTGGGTGATGGGTTTTCTGACAGTGGCTAATTCCAGTTTCTACTGGAACAGTTCAGTTTGAAGTGCTAGATTTTGATTCGAGGCATGAGTGGTTGATCTGTGGGTCGTAGGTGGATGTATGGTGCTTGGGTGACTCGGCGGTGAGTTCGAAGTTGGCCAGTGGTGGCTCTGGCAATGGTGCAGGTGCACAGGATGATGGTGTTGTGCAGGGTTTGATGTTTCAGGGTTGCAGAAATTTTTGCTCGGGATGGCCTCGGGATTTTTGAGAAGAAACTCGAAGCGGGGTAGATTTTGTCTCAAAGTAAATTTTATGGTGACTCGAGTATACCTTTTGTTACAGGTTTGAATATTGGAAACAGAATTGTTTCCAGGTTTTTAAAAGAATTAAGTTGAAGTAATAATAGGAATATAAACTTAAAATTTGAAATCAGTTGGAACCTGAATTTAGTTATAGATTTAAATAATTCAAAATCTGAAATTTGAAAACATTTTAAATTAAAGAATGTAAGAGGTTCAAAATTCAACAGAAACTGTTCTGTTCTGTTTTTAGAATTTTAAAAATAAAGTTTTAGTTTAAGTCTGGAAATTAAACTTAGGATTTAGCTTGAATATAAGGATGAATTCAAATTGTTTGGATTCTTATTTTGTAATAATTTAAATGCAGAAATTTTAAATTGGTTTTCTTAAAAAAAAAAAAAAATAAAGAAACAGGAAAACTGTTTGCAGTTTTTAAAATTGAAAGTGAAAGTTTAAAATGTAAACTTAATTTGGACTTAGGTTTTAAGAACCTGAATTTGAATATGAATTCAAATAAGTATGAATTTTGTTGAAATAATTTCAGGAAAATTCAAAGTTTGTTTTTTTTTTTTTTTTTTTTTAAAATAATCAGAAAACTGTTTTCTGTTTTAAATATTAAGGTAAAATTAAATTTTGCAGATATAGGTTTAAAACTGAGTTTAAGTTGAATTTGAATATGAATTCAAATTTGATTTATCTGGAATTTGAAATCATTGATGGTTTTTAAAATTTAAATTTGATTTTCAAACTCTTTGTGGAAATGCATATGTGATTTGCATTTGGAATGGAAGGTTAAGTATTTAATTTAAAAAAATTCAAAATGAATTTAATCTGAGTTTTTAAAATCTGGATTTAAAATTTAAACTTCAGTTTTAAATAAAGGTTTAAATTGAATTGTTTTTAATGATCAAATGATTTGCATTTGAATTGTAGGTGTAAATTATAGAAAGAGTTTTAAAGAATTTAAAACTAAAATGAAATGGAAGTTGTATTTTCAATTTGGAAATTTTTAAGTAATTTTTAAATTGATTTGAATTGAAATTTAAATTCTTTTTAAAACTCATTTATAAAGTATATGTTCCTTTTAAACATATAAGATTAAGTTGTGTATTGTTTTAAACTCTTATTTAAGACAAATTTGAGTCTTTAAGTTTAAAAGAAATGTTAAATGGAATTTAATGTAAATTTAAAAACATTTTGTTTTTAAATGCATAATGTAAATAAGGAATGTTTATTTAAAGATAAAGAAAAGTATAATGATTTGTAATTCATTTAATTATTAAGGTAGTACAAATGGATAATTAATTAAAGTAATTAAGGGTTTTCATTTGATTAATTAAAGTTTAAGATTAATTTTTCTTAGAATAATTAATTTGTAATTAAGAAATCATTAATTGAATGATATTAGATTTTAAATTAATAATTGAAGATTTATTAATTGAATAAATATGGATAGTTAATTAATTAGGAATAATAAATGAAAGTAATCATATAGGTAATAAATTTAAAACCACCCAGTTTATTCATCTTAATTGTAGATGCTGATTGTTATTGAATGTTGTGTGATGGATTGATATTTTGATATGTGATGTGATGCTATTTGATGCCTTATGCTAAGCTGTTATATCTATGATATATATATGATTATATGAATATGCAAATCCTTTGACCCGTAAAACGACATTTGAATTTCGATGCGACAGGGAGTCGGATTCCAGCTGGTTATCCGAAACCCACATCGAATCATATTTGTGAATTTTTGTGATTGATAATTTACTTTATCTATGAATCTGTGAATATAGATAAGCGTTATGGGTTATACCGCTTATCTTTATGATTGAATCTGTAATGATGATGTTATGCACTATTGTGTAAAACCCCCGGACCACACTTATACACACACAAATATGGATTGCACGTGGAAATGGGTTAAGTCACAGATTTTGAAATTGTTTTAAAATTTGAATTTTTGAATCCAAAATAGTTTTGGAATTAGAATTGAAGTTTTTGAAAAAAAAAAATGGATTTCAAAAATAAAAGTTATTTTGAATAACTCGATTGAGTTTTGAAATTTTAAATAATTTGAGTTAAATTTGAATTCAATAATTGAATTGAATTCTATGATTTGGAAACTAGGGTTTTAAAAAAGTTATCCAACTTATAAATGGATTTATATGGGTTTTTAAACCATTTTAAAAAGTGATGTTTGAAATTTAAAATTAACCCAAGATTCCAACTTGTATAAATCGAACTTTTCTGAAACGAAAACTGTCGTTTTCCAATAATAGAAGCTTTCATATAAGAAATGGATTTCCAATGTATGTTAAAAGGAATTCAAGTTTTGAAATGAAAATGGTATTCCAAGTTATAAATAAATCTTTGGAACGGGTTTTTGGAAGCTATAAATTAAATCTTTAATTTAAAGATTTATTGAGTTAATCCAATTGGAATGGAAGTTGTTTTGAATCTATGAATAGATCTTTGTGAAACTAGGTGAAACTTTGTGAAATAAATCTTTTTGTTTAAAGATTTAAAATGGTAATTTGTTTAACCATTTGAAAGAAAAGTTTTGGATTTTATAAGTTGTGACTTAACTAAAAACCCATATCCATATGTTTTAAAATATGGCGCTCATTATTCGGTTTAGCCGGGAGAGGACCTAGTGTCATATAGCCCATTCCGAATAGTGATACGACGTTATGGATAGCAATTGAAGACCGGTGGTGAAGACCGGATATTTCCAAAAACAAAAGGATAACTCATCGATTGTCTCTGCACTGGCTGATCCCCGGTATAGAGATCTCCATATGTGATGGGAAGTCCGGACGTGATTAGGGATTATCCGAATTTGCAAGGGCTTCTTCGGAAGTGCCTTCGGTTCTGTTCGAACCCGGAACAGACTTGTATGGTTGTATGTCCGACATTACACTTTGAGATGTTAACTGATCTCTATCAAATACATTTCTGCTTGGTGGCGGAGAATTTATTCTCTTAGCTTAACACCCTTCTCTGAGACGTACGAGCTCAGAGGTTATGTAGTTGATATTTATCAGTGATATTCCCAATTTGGTAATGTGGCATGCTGAGTGCTGCTGTGTGATGATCATTGGTTGATCATTTGTGATATGATCATTTGTTTGATCATTTATCTTTGTGATCATTGCTTTGGTCATCTGTTGACCCAAAGCATGGCTTTGTTGCACAAAGCGTAGCTTTGTGGACGAGACTGCATCAGGACCTCACACCCCGGAAATGGTCGAAACAGGAAAGATGCGGCAAGGTTATGAGGGTCGCGCCCTTTAGGGTATGTCATTTCCTTCTGGTAAAGGGGGGTATCATGGTATGGAGCCCAGATACTTACTCATGTGGATACTGCAGATCTATTACTTTGTGATACTTTGTGGTTGTTGCGAGCGCTCGGATAAAGGTCCCAAAGGACCGGGGGATGGCATATTCGTGTAGTAGTTACCTAGTTACAGAGGTAACCCGGCCTTGTGTTGGCAGAGAGCTAACCGTAACGTTAGTTTCTCGGGACGTCCCACCAGAGGCGATCCCATGTGGCAGTAGGAAGTTCCTTAGCCTGACCATTTGTTGGAAATCCATTCATCCAATACGTGCCTTGTACGGTTTTAGTTGTAGAACCTGCCATTTACTTATGGTGGTCACCACTGTTTAAATGGTAGCTATAGTAGGCATAGTTCGGAATGTCTATGCTGGCTAGGATTTATATTCTACTTTCGAAATGATTTTCTACACTTTGCACTTATTATAATGATATCAAAGAATTTTCTCGTATCAAGCATATTTGACTATCATAAGGAGAAATCTCCTCCAATTCTGCGTTTGCATTGTGTGTGTGGCGGGAGGCCTTATGGTGGTTTCATTTTCAAAAAGCATTGCGGATTTCAAATTTAAATTCTTTTGTTTGTTTTAAAAGACCAAATGTTTTTGTTTGCTCATACCAGTCCCATGACTGACCTGGAGTTTATCGTCCCTTTCCTAAACTCTGGGTGCCCACTATTTCCCACACGGGCAGCCTAGAGTTGGGGTTTTCAGATAATCAATGTTAGGTGTAGATTCGATAGCTTTCAGCCTTAGGATTTGGCAATCGCATTTTGGATCGAGTTGCTTCTCTTCATCTTGATTTGGGAGTTCTCGCTATTTCTGGATTGATGCCTTGGAGATGGAGTTACACTGGAGTTCTTTCTTGAAGACTATATTGAAGATATTGTTCCGCTGCTGGTGTTATCTTTTATTTCCGCTGCTATTCTTTGTATCTCTGATAATGTTGATATCTATTGTACCATCCTGTTGTATCATTCATGTTGTATCAGTTATTGTATCAAATGCTGTATATGAAATATATTATTCATTTCTTCCGCTGTGTTATTCACTTAATGTGTTATAAGCTCCGGCGACTCGAATTTGAACGGTCGAATCTGCGGCATTCGAGTACAATGTAAAGTATGGATGTCGATTTTCGAACGCGAAAAATTCGAATCGTTACACATTGATTGGGTTAAGATAAAGTGCTTAGTAATGTATAAAAAGTATAGGCTTAGAGAGGTACATCTTTAACATACTATTAAAGACAATACAATAAATTAATTGAAATAGATGCAGTACTAATCTCTTCTACTATTACAGATTGGATTAATGAATTATATACTCAATCCACTTATTATATTTTGTATATATGTTGAATATCTCGCTAAAATATATAGCATAATAGACTATAAAGGAATGGATATAAAGAGATCTATCCAAACTAAAATTTATCGAATTCTCGATATTTATGTTGAACAAAACTATCATTTATTAGATGCCAATGTCTTATATGACTAAAAATGAGTTTATTGAATTTAACATTGCGGAATTTCCAGTTGCTATTAAACTCATTACAACACTTATACAAGTAAATGGAAATATTATTTTTATCATTATATCCTTTGTTTCAGTTATGTCTCGTTATATACTTTGTTCCAGTTATATCTCGTTTGATCAAGTTTACTTTAATTATCATCTATATAACCTTCATGCTTATTTACCACGTGAAACTGGGACAGAATAGGATGGAAGGGAGGTATTACAAAAAGTTTTATGCAATAACCCCAAATGAATCAAAAAGAAATTAAATTGTGAGTTTTCTTTTAGTTCTTTTTCTTCTTCCTTTTTTTGTGTGTGTGCATTAGGCTCATATTGATAATTTCTTGTTGTCCTGACCTTATAGAATTAAACGAACACACCGATTTGTTTTCTCAACTTCGTGATCATGTTTTTCTTCCATTGGTGGCCCTGACAGTTTAGGTTTAGTTTCGACAATATTAAACTAAAAAATATTCTCTTATAAGTTCATTTCCCATTCAATGTAACTTTTTGACCTTAACATTTTCCCAGTTCTGAACATATATCATTTCTAATTTCATTAGGTACAAAAGTACTCGGAGGGATTATGTTGGATAACTCATTATTATTACGAAGGGGTTTGTTCATGGAAATGCTTAGCATTCTCAATCTTCGGTTGGTGATTAAAACTTGTTGCATTTTGTGCATTTTTTATATGAAGTTTAAAAAGTTGCATTACTGGTCTGTGATATCCTACTTTTGCTTCATAACTTTTCCATGTTAAATGGTTGTATTATATATAATTCACTTTGCATAAAAATATCTTTGATCATGAACTAACTGCATGCTTATTCTGTTATAAGCAGTATTGCTTATTTTTATTTTATTGACCATTTAATAATTATAATTATTATAGCCAGTTTTTGTTTCATAAACAAGTCATGCGCAAACTTATTCCATAACAATCATCCATGTATGCTAGTTAAGTTGGAAAAATTAATAACAATGGGTTCTTTCGACATAATATACAATATCAAAGGATAAACAAGAAACATATGGTTTAATATTAGATTCAATAATAACAAAAGATGAAACGATAGAAAAAGATATAGCTAATCATATTAACACGTACTAGGAAAAATGGGGACAAACTGTATTCATTTTAGTGGAATTAGGATCTCCCTTTTTTTATAACAAGAGTGCTTTATTTATTCAAGTGGAGCACTAATTTTGATGTCTTGTGGGTTCCAACACATTACCTCCAGAACCTCCGTCTAAAGCGTCACATCTTTTATCACTTGAACTAGTGATGTCAGACAAGTTTCACCCTTTATTTTGTAGTTTCGAACGTGAAAAATTATTCTCAAAAACATATTTTAAAATACACCCCTATTTTTATTTCAGTATTTTTTTCATTCCGTTTATAAGATCAGATCTAAACTTTAATCGCATGTTTCTATGATCAAACGTTTTTTTTTTGAATTTTTTTAAGTAAATGCAGGCATTCAGATTTCTCTACAAATATATATATTACTTCCTCCGCAAATATCTTGAAACTTAAAAATAGATTTTGCACATATTTACTTTTGAGGAGTAAGAATGTGTATTTTGAAACATAAAAGGAGCGTTTTATAAAAGTTCCCTTCACTTTGTGTGATAAAATAACAGACAAACTAAAGGGAAAATTTTAGCAGAAAATGATTAAGCCAAGTTTTATATATGTAGCGTAATTAAGCCTATCAACGGTCAAATATCTGTATGAAAAGTGTTATATCTGCATCCATAACCAAAACCATTTGCATGAATAACGACGGAAATCAAATATTTACTTATTTCACTTATATCAATCAACTTAAAAGAACGAATGAAATTTTTTGGTTAAACATGAAATATTTTCTTTACTAATAAAAATACACGATAAAAAACATTTTGACAAATGAGTATCATTTATACAAACATAAATATACATAAATATCAATCGCCATACGTTTTATATTTAGAATTTAAAATATACATAATATCAATTACTGTATTTATAAAAGGCAAACTAATGACTTTTAAATGTGATGCATTTGTATTCGCAACCACGTCTGTTCACTGGATCTTAGATATTTATCTTTTTCGAATTCGAATGCAGCTATATTTCAAATTTCTTTGGTTTCCATTGACGGACCCCAGCATAATACTGGCCACTAGAAAGATAAGTAATAAAAAGGCAAATGAAAAAGAAACGTAAATGTTAAGGGGATGATTGTGAAATGGATGAAAGTTTGGCTTACAAATGAGAAAATGAAACAAAAAAAATGATAAATACAAATGCGTAAATTATGAAAAATAGATTTAGATCATACGAAAACATACAAATAAGACCTAGTGATGCTCTAGTAAAAATAGAAAAGGCTTAAAATGAAATTTAAGCAAACATATGGTCCAAGTTAGAAATTGTTACTTTATGTGATCGACTACAACGGTTTGAGAAAAAATGTAACGAGGGCGCTTACGATGATTTGTCACAAATTCTAGTTTGCAATCCATGTGTTATCTTTATTAGTGGTTTTTAAGATTTAGTTGTGCAATAATGCATGGTATCAGAGATTACGTTGCAATTTCCTAAATATCAAATTGACTTTGAAAGCTAACAAATTAGATTAAACCGTGAGATGTATCTAGTTAGAATTGGAGCTTTGTTCTTCTAAAAAACTTTGATTTCTTATATTTTGATGTACTAAACCCGTATGCTAGCATAACTTGAATTACATCAATATGGAAATATTTTTGAAATTGAGTTATAGAATGATTCCATTTTTGGCAGAAACTTGTAGACTTCTTATCAAATTATGATGCAGATTATTAAATAAAAAAACTAGCAAACACTTCCATCAAACAATTAATTTTTGACTCCTCTCGACTGCCACAATTTTTATGTCCATGTTCTTTCCAGATTCATCCAACTACGAGTTATCGGTACTTTTATATTTTTAGCTTAAGTAGTATTTAATGCGATAATCAAACGTTCAACGTCAAAAAAAATTTTACAACTTGAGTTTGTTCAAGAAGATGTCTATCAACTTGAGTTTGTTCAAGAAGATGTCTATCGTAGCTTTCAATGACTACTAGAGAAAGATAATCAAAGATCGGGTATCCTTATCTCATTCTATTTATGATCAGCAGACAATAAGTTTGCTTTAAAACTCATGTATAAATCATGCAAAAAACACAAGGTAGTTATGTTTTTGTGATTTAAAATGCTTATTTCTTCTGATTTCAATTTCTTCCTATTGAATTTTTTTCTTCCAAATCTATGGATCAAAAGAAAGAAAAGGTGTTTTGGTCGGAGTCGTGATCTTGACCATATTCCTTTTTGGTTAGGACAACGACCATACAATATCAACCTGAAGTGTAGTACACGTTTCTATTGTTTTTGATAAAGTAATCTAAGGTTGCAATTTTTCTATTGTTTTGGGTCATCGCTAACCAGCAACTGTCCAATATCACGAAATTTCAGATATACGCCTGGGACCTCTTACCTTGGTCTGATCAATAATGTTCATTAATGAATAAAATATCAAATCATCAATTTGTAAGTTGAATATACATTTAAAACAAATTATGTTAAATTTTGAGTTTGAAAGCTAAGCGCCGCATAAGCAACACTAAAAACTCAATAAGTTCAGTGACACTTGTGTCATCCCACTTTTGGTGAGCCAAAATCATCAAAATAGATAGACCAAGGTTTTCCACACCGAAACAAGATAATAGAACTACAATAAGTTTACACTCTACGTAGTTTGTAAAAATAATAAACCAAATAATTTGAAGTATACTGCCTGATTCAATAGAAAACTATATTATATCTTTTTATTCTATTATGCCACTATGTAACTGTAAATCCTCTTGCATAACATGCATCATTCGAGCAATCTTGAGCTCAGAGATCCATGGTAGAATAATAGTGTACTTATCTCCTTTTTTGGCCACTTGTGATAAATTGAGCTCTTATGAATATGCTATGTTTTAGGTTCTATTCATATCATTATGCACCTTTTGCCTCGGATCTAAAAGGCTTGAGCAAATTGAAGACCAACTTTGATATTGGTTTGCCTTTTAAACCATTCAATCAACTAATGGGTGTTTTTCCAGCTGCAAGGTTATTTTGTTGGACACGTTTATTTTATATAGACATGCTCATGTTTCTAATCATCCTATACAATTAATTTGCAGTTCCCATGCACTGCCTTTGCATTATAGAAAACTTATGACTGATCCAAACTCGCCAATTGTTGATTTCTATCCTACTGGTAAGTTTAAGAACAAAGAAATTGTACACTTTCTTTCTTTTTTTCTACTTCTAATTAAAATTTGAATGCATCTTCAAATTTTGAGGTAGACATGAATGGAAAAAGGTTCACCTGGCAAGTAATGTAGATCTAATTTGCTCTTCATAAATATGCTTGTCTCTTCAGTGAACCATGTGATGGAGTGTTTCTTGTATCTTAACTGGAAGGGTATTACGAAGCTGCCTATTATTGACGAGGGTGATTTGCTAGCCGATGCAAAGGTAGAGCAGAAATTAACGGTAAGTTACACGGTTTGGAGATAATGAAAAGACCACAAGTAAATAAAATCTTATTGTCCATATTCATATTACTAATTTTTCCATACATACATATATGTAAATGTGTGTGTGTGTGTGTGTGTGTGTGTGTGTGTGTGTGTGTATGTATAGAAAGAAGGAAAAAATAGAAATACCATGATGCACGACATGCTTTAAGTTAATGTATCCTTACATGCTATCTCTCGACAACCAATATGGACAGCTTTCATAAAAAGAAAATTAATATTTCAACCATGTAATTTTCAATTGTAAATGGAGCCTCTGAGCAATAACCTCTTAATACTCCATTACTATTGCTTGATAAGCTAGCATAAATCAAGTTGACAAGAGACAGATATAACTTGTATAGCCGCATCAACACACATACAAAAACTGATTGGATTGTATAGAATGTAATTTTGAGTTAAGTCGGTACCAAAATATTTATCAAACATAAACTGGTATTTATAAGCCATGTTTCAAATGGTTGGTTACCTTTCAAATGCAGTGGAGGTTGAACAGGTACCTTTCTCTTTGCAATGACCCATGTCCTAAATTTTTCAAGTCTCATGTTGTTGGAATGGAAGACATAATGAAAAACCAAGTCATGTGTAACGACCCGCCGCTCTGACCGCCTCCAGTCGGTAATTAAACCAACTTGAAACGTCCAAAATGACGGATTGTTATTTAGTTTATAACATTTAAACAGAATCAGCTACAGAATCACAGAATAATAATCATATTTCCCATAAAAGAACTTTTCTTTTATATACAAATATCAGAGTTATACAATGAATTACATTTAATACAGCGGAATATACATATATCTTTTTAAAGTATAAGAAGAATCTCTTGAAAAACTTTAGCGATGCGGTAATTCCCCTCTTAAACTTCGCTGCCTGAAAATCTTCATGCTGTAAAAATACTCGGTCTGACCCGAGTATTACATTCAAAAGAAAATAATACACGGGTCAGTCTAATTCAAACTCAGTTATTAGTGCATAGAAGCGATAATAGTTAAATAGCAATTAGACGACAGTCAAATATAAATTCACCTATCCGACCCTTTACAAGAAATCGGATAACGGTAATTGGTAACACTAAACAGTGTTAAGACAACAAATCAGCAGATTGAAATTTTAATGAAGATGGATGAAAGAATTTTTTTCTTTTAAAAAGATAAATTAGAAAAGCATCAAAATTTGCCTAAACGGCAGTTTAAACCAAAATCATCAATTTTAAATCAAATCAATTTAAATAATTGAAAAGTTACTTTTAAAAAAAAATCAAAACTGATTGGCTGCCGTACACGCACGCGTGCACGACCTCGCCAATACAGTGACGAAATACATAAGAGCTCAGTGCATCAAAATGCAATACAAGGTCAAATCCGAAGATTCAACACAGTGCAAGTGTGCATGGGACCAAGCCAAAGCAAACTCAAGCTTAACTCAAGTGCATCATTTCATTTTGGTTCAAGGAAAACAGCCAACCCATCAAGAAACACATGTGACAGCAGCAGTAAAACATAAAACAATTGTTTTCACATGGTTCGTAAATGCACACAGATCAACAACCAGGTCAAGGAAACTGAAATTGTGGCAAACTCAAGACTAAATCGAGGAAGCACATGCACACTACAGCAATGGACATACCATCTAAATTTCAATCACTCAATTCACACTAACATAGCGTAGTCAGGTCTACCGAGACACAATGCACATAGTACATAGAAAAGCAACCTAGAGATTCAAATGAACTACTGTGCACTACAACAAGATCAAGCCAGAATACATAGTTTAAGGCAGCAGTAAGACATGCACAACAAGACCAGGTGAACGCATCAACACCCAGATGGATGTACCCTATATTTCTTTTTGCACAAATATCATTAAAACTACTGTTATAAGCATAAACATTCAAGTTCAAAGTTATTCTAACTCTAAAATAATAGAATATATTGTTCATAAACTAGAAACTATAAAGGTATTCGATATTTATCCATATAACTTGCATAACAAACCCAACAATATGATATGTTAAGCTGTTATGGAAATTGAATATTTCCTTACTAATCATATGTCACTATTCCTCAGAAAATAAATTATTAATCACCTGGCAAGTCTTTGCAAAAATGTGTAAAAACAAAGTGAGTTATCATTGTTCTCAAGAGTGTGCATTAAGACTTGACAACTAACAATTCGTTGGGAGAAAAGACTGTAAAGGGATTATACAGTATGTAAACTTGACATAATATAATCTTGTAGTTATAATTATTCCTTTTAATAGGATATAAAAGGATAACCATTTTGTTGATTTGTTATATTTCCCTCTCTGATCAAATTTGACTATTTATGGGGGGACTACCTTTTCCCAACGAAACTATTGAACTAAAACAAATGCACTAGAATGAATATTGGACTAAAATATTGAACTATACCATAAATGCAGACTCGAGGAAGCAAATAAATTGATCAAAGCCGCAGACAATAAATGGAAAAGCAACCGAGTCAAAATCCAAATTATAGAAGAACAATCCGGGAAAATATACTCAAAGTACATATGCAAAATAATTGAACATATATTCAGGAATATATTAGGGAAAAGATCAAATTAGAACTAAAATCATTGTCCGATAGAAGGTCCGTAACCAAGCAAATCTTTGAAAAATTCAAATCGAAGTATATACTCAAAAATATAGGAAACTGATTCCTGGAATTGATACTAAAAGTATGATATGACAATGCTTTGTTTATATACCTACATGTATATATCTACATGTAAATGATGTGTGTGTGCATCTGATTTGAACTATGTATATATCTACATGCAGACAATCTGATTTTAGTTTTAATAAAATCTAGGTACTTAAAATATTAACAGGCATGTGAGTTTTGAAATGTGCGTGTATTTAGACAATAACAGTAGAAATCCCTTAATCTTGTAAAAATCGGATGTTGAAATTTATTGATATAAATGCAAACTGAATGACTCAAGTACAATGCAGACAATCTAACTCAACTACAACAACTACAAGAGATGCCAACATATACAACATTAGTAAATACCAATTCACAGTGCAACAGCCCCAAACCAGGAATGCAACTACGAGGTATGCAAAAACATAAATGGGCAGTGACAGTAAACATGGAATGAGATGCAATTACTAGTGCGACAGAGAAGAAATAAATAAACTATAGTTGAAATCATGAAAGCAGTGCAAACTAAAATGATCAAAAGTGCAGTTAGAAAATTGAACCGCGGTGCAGACTACAATCCATGAAAGTACACATGAATGAAATGCTTGAAACTATGCAAGTACAAAATAATAGATAGTCTAATGGTTACTAGGCATGGGACAAACATGCAACAGGAATGATCAGGTAATAGGCTTATAACCATCAAGTTAGAGCATGCAAGAGAATCATAAACCAAGTGTACCCAAATGTACTACATGTATTCAACATGAAATGAAGTTTATATGCCAAAGGGTCAGAGGAAATGCAAACACAACATAGCAGTATGAATGGTGCATGCAACTTATTACAACAAGTTATAGTATGAATCAACATGAAATGAAGTTTATATGCCAAATCAAGTCGTAAGTCACTAACTAGGAAAATCCCAAGTTCGAAATCATTATCATGTTTTATCAAAAATCAAACAAGTCAAAAAGCGAAGCCGGGACTAACAAAGGATACTGTAGCCAAAAATTGACCAAAATCTACAAAGCACAGTTCAAAATTAAAACAATGGTGATGACCGAAGCCAACAAAAATTCGCAGAGCCAAATTTCCAGAGAATCAAAACCGTGTGAAATGAAAGCGTCAAAGAAATCATCAACAACAAAACCAATTCAAACAGCCAAGCATCATACTAAGAAAGAATCAGATGTGAGTAATAAAAATTACTCACCTCTCTCATTGACGAGCACAAATTGAAGAAGCCAAAGTCTCCAAACTTCACGAAACCAAAATTATGAAGCTGGATCGAAGCGCGGGTGAGTGGGATCAAGCAACCGCGAGCAGTCGCCACCCTCGAATTTCTTGAAAACCCTAGTTTGATAAAGAGGGACGAATGAAAGACAAGCAGCCGCTATTTTTAATTGTTTTTTTCTTTTTTTCTATCTGCATTGAAATGATGAAGGGGTAGGGTGGCTGAAGTGATACGCGACTTCGGCTGAGATGAAAGCATTTAATGCTTGAGTACCCTGTGTCCTTCATGTCTTCATTTGCAAGCTATTACTTATACTTATGTTTTCCTTTTTTTTCCTTTTTTATATATATATATATATATATTTGTTTTCGAAGTTCAACCATCAAACATAAATTTATATTAATATGTTTGACAATTAGATTTTGTACTTGTATTTTGTATTGATAAAATTTATTCCATTTTATTTAAGTTAAAGAAAAATGTAATTAAAACTAACCATCAGTTTATTAATTTACGTAAGCAATAATTCTTAAATCCAAATTATTTTTTCTAAGTCATTAGTTTAAATTTCAATTATTTAAAATTAATTAAATATTTTAAATCTTTCAAAATTTAGGATCGTTACATCATGTAAGGTTTAGATGGATTTACTTTTACATTTTGCCAACATTTTGTTTTGTTTTTATTTTTGTTACTTCTACTCAATATTCATTATATAATTAATTCAAAGTTGATTTTCTTGTGTATACGATATGTATACTAACTTCCAAATCAACAAAAACAAATTGGTAGGTCTCCTCCTAGTGTTGTATATCCCAAAAAGGTACACATTAACTGTTTCCTCAATTGTTAATATTCAGAATACATACACCTACAACTGTCATATACCAGTATCAAGGGTTGTCTTAATTCATTTTTTCAAACTTAAAAGGGTTTATGTTCCCTGCGTGTATGTATGCAATTTAAGGAACTTCAGTTAGCGGCATTGTAAAAACAGCGAATTATCAAACAGTTTTCCAATTCTTTTTGTTGCCACATCTATTAGTATGGAGTTTTAATCGACAATGAATACATCAATGGCATTATTTATTCAGTTTTCCAATCATCGACTAGTTTAACGGAAATGAACACCTTAATCAAATAGTCTTTATCCATAGTTTTCAAATTAGCATCTATTTACTAGTTAAAAAAAATTCATCGAGTAAGCATGTCGAATATTTTTAAAATAAAAAGGATAAGTAAGCCCCGTTAATTTCATTCTGAGCTTTATGTTTTGCATTTCCAACATGCATTAGAAAATAGGAAAACATCGAATGAAAAGGCATAAAGTTATAAGTGATTAGCAAGATGAAGTGATGGTGGAGGGGATAAATTGTTTTCCATGCTTTGGTGACTTCTTGAATTTTCCAAAAAAAATTATTATTTTTTATTTTGCATGTCAACTTCATTTTTCAAGTTTGTTCTTTCAAAATAATACATGTATCGTGCGCATTTTATTTGAAAAAAAACAAAAACTAAAAAAGGTAAAACAAACAGGGCATTAGTCTTTGGCGTTTTAAACCCATGACAGTCTAGAGACCTTAACGATATGGTATTGTCTAAATACCCCTATGCTGGTATCTAACTAACTCCACCGCTTTTCATACGAATTTCTTTTTTTTTCAAGCAAACTGTTATACAAGATGATTTGAAGCCACCACAAATTTTATGGCAGGATAAAAATAGCCATGCCAACCACCAAGTCTATACGGTTCATGTAAATAAACCCACACAACCAACGTCACCGCCAATATAGTTCATCTAATACCTCAGCAGCTCTTATAGCTGTTCCATATGTACAGCAAAGGCGTGGTCGTCCTATGGTTTATGTTGGAGGAGGACGACATCAACTAGAATATAGGGTTCGACAATGGCAACATCGATATAGAGCTTCACATAACACCCATCGTGGTATAGGTAAAGCATACACTAAATCACTACAGATGATTGACGCCTCATTAAATTCACAATGGAGCTTAAAAAAATTTGGACGGTTTAAAAACGTTGTATGCTTTAAAACCGTTGTATGTTCATTGTATATTACATTTTGTTGCAAATGGATAAACATAGAAAAAAAAATGTTTTTGATCATTTAACATGTGTACCATCAAACAATGTCATGACCATCATAGATAAATCTTCCGCAGTTGAAAATTGAGCATTCAAATTTTCAAAACGATCTTCGAAGTGAGTAACGACCACCGATCGATCTCTTGTCGAAACCTAATTTCATATGAAGAAGTTATTTTTGTTATAAGCAGTGACTGAGTTATTTAGTGGACAACGATCGATACTTCCATCACATAAAGCTTATTCACAGAAAGCGACAACTGAATTTCAATTGCTAGTGTGCTATACAGTCTTTTGTTGTATGTATTATTGTGTTTAGTATTTAAAATAAGGTACTCTGCATTTATGAATCAATATATTTGTTAAAGTAGCATGTCAAAATTTGTAGATTTTCGTAGCAAAAATCTCAATTGTCACGACTGTAATGGCATAGATTATTAATTCTTGAATTACCAAAAAATAATTGGAACTACTAAGATACGTTGTCAAAAACATTTGCACGATTTATAGTTATGTAACAAATTAGCACGATTAGCAAAATTTTGATAACCAAAAAAATATATGCTTAACCTCATTTACCTTAATTATTTGTCTAGACTAACTAATATGAAATAAATCATATTGAAATTCTGATTGAAGTAAATAACTAAATTGTTGAATTCATTTTCCCTCAAAATTTTAATTTATGTTTGTGGTCAATCAAAATCATAATATTCTTTATCCATATTTCTTGAAGATTGTTAACAAATTAGACAACTCGGATTTACAGCAACATAGCAAGATTGTACCCATATTTTTATGCTACTAAACAAGATTCACTAGTCCTACCGCTAATAAGTAATATTGGGAAAAAATATAAAAATATAAAAATCCAAAAGTAAGTGGTGCATGCTCAACGGCTTGAGAGATTCAACAATAAATACCTCGAGGAATATTACTGTCCGGATTCAAGTTTGTAACTGTGATAGAAACATGACAAACTGCATGACCATCCGTCCGGGGGTAGGTAAAGTTGTTGTTTTTCCTTTCCTGTAAACTGTCAGACCAAAGACTTAGCATATGTGAGTTCCGCCCTTCAGTTTACTACATTATGGAAAGAAGAGAACTTGAGAATTCATGAAATAAATATTAGACAAAAAATTGGAAAAGGTAAATATGTTGCTACGAAGATGGTGGAATCGATGAGGAACGTTGAAATTTTGAGGGTACATTGGGGAATAGACCTGAACGATGGAAGCTAAAAATTGGAAAGAGCATTGCAATTCAGAACCATCGCAATGCCTTTTCGATTTTATAGTTTGCAAGATCTAACTTGAAATGGTCTAATAGAAAATATAAAGAACTCGTCATGCGAATCATGGTGATTTATTTAAAACAAAGAATTATAATTTATCTTGGTGAAAGATCTTAATGTCATACACACTAGAATGTATAGATCAACGTTCAAAAACTTTTTTTTTCCAATTTTAGCTATGGTTTGCAAGGCTCAACTTGAAGAGCTCTTGTAGAAGAGATGAAGAAGTTATCATGTGGTAAATGAAGCAGGTGGAAAAGTGAACTTTTCTCTAACATAGAAGATGCGGAAGATTTTTATTCTCTTTTTATATACGATAAGAATTTCTTTGTCAAAAGAAAGTCAGATCCTTTTGTCCATTTAAGACGATAAACAAAGATATGTTGAAATTGTTAAAATATTGAGAAAAATATAATATAGAGAAGAAGATGGGTAGAAGAAGAGACAAATAGCCATTAAAGGCTACATTTTAATGATATTTATAGACTTAGATCCTAAGTAAGTATACAACAAAAAAACTATTCTACTATCATGGATACTGTATTATCCATGATTTATTACTTAACATATAATAACGATCTCTTAATGGAAACAAATATAATAAATCTTCATTTTTTTGCCAAAGTTTGTTAATCAATCTTTATTTGTGTCACATATTTGGCACTTTCTTTTTTCTATAAAGGACCAGTTTGAAATTCTTTGGAAAATTGTCATTATAATTTGCACTAGAAAATAGCATTTGAAATGGTCCTTCTTGAATACAGCCGAAAAATACATGCACATCACCACACACTATTTTAGGATTATTCTATTCCAATAAGTAATATTTCTTTCTTCTTTTGAACAAGTATTCTGGGAAAGATCTTTTGAAAATTTTACATTATAATATACCTTATAAAATAGCATTTGAAATGGTCCTTTGAATGCTTGAATGCAGTCAAAAAATTAATGATCATCAGTCCAAAACTTAATGTCATGCTTTTGTTTACCATTGATTTGTTGTACTCAAGATAGCATTTGAAAAACAACGATTATAATTTACACTAGAAAATAGCGTTTGAAAAAGTCCGTTAAATGCATAATAGGTTAGATATAACACTGATTGGGTATAATCTATAAATATTCAAATCCTACTAAAAATGATAGCACTGACTAGATCAAAATACTGCTGGTAGGCTAAATATAACTTTGATTGGATAAAACCTAGCAATATTTCCATTATAATTTACAATAGAAAATAGCATTTGAAAAAATTTATATTTATTTTCCTTAGAAAATAAAATAGCATTTGAAAAGGTCATTTAAATGCTTGATATGCTAAATATAACATTAATGGGCATAATCTAGAACCTTAAATGCATAGCAATACTCGTTACTTGATAAACTACCACCTATTTAATAGCAAGTAATCTGTAGAAAACTTGTCCACGTCAGTTAAGTAAATTCATTATTAAATAGAATATGGTCATTCACAATAAGTCCAACTTTCTCCATCACTCATTTATTTCCGCCGTTCTCCACTCTTTATTGTCCTTCGCCGTTATTCGCTACTGCTCGCCACCATTGACCCCCAAAGTCATAGTTCTATCAAAGATTCAGATCAATCTAAATGCATAATTTTCTAAAGTCCAATGATATTATAATTATTGTATATAATATATGAGATGTATAATATTTTATTAGCCATGATTATGATGTGTTGTATATAAGACATATAAAATATCAGCAGAAATTCACCTCCAGTACCATAAGACCATACACTTTACCGGTGTTGTAATATGACGTGAATAACATCCATAAACATCTAAAACAGATGAGACAGTGTAACGACCCAGTTTTTCAATCATCTAAATTTAGAATATTTGATTGGCTTTAAATTTTAAAAGTGAATTTTATAAGTTGAATAACTTATATTTCGAATATAGTGATTTATTTGGATAATTAAATTGTTAATTTAATATTTGAAATTTCATAAAAATAATTAAAATTTGAATTTAATAAGATTGAAAATGTTTTCTAAAGTTTTTTTAAATGCTATTTGGATTTGAATAGACTTAGCGAACTTCTAAAATTGAATTAAAAGTTAATTTATAAAAACTGGGAATTATAATATTTAATTGACGTGTAAAAATAGTCATTTTCGACACTATCTCAGATGTTGACAAAACTAGTTTCATTGGATCCGTAATAGTGAGTTA
The DNA here is from genome assembly GCA_030765085.1 of Allium cepa. Lineage (NCBI taxonomy): Eukaryota > Viridiplantae > Streptophyta > Magnoliopsida > Asparagales > Amaryllidaceae > Allium > Allium cepa. The sequence continues at coordinate 217,799,321 of CM060942.1, read as the reverse complement.
TTATAGGATTTCAAATTTGATGTTAATCGGACTTACAGTTTGATAGTGCGAAGTTGAAATGCTTAGAAATTTATTTAAGTAAATTTATTTTAAATAATTTGATTCAAAAACCTATCTTCCAAATATGATTCCATTTTGTTTGGAATAGGAGTAAAACATTATAAACGCCGGATGGTACGCTTCGTTTGAAGTTCAAAAAAATTTCGGATGAATAGTGTACAATTTTTTTATATAAAAGGCCATCACTTTTCCATTTGTAAACAGAAACCTAACCCTAGGGCCGCCACCTTATATTTCAATGGCCTAGAAACTCCACACTTCCTCCTCGTTTATCTCTCCATCCACCTACTATTTTGAGAAACTTCAAACTAGGAAGTTGAAGAGCTCGAGGAGAGAGTCACATCCAAAGGTTGTGATCTGGATTGAAGCATCATAGTGGTTGCTAGGGAGGCATGTTCTAGCCGAGCTCATTGGTGTTTTTCCATCGATTGGGAGAGTTAGGGGGTGCGCTCATCGGCCGATGGTGGAGGCGAGGTTGGGGCGCTCGGTGGAGGTAGTTGATCGACTTCCTGTTGTTGATAGTGGCAGCGGCACAATGATGATGTGGAGCGTGATGGGTTTAGGCGATGAGGAAGAAGCGGGAAAAGAAAGGGCGGCCGGATCGTGTTCTTCAAGAAGCAATGGCCTAGATTATTCCAGAGGTTTAAAATTTACAAAAAGTTGTAAATTATATATTAAATTCGTGTGAACTTGTAAATTGCATAACTTATTCATATAAGGACGGATTTGCACGAAATAAACAGCATTGGGTTCGTACATGCAAACAGTATACGATAGAGATGGATTGGATCAATTTGGAGCTATGAAAATTTTGGTTAAAATTAAACGTGCGTTTAATTTTAATCTAAATAAATTGCTATCGCGACGACTGCAGCCAAAGTGAGTACAATTCACTCTTTCTCACTCACTTATATTTTTATATATGCGAGAATAGTTTTATATATGATGATTGATGATTGTTTGAGTGATATATGATATATTATGAATATTGATTGGTTTGGATATACTTTCCGCCTATTTTAGCAAACTCAACTCTATATGTTCCCTTGTATGAGCTGATGGCCCTTTGTACGTGCATCTGCCTCGAAGCGGACATTGTACATATTTTCTCATATCTATATTTGTTGCAGTAACAGGTTGGAGAGATCCAACGGGATTCCTCAACGTTGATTTTATTTACAGATATTGTTATATATTCTATTATCATATGATATATGATATTTGGAGGCCATGGTTGATATGATTGATGTGAATTGACTTTTTTGGTGCTTTTGCAGTATTGGGCCATATTTTGAAAATTTAAAAATATTAAAAAAATGAATTTAATTTAAAAAGGATTTCAAAGTGATTTTGAAAATATATACGTGTTAATAATTTTTGAATTGTTAAAAAATGGATTTATTTCAAATAAATAAAAGTTATAATTTTTTTATGTTATGAAAATTATGGCTTTGTGAAATATAAGCAGAATATGGTTTTTGAAATATGAAGTTAACTAATTGTCAAAATAAGTAAAATTGAAATTTTAGACTTATTATAAATGGTTTATATATAAGATTTATAAAATTGATATTTTAATGGAATTATAAAGTGTTTTATAAATATTAGAGATGGAATTGTAATCAAATTAATATATGGATTTGCAATTGAAATTTAGAAATTAACTTATAATGGATTTTATAAATAATAAGATTTGAAAGGAATGAATTCGTAAATAAGAGATTTATAAGTATTAACTTATAATTTAATTTTGAATTATAAATGAGATATAAATAGGATTTGTTAATAAAGGAATTTTGTATATGGAAGTCTATAAAATATAAATGGAATTTATAAACATTGTTTTATATATGTGAAATCAATTTAATTTGATAAGTTAAATATGAAAGTTTATTAAATGAATTATATTCATGATTTTGGACAGTGAATAACCTTTTAAATTAGTTATATAGAAGTAATGAATTTGGTAAAGGAATTATATTCATGATTTTGGATAGTGACCCTTTGTGTTAAATGTGTAGAAGTAATGAATTTGATAAAAGAATTATATTTATGATTTTGGATAATGAATATTTCTTTAAATAAAATGGATGTTTTGGAAAGTGATATTATAAAATGGAGTTAAATGGTTTGAAAATAAAATAATTTACAGATTTACTTACTATAAAATAAGTACATGAAAATGTTTTCCAAATGTCCAATAAGTGAAATGCTTTTGAATATCATCTTTTTAAAGATATTTTGAAGTGAATAACTGGGAATCTTTTAAATTATAAACGATTAATGAAATCAGGCCCAGTGACTACTTAAGTGCTAGATTTTGTTCGTTGCTTTGATAGTCAAATAACCGACTACCAAATTTGGCCATTTTAGTTCCTCAACTTGATGTGGAAACTAATTAGTCGTACACTTAGTACGCAACTAACTGTGTAGGCTTCATTATCGTTTATGTTGAGAATGTTGATTCGTATATTGCGGAGTGATTACACCAATCTATCGAGCTTCCTTCTTGGCCGAAGGATAGTAAGTTGAAAGTTAGAGACGTGATAAGCCTATGAGACTTGGTTTCTGTGTGTGTCTAAGAAACGCATTTGTGTTGTTGGTGCGAAGAGACCAGGATCATATTTATTTGGAAACCACTTCAGACCAAAATTTATACGATGATTATGCAGGTTGGTCGATGATATTAGGATTTTCATAATGAAGGGTTGCTTGCTGATTGTTGGGGTTGAAATCCAATATACATCAAGTAGCAGTAGTCTCTTCGTTATGAAATACCCAGTGCAAAGACTATTCGCTAATAATCCTAGGGATTTCCAGTTCCAATAGGACCATAGCTTTTGAACCGTGTACCAAGGTGAACAATGAGTGCACAATCGCTGATTTGTGTTTCGTCCCATAAGACCATAGTGCGAGTGGAAGCTCATTAATCAATTTCTCTTTAGCTCTAGTCAGTCACTTCTTCATGGTGGATTTGATGGTTTTGTTCACTGCTTTCACTTGCCCATTTGCTTGTGGGTAGGCTATCATGAAAAAGCTCTTCTTGATCCAATAACACTTGCAAAAGTCCTTGAACTCGATGCTCTCAAACCGAGTCCCGTTCTTCGTGATAATTTCTGCCATTCTTCAAACCTACCACCAATATCTTCCATTTTAAATTTAATTACCTTTTTAGTAGTTATTACGGCAAGTGATTCCACGTCATCCTCTTTCATAAAGTAATCAACTGCAACGAAAGCGTATTTAGCTCCTCCTCGTGCTATCAGTAGTACACTAATTATATCGATCTTTGTGTAAATTCTGAAGGCTGGGCTATCAAGATCTTAGCGAATCTTTGGCATCGATCACACCGTCTATTGTAGTTTGTTGAATCTCGATTTATTGTTAGCTAGAAATATCTATAACGGATGTCTTATTCGCCTGTGTTTTCCCCTCGGTGTGTTTACCAAAACTACATTCGTGAATTTCCAGAAGAATCTACATATCTTCATCCTTGGTCACATGCCTGAACAAAGGGGAGGAGAATCCTCTCATTTATAGCACTCTACATGTATTACGAATTGTGGTGCCTTTCGAATGAGCTTCTTTTGTTTGTTCCGGTCTTCGAGGAGTATTCCCCTGAGTAGGTAGTCCTTTATTGGTGCTATCCACGACTCTTCCTCCACTATAGTTTCTAGAACTCAATCAATGTTCATTTGATTTAAGCTAGGAGTAGCCAATACTACCATTGGAACCAATCCCATCAGCTGTAATTCTTCAGAACTGGCAAGCTAGCTAAGGAATCGGCCTTCGTATTCTCCTTTGTAGGAATGTGAGATGTCATGTAGTGTTCAAGTCATTGAGCAACTCCCAATCCTTTGAAATGTAAGGGGCGATTTTTGCGCTCTTAGCTTGACATTCCCTACTAATCCGGTAGATGATTAGTTGGGAGTCGTTGTAGATATGCAAAAAAAATTATTCCCAACTCTTTCGCAATCTTCAGTACTGCTACCAATGCCTCGTATTCCGCCTCGTTGTTGGTGGCAGGAAATTCAAGCTTTAGGGCATAGAAAATTGACCATCTTTTGGGAGTTTCGTGCATAACTCCCGATCCCTGCTCATGAGCAAAACCCATTTGACACGCCACCGGCGAATAATTTCCATTGGGACACTGTGATCACTGTTCCTACTAATCATCATCGCGAAAAGTGAAATTGACGATGAAGTCAATTAGCGCCTGTCCGTAAATCGCTCTTCTGGGATCGTTAGTCACACCGTATTGGCATAACTCGATGTTCCATTTAGACACCGCTAGGTAAATAAAAAAGTCCTTATCGTCTACTGGTTTAGATCAACAGAACCGATGACATCTCCATATGTCACGGATATTCTTCGAAAGTAGCCTGGCAGTCCTAATTACATGTAAAGTTCTTCTTACCCTTCTTTAATGCATCAATACACATGTTCATCTCTCTAGAGATTAATCAACTCAATTTTGCATTCTTTCCATTTAAGCATAGTAATTTCTTCATTGTTGGGGCTCTAATGTTTCGTAAGGCGTCAATCTGTTCTGGATTGGCCTCAACGCCCCTTGTATTCACGATGAAACCGAAAATTTTTCTGCAAGCTGTGTAGTTAATGCCCCGCTATTACCCCGTTATAACCCCGCTATATCTCATAGCGGGTTTCTACCGCTACGATTTTTCCATATAGCCCCAAAATATAGCCTTTCCGCTTTAATTCCCGCTATTTCCGCTATATCCCGTTATTCCCGCTATATTTTTCTATTTCCGCTATATCTTCTTTAATAAAAAAAATAAAAAAAATTACATTTATACATTATAAAAATTATGAAACTGATTTATTTGATTTAATTTTTAATATATTTTCAGAAATGAAAATACTCTAGTATTCTACTAAATTCAATTATGTTATATAACAGTTTTACGTTTATTTAAAGTATATTCGCACATGTTTTTGGTTTAAAATTATTTATGTAATAATTATAATTCAATTGAATGATAATTTTTATTTAATTACCATTTATATATTTGTTAAAACATTAAGTACGAGTTTTATATGCTATTTTAGAGCCATCCGCTATATCCCGCTATGACTTTATGCACCTCCACCGCTTCGAATCAGCCGAGCACATTAACAGCATAGTCTGGAAGCCACTCCAAATGAACATTTGAGCGGGTTAATTTTTTCGTACTTCCAAAGGATCTCAAACATCTCCGAGAGTTAATCTAAATAGTTTCCATACACTTGCGACTTCACTATCATGTCATCTATGTAAACTTCCATCATTCGTCAGATTTGGTCCTTGAACATTGTATTAGCCAATCTTTGGTAAGTAGCTCCGGCATTCTTCAGATCAAACGACATTACAAGATAGCAATATAATCCTAAGTCCGTAATGAAGCTGATATTCTCTCGATCTGGTTCATGCATCACAATCTAATTATACTCTGAGTAGGCATCCATAAATGAGAGCAATTTGTGCCATGCGGTTCCATCAACAAGCTGGTCGATCTTGGTGAACAAAGAGCAATCATTCGAGCTGGCTTTGTCCAAATCTGAATAATCAATGGAAGTTCACTACTTCCCTTTCGATATTCAAACCAACATAGGGTATGACACCCACTCAGGTTAAGTAGCGTTATGGATAAAGATGTTGGCCAACACCTTATCCACTTCTTCTTTTAGTGCAGTGGATCGCTCCAGGCCTAGGTCGCGTCTCTTCTATCTTATTGACGTGAACTTAGGGTCGATATTAAGTGCCTGACACTCTATCTCCCGTGATATCTTGAACATATCTGAACGCACCCAAGTGAACATGTTCAGATTTGTCCAAAAAAAAGTAAATCGGTTTTTTTTTGCAATGTTATCCCTAGAAAACCCATCTTAAATACCTAAGTCAGGTCATTCATGTCAATAGGTATAGCCACAGTAATCACTAACTGTGTTACCTGTATCTCCCCTGACTTCTTCCTATGGTCTGTAGCGTTATCGAAGGGACTATGGTCCCCAAGCCAGGGACTGTTTTGTAATTGCTATGCTTGTAGTTTCTTAATGCGGAGAGTCTTCCCCCTCATTCTTTCCCTTTTCACAGCGTTTAGCTTCATGTAATTCAGCAATGTATCATTCCTTTTGCAGTACTTTGGTATGCTCCTCCTACTCATATCACATTCTCCGTTATAAATTTCATCATCAGATACCATGGAGCCAAAATGATCCTAAGTCGACAAGGGCCGGTCGGCCTAGAAAAGCATTAAAAAGCGAAACACTCATCAAAATTCAAGAATGTTTGTTCTCCTTCTCCAAGTTCTAAAGGAAGGTCGATCGTTCTAATCGGCTGTTTAGATTCACCTGTAAATCCTTTGACCTTCGTTTTACAGGTGGTCACATCCTTCATGCTAAACTTCATTTGGTCAAATGTTTTTCAAAATAAAATATTGATCGAATTTCCATTTTCAACCAATACTCAATGCAAAACTGTTGGTCTTATCTCGACCATTTCCGCCATTGGATTGAAAGTCAGTGCTTCTACATTCCTAAACACAATGTCCTCCGAAATTATTCATTGTTACTTAGTCGGAACTACATCTTCGATGGCATATCAACTCTCGTACGGTACATGCTTCAAAGAACTGGCATATCGCTTCATTTCACCCCAACTCTTCTGGAACTAGGTGAGATCCTCCTGGGATGGTGTTTATAACTAGTCATTCATCAGTTCGCTTGGGCACTTCTCCATTGGGTCCAGGTGGTTTCCTTTGAGCATTCAACCTTAGGGTCCAGCAGGTTGTCCGGCGTTTTGCAGTTTCTTCACATACTACTGGTGTATGTTGTTTCTTATCAATTCTTCAACGAAATCTTTCAAATGTTGACATTCATTTGTGTTATGCCCATGAGTATCATGGAAGCGACAACACATCCAGGACTTGTTTTGTTGTTCGATCATTTCCTTCTTAGGAGTTTGTTATACCGCTTAGTTCCTTGAGTGGCAAGATAAATGTTCTCTAAACTGTCATTCAACGGCATAAATTTATCGGGCCTTAGATTCCTTACATGCTTCTTGTCCCTGTCACGCCTACCAGTATTTCGATTTCTCTTTTTATGAGTTACAGGTTTCCCTACACTTCCTACAGCAGTTCCGAAACTATTTCCATCTTTTTTAACCGCAACGGTACTCTGAATCACTTCTTTGGTTTTCTCATCGTCGGGATTGCCTTCAACTGTATTTGCTTCTTCAAATTTTAGAAACTGATTTGTCTTTCAATGGAATTCCTCCAAGGTAGTAGATTGCCTTATTTTTATCCACCTATCGAAAGGCGTATCCGAGTGAATGCTCCAAACAAGTGTCGTGAATACGAGATATTCCATCGGATTGCTTACTTCCTTGACGGCGATGTTAAATCGGTTCAAGAAAGCTTTCAGTGACTTCATGGGTCTTTGTGACAAGCCTGAAAATGACATAGCATCCTTCGGTTGTGCTGTGGGAAGCCAAAAGTACTGTGGAAACATCTTATCCAATTCATCAAACGTTGACATAGGTTTAGGCGCAAGCCTAATGAACAACATTGGAGTAACTCCTTCCAAGAATATATGGAAACGCTACAATGAATAGCACCTGTAGCTCTAGCTTCACCCATGTACCATTCGTATTTGAGTAAGCGTTGTCTTAGATAGGTAGTTCCTTTGTAGGATAGCATTGTTAGCATAATGAACTTTCTGGGTTTTCTTCTCTAAAGATATTTTCTATAAATGGGGTTCGTCTTGATGTGGAACCCCGATCGTCATCCTTTCAGCTCCTGATCTCCTCCACCAACAATTTGACCATATAACAGATGAACTCCTCGCTAACATAGTAATCCAAAGGTCGACTATCAGGGGCTACACCGACTGCTTGATTTCACAAACGGTCTCGATTTTCTAACCGACATTTAAGTGCTCTAGTCTCCGGGAGTGCCACCCCGTCGGCATTTAGTGGATTTACGTTTGCCTGAGCTACGATTACCTGAGCTCCACCTTCAACAGCATCAACATCCAACTCCAAATCATCATCATCAAGCTCGTTTTCATCAAGCTACAAGTCCAAATCCTCCTTAGAAACAACCACGGCATCACCTTCCTAAGTAGCATTTGCATGAGCATTCCTTTCTGTACCGAGAGATATTCTCTCGGTACCGATTGGTCTTCTTAAGAGGGGATTGCACCCGCTTCCTCTTGTAAGTTGTCATGCGGGTCCACTAGTTACTTCCTTCTACTTTTTATTTCTATCTCTCATGTTTAGGCCAGAAATAGGGGAATTTATATTGCTCTATAATAGGTGAAGTTTCCCTTCTAGTTCTTCTTGTTCCTGATGGTTGCAAGGTTAGCAAAGCAACCCTCTTGTCCACAAAAGCATTTTGGCCATCCAATATTTTCTGGTTTAGTTCATAGATCATCTTATCAAACTCTCCTCTAGTCGGTACTTCATGTTAAGCAAAGGATCCTAGTATTGCGTTTCCTTTATTAAATTTCATTTGGTTAGTGTTTACTTCATCACCACCAGCTAACGCTCCTGCGGATCTTACGAAGGATGATTTTTCCTTTCAAAATTCCATAGATTTCCAATAGCAATTCTTAAAGCAAGTTCTTTGGATCTAACTTCTGGATCCTTCCAATCCAAATTAGAGAGCTAGATCTAAGCTTGGATTCATTTTTCTCATTGAAAGCACTTAAATGTTGATGCCAAAATGGATCAACACTTAAGAATGAGTTGTAGAGAACCTGTAAGACCAAGATATAGCATATAACAGTAGAAATGAAAGAAAAATAACAGAGAGATGCCAGATTTTTATTAGGATTCGATAACCTTTGGCCTATGTCCACTTCGTATCTTTACTGATTACGAAACTGGGAGAGTTTGTATGAGATTACAAAGAATTAGAGTGACAAGTACAAAATGTTGATAAGGTCGAATGCCTAGAACTATCAGGAGTAGCTGGCTCGGTTACGATTTCAGGGAGGAAGATGGTGAAGAGCCATAGAATCCCAGATCCAGAGTGGAGAAAAAAGATCCAAGAGATCCTCTTTGGGTTGCACATAGGTGTGTATTTATAGGGAAATATGTGTGTTGGGTCAAAAGCCTACATGCAGTAGAGTCCAGGAGTTAGCCTAATGTCACACAGAAGATCGCGAGGTCCACTGGGTCAAAATAATAATTCGGTATCGATTCATTAGACTTATTTCCTGGTTATTTCATTAAGTGGAAATTAGTCCAACAATTTTTCTCTACTTTTCTAACTCAAGTTGACGTGTTCCATGCTCTTCGCATCGATATTTGGCTGTTTCTGGTGAACGCTCCATTATCACTTCAGTTAACCGGCTTTCTTCTCTTCAACTCTTGGAATTGATCGTCGAAACACTAGGAAAAAGCTTGGCCACAAGTTGAAGGGGTAGAAAATAAGCCGCATGAAGTTGGAGAAGTGGAATAGGGAAGCAAAATGACTCTATAGCGAGCCAAATGACTTGGAACCAATTTATTTGCTTAGCTTAATTCTTGGTGAAACTCATCCAAGTTGTTTCCTTGCTCCATTTAAGCGTGTTTCTAAGATTTCGAGTCTTTTCTTCTTCATCTTGATGTTATATCTTTCGTTAACTTCTTCTTGGTTAAAAACCCAGTTAACAAACCTTATATGATATTTTGAAAATTTCCTCCAATGGAAATATTCAAACATTACCCCATTTATTTGATTTGTATATTGGCCTTCCTTCTTCTATCTTCCTTGCTAAGTATTTAGAGATCCCCCATTTTCTATTTGATTTGAAGATTTTTTTTATTTTATTTATAAGTGATTTGAGGGGATAGAATTAAATATTAGATTATATTTTTGTTTTTTAGTTGATTGGAGGCTAGGGTCTTTAGAATGAAAGGAGGTTGGCTAAGTATTCATAGGTAAAAATTAGGTGAAGTCTAGGCTTAGGAAACTTATTGCTTAACCTGCATCCCTTATTCTTACATATATAGAAAATTCATTTTCTTTTGCTTTGTCAAATAATGTTTATCCTAACTCTAATCAGTAGCATTACTTGGAATTAATTCAATATCTTTAACTGGTATTTGTACATACGTATTATTAATTGTTGTATGGAATTATCAACTAATATTGATTAGGAACCTTGCTCTTTATTAGTAACTGTTCAATCAGTTGTGATAAATTGATGTTAACCTTTCCAAATTCAATAGTTGGATTTACCCTTATTTTTTATAAATAAAGATATAGCACATATTTTCCTTGAGAAATGCATTCCTTCCATAAATATATTGTTATCTTCTCTTTAAAATATGCAACATTTTTTTTCATTCATTATAACATTACTTTATTATCCTGGTAATTAATGTTTTTCCTATAAAGTAGTTTAAATTCTGTGCATGCAAATAACTCTTAACATTTTATTTTAATGCACAAAAAACAATTGTATTCTTTTTTTGAATATAGTCAAAAGAACCTGACAGACTGGCAAACTCCTGAGGTGAATTAAGTTGTGTCTATCCACTTCAACTCATGGCACCAAGATCCTCCGGTACTTTCTATAATATTGACTTGATCCTATGATCAACCCTTAAGCTTAAATTTCAAAATAGGGCCAAAACCCATAATGCGCGTTACAGTAAACTTTTCATAGCTATGTAATTCTAGGGATCTAATTTACATACTTTTTTTAGCCAGGATATGTGATGTATTTTAAAACTAAATAGGGACTTTAGCCAAACTGTCTTGTACGTAAAACTACTAAAATGCCCATTTTCATTAATTAATTATTCTTATCAAAGATACGTGGTGTTACATTCTTCCTACTAAAATAATTTCATCCCTAAATTCCAAGAGACAAAAAGGCAACTCATAAACTCAATCATATAATAGCAATTGTGCATGTGCAATACATACACTCAAACCACACTACAAACAAAGCAATCCAACAATTCATTTCGAACACATTCATTTCTTAACATTTCTTGCAATATAATATATGATATCCATATGGACACTAACTATAATTTGAATTCCGGTAACAGTATATAGCCATGGCAAAATAGGTACAAATAAAATCAATACAAAAAATAACCAAATAAATGCAAATAAATAACATTCATCCATCAAACCAACAGATGCCATGAATATGTGACGAATAATGCATAATACTAATGCAACTTCTATATGAATGCAAGATTATGAAATATAGGTATGAATGCAAAACATCATAAAATATGCTGATAATTTCTATATGTGTGCAACATGATATATAATGAATCAAGTCACATCTCAAAACATAAACCACACGATAAAGCATATCACAGCGTCCAATTTCCTAATTTAGTATTAATTATCTACAACAACCATTCATCCTTACCTAAATAAACTAATCAAGCTAACAAAGAAACAAATGGAAAAATCCTATAATAAATAGTAGAAATGAAAAGATATGATTCTCTCCTCCTCTTTCCAAGTACTCTCAATCGGATCGTTCTTAACCTTAACTTGTTGACTGTACTACTGGCATATATACTTAATCCAACTCACTAAAAAATGCTCGTGCATAGGTAAACCTCTATAATCCACACTACCAACCTAGATAAACTAATGCCGACTTACGCCATAACTGGTTGCCATAGCATAAATATGCCTAGTAAAAAATGTAATGCAACCCTAATTGCACATACAAAATGCGTTAGATCATCTCATTAGTATACCGATCACACCATCTTCTAAATATTATGGTAAGAAAACTTGCAAGTAGACCGTGACTCACCTTAAATCAAATAACTTAAATCACTTGCTATTTCTCATTTCATCTAAGAAAATAAAATTATTGTGATGTCTTAAACTGGTGAAAATATCATAACTTCTCTGCAAATTTCTATCCAACTTAAGTTGTATTATTTCACTTAAGATGACACTACTTCAATCCTCTAACAGTCATGATATCAAGATACCACCTTTCTAGTCTGCAAAAATCTTATCATAAGTTCCACAACATATAGGAAAGTAAACATTCAAGTATTCAAGTAAAGTAATCCTATTTAATTCACCTATTGAAACATAGCAAACAAAATCCTAAATCTACGTGTAACCTTAAATTGTTTTAACATAAAAGTAATCAATTAGGTGCACGTATTATGTAACACAAAGTATATACACTTAAGTCAATGCTTAGTTTCTTTGAATCGATAGTCTCCCTTAAATCCGAAGGATAATTTAGAAGAATCTAAATTTTCCATTCTCAAAATTTTACCCAAGGCTGCAAAAATTGCTAGGAAAATGCTAGTCATACGTGTGAACTAGGAATTAATCGCTTAGGAGAGGATTCATTTGGGATCAGGAGTAAATGTTTTTGATAAACTCTTGCATTTTGAATAAAATTTTATTATTTCGTTTACTATTAATAGATCCAAAATGGGATTTTATGGGTTTGGAAGAAACCTTGGAGAAAAAATGTTTGAAACTAGCACTTTGATACTTATATGAGAAACTAAGCTTATCGATCCATAAACGATGCCTATAAAACTCAGTCACATGCTTAAATTTATGGTAAATCTCATCTAGGTGGACTAGGCGGATAGCTAAGCACAAGTCTAGCCCAACGCCTAAGCGGGTGCCTAGAAGGATTTTTACAACAAAAATTTTACCAAAGTTTTCAAATCTCATTTTCCATGAAAATTGTCTCTCAATGCATGCCTACTATAATATCTTTCACTTGATGAAAATCCAAATTCTTAATTTAACCATTCATTGTGTAAGCTTAACTCTAACTTCATCCATGACAACTTTTGCAATATAAAATTCCAAATTTTACCATTTCTTTGTACTAAACCACTAATGGAAACATTTTCCCGATTATAACTTCTCCTTATTTTTACCTCAACTGTAATATGATTGAGACAACTGAATATGGGATGACGTCTAGCCATATTAGTCCAATAGACATAATACTCAATAACTTAAATATTTTTGTACCTAAAACAACATCTAAAAACATTTGAAATGGATAACGTGCTAGCCTAGTGAACATAATATGAAACTTAGGTCACATTCAACCCCAACAATGTACTTGCAATTGCGACCACAACTCATGTTTCAATACTTCATAAATATCACAGCAGAACATATATAGTAAGAAGACAATCTACTTAGGGAATCAGCTACAACACTGGGTTTACACGGATATATAAAATACCGATATTATACAATATTAAGAACTTTATCTGTCTCAACTGCCTAAAATTCAAATCTTTTTGGCAGAATAATTACTATAGGGATTTCAAATCTATAAATAACCCAATTCCCATAAAAGATAATGCCTTCAAGGTTTGAGGGCAAAAATAATAGCCGGTAACTCAAGATTATGAGTTGGATAATATTTTTCATGTCCTTTCAACCGTCGAGTAGCAATACAAACAACACTACTCTCATGCATCAACACAGCACCCATCTTGTACCTAAAGCATTTGTATATACAACAATTGCTTTTTAACTATCATGGGGTATTAAAATAAGTGTACAAGTCAACAACTCTTTTAGCTAAACAAAGCATTCCCACACATTGATTTCCATTAGAAAACTAAATTTTTCTCAACAAGGCATGTCGATAGTGTAGAAACCTTCGCAAAATCTTCAATAAAGTTCATGTAATAGTCATCTAAGCAAAGAAAACTCTTTACCTTCGTAGCATTTTTTGGTACACGTCAATCTTGTACTGCAGCAGCTTTATTTAAAATTAAAATGACTATAGACATAACACATCTTGCGCTAAGCTCTAATAACTCAAAGCATATTTGGATAAAATGGCATAAGTAGTGTATACTCTTTGCAATGGAAAAATTCAATTTGATACTCTACGCTTGCAACTCATCGTTGATTGAAAAGGCCACTAATTTCCATGGTAATTTTTTTCTTACCCCACGCTATCCAATGTTTTGCAATTCCATAATTTTCAATACCAGCATATCTTTAGCACATTGGCATATTGACTATTCTAGTTAGTTCACCATAATCAATTAAAATTTTATTGCGTAATTCTTCTAACTCCAATAAAATTTCATGTATAAATATCAATAAACTTTTACAATTTAGTTTTTAAATCAAATAATTTTTTTTTCTAATTTAATTTTCCATAAAACTAGTAACATCAAAAATCATAAAATTTTGTGCTAATTTTAGCAAATATTTCTTCTTGACAAAAATCATGACATTTTGTTAATTTAAAATTTATCCAAAGAGTAAGTAAGAAACTTTCACGAAACTTTCACGAAAGCGTATTGCAACATTTTACTTTTCTCTCAATAAATGATGAATATGTTTATAAAATAAAGACAATAAAAAAGATAGGTTTTACTTAATTTTCAATTTACCATTCAAAAGTTACATTATCGAAAATAAAGTACGCATCAAAAGATAAGTGCAACAATGTGCCTAACATTAAAAACTTTACAAAAATAAAAGCTTTAAAATGGAATTTTTTTCAATATTCCCATATATGAAGCTCAAATTAAATTTTACTAGTTCAAACTTCAACTCTTATCCTAAACACTAATGTATCTAACCATTTAGAAAAACATTGCAATTAAACTAAATAACTTAATTGTAGTAGATGAAAACAATATAACTTACACAAGCCCAACTAGTTAGTGCTTCAAGTACATAGGTTATTAGATCCTCTCTTTTTAAAATGGTTAACTCAAGTCTATCCTCCAATGCAGTATCCAACTCTAGTGTAGCTATAAACTTGATATTAAATTAAGTTCAAATGGATTTTCTACAAATATTTCATATATAACAATATGACTCGCACTTTAATTGAGAAGATTTACTCTAATCTTGAGGAGTCCTCTTTATTACACCATTATGCCTTATCATCGTAAGACTTTTCTATGGGTCCAAAGGTACTCTTTTTTTTAATCTTAGACCTGCAATTTACTCACTACTACTAGTTGATATATGGAATTCAATAGGAAATTCTACATGGCGTAAATTATAATATATGCTATGGATTTATTTTCACCCTAAACTTGTGATAATCTTAACATTTATTTTAACCCGTAGTCGTTTGCTTATACGCAAACCATCAACTACCTTAAGTCAAAATATATATAGGGTGCGGTGTATGTGTGTATATGTGTTCGTACATAAAATAAAAAATTACAAATATGCTTTCTCATACATTCTAATGTAATAAAAATCACTTAATCTAAACTCCGATACCAACAGTAAAAACCAGCACCATAGGCATACCGATCCAAAGCCAAAAAGTGGTGTTTGAACTCGTCATGCCAAGAAGTACGAACCATTAGGTTGTGCATTATTTATATGATATATATAACTTTAAAACATTCTACAATTTCAATTCTCATGCAGAAGAAGTAAAATATAAATATTGAAATAGTATAAACTATTACTGTCCTAAAATAGTAGTAGTCCGTTCAAGAAGTGTCAAAAAGAGTCCAAATGACAATACAATAGTAGCCAAACTGGTAAATACAATAAGATATGATGGAAAATGACTATGAATAAATATATCTCCAAAGCACACTATCACCTCCTCCATGCACCTTATCCTTATTACCTTATCTATTACTCTCTCCTGCTGTAAATACATAAAGAGGGAAAAATAGAGGGGATTAAACAAGATCGGATGAGACTTATATCACTAGTGATATGATGTATACAGGTAGTAAAATCATCATTTATGATGTACACTAAGGGTGTTTATTTATGTGTGTGCACTAAGCACAAGGAATTAGTCAATTTACATACTATAGATAAAAATCATCAATACACCCAAATTCAATAATAAATTATGAAGATTCCTACCCAAGGTTAGACATCCAAAAACCGATTAAACCTAGTAATACCCCAAGTATACAATATTGATAGTAAACTGCCTAACTATACATTGAGCAAACATTCTCAATGGTAAACCACTTAAGTTGCATTACACTGAATATACATCATAATGCCATAGAACACACAATAGGCACACGATCCCAACGGTAACTTGCCACAAAAGCATCGAGAACCTCCTTTTTAATGGATGTATCCTACAATCTTTATCATTCAACATAAAGAAAAAAGGGTCGATAAACAATTCGACTCCCCCGTGGATGCAACCGCTTATCCAAATGCTCAACCTACAATTGGCAGATGACTCTTCCTCCTCTGTGGTAAGCAAATATGTGACCGTGGCCGGCTAAGTGAAACGATCCTGACTCGACCTTCGAAAACCGGCATCGAATACGACACTCATATTCCAATGTCGCAGATCCAAACATCGAATCTGGTTCGTCGGAGCTTATAACACATCAAGTACAATGTAGCGGAAGAAAATGAATAATACATATTATATACAACATTTGATACAATATTCAGATACAATGATACAACTGAATATCAACACTATCAGAGATACAAGACATATAGCGGCGGAAAAGAATATCTTCACTAGAATACATCTCCAAAATGCAACTGCAATACCATCTCTAAGCTAAAGATAGCTCGAACAACCATCAAGTTGCACCAAGCTAAGCAAGGTCAGCCCTGAAAGCTGAAGTGTAGAAAATGCGATCCACAAATCCAAAAGGCTTCGAAGGTTATCGAATCAATTCCTACTATTCGACTATCTGAAAAACCCAACTCTAGACTGCCCATGTGGAAAATTGTGGGCACCTAGAGTTTAGGAAAGGAACAATAAACTCCAGGTCGGTCATGGGACTGGTGTGAGTAACAAAAACATTTTTTATCTTTAAAAACAAACAAAAGAATTTAAAACATTGATAACCGCAATGCTTTTTGGAAAATGAAACTACCGTAAGGCCTCCCACCGCACACACAATGCAAGCGCAAACTTGGAGGAGATTTCTCCTTATGATAGTCAAATATGCTTAATACGAAGAAACTCTTTTGATATTATTATTAGTGCATAGTGTGGAAAACATTTCGAAAGCATAATATTAATCTTAACCAGTATAGACATTTCGTACTTTGCCTACTATAGCTACCATCTAAACAGTGGTGACGACCATAAGTAAATGGCAGGTTATACAACTAAAACCGTACTGGGCGCGTATTGTTTTGTTTGGATTTTCCAACAAATGGTCAGGCAAAGGAACTTCCCATATAAAATGGAACTCCTCTGGACGGACATACCCGAGAACCTAACCGGATCTCTTCTACACAAGGTCGGGTTACCTCTGTAACTAGGTATCAACTGACACGAGCATGCCATCCCCCGGTCGTTACCGACCTTTATCCGAGGGCCCTTAATCCAACAACCACACAGTAAATTATTTGGGCTCCATACCATGATACCAGCTTTCAAAAATCAACATAAGTAAATATCTGGGCTCCATAGCATGATATCACTTTTTATCCAGAAGGAAAAGGTCATACCCTCAGGAGGAGCTACCCCTAAATAACCTTGCTGCCACGTTTCCTGTTTCGATCATTACCGGGTTGTGAGGCTCAACGAAGTCTCGTCCACAAAGCTACACTTTTCACAAAGTCATGCTTTGATCACAAATGATCATCAACACACAGCAGCACTTAGCATGCCACACTACCAAATTGGGAATGTATCACTAGTAACCATCAACTACTTAACCTCTGAGCTCGTACGTCTCAGAGAAGGGTGCTAAGCTAAGAGAAAAAATATCCGCCACCAATAGAAATGTATTTGAAAGAAACCAGTTTTACATCTAAAAGTGTAATGTCAGACACACATCCATACAAGTCTGTTCCGGGTTCGAACAGAACCGAAGGCACTTCCGAAGAAGCCCTTGCAAATCCGAGAATTCACAATCCCGATCCGACTTTCCATCACTTAGGAAATCTCCATACCGACGCGACTCAGTGCAGAGACAATCGACGGGTTATCCTTTCATTTTCGAAAATACCCGGTGTTCACCACTGGTCTTCAAATGCTATCCATTTCGACGTATCATTATTCAGAATGGGTTATATGACACAAAGTCCTCTCCCGGCTAAACCGAATAATGAGCGTAATATTTAAAAACATATGGATATGGGATTTCAGTTAAGTCACAACTTAAAATCCAAAAACCTTTCTTTCAAATGGTTTAAACAAATTACCATTTCAAATCTTTTTAAATAAAAGATTCATTTCACAAAGTTCACCCAGTTCACAAAGATCCACTTATGGATTTCAAAACAATTTCCATTTTGAATTGGATTAACTATCCAATCTTTCATTTTAAGATTCAGTTCATAACTTTTAAATCCTTTCCAATTCAAATCTTGTATTTAAAGAACACGCCATTTAAAATCCTCTTTGATTTCAAAACAAGATTTAATAATCTTTCACACAGTTTAACTCATAGTTTTCCAAACTATTTACAATTTCATTTCAAACTTGAAATCTTTCGATACAAATTGGGAATCCTTTCTTTTTATGAAAGCTATAACTATTTGAAACAAATAGTTTTCGTTTTGGAAAAACACTGGTTACAATTTACATAAGTTAAAGCCATTCAAGCATAAAACTTGGATTTAAATTTAAATTTCCAAAACCATACTTTTAAATGGTTAAAAAACCCATATAAATTATAACTTGTATAATCCTTTTAGACCATAATTTTCTAATCACTGAATTCAATTTCAAATATTGAATTCAAATTTAAATCAAGTTATTTAAATTTCAAGTTTTATTAAGTTATTTAAAATAACTTTTATTTTTGAAAACTCATTTTCAAAAGCTTTCAATTCCAATTCCAAAACTATTTTGGATTCAAGAATTCAATCTTCAAAATTGTTAAAAATCTATGACTTGGCCGATTTCCTCATGCAATCCATATTTGTGTGTGTATGGTGTAGTCCAGGGGTTTTACCCAATAGTGCAACATTATTCAATCATCACATTACATATTTAAGCACATCGATATTGGTAAGCGGTATAATCTATAACGCTTATCGTTCACTCACATATTCACAGATAAATAATATAAATTTATCATAGATAAATAAATTACATTCATCACAGATCACACATTTCATAGCAAGGCATGGCATATCAAAAATACCAGACAGTTCGACGATCAGTAGAATACAAAACATCCATAAGTGAACTCAATTAATTATCAGATTAGTTAAATCAAATGGGTCATCAATCATGGCTAATTAGCATTAATTAATTTCAAATCATTTGATTAATTGTCCCTTACTCATTTATTAATTAAATTAACCTTTAATTATTCAATTATCCTTTAATTAATTCACTTAACTTATTAAACATCTTTAATTTAACCATCTTTGTAATTAATTGTCATTAACAATTCTTAATTACAAATAATTAGACACTTAATTATAAATTTACCAATTAATTAATTACAAAGTAATAAACCCCTAATTAATTACGATTATAAATAAATAAACAATTCTTTACTTACCATTAAATTTAATCATTCTTAATTACTTTCCAAAATAATTAATTAAAAATAAAATTATCTTAATTAACATTTTAAAACTTTATTAAACCTTGATAACAAATTATTACGAATTTAGAAACTTTAATGTTAATTTACTTTAACACTTATTTTAAATTATCTACTTAATTAAAGTATTAATTGGGTTTTAAAACATTCTAAACTAAAATAATTAAACTTGTAATAAGGTCATAACTTAACATTATCAATCTCTAATTAAGTCGACCATACTTAAAATTGTTTTAAAGAAAAAAATTCTTAACCCACTTTCCATTTTGCTACAGATTTGGGAATCAAACCCGAGCCATATTTCCGTTTACTCGAGTAAATACTCGAGTTCTCCCACAACTTCTCCGAGTTAAATTCTGTTTGAATCTTTAATCACTTTATAAAATACTTTAACAATTTAAAGTTATTAAAACATTTCATTTTTTTATGAAACTTATTAAAAAAACTGGAATTCAAATTTTTTTGAAATCAGATTTTTAAACTTGTTTTTCAAACCTTTATTTTAAAACTTGCTTTGCACTTTTAAATTCAGTTTAAGTTTAAAACCCGAACACTGTCAGGTTTTAAACAAAACCTGTAACAAAAAATTTACTCGAGCCCTTATATCAAAACCCCGAGCCAAATTACCCCTGTGCTTCGAGAAATCTATGAAACAACTCGAGTAAATACACGAGTACAAGTCCTTGCTTCCACCCAACTACATGATTTCCAGAATTTATTCACCATGCAAATGCACATCTCCGCCGTCCCCTCCTATCGACGCTGCGTCGTCGAATATGTCGACAACCATCCACAAACCTCTCCCCGACCATCAAAACCACGTTGTCACCTCGAAATCAAAATTTGAGTTATAACCCAACCTAGAAACGTGAACTGGAACCACCATCAAACCTGTCAATGCCTCGTTCTCACAAGCACGACCACCAGAGCTCCTGAAATTCCAGCCATCACTTCGTCAACGCGACCTCTAACTTCCCCTTGAATCACGTCACACTCAATCCACAACGAAACAAAGTTCCTCGCCTCAACAAAACTAGGTTTACAAATTTCAAAAGCTCGCCGCCGTCGCCTCGATGATCGAGTGCACCTCCAACCATTTTTCCCAACAGCGTCGTAGACTCCTCCACCTCCACGTGAAACCTCGACTTCTCTAGTTCCTCTGACCGCCAAAATTTGATCGAAACCCATTTTTCGTTCATCTTCGAACTGCTCTTAAACCCCCATCTAAAAATTACGATTCTTGCTTTAAAAATCATGTTTTAGTGTATGAACTCAGTTTACATACTTGAAATAAAAAATTAAAATGTTTGAATCTAGACCAAGTTAAGGTTTTGCTCAGTTTTCTTGAGTTTTAGAGGCATTTACAAGTTGTTTTAACTTAAATAAATTTTTAAAGCTTAATTCGTGAACAAACAAACAATCTTTGTTTGTATTTTAAATTCTAATAGTTACTAGATTAAGAGATAGAAATTTATATACAAATCTGGGTTTAGAAAGAATTGTAAAAAGAAACAGACGTTACATATATTCAAGTGCATGCATACATTCACATATAAACACATAAACCAATTTCTATATACACAACATAAACATTTTCCAGATATATATACATATATGCAACCAATTCAATTCTTGAAATAAATAATAAAATAAAAAGAATGTTACTCACCGGCTATTTGAGAAGATGAACAGAGCTTCTTTTATTTGAAACAGGCTCGCTGAAACTTCTTCTTTGATCTCTGGCTTGGGTTGATTTGTATTATTGTTTAAGTTGAATTTTGTTTAAGTTTGAATGATATTTACTTCAGGTTTACAAAGTTTGGAATGAATGAAACTGAGATGAAGATGTTGATATATAGGAAAGAAGTTTTACAGGGTGTTACATGTTTGTACAGGGTGATTATCATTTGGTTTTGTACAAATTATCAGATGTTTTTTATCTTTTGTTAACTAGCCGATTTTTTTTCTTTAGATTTGACTAAAGATATTTTTGAAATGGAGGCTATTTCGGCTGATATAAACTTATTTTGTGTACTAAGGATTCAAGCATTAATTATCATTGTCTTGTTTCACGTTTCATACTTGTTTACAAAATATTGTCTTCCTTTGCAAGCTTACATAAATCATATCATTTGATCTTTTATTTGTATGCAGATATTTTTCTTTTTCCTTACTTACATTCTTTTGTTTTATCTACTTCTTGCATACACTTGTCTTTATTTCTATTTCTAGTCTAAATACTTATTTTTATTTCTTTGTTTTAAAGTTTCAATTATCAAACATTTTCTAAGTCATTTATTTAAATTTTAATTCAAATTAAATATTCAAATTCAAATTCCAAAGTCAAACCTAAATTTACTCATATATATATATTTCAAATTCAAAATAATTCCAAATTTTATTCTAATATTCAAATGACTATTAATTGAAATTTAATTTCAAAATTGAGATCGTTACACTACAGTAGCAATAAAAGCATA
Source organism: Allium cepa (assembly GCA_030765085.1). NCBI lineage: Eukaryota > Viridiplantae > Streptophyta > Magnoliopsida > Asparagales > Amaryllidaceae > Allium > Allium cepa. The sequence continues at coordinate 217,777,310 of CM060942.1, read as the reverse complement.
TAGTTATGATATAATAACATGCTATGTTTACTGTCATGTTATACACCATCATCAAGTATGAAACTAGGTACGTCACCAAATGTGAAACAATTTTAGCATGTTACCAGCTCCATGCAGTTACATGAACTCCGTAATGTCAAGAAAATGGGAACAAGTTTCCTCGATCCATCCTACTTAGCCTACACTAAGTCTATGCTCAGCCCGAGTTGTCTACAGGCCTTTAATAACCTGAATAGTCATGTTGGCCGATAGCATTCATGTACCCTATTTGTTTTCTAGTGACAACAAAATGAGTCGACTGAACAACAATTTTAGGCGACTGGAATGAATTTCAATTGGTTGTATCCTCTAGTCAATAGACTGTTCGACACTAAAAATGAACTGTTTACGTGGAGGTTGGACTTGTCTTTTACTTAGGGTTTTACAACGCAATTTCAGTCGATCCACCGTATTTCCAGTTAGTTGGATTCGCAGATACCAAGTTTTTCTAGCTTAATTATCTTTTGATCAAGTTTTAATTACTTATATTTAGTTTATTTATTCAAACTTTACATATAACTTTGAATGCTAATGATCGTCATTTTGAATAGTTATCTGTACCTAATTCCAACTTTCATCATATCCAACCTTTTATACATTTAATCCCATAACTCTACGTAACTATTCAATGGTCCATCTAGGTATTCAGTTCAATTCGAAGTTGATAGAATCTCATTTAGGTGATTTTAAGAGATGTTACATATATTCATTTTTATCAATTTAAGTATATTATGTGTGTGTGTATATATATATATATACACATACATACATATATATATATATATATATCGGATCTGCGTGTTTTAAAGGTGAATTCTAACCAAATTTCAAACGACACAATATAATGAATTTAAGATTTTTGAAGAATGTCAATGATTTTATACCTTCGGATTTAAAGAACTTCAAATGTAAATAAGGTCATCATTTTTCAGATGTTGAATAACTTTGTCCAAATGACCAATTTGAATGGACGGCCATACGTACATTCTGAATTTTTAAATCAAACTTTACAATTTATTTACTATTAAATGAGAAAAATAATTTAAGATATCTTTTCATTTTGACTAAATATGATTATCGACCATGTGTCCAAAGTATTTAGTTTATATATTGAAAATAACTCATTTGAATCAACATTCCTACGTAAATTTTGAATGCCAATGGTCCAACCATACAAGTACCTCACGTTACATGGAATCTACATTTATGTACGTGTGTGTGATATCGAATATTATTTAGAATAATACAAAGTTTATGAAATTACTGTTTGAATAAATTAATTAATTAATTATATAAAACTAACTTGACTTATAGGTTGAAAAATGAATAAATTGTTCAGTGTCAAAAAACTAGAACACTAGTTATCACCAACTCAATAAAGTATCAAAATGGATTACTATATAACTATAGAAAGAATAAAAGAATAGTAAAAACCAAAATGACAAACTTTCAATTCAACTACTGTGCCTATGATGCAATGGCCTCAGGAATATATCAAGCATCACTAAGGTGTAGAGAACTTCCTACGCCTTATCAACGTCACTTAATTTTATATTTAGTAAAACATATGGAATGCGTTTGGCGTAGCTAATTCACAACTGGTTTTCCACTTAATAAACCAACAAGTATGTGCTAAGCTCTCGCTATGGTGTATTCCTTGTCCTTAGCGATGTCATAGCTTCACATATACAAACTAGTACGAACCCGTTCTACGCACACGGTGTTTACCCGTATTCTTTTTTTAAGTTGTTTAAACATGGATCTTGCAGTTGATGGATGATGGTATAAATATTTTTATCATATCATAATAGTCTCTTATGCGCAAATTTACATTGAAAAATAGGTACCACCTTCCGCTGCATATATAATCCGATAGAAGATTAATTTTGATGTTATGCTCATTATTCATCTTTATAGACTATGCAATTGATAAACTGTGAAATAGTTGAAAACATTTCCAAATATTTGATATCTAGTAGAAAAGATTTTAGGATTGCCACTAAAAATTTCAAAGCTAAGCAGGATAACTTAACATACCAATCCGTATGTGCAGATTTTTTATTCAAAGTTCTACCATGCATCAATCTTTAAAAATTAACTAAATGATGATACGACTAAATAAATTCAAATGGATTAATAAAATTTGTGGTACTTTGACATAAAGTTTATTTGGATATAATTAGGTTATATTAATGTTGAACAATTTTGGTAAATTATTCTATTATGAGATAACAAAGTAAAGTCTGGACAAAGAGAACAATAAGTCATAGAAAATACTAATGAACCCATAATTGATGGGATCGACATGCATGAGCTCATGCAAGTAAACGTGCAAGATGAACTCCAATGTCAATGCTATAAATTTTCTCATATGTATTTCAGCATAAAAAAGTACAATCCAGTAACATATATGAAAAATGCAAGACAACGGTACTATGACAGAGTTTCCACTCCAGTATAAGCATATTATGTTATATAAAGTAAGCAGAGTTAAGCTTTTTAAAAGGGACAATCAAAGCTAATAAAGCAAAAAAAATCACCATGGACAACAGTAAAATTTCCTTTTACTGCACCAGGCGCATAAAATGACTTCCATTCTCATTAAAATTATAATAACCATACAAATGATGCATTACTAAATCAAACTTTTATCGAACAACAATTTTCAAGCATTAAATATGTTAGTACCTAAATAAAATAATCCGATAACAATATTTGTTGCACCTCAAGTTGCAACTATATAGCATTACTTCCATGCCTTGTTAGAGCTCTTGCATCAAGAGTAACAACGACATTTTTTGCTTTTAGCTTAGTCTGCCTTTGCAATAGTAACACTTCAGCAATCCTTCAGTAAAGGCAACATGTTTTTCTCTTTTTGAGAGTTCAAGTGATATTAAAGATAAATATGAATTTATTTTTAGTATTCACCATGGCCTTAAAAAAAATAGAAAATAACCATGTAAATTTTGCTTACAAATGAAATCAAATATTTGTATGATAAAAGTTATCATCTCATTTTGTTATATTCACACCAAAAGATTGTCACATTTATTGACATTAAAGTAATTAAAAGAACCAATTCAAGGAAATCTACTCACAACATTATGGCAGTTATCCCCAACAAACTCCTTTTGTGATATGAAAAATAAAAGTAAAAAGAATAACTCAATTAAGTAAATGAAAGTAAAGAGCATTCCTCATATCAAAAGTAAGCATGGATTCAGTGGATATGGTTTCCATATGGACTCAAAATACATATTACAATGATAAGGTTATTTCTCAATCTTTTATATTAAAAACCTTGCAGTTTTCCATTTTTCAGTGCACCACATAATAAAATTATAAATAGGATTTCTTCTTTTATTTTCACAAATATGGAAAGCACTAAACTACAATTTATAAGAAATAAAAAAACCTGTTGTTATTATATAAACCAAGCAAATGAATAATTTACCTCAACATTCTACAAGGATTTCACATTTAAACCTACTAATAACCATAAACCAAGAATTTTTTCCTAAACCTTTAGTTTTGGGATTTCCTAAATTTGATTCATAGCCCTTCATTTTACATGGCATCTTGAATTAACTATGCATTAGAAGAAATAAACGCGCTGATTAGAAATGCTCAGGTATGCATATAATTTTCAAGATTTCATTTTTTGTTATCCTTTTAATTTTCAAATACACTTTAAGTGAAACATAACTTCTTAATGGTGTTCTGTATTTTTCACTCATTTTTCTAGGTATAGTGTTTTTTCAGTATTAGTTGACTTCGGAGTTGAGAATATCCATTTCAAAGGTATAACAGATAGAAACAAACTCATATTAGTACCTAAAAAGCATAATGACAACTAATATATGTGGAATAATCAAATATACATTGAGAAGAATAGATTTTATTATAGAAGCTTAATGGAAATTAATATATGTGGAATAATGAACTACACATTGATAAGAATTTTTTTTTTCATTGTTGATTATCAAACTGAAATTAGAAGCAAAGAATAGTTTGAAGAATATGCCGAGAAAGGAAATATATGATCTAAAATAAATGTTAATTGATAAATTGAACCCATTAAGGCATATTCACTGTGCTACTTAAATTACATTTCCATTTTACATTTACAAATTACATAGCAAATGGTCCTATTATTATTGAAGTCATTATGCCACTGCTATATACATTTAAGCATAATAATTGAAAAACGTAAATAAAAGCAATACATAACTTGAATAAGATGAACGATTCTTGTCGTTCACTGATTTATTTATAGAAATGGAATTTATTGAATAATAATTAATGAATAATATTTAAAAGCTAATGGAAACTAATATATGTGGAAAAATCAACTACACATTGAGAAGAATAGTTTTGGCTAATGGCAACATATATGTGTGGAAAAAGCAACTATACATTGCGAAGAACAGTTTTTTTTTTCATAGTTGGTTATTCAGTTGAAATTAAAAGTTAAGCATAGAATATGTCATGAAATGAAATATTCAATCTAAAATAAATGCTATTTGATGAGTTGAATTCATAAGGGTATATTCTACATAATTTCATTTTACGTTTGCAAATTACATAGCAAATGGACCCGTTATAATTGAAGTCTTTGTCACGTTAAAATATAATAATTGAACAGCGTAAATAAAAACAATGTATAAGTTGAATAAGATGTATAATTCTTGTTGTCCGCACTTTGTTTAAATATATGCGGAAAAATCAACTACACATCGAGAAGAATAATTATTTTTCTCACCACTGATTATTGCAATGATATTAAAAGCTAAGTATAGTATGGAGAATATGCCATGAAAGGAAATATTCAATCTAAAATAAATGCTAATGGATGAACTGAATCCATCAAGGTATTTGGCCTGTGCTATATAAATTATATTTTCCTGTTATATTTGCAAATTACATAGAAAATGAACCAATTATAATTGAAGTCTTTATGCCATTGCTATTTATATATAAGTAAAATAATTAAACAGCGTAAATAAAGATAATATAGAACTTGAATAAGATGAACGATTCTTGTTATCCACTCCTGGTTTAGATAGTAGAAGTTGATTTTATTGAGTAGTAAATTAACCAATGATGACAAACTTACCTCATTCCAAATGAAAACACACATCAGTTTCTAACAAACCCATATAAAATTGTAAACCATGTTATTTTTACAGATCCTGAAATGCGCTAGTAAGTTGGATGTTTATGTAAAAATCAAAGTTATCAATAGAAAACAAACTAACAGACAATATGAAGAGGGAATGAGCCTTGGAGAATCAGGATAATGCAATTAATAGTGGAGGAGCTTATGATGCATAAATCGATATGCAAACATGATGTGCACAATTAAGAGCAGCTGATATGAGGATGATTTCATCTGTTTAGATTCAAACCAATATTAGTTAGGGTTTTCGATGAAGTTTATGTGGAGGTTAGTGAAACAAATTTAAGCAGTTTTTAGGGATGTAATTCCTTTTTGTTTGATACATGGTGGTTGTAGGTATTCATTTCAAAAATTATAAGGAAAAGGAAAGAGTTGATAATGAATCAGGCTTATAGAAGAGAATATAATGGATTAATGAATGACATGATGGTAATGTGTACCTGAAAATAAGATGGTGCGGAGAAGAAAGAAGGAGAAGGGATGGACATTTATAGGGACTATTAGTGGATGTGTAATAGAGACAGCACGTGAAAATAAACTGGCAATCATAAAACAATGAAATTAATAAATCTTTTGTAGAAATGAGGGATAAAATAGACATAAAAATAATGATTATAAACATCAATCCTGGGATGATTTCTAGCTTCTACACTCTTAGACATAAACAACACAATATAAGCATCAAATTATATAGGATGGAGTATTACCTTAATTATAAGGGTGAGAGAAAGAAAAGGAAAAGGTAACCTGGGTTAAAGTGCAAATCTTTGCACCTGGATACCTTTCGCTCAACTTGATCTTTTAGTTGATGAAAAACTATGTAGTATCTATCTAGCCCAAAAAATTAAACTAACTCAAAAGATTTTTAAGTTTATGTTCCTGTGACATAGGATGATAAATGTAAAAGCTCAATTGAAGTAATTGCTTTAATCTAACATCAGTACACAAAGTATAATTATTGAAATATAATAGTATAATTAAACAGAATAAAAACCTCAAAGTTTATAGTAAAAGACATAGAATAATGAGATGGAAAAAACTGCTCATTCACCTGAAGATTAGGAATAGAACAATCGGATGTCTAAATTTGGCAAATTCTTATTTAAGTAAAGTATAAAGGAGCCAAACATTTAGAATCCTTGAAAAATGTTTACGGTTTTTATCTAATAAATTCACAAATACTTAGCAAGAATACCAATGCTTTAATATAGAATAGGAACAGGTTGAATTTGTTCGGATTCATCATTTAAGAACTTAGTATGAATACTGCAAAATATCAATATATAATTACCTGGACATAAAAATTATAATCCAGAATTTATATTATCGAAGTAAACTTTTAGCAACCAACATTCTGCTGTAAGTGACTAAATTTACATTTGAAAGGTTTTAGTGCAAGGCCATTAAATGTTGTTATTGTGATGGATAATTCAAATACAAAAGGTATGAAATTTATTGCTTTTAAAACACATGAGACATAACCAAAAGGAGTGATAAACCATACACTTATGCATTGATTCAGTCAGTGGATAATAAATGATTCTGTTATTATGTTCATAATGTTCCTTTTGTTGATATAAAGTAATTAGACTACGTACATATATGGTTTATAGTAATTAGACTACGTACATCGCAGGATAATAAATTCAGACCAATATGTGGTTCATTTACTTCAATTTATAAGAGACTCACCACCCAATGGGAACATGAAGAATCAGTATATGAGATTGTCTCACATCAATTCTTTTAACAATTACAATCAAGATATAATAGCTGAAAAAATATTGAATGTGTTATAAAATGAAACATGTTTTAATTAGAAAAATGACTATTTGCAACTTGATTACTTATTTACATATATGGCGTAGGAGACGTCTGATACAAATTATATTCTAACCAATGACTATCCAGATGTTTTTAAACATTGTGTTTTAGATGACAACGATTGAATCCAAATGTCCATGAATGTGGTTTTTGCAGTTCATTTTCCACATGAGGGAAGACTGCAGCAACCTTAAGTTCTAATGTTTGACCTTTTCACTTTTATTTGTACCCTGAGTTAACTACCTATGCTTAAGTTTGTTTATATACCTTTCATCACCACTTTTAGTTTAGATATAAAGAAATTTATCATAAACTCAATAGTAAGTTAAGCAATAATAACATTGTTCATGCTTAGGGGACTTTCAAGTGGTCAACAAATTTTGTTCAAGAAAACCATTGAGTCAAAAACTTGATAAAAGATGCAGTAATTGGGTTTTTTGGGAGAAGACCATCTCAAATCTACATAAGCATACAAGTTATTGTATTATTGTTTATTACCATGAATAAGCTCTTTATATTGAGCTTTTGTTTTTAAAACAAAGAATCAGCATATGAGTTGCACATATGCATTCGGTCTATTCAAAAGTTAATGGGAAATATTGTACTAATACCATTAATAAACAACTATTAGAAACAAACACCATGTACTCTTAGTAGTAGTATTAATAAGATTCGAGAAGTTTGCGAATATACAAAATAGAAACAAAAAAAATTAATTTTCAATGAGGACTCAACCAACCATTTACATTTTTATTAGACTCATTAATGGTTATTTTAAGCTGCATCAAGTTCAAGGTGATTAGGCTTTTCCTTTGGAGTTTATAAAGATACTTCCCTTAGTGTTAAACATAGACAATATTATTGTTCGTATTTTAATTCGAATAAATTTTCTACCATCGTTAAAAGTAAACACAAAACATTATTTCATGTTCAAGCTATCCTGAAAATGTAAGTGTAAGAGATAGGTTCCAGAGTTCCAGAAATAATAAACATTTTAACGATTATGAGAAAATTAATAGAATAGTTCAAATTTAATATAATAATGTTACCTTTATCTTTATGTTTCCCTTCATGCATCTTTTCCTTCCATGGATGCAAACATGAGTTCTCACACAAGTTGAACCATCACCATACTGAGACAAAATAAGAAGTTACAAAAATACAGTAGTTAAGGTTAAAAATTGTAATGAAATAGAAAAGGAGTAAAGGAAAGGAAGGATAAAAAAGCTTTAAACTTCCATTACTCATAAATAAATTTTTATTTGTTTACAAAGTGATTGCATAAAAGTCAGTGATATTGCACTTATTGTAAGTTAATTATTCAAAAATTAAAGGGAAAATACATAACCTAGATAAATTGAAACTGTACCTAAAGTAAGTTCTAAAACTTAAGCAACGTCCCAAACCCGCTGGATCTAAATTCAGACAGAGATCCCAAAGTACAAATCTCAACGATGTTAATGAATCCTCATCGAAAGCATCCAATATACCTTTACCACAACAGCCTTCTACACTGGTACTGCCTTTTTCACTAAAGCTTCCTTCACTGTTGTAGCAATATTTGGCGGAGCAGCCCTTTTAGCAGTAGCCAATACTTTTTTCTTCGATGGGGTATCTTTTGCACTCTTCTTTGCCACCTTAAGTGCAGGTGCCTGTCCTTTGGCTTAGGAGCGACCTTCTTAGTCTTCATTGCAGCAACATACTTCTTAGTTGGGGCAATAGTCTTCTTTCTGGACCAGCAGCTTTAGTTCTTTATAAATTACTTGTAAATATGCATAAATTGAGGGAGAAAATACGTTTGAAAATATGTATGTGAGGTAAGGGAACAAAGTAGGCATTATTTTGAACAATGTCAGAAGATTGGTAAGCATCAATGAAGCCAAAACAATGATATAAGCAGCAAACAAAAATTGAATGTGAGAAAAATGAAATCATACTTAAAAAGATTATTAAGCTACCCGCCAGCTGATGTAGGGCATTTCATTAACCAAGGAATATATACTTTGTGAATCAGAATCCATTCATATGAATTATGAAGCAAATAAAACTAATGCTTGTAGTTGAATATAGCATAAAAGTGAAAAGCCAAAGTATGAATAGCCTTTTGCTCTATTTATTGATAATGTTTTCATGTTTATGCTCCATATTTTATCAATAATGAATACCAAAACTTATGGGGTTCAGAGTTTATTAAGCTTATCAATAAAATGCTTGAATATTGGTTCTGTGATGAGTCTATTTTTCATATTGAAAAATAAAATAAAAAAATCGATAAACATCGAAAAACTATTTAGTACAAACAAAAATCTTTGGCGTACACGGGAAAAAAACAAAACACTATAAAGCAAAGGTCAATACCTCAAAATCTAATATTTGGTGTTAGAACTGTCAAGTTCGCTATTAACTTTATGAACAATTCAACGTAACCTCTATTTATGATGACTAACATTCCATTATTTGAAACTGATATATGTAAATGCTCAGGTCCTAAGTTAAAGCTATTGTTTTCTAAAAATTGCATTTATAGGTAACTAACTCCTATCAACAAATGACTTCTTGGGGTATAAACTATTACACAAAACATAAATTGAAAATGAATTTGCCATGATTAAATTACTTGTAACGGTTGGTAACTAATTGCATGTTCAGATAAAAGAATTTCGAAAAAGTACTTTATTGAATTGATAAATAACACTCACTTAACCCTATATAAATAAATAAACAAAAATGTGAATTGACCAAAAGGAAATAACCGTACATTTAATACATGTAAGCAACAGAGCATATTATTCAACACCGTTAACTTGTCCATTAATCCGTGTATTGCACCAAAACATAAATAATATCTGATTAAACTACTTATTTATCGAACTTGTCCTCCCTTTATGAGGCATCATTCCTAGCCATTAATTTACTATTCATTGATAAAATAATGAATGGTTGATCAATTTTCTGAGGGTGAAAATTGATGCATATAAAGGAAAAAAACTATATGGTCGTTTTTGACCATTTATAATATATTGACATGTATAACGAAAAGTACCCCTTTCGTGTACAAGCTTGAAATGATTTCGTCAAATTAAAGGTAAAATATATTAAACTTCACAAATTAAGAAAGCTTATATAATCGAGAAGCGTGTATGCAAATTTGGCATTTTGTACGAATAGTACATTCTGCACTGTGTATGCAAACTTGGCATTTTGTAGTATATTCTGCACTTTTCAACTAACAATCATGATTAAAGATCGAAAGTAAATATTTTACGATATGTTTTCTGTGATATATCAAGTGAGATTGTGCAATATATATACATACTCTTTCATGGAAATTACTCTAAACAAATTGAAAATTGCATATTGCAAAGTTCCCAAAGTCCACATGGAGGTTGATCAATGCAAAAATTGCGTAGGTTGAACAAATAATGTTTGCTGACAATTACCACATAATTATTAAAAGTACCATTGCACAGAAATCACATACGAAAAAATCAAGTAAATGGAGTACAAACATCACTTAGGGAATGTAAGTTTACCTAATACCTACAGCAGCCGCGATACCCGATGTCGATATGCTGTTCATTTGTCGTCGGCAGCAGCACGAAGACAGATCGTCCTACCTGTTCTAAATATCGTCGAGCCGTGGTTTTCCGCATAGTTAGAAAATCGAGGGACGACGGTAAATTGAGTGTAATAAAAGATATTTAGGGCATAGTGTGACGCTCCACCTCTATACCCACGCTAGCCAAGGACACTACAGGGCAATGCCGTCAACTAACACGGAGAATAAGGCTGGTTAGGAGCGACCATCTATAGCCTTGCTCTAATTATCTATTGAATACATCGACAATACACCAGGTCGACATACCCAATGAATACTTAAAACAAAACCATAGGTGTTTGGATCTATCAGAATAGAATATAACAACTCAAATGTAATATACATCATAGAACAGTAGATCATCATATACACATACACTGATACATAACAGAGTATACAAAATAATACATGTCAAGTGGTATAGCAAACCACAATATACAGACGAGTTCCAGATGAATACATATATCAGAGTTACTACAAAATAGGACTACACAAAAAGCTATGACAAAAAGAAGCTAGCGGAGTAGTCCATGCGGAAGCAAAATAGGCTAAGTCCAAAAGCACCTAACCTGAAACATCTCGGTCTGACCCGAGTATAGAATACATGGGTCAGTCTAGCTAAACAAATCAGTTAGATAAACTGAACAACAATAAACCTGTAAGGTTACAAAGCATAACAAATATATCTAAAGGAGATAACACAATCATCTAACAAAAGATGAATCATATAGAACAAGCCTCATATCATCGGCAACATACAGAAACAAAGGATAAGAATATCCCAAAGCAAGTCAAAAAGGCAAATAAAATACCAATAGGGTACACAAGTTCCGCAAGGTAAACGCTATATATCATGCGGCTCAAAAAGACCAACACCGAAGGGCGATACCTAGGGAATATACATATAAATGAAACATCAGAAAAATTGCTCGAGCTCAGTACTGTACAAACAAGGATCCATGAGCCCGAAGACTCCAAACCCAATATCACCCATGCGGCTCATAACGACCAACATCGGAAGCGATACTAAAGGGCAACCCAATATCACCCATACGGCTCATAACGACCAACATCGGAAGCGATAATAAAGGGCAACAAACCCGAAGGCACAAACCCGAAGGCACATACCCGAAGGCAACAAACCGTAGTGGTGAAGGTCAGAGACCCAGTACTGGACACCACTAACTGGCGGAATGTGTCACAACTCTCAAAGAGGAATCCGAAAAGTGTTAACATATGTCCTATAACCACTCGTTCGCACTAAACGATTTACTATCCGTCAGCCACTTTCACACTCAAAGCAGTACAAAGTTCACTTCATATCATCGATAAACCAAACCCGAAGGTCAAAACAATCAATCGAATAGGTCGGGAATTAATCGGAAGGATAAACGCACAGATTCATGGTCCGTGTTTTGCCCAACCATTTAATCACCCTTCCACTTCGCTCGAAGTGCGAAAGTGTGTGTTTTAAATAGAATTTATAAATTGTAGAAACGAGCTTTTAAATATGATTTGAGTGATTATTTTATAAAAACCCTTGGATGCCGTCAAGAATAAGTTATCAAAGTCAAAGATGCAATAACAACTACTAAAAAGCAACTTGAATCGAAAAAATTTGGATAACCAATCAAAATATGCAAAAATAGGCAAAACAGGCAAAACATGAGCAGGTCGGTCGACCGGTTGCAGGGCTCGGTCGGCTGGCCAGATGCAGGAAATTAAAAAAACTCGACATGAGCAGGTCGGTCGACCGGCTACAGGGCTCGGTCGGCCGAACTGCATAAATTTGCAGTTTCTGCCCTTTTTTTCCAATGAATTGCAAGTTCTTCCAAAATGCGACCTTTCGAGCAATGGAGTTAAGGAGCCTTAGCCAATAGATACCCCAGCTCCATTAGCTCTCCGATTCGCAACCAAAAACATATTCAAACATCAAAGTTAGGATCTTTAAAGAATTGAATCCAACACTAAAAATTTGGATATTCTCCAATTCAATCCAAACCAAAAGCAAGAGCATAAGAACAAGGTGTTAGGAATTCATACCCAACATCTATGATATCAAAAGAGGTAGATGTGCGTTCAAAACTCACCTTTAATCTCACAAACAAAAAAGATGAAGGAGCTTAAACACAAGGAGAAGACCAACTAATCACTACTTCAACCCAACAAGCTTCAATCTAAGAACAAACAGGTATTTTCCTAAGTTAGGTTTAGGAAAACTTTCTGAAATTGAAGGAGAAAGAGTTGGAGAAGAAAAAGAGAGGCTTACCTATGGCTTCTCTATGATTTTGGAGCAAGAAATCAAGTTACAAAGGAGAAACTAGGGCTTGCAATTTCTATTTCCTCTTCCCTTCCACCATTTTCAGTTTTGCTTGAGAAATGAAAATGAAATGAAGAGAAGGGGTTGAGTTAGAGGGTTAATTAAGCTAGTGGGCTGAACCCAAACTCAAGCCCAAGTAGAAAAAGGGTCAAAATTTCACTTACTCCAAACATATCGAAGCTTATACTCAAAAAGATCGCAAACGCCATTTTGGAACCAATGGAGGTAGTTTCGAGCTCCAATTCGGCCATTTGCCAAAAAGCAACATTTCAGACCCAAATCCGACTAACGACGCTATATTTAAATTAAATATTTAAATATAAAATCGTTAAATATGCGGGTTGTTACATATCTCCCCTCCTTACAAAATTGCGTCCCCGCAATTCCTAGAGACGATATTTGTAACAACTACATACATATAACATCAAAACAAAAAAGGAAATAAGCTTGATATGAAAAGACATACTCATCGTTTACAAGCTAAGAAAGAAAACTCGGATAAGATCGCTCGATATACTCTCTGGTTTCCCAAGTACAGTCATTGGGATTAGTGGACCATTGAAGTTTAACGAGCGGCACGTCCTTGTTCCGAAGGTGTCGCACCTCCGTGTCAAGCACGCGAATAGGTTGTTGTACAATAGATAAGTCCGGTGAGATCTCAAGCTCTTGCAAATCAGGAGAAGCAATAACAGAATCCGACTCCCAAAGACACTTCCGAAGCTGCGAGACGTGAAACACGTCATGAATGCCAGATAAATGAGCTGGAAGTGAAACTCTATAAGCCACAGGGCCAATACGTTCAGTAATAGAAAATGGCCCTACATAACGAGGAGCCAATTTTCTAGTCGTACTGAAACGCATAACCCCTTTCAAAGGTGAAACACGAATAAAAACAAGATCGCCGATCGAGAACTCGAGAGGCTTCCTACGGTTATCCGTGTAGGATTTCTGGCGGCTCTACGCCTCTTTCATTCTCAACCGAATAAGATCAATTTTCTCGGAAGAATCATGAACAAAATCTGGACCAAGAATAAGCTTCTCACCAGATTCCAACCAACATGAAGGTGATCGACATGGCCTTCCATATAAGGCTTCGAAAGGAGCCATACCGATACTAGATTGAAAACTATTTTTGTAGGAGAATTCTACAAGAGGTAGATGATCATCCCAACTACCACCAAAATCAAAAATACAAATACGGAGAAGATCTTCCAAGATACGATTCACCCATTCAGTCTGTCCATCAGACTGCAGATGATAAGCTGTAGAAAAATGAAGCTTTGTTCCCAAAGCTTGCTGAAGACTCTTCCAAAAATGACTCGTGAATAAAGGATCACGATCACTCACAATAGAACTAGGAACACCGTGAAGTCTCACGATTTCATTGACATACAACTTAGCCAAATGCGAAGCTGTCCTATTAGACTTAATAGGGACAAATGAGCAGATTTGGTAAGGCGATCAACAATAACCAAAATGCTAGAATGGCCTAATCTCGAACGGGGTAGGCCGTCAATGAAATCCATAGATATCTGATCCCATTTCCACACTGGAATCTCAAGAGGCTGAAGAAGACCAGAAGGACGCTGATGCTCGGCCTTAAAACGCTGACAAGTTATGCAATTGCTCACATAACTCGCCACATCGCGCTTCATGCCTTCCCAATAATAAAGACGACGCATATCGGCATACATCTTACTACTACCGTGATGAATAGTATACTTAGAATGGTGACAGCCATCAAGAATGTCATGCCTAAGTGCAAGATCAGAAGGCACAAAACGACGGTTCTTCTTTCGAAGACACCCATGAGAATCAATGCTAAAATCCCGCAACGCCTCATCACAGGATCCAGACTCACAAAGCTTAATAAGATGCAACAAATCAGGATCACGCCGCTGAGCATCGGCAATACGATCCAACAAAATAGGTCGAGCTCCCAAACTAAATAATAGGATAGGAGAATCAGAAGATGAACCTCGATTTCGAATTTCATAAAAAGATAGAGTCTCAAGAACATCCCATTCGGCAAGCATCATGGAAACAACAGCCGAATGTTTGCGACTAAGCGCATCAGCGACACGATTACCCTTACTAGGGGTATACCGGATATCAAAGTCATAGGAGGCAAGAAACTCGAGACAACGCTGTTGTCTCATATTGAGTTCCTTCTGAGTGAACAAATACTTCAAGGATTTATGATCGGTATAGAGAATGAAGCGCTCGCCTAATAAATAATGTCGCCAAATCTTCAAGGCAAAGACAATGGCGGCAAGCTCAAGATCATGAGTGGCATAGCGAACTTCATTCGGACGCAGTTGCCTAGAAGCATAAGCAACTACCCGATCCTTCTGCATAAGAACAGCACCGAGACCACTGCCATAAGCATCGGTGTAGACAACAAGATCATGATTCCCTTCGGGAACCACAAGAATAGGAGCATTAGTGAGAAGTTCCTTCAATGTCAGAAAGGAAGCTTCACACTTGTCGGACCAATCAAAATGAATGCCTTTCCGAGTAAGGCAAGTAAGAGGAAGCACAACCCGGGAAAAATCCTTAATGAACCGACGGTAATAACCCGCCAATCTAATGAAACTATGAATCTCATGAACATTCTCGGGCCTCTTCCAAAACTGGATGGCTTCGATCTTTGAGGGATCGACAGAAATGCCATCGGAAGATACAACATGGCCTAAGAACTTAACCTTATTCTCCCAAAAGTGGCACTTGGAGAATTTGGCTCTAAGCTGATGACGACGAAGAGTATTCAAGACAATTCTCAAGTGATTAGCATGCTCGGCTTCAGACTTAGAATAAATAAGGATATCATCAATGAACACAAGAACGAACTTATCGAGATATTCCCGGAATACTCGATTCATTAGATCTACAAAGAAAGCAGGAGCGTTCGTCAAACCGAACGGCATAACGAGCCACTCAAAAGAACCATATCGAGTGCGGAAAGCTGTAAGAGGTATGCTATCCTCCGCGACTCGTAACTGATGAAAACCTGTGGCAAGGTCAAGTTGAGAAAAGACCTTAGCACCACTCAATAGATCGAACATATCATCGATCCTAGGCAATGGATACATATTCCTGATGGTTAACTCGTTAAGCTTGCGATAGTCAATGCAAAGCCTAAGAGTTCCATCAGACTTCTTCACGAAGACAACCGCGGACCCCCACGGAGAAAAACTGGACTGAATCAACCGCTTGGACTCGAGCTCTCAAAGCTGCTTCTTGAGTTCCTCATTTTCCTTTGAAGACATCCTCGTAGGAAGACGACTAACTGGCTGCGCGCCTGGAATGAGATCAATGCGGAACTCAATTGCCCGTTTAGGTGGCAAACCCGATAAAGGCTCAAAAACATCAGAAAAGTCACAAGCAATAGGAATACGAGATATATCATCATCATCTCGCGAATCAAGAGAATAAAAAGCCATTTCGGAATTATCCACATCCCGAAGAATAAGAGATGACTGAGTAGGCGAATCCGAATGTCGAAGATACAAAATTCTCTCCGAACAAATAATCCTGGCATCATATCTCACTAGCCAGTCCATTCCCAAAATCATATCAAATCCCAGACAAGAAATAACGTGCAGATTCGCACGAAAAGAAAAGCCACATAAAACAATCTCAACATCATCACAAAACAAACTAAGGGTCGCGGATCCCCCAATAAGATTCGCAATCCCCAATGATGTAACCAAACAAGAAACATCCAAAGATAAATCATCGACGAGCTTCTTCGATACGAAGGAATGTGAAGCACCCGTATCGAAAAGAACCCGAATACTATGATCACGAAATAAAATAGAACCTTCCAAAATAGATAGAGAGATACCTTTGGGTTGAGAAGGACCTTCAGAAGCCTTAGCAGCATAAAGCCTGCTAGACTTAGCACTAGCCGGAACAGTAGGGCAAGCTGAAACATGATGACCTTCCTTCATGCAATAAAGGCAGAAGAGAGGTTTAGGACAAGCTCGAATAATATGATCCGGAGAACCACAATTGAAACACTTTCGAACGAAAGGTGTTCCGGAAGACTGAGGCTGAGAACTAGGACCACCAGTCTTCTTCTTCTTAGAAGGATAAGGCCTGGACTTCTGAATTGGAAACGGCCTCTTGTTGTGGTTCTTGGAAACCTCAACATCAACATCACTATCACACTCCTTCTCGACGGTCTCGAGGTGAAGTGCCGAATCCACCAACTCCTCAAAAGAAAGCTTAAGTTGGAGCAACAAAGATTTCTTAAGATACTTCTTAAGACCAGAAACAAACTTCAAATTCTTCTTATAAGAAGTGCTGATGAATTCAAGACCATACTTAGATAAAGCCTCGAATGATGCAACATACTCAGAAACAGAAGATTTCCCTTGCTTCAACTCAAGAAAGCGACGGGTCAATAAAACTTTTTCAGATTCGGGAACGAACTTGAGTTCAAATCGCTCCCAAAACTGAGTCCAAGAAAGAGTAGACTCATCAATTTCGGCTACAAGAAGCTCATACCAATCAAGGGCACGCTCTTGTAATAAACTAGAAGTTACAAGAACTCTATCATGGTCAGAAAGATCCATGCGAGAGAAGATACGCTCGCACGTGCGAAACCAGGCTTGGACTTCAAGAACAGACTCGGAGCCTTTAAACGGCTTTCCTCCAAGATGAGCAAAATCACTGCACTGGCGTGCAAAAGCAGACTTGCGAGGTGGAGACATTCGAGGAAGAACTGGAGGCTGAGTGCTCCTAAACAATTCCATAAACTGATCAGCAGACATATAAACGCCATCCGGATGTGAGCCACTGGATTGCCCAGCATCTGAACGTCGTCCCCTGCCTCTTCCAGCCATACGCTGAAAGTAAGATAAGAACAAGATTATTCACAAGGTAGATATCGCAATATGGAATACTACGGAATAGAAATGCATTCCTAGACGTATTCCCAAACTCTATCTAACCTTGATGGAATTAAGAGACACGATAATTTAAAGATTTGTATCACTTGTACACTTTGATGTACCGTAATATGTGCATCTATTCTGTGTTTATCATATTTTGTCCTGAACTCAGCTCTGATACCACGCTATGACGCCCTACCTCTATACCCACGCTAGCCAAGGACACTACAGGGTAATGCCGTCAACTAACACGGAGAATAAGGCTGGTTAGGAGCGACCATCTATAGCCTTGCTCTAATTATCTATTGAATACATCGACAATACACCAGGTCGACATACCCAATGAATACTTAAAACAAAACCATAGGTGGTTGGATCTATCAGAACAGAATATAACAACTCAAATGTAATATACATCACAGAATAGTAGATCATCATATACACATACACTGATACATAACAGAGTATACAAAATAATACATGTCAAGTGGTATAGCAAACCACAATATACAGACGAGTTCCAGATGAATACATATATCAGAGTTACTACAAAATGGGACTACACAAAAAGCTATGACAAAAAGGAGCTAGCGGAGTAGTCCATGCGGAAGCAAAATAGGCTAAGTCCAAAAGCACCTAACCTGAAACATCTCAGTCTGACCCGAGTATAGAATACACTGGTCAGTCTAGCTAAACAAATCAGTTAGATAAACTGAACAACAATAAACCTGTAAGGTTACAAAGCATAACAAATATATCTAAAGGAGATAACACAATCATCTAACAAAAGATGAATCATATAGAACAAGCCTCATATCATCGGCAACATATAGAAACAAAGGATAAGAATATCACAAAGCAAGCCAAAAAGGTAAATAACAAATACCAATAGGGTACACAAGTTCTGCAAGGTAAACGCTACATATCATGCGGCTCAAAAAGACCAACACCGAAGGGCGATACCTAGGGAATATACATATGAATGAAACATCAGAAAAATTGCTCGAGCTCAGTACTGTTCAAGGATCCATGAGCCCGAAGACTCCAAACCCAATATCACCCATGCGGCTCATAATGACTAACATCGGAAGCGATACTAAAGGGCAACCCAATATCACCCATGCGGCTCATGACGACCAACATCGGAAGCGATATTAAAGGGCAACAAACCCGAAGGCACAAACCCGAAGGCACATACCCGAAGGCAACAAACCGTAGTGGTGAAGGTCAGAGACCCAGTACTGGACACCACTAACTGGCGGAATGTGTCACAACTCTCGAAGAGGAATCCGAAAAGTGTTAACGTATGTCCCACAACCACTCGTTCGCACTAAACGATTTACTATCCGTCAGCCACTTTCACACTCAAAGCAGTGCAAAGTTCACCTCATATCATCGATAAGCCAAACCCGAAGGTCAAAACAATCAATCGAATAGGTCGGGAATTAATCGGAAGGATAAACGCACAGATTCATGGTCCGTGTTTTGCCTAACCATTTAATCACCCTTCCACTTCGCTCGAAGTGCGAAAGTGTGTGTTTTAAATAGAATTTATAAATTGGAGAAATGAGCTTTTAAATATGATTCGAGTGATTATTTTATAAAAACCCATGGATGAAGTCAAGAATAAGTTATCAAAGTCAAAGATGCAATAACAACTACTAAAAAGCAACTTGAATCGATAAAATTTGGATAACCAATCAAAATATGCAAAAATAGGCAAAACAGGCAAAACATGAGCAGGTCGGTCGACCGGTTGCAGGGCTCGGTCGGCTGGCCAGATGCAGGAAATAAAAAAACTCGACATGAGCAGGTCGGTCGACCGTCTACAGGGCTCGGTCGGCCGAACTGCATAAATTTGCAGTTTCTGCCCTTTTTTTCCAATGAATTGCAAGTTCTTCCAAAATGCGACCTTTCGAGCAATGGAGTTAAGGAGCCTTAGCCAATAGATACCCCAGCTCCATTAGCTCTACGATTCACAACCAAAAACATATTCAAACATCAAAGTTAGGATCTTTAAAGAATTGAACCCAACACTAAAAATTTGGATATTCTCCAATTCAATCCAAACCAAAAGCAATAGAATATGAACAAGGTGTTAGGAATTCATACCCAACATCTATGATGTCAAAAGAGGTAGATGTGAGTTCAAAACTCACCTTTAATCTCACAAACAAAGAAGATGAAGGAGCTAAAACACAAGGAGAAGACCAACTAATCACTACTTCAACCCAACAAGCTTCAATCTAAGAACAAACAAGTATTTTCCTAAGTTAGGTTTAGGAAAACTTTCTGAAATTGAAGGAGAAAGAGTTGGAGAAGAAGAAGAGAGACTTACCTATGGCTTCTCTATGATTTTGGAGCAAGAAATCAAGTTACAAAGGAGAAACTAGGGCTTGCAATTTCTATTTCCCCTTCCCTTCCACCATTTTCAGTTTTGCTTGAGAAATGAAAATGAAATGAAGAGAAGGGGTTGAGTTAGAGGGTTAATTAAGCTAGTAGGCTGAACCCAAACTTAAGCCCAAGTAGAAAAAGGGTCAAAATTTCACTTACTCCAAACATATCGAAGCTTATACTCAAAAAGATCGCAAACGCCATTTTGGAACCAATGGAGGTAGTTTCGAGCTCCAATTCGGCCGTTTGCCAAAAAGTTACATTTCGGACCCAAATCCGACTAACGACGCTATATTTAAATTAAATATTTAAATATAAAATCGTTAAATATGCGGGTTGTTACACATAGGGTTAAGGGAGAGGAAGATCAGGGAGAGAGAGGACGATGGCATGCGAAGGCTGCAGACAAACTGAAGTAAAGTCGGAGAAGACAGCGGCTCGACGACGATTGGATGAGGAGGGTCGGAACTGCTAGAGCGATGGAGTAAGATGTAAATCGATTCCTAAGAGGTAGATGCGTCGTTGGCGATAAAGGAACAGGCAGTAAATGTTAGGGTTAATCGGTGAGCATGTGGGAAAAAAATAGGGTAATTTGGAAGGAAATGGAAATGAGAGCAAACGGAGGATCAAAGTCAAAAGCACAGAGGAAGGAAGAACAAACGAAAAGCGCTGAACATAACAGAAGAAAGAAGCACGCGTAGTTTGCGGTGACGCTTCATTTCTGAAAATAGCAAGGAGGCTTTTGTGCACTGGAAACCAAACTCACTAATAATATAATAGTATAGATTCCCAATGCCTTAGCGAAGTTGGAGACTTTCTTAATGCCATTGCAATATCGACGTAACATCATAAATTTATTACATGTGGTTTAATGATTATTTAAATCTTTTCCATTTTTTTATTATATGTATTTTGCTTTTGATATATGTAAATTTTAACTGTATGAAAATTGAATTATATTCAAATTTAACTTTCATCGTAAAATTTGTTATTTATTATTATTATATATTATTGATTGTATTATTTATGGTTATTTTTATTTTTAAACAGTATATATAATTTATTTATAGTTGTAAGTTTATTTTTATTTAATACTACTAAATTATATATAATTTTGACAATACTAATATTTAACTTTAATTTTAACTACTAAAATTGAGTTTTATAAACTACAAATAATTATAAGATTTTACTACTATTTAATTTAAACAAATTTTAACATCAATCTCACTTATATAGTTATCTATAGTAATAAAAATTATAAAGCAAAATTGGATAACTAATAAGAGGTTCGAACATAGTTTAAATGATACTATTGTTAGGTTCAATCAAATTTTTTTTCTATTTTAGCTTCATTATTTCTGTCCGCTAAAAAAATTCATGCATTAAATTCTAGAATAAATTAACCTAATTCACATGTTAAAACTAGAAAGAGTCATTTTATCTGGTCTTTGGGATGAAAGGATCAATGCATTATCTTGTTTATATCTATAAAATATTGCTCAAAATTCAGTATATCAATCGAGATTTGTCTAATATCCACAAATGCCTTGGAATATTTCTTGGTTATCCAATTATAAAATTTCAAAACAATCTTGTTTTGAATAAGTTACAATTTATAGAAAGAGAAAAAATAGACAAAGATATCAAGAAGTAGAGAGAGTGGGAATGTGGGTTGGGGGAGTGTGTGTGTAAAAGGGAGAATTAAATATGTTAAATCATAACACCCATTGAATTTCCATCTAAAAGGAAATTCTACTAATACTCCATAAATCACTTTTCATCCGAATAGAAATAGCCTACATTAGAATATTAGAACATTAAAAATTAACGTAATACAAAGCTAAAACCCTTAAAAATATTTCCTTTCATGTTTCTAATTTTTCTGAAATTTATGTATTTTTAAAATCTTGAACACATATGGATCACAACTTTCATGATTTAAAATCAAATGCAATTACGACTTTAGCAAAGCGATGGAGGAAGAAATTTGTTATTTCGTTCTCTAGTTGTTTTATAAGTTTTTTTCATCCTATAATTATTTTTCACTTTTGATACTTTATGAATATTTTTCACAAAATCTGCATTATACATATTGTATGTTGTTTTAGGCTTTCTGAATAATAATTGTTATTAACTTAATAATATTTTTTTTATTTAGATAAATATTAATATTATAATAATAATTTATGTAAACAGATAACATTTCAATTAATGTTTAAGAATTTAAAAATACATAAATTTTGGAAAAATTAAAAACGTGAAAGAAAATATTTTAAAGGTTTTAATTTTGTAAATAGTTAACTTTTAATATTCTGAGATTCTAATATAAGCAATTTTTATTGTTATGTAAACGATTTATGGTGTATTAATGGAATTGCTTTTTCGAATCGAAATTCAATGGGAAATTATGATTTAACATATTTAATCCTCTCTTCCTAACATAAACACTCTCTTCCCAACTCTCCCTCCACCTCTCCCTTAAACTCTCTCAATTTTTAACTTTCTACAAATTGCAACTGAGTCAAAAGATGGGTGTCCCAGTATTATACCATTGGATAGCCAGGAAATATTCTGAGGAATTGGTGGATATGAGTCAAATCCAAATCGAAAAACTGAATTTTAATTAATTTTTTATTGATAAGAATGAGATAATACATCGATCCTTCCATCTCGAAGATCAGGTAAGATTATTGTTTCTAATTTCAGTATGTAAATTAGATTATTTTGTTCTAGGCTTAGTATGTGAATTTGATTGGGTGGAAAGAAATGATGAAAATAATATAAAACGAAATTAAGGTCAAACCCAACAGTAATATCAATTAAAATATGTTTGAACCCCGATCTTATGATTTATCCAATTTTACTTGATAATTTCTATTTACGATAGCTAACTTTTAATGTAAGGTTGATGGTAAACATTTTGTAAATTTAAATAATAATAATAATTTAAATCAATATGTAGTTATAAAACTCAATTTTATTGGTTAAAATTAAAGTTATATATTAATATTATCAAAATTATATACTACTTATTAATATTAAATAGAATAAAATTTTAACCATAAATAAATTACATGCTATTAATAAATAAAAATACTCACACATATATATAATCAATAATATTTAATAATAGAAATAAATAATAAGCTTTAAAATTAAAGTTAAAATTTGAATTTGAATAAAATTCAATTTTTGTACAATTACATAATTAATTTATAAAAATCAAAAGCAAAATATATATAATCAAAAAATAAAAATATAAAAAAAATATAAAACCAAAAATATTAAATATTACGTCAATATTGCAATGTAAAAGTCTCTAATGTCACTAAGGTATTAGGAATTTGCATATGTGAACATATGGCATCGGTAAGGCATAGGGAATACACCATAGTGAGGTCATTTAATATGGACCCGTTTGGTTTCCTAGATGGAAAAACAAGCATCGCATGTATAAGGCAGAGCTAATTCTCTATGCCAAATTCACTTCATATGTTTTACTAAATACAAAATTAAGGAGTATGGAGTTCTCTACACCATGGTGACGCCATAAACAAACCCTTTGTAGTAATAATGAGTTATCCAACATAGCGCTCCGTGTACTTTTGTACCCAATGAAATTTGAAATGATATATGTTAAGAATTGAAGATATTAAGATGGACTAGTTAAGTTGAACTGGAAATGAACGTGAAAGATAATAGTCTTTAGTTTAATATTGTCAAAACGAAACCAAAGCTGTCAATCATCGAACAGAAGAAAAACACGATTGCAAAAGTAAGAAAACAAATGGGTGAGTTCATTATACTTTCTGAGGTCAGGAGAAAAAGAAATTATTGATATTAACCTTACGAGCACAAAAAAAGGAAGAAGAAAATGAATTAAAGGAAGAAAGTTCACGCCTTCATTTCTTCTTGATTCGTCAAGGTTATCGCTGAGAAATTTTTACAATATCTCTCTTTCCATCCATCTGTCCTAGCTTTACCTGGTAAATAAGCGTGGAGTATAAATATATGGTAATCAAAATAAACTTGAACAAACGAGATATAACTGAAACAGAGGATATAACAAAAACGAAAATTAATATTTCCATTAATTTGTGTAAGTTTTGTAATGTGTTTGCTGAAATTGACAATTCCATGACGTTAAATTCATGGATACCAGTAAACTCTTCTTTAGACATATAAGACATTGGCATCTAATAATAATGATAGTTTGGTTCAACATAAATACAAAAAACTTGATAAATTTGAGTTTGGTTATACACTTATATCTCATTATATCCACTCTACGTTATATATGTCAAAAAGATATTCAACATAGATGTAAAACATAATAAGTGGTTTGTAAAAAATTACATAGTGGACGATGCATTAATCTAAACTATAATAGTAGTAGAAATCGGTACTGCATCCGTTTCGATTATTTTTCATTGTATTGTCCAATTAGTGTGTTGAGGATGTACCTCCGTAAGCCTGCACCTTTTGTGCATTACTAAATACTTTCTCTTGACCCGATCAATGCTTTAACAGATTAGAAAAAACCAAACGTTGGTCATGGAACAATAAATATAATGATTAAGCCAATACAACCACACAAACAATATGATTTATAAACTTAAAAGGACTAATAATTTTGAGCAGCGGTGGCAACATGTATAACTATTATTATATTTTGATTGAGTGCATAAAACTTGATAAAGATGCGCTCTTTTTGAGAGTTTCTTTTCTTCACAAGATCTGAATGTCTAAATATAACACTTCACTGCTCTCAAGTGTAGCTGACAAAAAAATTTCGATCATAATTGAAGAATAAAGATACCTAGCCTTCAATGAAGAAGCATATGATATAAATTTCAATGTAGGATAGTGGTTTAGTAACCAATCAAACGTAAAAAAAATACATAGACCCATTTGTTAAATACTCACCTATTTCTTGAATTGCCTTTTATATGTAGCAATTAGCAGATCTATAGCACCCTATCAAAATTAATTATAAGACCTAGATGTAAATGAAAGAGTCATGTGCACTTAAATATCGCATATAAATCAACAAATAGTTATGTAAAAAAGAAATTTAAGAAACTGGGAGAATATTTAACAAATGGGTCCACCATATGTATTTATATGTATGATTGGTTACTAAACCACTGTCCTATTGATAATCAATTCTATCTTTTGCTTATTCATTGAAGGCTAAGTATTTTTATTCTTTATTTATGGCCTGGCTGGACTTGAGAAGATTGAGCATTTTATTTAGACACTTAGATCTTGTGAAGATAAGACACTCTCAAAAGGAGCACGTCTTCATCAAGTTTCATATACTTGATCAAAATATAATAATAGGCATATATACTTGCCCACTGTTCAAAATTACTAGTTTTTTAAGGTTATAAATCATGTTGTTTGTGTAATAGTGTTGTATCAATCATTATACTTATTTTTCTATGCCCAGCATTTGGCTTCTTTCTATTTTTCTGAAGCATTGATTGGGTTAAGATAAAGTGCTTAGTAATGTATAAAAAGTATAGGCTTAGAGAGGTACATCTTTAACATACTATTTAAGACAATACAATAAATTAATTGAAATGGATGCAGTACTAATCTCTTCTACTATTACAGATTGGATTAATGAATCATATACTCAATCCACTTATTATATTTTGTATATATGTTGAATATCTCGCTAAATATATAGCATAATAGACTATAAAGGAATGGATATAAAGAGATCTATCCAAACTAAAATTTATCGAATTCTCGATATTTATGTTGGACAAAACTATCATTTATTAGATGCCAATGTCTTATATGACTAAAAATGAGTTTATTGAATTTAACATTGCGGAATTTCCAGTTGCTATTAAACTCATTACAACACTTATACAAGTAAATGGAAATATTATTTTTATCATTATATCCTTTGTTTCAGTTATCTCTCGTTATATACTTTGTTTCAGTTATATCTCGTTTGATCAAGTTTACTTTAATTATCATCTATATAACCTTCATGCTTATTTACCACGTAAAACTGGGACAGAATAGGATGGAAGGGAGGTATTACAAAAAGTTCTATGCAATAACCCCAAATGAATCAAAAAGAAATTAAATTGTGAGTTTTCTTTTAGTTCTTTTTCTTCTTCCTTTTTTTGTGTGTGCGCATTAGGCTCATATCGATAATTTCTTGTTGTCCTGACCTTATAGAATTAAACGAACACACCCATTTGTTTTCTCAACTTCGTGATCATGTTTTTCTTCCATTGGTGGCCCTGACAGTTTTGGTTTAGTTTCAACAATATTAAGCTAAAAAATATTCTCTTATAAGTTCATTTCCCATTCAATGTAACTTTTTGACCTTAACATTTTCCCAGTTCTGAACATATATCATTTCTAATTTCATTAGGTACAAAAGTACTCGGAGGGATTATGTTGGATAACTCATTATTATTACGAAGGGGTTTGTTCATGGAAATGCTTAGCATTCTCAATCTTCGGTTGGTGATTAAAACTTGTTGCATTTTGTGCATTTTTTATATGAAGTTTAAAAAGTTGCATTACTGGTCTGTGATATCCTACTTTTGCTTCATAACTTTTCCATGTTAAATGGTTATATTATATAATTCACTTTGCATAAAAATTTCTTTGATCATGAACTAACTGCATGCTTATTCTGTTATAAGCACTATTTTTTATTTTTATTTTATTGACCATTTAATAATTATAATTATTATAGCCAGTTTTTGTTTCATAAACAAGTCATGCGCAAACTTATTCCATAACAATCATCCATGCATGCTAGTTAAGTTGGAAAAATTAATAACAATGGGTTCTTTCGACATAATATACAATATCAAAGGATAAACAAGAAAGATATGGTTTAATATTAGATTCAATAATAATAAAAGATGAAACGATAGAAAAAGATATAGCTAACCATATTAACACGTACTAGGTAAAATGGGGACAAAATGTATTCAGTTTAGTGGAATTAGGATCTCCCTTTTTTTATAACAAGAGTGATTTATTTATTCAAGTGGAGCACTAATTTTGATGTCTTGTGGATTCCAACACATTACCTCTAGAACCTCCGTCTAAAGCGTCACATCTTTTATCACTTGAACTAGCGATGTTAGACAAGTTTCACCCTTTATTTTGTAGTTTCGAACGTGAAAAATTATTCTCAAAAACATATTTTAAAATACACCCTTATTTTTATTTCAGTGGTTTTTTCATTCCGTTTATAAGATCAGATCTAAACTTTAATCGCATGTTTCTATGATCAAACGTTTTTTTTGAATTTTTTTAAGTAAATGCAGGCATTCAGATTTCTCTACAAATACATATATTAATTTCTCCGCAAGTATCTTGAAACTTAAAAATAGGTTTTGTAAATATTTACTTTTGAGGAGTAAGACTGTGTATTTTGAAACATAAAAGGAGCGTTTTATAAAAGTTCCCTTCACTTTGTGTGATAAAATAACAGACAAACTAAAGGGAAAATTTTACCAGAAAATGATTAAGCCAAGTTGTATATATGTAGCGTAATTAAGCCTATCAACGGTCAAATATCTGTATGAAAGGTGTCATATCTGCATCCATAACCAAAACCATTTGCATGAATAATGACGGAAATCAAATATTTACTTATTTCACTTATATCAATCAACTTAAAAGAACGAATGAAATTTTTTGGTTAAATATGAAATATTTTCTTTACTAATAAAAATACATGAAAACATTTTGACAAATGAGTATCATTTATACAAACATAAATATACATAAATATCAATCGCCATACGTTTTATATTTAGAATTTAAAATATACATAATATCAATTACTGTATTTATAAAAGGCAAACTAATGACTTTTAAATGCGATGCATCTGTATTCGCAACCACGTCTGTTCACTGGATCTTAGATATTTATCTTTTTCCAATTCGAATGCAGCTATATTTCAAATTTCTCTGGTTTCCATTGACGGACCCCAGCATAATACTGGCCACTAGAAAGATAAGTAATAAAAAGGCAAATGAAAAAGAAACGTAAATGTTAAGGGGATGATTGTGATATGGATGAAAGTTTGGCTTACAAATGAGAAAATGAAACAAACAAAATGATAAATACAAATGAGTAAATTATGAAAAATAGATTTAGATGATACGAAAACATACAAATAAGACCTAGTGATGCTCTAGTAAAAGTAGAAAAGGCTTAAAATGAAATTTAAGCAGAGATATGGTCCAAGTTAGAAATTGTGACTTTATGTGATCGACTACAACGGTTTGAGAAAAAATGTAACGAGGGCGCTTACCATGATTTGTCACAAATTCTAGTTTGAAATCCATGTGTTATCTTTATTAGTGGTTTTTAAGATTTAGTTGTGCAATAATGCATGGTATCAGAGATTACTTTGCAATTTCCCAAATATCAAATTGACTTTGAAAGCTAACAAATTAGAGTAAACCATAAGATGTATCTAGTTAGAATTGGAGCTTTGTTCTTCTAGAAAACTTTGATTTCTTATATTTTGATGTACTAAACCCGTATGCTAGCATAACTTGAATTACATCAATACGGAAATATTTTTGAAATTGAGTTATAGAATGATTCCATTTTTGGCAGAAACTTGTAGACTTTTTATCAAATTATGATGTAGATTATTAAATAAAAAAACTAGCAAACACTTCCATCAAACAGTTAATTTTTGACTCCTCTCGACTGCCACAATTTTTATGTCCATGTTCTTGCCAGATTCATCCAACTACGGGTTATCGGTACTTTTATATTTTTAGCTTAAGTAGTATTTAATGCGATAATCAAACGTTCAACGTCAAAAAAAAATTACAACTTGAGTTTGTTCAAGAAGATGTCTATCAACTTGGGTTTGTTCAAGAAGATGTCTATCGTGGCTTTCAATGACTACTAGAGAAAGATAATCAAAGATCGGGTCTCCTTATCTCAATCTATTTATGATCAACAAACAATAAGTTTGCTTTAAAACTCATGTATAAATCATGCAAAAAACACAAGGTAGTTATGTTTTTGTGATTTAAAATGCTTATTTCTTCTGATTTCAATTTCTTCCTATTGAAATTTTTTCGTCCAAATCTATGGATCAAAAGAAAGAAAAGGTGTTTTGGTCGGAGTCGTGATCTTGACCATATTCCTTTTTGGTTAGGACAACGACCATACAATATCAACCTGAAGTGTACTCCACGTTTCTATTATTTTTGTTAAAGTAATCGAAGGTTGGAATTTTTCTATTGTTTTGGGTCATCGCTAACCAGTAATTGTCCAATATCACGAAATTTCAGATATACCCCTGGGACCTCTTACCTTGGTCTGATCAATAATGTTCATTAATGAATAAAATATCAAATCATCAATTTGTAAGTTGAATATACATTTAAAAAAAATTATGTTAAATTTCGAGGTTGAAAGCTAAACGCCGCATAAGCAATACTTAAAACTCAATAAGTTCAGTGACACTTGTGTCATCCCACTTTTGGTGATCCAAAATCATCAAAATAGATAGACTAGGGTTTTCCGCACTGAAACAAGATAATAGAACTACAATAAGTTTACACTCTACGTAGTTTGTAAAAATAATAAACCAAATAATTTAAAGTATACTGCCTGATTCAATAGAAAACTAGATTATATCTTTTTATTCTGTTATGCCACTATGTAACTGTAAATCCTCTTGCATAACATGCATCATTCAAGCAATCTTGAGCACAAAGATCCATGGTAGAATAATAGTGTACTTATCTTCTTTTTTGTCCACTTGTGATAAATTGAGCTCTTATGAATATGCTATGTTTAAGGTTCTACTCATATCATTATGCACCTTTTTCCTCAGATCTAAAAGGCTTGAGCAAATTGAAGACCAACTTTGATATTGGTTTGCCTTTTAAACCATTCAATCAACTAATGGGTGTTTTGCCAGCTGCAAGGTTATTTCTTGGACACGTTTATATTATATGGACATGCTCATGTTTCTAATCATCCTATACAATTAATTTGCAGTTCCCATCCACTGCCTTTGCATTATAGAAAATTTATGACCGATCCAAACTCGCCTATTGTTGATTTCAATCCTACTGGTAAGTTTAAGAACAAAGAAATTGTACACTTTCTTTCTTTTTTTCTACTTCTAATTAAAATTTGAATGCATCTTCAAATTTTGAGGTAGACAAGAATGGAAAAAGGTTCACCTAGCAAGTAATGTAGATCTAATTTGCTCTTCATAAATATGCTTGTCTCTTCAGTGAACCATGTGATGGAGTGTTTCTTGTATCTTAACTGGAAGGGTATTACGAAGCTGCCTATTATTGACGAGGGCGATTTGCTAGATGATGCAAAGGTAGAGCAGAAATTAACGGTAAGTTACACGGTTTGGAGATAATGAAAAGACCACAAGTAAATAAAATCTTATTGTCCATATTCATATTACTAATTTTTCCATAGATACATATATGTAAATGTGTGTTTGTGTGTGTGTGTGTGTGTATGTATAGAAAGAAGGAAAAAATAGAAATACCATGATGCACGACATGCTTTATGTTAATGTATCCTTACATGCTATCTCTCGACAACCAATATGGACAGCTTTCATAAAAAGAAAATTAATATTTCAACCATGTAATTTTCAATTGTAAATGGAGCCTCTGAGCAATAACCTCTTAATACTCCATTACTATTGCTTGATAAGCTAGCATAAATCAAGTTGACAAGAGACATATATAACTGGCATAGCCGCATCAACACAAATACAAAAACTGATTGGAATGTATATAATGTAATTTTGAGTTAGGTCGGTATCAAAATATTTATCAAACATAAACTGGTATTTATAAGCCATGTTTCAAATGGTTGGTTACCTTTCAAATGCAGTCGAGGTTGAACCGGTACCTTTCTCTTTGCAATGACCCATGTCCTCCATTTTTTAAGTCTCATGTTGTTGGAATGGAAGACATAATGAAAAACCAAGTCATGTAAGTTTAGTTGGATTTACTTTTACATTTTGCCAACATTTTGTTTTGTTTTTATTGTTGTTACTTCTACTCAATATTCATTATATAATTAATTCAAAGTTGATTTTCTTGTGTATACGATATGTATACAAACTTCCAAATCAACAAAAACAAATTGGTAGGTCTCCTCCTAGTGTTGTATTTCCCAAAAAGGTACACATTAACTGTTTGCTCAATTGTTTATATTCAGAATACATACACCTACAACTGTCATATACCAGTATCAAGGGTTGTCTTAATTCATTTTTTCAAACTTAAAAGGGTTTATGTTCCCTGCGTGTATGCATGCAATTTAAGGAACTTCAGTTAGCGGCATTGTAAAAACAGCGAATTATCAAACAGTTTTCCAATTCTTTTTGTTGCCACATCTGTTAGTATGGAGTTTTAATCGAAAATGAATACATCAATAGCATTATTTATTCAGTTTTCCAATCATCGACTAGTTTAATGGAAATGAACACCTTAATCAAATAGTCTTTATCCATAGTTTTCAAATTAGCATCTATTTACTAGTAAAAAAATTCATCGAGTAAGCATGTCGAATATTTTTAAAATAAAAAGGATAAGTAAGGCCCGTTAATTTCATTCTGAGCTTTATGTTTTACGTTTCCAACATGCATTAGAAAATAGGAAAACATCGAATGAAAAGGCACAAAGTTATAAGTGATTAGCAAGATGAAGTGATGGTGGAGGGGATAAATTGTTTTCCATGCTTTGGTGACTTCTTGAAACCTCCAAAAAAAAAAATTATTTTTTATTTTGCATGTTAACTTCATTTTTCAAGTTTGTTCTTTCAAAATAATACATGTATCGTGCGCATTTTATTTGAAAAAAACCAAAAACTAAAAAAGGTAAAACAAACAGGGCATTAGTCTTTGGCGTTTTAAACCCATGACAGTCCAGAGACCTTAACGATATGGTATTGTCTAAATACCCCTATGCTAGTATCTAACTAACTCCACCGCTATTCATACGAATTTCTTTTTTTTTTCAAGCAAACTGTTATACATGATGATTTGAAGCCACCACAAATTTTATGGCAGGATGAAAATTGCCATGCCAACCACCAAGTCCATTCAGTTCATGTAAATAAACCCACACAACCAACGTCACAGCCAATATAGTTCATCTAATACCTCAGCAGCTCTTATAGCTGGTCCATATGTACAGCAAAGGCGTGGTCGTCCTATGGTTTATGTTGGAGGAGGACGACATCAACTAGAATATAGGGTTCGACAATGGCAACCGCGATATAGAGCTTCACATAACACCCATCATGGTACAGGTAAAGCATACACTA
This sequence comes from Allium cepa, assembly GCA_030765085.1. Lineage (NCBI taxonomy): Eukaryota > Viridiplantae > Streptophyta > Magnoliopsida > Asparagales > Amaryllidaceae > Allium > Allium cepa. The sequence continues at coordinate 217,744,721 of CM060942.1, read as the reverse complement.
AATCACTACAGATGATTGATGCCTCATAAAATTCACAATGGAGCTTAAAAAATGTTGGACGGTTTAAAAATGTTGTATGCTTTAAAACTGTTGTACGTTCATTGTATATTACATTTTGTTACAAATGGATAAACATAGAAAAAAACGGTTTTTGATCATTTAACAAATGTACCATCAAACAATGTCATGACCATCATAGATAAATTTTCCGCAGTTGAAAATTGAGCATTCGAATTTTCAAAACGATCTTCGAAGTGAATAACGACCACCGATCGATCTCTTGTCGAAACCTAATTTCATATGAAGAAGCTATTTTTGTTATAAGCAGTGACTGAGTTATTTAGTGGACAACGATCGATACTTCCATCGTATAAAATGGTCATCGAAGCTTATTCACAGAAAGAGACAACTGAATTTCAATTGCTAGTGTGCTATACAGTCTTTTGTTGTATGTATTATTGTGTTTAGTATTTAAAATAAGGTACTCTGCATTTATGTATCAATATATTTGTTAAAGTAGCATGTCAAAATTTGTTGATTTCGTTGCAAAATTCACAATTGTCACGACTGTAATGGCATAGACTATTAATTCTTGATTTACCAAAAAATAATTGGAACTACTAAGATACGTTGTCAAAAACATTTGCACGATTTATAGTTATGAAACAAATTAGCACGATTAGCAAAATTTTGATATCCAAAAAAAAAATATGCGTAACCTCATTTACCTTAATTATTTGTCTAGACTAACTAATATGAAAAAAATCATATTGAAATTCTGATTGAAGTAAATAACTAAATTGCTGAATTCATTTTCCCTCAAAATTTTAATTTATGTTTGTGGTCAATCAAAATCATAATATTCTTTATCCATATTTCTTGAAGATTGTTAACAAATTAGATAGCTCGGATTTACAGCAACATAGCAAGATTGTACCCATATTTTTATGCTACTAAACAAGATTCACTAGTCCTACCGCTAATAAGTAATATTGGAAAAAAAATATAAAAATATAAAAATCCAAAAGTAAGTGGTGCATGCTCAACGGCTTGAGAGGTTCAACAGTAAATACCTCGAGGAATATTACTGTCCGGATTCAAGTTTGTAACTGTGATAGAAACATGACAAACTGCATGAGCCATCCGTCCGGGGGTAGGTAAAGTTGTTGTTTTTCCTTTCCTGTAAACTGTCAGACCAAAGACTTAGCATATGTGAGTTCCGCCCTTTAGTTCACTACATCATGGAAAGAAGAGAACTTGAGAATTCATGAAATAAATATTAGACAAAAAATTGGAAAAGGTAAATTTGTTGCTACGAAGATGGTGGAATCGATGAGGAACGTTGAAATTTTGAGGGCACATTGGGTAATAGACCTGAACGATGGCAGCTAAAAATTGGAAAGAGCATTGCAATTCAGAACCATCACAATGCCTTTTCGATTTTATAGTTTGCAAGATCTAACTTGAAATGGTCTAATAGAAAATATAAAGAACTCGTCATGCGAATCATGATGAGTTATTTAAAACAAAGAATTATAATTTATCTTGATGAAAGATCTTAATGTCATACACACTAGAATGTATAGATCAACCTTCAAAAACTTTTTTTCCAATTTTAGCTATGGTTTGCAAGGCTCAACTTGAAGCGCTCTTGTAGAAGAGATGAAGAAGTTAACATGTGATAAATGGAGCAGGTGGAAAAGTGAACTTTTCTCTAACAGAGAAGATGCGGAAGATTTTTATTCTCTTTTTATATACGATAAGAATTTCTTTGTCAAAAGAAAGTCAGATCCTTTTGTCTATTTAAGACGATAGACAAAGATATGTTGAAATTGTTAAAATATTGAGAAAAATATAATATAGAGAAGAAGATGGGTAGAAGAAGAGACAAATAGCCATTAAAGGCTACATTTGTAACAACCCGCCTTTTTGGACAGTTTAAACCGACGATCAAATCCGCATGTCGATTCCAAACCGTTCATAAGGGCAGATGGTTATTGGGGTAAATAAGAAAAGAAAAAAAGGGAAATAAAGGAAATGAAACAACACAGAATCTCGCAGCGGAATGATAAAATATAATAGTCAAATAAACAGTTCATGAAGCTGCTTACTATACTTTGACAATTATTTATACAACATTTATCAGAGTTATATATATACAACAGAACAATTAAAAAAAATGCAGCAGATAGCATGATGCAAGGGTAATAATAGTAATAGTATACCAAATCTTCGTCTTCATCCTCCAGGATAGATCTTCAAAAATCTGAAAACTCAGGACTGACCCGAGCGTAATGAAAAGACAAAACACTCGAGTCAGGACTAAAATATTCTTATGAAAGTGAAATCAATCGTAAATAAATATGAGTGTAACGGCGTCAAAGATGTTTACGGGGTTTGACATCTCCTATCCAGTGTCAACGTGCGTGCAATAACTTAAGAGATGTTACGGGATTTTCCATCTCTCAAGAATGCGTTAAACTATCTACTATGTAGTAATGTACGCTAAGTAGATAATATCTATCAGTAATATAAAGTATCAAAATAGCTTTAAGGTGTTACCATAATCCCCCTTAACACATTTTATATTCCCAAAAGCATATACAAGACCGTAGTTTCCCCAAAACCGGAAGTCACCAGAGGGCAATCCATATACTCAAGGTACAAATCAAAACGTAGTGGTCGCGAATAGGATAATCAGTATGACAAGGTACATGAGGCGATACCAACTAGGATACTAGTAGTTGCGTGATCCGGACTGATGTTGGGCATAGCCAGCAGCTACCCCAACACCGCGAAACAACACTCCGAAATCAAGGGGTGCACCCAAATCGAATCACAAATGTAATAGAAATGGTATCGAAGAAGCGTGTCCGCTAGAGGTGGCGAACCTCAATGGCCCGGCGCGGCTCCTGTTTTAGTCATGTCAGGGGTCATCCAATATCGTTCTCTTTGTTCAGTCAACGCGTTCACCAAACTATCCACTTCATTTTGGATCAACACTCCGTGTATAATAGTTATTAAAGTGGTGTTCGGTATCGACAGAGAGTATGTCCATATCCGATCCCGGTCTCTTTAATAACTACGTATTATTACACCGTTGGCTCTTTTATATTTCAAATCGATTCATAATTGATATCAAAATATCATATTCGCCTCAAAATCAAATCCATTTCAAATATCATCGTATCTATTCAAATGTGAGATTCCGTTTCAAAAATCATTTTTCGCATCAATATCTCATTTCGATTTCAAAATCATTTCGAAATTCAATTTTGGTTGCAACTTCATTTAACTCAATTCGTATTTAAATTCAAGATTTAAACATAAACATTTCACCTTATTAACCAGTTTGGAATTTCAGAAAAATAGTTTTAAGTAGTTTAAAAGTAGTTTAAATAATTAAAATAGTTAAAATACTTTAAAATATTAAAATGGATTTGAAATAGATAAATTTAGTTTAAAATAATTTAAATTGGGTTAAGTAGATTTAAAATAGATTAGAATAGTTTAAGTATTCAAAATGGTTTATATAACCGAGTAATTTGAAAAACAAAATAAAACAGCTTCAGAATCAATCCATTTCAATTATAACTTTCCAATTCAAATCAATTTCAATTTCCATTGTACCGATTCAATTTCGATTTCAATTCAATCAACGTCAATTTTTACTTCGAACTAATTCAATTTTTCATTCACCTTTAATTTATTCAATTTCAATTTATATCGATTTGGAGCTTGATTTCTCAAAATTTCAATTTATAACACTTAACAAAAATTTCCAACAATATTCAAGTTTAAATCCAAATTCCAAATATGCTTCAATTCCAAACTCGATTTCAAAATATCATTTTTTTTATATCACTTTTACTTAGTAATGCTCAAAGCTCGAAGTAATGTTCAATCTTTAAAACAAATAAATTTTCGAAATTCAATTATATCCAAATTTTAAATCTCAAAGTCTCAACTTAAATTATTTAACTAAATTCCTTTAACCAAAATTTATTTCAACATTTCAAACTCAATTTTTCGATAAATTCGATTTCTATAAATTGATTTCTATTTATAACTTTTAAATCAGACATTTGAATAAATTTCAAATCGACGATTTCAAAAATTTATTAATTTAGCCAATTCGGTGTCCATATATAATTTTCTATCCTATGACCAAGTAGTTATTTATTTCAGTTAAATGTCAGGGATGAATATATATCACTTAAATCGAATCACAGTTTCATATGTATGCATAACAGTATATATAAGCAAACAAACATCCAAACATTTAAATATCAACCAATAACATCCATCAAAGTTTCATATGTATGCATAATAGTATATATAAGCAAACAAACATCCAAACATTTAAATATCAACCAATAACATCCATCAAAATACATCATCCAATAGACAATACAATTCATGGCAGTTTCATAGTTATCAATGTCAGGTAATTTAATCGCAATCCAGTTTCAATTTCAATTTAAATTTAACTGTCAATTTAATTTCAACGGTTAATTCAAATGACAATCCATATGACAATTAAATTTATCAAACAACGACAAATAAAATCATAACACTACATAATGTCAAATTAACTAGCATAAAGATAATTAGTACGTTGTGAGCGTTATAAAACACTCACCATGATTTCCCGTTGTCGCCGAGACGTTCCGGTTTGGAACTAAACCGGACGACTTCCAATTTTAGCCCAAATTTCAACTATCTTCAAAGTCATCCAAACCAATTTCATTTCGAAGCTCTCGTCATCATGATCGCAACGCAAAAAGTCTCGTCTCAAACGGACCTCGTATGTGAGAGTTATACATTTTATAAGTTATCGACATTTGAATTTATAAAACAATTTATATTATATTTGAATGAATTCATACCCAAAGCAAATAAAGCCCAGCCCACTAACTCCATCTTCCCCAAACGAAGCCTGTAGCCAACCTGTGCACAAACCCACCATTGTCGTGCACCATCCTTCACTGATACGGAGCTCCGGTACTCCGTTCGACATGCCGTCTTCGCCAAACCACCTCTCTTCGAAGCCTCCATCACCTCGACCCCAAAGCTTCGATCTCGGCCACCTACAGGAAATCGCGACATGCAACCCCCCACTCGACCTCGTTCAGGTCGCACCATCCTATACGTGGCCGCACGCTCCCAAACTCGGCTCCAAGGTGCTATCTTCGATGACGAGTTCAAATCGAAGCTCCGTTTCGCAAATCGATCGCTAGATCCCTCGATTTCTCAAACCCTAGATCGCCACTATGAACGGCCTCGACCCCAAACCTTGCCGCAGCCAGCAACGAGCATACCAAATTGAAGCACTCGATGAAATATGAATTTTAAAACTAGTTTCGCAATTTTTACTTGAGTAGAAATAGAGTTATGATTTTGCAAAGTTTCCATTTTTTTTTCCTTTCAAATATTTATTTTCTGCCATTGCGTGAAGAATAAAGGAGAGGGAGACGTGAATGAAAAGCTACAGGGACAAGATAGAATTTACAGCTGAAAAGAAGGGTTGACCGGTCAAAATATAAATTTTAAATTTCAAAATATCTCAATTTATGCAACTTAAAATCCTGAACCCCTATCGAGGCGTGCCGCTAGGCGTTTATAATGTTATACCCCTATTTCGGATGCAATGGAAAAGGTTTCAAGTCCTAATTCGATCGTATGCGCGAGTTATGGAAATAAACGATCAATTTAAATTAAATCGATTTAAATTAATTTCTAGGCGTTTTGGCTTGCCGTGGACAAACGGTAAATCCGATTGACACGAAATTTGAAATCTTACAATAATATCACATTACGGATCCGATGAAACTGGTTTCGTCGAAATCTGAGACCGTTTGAAAAATGACTATTTTAACTCGCCAAATCAATATTAAAACAATTTCAACGCGTTTCGAGCTGCCACGGTCAAACGACAACTCCGATTGCTACGAAAATTGAAATCCGATAATAACTAACTATTACAGATCCAATGGAACTAGTTTCGTCCAATTCTGAGACTGTTCAAAATTTGGCTATTTTCCAGTCGATAATTAAATATTAAAATATTCAATTTTCACAAATACATTTTAAATTCAGTTTTAAAAGTTCTATATCATCACTATAACTCCAATATGATAAAATAAAATTTTACAAATCATTTTTAATCATATTAAACCCGTTATTCAATTTATCCAATAAATTCCAATTTTAAAATCTTATTAACTCTATTAAAATCCAAATATAATTTACATTCACTTTGGAAACCAATTTGAATCATATTAAAGCAAATTTCAGTTATTCACTCTATTTCCATATATTAAATTTCAATATCAAATTGATCATATCAAATTCGGAATTTAATTATTCAAACATTTGTAATATTAAATTTAAACAATTTGATTATTCTTAAATCACTATCTTTTGAGATATTCAAAACGAACTTAAAAATTTAACTTTTGAAACGAATTAAAATTTTAGAACAACTATTTCCATTATACGGTTATTCAGTTCCCATTATTAAATTATTCAATAAATCCCAAATATTAATTTAAACAATTTCGCTTATCCAATAATTCATCATCTTTTGAAATATTGAAATTGAACTTATAAGATTCAACCTTTAAAACCAATTCGCACTTTAGAACACTATTTTCATTTTACAGTCATCCAATTATTCAATAAGTTTTAAATATTTAATTTAAACAATTTACCTGTTCAATATTCAATATTTGATTTTAAATAGATTTTACTTATCAATCAATTACTCTATTATACCCAATGAATTTCAACATTTATTATCCTATTCAACTATTGATTTCAAAGGCATTCACTAAGTAGCATTCATTTTTCATTACTTGGATAATTATTGTTGCAATTCATTCCAGTTATTATTATTCCAAACGAATTACAAATTTTTTTTCTAACATTAAATCACGAAATCTTATTAAATTAGCTATTTTAATTATCGAAAATTTACGGGTCGTTACAACATTTTAGTGATATTTATAGACTTAGATCCTAAGTAAGTATACAACAAAAAAACTATTCTACTATCATGTATACTGCATTATCCATGATTTATTACTTAACATATAATAACGATCTCTTAATGGAAAAAAATATAATAAATCTTCATTTTTTTTCCAAAGTTAGTTAATCAATCTTTATTTGTGTCACATATTTGGCACTTTCTTTTTTCTATAAAGGACCAATTTGAAATTCTTTGGAAAATTGTCATTATAATTTGCACTAGAAAATAGCATTTGAAATGGTCCTTCTTGAATACAGCCGAAAAATACATGCACATCACCACACATTATTTTAGGATTATTCTATTTCAATAAGTCTTCGCTCCCGTGGATACCCTGACTTCGCCATTGCTTCTCCCCAGTTTCCTCTCATCTTCAATCAACCGCGACCGTCGTCTGTCGATCCCACATGGCCTTCATCAATTCTCCCCCTCCTCCATTGATTTCTGCTCCTGTTATGTCGCCTTCTTCCCTAGATCACCCCCCTGGCTTTGCGCCAGGTGATTCAACCTCGGATCCGATCGCGGTTGATGATGGCTTCACTCCAGTTCTTTCTCGAAAATGGAAGAGACAAAACAAATCCTATCCTTCTAGTCGTTTGAATAACAATTTGAATCTGACTAATCACCATACCCCCCTCTCTCGTAATGATGGTCAATCCCCTAATCTCAATGCTAATCCTATTCCTAATAAATCTGATATCCACCGTTCAGATCATTTCAACTCTATGCAAAAAAACCCTGCCTGGAACTTCGCATCCCAAAAGAGCAAAGCGTGGAACGAAATTGTCAAAGGTAATAATATTCCCCTCCATGTACCACTGAAATTTTATCAGCCTCGAGAAGTTAATTCTATAAAATGCGCTAAAATGCCCTTTGAAGTTATACTGGACGCTAGAAAACAATGGAATAATGCCATTGCAGTTTACGTAGTAGGACCGAAACCACATTATCCATATTTCAAAGATTATATCATCAGAGTTTGGAAACCAGTCGAGGAATTTTCGATCTTCTCTATGGAAAATGGTTTTTATGTGATAAAGTTCAACAAAGAGCAAGACTGTCTAAATGTTTTGGAAGGAGGACCATACTATTATAATAAGAAATTGTTGATGATGAAGAGATGGCATCCTGGAATGCAACTTAATAAAGAACTATTGCATTCTATCCCTATTTGGATCCGTCTCCCCAATTTGCCACTTGACTATTGGACAGAAGAAGGAATTAGCCGTATTGCTTCTATGCTCGGAACTCCTATTAAACTTGACAAAGTTACGGAAGGAATCATTAAGATTGCATTTGCTAGAGTTCTTATTGAAATTGACAATAGCTTTAACTACCCCAGAAAACTACCTATTTTAAATGAGAGAGATGAAATTACTTGGCAAGATGTAAGTTACGAATGGAAACCAGTTGCTTGTTCCAACTGTTCGAGTTTTGGACACACAGAGAGTCGGTGTCAATTTACTAAAGTATGGATACCAAAAAAGAAAAACTCTATTGAACTGGGAAATTCTGAAATGGTTATAGATCAAAATGACATCATTCCAAATAATAGTGTTAATAATGATAACAATATCGGTCAGTTAACTGAATTGGATAACATAAATCAAAAACAGCAACTGAATGACAATGATACAGTCCAAGATAGACAAATTAATCCTAAGTTTAATTTAGACAATTCAAGTTCTAATCATATCATGCAGAACAACTCGTTTTCAATTCTCTCTAACATGGACTCCACGCCCAATGTTGCTACTGAAGATCACCTCATGTCTGAAGAATTGGAGTCGATGTCTAAAGATATGAATGGAGGCATTACTTCCCCTTCCAATCAACAGAATGATTCCTGTATCTCGGACTCGCCATGCATTGCTAGATCAAAACCAACTCGCAAATTGAGACCAGAGGAGACTCCTTTTGAATTCAAAGCTTCTCCGAACTCTGATGTTATAGAGAACCCTGCATGGTCAAATTTAGTTATACAACTAAAAAATGAAGGGAAAAAACGAAAAAAGCCAAAACTACGGGGAAAGCTACCCCCCGAGAAGAAAGTAGCGATCCTACTAATGTTTGCTAATGGAGTTCCTAATCTGGAACATTCGGGGGATGAACGCCCTCTGCAAACAACTAGAAATCTTAAATATCATTAATTCGAATAAGTTTTCCTTCATAGGAATTCTGGATAATAAACTTTCTCCAAATGCAATTGATCGGTTCATGGACAAAGTGGATAATAGGTGGAAAATGTCTCATAACAGCTCTGGTCAGAAAAGTCGTATTTTTATTCTTTGGGATTCTTTGGTTTGGACCACTATCATTCTTCACACCACAGAACAACACATAACCAGTTTAATGCATAATGTTAATGATACTAGTGTTGTATGCACCATTGTATACGCTCATAATGAAGAAGATAATCACAATGCTCTATGGGAAGATATCATTAAGCTATCTAATATAGTTAATCTACCATGGATTGTGACAGGTGACTTCAACTCTATTCTTCACCACAATGAACGAATGAATAACGGTAGATTTAACTCTTATGGCGAACCCAACTTTATGGACTGTATCAATTTATCTAAGCTAATTGAACCGGAATTCACTAGCAATTTTTTACTTGGCGAGGAGGTAATTCTTTTTCTATTCACAGTAAAATAAACAGAGCTTTTGTTAATTCTAAATGGATAGACAAATTTGATAATTTTGGAATAAACTTTGGAATCATTCGATGAGCGATCATACCCCTATCTCGGTTATGATTCAATCTCAGAATTTTAGAAAGAGGAAAAGATCGTTTAAATATATGAACTCTTGGCATACATACCCTGATTATAACTCTATCATCACTGAAGCGATGTATAGCAATCCTCCTGGCTGCCCTTTGTTAAAACTGATCTGCAAGATGAAACAGGTGAAAAGCAATCTGAAAAATTGGTTAAGTTCAAAACCTAATATGCATCTTATGATTGAGAATCTGAAAGAACATAATAACAGCATATATAACCAATTAATTAGCAACCCTCTGGATGTCAATCTCTTGCATATCTATACTAATGGTTATGATGCATTGCGTGAAATGATGAGAAGAATTGCCATTGATAAGGAGCAAAAAATGAAAATTAAATGGTTACTCAAAGTGGACAGACCTACACACTTCTTTTACAACAAAATCTCTGTGTCCAAATCATATAGAAGAAACAAATGGTCTATCAATAGTCAAGGTAAATGGATATCAGCATCAGAAAATTTAGCCCACGAAGCTGTTACTTATTTCTTTGATCTATTTCAATTGCCACAAGCCTCAAATCAATTTCCTAACATTACTTGCAAGAAAGTTCTGACAGACAATGCAAAAACTAATCTGTGCAAATACTTTTCGATTGATGAAATTAAAGAGGCACTTTTTCAGATTAATGATAACAGCTTCCCTGGCCCAGATGGATTTAATTCTAAATTTTATAAAATCCACTGGGATGGCATTAAAATTAATATCTGGGAAGCTATGAATGGAATTTTTCAATCTGGAAAAATCATTAAAGAAATAAACCACACTTTCATCTGCCTTATCCCAAAATTTCCAGAAGCTAAGAATATTGCTGATTTTCGACCTATTTCTCTTTGTAATGTCACATATAAAATCCTAGCCAATTTGCTATGCAACAGAATGAAAGCATTTATGAATGAATTAATCTCAATGAATCAGAATGCTTTCATCCCAAATAGAGCTATCTTTGAAAATTCACTACTTGCCTATGAAATGGTCAGAAGCTTTAATAGAAAAACTTCAAGTAATTTTTGTTTGAAAATTGATTTACACAAGGCCTGTGACAAGATCAATAGAGAATTTATCCATCATATGCTGATATCCATGGGGTTTCCTATCACCTTTTCTAATATCATATATGAATGTATATCCACCCCCTCTTTTTCTATTTTAATTGATGGATCACCTCATGGCTTCATCCATAGCATAAGAGGAATAAGACAAGGGGACCCTCTCTCCCCGTACTTATTCGCTATGGTAATGGAATTCCTCACTCTAATTTTGGATATAGAATATATTAAAGAAATATTAGCCCAGTATATCAAGTTGAGCCGATGATTACCCACCCACTCTATGCTGATGACATTTTAATTATGGTCAAAGCAACCATTCTTAATGCAGAAACTATTCATCATATTCTCCAAGACATGACAAAATTTTCAGGCCTCGAATTAAACAATGACAAATCTAAAATCTTCTTTAGTAAAGGTGCCAAGTTTAAACAGGAGATAGCAGATATCATTAACTTCAAAATTGATAATCTGCCTATCATTTATTCGGGAATTCCCCTTTCAAACAATTCTTTGAAGTCTAGAGATTTTGGATGGCTTATTGAAAAAATTAACAAAAAGATTAATCATTGGCAAACCAGACTACTCAACATAGGTGGTAGAGCTGAACTCATCAAAACTGTAATCCAACCAATGTTGATTTTTTGGCTTCAAGTCTCCCAATTCCCTGCATCAATTATTCAAAGGATAAATTCAATTTGCTCAAACTTTTTGTGGAAATCAAAGTCACATAACATGAAACGGAATGATGTATGCAAAACCAAGAATGAAGGTGGTCTGGGTATCAGGAAAATTGAGGACTTAAATACAGCTGCTGCTACTAAGCTACTATGGAACTTCATAAATGGAAATTCTTTATGGGCAAAATGGATGCATAATAGGTACTGCAAAAAGAATAATTTCTAGACTATCAGCATAGATAACAATGCTTCTCATACTTGGAAAACCATTCTACATGCTAGACAATGGTGTAAAGGATATATAGACAGGAAAATAGTGGATGGTGTTAACACTGACATCTGGTTTGACCCATGGCTTCAAGGCTATTCACTAATTGACTCTTATGGTTGGAACTGCATGAGAACTCTCAATGGTTGTCATAAACAAGTTTCTCAGCTCATTTCGAATGGTAATTGGAAACAAAATCTTAATTTCATACCCATGCAAAAACATAATGCTGTAAGGAAAACTCCCATTTACCATCACATGAATCAAGACTATTGGTGGTGGCTTCCTAGCAAACAAGGTCAGTTCTCTTTGAAATCAGCATGGAATACTTTTAGAAACAAAAATGCCGAATATGACTGGTCCAAATTTATTTGGGTAAAAGGCTGTGCTCCTAAAATGTCTATAAATTCCCTTCTGGCCATTAAAAATAAATTGAATACTAAAGATAGAATTAGCAAATGGTCCCCAAATATAAACCAAAAATGTGCTCTTTGTGACAACCATAATGAGGACAGAGACCATCTCTTCTTTCAATGTTCATATTCGAAGAATATTCTTATGGATATTCTTCCTAAGCTTAAGCTTACAAGTTCTTATAATTTCGAACTCAATTCAACTCTGTCTGCTTTCAATTCAGCTCAGGAGCAAATGAAATCTCCCAATGCTAATATATTCAGCATCATTTTCACCAATATAGCATGGAACATCTGGCGTGAACGCAATAATCGTGTTTTTAATGGAATCGAACAACCATTTGAAATAAGAATCAAGCATATCCTACTTGACAGCAAACACCTTATTGGGCATAAAATTCAAGCTGGTGAATTAAACTCAGAAGAAAGTCTTATCTTGTTTAATCTCAACATGATGCCTGGATCTCCCGTCCAGTTTAGGCCCTCCTGATCTTCTGCAGCGTGAGTTGCGACGAGAGCTTGTAGAAATTGTTCTTTTCCAACAACTGATTCCGTCAGTTTCTTCTGCCATCATGGCGAATGTGACTTCGTTCGATGTATTTGGGGATTAGGTCTCCTTTTCTTCTAGATAGGCAACATCGGTAGCTTTGTTGTTTTGCTGACCTGCTTTTTGACTTTATTGTTGTATTAATATAGTTCAGTCTTTGTTTTTTTCTGGTTCCAGCTGCTCGTACGGATGGTTTTGAGAGTGATTTCGTCAGTATTGTTTCTCCTCCATCTGTTTGACAGCTAGGTCCAGTAATTGGATTGTTGTACTGTTAATATGTGGAATTGATATGTACTCTTTTTCCTTACAAGGTACCCATATAGGTTAGGGGGGTTGTAAGGTTTTAATGAGGCATATCAAGGAAATATATGCTATTTTGTTCTTTATATAAAGTACCTTTTCCAAAAAAAAAATATTTCTTTCTTCTTTTGAACAAGTATACTGGGAAAGATCCTTTGAAAATTTTCCATTATAATATACCTTATAAAATAGCAATTGAAATAGACCTTTGAATGCTTGAATGCAGTCAAAAAATTAATGATCATCGGTCCGAAACTTAATGTCATGCTTTTGTTTACCATTGATTTGTTGTACTCAAGATAGCATTTGAAAAACAATGATTATAATTTACACTAGAAAATAGCATTTGAAAAGGTCCGTTAAATTCATAATAGGTTAGATATAACATTGATTGGGTATAATCTATAAATATTCAAATCCTACAAAAAATGATAGCACTGACTAGATCAAAATACTGCTGGTAGGCTAAATATAACATTAATGGGTATAATCTAGAACCTTAAATGTATAGCAATACTCGTTACTTGATAAACTACCACCTATTTAATAGCAAGTAATCTGTAGAAAACTTGACCACATCAGTTAAGTAAATTCATTGATTTCCGCCGTTCTCCACTCTTTATTGTCCTTCGCCGTTATTCGCTACTGCTCGCCACCATTGACCCCCAAAGTCATAGTTCTATCAAAGATTCAGATCAATCTAAATGCATAATTTTCTAAAATCCAATGATATTATAATTATTGTATATAATATATAAGATGTATAATATTTTATTAGCCATGATTATGATGTGTTGTATACAAGACATATAAAATATCAGCAGAAATTCACCTCCAGTACCATAAGACCATACACTTTACCGGTGTTGTAATATGACGTGAATAACATCCATAAACATCTAAAACAGATGAAACAGTGTAACGACCCAGTTTTTCAATCATCTAAATTTAGAATGTTTGATTGGCTTTAAATATTTAAAAGTGAATTTTATAAGTTGAATAACTTATATTTTGAATATAATGATTTATTTGGATAATTAAATTGTTAATTTAATATTTGAAATTTCATAAAAATAATTAAAATTTGAATTTAATAAGATTGAAAATGTTTTCTAAAGTTTTTTTAAATGCTATTTGGATTTGAATAGAGTTAGCGAACTTCTAAAATTGAATTAAAAGTTAATTTATAGAAACTGGGAATTTAATATTTAATTGACGTGTAAAAATAGTCATTTTTGACACTATCTCGGATTTTGACAAAACTAGTTTCATTGGATCCGTAATAGTGAGTTATTATACGATTTCAAATTTGATGTTAATCGGACTTACAGTTTGATCGTGCGAAGTTGAAATGCTTAGAAATTTATTTAAGTAAATTTATTTTATATAATTTGACTCAAAAACCTATCTTCCAAATATGATTCCATTTTGTTTGAAATAGGAGTAAAACATTATAAACGCCGGACGGTACGCTTCGTTTGAATTTCAAAAAAATTCGGATGAATAGTGTACAATTTTTTTTTATATAAAAGGCCATCACTTTTCCATTTGTAAACAGAAATCTAACCCTAGGGCCGCCACCTTATATTTCAATGGCCTATAAACTCCACACTTCCTCCTCGTTTATCTCTCCATCCACCTACTATTTTGAGAAACTTCCAACTAGGAAGTTAAAGAGCTCGAGGAGAGAGTCACATCCAAAGGTTGTGATCTGGATTGAAGCATCATGGTGGTTGCTAGGGAGGCACGTTCTAGCCAAGCTCATTGGTGTTTTTCCATCGATTGGGAGTGCTAGGGGGTGCGGTCCTCGGCCGATGGTGGAGGCGAGGTTGGGGCGCTCGGTGGAGGTAGTTGATCGACTTCCTGTTGTCGATGGTGGCAGCGGCACAATAATGATGTAGAGCGTGATGGGTTTAGGCGATGAGGAAGAAGCAGGAAAAGAAAGGGCGGCCGGATCGTGTTCTTCAAAAAGCAATGGCCTAGATTATTCTAGAGGTTTAAAATTTACAAAAAGTTGTAAATTATATATTAAATTCGTGTAAACTTGTAAATTGCATAACTTATTCATACAAGGATGGATTTGCACGAAATAAACAACATTGGGTTCGTACATGCAAACACTATACGATAGAGATGGATTGGATCAATTTGGAGCTACGAAAATTTTGGTTAAAATTAAACGAGCGTTTAATTTTAATCTAAATAAATTGCTATCGCGACGACTGCAGCCAAAGTGAGTACAACTCACTCTTTCTCACTCGCTTATATTTTTATATATGCGAGAATAGTTTTATATATGATGATTGATGATTGTTTGAGTGATATATGATATATTATGAATATTGATTAGTTTGGATATATTTTCTGCCTATTTTAGCAAACGCAACTCTATATGTTCCCTTGTATAAGCCGATGGCCCTTTGTACGTGCATCTTCCTCAAAGCGGACATTCTACATATTTTCTCATATCTATATTTGCTGCAGTAACAGGTTGGACAGAACCAACGGGATTCCTCAACGTTGATTTTATTTACAGATATTGTTATACATTCTATTATCATGTGATATATGATATTTGGAGGCCATGATTGATATGATTGATGTGAATTACCTTTTTTGGTGCTTTTGCAGTATTGGGCCATATTTTGAAATTTTAAAAATATTAAAACGATAAATTTAATTTAAGAAGGATTTCAAAGTGATTTTGAAAATATATACGTGTTAATAATTTTTGAATTGTTAAAAAATGGATTTATTTCAAATAAATAAAAGTTATAATTTTTTTATGTTATGAAAATTATGGCTTTGTGAAATATAAGCAGAATATGTCTTTTGAAATATGAAGTTAACTAACTGTTAAAATAAGTAAAATTGAAATTTTGGACTTATTATAAATGGTTTATATATAAGATTTATAAAATTGATATTTTAATGGAATTATAAAGTGTTTTATAAATATTAGAAATGGAATTGTAATCAAATTAATATATGGATTTGCAATTGAAATTTAGAAATTAACTTATAATGGATTTTATAAATAATAAGATTTGAAAGGAATGAATTTGTAAATAAGAGATTTATAAGTATTAACTTATAATTTAATTTTGAATTATAAATGAGATATAAATAGGAATTGTTAATAAAGGAATTTTGTATATGGAAGTCTATAAAATATAAATGGAATTTATAAACATTTTTTTATATATGTGAAATCAATTTAATTTGATAAGTTAAATATGAAAGTTTATTAAATGAATTATATTCATGATTTTGGACAGTGAATAACCTTTTAAATTAGTTATATAGAAGTAATGAATTTGGTAAAGGAATTATATTCACGATTTTGGATAGTGAATAACCCTTTATGTTAAATGTGTAGTCGTAATGAATTTGATAAAAGAATTATATTTATGATTTTGGATAATGAATAATTCTTTAAATAAAATGGATGTTTTGGAAAGTGATATTATAAAATGGAGTTAAATGGTTTGAAAATAAAATAATTTACAGATTTACTTACTATTAAAAAGTACATGAAAATGTTTTCCAAATGTCCAATAAGTGAAATGGTTTTGAATATCATCTTTTTAAAGATATTTTGAAGTGAATAACTGGGAATCTTTTAAATTATAAACGATTAATGAAATCAGGCCCAGTGACTACTTAAGTGCTAGATTTTGTTCGCTGCTTTGATAGTCAAATAACCGACTATCAAATTTGGCCATTGTAGTTCCTCAACTTGATGTGGAAACTAATTAGTCGTACACTTAGTACGCAACTGACCGTGTAGGCTTCATTATCGTTTATGTTGAGAATGTTGATTCGTATATTGCGTAGTGATTACACCAATCTATCGAGCTACCTTCTTGGCCGAAGGATAGTAAGTTGAAAGCTAGAGACGTGATAAGCCTATGAGACTTGGTTTCTGTGTGAGGCTAAGAAACGCATTTGTGTTGTTGGTGCGAAGAGACCAGGATCATATTTATTTGAAAACCACTTCGGACCAAAATTTATACGACGATTATGCAGGTTGGTCGATGATATTGGGATTTTCATAGTGATGGGCTGCTTGTTGATTGTTGGGGTTGAAATCCCAATATACATCAAGTAGCAGTAGTCTCTTCGTTATGAAATATCCAGTGCAAAGACTATTCGTTAATAATCCTAGGGATTTCCAGTTCCAATAGGACTATATCTTTTGAACCGTATACCAAGGTGAACAATGAGTGCACAATCGCTGATTTGTGTTTCGTCCCATAAGACCATAGTGCGAGTGGAAGCTCATTAATCAATTTCTCTTTAGCTCTAGTCTGTCACTTCTTCATGGTGGATTTGATGGTTTTGTTCACTGCTTTCACTTGCCCATTTGCTTGTGGGTAGGCTATCGTGAAAAAGCTCTTCTTGATCCAGTAACACTTGCAAAAGTCCTTGAACTCGATGCTCTCAAAACGAGTCCCGTTCTTCGTGATAATTTCTTCCATTCTTCAAACCTACCACTAATATCTTCCATTTTAAATTTAATTACCTTTTTAGTAGTTATTACAGCAAGTAATTCCACATCATCCCCTTTCATAAAGTAATCAACTGCAACGAAAGCGTATTTATCTCCTCCTCGTGCTATCAGTAGTACACTAATTATATCGATCTTTGTGTAAATTTTGAAGGCTGGGCTATCATGATCTTAGCGAATCTTTGGCATCGATGACACCGTCTATTGTAGTTTGTTGAATCTCGATTTATTGTTAGCTAGAAATATCTGTAGCGGATGTCTATTCGCCTGTGTTTTCCCCTCGGTGTGTTTACCAAAACTACATTCGTGAATTTCCAGTAGAATCTACATATCTTCATCCTTGTTCACATGCCTAAACAAAGGGGAGGAGAATCCTTTCATTTATAGCACTCTACATGTATTATGAATTGTGGTGCCTTTCGAATGAGCTTCTTTTGTTTGTTCCGGTCTTCGAGGAGTATTCCCCTGAGTAGGCAGTCCTTTATTGGCGCTATCCACGACTCTTCCTCCACTATAGTTTCTAGAACTCAATAAATGTTCATTTGATTTAATCTAGGAGTAGCCAATACTACCACTGGAACCAATCCCATCAGCTGTACTTCTTCAGAACTGGCAAGCTAGCTAAGGAATCGGCCTTCGTATTCTCCTTTGTAGGATTGTGATATGTCATGTAGTGTTCAAGTCAGTGAGCAACTCCCAATCCTTTGAAATGTAAGGGGCGATTTTTGCGCTCTTAGCTTGACATTCCCTACTAATCCGGTAGACGATTAGTTGGGAGTCGTTGTAGATATGCAAAAAAAATTATTCCCAACTCTTTCGCAATCTTCAGTACTGCTACCAATGCCTCATATTCCGCCTCGTTGTTGGTGGCAGGAAATTCAAGCTTTAGGGCATAGAAAATTGACCATCTTTTGGGAGTTTCGTGCATAACTCCCGATCCCTGCTCATGAGCAGAATCCATTTGACACACCACCAGCGAATAATTTCTATTGGGACACTGTGATCACTATTCCTACTAATCATCATCGTGAAAAGTGAACTTGACGATGAAGTCAATTAGCGCCTGTCCGTAAATCGCTCTTCGGGGATCATTAGTCACACCGTATTGGCATAACTCGATGTTCCATTTAGAAGTCGTCCCGATGTCTTGGGTCAATAGGGTACCTATTTCAAGGGTTACCCATCAGCGCCCTGATCGGGTTAGCCTGGAAATACGTTAACCATTTTCTGGGTGTTATTAGCAAGCAGTATGCCAGCTTTTCCAACTTCGGGTAGTTTCGCTCAACTCTGGCTAACCACTTTCTAATGTAGTAGATCATTCGTTGAACCCTAGCTTCCTCACACATAACCACTGGACAAATGCATAGACAGACACCGTCAGGTAAATAAAAAAGTCCTTATCATCTACTGGTTTAGATCAACAGAACCGATGACATCTCCATATGTCACGGAAATTCTTCGAAAGTAGCCTGGCAGTCCTAATTACATTTAAAGTTCTTCTTACCCTTCTTTAATGCATCAATACACATGTTCATCACTCTAGAGATTAATCAACTCAATGTTGCATTCTTTCCATTTAAGCATAGTAATTTCTTCATTGTTGGGGCTCTAATGTTTCGTAAGGCGTCAATCTGTTCTGGATTGGCCTCAACGCCCCTTGTATTCACGATGAAACCAAAACTTTTTCTGGAAGCTGTTTAGTTAATGCCCCGCTATTACCCTGCTATAACCCGTTATATCTCATAGCGGGTTTCTACCGCTACGATTTTTCCATATGGCCCCAAAATATAGCCTTTCCGCTTTAATTCCCGCTATTTCCGCTATATCCCGTTATTCCCGCTATATTTTTCTATTTCCGCTATATCTTCTTTAATAAAAAAAAAAAAATTACATTTATACATTATAAAAATTATGAAACAGATTTATTTGATTTAATTTTTAATATATTTCTAGAAATGAAAATACTCTAATATTCTACTAAATTCAATTATGTTATATAACAGTTTTACGTTTATTTGAAGAATATACGCACATGTTTTTTGTTTAAAATTATTTATGTAATAATTATAATTCAATTGAATGATAATTTTTATTTAATTACCATTTATATATTTGTTAAAACATTAAGTACGTGTTTTATATGCTATTTTAGAGCCATCCACTATATCCCGCTATGACTTTATGCACCTCCACCGCTTCGAATCTGCCGAGCACATTAACTGCATAGTCTGGAAGCCACTCCAAATGAACATTTGAGTGGGTTAATTTTTTCGTACTTCCAAAGGATCTCAAACATCTCCGAGAGTTAATCTAAATGGTTTCCATACACTTGCGACTTCACTATCATGTCATCTATGTAAACTTCCATCATTCGTCAGATTTGGTCCTTGAACATTGTATTAGCCAATCTTTGGTAAGTAGCTCCGGCATTCTTCAGATCAAACGACTTTACAAGATAGCAATATAATCCTAAGTCCGTAATGAAGCTGATATTCTCCCGATCTGGTTCATGCATCACAATCTAATTATACTCTGAGTAGGCATCCATAAATGGGAGCAATTCGTGCCATGCGGTTCCATCAACAAGCTGGTCGATCTTGGTGAACAAAGAGCAATCATTCGAGATGGCTTTGTCCAAATCTGAATAATCAATGGAAGTTCACTACTTCCCATTCGATATTCAAACCAACATAGGGTATGACATCCACTTAGGTTAAGTAGCGTTATGGATAAAGATGTTGGCCAACACCTTATCCACTTCTTCTTTTAGTGCAGTGGATCGCTCCAGACCTAGGTCGCATCTCTTCTATCTTATTGACGTGAACTTGGAGTCGATATTAAGTGCGTGACACTTTATCTCCCATGATATCTTGAACATATCTGAACACGCCCAAGTGAACATGTTCAGATTTGTCCAAAAAAAAGTTAATCAGTTTATTTTGCAATGTTATCCCTAGAAAACCCATCTTAAATACCTAAGTCAGGTCATTCATGTCAATAGGTATAGCCACAGTAATCACTACCTGTGTTACATGTATCTCCCCTGACTTCTTCCTAGGGTCTGTAGCGTTATCGAAGCGACTATGGTCCCCAAGCCAGGGACTGTTTTGTAATTGCTATGCTTGTAGTTTCTTAATGCGGAGAGTCTTCCCCCTCATTCTTTCCCTTTTCACAGCGTTTAGCTTCACATAATTCAGCAATGTATCATTCCTTTGCAGTACTTTAGTATGCTCCTCCTACTCATATCTCATTCTTCGTTATAAATTTCATCATCAGATACCATGGAGCCAAAATGATCCTAAGTCGACAAGGGCCGGTCGGCCTAGAAACGCATTAAAAAGCGAAACACTCATCAACATTCAAGAATGTCTGTTCTCCTTCTCCGAGTTCTAAAGGAAGGTCGATCGTTCTAATCGGCTGTTTAGATTCACCTGTAAATCCTTTAACCTTCGTTTTACAGGTGGTCACATCCTTCATGCTAAACTTCATTTGGTCAAATGTTTTTCGAAATAAAATATTGGTCGAATTTCCATTTTCAAACAATACTCAATGCAAAACTGTTGGTCTTATCTCGACCATTTCCGCCATTGGGTTGAAAGTCGGTGCTTCTACATTCCTAACACAATGTCCTCCGAAATTATTCATTGTTACTTAGTCGGAACTCCATCTTCGATGGCATATCAACTCTCGTACGGTACATGCTTCAAAGAACTGGCATATCACTTCATTTCACCCCAACTCTACTGGAACTAGGTGAGATCCTCCTGGGATGGTGTTTATAACCAGTCATTCATCAGTTCGCTTAGGCACTTCTCCTTTGGGTCCAGGTGGTTTCCTTTGAGCATTCAACCTTGGGGTCCAGCAGGTTGTCTGGCGTTTTGCAGTTTCTTCACATACTACTGGTGTATGTTGTTTCTTGTCAATTCTTCAATGAAATCTTTCAAATGTTGACATTCATTTGTGTTATTCCCATGAGTATCATGGAAGCGACAACACTTCTAGGACTTGTTTTGTTGTTCGATCATTTCCTTCTTAGGAGTTTGTCATACCGCTTAGTTCCTTGAGTGGCAAGATAAATGTTCTCTACACTGTCATTCAACGGCGTAAATTTATCGGGCCTTAGATTCATTAGATGCTTCTTGTCCCTGTCACGCCTACCAGTATTTCGATTTCTCTTTTTATGAGTTACAGGTTTCCCTACACTTCCTACAGCAGTTCCGAAACTATTTCCATCTTGTTTAACCGCAACGGTACTCTGAATCACTTCTTTGGTTTTCTCATCGTCGGGATTGCCTTCAACTATATTTGCTTCTTCCAATTTTAGAAACTGATTTGTCTTTCAATGGAATTCCTCCAAGGTAGTAAATTGCCTTATTTTTATCCACCTATCGAAATATCCGAGTGAATGCTCCAAACAAGTGCCGTGAATACGAGATATTCCATCGGGTTGCTTACTTCCTTGACAGCGACGTTAAATCGGTTCAAGAAAGCTTTCAGTGACTTCATGGGTCTTTGTGACAAGCCAGAAAATGACATAGCTTCCTTCGGTTGTGCTGTGGGAAGCCAAAAGTACTGTAGAAATATCTTATCCAATTCATCAAACGTTGACATAGATTTAGGCGCAAGCCTAGTGAACAACATTGGAGTAACTTCTTCCAAGAATATATGGAAACGCTACAATGAATAGCATCTGTAGCTCTAGCTTCATCCATGTACCATTCGTATTTGAGCAAGCGTTGTCTTAGATAGGTAGTTCCTTTGTAGGATAGCAATGTTAGCATGATGAACTTTCTGGGTTTTCTTCTCTAAAGATATTTTCTGTAAATGGGATTCGTCTTGATGAGGAACCCCGATCGTCATCCTTTCAGCTCCTGATCTCCTCCACCAACAATTTGACCATATAACAGATGAACTCCTCGCTAACATAGTAATCCAATGGTCGACTATCAGGGGCTACACCGAGTGCTTGATTTCACAAATGGTCTCGATTTGCTAACCGACATTTAAGTGCTCTAGTCTCCGAGAGTGTCACCCCGTCGGCATTTAGTGGATTTACGTTTGGCTGAGCCACGATTACCTGGGCTCCACCTTCAACACCATCAACATCCAACCCCAAATCATCATCATCAAGCTCGTTTTCATCAAGCTACAAGTCCAAATCCTCCTTAGGAACAACCACGGCATCACCTTCCTAAGTAGCATTTGCATGAGCATTCCTTTCTGTACCGAGAGATATTCTCTCGGTACCGATTGGTCTTCTTAAGAAGGGATTGCACCCGCTTCCTCTTGTAAGTTGTCATGCGGGTCCACTAGTTACTTCCTTCTACTTTTTATTTCTATCTCTCATGTTTAGGCCAGAAATAGGGGAATTATATTGTTCTATAATAGGTGAAGTTTCCCTTCTAGTTCTTCTAGTTCCTGATGGTTGCAAGGTTAGCAAAGCAACCCTCTTGTCCACAAAAGCATTTTGGCCATCCAACATTTTCTGGTTAAGTTCATAGATCATCTTATCAAACTCTCCTCTAGTCGGTACTTCATGTTAAGCAAAGGATCCTAGTATTGCATTTCCTTTATTAAATTTCATTTGGTTAGTGTTTACTTCATCACCACCAGCTACCGCTCCTGCGGATCTTACGAAGGATGATTTTTCCTTTCAAAATTCCATAGATTTCCAATAGCAATTCTTAAAGCAAGTTCTTTGGATCTAACTTCTGGATCCTTCCAATCCAAATTAGACAGCTAGATCTA
Organism: Allium cepa; assembly: GCA_030765085.1. NCBI lineage: Eukaryota > Viridiplantae > Streptophyta > Magnoliopsida > Asparagales > Amaryllidaceae > Allium > Allium cepa. Next base: position 217,721,385 of record CM060942.1, on the reverse strand, counting down.
AGCTTGGATTCATTTTTCTCATTGAAAGCACTTATATGTTGATGCCAAAATGGATCAACACTTAAGAATGAGTTGTAGAGAACCTGTAAGACCTAGATATAGCATATAACAGTAGAAATGAAAGAAAAATAACAGAGAGATGCCAGATTTTTATTAGGATTCGATAGCCTTTGGCCTACGTCCACTTCGTATCTTTACTGATTACGAAACTGGGAGAGTTTGTATGAGATTACAAAGAATTAGAGTGACAAGTACAAAATGTTGATAAGGTCGAATGCCTAGAACTATCAGGAGTAGCTGGCTCGGTTACGATTTCAGGGAGGAAGATGGTGAAGAGCCATAGAATCTCAGATCCAGAGTGGAGAAAAAAGATCCAAGAGATCCTCTTTTGGTTGCACATAGGTGTGTATTTATAGGGAAATATGTGTGTTGGGTCAAAAGCCTACATGCAATAGAGTCCAGGAGTTAGCCTAATGTCACACAGAAGATCACGAGGTCCACCGAGTAAAAATAATAACTCGGTATCGATTCATTAGACTTAGTTCCTGGTTATTTCCTTAAGTGGAAATTAGTCCAACTATTTTGCTCTACTTTTCTAACTCAAGTTGACGTGTTCCATGCTCTTCACATCGATATTTGGCTGTTTCCGGTGAACGCTCCATTATCACTTCAGTTAACCGGCTTTCTTCTCTTCAGCCCTTGGAATTGATCGTCGAAACATTAGGAAAAATCTTGGCCACAAGTTGAAGGGGTAGAATATAAGCCGCATGAAGTTGGAGAAGTGGAAAAGGGAAGCAAAATGACTCTATAGTGAGCCAAATGACTTGGAACCAATTTATTTGCTTAGCTTAATTCTTGGTGAAACTCATCCAGGTTGTTTCCATGCTCCATCTAAGCGTGTTTCTAAGATTTCGAGTCTTTTCTTCTTCATCTTGATGTTATGTCTTTCGTTAACTTCTTCTTGGTTAAAAACCCAGTTAGCAAACCTTATATGATATTTTGAAAATTTCCTCCAATAGAAATATTCAAGCATTACCCCATTTATTTGATTTGTATATTGGCCTTCCTTCTTCTATCTTCCTTGCTAAGTATTTAGAGATCCCCCATTTTCTATTTGATTTGAAGCTTTTTTATTTTATTTATAAGTGATTTGAGGGGATATAATTAAAGATTAGATTAGATTTTTGTTTTTTAGTTGATAGGAGGCTAGGGTCTTTAGAATAAAAGGAGGTTGGCTAAGTATTCATAGGTAAAAATTAGGTGAAGTCTAGGCTTAGGAAACTTATTGCTTAACCGGCATCCCTTATTCTTACATATATAGAAAATTCATTTTCTTTTGCTTTGTCAAATAATGTTTATCCTAACTCTAATCAGTAGCATTACTTGGAATTAATTCAATATCTTTAACTGATATTTGTACATACGTATTATTAGTTGTTGTATGGAATTATCAACTAATATTGATTAGGAACCTTGCTCTTTATTAGTAACTGTTCAATCAGTTGTGATAAATTGATGTTAACCTTTCCAAATTCAATAGTTGGATTTACCCTTATTTTTTATAAATAAAGATATAGCACATATTTTCCTTAAGAAATGCATTCCTTCCATAAATATATTGTTATCTTCTCTTTAAAATATGCAGCATTTTCTTTCATTCATTATAACATTACTTTATTATCCTGGTAATTAATATTTTTCCTATAAAGCAGTTTAAAGTCTGTGCATGCAAATAACTCTTAACATTTTATTTTAATGTACAAAAAACAATTGTATTCTTTTTTTGAATATAGTCAAGAGAACCTGACAGACTGGCAAACTCCTGAGGTGAATTAAGTTGTGTCTATCCACTTCAACTCATGGCACCAAGATCCTCCGGTACTTTCTGTAATATTGACTTGATCTTATGATCAACCCTTAAGCTTAAATTTCAAAATAGGGCCAAAACCCATAATGCGCGTTACAGTAAACTTTTCATAGCTATGTAATTCTAGGGATCTAATTTACATACTTTTTTTAGCCAGGATATGTGATGTATTTTAAAACTAAATAGGGACTTTAGCCAAACTGTCTTGTACGTAAAACTACTAAAATGCCCATTTTCATTAATTAATTATTCTTATCAAAGATACGTGGTGTTACATTCTCCCTACTAAAATAATTTCATCCCTAAATTCCAAGAGACAAAATCGCAACTCATAAACTCAATCATATAATAGCAATTGTGCATGTGCAATACATAGACTCAAACCACACTACAAACAAAGCAATCCAACAATTCATTTCGAACATATTCGTTTCTTAACATTTCTTGCAATATAATATGATATCCATATGGACACTAACTATAATTTGTATTCCGGTAACAGTATCTAGCCATGGCAAAATAGGTACAAATAAAATCAATACAAAAAATAACCATATAAATGCAAATAAATAACATTCATCCATCAAACCAACAGATGCCATGAATATGTGACGAATAATGCAGAATACTAATGCAACTTCTATATGAATGCAAGATTACGAAATGTAGGTATGAATGCAAAACATCCTAAAATATGCTGATAATTTCTATATGTGTGCAACATGATATTTAATGAATCAAGTCTCATCTCAAAACATAAACTACACGATAAAGCATATCACAGCGTCCAATTTCCTAATTTAATATTAATTATCTACAATAACCATTCATCCTTACCTAAATAAACTAATCAAGCTAACAAAGAAACAAATGGAAAAATCTTCTAATAAATAGTAGAAATGAAAAGATATTATTCTCTCCTCCTCTTTCCAAGTACTCTCAATCGGATCATTCTTAACCTTAACTTATTGACTGTACTACTGGCATATATACTTAATCCAACTCACTAAAAAATGCTCGTGCATAGGTAAACCTCTATAATCCATACTACCAACCTAGATAAACTAATGCCGACTTACGCCATAACTGGTTGCCTTAGCATAAATATGCCTAGTAAAAAATGTAATGCAACCCTAATTGCACATACAAAATGCGTTAGGTCATCTCATTAGTATACCGATCACACCATCTTCTAAATATTATGGTAAGAAAACTTGCAAGTGGACCGTGACTCACCTTAAATCAAATAACTTAAATCACTTGCTATTTCTCATTTCATCTAAGAAAATAAAAATATTGTGATGTCTTAAACTGGTGAAAATATCATAACTTCTCTGCAAATTTCTATCCAACTTAAGTTGTATTATTTCACTTAAGATGACACTCCTTCAATCCTCTAACAGGTATGATATCAAGATACCACCTTTCTAGTCTGCAAAAATCTTATCATAAGTTCCACAGCATATAGGAAAGTAAACATTCAGGTATTCAAGTAAATTAATCCTATTTAATTCACCTATTGAAACATAGCAAACAAAATCCTAAATCTACGTGTAACCTTAAATTGTATTAACATAAAAGTAATCAATTAGGTGCACGTATTATGCAACACAAAGTATATACACTTAAGTCAATTCTTTACAATAGTTTCTTTGAATCGATAGTCTCCCTTAAATCCGAAGGATAATTTAGAGGAATCTAAATTTTCCATTCTCAAAATTTTACCCAAGGCTGCAAAAATTGCTAAGAAAATGCTAAACATACGTGTGAACTAGGAATTAATCGCCTAGGAGAGGATTCATTGGGGATCAGGAGTAAATGTTTTTGATAAACTCTTGCATTTTGAATAAAATTTTATTATTTCGCTTACTATTAATAGATCCAAAATGGGATTTTATGGGTTTGGAAGAAACCTTGGAGAAAAAAATGTTTGAAACTAGCATTTTGATACTTATATGAGAAACTAAGCTTATCGATCCATAAACGATGCCTATAAAACTCAGTCACATGCTTAAATTTATGGTAAATCTCATCTAGGTGGACTAGGCGGATAGCTAAGCATATGTCTAGCCCAACGCTTAAGCGGGTGCCTAGAAGGATTTTTACAACAGAAATTTTACCAAAGTTTTCAAATATCATTTTCCATGAAAATTTTCTCTCAATGCATGCCAACTATAATATCTTTCACTTGATGAAAATCCAAATTCTTGATTTAATCATTCATTGTGTAAGCTTAACTCTAGCTTCATCCACGATAACTTTTGCAATATAAAATTCCAAATTTTACCATTTCTTTGTACTAAACCACTAATGGAAACATTTTCTCGATTATAACTTCTCCTTATTTTTACCTCAACTGTAATATGATTGAGACAACTGAATATGGGATGACGTCTAGCCATATTAGTCTAATAGACATAACACTCAATAACTTAAATATTTTTGTACCCAAAACAACATCTACAAACATTTGAAATGGATAACGTGCTAGCCTAGTGAACATAATATGAAACTTAGGTCACATTCAACCCCAACAATGTACTTGCAATTGCGACCACAACTCATGTTTCAATACTTCATAAATATCATAGCAGAACATATATAGTAAGAAGACAATCTACTTAGGGCATCAGCTACAACACTGGGTTTACATGGATATATAAAATACCGATATTGTACAATATTAAGAACTTTATCTGTCTCAACTGCCTTAAATTCAATTCTTTTTGGAAGAATAATTACTATAGGGATTTCAAATCTACAAATAACTCAATTCCCATAAAAGATAATGCCTTCAAGGTTTGAGGGCAAAAATAATAGCCGGTAACTCAAGATTATGAATTGGATAATATTTTTCATGTCCTTTCAACCGTCGACTAGCAATACAAACAACACTACTCTCATGCATCAACACAGCACCCATCTTGTACTTAAAGCATTTGTATATACAACAAATTCTTTTTAACTACCATGGGGTATTAAAATAAGTGCACAAGTCAACAACTCTTTTAGCTAAACAAAGCATTCCCACACATTGATTTCCATGAGAATACTAAATTTTTCTCAACAAGGCATGTCGATATTGTAGAAACCTTCGCAAAATCTTCAATAAAGTTCATGTAATAGTCATCTAAGCAAAGAAAACTCTTTACCTTCTGACGCAGCGGATTAATCAAACAAAACTTCAATCGATGAAATGTAGCAATCGGTGAGTTGAAGATACCAAAATGCCCAAGTTCGTTGATCCAAAGATACCGAACTCTAGCTATCTCAAACACGTTGATAGCGCACTATACCGTGTTCAAAGATCTACGATTCTTCGCACGTTGATCTAGCGCACTAGATTCCGTGAATCGGCTTCAACAAACGTGGATTCGAGCGCACTCAAATGACGTAAGTGGAGATAGCAGATTACACTCAGCTACCAATTGGAGAAGAAAGCACAAAGCAATCAACAAGAAATTTTATTCAAAAATCAACTACTTCAAAATGTACAACACACGCGTATTTATAGGGTTTTCACAACACAGCCCTTGAGTCGTGACCGACTCATACCTTACGACTCATCTAAGTCGTTGCCGACTCATCTAAGTCGCTGCCGACTCAACAGACGCTTCATACTGTTACTACAACACTTCATACGCAACCGACTCAAGCAGGCACGACTCACGACTTACTACCTCAACCACAACTCACTCGACTCAACACGTTACGACTCACAGACAATACAAACGACTCAAACACGACCGACTCATATATTACATACATGACACAACTTATGTCGTGAACGACTCACGACTCATCAAACACACAAGGTACACGACTCAACAAGCCAAGCGACTCAACTCCTTGCCGTCCTAACTCCCTCCGACTCAAGGCCTTCACTAGCTGGGGCTTTCCCTTGCTTCATGCTAAGTCGTAGACGACTCATGTAGATATCATTAGGTCGGTACTTCTTCTCCTGAGCTTGGTTAAGTCGCAAACGACTTATGGATAGACCGTTGAGTCGTGGACGACTCAACTCCGATGCCTTGTTATCTCGACCTGATTTCTCCCGTGGTTTGTTAGGTCGTGGACCTCCTTCCCTAGCTCGGAAACGACTCAAACCTTCATTGAGTCGTGGACGAGTCATCACTCTACACCACAAACTCGTGTTTTCAGGAATTAAAGTTTGCACAACTTCTTCTCTGGCCTTAGCTGCATCATCCTCCCCTGGTAGAGAAAAATTCGACCTCGAATTTGTAAATTCTTCCCTCTCAGATTGTCCATCTCCATAATATGGCACAAGATGCTTAACGTTGAATACGTCAGAAGTGTAGACATCCTCTGGTAGCTTCAACTTATAAGCATTCTCATTGATCCGTTTCACAACTTCTACAGGTCCAATTTTTCTGGCTTTCAACTTATTATATGCGCCCATTGGAAAACGATCTTTGGTCAATACAGCATAAACCAAATCACCTTCGTTAAATTCAACATTTCGTCGCTTTAAATATGCAAACTTATTATACTTCTCATTCTATTTCTCCAATCGTTCCTGAACGATTTTATGACATTCAGTCAGCTCATCAACAAAATCAACAGCTCGTTTAATTGTTCCTTTCGCCTGTGGTACTACTGCCAAATCCAACGGTCCCCTGGGTAAATTTGAACAAACAATCTGAAATGGACTGAATCCTGTGCTACGATTCACTGCATGATTATGTGCAAATTCAGCTTGGCATAACTTCATGTCCCAACTTCTCAAATTATCCTGTACAAGGCATCGCAACAAATTCCCCAATGGCCTGTTAACAACTTCTGTCTGCCCATCAGTTTGTGGATGATAAGCACTGCTAAATTTCAGTTTCGTTCCCACCATCTTCCACAAACTCAACCAAAAGTGACTCAGAAAACGAGTATCTCGATCAGAAACAATAGATTCTGGTAAACCATGAAGTCGATAAATCTCCTTGAAAAATAATTGAGCAACACGAACAGCATCCGCCGTTTTCTTGCAAGCAACAAAATGTGCCATCTTCGAAAACCTGTCCACTACAACAAATATCGAATCATTTCCCCTCTGAGTTCTCGGCAAACCCAAAACGAAATCCATGCTAATATCAACCCATGGCTTAGATGGTACTGGTAATGGCATATACAACCCTGCATTCGTCGCTGTTCCTTTTGAAACCTGGCAAATATGGCATCTTTCCACGAATCTTTCAACCTCTTTTCTCATCGACGGCCAAAAGTAAGATTGTGAAATCAATCGTAAAGTGCGATCACGGCCCACATGCCCTTCCTCGTGTAACTCTTTGACAATTTTCAACCTCAAGCTACAGTCTGGAATACATAACTGATTTCCCTTAAACAGAAATCCATCAACCAACATAAATTCATCGGTACCCCCTTCCTTCACTTTTTCAACATATTTCACAAAATAAGGATCTTCTTTAATCATCTCTGGCAGTAATTCAAACCCCGTCACTTCAACCTTCAATGTTGTTAATAAATGACTCCTCCTACTCAAAGCATCAGCTACTCGATTTGTCACCCCTGATTTGTGCTTAACGACAAAAGTAAACTGCTGTAAATATGCAATCCATGATGCATGTCTCGCTGAAATTTTATCCTGCCCCTGTAAGTGCTTCAATGCCTCATGATCAGTGTACAGAACAAATTCTTTCTGAAATAGATAATGTCTCCAATGTTTAATTGTTTGCACCACAGCATAGAATTCAACGTCATATGTGTTGTATCTCATCTTCGCCCCTGATAACTTTTCACTGAAATAAGCAACTGGCTTCCCATTCTGACTCAGAACTCCTCCAATACCAACCTTCGAAGCATCAGTATGCAATTCAAACAATAACTGAAAATTCGGTAAAACAAGAATTGGTGCAGACGTCAACAATTCCTTGATCTTTTCAAAAGCAACCCCCGCTTCTTCTGACCATACAAATTGTTTCACTTTCATGCAATCAGTCACTGGAGCCATCACGCTACTGAAGTGTGGTATGAATCTTCGGTAGAATGATGCTAACCCATGAAAACTTCTAACTTCAGTGATAGTTCTCGGCTGTGGCCAATTTCTAATAGCTTCAACTTTACTCTGGTCAACTTGAATACCTTCTCTTGAAACAACATAACCCAGAAATAGAACTCTGTGCGTCATAAACACACATTTCTTCGTAGCAGCATAAAATTGTTCCTCACGAAGAATAATCAATACTTCCCTCAAATGTTGAACATGCTCCTCCGTACTCCTGCTGTATATCAGAATATCATCGAAATAAACCACGACGAACTTCCCAATGAATGGTCTAAAGATTTGACTCATCACCCGCATGAATGTACTAGGTGCATTTGACAAACCAAATGGCATAACCAACCATTCGTACAACCCCTCTCTCGTCTTGAAAGCTGTCTTCCATTCGTCTCCAGGTCTGATTCGAATTTGATGATAACCACTCTTCAGATCAATCTTCGAAAATATAGTTGCCCCACTCAATTGATCTAACAAATCATCCAACCTTGGCATAGGAAATCTATATCGAACAGTGATCTTATTCAAAGCTCTACTATCTGTGCACATCCTCCATGTTCCGTCCTTCTTTGGTACTAATAATGCTGGCACGGCACAAGGACTCAAGCTTTCCTGAACACGTCCCTGTTCCAACAACTCTTCCACCTGCCTTCGTAACTCCTCATGTTCCTTCGGACTCATTCGGTAATGTGGTCGATGTGGTAAAACTGCTCCTGGCACAAGATCAATCTGATGTTGAATGTCTCTAAGTGGTGGTAACTCCTTAGGTAACTCCTCTGGAAAGACATCTTCAAATTCTTTCAAAATTGGCTTTGCTTCTTCTGGAATTTCAACTTCTTCACTACTCTCTCTCCCAATCAACAAAAATACTTCAGTCTCTTCCTCAACTTCCTTGACAAACTCCTTCAAAGTCAACAGAGTTTTCAATTCCTCAATCTCCTCCAGCTTGCTCTCCTTCTGCTGTTGCTTCTTGGGAACCAAAGTGATTTTAGTACCCTCGAACATGAAACTGTAACTGTTGGCACGACCATCATGTTGTACTGCTCTATCAAACTGCCATGGTCTGCCCAACAACAGATGACACACATCCATGTCTACAACGTCACACCAAATTTCATCTTTGTACTTCTTCCCAATAGAAAAATTAACACAAGCTCTTCGACACACCTTCACTTCACCACCCTTCCTTAACCATGCTAGCTTGTACGGTTTATGATGCTTCTCAGTCTTCAAGTTCAATTTCCTCACGGCCTCTGTAGAAATAATATTATCACAACTTCCCGCATCAATAACGAACTTGCAAACCTTTCCCAGAATAGTGCATGTCGACTGAAAAATATTGCTTCTCAACCAACTAGAATCCTCTTCTTGCTTTGGTGTCAAACAACTTCTCCTCATCATAAGATTACAACCTTCATCTCCAAACAATTCTTCTTCCTCCTCAACATAAGGTGTATTTGAACATTCTGCCTCCTCACCATCATCCTCCTCAACTTCTGCAACCATGGTTCTCTTCTTCGGCTTCGGACATTCGTTGCTTTTGTGACCCAACTCCTGACAATTATAACATTTGAAAACACTGCTAGCCTTTGCCTTCTCAACCTCCTTCACCACTGGCTTTGAAACAGGTTTAGGAACATTAGAACTTCCACCAACACCCCTTGCTTGATTATTGGAATTAGTAAACACACCACCTCCACGCCTTCCTCGTTTCTCCCAAGCCAACGCTTTCTGATGTGCCTCTGCAACTGATCTAGGATCAAACATATTAACCATATCCTGGATCTGCATTCTCAATCCCCCAATGAATCTAGCAGTTAGCTGTTCTTCCGTTTCCATAATATCATTCCTGGCAATGAGTTGGTAAAATTCATCAGCATAATCACTAACAGATTTTGTCCCTTGCCTCAGATTCTGCAACCTCTGGTACATAAGTGATTGGTAGTTGTAAGGTAAGAAAGTAGATCTCATCAACTTTTTCATCTTATCCCATGATTCTATCTTTGACTTCCCCATTCTCTCCCTGGTTAGTTTAGTTTGCTGCCACCACGCCAAAGCTCTCCCCCTCAACCTAGTAGCAACCAACTTCACCCTTCTATGCTCAGGAACCTCCTTGAAATCAAAGATCTCTTCAACATTTGAAACCCAATCTAAGAACTCCTCAGCAACCATCCCGCCTTTAAACTCCGGAATCTCCATTTTCATTCCCGATTCCCAACGTCGATCATCTTCAATATCCCGATAAGAATTTCGAACTTGATCCCGATCTCGATAATGAATACTAGCTCTATCACCTTCTTCAACAAAATCAAAAGTACGCCTACATCGATCTCGACCATTATCATCCCTTCGTTCATGCATACTTCTTTGACTATGTCTCTCTTCATCTCTATATGCTTCGTTGTCAAATTCACGTTGACTTCTCCTCTCTTCATGTGCATAGTCATGATGATCTCTTCGTGATGAAATTGATGTTTCTCTTCAATCTCTACATGAATGTGGTGATACCCTCCTCGCTTCCGTAACCGATGGCGAAACTCGGTTTCCTCCATGGTTCGAGTTTGGTGATCTCCTCCTTTGATTCAAATCATTCATCAATTTCTCCAATTTACCAATGCCTTCATCAAACTTCTCATTAATACGTTGTTCCATAAGCTCGGCTTCTTCTCTACGATACAAAGCTTCAACGTTTTGATGACGATTAGCTCTCCTTGGTGGCATGATTGAAAATTTCACAAAACTTCAACAATTCGAACAAAAACTCCAAAGCTTCAACAATGCAATAAGTCACGGCTCAACAATGACTCGGCTACAATTTGTTTCGGCCTCCACTTGTCTCGGTTTGCTTTGTACGACTCAAAGTAACTCGGTCCAACACTTCAAACCTTGGCGCGCAAAACCCAAGACCAGATTCAAACAATGTCCAACACTTCGATCCAAAATGAAATGGATCAAACACTCCAAATTTGATGCAACTTCAATATGAACACGATGAACAACTTCAAACTTCAAAAACTTCAAAAACTTGGCTCCAAGAATCAACTTAGCTATGATTGGCTAAGTATGGCTCTGATACCAATAAATGACGCAGCGGATTAATCAAACAAAACTTCAATCGATGAAATGTAGCAATCGGTGAGTTGAAGATACCAAAATGCCCAAGTTCGTTGATCCAAAGATACCGAACTCTAGCTATCTCAAACACGTTGATAGCGCACTATACCGTGTTCAAAGATCTACGATTCTTCGCACGTTGATCTAGCGCACTAGATTCCGTGAATCGGCTTCAACAAACGTGGATTCGAGCGCACTCAAATGACGTAAGTGGAGATAGGAGATTACACTCACCTACCAATTGGAGAAGAAAGCACAAAGCAATCAACAAGAAATTTTATTCAAAAATCAACTACTTCAAAATGTACAACACACGCGTATTTATAGGGTTTTCACAACACAGCCCTTGAGTCGTGACCGACTCATACCTTACGACTCATCTAAGTCGTTGCCGACTCATCTAAGTCGCTGCCGACTCAACAGACGCTTCATACTGTTACTACAACACTTCATACGCAACCGACTCAAGCAGGCACGACTCACGACTTACTACCTCAACCACAACTCACCCGACTCAACACGTTACGACTCACAGACAATACAAACGACTCAAACACGACCGACTCATATATTACATACATGACCCAACTTATGTCGTGAACGACTCACGACTCATCAAACACACAAGGTACACGACTCAACAAGCCAAGCGACTCAACTCCTTGCCGTCCTAACTCCCTCCGACTCAAGGCCTTCACTAGCTGGGGCTTTCCCTTGCTTCATGCTAAGTCGTAGATGACTCATGTAGATATCATTAGGTCGGTACTTCTTCTCCTGAGCTTGGTTAAGTCGCAAACGACTTATGGATAGACCGTTGAGTCGTGGACGACTCAACTCCGATGCCTTGTTATCTCGGCCTGATTTCTCCCGTGGTTTGTTAGGTCGTGGACCTCCTTCCCTAGCTCGGAAACGACTCAAACCTTCATTGAGTCGTGGACGAGTCATCACTCTACACCACAAACTCGTGTTTTCAGGAATTAAAGTTTGCACAACTTCTTCTCTGGCCTTAGCTGCATCACCTTCGTAGCATTTTTTGGTACACGTCAATCTTGTACTGCAACAGCTTTATTTAAAATTAAAATGACTATAGACATAACACATCTTGCGCTAAGCTCTAATAACTCAAAGCATATTTAGATAAAATGGCATAAGTAGTGTATACTCTTTGCGATGGAAAAATTCAATTTGATACTCTACGCTTGCAACTCATCGTTGATTGAAAAGGCCACTAATTTCCATGGTAATTTTTTTCTTACCCCATGTCATCCAATGTTTTGCATTTCCAGAATTTTCAATACCAGCATATCTTTAGCACATTGGCATATTGACTATTCTAGTTAGTTCACCATAATCAATTAAAATTTTATTGCGTAATTCTTCTAACTCCAATCAAATTTCATGTATGAATATCAATAAACTTTTACAATTTAGTTTTTAAATCAAATATCTTTTATTTCTAATTTAATTTTCCATAAAACTAGTAACGTCAAAAATCATAAAATTTTGTGCTAATTTTAGCAAATATTTCTTTTTGACAAAAATCATGACATTTTGCTAATTTAAAATTTATCCAAAATGTTCCAATTTAACATAGAAAATCAGACATCTAAACCGTATCATTTTAAAATTTTACGTCTATAAGTAAGAAACTTTCACGAAAGCGTATTGCAACGTTTTACTTTTCTCTCAATAAATGATGAAAATATTTATAAAATAACGACAATAAAAAAGATAGGCTTTACTTATTTTTCAATTTACCATTCAAAAGTTACATTATCGAAAATAAAGTACGCATCAAAAGATAAGTGCAACAATGTGCCTAACATTAAGAACTTTACAAAAATAAAAGCTTTAAAATGGAATTTTTTTAATATTCCCATATATGAAGCTTAAATTAAATTTTACTAGTTCAAACTTCAACTCTTATCCTAAATACTAATGTCTCTAACCATTTATAAAAACATTGCAATTGAACTAAATAACTTAATTGTAGTAGATGAAAACAACGTAACTTACACAAGCCCAACTAGTTAGTGCTTCAAGTACATAGGATATTAGATCCTCTCTTTTTAAAATGGTTAGCTCAAGTCTATCCTCCAATGCAGTATCCAACCCTAGTGTAGCTATAAACTTGATATTAAATTAAGTTCAAATGGAGTTTCTAAAAATATTTCATATACAACAATATGACTCGCACTTTAATTGAGAAGATTTACTCTAATCTTGAGTAGTCCTCTTTATTACACCATTATGCCTTATCATCGTAAGACTTTTCTATGGGTCCAAAGGTACTCTCTTTTTTAATCTTAAACCTGCAATTTACTCACTACTACTAGTTGATATACGGAATTAAATAAGAAATTCTACATGGCGTAAATTATAATATGTGCCATGGATTTATTTTCATCCTAAACTTGTGATAATCTTAACATTTATTTTAACTCGTAGTCGTTTGCTTATACGCAAACAATCAACTACCTTAAGTCAAAATATATATAGGGTGTGGTGTATGTGTGTATATGTGTTCGTACATATAATAAAAAATTACAAATATGCTTTCTCATACATTCTAATGTAATAAAAATCACTTAATCTAAACTCCGATACCAACAGTAAAAACCAGCACCATAGGCATACCGATCCAAAGCCAAAAAGAGGTGTTTGAACTCGGGTCATGCCAAGAAGTACGAACCATTAGGTTGTGTATTATTTATATGATATATATAACTTTAAAACATTCTACAATTTCAATTCTCATGCAGAAGAAGTAAAATATAAATATTGAAATAGTATAAACTATTACTGTCCTAAAATAGTAGTAGTCCGTTCAAGAAGTGTCAAAAAGAGTCCAAATGACAATACAATAGTAGCCAAACTGGTAAATACAATAAGATATGATGGAAAATGACTATGAATAAATATATCTCCAAAGCACACTATCACCTCCTCCATGCACCTTATCCTTATTACCTTATCTATTACTCTCTCCTGTTGTAAATACATAAAGAGGGAAAAATAGAGGGGATTAAACAAGATCGGATGAGACTTATATCACTAGTGATATGATGTATACAGGTAGTAAAATCATCATTTATGATGTACACTAAGGGTGTTCATTTGTGTGTGTGCACTAAGCACAAGGAATTAGTCAATTTACATACTATAGATAAAATTCATCAATACACCCAAATTCAATAATAAATTATGAAGATTCCTACCCAAGGTTAGACATCCAAAAACCGATTAAACCTAGTAATACCCCAAGTATACAATATTAATAGTAAACTACCTAACTATACATTGAGCAAACATTCTCAATGGTAAACCACTTAAGTTGCATTACACTGAATATACATCATAATGCCTTAGAACACACAAATATGTGACCGTGGCCGGCTACGAGAAACGATCCTGACTCGACCTTCGAAAATCGGCACCGAATACGACACTCATATTCCAATGTCGCAGATCCAAACATCGAATCTGGTTCACTGGAGCTTATAACACATCAAGTACAATGTAGCGGAAGAAAATGAATAATACATATTATATACAACATTTGATACAATATTCAGATACAATGATACAACTGAATATCAACACTATCAGAGATACAAGACATATAGCAGCGGAAAAGAATATCTTCACAAGAGTACATCTCCAAAATGCAACTGCAACACCATCTCCAAGCTAAAGATAGCTCGAATAACCATCAAGTTGCACCAAGCTAAGCAAGGTCAGCCGTGAAAGCTGAAGTGTAGAAAATGCGATCCACAAATCCAAAAGGCTTCGAAGGTTATCGAATCAATTCCTACTATTCGACTATCTGAAAAACCCTATTCTAGACTGCCCATGTGGAAAATTGTGGGCACCTAAAGTTTAGGAAAGGAACAATAAACTCCAGGTTGGTCATGGGACTGGTGTGAGTAACAAAAACATTTTTTATCTTTAAAAACAAACAAAAAAATTTAAAACATTGATAACCGCAATGCTTTTTGGAAAATGAAACTACCGTAAGGCCTCCCAGCACACACACAATGCAAGCGCAAACTTGGAGGAGATTTCTCCTTATGATAGTCAAATATGCTTAATACGAAGAAACTCTTTTGATATTATTATTAGTGCATAGTGTGGAAAACATTTCGAAAGCATAATATTAATCTTAGCCAGTATAGACATTTCTTACTATGCCTACTATAGCTACCATCCAAACAGTGGTGACCACCATAAGTAAATGGCAGGTTATACAACTAAAACCGTACTGGAACACCTCTGGACGGACATCCCCGAGAACCTAACCGGATCTCTCCTACACAAGGCCGGGTTACCTCTGTAACTAGGTAACAACTAACACGAGCATGCCATCCCCTGGTCGTTACCGACCTTTATCCGAGGGCCCTTAATCCAACAACCACACAGTAAATTATTTGGGCTCCATACCATGATACCCGCTTTCAAAAATCAACATAAGTAAATATCTGGGCTCCATACCATGATATCACTTTTTATCCAGAAGGAAAAGGTCATGCCCTCAGGAGGAGCTACCCTTAAATAACCTTGCTGCCACATTTTTTGTTTCGATCATTACCGGGTTGTGAGGCTCAACGAAGTCTCATCCACAAAGCTACATTTTCACAAAGTCATGCTTTGATCACAAATGATCATCAAAACACAGCAGCACTTAGCATGCCACTACCAAATTGGGAATGTATCACTACTAACCATCAACTACATAACCTCTGAGCTCGTACGTCTCAAAGAAGGGTGTTAAACTAAGAGAAAAAATCTCCGCCGCCAATAGAAATGTATTTGAAAGAAACCAGTTTTACATCTAAAAGTGTAATGTCAGACACACATCCATACAAGTCTGTTTCGGGTTCGAACAGAACCGACGGCACTTCCGAAGAAGCCCTTGCAAATCCGGGAATTCACAGTTCCGATCGGACTTCCCATCACTTAGGAAATCTCCATACCGACGCGACTCAGTGCAGAGACAATCGACGGGTTATCCTTTCATTTTAGAAAATACCCGGTGTTCACCACCGGTCTTCAAATGCTATCCATATCGACGTATCATTATTCAGAATGGGTTATATGACACAAAGTCCTCTCCCGGCTAAACCGAATAATGAGCGTAATATTTAAAAACATATGGATATGGGATTTCAGTTAAGTCACAACTTAAAATCCAAAAACCCTTCTTTCAAATGGTTTGAACAAATTACCATTTCAAATCTTTTTAAATAAAAGATTCATTTCACAAAGTTCACCCAGTTCACAAAGATCCACTTATGGATTTCAAAACAATTTCCATTTTGAATTGGATTAACTATCCAATCTTTCAGTTTAAGATTCAGTTCATAACTTTTAAATCCTTTCCAATTCAAATCTTGTATTTAAAGAACACGCCATTTAAAATCCTCTTTGATTTCAAAACAAGATTTAATAATCTTTCACACAGTTTAACTCATAGTTTTCCAAACTATTTACAATTTCATTTCAAACTTGAAATCTTTCGATACAAATTGGAAATCCTTTCTTTTTATGAAAGCTATAACTATTTGAAACAAATAGTTTTCGTTTTGGAAAAAAACTGGTTACAATTTATATAAGTTAAAGCCATTCAAGCATAAAACTTGGATTTAAATTTAAATTTCCAAAACCATACTTTTAAATGGTTAAAAAACCCATATAAATTATAACTTGTATAATCCTTTTAGACCATAATTTTCAAATCACTAAATTCAATTTCAAATATTGAATTCAAATTTAAATCAAGTTATTTAAATTTCAAGTTTTATTAAGTTATTTAAAATAACTTTTATTTTTGAAAACTCATTTTCAAAAGCTTTCAATTCCAATTCCAAAACTATTTTGGATTCAAGAATTCAATCTTCAAAATTGTTAAAAATCTATGACTTAGCCGATTTCCTTGTGCAATCCATATTTGTGTGTGTATGGTGTAGTCCAGGGGTTTTACCCAATAGTGCAACATTATTCAATCATTAAATCACATATTTAAGCACATCGATATTGACAAGCGGTATAATCTATAACGCTTATCGTTCACTCACATATTCACAGATAAATAATATAAATTTATCATAGATAAATAAATTACATTCATCACAGATCACACATTTCATAGCAAGGCATGGCATATCAAAAATACCAGACAGTTCGACGATCAGTAGAATACAAAACATCCATAAGTGAACTCAATTAATTATCAGATTAGTTAAATCAAATGGGTCATCAATCATGGCTAATTAGCATTAATTAATTTCAAGTCATTTGATTAATTGTCCTTTACTCATTTATTAATTAAATTAACCTTTAATTATTCAATTATCCTTTAATTATTTCACTTAACTTATTAAACATCTTTAATTTAACCATCTTTGTAATTAATTGTCATTAACAATTCTTAATTACAAATAATTAGATACTTAATTACAAATTTACCAATTAATTAATTACAAAGTAATAAACCCCTTAATTAATTATGATTATAAATAAATAAACCAATCTTTACTTACCATTAAAATTTAATCATTCTTAATTACTTTCCAAAGTAATTAATTAAAAATAAAATTATCTTAATTAACATTTTAAAACTTTATTAAACTTTGAAAAAAAATTATTACCAATTTGGAAACTTTAATGTTAATTTACTTTAACACTTATTTTAAATTATCTACTTAATTAGAGAATTAATTGGGTTTTAAAACATTCTAAACTAAAATAATTAAACTTGTAATAAGGTCATAACTTAACATTATCAATCACTAATTAAGTCGACCATACTTAAAATTGTTTTAAAGAAAAAATTTCTTAACCCACTTTCCATTTTGCTACAGATTTGGGAATCAAACCCGAGCCATATTTCCGTTTACTCGAGTAAATACTCGAGTTCTCCCACAACTTCTCCGAGTTAAATTCTGTTTGAATCTTTTATCACTTTATAAAATACTTTAACAATTTAAAGTTATAAAAACATTTCATTTTTTTATGAAACTTATATAAAAAAACTGGAATTCAAATTTATTTTGAAATCAGATTTTTAAACTTGTTTTTCAAACCATTATTTTAAAACTTGCTTTGCACTTTTAAATTCAGTTTAAGTTTAAAACTCAAACACTATCAGGTTTTAAACAAAACCTGTAACAAAAAATTTACTCGAGCCTTTGTATCAAAACCCCGAGCCAAATTACCCCTGTGCTTCTAGAAATCTACGAAACAACTCGAGTAAATACTCGAGTACAAGTCCTTGCTTCCACCCAACTACACAATTTCCAGAATTTATTCACCATGCAAATGCACATCTCCGCCGTCCACCTCCGATCGACGCTGCGTCGTCGAATAAGTCGACAACAATCCACAAACCTCTCCCCGACCATCAAAACCATGTTGTCACCTCGAAATCAAAATTTGAGTTATAACCCAACCTGGAAACGTGAACTGGAACCACCATCAAACCTGTCAACGCCTCGTTCTCACAAGCACGACCACCAGAGCTCCTGAAATTCTGGCCATCACTTCGTCAACGCGACCTCTATCTTTCCCTTGAATCACGTCACACTCGATCCACAACAAAACAAAGTTCCTCGCCTCAACAAAACCAGGTTTACAAATTTCAAAAGATCGTCGCGGTCGCCTCGATGATCGAGTGCACCTCCAACCATTTTTCCTAACAGCGTCGTAGACTCCTCCACCTCCACGTGAAACCTCGACTTCTCTAGTGCCTCTGACCGCCGAAATTTGATCGAAACCCATTTTTCGTTCATCTTCGAACTGCTCTTAAACCCCCCATCTAAAAATTACGATTCTTTCTTGAAAAATCATGTTTTAGTATATGAACTCAGTTTACATACTTGGAATAAAAAATTAAAATGTTTTAATCTAGACCAAGTTAAGGTTTTGCTCAGTTTTCTTGAGTTTTAGAGGCATTTACAAGTTGTTTTAACTGAAATAAATTTTTAAAGCTTAATTCGTGAACAAACAAACAATCTTTGTTTGTATTTTAAATTCTAATAGTTACTAGATTAAGAGATAGAAATTTATTTACAAATCTGGGTTTAGAAAGAATTGTAAAAAGAAACAAAGGTTACATATATTCAAGTGCATGCATACATTCACATATAAACACATAAACCAATTTCTATATACACAACATAAACATTTTCCAGATATATATACATATATGCAACCAATTCAATTCTTGAAATAAATAATAAAATAAAAAGAATGTTACTCACCGGTTATTTGAGAAGATGAACAAAGCTTCTTTTATTTGAAACAGGCTCGCCGAAACTTCTTCTTTGATCTCTGGCTTGGGCTGATTTGTATTATTGTTTAAGTTGAATTTTGTTTAAGTTTGAATGATATTTACTTCAGGTTTACACATTTTGGAATGAATGAAACTGAGATGAAGATGTTGATATATAGGAAAGAAGTTTTACAGGGTGTTACATGTTTGTACAGGGTGATTATCATTTGGTTTTGTACAAATTATCAGATATTTTTTATCTTTTGTTAACTAGCCGGTTTTTTTTCTTTAGCTTTGACTAAAGATATTTTTGAAATGGAGGCTATTTCGGCTGATATAAACTCATTTTGTGTACTAAGGATTCAAGCATTAATTATCATTGTCTTGTTTCACGTTTCATACTTGTTTACAAAATATTGTCTTCCTTTCCAAGCTTACATAAATCATTTCATTTGATCTTTTATTTGTATGCAGATATTTTTCTTTTGCCTTACTTACATTCTTTTGTTTTATCTACTTCTTGCATACACTTGTCTTTATTTCTATTTCTAGTCTAAATACTTATTTTTATTTCTTTGTTTTAAAGTTCAACTATGAAACATTTTCTAAGTCATTTATTCAAATTTTAATACAAATTAAATATTCAAATTCAAATTCCAAAGTCAAACCCAAATTTACTCATATATATATTTCAAATTCAAAATAATTCCAAAATTTATTCTAATATTCAAATTAACTATTAATTGAAATTTAATTTCAAAATTGAGATCGTTACACTACAGTAGCAATAAAAGCATATAATTATGATATAATAACATGCTATGTTTACTGTCATGTTATACACCATCATCAAGTATGAAACTAGGTATGTCACCAAATGTGAAACAATTTTAGCATGTTACACAACTCCATGCAGTTACATGAACTCCGTAATGTCAAGAAAATGGGAACAAGTTTCCCCGATCCATCCTACTTAGCCTACACTGTAACGACCCGCCTTTTTGGACAGTTTAAACCGACGATCAAGTACACATGTCGATTCCAAACCATTCAAAAAGGGCAGATGGTTATTGGGGTAAATAAGAAAAGAAAAGGAGAGAAATAAAGGAAATGAAACAACACAGAATCTCGCAGCGGAACGATAAAATATAATAGTCAAATAAACAGTTCATGAAGCTGTCTAATACTTTGACAATTATTTATACAACATTTATCAGAGTTATACATATACAACAGAACAATTAAATAATGCAGTAGATAGCATGATGCAAGGGTAATAATAGTAATAGTATACCAAATCTTCGTCTTCGTCCTCCAGAATCGATCTTCAAAAATCTGAAAAAACTCAGGACTGACCCGAGCGCAATGAAAAGGCAAAACACTCGAGTCAGGATTAAAATATCCTTATGAAAGTTAAATCAATCGTAAATAAATATGAGTGTAACGGCGTCAGAGATGTTTACGGGGTTTGACATCTCATATCCAGTGTCAACGTGCGTGCAATAACTCAAGAGATGTTACGAGATTTTCCATCTCTTAAGGATCCGTTAAACTATCTACTATGTAGTAATGTACGCTAAGTAGATAATGCCTATCAGTAATATAAAGTATCAAAATAGCGTTAAGGCGTTACCATAATCCCCCTTAACACATTTTTATAATGCCATAGTCTATACAGCACCGTAAGCCCCACCGTAAACTGGTGGTTATCAGAGGGTACCCCATAGGTATAACACAAAACCAAACGTAGTGGTCGCGAATAGGATAATCAGTATGACAAGGTACATGAGGCGATACCAACTAGGATACTAGTAGTTGCGTGATCCGGACTGATGTTGAGCATAGCCAGCAGCTACACAAACACCGCGAAACAACACTCCCAAATCAAGGGGTGCACCCAAATCGAATCACAAATGTAATAGAAATGGTATCGAAGAAGCGTGTCTGCTAGAGGTGGCGAACCTCAATGGCCCGGTGCGGCTCCTGTTTTAGTCATGTCAGGGGTCATCCAATATCGTTCTCTTTCTTCAGTCAACGCATTCACCAAATCATCCACTTCATTCTGGATCAACACTCCGCGTATAATAGTTATTAAAGTGGTGTTCGGTATCGACAGAGAGTATGTCCATATCCGATCCCGGTCTCTTTAATAACTACGTATTATTACACCGTTGGCTCTTTTACATTTCAAATCGATTCATAATTTATATCAAAATATCATATTCGCTTCAAAATCAAATCCATTTCAAATATCATCATATATGTTCAACTGTAAGATTCCGTTTCAAAATCACTTTTCGCATCAATATCTCATTTCGACTTCAAAATCATTTCGAATATCAATTTAGGTTGCAACTTCATTTAACTCAATTCGTATTTAAATTCAAGATTTAAACATAAACATTTCACCTTATTGACCAGTTTGGAATTTTAGAAAAATAGTTTTAAGTAGTTTAAAAGTAGTTTAAATAATTAAAATACTTAAAATACTTAAACTCTTAAAATGGATGTGAAATAGATAAATTAGTTTAAAATAATTTAAATCAGGTTAAGTAGATTTAAAATAGATTAAAACAGTTTAAGTATCCAAAATGGTTTATATAACCGAGTAATTTGGAAAACCAAATAAAACAGCTTCAAAACCAATCCATTTCAATTTATAACTTCCCAATTCAAATCAATTTCAATTTCCATTCTACCGATTCGATTTCGATTTCAATTCAAAACAACGTCAACTTTAACTTCAAATCAATTCAATTCTACATTCACCTTCAATTTATTCAATTTCAATTTTTATCGATTTGGAGCTTGATTTCAAAATATCCATTTATAACACTTTACAAATTTTCCATCAATATTCAAGTTTAAATCCAAATTTCAAATATGGTTCAATTCCAAGCTCGATTTCAAAATATCATTTTTATATCACTTTTACTTAGTAATATTCAAAGCTCGAATTAAGGTTAAATCTTTAAACAAATCAATTTCGAAATTCAATCATATCCTGATTTTAAATTCCAAAGTCTCCATTTAATTTTTTTAACAATTTCTTTTAACCAAAATTAATTTCAACATTCCAAACTCAAATTTTTGATAAATTCGATTTTTATAAATTGATTTCTATTTATAACTTTTGAATCAAAACATTTAAACAAATTTCAAATCGATGATTTTTAAAATTAATAATTTAGCCAATTCGGTGTCCGTATATAATTTTCTATCCTATAGCCAAGTAATTATTTATTTCAATTAAATGTCAGGGATGAGTATATATTACTTAAATTAAATCAAAGTATCATATGTATGCATAACAGGTTATATGTAAGCAAATAAACATCCAAACATTTAAATATCAACCAATTGCATCCATCGAAATAAATCATCCAATTGACAATACAATTCATGGCAATTTCCATAGTTATCAATGTCAGGTAATTTAATCGCAATTCAATTTCAATTTCAATTTAACTGTCAATTTAATTTTCAATGTTTAATTCAAATAACAATCTATATGACAATTAAATTCTATCAAACAACGACAAATAAAATCATAACACTTCATAATGTCAAATTTGACTAGCATAAAGATATTTAGTACATTGTGAGCGCACTAAGTCTATGCTCAGCCCGAGTTGTCTATAGGCCTTCAGTAACCTGAATAGTCATGTTGGTCGATAGCATTCATGTACCATATTTTTTTTCTAGAGACAGCAAAATGAGTCGACTGAACAACAATTTTAGGCGACTAGAATGAATTTCAATTGGTTGTATCCTCTAGTCAATAGACCGTTCGACACTAAAAATGAACTGTTTACTTGGAGGTTGGACTTGTCTTTTACTTAGGGTTTTACAACGCAATTTCAGTCGATCCACCGTATTTCCAGTTAGTTCGCAAATACCAGGTTTTTCCAGCTTAATTATCTTTTTTGATCAAGTTTTAATTACTTATATTTAGTTTATTTATTCAAACTTTACGTATAACTTTGAATCCTAATGATCTTCATTTTGAATAGTTATCTGTACCTTATTCCAACTTTCATCATATCCAACCTTTTACACATTTAATCCCATAACTCTACGTAACTATTCAATGGTCCATCTAGGTATTCAATTCAATTCGAAGTTGATAGAATCATATTTAGGTGATTTTAAGAGATGTTACATATATTTATTTTTATCAATTTAAGTCTATTATGTGTGCGTATGTGTGTCTATATATATATATATATATATATATATATATATATATTTATATATATATATATATATCGGATCTACGTGTTTTAAAGGTGAATTCTAACCAAATTCCAAATGACACAATATAATGAATTTAAGATTTTTGAAGAATATCAATGATTTTATACCTTCGGATTTAAAGAACTTTAAATGTAAATAAGGTCATCATTTTTCAGATGTTGATTAACTTTGTCCAAACGACCAATTTGAATGGACGACCATACGTACATTCTGAATTTTTAAATCAAACTTTACAATTTATTTACTATTAAATGAGAAAAATAATATAAGATATCTTTTCATTTTGACTTAATATTATTATCGATCATGTGTCCAAAGTATTTACGTAGTTTATATATTGAAAATAACTCATTTGAATCAACGTTCCTACGTAAATTTTGAATGCCAATGGTCCAACCATACAAGTACCTCACGTTACATGGAATCTACATTTATCTACGTGTGTGTGATACCGAATATTATTTAGAATAATACAAAGTTTATGAAATTACTGTTTGAATAAACAAATTAATTAATTATATAAAACTAACTTGACTTATAGTTTGAAAAATGAATAAATTGTTCAGTGTCAAAAAACTAGAACACTAGTTATCACCAACTCAATAAAGTATCAAAATGGATTACTATATAACTATAGAAAGAATAAAAGAATAGTAAAAACAAAAATGACAAACTTTCAATTCAACTACTGTGCCTATGATGCAATGGCCTCAGGAATATTTCAAGCATCATTAAGGTGTAGAGAACTTCCTACGCCTTATCAACGTCACTTAATTTTATATTTAGTAAAACATATGGAATGCGTTTGGCGTAGCTAATTCACAACTGGCTTTCCACTTAATAAACCAACAAGTATGTGCTAAGCTCTCGATATGGTGTATTCCTTGTCCTTAGCGATGTCATAGCTTCACATATACAAACTAGTACGAACCCGTTCTACGCACACGGTGTTTATCCGTATTCTTTTTCTAAGTTGTTTAAACATGGATCTTGCAGTTGATGGATGATGGTATAAATATTTTTATCATATCATAATAGTCTCTTATGCGCAAATTTACATTGAAAAATAGGTACCACCTTCCGCTGCATATATAATCCGATAGAAGATTAATTTTGATGTTATGCTCATTATTCATCTTTATAGACTATGCAATTGATAAACTTTGAAATAGTTGAAAAAATTTCCAAATATTTGATATCTAGTAGAAAAGATTTTAGGATTGCCACTAAAAATTTCAAAGCTAAGCAGGATAACTTAACATACCAATCTGTATGTGCAGATTTTTTATTCAAAGTTCTACCATGATCAATCTTTAAAAATTAACTAAATGATGATACCACTAAATAAATTCAAATGGATTAATAAAATTTGTGGTGCTTTGACATAAAGTTTATTTGGATATAATTAGGTTATATTAATGTTGAAGAATTATGGTAAATTATTCTATTATGTGATAACAAAGTAAAGTCTGGACAAAGAGAACAATAAGTCATAGAAAATACTAGTGAACCCATAATTGATGGGATCGACATGCATGAGCTCATGCAAGTAAACGTGCAAGATGAACTCCAATGTCAATGCTATAAATTTTCTCATATGTATTTCAGCATAAAAAAGTACAATCCAGAAACATATATGAAAAATGCAAGACAATGGTACTATGACAGAGTTTCCACTCCTGTATAAGCATATTATGTTATTTAAAGTAAGCATAGTTAAGCTTCTTAAAAAGGACAATCAAAGCTAATAAAGCAAAAAAAATCACCATGGACAACAGTAAAATTTCCTTTTACTGCACCAGGCGCATAAAATGACTTCCATTCTCATTAAAAATATAATAACCATACAAATGATGCATTACTAAATCAAACTTTTATCGAACAATAATTTTCAAGCATTAAATATGTTAGTACCTAAATAAAATAATCCGATAACAATATTTGCTGCACCTCCAGTTGCAACTATATAGCATTACTTCCATGCCTTGTTAGAGCTCTTGCATCAAGAGTAACAACGACATTTTTTTGCTTTTAGCTTAGTCCGCCTTTGCAGTAGTAACACTTCAGCAATCCTTCAGTAAAGGCGACATGTTTTTCTCTTTTTGAGAGTTCAAGTGATATTAAAGATAAATATGAATTTATTTTTAGTATTCACTATGGCCTTAAAAAAATAGAAAATAACCATGTAAATTTTGCTTACAAATGAAATCAAATATTTGTATGATAAAAGTTATCATCTCATTTTGTTATATTCACACCAAAAGATTGTCACATATATTGACATTAAAGCAATTGAAAGAACCAATTCAAGGAAATCTACTCACAACATTATGGCAGTTATCCCCAACAAACTCCTTTTGTGATATGAAAAATAAAAGTAAAAAGAATAACTCAATTAAGTAAATGAAAGTAAAGAGCATTCCTCATATCAAATGTAAGCATGGATTCAGTGGATATGGGTGCCAAAAGGACTCAAAATACATATTACAATAAGAAGGTTATTTCTCAATCTTCTATATTAAAAACCTTGCAATTTTCCATTTTTCAGTGCACCACATAACAAAATTATAAATAGGATATCTTCTTTTATTTTCACAAATATGGAAAGCACTAAACTACAATTTATAAGAAATAAAAAAACCTGTTGTTATTATATAAACCAAGCAAATGAATAATTTACCTCAACATTCTACAAGGATTTCACATTTAAACCTACTAATAAGCATAAAACAAGAATTTTTTCCTAAACCTTTAGTTTTGGGATTTCCTAAATTTGATTCATAGCCCTTCATTTTACATGGCATCTTGAATTAACTTTGCATTAGAAGAAATAAATGCGCTGATTAGAAATGCTCAGGTATGCAAATAATTTTCATGATTTCATTTTTTGTTATTCTTTTAATTTTCGAATACATTTTAAGTGAAACATAACTTCTTAATGGTGTTCTGTATTTTTCACTCAATTTTTTAGGTATAGTGTTTTTTCAGTATTAGTTGACTTTGGAGTTGAGAATATCCATTTCAATGGTATAACAGATAGAAACAAACTCATATAGTACCTAAAAACCATAATGACAACTAATATATGTGGAATAATCAAATATACATTGAGAAGAATAGATTTTATTATAGAAGCTTAATGGAAATTAATATATGTGGAATAATGAACTACACATGGATAAGAATTATTTTTTCCATTGTTGATTATCAAATTGAAATTAGAAGCAAAGAATAGTTTGAAGAATATGCCGAGAAAGGAAATATATGATCTAAAATAAATTTAATTGATAAATTTAACCTATTAAGGCATATTCACTATGCTACTTAAATTACATTTCCATTTTACATTTCCAAATTACATAGCAAATGGTCCTGTTATTATTGAAGTCATTATGCCACTGCTATATACATTTAAGCATAATAATTGAAAAACGTAAATAAAAGCAATACATAACTTGAATAAGATGAACGATTCTTGTTGTTCACTGATTTATATATAGAAATGGAATTTATTGAATAATAAATTAATCAATAATATTTAAAAGCTAATGGAAACTAATATTTGTGGAAAAATCTACTACACATTGAGAAGAATAGTTTTGGCTAATGGCAACATATATGTGTGGAAAAAGTAACTATACATTGAGAAGAACAGATTTTTTTTTTCATAGTTGGTTATTCAGTTGAAATTAAAAGTTAAGCATAGAATATGTCATGAAATGAAATATTCAATCTAAAATAAATGCTATTTGATGAGTTGAATTCATAAGGGTATATTCTACATAATTTCATTTTACGTTTCCAAATTACATAGCAAATGGACCCGTTATAATTGAAGTCTTTGTCACGTTAAAATATAATAATTGAACAGCGTAAATAAAAACAATGTATAAGTTGAATAAGATGTATAATTCTTGTTGTCCGCACTTTGTTTAAATATATGCGGAAAAATCAACTACACATCGAGAAGAATAATTATTTTTCTCACCACTGATTATTCCAATGAAATTAAAAGCTAAGTATAGTATGGAGAATATGCCATGAAAGGAAATATTCAATCTAAAATAAATGCTAATGGATGAACTGAATCCATCAAGGTATTTTGACTCTGCTATATAAATTATATTTTCCTGTTATATTTGCAAATTACATAGAAAATGAACCAATTATAATTGAAGTCTTTATGCCATTGCTATTTATATTTAAGTAAAATAATTAAACAGCGTAAATAAAGATAATATAGAACTCGAATAAGATGAACGATTCTTGTTATCCACTCCTGGTTTAGATAGTAGAAGTGGAATTTATCGAGTAGTAAATTGACCAATGATGACAAACTTACCTCATTCCAAATGAAAACAAACATCAGTTTCTAACAAACCCATATAAAATTGTAAACCATGTTATTTTTATAGATCCTGAAATGCGCTAGTAAGTTGGATGTTTATGTGAAAATAGAAGTTATCAATAGAAAACAAACTAACAGACAATATGAAGAGGGAATGAGCCTTGGAGAATCAGGATAATGCGATTAATAGTGGAGGAGCTTACGATGCATAAATCGATATGCAAACATGATGTGCACAATTAAGAGCAGCTGATATGAGGATGATTTCATAATCTGTTTAGATTCAAACCAACATTAGTTAGGGTTTTCGATGAAGTTTATGTCGAGGTTAGTGAAACAAATTTAAGCAGTTTTTAGGGATGTAAATCCTTTTGATTGATACATGGTGGTTGTAGGTATTCATTTCAAAAATTATAAGGAAAAGGAAAGAGTTGACAATGAATCAGGCTTATAGAAGAGAATATAATGGATTAATGAATGAGATGATGGTAATGTGTACCTGAAAATAAGATGGTGCGGAGAAGAAAGAAGGAGAAGGGATGGACATTTATAGGGACTATTAGTGGATGTGTAACAGAGACAGCACGTGGACATAAGCTGGCAATCATAAAACAATGAAATTAATAAATCTTTTGTCGAAATGAAGGATAAAATAGACATAAAAATAATGATTATAAACATCAATCGTGGGATGATTTGGTATCTCAAGAGCTATCATCGTAGATCCACATTGTCTCCACGTCCATATTTCTAGCTTCTACACTCTTAGACATAAACAATCCAATATAAGCACCAAATTATATAGGATGGAGTATTACCTTAATTATAAGGGTGAGAGAGAGAAAAGGAAAAAGTAACCTGGGTTAAAGTGCAAATCTTTGCACCTAGATACCTTTCGCTCAACTTGATCTTTTAGTTGATGAAAAACTATGTAGTATCTATCTAGCCCAAAAAATTAAACTAACTCAAAAGATTTTTAAGTTTATATTCCTGTGACATAGGATGATAAATGTAAAAGCTCAATTGAAGTAATTGCTTTAATTTAACATCAGTACACAAAGTATAATTATTGAATTATAATAGTATAATTAAACAGGATAAAAACCTCAAAGTTTATAGTAAAAGACATAGAATAATGAGATGGAAAAAACTGCTCATTCACCTGAAGATTAGGAATAGAAAAATCGGATGTCTAAATTTGGCAAATTCTTATTTAAGTAAAGATAAAGGAACCAAACATTTAGAATCCTTGAAAAATGTTTACGGCTTTTATCTAATAAATTCACAAATACTTAGCAAGAATACAAATTCTTTAATACAGAATAGGAACAGGTTAAGTTTGTTCGGATTCATCGTTTAAGAACTTAGTATGAATGCTGGTGCAGAGCTGAATACTGCAAAATATCAATATATAATTATCTGGACATAAAAATTATAATCCAGAATGTATATTATCGAAGTAAACTTTTAGCAACCAACATTCTGCTGTAAGTGACTAAATTTACATTTGAAAGGTTTTAGTGCAAGGCCATTAAATGAAGTTATTGTGATGGATAATTCAAATACAAAAGGTATGAAATATATTGCTTTTAAAACACATGAGACATAACCAAAAGGAGTGATAAACCATACACTTATGCATTGATTCAGTCAGTGGATAATAAATGATTTTATTATTATGTTCTTAATGTTCCTTTTGTTGATATAAAGTAATTAGACTACGTACATATATGGTTTATAGTAATTAGACTACGTACATCGCAGGATAATAAATTCAGACCAATATGTGGTTCATTTACTTCAATTTATAAGAGACTCGCCACCCAATGGGAACATGAAGAATCAGTATATGAGATTGTCTCACATCAATTCTTTTAACAATTACAATCAAGATATAATAGTTGAAAAAATATTGAATGTGTTATAAAATGAAACATGTTTTAATTAGAAAAACGATTATTTGCAACTTGATTACTTATTTACATATATGGCATAGGAGACGTCTGATACAAATTATATTCTAACCAATGACTATCCAGATGCTTTTAAACATTGTGTTTTAGTTGACAACGATTGAGTCCAAATGTCCATGAATGTGGTTTATGCAGTTCATTTTCCACATGAGGGAAGAGTGCGGCAACTTTAAGTTCTAATGTTTGACCTTTTCACTTTTATTTGTACCCTGAGTTAACTGCCTATGCTTAAGTTTGTTTATATACCTTTCATCACCACTTTTAGTTTAGATATAAAGAAATTTATCATAAACTCAATAGTAAGTTAAGCAATAATAACATTGTTCATGCTTAGGGGACTTTCAAGTGGTCAACAAATTTTGTTCAAGAAAACCATTGAGTCAAAAACTTGATAACAGATGCAGTAATTGGGTTTTTTTGGGAGAAGACCATCTCAAATCTACATAAGCATACAAGTTATTGTATTATTGTTTATTACTACGAATAAGCTCTTTATATTGAGCTTTTGTTTTTAAAACAAAGAATCAGCATATGAGTTGCGCATATGCATTCGGTCTATTCAAAAGTTAATGGGAAATATTGTACTACATACCATTAATAAACAACTTTTAGAAACAAATACCATGTGCTCTTAGTAGTAGTATTAATAAGATTCAAGAAGTTTGTGAATATACAAAATAGAAATAAACAAAATTAATTTTCAGTGAGACTCAACCAACCATTTACATTTTTATTAGACTCATTAATGGTTATTTTAAGCTGCATCAAGTTCAAGGTGATTAGGCTTTTCCTTTGGAGTTTATAAAGATACTGCCCTTAGTGCTAAACATAGACAATAATATTGTTCGTATTTTAATTCGAATATATTTTCTACCATCATTAAAAGGAAACACAAAACATTATTTCATGTTCAAGCTATCCTGAATATGTAAGTGTAAGAGATAGGTTCCAGAAATAATAAACATTTTAACGATTATGAGAAAATTAATAGAATAGTTCAAATTTAATATAATAATCTTACCTTTATCTTTATGTTTTCCTTCATGCATCTTTTCCTTCCACGGACGCAAACATGAGTTCTCACACAAGCTGAACCATCAACATACTGAGACAAAATAAGAAGTTACAAAAATACAGTGGTTAAAGTAAAAAACTGTAGTGAAATAGAAAAGGAGAAAAGGAAAGGAAGGATAAAAAAGCTTTAAACTTCCATTACTCATAAATAAACTTTTATTTGTTTACAAAGTGATTGCATAAAAGTCAGTGATATTGCACTGATTGTAAGCTGATTATTCAAAAATTAAAGGGAAAATACGTAACCTAGATAAATTGAAACTGTACCTAAAGCAAGTTCTAAAACTTAAGCAACGTCCCAAACCCGCTGGATCTAAATTCAGACAGAGATCCCAAAGTACAAATCCCAACGATGTTAATGAATCCTCATCGAAAGCATCCAATATACCATACCACAACAGTCTTCTACACTGGTACTGCCTTTTTCACTAAAGCTTCCTTCACTGTTGTAGCAATATTTGGCGGAGCAGCCCTTTTAGCAGTAGCCAGCACTTTCTTCTTCGATGGGGTATCTTTTGCACTCTTCTTTGCCACCTTAACTGCAGGTGCCTGGCCTTTGGATTAGGTGCGACCTTCTTAGTCTTCATTGCAGCAACATACTTCTTAGTTGGGGCAACAGTCTTCTTTCTGGACCAGCAGCTTTAGTTCTTTATAAATTACTTGTAAATATGCATAAATTGAGGGAGAAACTACGTTTGAAACTATGTATGTGAGGTAAGGGAACAAAGTAGGCATTATTTTGAACAATGTCAGAAGATTGGTAAGAATCAATGAAGCCAAAACAATGATATAAGCAACACACAAAAATTGAATGTGAGAAAAATGAAATCATACTTAAAAAGATTATTAAGCTACCCACCAGCTGATGTAGAGCATTTCATTAACCAAGGAATATATACTTTGTGAATCAGAATCCATTCATATGAATTATGCAGCAAATAAAACTAACGCTTGTATTTGAACATAGCACAAAGGTGAAAAGCCAAAGTATGAATAGCCTTTTGCTCTATTTATTAATAATGTTTTCATGTTTATGCTCCATATTTTATCAATAATGAATACCAAAACTTTATGGGGTTTAGAGTTTATTAAGCTTATCAATAAAATGCTTGAATATTGGTTCTGTGATGAGTCTATTTTTCATATTGAAAAATAAAATAAAAAAATCGATAAACATCGAAAAACTATCTAGTACAAACAAAAATCTTTGGCGTACACGGGAAAAAAACAAAACACTATAAAGCAAAGGTCAGTACCTCAAAATCTAATATTTGGTGTTAGAATTGTCAAGTTCGCTATTAACTTTATGAACAATTCAACGTAACCTCTATTTATGATGACTAACATTCCATTATTTGAAACTGATATATGTAAATGCTCAGGTCCTAAGTTAAAGCTATTGTTTTCTAAAAATTGCATTTATAGGTAACTAATTCCTATCAATAAATGACTTCCTGGGTATAAACTATTACACAAAACATAAATTGAAAATGAATTTGCCATGATTAAATTACTTGTAACGGTCGGTAACTAATTGCTTGTTCAGATAAAAGAATTTCAAAAAAGTACTTTATTGAATTGATAAATAACACTCACTTAACCCTATATAAATAAATAAACAAAAATGTTAATTGACCAAAAGGAAATAACCGTACATTTATTACATGTAAGCAACAGAGCATATTATTCAACACCATTAACTTGTCCATTAATCCGTGTATTGCATCCAAACATAAATAATATCTGGTGAAACTACTTATTTATCGAACTCGTCCTCCCTTTATGAGGCATCATTCCTAGCCATTAATTTACTATTCATTGATAAAATAATGAATGGTTGATCAATTTTCTGAGGGTGAAAATTGATGCATATAAGGGGGAAAAACTATATGGTAGTTTTTGACGATTTATAATATATTGACATGTATAACGAAAAGTATCCCTTTCGTGTGCAAGCTTGAAATGATTTCATCAAATTAAAAATAAAATATATTAAACTTCGCAAATTAAGAAAGCTTATATAATCAAGAAGCGCGTATGCAAATTTGGCATTTTGTACGAATAGTACATTCTGGACTGTGTATGCAAAGTTGGCATTTTGTAGTATATTCTGCACTTTTCAACTAACAATCATGATTAAAGATCGAAAGTAAATATTTTACGATATGTTTTTTGTGATTTATCAAGTGAGATTGTGCAATATATATACATACTCTTTCATGGAAATTACTCTAAACAAATTGAAAATTGCATATTGCAAAGTTCCCAAAGTCCACATGGAGGTTGATCAATGCAAAAATTGCGTAGGTTGAACAAATAATGTCTACTGACAATTACCACATAATTATTAAAAGTACCATTGCACTGAAATCACATACGAAAAAATCAAGTCAATGGAGTACAAACATCACTTAGGGAATGTAAGTTTACCTAATACCTACAGCAGCCGCGATACCTGATGTCGATATGTTGTTCATTTGTCGTCAGCATCAGCATGTAGACAGATCGTCCTACCTGTTCTAAATATGGTCGAGCCATGGTTTCCACATAGTTAGAAAATCGAGGGACGACGGTAAATTGAGGGTAAGAAAAGAGGTTTAGGGCATAGGGTTAAGGGAGAGGAAGATCAGGGCGAGAGAGGACGATGGCTTGCGAAGGCTGCAAACAAACTGAAGTAAAGTCGGAGAAGACAGCGGCTCGATGATGATTGGATGAGGAGGGTCGGAACTGCTAGAGCGATGGAGTAAGATGTAAATCGATTCCTAAGAGGTAGATGCGTCGTTGGCGATAAAGGAACAGGCAGTAAAAATTAGGGTTAATCGGTGAGCAGGTGGGAAAAAATTAGGGTAATTTGGAAGGAAATGGAAATGAGAGCAAACGGAGGATCAAAGTCAAAAGCACAGAGGAAGGAAGAACAAACGAAAAGCGCTGAACATAACAGAAGAAAGAATCATGCGTAGTTTGCGGTGACGCTTCATTTCTGAAAATAGCAAGGAGGCTTGTGTGCGCTGGAAACCAAACTCACTAATAATATAATAGTATAGATTCCCAATGCCATAGCGAAGTTGGAGACTTTCTTAATGCCATTGCAAAATCGACGTAACATCGTAAATTTATTATATGTGGTTTAATGATTATTTAAATCTTCTCCATTTTTTTATTATATGTATTTTGCTTTTGATATTTGTAAATTTTAACTGTATGAAAATTGAATTATATTCAAATTTAACTTTAATTGTAAAATTTGTTATTTATTATTATTATATATTATTGATTGTACTATTTATGGTTATTTTTATTTTTAAATAGTATATATAATTTATTTATAGTTTTAAGTTTATTTTTATTTAATACTACTAAATTATATATAATTTTGACAATACTAATATTTAACTTTAATTTTAACTACTAAAATTGAGTTTTATAAACTACAAATGAATATAAGATTTTACTACTATTTAATTTAAACAAATTTTAACATCAATCTCACTTATATAGTTATCTATAGTAATAAAAATTATAAAGCAAAATTGGATAACTAATAAGAGGTTCGAACATAGTTTAAATGATACTGTTGTTAGGTTCAATCAAAAAAAATTTCTTTTTTAGCTTCAATATTTCCATCCGCTAAAAAAATTCATGCATTAAATTCTAGAATAAATTAATCTAATTCACATGTTAAAACTAGAAACAATCATTTTATCTGGTCTTTGGGATGAAAGGATCGATGCATTATCTTGTTTATATCTATAAAATATTGCTCAAAATTCAGTATATCAATCGAGATTTGTCTAATATCCACAAATGCCTTGGAATATTTCTTGGTTATCCAATTGTAAAATTTCAAAACAATCTTGTTTTGAATAAGTTACAATTTATAGAAAGAGAAAAAATGGACAAAGATATCAAGAAGTAGAGAGAGTGGGAATGTGGGTTGGGGGAGTGTGTGTGTAAAAGGGAGAATTAAATATGTTAAATCATAACACCCATTGAATTTCCATCTAAAAGGAAATTCTACTAATACTCCATAAATCACTTTTCATCCGAATAGAAATAGCCTACATTAGAATATTAGAACATTAAAAATTAACGTAATACAAAGCTAAAACCCTTAAAAATATTTCCTTTCATGTTTCTAATTTTTCTGAAATTTATGTATTTTTAAAATCTTGAACACATATGGATCACAACTTTCATGATTTAAAATCAAATGCAATTACGACTTTAGCAAAGCGATGGAGGAAGAAATTTGTTATTTCGTTCTCTAGTTGTTTTATAAGTTTTTTTTATCCTATAATTATTTTTCACTTTTGATACTTTATGAATATTTTTCACAAAATCTGCATTATACATATTGTATGTTGTTTTAGGCTTTCTGAATAATAATTGTTATTAACTTTATATTTTTTTTATTTAGATAGATATTAATATTATAATAATAATTTATGTAAACAGATAACAATTTCAATTAATGTTTAAGAATTAAAAAATACATAAATTTTGGAAAAATTAAAAACGTGAAAGAAAATATTTTAAAGATTTAATTTTGTAAATTGTTAACTTTTAATATTCTGAGATTCTGATATAAACAATTTTTATTCGTATGTAAACGATTTATGGTGTATTAATGGAATTGCTTTTTCGAATCGAAATTCAATGGGAAATTGTGATTTAACATATTTAATCCTCTCTTTCTAAGATAAACACTCTCTTCCCAACTCTCCCTCTGCCTCTCCCTTAAACTCTCTCAATTTTTAAATTTCTACTGCAATTGAGTCAAAAAATGGGTGTCCCGGTATTATACCATTGGATAACCAAGAAATATTCCGAGGAATTGGTGGATATGAGTCAAATCCAAATCGAAAAACTGAATTTTAATTAATTTTTTATTGATAAGAATGAGATAATACATCGATACGTCCATCTCGAAGATCAGGTAAGATTATTGTTTCTAATTTCAGTATGTAAATTAGATTAATCTGTTCTAGGCTTAGTATGTGAATTTGATTGGGTGGAAAGAAATGATGAAACTAATATAAAACGAAATTTAGGTCGAACCAAACAACAATGTCAATTAAAATATGTTTGATCGCCGATCGTATGAGTTATCCAATTTTACTTAATAATTTCTATTTACGATAGCTAACTTTTAATGTAAGGTTGATGGTAAACATTTTGTAAATTTAAATAATAATAATAATTTAAATCAATATGTAGTTATAAAACTCAATTTTATTGGTTAAAATTAAAGTTACATATTAATATTATCAAAATTATATACTACTTATTAATATTAAATAGAATAAAATTTTAACCATAAATAAATTACATGCTATTAATAAATAAAAATACTCACACATATATATAATCAATAATATTTAATGATAGAAATAAATAATAAGCTTTAAAATTAAAGTTAAAATTTGAATTTAAATAAAATTCAATTTTTGTACAATTACATAATTAATTTATAAAAATCAAAAGCAAAATATGTATAATCAAAAAAAAAATATAAAAAAATATAAAGCCAAAAATTTTAAATATTACGTCAATATTGCAATGTAAAAGTCTCTAATGTCACTAAGGTATTAGGAATTTGCATATGTGAACATATGGCATCGGTAAGGCATAGGGAATACACCATAGTGAGGTCATTTAATATGGATCCGTTTGGTTTCCTGGATGGAAAAACAAGCACCTTATGTATAAGGCAGATCTAATTCTCTATGCCAATTCACTTGATATGTTTTACTAAATACAAAATTAAGGAGTATGGAGTTCTCTACACCATGGTGAAGCCACAAACAAACCCTTTGTAGTAATAATGAGTTATCCAACATAGCCCCTCTGTGTACTTTTGTACCCAATGAAATTTGAAATGATATATGTTAAGAATTGAAGATATTAAGATGGACTAGTTAAGTTGAACTGGAAATGAACGTGAAAGATAATAGTCTTTAGTTTAATATTGTCAAAACGAAACCAAAGCTGTCAATCATCGAACAGAAGAAAAACACGATTGCAAAAGTAAGAAATCAAATGGGTGAGTTCATTATACTTTCTCAGGTCAGGAGAAAAAGAAATTATTGATATTAACCTTACGAGCACAAAAAAAGGAAGAAGAAAATGAATTAAAGGAAGAAAGCTCACGACTTCATTTCTTCCTGATTCGTTAAGGTTATCGCTGAGAAATTTTTACAATATCTCTCTTTCCATCCAGCTGTCTTAGCTTTACCTGGTAAATAAGCGTGGAGTATATATAGACGGTAATTAAAATAAATTTGAACAAACGAGATATAACCGAAACAGAGGATATAACAAAAACAAAAATTAATATTTCCATTTAGTTGTGTAAGTTTTGTAATGTGTTTGCTGAAATTGACAATTCCATGACGTTAAATTCATGGATACCAGTAAACTCTTCTTTAGACATATAAGACATTGGCATCTAATAATAATGATAGTTTGGTTCAACATAAATACAGAAAACTTGATAAATTTGAGTTTGGTTATATACTTATATCTCATTATATCCATTCTACGTTATATATGTCAAAAGGATATTCAACATAGATGTAAAACATAATAAGTGGTTTGTAAAAAATTACAAAGTAGACGATGCATTAATCTAAACTATAATAGTAGCAGAGATCGGTACTGCATCCGTTTCGATTATTTTTCATTGTATTGTCCAATTAGTGTGTTGAGGATGTACCTCCGTAAGCCTGCACCTTTTATGCATTACTAAATACTTTCTCTTGACCCGATCAATGCTTTAACAGATTAGAAAAAACCAAACGTTGGTCATGGAACAATAAATATAATGATTAAGCCAATACTACCACACAAACAATATGATTTATAAACTTAAAAGGACTAATAATTTTGAGCAGCGGTGGCAACATGTATAACTATTATTATATTTTGATTGAGTGCATAAAACTTGATAAAGATGTGCTCTTTTTGAGAGTTTCTTCTCTTCACAAGATCTGATTGTCTAAATATAACACTTCACTGCTCTCAAGTGTAGCTGACAAAAAAATTTCGATCATAAATGAAGAATAAAGATACCCAGCCTTCAATGAAGAAGCATATGATATAAATTTCAATGTAGGATAGTGGTTTAGTAACCAATCAAACGTAAAAAAATACATAGACCCATTTGTTAAATACTCACCTATTTCCTGAATTGCTTTTTATATGTAGCTATTAGCAGATCTATAACACCCTATCAAAATTAATTATAAGACCTAGATGTAAATGAAAGAGTCATGTGCACTTAAATATCGCATATAAATCAGCTAATAGCTATCTATAAAAAGAAATTTAGGAAACTGGGAGAATATTTAACAAATGGGTCCACAATATGTATTTATATGTATGATTGGTTACTAAACCACTGTCCTATTGATAATCAATTCTATCTTTTGCTTATTCATTGAAGGCTAAGTATTTTTATTCTTTATTTATGGCCTGGCTGGACTTGAGAAGATTGAGCATTTTATTTAGACACTTGGATCTTGTGAAGATAAGACACTCTCAAAAGGAGCACGTCTTCATCAGGTTTCATATACTTGATCAAAATATAATAATAGGCATATATACTTGCCCACTGTTCAAAATTACTAGTTTTTTAAGGTTATAAATCATGTTGTTTGTGTAATAGTGTTGAATCAATCATTATACTTATTTTTCTATGCCCAGCATTTGGCTTCTTTCTATTTTTCTGAAGCATTGATTGGGTTAAGATAAAATGCTTAGTAATGTATAAAAAGTATAGGCTTAGAGAGGTACATCTTTAACATACTATTTAAGACAATACAATAAATTAATTGAAATGGATGCAGTACTAATCTCTTCTACTATTACAGATTGGATTAATGAATCATATACTCAATCCACTTATTATATTTTGTATATATGTTGAATATCTCGCTAATATATATAGCATAATAGACTATAAAGGAATGGATATAAAGAGATCTATCCAAACTAAAATTTATCGAATTCTCGATATTTATGTTGAACAAAACTATCATTTATTAGATGCCAATGTCTTATATGACTAAAAATGAGTTTATTGAATTTAACATTGCGGAATTTCCAGTTGCTATTAAATTCATTACAACACTTATACAAGTAAATGGAAATATTATTTTTATCATTATATCATTTGTTTCAGTTATGTCTCGTTATATACTTTGTTTCAGTTATATCTCGTTTGATCAAGTTTACTTTAATTATCATCTATATAACCTTCATGCTTATTTACCACGTAAAACTGGGATATAATAGGATGGAAGGGAGGTATTACAAAAAGTTCTATGCAATAACCCCAAATGAATCAAAAAGAAATTAAATTGTGAGTTTTCTTTTAGTTCTTTTTCTTCTTCCTTTTTTTGTGTGTGCGCATTAGGCTCATATCGATAATTTCTTGTTGTCCTGACCTTATAGAATTAAACGAACACGCCCATTTGTTTTCTCAACTTCGTGATCATGTTTTTCTTCCATTGGTGGCCCTGACAGTTTAGGTTTAGTTTCAACAATATTAAACTAAAAAATATTCTCTTATAAGTTCATTTCCCATTCAATGTAACTTTTTGACCTTAACATTTTCCCAGTTCTGAACATATATCATTTCTAATTTCGAAATAAAATATTGACCGAATTTCCATTTTCAACCAATACTCAATGCAAAACTGTTGGTCTTATCTCGACCATTTCCGCCATTGGATTGAAAGTCGATGCTTCTACTTTCCTAAACACAATGTCCTCCGAAATTATTCATTGTTACTTAGTCGGAACTCCATCTTCGATGGCATATCAACTCTCATACAGTACATTCTTCAAAGAACTGGCATATCACTTCATTTCACCCCAACTCTTCTGGAACTAGGTGAGATCCTCCTGGGATGGTGTTTATAACTAGTCATTCATCAGTTCGCTTGGGCACTCCTCCATTGGGTCCAGGTGGTTTCCTTTGAGCATTCAACCATGGGGTCCAGCAGGTTGTCCGGCATTTTGCAGTTTCTTCACATACTACTGGTGTATGTTGTTTCTTATCAATTCTTCGATGAAATCTTTCAAATGTTGACATTCATTTGTGTTATGCCCATGAGTATCATGGAAGCGACAACACTTCCTATAACGACCCTAGATTTTAATTTAATTTAAATTGATAATTAACTGAAATTTTGAATAAAAATTTATAAAATTAATTATAAATGGAAGCGAGTTTCCTCGATTCAAATAGAAAATATATAAAGTCATATGGATTTGAAATTTTGTATATATGTGAATATATATTTAAATTGGATTTGAAATAAAATCTTAAATAAATGGTTTTAAAAATAAATATAGAAATATATATGTATATACATTAGATATGAATTGTAAATGAATGGTTTAATAATAATTGATAATAATAAGTATTACAATTGATGGTTAATAATAATTTGAATTTATAAATTTATTATAAAACAATAAATATTGAAGTAAAGTAAACAATTTAAGTTAAAATAAAAAAGGAATACAAATAAGACAATGGAACAAAAGAAATGACAAAACGAAGTTTAAATATAAAAAGATAAAACAAAGCCATAAGATGAGTAATAAGCATATACTAAATTCATAAGTTAAAATTTTATAACATAACTAAAACTACTTTATATCTATATCTATATGCATGCAAGTATCTGCAGCCACCAAGTATTACAAATAAACAAAGCATAAAGTACAACTACATTTTTATCTATAAACAAACAAAGTATAAGTGTTGAGGCTGAGAAGGGAAAATATGACACAGCAAAATAGGATAAGTATGTAACAATACAAAAAAATAAAAATATATACATGAAAGCTTCATAAAGAAAACAATAAAATGAAAAATATCTATGTACATAGAGGAGAATGGGATAAGGATGTAGGCATGGGGAACATGCATCTACTGTAACCAGTACACTAACATATCAAAGCAAGTATGCAGCTGAAATGTAAGGCAAGCTTAATAAATGCTAGTATTTTTAGCCACTAAACAAATAAAGTAATCAATAATAATAGCTCTAGCACGATGTATATCACTTCAGCATGCTAGTTGTGTACTAACAAATAGTTTATCACCCTATACAAAAATAATAGCAACCCTGTCAACTTCTTTCTATTCATCCACTGGTAGCTTCTTTTTATACATCAAACCCTTCATTTTTGTTCGGCCATTCCAACTGAGAGATCTAAAGTAATACCATCTTAAAACCTTAAAACAACAATTCAACTTTACAACAATACAAACTCAAATCAATTGATCAACCATAGTGTAGAGATGGGATTCCAGCTTGTAGTCAAAAGTTCTGTTCTTCTCCTAAAACACAGTGAGTAACTTTCTTTTTAAAACTTAAGTATATTGATATCTGATTACATGTGGATTACTAGAAATAAAAATAGTATTGTGTGGATGTATTTGATTTAATTCACTGTGTAATACATGAATGTATGAAGGCATACTCACTGTTGTGATTTATTCTTGCCTGTTCTTAGTTTCCAGTCTTAAGTTCTGATCAATCATCAATACCTCAAAATCTAATCTATGTTAAGGGTTAAATTTCAAACAAAATATGTTAGATGTATCATAGATTATAGTTTTAAATTTTATTTAAGTTAAATAAATTAGAAATACTTCTGGAAATCAAGAAAAAGCTGAGCAAATTTAATATGAGCTAAATTTCAAACATCTTGATTTATAAATTCAGGTATATAAACTGAATTCATATGCCAAAACATGATTTTTAAAGTAGAAATCATAATTTTTAAACCAAGGGAGAGAGAGTGGTTTGGGTTAGTTCGAATTTCCTTCTTTTGATGACCTCTGATGATCCACGGGTTGGAAGTGATTGGGATCTTGGATGGAGGTGCAAGAGTGAACGGTGGGTGTAGGAAAAATATTGGATCAAGGATTTAAGCTATGTGGATTTTGGGATTTGGATTTAAAATCTATAAACCAAGTTTTTGCTATGACGGAAAATTTGATCACCTCGGCCTCAATACTGGATCGAGTGTTTTGATACTTCGGGCGGTCGAAGTTTGGGTGATGTCGAAGTCGAGGCCGGAGGTGGAAGCTCGCAGATGGTCGGCACGGCGTGGACGAGGCGATGTTGACAGGTTGGAGGCAGCAGAATTTCGGTGTTGCCAGGTTTTGGGTTGAGCTCCTCGAATTTGATTTCGAGATAACTGGGTGGTCCAGATGATTGGAATGGGTTGTGAGTTGGGTTTGTGACTTACAGAGATGGCCGTTGATGGTTGGCGTCGGCGAACGTGTGTGTGCAGGTGCACGGTGGGGAAAATAATGGTGAGGCTGTGTTTTTTTTGGGGGGTTCGAATTTGCGTAGGGGAGACTCGAAGCAGATCAAGTTTTTCCCGAGGGGGAGACTCGCGTTTACTCGAAGTAAACTAGGGGGAAGCTCGAGTAGATGTTTGGGGACAGGTACAAACCTGTTGCCAGTTTACATTTTCAAACTGTTTTTGTTTTCAAAGTAGAAATTTTGAAACCTAAGTTTGATATAATTTCCATTTTTAAGTTTAGTCTAGAAATAAAAATTCAAATTGTCTAATGATTTTAAAAGTATTAATTCAATTTTAATTTAAATTAAAACTGTTTAGAAGTATGTTTTGAAAAATAATGATGAGGTATAAAACTTTAACAAATCAATGTTCTTGTGTAGAAATGTTTTCAAGTGTTTAAATTAATAGGTTCAATAAATTAAAATTAAGTAATCAGTTGAGATAACATGGTTATCTCAAATAATTTTTGATTTCTAATTAACTTAAAGATTTTAAAATGATTTTCAATTTTGAAAATTTAAAATTAAACTTGAAATGGAAATTGTTTTAAAACCCTTTTTATAATAATAATGTAATCATTTCTAAGAATGATGTTTATCTTAAAAGTCAAGGAAGATTTAATGATTTGAAATTCATTAAATTATGTTAATCAAGATGGATAATTTATTATTTAATTAATTGATGAATTGGACTAATTAAATAAGTAATTAAAGGTTTAAATTAATTAATTAAGGATTAACGATTAATTTATTAAGGAATAATAATTTTGGGAATTAAGGATTTTGATAAAATATTAATCAATGATTAAAGTTGATTTATCAAGTGATTAAGCAATAATAAATTTAAGGATAGTGTGATAAATTGATTTTGTAATTAATTTGAGAATAATTAAATTATTTAAACTAATTGGTTATTTAAAGGTTAATTAAATTAACGTGATAAATTTTGATAACAAATTAGATTAATTTATTTAAATCAATTGTAAATTGTTAATTATTTAATGAAAGCAGTTAAGGGGTTAATTACTAATTGTAATTAAATTTGAATATTTTGATTAAATTAATGATAAAGATAAATAGGTAATTCATGATTTGTTATTATGAGAAGATTGCTTAATGGTAAGTAATTAAAGAGTAAATTTCTTGAAATAATTAA
Organism: Allium cepa; assembly: GCA_030765085.1. Classification (NCBI taxonomy): domain Eukaryota; kingdom Viridiplantae; phylum Streptophyta; class Magnoliopsida; order Asparagales; family Amaryllidaceae; genus Allium; species Allium cepa. The sequence continues at coordinate 217,677,966 of CM060942.1, read as the reverse complement.
TTAAGAAGTTAATTAATTATATAATTGGTTCAAGAGTCAATTTAATTAATATGATTGATTAAGAATAATTTAATTAATTAAAATGTTTGATAAATTAATGTATATCAAATGATTTGGTATTAATAAATCTGAATTGAATAATAAATTCATAAGTAATCAATTAAATTGGAAATGAATTGAATTAATTAGGATTAAACAATTAATTATTCCTGCTTACAAATGTTTATTGAATGCTTATGAATGATTGTATAGTATGAAATGCCTTGAATTGATTATCCTATCTGATTTGTGATATTTTGTTCTGTAGATTGAGCAGTGTATATTTATTTGCATATGTATATTATCTGTGAATCTGTGAATGGACGATGAGCGTTATAAGTTTTATATCGCTTATCAACTATATTTCTGTATTCTGATCTGTGATGATTGTATGATGTTGCACTATTGTGTTAAACCCCTTAACCACACTTATACACACACCAATATGGATTTCACAAGGAAATCGATTAAGTCACAGATTTTGAAATGATTTATAAAATTGAACATTTGAATTCAATTGATTTTGAAAATGGATTTGGGTTAAACGGTAAAGCTTTTGGAAAAAGGTTTTCACAGATAAAAGCTATTTTAAATAACTCGATAAAATCTCCAATTTGAATAATTCAATTTGAATTTGAATTCGATATTTGGAATTGAATTCGATGATTGAAAATTATGGTTAAAGATATTATAAACATGTTTGTATGAATTTAAACCATTTTAAAGGTATGGCTTTGGGAATTTGAATTTAACCCAAGGATTTCAACTCGTATAAATGAATCAAATTTCCAAAATGAAAACTGTTGTTTTCAAATGATAAACACTTTTAGATAAGAACTGAGATTCCAGTTAATTAGGGGAATTTCAAGATTGAATAGAGAAATGATTTTCCTAAGTTATGAATGAATTCTTTTTGAAAGCTATGAATTAAATCTGTTTATTTTTAACAGATTTAAATTGATGATTTGTTTAAATCAAATTGAAATGAAATTGTTTTGAAGGCTATAAGTTAAATCTTTGATTTAAAGATTTAACGATTTAATCAAATTGAAATGAAAATTGATTTGGAAAATCTATGAATGAATCTTTTGTTTAAAATATTAAAATGTGAAAATTGTTTAAACCGTTAAAGGTTGTGAAAATGAATCTTTCTGTTTAAAGATTTGAAATGGTAATTGGATTAAACCATTTGAAAGAAAGTTTTGAATTATTAAGTTGTGACTTAATAGAAATCCCATATCCATATGTTTTAAATATTGCGCTCACTATTCGGGTTAGCCGGGAAAGGACCTTTGCGTCGTATAACCCATTCGGAATATGTGATACGTCGTTATGGATAGCATTTGAAGACCGGTGTTGAAGACCGGGTATTTGCAAGAACGATAGTATGACCTATCGATTGTCTCTGCACTGAGTTGCAACGGTATAGAGACTCCCTAAGTGATGGGGAATCCGATCAGGATTGTGGATATCCGGATTGCAAGGACTTCTTTGTAAGTGCCTTCGGTTCTGTTCGAGCCCGGAGCAGACTTGTATGGATTGTATGTCTGACATTACAAATTGAGATGAGCCGATTTCTTTCAAATATATTTCTTTTGGTGGCGAAGAATTTATTCTTTTAGCTTAACACCCTTCTCTGAGACGTACGACCTCAGAGGTTATGTAGTTGAATGTTATCAGCGATATATTCCCAATTTGGTAATGTGACATGCTGAGTGTTGCTGTGAAATGATCATTGTGTTGATTATTTGTGATAGGATCATTTATTTGATCGTCTATCTTGGTGATCATTTCTATGATCATTTGTTGACCCAAAGCATGGCTTTTGTATAAAGTATGTTTTTGTGGACGTGACTTCGTCGAGCCTGACACCCCGGAATGGTCAAAACAGGAAAGATGCGGCAAGGTTATGAGGGGTAGCGCCCTTTAGGATATGTGCATTTCCTTCTGGAAAAGGGTGGTATCATGGTATGGAGCCCAGATACTTACTCATGTTGAAAACACTTTATGATTGTGTGAATTGATTGCGAGCGCTCGGTGGAAGGTCCTAAAGGACCGGGGGATGGCATATTCGGTCAGTTGTTACTCAGTTAGGGGTAACCCGGCCTTGTGTTGGCAGAGATCCGGTTTGGTTCTCGGGGACGTCCATCCAGAGGTGTTCTCATGTGGCAATGGGAAGTTCCTTGGCCTGATCATTCGTTGGAAATCCAAAGAAACAATACGATCTTGTACGGTATTAGTTGTAGAACCTATCATTCACTTATGGTGGCGCCCCACTGTTTGGATGGTAGCTATAGTAGGCATAGTTCGAAATGTCTATGCTGGCTAAGATTTATATCTTTATTTTCGAAATGAATTTTTCTCTACACTATGCACTAGTAATAATATCAAATGTTTCTTTTTAATGCGTATCAAGCATCTTTGACTATCATAAGGAGAAATCTCCTCCGATTCTGCGTTTGCATTGTGTGTGTGTGCGGGAGGCCTTATGGTAGTCTCATTTTTAAAAAACATTGCGAATTGACTTTGAAAATCTTTTGTTGAATGTTTTAGAAGATAAACTATTTTTGTTGCTCACACCAGTCTTGCTTATGCTAGGTGATATGTGATGGGGGGTTCTCGCTTCGCGGTTTGGTGGCGAAATGGGAGACTCTTACCCCCACACGTCCTCTTTACGGGGTTGGTTAGGCGAAGCCGTGACATTCGAAAGGGTGGCCGTAAAAGCAAGTTTGGGATATCAGTGTAAGCCACGGTGGGGCTGGGATGGTTGAAAAGCCTACCGGTTGTGACCGCTGCCTCCGGGACGTTACATTTGGTATCAGAGCTAAGGTTGAACTTTAGCTCAGGAGTATAACACATTAAGTAACTCATTAGAGATAGGATGAAGTAAATCCTAGAATGAGTAATCCCTAAGATATCCGTTTGAAAGCCTCAGTAAATTCTCTTACTATTCACCGATAGTAAGTATGAGTGCAAGAACAGAACGAGATAGGGGACAGGGAAATACGGCTATAAATGGTCGATACTCCGTAACAACAGTGGAAACAATCTTTCTTATCAAATTCCTTTGATTCGTTTCCAAATTCTTTTGATTGCTTCGTACCAGCTACAAGAACGAAGTTTTGGTGTGGTGATGCTCTACGAATCGTTGTAAGAAATTCTTTCTTCGTATTTCATCGGTTTCTTATCGGCATTTTGATTAAAACCTTAATGAATTTGGAATTAGAAATTTTAAATCGAGTTAACTTGATTAATAGAATATGAAGAATGATTAGAATTGTATCGATAAAATGATTTTGTTTAAAACCAAAATTTGATATTTTATTATAATTTCTTGTATCTATTGTTGATATTCTGATTTGGTGAGCCAATGCAAAATTGATATCCAGCTTGATTTGAAAAGATATTTCTCTATCTAGCTATCTTTGTGTTGTTTTCGTGCCTGCGAATTTCGAGGACGAAAACTTTTAAGGGGGGAAGTTTGTAACGACCCTAGATTTTAATTTAATTTAAATTGATAATTAAATGAAATTTTGAATAAAAATTTATGAAATTAATTATAAATGGAAGCGAGTTTCCTCGATTCAAATAGAAAATATATAAAGTCATATGGATTTGAAATTTTGTATATATGTAAATATATATTTAAATTGGATTTGAAATAAAATCATAAATAAAGGTTTTAAAAATAAATGTAGAAATATATATGTATATACATTAGATATGAATTGTAAATGAATGGTTTAATAATAATTGGTAATAATAAGTATTACGATTGATGGTTAATAATAAATTGAATTTATAAATTTATTATAAAACAATAAATATTAAAGTAAAGTAAACAATTTAAGTTAAAATAAAAAAGGAATACAAATAAGACAATGGAATAAAAGAAATGACAAAACGAAGTTTAAATATAAAATGATAAAACAAAGCCATAAGATGAGTAATAAGCATATACTAAATTCATAAGTTAAAATTTTATAACATAACTAAAACTACTTTATATCTATATCTATACGCATGCAAGTATCTACAGCCACCAAGTATTACAAATAAACAAAGCATAAAGTACAACTACATTTTTATCTATAAACAAACAAAGTATAAGTGTTGAGGCTGAGAAGGGAAAATATGACACAGCAAAATAGGATAAGTATGTAACAATACAAACAAATAAAAATATATACGTGAAAGCTTCATAAAGAAAACAATAAAATGAAAAATATCTATGTACATAGAGGAGAATGGGATAAGGATGTAGGCATGGGGGAACATGCATCTACTGTAACCAGTACACTAACATATCAAAGCAAGTATGCAGCTGAAATGTAAGGCAAGCTTAATAAATGCTAGTATTTTTAGCCACTAAACAAATAAAGTAATCAATAATAATAGCTCTAGCACGATGTATATCACTTCAGCATGCTAGTTTTGTACTAGCAAAATAGTTTATCACCCTATACAAAAATAATAGCAACCCTGTCAACTTCTTTCTATTCATCCACTGGTAGCTTCTTTTTATACATCAAACCCTTCATTTTTGTTCGGCCATTCCAACTGAGAGATCTAAAGTAATACCATCTTAAAACCTTAAAACAACAATTCAACTTTACAAAAATACAAACTCAAATCAATTGATCAACCATAGTGTAGAGATGGGATTCCAGCTTGTAGTCAAAAGTTCTGTACTTCTCCTGAAACACAGTGAGTAACTTTCTTTGTAAAACTTAAGTATATTGATATCTGATTACATGTGGATTACTAGAAATAAAAATAGTATTGTGTGGATGTATTTGATTTAAGTCACTGTGTAATACATGAATGTATGAAGGCATACTCACTGTTGTGATTTATTCTTGCCTGTTCTTAGTTTCCAGTCTTAAGTTCTGATCAATCATCAATACCTCAAAATCTAATCTATCTTAAGGGTTAAATTTCAAACAAAATATGTTAGATGTATCATAGATTATAGTTTTAAATTTTATTTAAGTTAAATAAATTAGAAATACTTCTGGAAATCAAGAAAAAGCTGAGCAAATTTAATATGAGCTAAATTTCAAACATCTTGATTTATAAATTCAGGTATATAAACTGAATTCATATGCCAAAACATGATTTTTAAAGTGGAAATCATAATTTTTAAACCAAGGGAGAGAGAGTGGTTTGGGTTAGTTCGAATTTCCTTCTTTTGATGACCTCTGATGATCCACGGGTTGGAAGTGATTGGGATCTTGGATGGAGGTGCAAGAGTGAACGGTGGGTGTAGGAAAAATATTGGATCAAGGATTTAAGCTATGTCGATTTTGGGATTTGGATTTAAAATCTATAAATCTAGTTTTTGCTATGATGGAAAATTTGATCACCTCGGCCTCAATACTGGATCGAGTGTTTTGATACTTCGGGCGGTCGAAGTTTGGGTGATGTCGAAGTCGAGGCCGGAGGTGGAAGCTCGCAGATGGTCGGCACGGCGTGGACGAGGCGATGTTGACAGGTTGGAGGCTGCAGAATTTCGGTGTTGCCAGGTTTTGGCTTGAGCTCCTCGAATTTGATTTCGAGATAACTGGGTGGTCCAGATGATTGGAATGGGTTGTGAGTTGGGTTTGTGACTTGCAGAGATGGCCGTTGATGGTTGGCGTCGGTGAACGTGTGTGTGCAGGTGCACGGTGGGGAAAATAATGGTGAGGCTGTGTTTTTTTTAGGGGGTTCGAATTTGCGTAGGGGAGACTCGAAGCAGATCATGTTTTTCCCGGGGGGGGGGGGGGGGAGACTCGCGTTTACTCGAAGTAAACTAGGGGGAGGCTCGAGTAGATGTTTGGGGACAGGTACAAACCTGTTGCCAGTTTACATTTTCAAACAGTTTTTGTTTTCAAAGTAGAAATTTTGAAACCTAAGTTTGATATAATTTCCAGTTTTAAGTTTAGTCTAGAAATAAAAATTCAAATTGTCTAATGGTTTTAAAAGTATTAATTGAATTTTAATTTAAATTAAAACTGTTAAGAAGTATGTTTTGAAAAATAATGATGAGGTATAAAACTTTAACAAATCAATGTTCTTGTGTAGAAATGTTTTCAAGTGTTTAAATTAATAGGTTCAATAAATTAAAATTAAGTAATCAGTTGAGATAACATGGTTATCTCAAATAATTTTTGATTTCTAATTAACTTAAAGATTTTAAAATGATTTTCAAAGTTGAAAATTTAAAAGTAAACTTGAAATGGAAATTGTTTTAAAACCCTTTTTATAATAATAATGCAATCATTTCTAAGAATGAGGTTTATCTTAAAAGTCAAGGAAGATTTAATGATTTGAAATTTATTAAATTATGTTAATCAAGATGGATAATTTATTATTTAATTAATTGATGAATTGGACTAATTAAATAAGTAATTAAAGGTTTAAATTAATTAATTAAGTATTAACGATTAATTTATGAAGGAATAATAATTTTGGGAATTAAGGATTTTGATAAAATATTAATCAATGATTAAAGTTGATTTATCAAGTGATTAAGCAATAATAAATTTAAGGATAGTTGATAAATTGATTTGGTAATTAATTTGAGAATAATTAAATTATTTAAAGTAATTAGTTATTTAAAGGTTAATTAAATTAATGTGATAAATTTTGATAACAAATTAGATTAATTTATTTAAATCAATTGTAAATTATTAATTACTTAATGAAAGCAATTATGGGGTTAATTACTAATTGTAATTAAATTTGAATATTTTGATTAAATTAATGATAAAGATAAATTGGTAATTCATGATTTGTTATTATGAGATGATTGCTTAATGGTAAGTAATTAAAGAGTAAATTTCTTGAAATAATTAATTAAGAAGTTAATTAATTATATAGTTGGTTCAAGAGTCAATTTAATTAATATGATTGATTAAGAATAATTTAATTAATTAAAATGTTTGATAAATTAATGTATATCAAATGATTTGGTATTAATAAATCTGAATTGAATAATAAATTCATAAGTAATCAATTAAATTGGAAATGAATTGAATTAATTAGGATTAAACGATTAATTATTCCTGCTTACAAATGTTTATTGAATGCTTATGAATGATTGTATAGTATGAAATGCCTTGAATTGATTATCCTATCTGATTTGTGATATTTTGTTCTGTAGATTGAGCAGTGTATATTTATTTGCATTTGTATATTATCTGTGAATCTGTGAATGGACGATGAGCGTTATAAGTTTTATATCGCTTATCAACTATATTTCTGTATTCTGATCTGTGATGATTGTATGATGTTGCACTATTGTGTTAAACCCCTTGACCACACTTATACACACACCAATATGGATTTCATGAGGAAATCGATTAAGTCACAGATTTTGAAATGATTTATAAAATTGAATATTTGAATTCAATTGATTTTGAAAATGGATTTGGGTTAAACGGTAAAGCTTTTGGAAAAAGGTTTTCACAGATAAAAGCTATTTTGAATAACTCGGTAAAATCTCCAATTTGAATAATTCAATTTGAATTTGAATTCGATATTTGGAATTGAATTCGATGATTGGAAATTATGGTTAAAGATATTATAAACATGTTTGTATGAATTTAAACCATTTTAAAGGTATGGTTTTGGGAATTTGAATTTAACCCAAGGATTTCAACTCATATAAATGAATCAGATTTCCAAAATGAAAACTGTTGTTTTCAAATGATAAACACTTTTAGATGAGAACTGAGATTCCAGTTAATTAGGGGAATTTCAAGATTGAATAGAGAAATGATTTTCCTAAGTTATGAATGAATTCTTTTTGAAAGCTATGAATTAAATCTGTTTATTTTTAATAGATTTAAATTGATGATTTGTTTAAATCAAATTGAAATGAAATTGTTTTGAAGGCTATAATTTAAATCTTTGATTTAAAGATTTAACGAGTTAATCAAATTGAAATGAAAATTGATTTGGAAAATCTATGAATGAATCTTTTGTTTAAAAGATTAAAATGTGAAAATTGTTTAAACCGTTAAAGGTTATGAAAATGAATCTTTTTGTTTAAAAGATTTGAAATGGTAATTGGATTAAACCATTTGAAAGAAAGTTTTGAATTATTAAGTTGTGACTTAATAGAAATCCCATATCCATATGTTTTAAATATTTCGCTCACTATTCGGGTTAGCCGGGAAAGGACCTTTGCGTCGTATAACACATTCCGAATATGTGATACGTCGTTATGGATAGCATTTGAAGACCGGTGTTGAAGACCGGGTATTTGCAAGAACGATAGTATGACCTATCGATTGTCTCTGCACTGAGTTGCAACGGTATAGAGGCTCCCTAAGTGATGGGGAATCCGATCAGGATTGTGGATATCCGGATTGCAAGGACTTCTTTGTAAGTGCCTTCGGTTCTGTTCGAGCCCGGAACAGACTTGTATGGATTGTATGTCTGACATTACAAATTGAGATGTAAAGCCGATTTCTTTCAAATATATTTCTGTTGGTGGCGAAGAATTTATTCTTTTAGCTTAACACCCTTCTCTAAGACGTACGAGCTCAGAGGTTATGTAGTTGAATGTTATCAGCGATATATTCTCAATTTGGTAATGTGACATGCTGAGTGTTGCTGTGAAATGATCATTGTGTTGATTATTTGTGATAGGATCATTTATTTGATCGTCTATCTTGGTGATCATTTCTATGATCATTTGTTGACCCAAAGCATGGCTTTTGTATAAAGTATGTTTTTGTGGACGTGACTTCGTCGAGCCTCACACCCCGGAATGGTCAAAACAGGAAAGATGCGGCAAGGTTATGAGGGTTAGCGCCCTTTAGGATATGTGCATTTCCTTCTGGAAAAGGGTGGTATCATGGTATGGAGCCCAGATACTTACTCATGTTGAAAACACTTTATGATTGTGTGAATTGATTATGAGCGCTCGGTGAAAGGTCCCAAAGGACCGGGGGATGGCATATTCGGTCAGTTGTTACTCAGTTAGGGGTAACCCGGCCTTGTGTTGGCAGAGATCCGGTTTGGTTCTCGGGGACGTCCATCCAGAGGCGTTCTCATGTGGCAATGGGAAGTTCCTTGGCCTGATCATTCGTTGGAAATCCAAAGAAACAATACGATCTTGTACGGTATTAGTTGTAGAACCTATCATTCACTTATGGTGGCGCCCCACTGTTTGGATGGTAGCTATAGTAGGCATAGTTTGAAATGTCTATGCTGGCTAAGATTTATATCTTTATTTTGGAAATGAATTTTTCTCTACACTATGCACTAGTAATAATATCAAATGTTTCTTTTTAATGCGTATCAAGCATCTTTGACTATCATAAGGAGAAATCTCCTCCGATTCTGCGTTTGCATTGTGTGTGTGTGCGGGAGGCCTTATGGTAGTCTCATTTTTAAAAAACATTGCGAATTGACTTTGAAAATCTTTTGTTGAATGTTTTAGAAGATAAACTGTTTTTGTTGCTCACACCAGCCCCACGACTGATCCGGAGTTTATTGTTTCTTTCCTAAACTCTGGGTGCTCAAAATTTCCTACACGAGCAGTCTAGAGTTAGGTTTTTTTCCAGATAGTTAGATATAGTGCATTATCTGGAGTTAGTTCAGTCTTTGGATCACACCATTCTTGTGAGCTTGGTGCATCGTTATTGGGAGTTCGAGCTATTGCTGGATTGATTCTTGGAAATGGAGTTGCAGTTCTAGGAGTTCTCTTTTGAAGACTATCTAAGAGTTATATTGTTCCGCTGCTAGATGTCATCTATTTTCTTTTCCGCTGCTATTTTATTGTATCATATCTCTGATGTATATTGATATCTATTGGATCATATGTTGTATCAGACATTGTATCAAAGCTGTATATCAATGTATTATTCTTTTATTCCGCTGTGTTATTTACTTAATGTTGTTATAAGCTCCGGCGAATCGGATTTGAACGGTCGAATCTATGACATTCGAATACGATTTGAAGTATGGATGTCGATTTTTGAGCGGGCAAAATCCCGAGTCGTCACACTTCCAGGACTTGTTTTGTTGTTCGATCATTTCCTTCTTAGGAGTTTCTCATACCGCTTAGATCCTTGAGTGGCAAGATAAATGTTCTCTAAACTGTCATTCAACGGCGTAAATTTATCGGGCCTTAGATTCCTTAGATGTTTCTTGTCCCTGTCACGCCTACCAGTATTTCGATTTCTCTTTTTATGAGTTACAGGTTTCCCTACACTTCCTACAGCAGTTCCAAAACTATTTCCATCTTGTTTAACCGCAACGGTACTCTGAATCACTTCTTTGGTTTTCTCATCGTTGGGATTGCCTTCAACTATATTTGCTTCTTCCAATTTTAGAAACTGATTTGTCTTTCAATGGAATTCCTCCAAGGTAGTATATTGCCTTATTTTTATCCACCTATCGAAAGGCGTATCCGAGTGAACACTCCAAACAAGTGCCGTGAATACGAGATATTCCATCAGATTGCTTACTTCCTTGACGACGACGTTAAATCGGTTCAAGAAAGCTTTCAGTGACTTCATGGGTCTTTGTGACAAGCCAAAAAATGACATAGCATCCTTTGGTTGTGCTGTGGGAATCCAAAAGTACTTTAGAAACATCTTATCCAATTCATCAAACGTTGACATAGATTTAGGTGCAAGCCTAGTAAACAACATTGAAGTAACTCCTTCCAAGAATATATGGAAATGCTACAATGAATAGCATCTGTAGCTCTAGCTTCATCCATGTACCATTCGTATTTGAGTAAGCGTTGTCTTAGATAGGTAGTTCCTTTGTAGGATAGCATTGTTCGCATGATGAACTTTCTGGGTTTTCTTCTCTAAAGATATTTTCTGTAAATGGGGTTCATCTTGATGAGGAACCCCGATTGTCATCCTTTCAGCTCCTGATCTCCTCCACCAACAATTTGACCATATAACAGATGAACTCCTCGCTAACATAGTAATCCAAAGGTCGACTATCAAGGGCTACACCGAGTGCTTGATTTCACAAACGGCCTCGATTTGCTAACCGACATTTAAGTGCTCTAGTCTCCGGGAGTGCCACCCCGTCGGCATTTAGTGGATTTACGTTTGGCTGAGCTACGATTACCTGAGCTCCACCTCCAACAACATCAACATCCAACTCCAAATCATCATCATCAATCTCGTTTTCATCAAGCTACAAGTCCAAATCCTCCTTAGAAACAACCACGGCATCACCTTCCTAAGTAGTATTTGCATGAGCATTCCTTTCTGTACCGAGAGATATTCTCTCGGCACCGATTGGTCTTCTTAAGAGGGGATTGCACCCGCTTCCTCTTGTAAGTTGTCATGCGGGTCCACTAGTTACTTCCTTCTACTTTTTATTTCTATCTCTCATGTTTAGGCCTGAAATAGTGGAATTATATTGTTCTATAATAGGTGAAGTTTTCCTTCTAGTTATTCTAGTTCCTGATGGTTGCAAGGTTAGCAAAGCAACCCTCTTGTCCACAAAAGCATTTTGGCCATCCAACATTTTCTGGTTAAGTTCATAGATTATCTTATCAAACTCTCCTCTAGTCGGTACTTCATGTTAAGCAAAGGATCCTAGTATTGTGTTTCCTTTATTAAATTTCATTTGGTTAGTGTTTACTTCATCACCACCAGCTACCGCTCCTGCGGATCTTACGAAGGATGATTTTTCCTTTCAAAATTCCATAGATTTCCAATAGCAATTCTTAAAGCAAGTTCTTTGGATCTAACTTCTGGATCCTTCCAATCCAAATTAGAGAGCTAGATCTAAGCTTGGATTCATTTTTCTCATTGAAATCATTTAAATGTTGATGCCAAAATGGATCAACACTTAAGAATGAGTTGTAGAGAACCTGTAAGACCTAGATATAGCATATAACAGTAGAAATGAAAGAAAAATAACAGAGAGATGGCAGATTTTTATTAGGATTCACTAACCTTTGGCCTACGTCAAATTCGTATCTTTACTGATTACGAAACTGAGAGAGTTTGTATGGGATTACAAAGAATTAGAGTGACAAGTACAAAATGTTGATAAGGTCGAATGCCTAGAACTATCAGGAGTAGCTGGCTCGGTTACGATTTCAGGGAGGAAGATGGTGAAGAGCCATAGAATCCCAGATCCAGAGTGGAGAAAAAAGATCCAAGAGATCCTCTTTTGGTTGCACATAGGTGTGTATTTATAGGGAAATATGTGTGTTGGGTCAAAAGCCTACATGCAGTAGAGTCCAGGAGTTAGCCTAATGTCACACAGAAGATCGCGAGGTCCACCGAGTCAAAATAATAACTCGGTATCGATTCATTAGACTTAGTTCTTGGTTATTTCCTTAAGTGGAAATTAGTCCAACTATTTTGCTCTACTTTTCTAACTCAAGTTGACGTGTTCCATGCTCTTCGCATCGATATTTGGCTGTTTCCGGTGAACGCTCCATTATCACTTCAGTTAACCGGCTTTCTTCTCTTCAACTCTTGGAATTGATCGTTGAAACACTAGGAAAAAGCTTGGCCACAAGTTGAAAGGGTAGAAAATATGCCGCATGAAGTTGGAGAAGTGGAATAGGGAAGCAAAATGACTCTATAGTGAGCCAAATGACTTGGAACCAATTTATTTGCTTAGCTTAATTCTTGGTGAAACTCATCCAAGTTGTTTCCTTGCTCATCTAAGTGTGTTTCTAAGATTTCGAGTCTTTTCTTCTTCATCTTGATGTTATATCTTTCGTTAACTTCTTCTTGGTTAAAAACCCAGTTAACAAACCTTATATGATATTTTGAAAATTTCCTCCAATAGAAATATTCAAGCATTACCCCATTTATTTAATTTGTATATTGGCCTTCCTTCTTCTATCTTCCTTGCTAAGTATTTAGAGATCCCCCATTTTCTATTTGATTTGAAGCTTTTTTATTTTATATATAAATGATTTGAGGGGATTGAATTAAAGATTAGATTAGATTTTTGTTTTTTAGTTGATAGAAGGCTAGGGTCTTTAGAATGAAAGGAGGTTGGCTAAGTATTCATAGGTAAAAATTAGGTGAAGTCTAGGCTTAGGAAACTTATTGCTTAACCTGCATCCCTTATCTTACATATATAGAAAATTCATTTTCTTTTGCTTTGTCAAATAATGTTTATCCTAACTCTAATCAGTAGCATTACTTGGAATTAATTCAATATCTTTAACTGATATTTGTACATACGTATTATTAATTGTAGTATGGAATTATCAACTAATATTGATTAGGAACCTTGCTCTTTATTTGTAACTGTTCAATCAGTTGTGATAAATTGATGTTAACCTTTCCCAATTCAATAGTTGGATTTACCCTTATTTTTTATAAATAAAGATATAGCAAATATTTTCCTTGAGAAATGCATTCCTTCCATAAATATATTGTTATCTTCTCTTTAAAATATGCAACATTTTCTTTCATTCATTATAACACTACTTTTATTATCCTGGTAATTAATGCTTTTCCTATAAAGTAGTTTAAAGTCTGTGCATGCAAATAACTCTTAACATTTTATTTTAATGCACAAAAAACAGTTGTATTCTTTTTTTGAATATAGTCAAGAGAACCTGACAAACTGGCAAACTCCTGAGGTGAATTAAGTTGTGTCTATCCACTTCAACTCATGGCACCAAGATCCTCCGGTACTTTCTATAATATTGACTTGATCCTATGATCAACCTTTAAGCTTAAATTTCAAAATAGGGCCAAAACCCATAATGCGCGTTACAGTAAACTTTTCATAGCTATTTAATTCTAGGGATCTAATTTACATACTTTTTTTTAGCAAGGATGTATGATGTATTTTAAAACTAAATAGGGACTTTAGCCAAACTGTCTTGTACGTAAAATTACTAAAATGCCCATTTTCATTAATTAATCATTCTTATCAAAGAGACATGGTGTTACATTCTCCCTACTAAAATAATTTCATCCCCAAATTCCAAGAGACAAAATCGCAACTCATAAACTCAATCATATAATAGCAATTGTGCATGTGCAATACATACACTCAAACCACACTACAAACAAAGCAATCCAACAATTCATTTCGAACATATTCGTTTCTTAACATTTCTTGCAATATAATATATGATATCCATATGGACACTAACTATAATTTGAATTCCGGTAACAGTATCTAGCCATGGCAAAATAGGTACAAATAAAATCAATACAAAAAATAACCAAATAAATGCAAATAAATAACATTCATCCATCAAACCAACAGATGCCATGAATATGTGACGAATAATGCATAATACTAATGCAACTTCTATATGAATGCAAGATTATGAAATATAGGTATGAATGCAAAACATCCTAAAATATGCTGATAATTTCTATATGTGTGCAACATGATATATAATGAATCAAGTCACATCTCAAAACATAAACCACACGATAAAGCATATCACAGTGTCCAATTCCTAATTTAATATTAACATCTACAACAACCATTCATCCTTACCTAAATAAACTAATCAAGCTAACAAAGAAACAAATGGAAAAATCCTCTAATAAATAGTAGAAATGAAAAGATATGATTCTCTCCTCCTCTTTCCAAGTACTCTCAATCGGATCATTCTTAACCTTAACTTATTGATTGTACTACTGGCATATATACGTAATCAAACTCACTAAAAAATGCTCGTGCATAGGTAAACCTCTATAATCCACACTACCAACCTAGATAAACTTATGCCGACTTACGCCATAACTGGTTTCCTTAGCATAAATATGCCTAGTAAAAAATGAAATGCAACCCTAATTGCACATACAAAATGCGTTAGGTCATCTCATTAGTATACCGATCACACCATCTTCTAAATATTATGGTAAGAAAACTTGCAAGTGGACCGTGACTCACCTTAAATCAAATAACTTAAATCACTTGCTATTTCTCATTTCATCTAAGAAAATAAAAATATTGTGATGTCTTAAACTGGTGAAATATCATAACTTCTCTGCAAATTTCTATCCAACTTAAGTTGTATTATTTCACTTAAGCTGACACTCCTTCAATCCTCTAACAGTCATGATATCAAGATACCACCTTTCTAGTCTGCAAAAATCTTATCGTAAGTTCCACAGCATATAGGAAAGTAAACATTCAAGTATTTAAGTAAAGTAATCCTGTTTAATTCACCTATTGAAACATGGCAAACAAAATCCTAAATCTACGTGTAGCCTTAAATTGTTTTAACATAAAAGTAATCAATTAGGTGCACGTATTATGCAACACAAAGTATATACACTTAAGTCAATGCTTTACAATAGTTTCTTTGAATCGATAGTCTCCCTTAAATCCGAAGGATAATTTAGAGGAATCTAAATTTTCCATTCTCAAAATTTTACCAAGGCTGCAAAAATTGCTAGGAAAATGCTAGACATACGTGTGAACTGGGAATTAATCGCCTAGGAGAGGATTCATTGGGGATTAGGAGCAAATGTTTTTGATAAACTCTTGCATTTTGAATAAAATTTTATTATTTTGTTTACTATTAATAGATCCAAAATGGGATTTTATGGGTTTGGAAGAAACCTTGGAGAAAAAAATGTTTGAAACTAGCATTTTGATACTTATATGAGAAACTAAGCTTATCGATCCATAAACGATGCCTATAAAACTCAGTCACATGCTTAAATTTATAGTAAATCTCATCTAGGTGGACTAGGTGGATAGCTAAGCATAAGTCTAGCCCAACGCCTAAGCGGGTGCCTAGAAGGATTTTTACATTGTGTAAGCTTAACTATAACTTCATCCACGACAACTTTTGCAATATAAAATTCCAAAATTTACCATTTCTTTTTACTTAACCACTAATGGAAACATTTTCCCGATTATAACTTCTCCTTATTTTTACCTCAACTGTAATATGATTGAGACAATTGAATATGGGATGACGTCTAGCCATATTAGTCCAATAGACATAATACTCAATAACTTAAATATTTTTGTACCCAAAACAACATCTACGAACATTTGAAATGGATAACGTGCTAGCCTAGTGAACATAATATGAAACTTAGGTCACATTCAACCCCAACAATGTACTTGCAATTGCGACCACAACTCATGTTTCAATACTTCATAAATATCACAGCAGAACATATATAGTAAGAAGACAATCTACTTAGGGCATCAGCTACAACGCTGGGTTTACATGGATATATAAATTACCGATATTATACAATATTAAGAACTTTATCTATCTCAACTGCCTTAAATTCAAATCTTTTTCGAAGAATAATTACTATAGGGATTTCAAATCTATAAATAACTCAATTCCCATAAAAGATAATGCCTTCAAGGTTTGAGGGCAAAAATAATAGCCAGTAACTCAAGATTATGAGTTGGATAATATTTTTGATGTCCTTTCAACCATCGACTAGCAATACAAACAACACTACTCTCATGCATCAACACAGCACCCATCTTGTACCTAAAGCTTTTGTACATACAACAAATGCTTTTTAACTATCATGGGGTATTAAAATAAGTGTACAAGTCAACAACTCTTTTAGCTAAACAAAGCATTCCCACACATTGATTTCCATGAGAAAACTAAATTTTTCTCAACAAGGCATGTCGATAGTGTAGAAACCTTCGCAAAATCTTCAATAAAGTTCATGTAATAGTCATCTAAGCAAAGAAAACTCTTTACCTTCGTAGCATTTTTTGGTACACGTCAATCTTGTACTGCAGCAGCTTTATTTGAAACTAATATGACTATAGACATAACACATCTTGAGCTAAGCTCTAATAACTCAAATCATATTTGGATAAAATGGCATAAGTAGTGTATACTCTTTGCAATGGAAAAATTCAATTTGATACTCTACGCTTGCAACTCATCGTTGATTGAAAAGGCCACTAATTTCCATGGTAATTTTTTTCTTACCCCATGTCATCCAATGTTTTGCAATTCCAGAATTTTCAATACCAGCATATCTTTAGCACATTGGCATATTGACTATTCTAGTTAGTTCACCATAATCAATTAAAATTTTATTGCGTAATTCTTCTAACTCCAATCAAATTTCATGTATAAATATCAATAAACTTTTACAATTTAGTTTTTAAATCAAATATCTTTTATTTCTAATTTAATTTTCCATAAAACTAGTAACGTCAAAAATCATAAAATTTTGTGCTAATTTTAGCAAATATTTCTTTTTGACAAAAATCATGACATTTTGTTAATTTAAAATTTATCCAAAATGGTCCAATTTAACATAGAAAATCAGACATCTAAACCGTATCATTTTAAAATTTTATGTCTATAAGTAAGAAACTTTCACGAAAGTGTATTGCAACATTTTACTTTTCTCTCAATAAATGATGAAAATATTTATAAAATAAATACAATAAAAAAGATAGGTTTTACTTATTTTTCAATTTACCATTCAAAATTTACATTATCGAAAATAAAGTACGCATCAAAAGATAAGTGCAACAATGTGCCTAACATTAAAAACTTTACAAAAATAAAAGCTTTAAAATGGAATTTTTTTCAATATTCCCATATATGAAGCTCAAATTAAATTTTACTAGTTCAAACTTCAACTCTTATCCTAAACACTAATGTATCTAACCATTTAGAAAAACATTGCAATTAAACTAAATAACTTAATTGTAGTAGATGAAAACAATATAACTTACACAAGCCCAACTAGTTAGTGCTTCAAGTACATAGGTTATTAGATCCTCTCTTTTTAAAATGGTTAACTCAAGTCTATCCTCCAATGCAGTATCCAACTCTAGTGTAGCTATAAACTTGATATTAAATTAAGTTCAAATGGACTTTCTACAAATATTTCATATATAACAATATGACTCGCACTTTAATTGAGAAGATTTACTCTAATCTTGAGGAGTCCTCTTTATTACACCATTATGCCTTTTCATCGTAAGACTTTTCCATGGGTCCAAAGGTACTCTTTTTTTTAATCTTAAACCTGCAATTTACTCACTACTACTAGTTGATATATGGAATTCAATAAGAAATTCTGCATGGCGTAAATTATAATATATGCTATGGATTTATTTTCACCCTAAACTTGTGATAATCTTAACATTTATTTTAACTTGTAGTCGTTTGCTTATACGCAAACCATCAACTACCTTAAGTCAAAATATATATAGGGTGTGGTGTATGTGTGTATATGTGTTCGTACATATAATAAAAAATTACAAATATGCTTTCTCATACATTCTAATGTAATAAAAATCACTTAATCTAAACTCCGATACCAACAGTAAAAACCAGCACCATAGGCATACCGATCCAAAGCCAAAAGGAGGTGTTTGAACTCGTGTCATGCCCAGAAGTACGAACCATTAGGTTGTGTATTATTTATATGATATATATAACTTTAAAACATTCTACAATTTCAATTCTCATGCAGAAGAAGTAAAATATAAATATAGAAATAGTATAAACTATTACTGTCCTAAAATAGTAGTAGTCCGTTCAAGAAGTGTCAAAAAGAGTCCAAATGACAATACAATAGTAGCCAAACTGGTAAATACAATAAGATATGATGGAAAATGACTATGAATAAATATATCTCCAAAGCACACTATCACCTCCTCCATGCACCTTATCGTTATTAACTTATCTATTACTCTCTCCTGTTGTAAATACATAAAGAGGGAAAAATAGAGGGGATTAAACAAGATCGGATGAGACTTATATCACAAGTGATATGATCTATACAGGTAGTAAAATCCTCAATTATGATGTACACTAAGGGTGTTCATTTATGTGCGTGCACTAAGCACAAGGAATTAGTCAATTTACATACTATAGATAAAAATCATCAATACACCCAAATTCAATAATAAATTATGAAGATTCCTACCCAAGGTTAGACATCCAAAAACCGATTAAACCTAGTAATACCCCAAGTATACAATATTGATAGTAAACTGCCTAACTATACATTGAGCAAACATTCTCAATGGTAAACCACTTAAGTTGCATTACACTGAATATACATCATAATGCCTTAGAACACACAATAGGCACACGATCCCAATGGTAACTTGCCACAAAAGCATCGAGTAACCTCCTTTTTAATGGATGTATCCTACAATCTTTATCATTCAACATAAAGAAAAAAGGGTCGATAAACAATTTGACTCCCCCGTGGATGCAACAGCTTATCCAAACGCTCAACCTACAATTGGCAGATGACTCTTCCTCCTCTGTGGTAAGCAAATATGTGACCGTGGCCGGCTACGTGAAACGATCCTGACTCGACCTTCAAAAATCGACATCGAATACGACACTCATATTCCAATGTCGCAGATCCAAACATCGAATCTGGTTCGTCGGAGCTTATAACACATCAAGTACAATGTAGCAGAAGAAAATGAATAATACATACTATATACAACATTTGATACAATATTCAGATACAATGATACAACTGAATATCAACACTATCAGAGATACAAGACATATAGCAGCGGAAAAGAATATCTTCACTAGAATACATCTCCAAAATGCAACTCCAACACCGTCTCCAAGCTAAAGATAGCTCGAACAACCATTAAGTTGCACCAAGCTAAGCAAGGTCAGCCGTGAAAGCTGAAGTGTAGAAAATGCGATCCACAAATCCAAAAGGCTTCGAAGGTTATCGAATCAATTCCTACTATTCGACTATTTGAAAAACCCAACTCTAGACTGCCCATGTGGAAAATTGTGGGCACCTAGAATTTAGGAAAGGAACAATAAACTCCAGGTCAGTCATGGGACTGGTGTGAGTAACAAAAACATATTTTTATCTTTAAAAACAAACAAAAGAATTTAAAACATTGATAACCGCAATGCTTTTTGGAAAATGGAACTACCGTAAGGCCTCCCACCACACACACAATGCAAGCGCAAACTTGGAGGAGATTTCTCCTTATGATACTCAAATATGCATAATACGAAGAAACTCTTTTGATATTATTATTAGTGCATAGCGTGGAAAACATTTCGAAAGCACAATATTAATCTTAGCCAGTATAGACATTTCGTACTATGCCTACTATAGCTACCATCTAAACAGTGGTGACCACCATAAGTAAATGGCAGGTTGTACAACTAAAACCGTACTGGGCATGCCACACTACCAAATTGGAATGTATCACTAGTAACCATCAACTACATAACCTTTGAGCTCGTACGTCTTAGAGAAGGGTGTTAAGCTAAGAGAAAAAATCTCCGCCGCCAATAGAAATGTATTTGAAAGAAACCAGTTTTACATCTAAAAGTGTAATGTCAGACACACATCCATACAAGTCTGTTCCGGGTTCCAACAGAACCGAAGGCACTTCCGAAGAAGCCCTTGCAAATCCGGGAATTCACAATCCCGATCGGACTTCCCATCACTTAGGAAATCTACATACCGACACGACTCAGTGCAGAGACAAACGACAGGTCCTTTCATTTTCGAAAATACCCGGTGTTCACCACCGGTCTTCAAATGCTATCCATATCGACGTATCATTATTCAGAATGGGTTATATGACACAAAGTCCTCTCCCGGCTAAACCGAATAATGAGCGTAATATTTAAAAACAAATGGATATGGGATTTCAGTTAAGTCACAACTTAAAATCCAAAAACCTTTCTTTCAAATGGTTTAAACAAATTACCATTTCAAATCTTTTTAAATAAAAGATTCATTTCACAAAGTTCACCTAGTTCACAAAGATCCACTTATGGATTTCAAAACAATTTCCATTTTGAATTGGATTAACCATCCAATCTTTCAGTTTAAGATTCAGTTCATAACTTTTAAATCCTTTCCAATTCAAATCTTGTATTTAAAGAACACGCCATTTAAAATCCTCTTTGATTTCAAAACAAGATTTAATAATCTTTAACACAGTTTAACTCATAGTTTTCCAAACTATTTACAATTTCATTTCAAACTTGAAATCTTTCGATACAAATTGGAAATCCTTTCTTTTTATGAAAGCTATAACTATTTGAAACAAATAGTTTTCGTTTTGGAAAAAAACTGGTTACAATTTACATAAGTTAAAGCCATTCAAGCATAAAACTTGGATTTAAATTTAAATTTCCAAAACAGTACTTTTAAATGGTTAAAAAATCCATATAAATTATAACTTGTATAATCCTTTTAGACCATAATTTTCAAATCACTGAATTCAATTTCAAATATTGAATTCAAATTTAAATCAAGTTATTTAAATTTCAAGTTTTATTAAGTTATTTAAAGTAACTTTTATTCTTGAAAACTCATTTTCAAAAGCTTTCAATTCCAATTCCAAAACTATTTTGGATTCAAGAATTCAATCTTCAAAATTGTTAAAAATCTATGACTTAGTCGATTTCCTCGTGCAATCCATATTTGTGTGTGTATGGTGTAGTCCAGGGGTTTTACCCAATAGTGCAACATTATTCAATCATCACATCACATATTTAAGCACATCGATATTGATAAGCGGTATAATCTATAACGCTTATCGTTCACTCACATATTCACATATAAATAATATAAATTTATCACATATAAATAAATTACATTCATCACAGTTCACACATTTCATAGGAAGGCATGGCATATCAGAAATACCAGACAGTTCGACGATCAGTAGAATATAAAACATCCATAAGTGAACTCAATTAATTATCTGATTAGTTAAATCAGATGGGTCATCAATCATGGCTAATTAGCATTAATTAATTTCAAATCATTTGATTGATTGTCCTTTACTCATTTATTAATTAAATTAGCTTTTAATTATTCAATTATCCTTTAATTAATTCACTTAACTCATTAAACATCTTTAATTTAACCATCTTTGTAATTAATTGTCATTAATAATTCTTAATTACAAATAATTAGGCACTTAATTATAAATTTACCAATTAACTAATTACAAAGTAATAAACTCCTAATTAATTACGATTATAAATAAATAAACCAATCTTTACTTACCATTAAAATTTAATCATTCTTAATTACTTTCCAAAATAATTAATTAAAAATAAAATTATCCTAATTAACATTTTAAAACTTTATTAAACTTTGAAAACAAATTATTACTAATTTGGAAACTTTAATTTTAATTTACTTTAACACTTATTTTAAATTATCTACTTAATTAAAGTATTAATTGGGTTTTAAAACATTCTAAACTAAAATAATAATTATCCTTGTAATAAGGTCATAACTTAACATTATCAATCACTAATTAAGTCGACCATACTTAAAATTGTTTTAAAGAAAAAATTTCTTCACCCACTTTCCATTTTGCTACAGATTTGGGAATCAAACCGGAGCCATATTTCCGTTTACTCGAGTAAATACTCGAGTTCTCCCACAACTTCTCCGAGTTAAATTCTGTTTGAATCTTTAATCACTTTATAAAATACTTCAACAATTTAACGTTATTAAAACATTTCATTTTTTTATGTAACTTATTTAAAAAAACTAGAATTCAAATTTGTTTTGAAATCAGATTTTTAAACTTGTTTTTCAAACCTTTATTTTAAAACTTGCTTTGCACTTTTAAATTCAGTTTAAGTTTAAAACTCAAACACTGTCAGGTTTTAAACAAAACCTATAACAAAAAATTTACTCGAGCCCTTATATCAAAACCCCGAGCCAAATTACCCCTGTGCTTCGAGAAATCTACGAAACAACTCGAGTAAATACTCGAGTACAAGTCCTTGCTTCCACCCAACTACACAATTTCCAGAATTTATTCACCATGCAAATGCACATCTCCGCCGTCCACCTCCGATCGACGCTGCGTCGTCAAATAAATCGACAACCATCCACAAACCTCTCCCCGACCATCAAAACCACGTTGTCACCTCGAAATCAAAATTCGAGTTATAACCCAACCTGGAAACATGAACTGGAACCACCATCAAACCTGTCAACGCCTCGTTCTCACAAGCACGACCACTAGAGCTCCTGAAATTCGGGCCATCACTTCGTCAACGCGACCTCTACCTTCCCCTTGAATCTCGTCACACTCGATCCACAACGAAACAAAGTTCCTCGCCTCAACAAAACTAGGTTTACAAATTTCAAAAGCTCGCCGCCTTCGCCTCGATGATCGAGTGCACCTCCAACCATTTTTCCCAACAGTGTCGTAGACTCCTCCATCTCCACGTGAAACCTCGACTTCTCTAGTGCCTCTGACCGCCGAAATTTGATCGAAACCCATTTTTCGTTCATCTTCGAACTGCTTTTAAACCCCCCATCTAAAAATTACGATTCTTGCATTAAAAATCATGTTTCAGTGTATGAACTAAGTTTACATACTTGAAATAAAAAATTAAAATGTTTGAATCTAGACCAAGTTAAGGTTTTGCTCAGTTTTCTTGAGTTTTAGAGGCATTTACAAGTTGTTTTAACTGAAATAAATTTTTAAAGCTTAATTCGTGAACGAACAAACAATCTTTGTTTGTATTTCAAATTCTAATAGTTACTAGATTAAGAGATAGAAATTTATTTACAAATCTGGGTTTAGAAAGAATTGTAAACAGAAACAAAGGTTACATATATTCAAGTGCATGCATACATTCACATATAAACACATAAACCAATTTCTATATACACAACATAAACATTTTCCAGATATATATACATATATGCAACCAATTCAATTCTTGAAATAAATAATAAAATAAAAAGAATGTTACTCATCGGTTATTTGAGAAGATGAACAGAGCTTCTTTTATTTGAAACAGTCTCGCTGAAACTTCTCCTTTGATCTCTGGCTTGGGTTGATTTGTATTATTGTTTAAGTTGAATTTTGTTTAAGTTTGGATGATATTTACTTCAGGTTTACACAGTTTGGAATGAATGAAACTGAGATGAAGATGTTGATGTATAGGAAAGAAGTTTTACAGGGTGTTACATGTTTGTACAGGGTGATTATCATTTGGTTTTGTACAAATTATCAGATATTTTTTATCCTTTGTTAACTAGCCGGTTTTTTTCTTTAGCTTTGACTAAAGATATTTTTGAAATGGAGGCTATTTCGGCTGATATAAACTCATTTTGTGTACTAAGGATTCAAGCATTAATTATCATTGTCTTGTTTCACGTTTCATACTTGTTTACAAAATATTGTCTTCCTTTGCAAGCTTACATAAATCATTTCATTTGATCTTTTATTTGTATGTAGATATTTTTCTTTTGCCTTACTTACATTCTTTTGTTTTATCTACTTCTTGCATACACTTGTCTTTATTTCTATTTCTAGTCTAAATACTTATTTTCATTTCTTTGTTTTAAAGTTCAACTATCAAACATTTTCTAAGTCATTTATTTAAATTTTAATACAAATTAAATATTCAAATTCAAATTCCAAAGTCAAACCCAAATTTACTCATATATATATTTCAAATTCAAAATAATTCCAAAATTTATTCTAAAATTCACATTAACTATTAATTGAAATTTAATTTCAAAATTGAGATCGTTACACTACGGTAATAATAAAAGCATATAATTATGATATAATAACATGCTATGTTTACTGTCATGTTATACACCATCATCAAGTATGAAACTAGGTACGTCACCAAATGTGAAACAATTTTAGCATGTTACATAGCTCCATGCAGTTACATGAACTCCGTAGTGTCAAGAAAATGGGAACAAGTTTCCTCGGTCCATCCTACTTAGCCTACACTAAGTCTATGCTCAGCCCGAGTTGTCTACAGGCCTTCAATAACCTGAATAGTCATGTTGGCCGATAGCATTCATGTACCCTATTTGTTTTCTAGAGACAGCAAAATGAGTCGATTGAACAACAATTTTAGGCGACTGGAATGAATTTCAATTGGTTGTATCCTCTAGTCAATAGACTGTTCGACACTAAAAATGAACTGTTTACTTGGAGGTTGGACTTGTCTTTTACTTAGGGTTTTACAACGCAATTTCAGTCGATTCACCGTATTTCCAGTTAGTTGGATTCGCAAACACCAGGTTTTTCCAGCTTAATTATCTTTTTTGATCAAGTTTTAATTACTTATATTTAGTTTATTTATTCAAACTTTACATATAACTTTGAATGCTAATGATCTTCATTTTGAATAGTTATCTGTACCTAATTCCAACTTTCATCATATCCAACCTTTTATACATTTAATCCCATAACTCTACGTAACTATTCAATGGTCCATCTAGGTATTCAATTCAATTCGAAGTTGATAGAATCATATTTAGGTGATTTTAAGAGATGTTACATATATTCATTTTTATCAATTTAAGTCTATTATGTGTGTGTGTGTATCGGATCTACGTGTTTTAAAGGTGAATTCTGACCAAATTTCAAACGACACAATATAATGAATTTAAGATTTTTGAAGAATGTCAATGATTTTATACCTTCGGATTTAAAGAACTTCAAATGTAAATAAGGTCATCATTTTTCAGATGTTGAATAACTTTGTCCAAATGACCAATTTGAGCGGACGACCATACGTACATTCTGAATTTTTAAATCAAACTTTACAATTTATTTACTATTAAATGAGAAAAATAATATAAGATATCTTTTCATTTTGACTTAATATGATTATCGATCATGTGTCCAAAGTATTTACGTAGTTTATATATTGAAAATAACTCATTTGAATCAACGTTCCTACATAAATTTTGAATGCCAATGGTCCAACCATACAGGTACCTGACGTTACGTGGAATCTACATTTATGTACATGTGTGTGATATCGAATATTATTTAGAATAATACAAAGTTTATGAAATTACTGTTTGAATAAATAAATTAATTAATTATATAAAACTAACTTGACTTATAGTTTGAAAAATGAATAAATTGTTCAGTGTCAAAAAACTAGAACACTAGTTATCACCAACTCAATAAAGTATCAAAATGGATTACTATATAACTATAGAAAGAATAAAAGAAGAGTAAAAACAAAAATGACAAACTTTCAATTCAACTACTGTGCCTATGATGCAATGGCCTCAGGAATATATCAAGCATCACTAAGGTGTAGAGAACTTCCTACGCCTTATCAACACTTAATTTTATATTTGGTAAAACATATGGAATGCATTTGGCGTAGCTAATTCACAACTGGTTTTCCACTTAATAAACCAACAAGTATGTGCTAAGCTCTCGCTATGGTGTATTCCTTGTCCTTAGCGATGTCATAGCTTCACATATACTCCAGTATAAGCATATTATGTTATTTAAAGTAAGCATAGTTAAGCTTCTTAAAAAGGACAATCAAAGCTAATAAAGCAAAAAAAATCACCATGGACAACAGTAAATTTCCTTTTACTGCACCAGGCCCATAAAATGACTTCCATTCTCATTAAAAATATAATAACCATACAAATGATGCATTACGAAATCAAACTTTTATCGAACAACAATTTTCAAGCATTAAATATGTTAGTACCTAAATAAAATAATCCGATAACAATATTTGTTGCACCTCCACCTGCAACTATATAGCATTACTTCCATGCCTTGTTAGAGCTCTTGCATCAAGAGTAACAACGACATTTTTTGCTTTTAGCTTAGTCCGCCTTTGCAGTAGTAACACTTCAGCAATCCTTCAGTAAAGGCGACATGTTTTTCTCTTTTTGAGAGTTCAAGTGATATTAAAGATAAATATGAATTTATTTTTAGTATTCACCATGGCCTTAAAAAAATAGAAAATAACCATGTAAATTTTGCTTACAAATGAAATCAAATATTTGTATGATAAAAGTTATCATCTCATTTTTTTATATTCACACCAAAAGATTGTCACATTTATTGACATTAAAGTAATTAAAAGAACCAATTCAAGGAAATCTACTCACAACATTGTGGCAGTTATCCCCAACAAACTCCTTTTGTGATATGAAAAATAAAAGTAAAAAGAATAACTCAATTAAGTAAATGAAAGTAAAGAGCATTCCTCATATCAAAAGTAAGCATGGATTCAGTGGATATGGGTGCCATAAGGACTCAAAATACATATTCCAATGAGAAGGTTATTTCTCAATCTTCTATATTAAAAACCTTGCAGTTTTCCATTTTTCAGTGCACCACATAACAAAATTATAAATAGGATATCTTCTTTTATTTTCACAAATATGGAAAGCACTAAACTACAATTTATAAGAAATAAAAAAACCTGTTGTTATTATATAAACCAAGAAAATGAATAATTTACCTCAACATTCTGCAAGGATTTCACATTTAAACCTACTAATAAGCATAAACCAAGAATTTTTTCCTAAACCTTTAGTTTTGGGATTTCCTAAATTTGATTCATAGCCCTTCATTTTACATGGCATCTTGAATTAACTATGCATTGGAAGAAATAAACGCGCTGATTAGAAATGCTCAGGTATGCAAATAATTTTCAAGATTTCATTTTTTGTTATCCTTTTAATTTTCGAATACACTTTAAGTGAAACATAACTTCTTAATGGTGTTCTGTATTTTTCACTCATTTTTCTAGGTATAGTGTTTTTTCAGTATTAGTTGACTTCGGAGTTGAGAATATCCATTTCAAAGGTATAACAGATAGAAACAAACTCATATTAGTACCTAAAAAGCATAATGACAACTAATATATGTGGAATAATCAAATATAAATTGAGAAGATAGATTTTATTATAGAAGCTTAATGGAAATTAATATATGTGGAATAATGACCTACACATTGATAAGAATTATTTTTTTCATTGTTGATTATCAAATTGAAATTAGAAGCAAAGAATAGTTTGAAGAATATGCCGAGAAAGGAAATATATGATCTAAAATAAATGTTAATTGATAAATTGAACCCATTAAGGCATATTCACTATGCTACTTAAATTACATTTCCATTTTACATTTACAAATTACATAGCAAATGGTCCTGTTATTATTGAAGTCATTATGCCACTGCTATATATATTTAAGCATAATAATTGAAAAGCGTAAATAAAAGCAATACATAACTTGAATAAGATGAACGATTCTTGTTGTTCACTGATTTATTTATAGAAATGAAATTTATTGAATAATAAATTAATCAATAATATTTAAAAGCTAATGGAAACTAATATATGTGGAAAAATCAACTACACATTGAGAAGAATGGTTTTGGCTAATGGCAACATATATGTGTGGAAAAAGCAACTATACATTGAGAAGAACAGATTTTTTTTTTCATAGTTGGTTATTCAGTTGAAATTAAAAGTTAAGCATAGAATATGTCATGAAATGAAATATTCAATCTAAAATAAATGCTATTTGATGAGTTGAATTCATAAGGGTATATTCTACATAATTTCATTTTACGTTTGCAAATTACATAGCAAATGGACCCGTTATAATTGAAGCCTTTGTCATGTTAAAATATAATAATTGAACAGCGTAAATAAAAACAATGTATATGTTGAATAAGATGTATAATTTTTGTTGTCCGCACTTTGTTTAAATATATGCGGAAAAATCAACTACACATCGAGAAGAATAATTATTTTTCTCACCACTGATTATTCCAATGAAATTAAAAGCTAAGTATAGTATGGAGAATATGCCATGAAAGGAAATATTCAATCTAAAATAAATGCTAATGGATGAACTGAATCCATCAAGGTATTTTGACTGTGCTATATAAATTATATTTTCCTGTTATATTTGCAAATTACATAGAAAATGAACCAATTATAATTGAAGTCTTTATGCCATTGCTATTTATATTTAAGTAAAATAATTAAACAGCGTAAATAAAGATAATATAGAACTTGAATAAGATGAACGATTCTTGTTATCCACTCCTGGTTTAGATAGTAGAAGTGGAATTTATCGAGTAGTAAATTAACCAATGATGACAAACTTACCTCATTCCAAATGAAAACAAACATCAGTTTCTAACAAACCCATATAAAATTGTAAACTATGTTATTTTTACAGATCTTGAAATGCACTAGTAAGTTGGATGTTTATGTAAAAATCAAAGTTATCAATAGAAAACAAACTAACAGACAATATGAAGAGGGAATGAGCCTTGGAGAATCAGGATAATGCGATTAATAGTGGAGGAGAGTACGATACATAAATCGATATGCAAATTTGATGTGCACAATTAAGAGCAGCTGATATGAGGATGATTTCATAATCTATTTAGATTCAAACCAACATTAGTTAGGGTTTTCGATGAAGTTTATGTGGAGGTTAGTGAAAAAAATTTAAGCAGTTTTTAGGGATGTAATTCCTTTTGATTGAAACATGGTGGTTGTCGGTATTCATTTCAAAAATTATAAGGAAAAGAAAAGAGTTGATAATGAATCAGGCTTATAGAAGAGAATATAATGGATTAATGAATGACATTATGGTAATGTGTGCGTGAAAATAAGATGGTGCGGAGAAGAAAGAAGGAGAAGGGATGGACATTTATAGGGACTATTAGTGGATGTGTAAAAGAGACAGCACGCGGAAATAAACTGGCAATCATAAAACAATGAAATTAATAAATCTTTTGTCGAAATGAAGGATAAAATAGGCATAAAAATAATGATTATAAACATCAATCCTGGGATGATTTGGTATCTCAAGAGCTATCATCGTAGATCCACATTGTCTCCACGTCCATATTTCTAGCTTCTAACTCTTAGACATAAACAATCCAATATAAGCATCAAATTATATAGGATGGAGCATTACCTTAATTATAGGGGTGAGAGAGAGAAAAGGAAAAAGTAACCTGGGTTAAAGTGCAAATCTTTGCACCTGCATACCTTTCGCTCAACTTGATCTTTTAGTTGATGAAAAACTATGTAGTATCTATCTATCCCAAAAAACTAAACTAACTCAAAAGATTTTTAAGTTTATATTCCTATGACATAGGATGATAAATGTAAAAGCTCAAATGAAGTAATTGCTTTAATTTAACATCAGCACACAAAGTATAATTATTGAATTATAATAGTATACTTAAACAGGATAAAAACCTCAAAGTTTATAGTAAAAGACATAGAATAATGAGATGGAAAAAACTGCTCATTCACCTGAAGATTAGGAATAGAACTATCGGATGTCTAAATTTGGCAAATTCTTATTTAAGTAAAGTATAAAGGAACCAAACATTTAGAATCCTTGAAAAATGTTTACGGTTTTTATCTAATAAATTCACAAATACTTAGCAAGAATACAAATGCTTTAATATAGAATAGGAACAGGTTGAGTTTGTTCGGATTCATCATTTAAGAACTTAGTATGAATGCTGGTGCAGAGCGGAATACTGCAAAATATCAATATATAAT
Source organism: Allium cepa (assembly GCA_030765085.1). Lineage (NCBI taxonomy): Eukaryota > Viridiplantae > Streptophyta > Magnoliopsida > Asparagales > Amaryllidaceae > Allium > Allium cepa. The sequence goes on along the minus strand of CM060942.1, from coordinate 217,647,664 downwards.
TACCTGGACATAAAAATTACAATCCAGAATGTATATTATCGAAGTATACTTTTAGCAACCAACATTCTACTGTAAGTGACTAAATTTACATTTGAAAGGTTTTAGTGCAAGGCCATTAAATGAAATTATTGTGGTGGATAATTCAAATACAAAAGGAATGAAATGTATTTAAAACACATGAGACATAACCAAAAGGAGTGATAAACCATACACTTATGCATTGATTCAGTCAGTGGATAATAAATGATTCTGTTATTATGTTCATAATGTTCCTTTTGTTGATATAAAGTAATCAGACTACGTACATATATGGTTTATAGTAATTAGACTACGTACATCGCAGGATAATAAATTCAGACCAATATGTGGTTCATTTATTTCAATTTATAAGAGACTCACCACCCAATGGGAACACGAAGAATCAGTATATGAGATTCTCTCACATCAATTCTTTTAACAATTACAATCAAGATATAATAGCTGAAAAAATATTGAATGCGCTATAAAATGAAACATGTTTTAATTCGAAAAATGATTATTTGCAACTTGATTACTTATTTACATATATGGCATAGGAGACGTCTGATACAAATTATATTCTAACCAATGACTATCCAGATGCTTTTAAACATTGTGTTTTAGTTGACAACGATTGAATCCAAATGTCCCTGAATGTGGTTTTTGCAGTTCATTTTCCACATGAGGGAAGAGTGCAGCAACCTTAAGTTCTAATGTTTGACCTTTTCACTTTTATTTGTACCCTGAGTTAACTGCCTATGCTTAAGTTTGTTTATATACCTTTCATCACCACTTTTAGTTTAGATATAAAGAAATTTATCATAAACTCAATAGTAAGTTAAGCAATAATAACATTGTTCATGCTTAGGGGACTTTCAAGTGGTCAACAAATTTTGTTCAAGAAAACCATTGAGTCAAAAACTTGATAACAGATGCAGTAATTGGGTTTTTTTGGGAGAAGACCATCTCAAATCTACATAAGCATACAAGGTATTGTATTATTGTTTATTACCATGAATAAGCTCTTTATATTGAGTGTAACGACCCAGAATTTTTATTAATTAAAATTTGAATATTTAATTAATTTTAAATATTAATAAGTGAAATTTATAAGTCGAATAAATTTTATTTCGAATAATTGGATAATTAAATCAATAATTTAATATGTGAAATTATGGAGATAATTGAAAATTGAGTTAAAATATGATTGAAAATGATTTGTAAAATTTTATTTTATCATGTTGGAGTTAGAATGATATTTTAGAACTTTTAAAATCGAATTAAAAGTTTATTTGTGAAAATTGAATATTTTAATATTAAAATCGACTAGTGAAAATAGTCAATTTTTGAACAGTCTCAGAATTGGACGAAACCAGTTCCATTGGATCCGTAATAGTTAGTTATTACCGGATTTCAATTTTCGTGTCAATCGGAGTTGTCGTTTGATCGTGGCAGCTCGAAACGCATCGAATTATTTTTAATTTTAATTTGGCGAGTTAAAATAGCCATTTTTCAAAAAGTCTCGGATTTCGACGAAACTAGTTTCATCGGATCCGTAATGTGATATTATTGTATTCTTTCAAATTTCGTGTCAATTGGATTTACCGTTTGTCCGGTACAAATTAAAACGCCTAGAAAATCGCTTAAATCGGTTTAATTTAAATTGAACGTTTATAGCCATATCTCGCACAGATGTTCGAATTAGCTTCCGAAACCTGTTCCATTGTGTCCGGAACGCGGGATAAACCCTAGGAACGCCAATTTCGGCACGTGAATCGGAGTTTGGAATTCCTGGATGAATAGTGATTGAAAATCTCCTATAAATACCCCCATAAATCACAAGAAAATAAAAAAAAAATTCTAAACCTAACCCTAATTATAAACTACAGCCGCCACTTGATAATGGACGGCCGAAAATTGTCCATCTTCATCCCTCCAAATCTTCAAATCCAAGCATTAATTCAACAATCTTCCAACATGAAAGTGGTAGAGGGTAGTGAGATCTACGATGTGTACGGTGGAGATCGCGAATGGAGTTGTAATTTGTGAGAAAATTGCCCGCGTTCCCTAGGGCTTGCGCACGCATTTCTAGGCTCATGTGGCAGCCGAGCTTCTCATGCTTATGGCCGAAGATAGAGCTCGTGACGAGCTTCGACGTGGTGGCGACGTGATGAAGTTTCATCGAGTATAAATGGTGAAAATTTAAACCCTAAATGTCAAATGTTGGGTTCGGCATGTGTGTGTTGTACTGGAGCATTTTGCGTGAGTTTGGGAAGAAGGTGTATGCGGCTGTGATGAGGGGAGACCAGATCCAATGGCTCTGAATGAAGATTGGTTTAAAATTTATATAAAAGGTTGTAAATTGTTTATAAAAAATTAGTATAAACTTTGATAAATCATAACTTTTTCATACGAGGTCGAAAACGCGCGAAACCAGTTGCGTTGGAATCGTATAGACGAGCACTACGCGATGGAATTAGATTGGAGTCGTTTGGAGTTAGTGAGAATTTCATGTAAAATTATTCGAAATAAATCGCTAAAACGAAATTGAAATCAAGGTGAGAACTTCTCACTCAATCGAATCAGTTTCGATTTTATTTTAAATAGTTAGATTTAAAATATTTGAATGCATGTTTGAATGATGATTGTTATCTATTGATTGTTAAAATAGACATTATGCGCCGTTAGTAAGCGGATGTTATTTATTAAAAACATATACCGCGAATATTTCATAAACAGTGAAATTGGTATTATATATAATAGCAATATATATATATTGGCATATGTATATATTGGAGTTATTGATTTCCCGCACTTGTATAGCGGATGAGACCCTATTGCGCCGTCTATTAAGCGGATAATATTTTAAATCCCATATACCGCGATAATTTCGTACTGGAGCGAAATTGGTATTGTGCTAATGTTTTTGGATGCAGGAAAACAGGTTGGAGGGATCCAACTGGATTCCTCAACAGTATTTATTTGAATTCAAATATTTTGATATTTGATGGATTATCATATCGATATATGATATCGTTGTTGTCGTGATTGACTATTTGGTATGTAGCATCACTAGCCCAAGTTTTGGAACTTTAAAATGATTTTTGAAAATATACTATATGTTTGGAATTGATCCATTTCAAATAAATAAACGATACAATTTTAATGTTATAAAAATTATGATTTTTGAGAAATATAGTTAAAAGCTGATTTTTAAAAATATGGGGTTAATGATTTTATAAAATAGTTAAAATCGGGATTTTTGAAATTATTGTGAAAAGTTTAAATATAGGATTTATAAAATTTGATTATTTTATAAATCAAAATGATGAAATTATAAAGGAGATTAAAGATGTTTTAAAATAATAGTATAAATTGATTTTATAAAGGATTTATAAATTGATATTTATAAATTAAAACATTTGAATTATAAACACGAGTTTTTATAAGTGTTTGAATGAAGTGAAAATGGATTGCATAAATGAATGGAATGTATAAAATTAAAAATGGTGAAGTTATAAATGAAATTTATAAATAGTAAGATTTATAAATTTTATAAAGTTATTAAAAGAATAGTTTTGAATAAATCATTGAATCTTATAAGTTATAAGATTTATAATTATGAAGTTTAAAAGAACGATTTTGTAAATAATCGTTTTATAAGTATTTAACTTATAATATGGACTTTTGGTTCATAATTGAGATATAAAGTGAATAGGTTAATAAAGGAATTTATAAAAGGAAGTTGTTATAAAATAAATATATATGGAATTTATAAACGTTGTTTTATAAATTCGCAAACGACTTATTTTGATAAGAAAATTGTTGGAACCTATTAATGGTTTTATATTCACGTTTTTGAACTGTGAATAAACCTTTGAAATAAAATAAATAAAAGGATGAAATTTGTTAACGTAGTATATTCACGTTTTTGAATAGTGAATAATATGTTAAAGAAAATGTTTAGAATGTGATGTTTTAAATAGAAATTAAAACGATCTAACGATGTTTTAAAATGTGTTGAGATTCGAAACCATAGATTTCAACATTGATTGTTGAAATAGACGTTTTCGAGAAATAAAAGAAAATAGTGGACTATAACACTGATTGTTATAGTAAATGATTTCCGAAAGGAAATGTTTTGTATAGTATTGGGATTTATATATCTATTTTAATTTCAAATCCCTATACTAGTGATCTTGGGTTGTCGTAACGATGTTTTACGCAACATTCGTTTTGGCCCAAATAAATATGTTTAAGAGAACGATTTCCTTAAAGAATGAAATATATACTTAATTTCGATTGAAGTATATTGAATATTTTCCAAGTGTTGAAAATAAAAGATTTGTGAATTACTTATTAAATAAGTATGGAATTGTTTTCCAATATAAAGTGAATATTTTGAATTTATCTTTTTGAAGATAAATTGAAAATGAATGTTAGAAATCGAATTGAAGTCGTATATTCATGAATATTTTGGAATGTAAATTCACTATTGAATTTATAAAAGAAAGTGGAATTTGTTTAAAAATAAATATTGATTTATTTTTGAAGTGTTGGAAATATATATCTTGTAAAGATATTTTGGAAAATAAATAATTTGGAAAATTATTTGGAATCTGGTGATGCGTGCATATCCATTGATAGTTCAATAACCGACTATCAATATTTCCCTTTGAATGGGTATTTGATGTGATTTGATTGAATTTGAATGCCACACTTATTTTTGAATAAGCGCTCACTATTCGGGTTAACCGGGAAAGGACCATGGGGTCGTATAACCCATTCCGAATATGTGATACGTCGTTATGAATCGCATTGAAGATCGGTGTTGAAGACCCGGTATTTGCGAGAGCGATAGGATGACCTGTCGATTGACTCTGCACCGAGTAGCTACGATATTGAGTTCTCCATATGTGATGGTGAATCCGATCAGGATTGTGAATATCCGGATTGCAAGGACTTCTTTGTAAGTGCCTTCGGTTTTGTTCGAGCCCGGAGCAGACTTGTATGGATGGTATGTCTGACATTACAAATTGAGATATAAAGCAGATTTCTTCCAAATATATTTCTGTTGGTGGCGAAGAATTTATTCTTTTAGCTTAACACCCTTCTCTGAGACGTATGAGCTCAGAGGTTATGTAGTTGAAGGTTATCAGCGATATATTCCCAATTTGGTAATGTGACATGCTGAGTGTTGCTGTAAATGATCATTGTGTTGATTATTTGTGATAGGATCGTTTATTTGATCGTCTATCTTGGTGATCATTTCTATGATCATTTGTTGACCCAAAGCATGGCTTTTGTACAAAGTATGTTTTTGTGGACATGACTTCGTCGAGCCTCACACCCCGGAATGGTCAAAACAGGAAAGATGCAGCAAGGTTATGAGTGGTAGCGCCCTTTAGGATGTGTGCATTTCCTTCTGGAAAAGGGTGGTATCATCGTATGGAGCCCAGATACTTACTCATGTTGAAAACACTTTATGATTGTGTGAATTGATTGCGAGCGCTCGGTTGAAAGGTCCCAAAGGACCGGGGGATGGCATATACGGTCAGTTGTTACTCAGTTAGGGGTAACCCGGCCTTGTGTTGGTAGAGATCCGGTTTGGTTCTCGGGGATGTCCATCCAGAGGCATTCTCATGTGGCAATGGGAAGTTCCTTGGCCTGATCATTCGTTGGAAATCCAAAGAAACAATACGAAACTTGTACGGTTTTACTTGTAGAACCTGCCATCTAATATGGTAGCTATTAGTAGGCATAATATAATGGTACCTATGCTGGCTAAGATTTATATTCTACTTTCGAAAGAATTTGTTCTACACTATGCACTAATAATAATATCAAATGTTTTTTTTTAAATGCGTATCAAGCATCTTTGACTATCATAAGGAGAAATCTCCTCCAAGTCTGCGTTTGCATTGTGTGTGTGGCAGGAGGTCTTATGGTAGTCTCATTTTTAAAAAACATTGCGAATTGATTTAAAAAAAAATATTCCTCTATTTTGATTTTAAAGATAAATAAACTGTTTTGAATTCTCACACCAGTCACATGACTGACTTGGAGTTTATTGTTTTCCTTCCTAAACTCTGGGTCCCCACCAATTTTCACACGGGCAGTTAAGAGTTAAGGTTTATCAGGATATTATGGATATTCTGGAGTTGCTGGAGGCAAGTTGGATGGCATGGCGTATTATTAGTATAGTATTTCTTTTTCCGCTGCACTATTTGATGTTGTTGTTGTTGTTGTACACTCTGATGATATGATGTAATGAAATGAAATGTATGTAATGTAATAACTGATATAGTTCTTTGTTTAAAGATTATTCATTTATCTATTATATGTTGTTCCGCTGCGAATTGTGAGATTCTGTTATAGTTCAGTTGTTTCTGTTCCGTTCTATTTTCTTTATTTTCTATTTTCTTTCCTCCCTATTTTCTATCTTCTTCTCTCTTCTTCTGTCTCTTTCCTGTTCTTAAACCCTCAGTGTTCGGTTTTCCGTCGTTCGATTGCTCGGCAGTCGATAAAGTGAGTATCGATGTTGAATTTTCGAAAGTCGAAGAATCGGGTCCTGACAATGTGGTATCAAAGCATATGGTTAAGCGACAACCATGGTTCTGTTGGGTATTACTCATTAGAGATAGAGTCAGTAGTACTCTAGAATGAGTTTGAGTGTAATAATAGCTATGAGAGCGTATTTGTTGGTGAATATAAAAATTGTTTTATATTGTGATGATTGGTTTATTGAGTGGCATATTAACTTTCGTCAGCGTGGTCCGCAAGACTATGCCGAAGGGGTTTCTAAACACTTGAATAGAACAATTCGACACAATATTGTTTAAATTGGGTAAATGAAATAATTTTACCTTGATTATATTTTTATATATGAAGGAATAATTTTTCAGAATTATTAAAGTATATATAAGTAGATTGTTTGATTGTTTAGATGTTTGAATAATCTAAATTAAAGAATAATTGTATAAGCAAAAGAATTATAAGAATTGAATTATAATTAAAGTAATTTACAATTGTGAAATAAACTTATATATATGATAAGTGAAACTATATGAATATATTTATGAATATGAATTGTAAATAAAAAATGAATTTAAAGATAAAAGGAAATATAACTTAAATGATGTTGAATGAAGTTGATATTGGTATCGAAATAAATTATTAAAGTTAAGTGATAAATGTGAACTTGAGTTTTATAAATGAAATTCAACTTTAGAAATTGAATTGAATTGAATTAATGGATTAGATGTTAATCAATTGAATGTGAATAATTGATATGAAATAAAGAATGTAAGTGTTAATTCATTAAAATCTAATGTTAAAGGAAGTTGAATAGTTGAATGAAAATCAATTTAATTAAACCAAGATGAATATGAGCAAAGGAATTTGGTTGAAATTAATATATATTGATTGTTATATGGTTGTTAGTTGATTGATTGTATATAATTCATTAAGTGTTAATGAAATGGAAAGCTAAAGTAATTAGAATTCAATTGGAAGTGAACCAACTTGAATATGAATTAGTGAATATAAACTAATTGAAATTGAATGTTAGTAAACATCCACTGTTAATGAATCAAATATGATTTAAATTGAAAACCCAATTCATTGAATATTAATGAGAATATGAATGAATATTTATTGGTTATGAATTTGTTGGATGATAGTTGGTTGATGGTTGAATATATTGCTTTTGTTTCAATTCCTATGTTGACATGTATAGTTATTATGTTGCTATATGTTGTATATCGATACTATTGTCTATATGCATGTTCTCATGTTGTTTGTTGCGTGATTAGTAGGTGCGGATCGCGTTTGCTTCGCATTTGGAGCTCGCTTTCGCGCTATATTAGCCGTATATGCTTGCTATTAAAATATAAGGTACATATCTCGGATTACATACCGTACTTTTATACTTTTTCCCTACGGTATGCCTCATTACTTGATGAGATGTATATTTGTGATATATATACTGTCATTTTTTTTTCCGGATCGAGCCGCGCAAAGGAGACTATGGCGAATTTTTCCGGAAATTTAAGGCGTTAGAAAATTTTTTTGAGAAAATTGGAAAATTTTGAAAACTTAGACTTTTATTTGGAGTTGAAAGTTAAACAATAGTAGTTGTTTTTGAAAAGATAACTAAGTATGATTTGAAAACTTAGTAAAGTTTTGAAAGAAATTTAACTATGGATTTTTGGGAAAATTAATAGATTTTGTAACTTTTCTTATTTGTTAATTTCGAGGACGAAATTCTTTTAAGGGGGGAAGATTGTAACGACCCAGAATTTTTATTAATTAAAATTTGAATATTTAATTAATTTTAAATATTAATAAGTGAAATTTATAAGTCGAATAAATTTTATTTCGAATAATTGGATTTAATTGGATAATTAAATCAATAATTTAATATGTGAAATTATGGAGATAATTGAAAATTGAGTTAAAATATGATTGAAAATGATTTGTAAAATTTTATTTTATCATGTTGGAGTTAGAATGATATTTTAGAACTTTTAAAATCGAATTAAAAGTTTATTTGTGAAAATTGAATATTTTAATATTAAAATCGACTAGTGAAAATAGTCAATTTTTGAACAGTCTCAGAATTGGACGAAACCAGTTCCATTGGATCCGTAATAGTTAGTTATTACCGGATTTCAATTTTTGTGTCAATCGGAGTTGTCGTTTGATCATGGCAGCTCGAAACGCATCGAATTATTTTTAATTTTAATTTGGCGAGTTAAAATAGCCATTTTTCAAAAAGTCTCGGATTTCGACGAAACCAGTTTCATCGGATCCGTAATGTGATATTATTGTATGGTTTCAAATTTCGTGTCAATTGGATTTACCGTTTGTCCGGTACAAATTAAAACGCCTAGAAAATCGCTTAAATCGGTTTAATTTAAATTAAACGTTTATAGCCATATCTCGCACAGATGTTCGAATTAGCTTCCGAAACCTGTTCCATTGTGTCTGGAACGCGGGATAAACCCTAGGAACGTCAGTTTCGGCGCGTGAATTGGAGTTTGGAATTCCCGGATGAATAGTGATTGAAAATCTCCTATAAATACCCCCATAAATCACAAGAAAATTAAAAAAAAAAAATTCTAAACCTAACCCTAATTATAAACTACAGCTGTAACGTCCCGGAGATTCTCGACTTCCGAAAATTCAACATCGACACTCACTTTATCGACTGCCGAGCAATCGAACGACGGAAACCCGAAATGTTATGGTTTAAGAAAAAGAAAGACAGAGAAAAAGACAGAAGAAGAGAGAAGAAATAGAAAATAGAGCAGAAAGAAAATAGAACGGAATAGAAAACAACAGAACAACATCAGAATCTCACAATTCGCAGCGGAACAACATATAATAGATAAATGAATAATCTTTAAACAAAGAACTATATCAGTTATTACATTTTATACATTACATTTCATCATCATCAGAGTGTACAACAACAACAACAAACAGTGCAGTGGAAAAAGAAATACTATATAACTAGTAATACGCCATGCCATCCAGCTTGCCTCCAGCAACTCCAGAATATCCAGAATATCCTGATAAACCTTAACTCTTGACTACCCGTGTGGAAATTGGTGGGCACCCAGAGTTTAGGAAGGAAAACAATAAACTCCAAGTCAGTCATGTGACTGGTGTGAGAACTCAAAACAGTTTATTTATCTTTAAAAATCAAAATAGAGGAATATTTTTAAAGTCAATTCGAAATGCTTTTAAAAATGAGACTACCATAAGGCCTCCCGCACACACACACAATGCAAACGCAGAATCGGAGGAGATTTCTCCTTATGATAGTCAAAGATGCTTGATACGCATTTAAAAAGAACATTTTGTATTATTACTAGTGCATAGTGTAGGAAAAATTCATTTCGAAAGTAGAATATAAATCTTAGCCAGCATAGACATTCCGCACTTATGCCTACTATAACTACTATGTTCAATAGCAGGTTACCGCCACATTCCATAGCAGGTTATACAACTAAAACCGTACAAGTCTCGTATTGTTTCTTTGGATTTCCAACGAATGATCAGGCCAAGGAACTTCCCATTGCCACGTGAGAATGCCTCTGGATGGACATCCCCGAGAACCAAACCGGATCTCTACCAACACAAGGCCGGGTTACCCCTAACTGAGTAACAACTGACCGAATATGCCATCCCCCGGTCCTTTGGGACCTTTCACCGAGCGCTCGTAATCAATTCACACAATCATAACAAAGTGTTTTCAACATGAGTAAGTATCTGGGCTCCATACCATGATACCACCCTTTTCCAGAAGGAAATGCACACATCCTAAAGGGCGCTACCCCTCATAACCTTGCCGCATCTTTCCTGTTTTGACCATTCACGGGGTGTGAGGCTCGACGAAGTCACGTCCAAAAAAACACACTTTATACAAAAGCCGTGCTTTGGGTCAACAAATGATCATAGAAATGATCACCAAGATAGACGATCAAATAAACGATCCTATCACAAATAATCAACACAATGATCATTTACAGCAACACTCAGCATGTCACATTACCAAATTAGGAATATATCGCTGATAACATTCAACTACATAACCTCTGAGCTCGTACGTCTCAGAGAAGGGTGTTAAGCTAAAAGAATAAATTCTCCGCCACCAACAGAAATATATTTGAAAGAAATCTGCTTTATATCTCAATTTGTAACGTCAGACATACAATCCATACAAGTCTGTTCCGGGCTCGAACAAAACCGAAGGCACTTACAAAGAAGTCCTTGCAATCCGGATATTCACAATCCTGATCGGATTCACCATCACACACGGAGAACTCTATACCGTAGCTACTCGGTGCAGAGTCAATCGACAAGTCATCCTATCGCTCTCGCAAATACCGGGTCCTCAACACCGATCTTCAATGCAATTCACAACGACGTATCACATATTCGGAATGGGTTATACGACCCCATGGTCCTTTCCCGGTTAACCCGAATAGTGAGCGCTTATTCAAAAATAAGTGTGGCATTCAAATCCAAACAAATCACATCAAATACCCATTCAAAGGGAAATATTGATAGTCGGTTATTGAACTATCAATGGATATGCACACATCACCAGTTTCCAAATAATTTTCCAAATTATTTATTTTCCAAAATATCTTTACTAGATATATAATTTCACACTTCAAAAATAAATCAATATTTATTTTTAAACCAATTCTCCTTTTCATTCATAAATTCCATAGTGAATTTATAATCCAAAATATCTATGAATATTCGATTTCGATTATTCATTTCAATTTATCTTCAAAAAAAGATAATTTCTCTAATATTCACTTTATATTGGAAAAACATTTCCATACTTATTTAATAAGTAATTCACAAATCCATTTATTTTCAACATTTGGAAAATATTCAATATAATTAAATCGAGATTAAGTATATATTTCATTCTTTAAGGAAATCATTCTCTTAAACATATTTATTTGGGCCAAAACGAATGTTGCGTAAAACATCGTTACAACAACCCAAAATCACTAGTATAGGGATTCGAAATTTAAATAGATATATAAATCCCAATACTATACAAAACATTTCCTTTCGAAAATCATTTACTATAACAACAGTGTTATAGTTCACCATTTCCTTTTATTTCTCGAAAACGTCTATTTCAACAATAAATGTTGAAGTCTATGGTTTCGAATCTTAACACATTTAAAAAAAACATCGTTAGATCGTGTTAACCCAGTTTCCTCTACGAGTTAAAGTTTACGACTTAAGGCCTTCACGGGTTAAAGAATCTACGAGATAGGATTTACGACTTAAGGCCTTCACGGGTTAAGGAATCTACGAGTTAAGGAGTCTACGACTTAAGGCCTCCACGGGTTAAAGAGTCTACGAGATAAGGTCTACGACTTAAGGCCTTCACAACCTAAGAACATTACGGCCTGACGACCTAAGGTTGGCATAATCTTACTAGTTAAGGATGACACGACTTAAGGAAGTTTACGACTTAAGTCATTACGACCTAAATGACCCAAGGGAGTAACGGTCCAACAACTTAAAGGAACTATGACTTAACGACTCGAGGGACGAGGAGTCAAGACGACTACGCCTAAGTCGTGACCGACTTACGACCTTTACTAGGTCGTTCACGACCTAAGGCCACAGAGGCAAATTCAATACTGCACCATGACTCGATAACTCCAGTTAAGCCACAAGCCGAGGATCAGTTTGGGTCGATCACGACCTACGACACATGGTAAGTCGTACACGACTTAAGACTATGGTAAGTCGTACACGAGAATCAGTTCAATGCCGCATCACTTATGAGAGGACAGTATAACTCATTTGCGACTTAGGACTTGTGATATATCTAGGATTCAGCAAGGATGCCTTTAAGAAGTCTGAACCCAGCATTTAAGTGACAACTGACCCACGACTTAGTTTAAGTCGTCCACGACTCAACTTAGGTCGGTTACGACTTAGGACTTGGTAATGTTTCCTGCCTAGAATTGCCTATAAATACGACCCTAGCTCCAACTAGAAGGGGACTTTTGGCTCATTTTCTTCAAACGCCGTTACTCTGCTGCATTCCAAACCAATCCAATCCAACACTTGAAGCTCTCAAGACATTAAGAACGCTACAAACAACTTCAAGAAGAGATCACATACATCCAACATGGATTCGAAAACTCTCGTCTTCATCGAAGTTTAAGCTACTTGTTCTAAGTCTCTTGTAATTCAAAGTGTATTGTATTTGGGAAGAATTGTATCAGCTTGTAACGAGATTATTAATAAAAGTACTTAAAGTGGACGTAGGCTATACCCTTAAGCCGAACCACTATAAAATTGTTGTTGTTTACCACTTTTCTGCTATTATCTGCTTGTAATCTGTTCCCGAGTCGTCGGGTGGTGCTTTCACAACTACAACTCATACACCAGGGTGTTAGCGTTCAAATTTTAGCGTTAACATTTTTGGTGCTTTCACTGAGAATTGAACTCAGGCAAGTTATCATCATTGCTTCACAGAGGTTTGTAGAGAGAATTTCCCTGAAAACCAGAAGTCTATCCGAGATAATGGCTCCTGGAAGGAAGAGTAGATCTGTCAGATCTGGGAATATTCAAGAGGGAACCTCCGCTTCCCCTGTACCTAATCAACCCATTCCGTCTGCTGGGGTTACGAAAGCAGAGTTGGATGCTGTAATATTAGGACTGAACCAGCAGATAAACGCCCAGAATGCACAATTAGAAGCTCAGAGTGCCCAAAATGCTCTAATTCTGAATAAGTTGAATGATTTGCTCGGGGCAAATAATAAACCGGCTGGTAATGGAAGGAATTATGCTGGCAACATTCATGATGCTAATGAGAGGAATGCTCCAGAAAGGGCTGCCAGTCCCTTTGAGCAAACGCTTCCTGAGGTTGGTGGATCTGGAACTCGACATGATGAGGAGTATCTTTCTGGAATGGTCCGGCAAATCATGAGAGAAAGTATGCAAAGGGTTGAAGATGAGAAAGAATGGGGTTTCGCCCCAAGTAAAACTCCATTTACTGAGAAAATCTTAAAGGCGGAGTTTCCAAGGAAGTTTGTCCCTCCAACTATCCCAGCTTACAAAGGGACAAGTGATCCGAATGAATTCTTGTATAAATATGATTGGCACATGACAGGTGCCAGGGCCTCAGACGAGATAAAGTGCCGATATTTCCCCGTATACCTTGAAGGTGTGGCTCTACTGTGGTTCACCAAGTTGCCAGTCCGATCTATTGATCAGTTTTCAGACTTGACCTGAAAGTTCAAGGAACAGTTTAGACTATATGCTTCAAAGGCCAAAGACATCATGTCATTGTCAAGTATAGAACAGAATCCTGGTGAATCTATCAGATCTTTCTTGAACCGCTTTAATATAGCGCTGGCAGAGGTGGACAATGCTGAACCGCGAATGATATTGACTTATCTGATGAGGGCTATTGATAAGTCGAGCGAATTTGGGAAATGGTTAAACATGAAGGAGCCAACCTCCCTCGAAAAATTCTACAAAAAGGCAGATGAATTCATACGCCTGGAAAGCCGTCCTGTACCGGTGAAGGCAGTGTCGGAGAAAGCTGAAGATAACACTGTTGCTCCACGCAAGAATGAATCTGTAGGGCAAAAAAGGGAAAATAGCAATGGGAAGAAACAGAGTAATCCGAAGAAGCCCCGATCCTTCAAACCATCAGAGTATACTCCTTTATCAGACACGCCGGAGCATATCTACCTTGCCATTAAAGATTCTGTTGACCTCCCTAAACCTATCCCTTTGAGGACCGGAAAAAAGGCTATACAAAGTGGGAAGTTCTGCCGCTTCCATAATCAACCCGGTCATGAGACCGATGAATGCCGCCAGCTGAAAAATCTGATTGAAGAATTGCTAAGAGAAAACAAGCTGCAGCAATTCGTGAAAAAGAATAGCAACAATCCTGCATCGTCAAGTCAGGGGCAACAGGCTCCTGTTCATCAGCCTAGGATAGGTGACAAAGCTACGGGGCATGAATCTGGAAGGCCCATCATCAATGTCGTTACAGGAGGACCTCACCCAGCTGGCAAGAGCTGGGGTGAGATGGAGAGATATGCCAGGGCTTTGAAATATGTTTCAGCCGAAGAAGACGTCTTTGTTTTAGAAGACACTACGCCCCTGAAACAACAGAAAACTTTCAGTGATGATATTATTTTCAGAGCCAGAGATTCCTCAGGTGTCGAAGCTCCTACCCTGGATCCCTTGGTCATCTCAGTTGGTATCGGACCGGCCATTGTCAGAAGAGTTCTCATTGACTGCGGAGCATCATGTAATATCCTCTTCAAAAAGACATTCGACCAAATGAAAATCCCTATGGTCGATGTACAAGCCTCATCGCAGAAGATCGCTGGCTTCACCGGGGAGCCAAAGCAACCAATAGGAACCATCGATCTGCTTGTAGAACTTGGGGAAGGAGAAAGGAAAGTAGTCCGCAAGCAAACATTTGTGATTGTCGATGAATTTTCTGCTTATAATGCTTTCCTTGGCCGTCCAACGCTCGCAGCGTTCAAAGCTATCCTAGCCCCGTGGTGCCTCACTATTAAATTCCCTACAGACAATGGAGTAGGAGTTATAAAAGGGGATCAAAATGCTGCACGAGAGTGCTATTTGACAGAATTGCGAGAGTCAAGAAAAAGGGAAATGGGAAAGGATGCGGCCACCCCGGTTCGCATCAAAGAGCCAGCCTTGTAGCAATTACGGGGCGGACCCTGCACTGGCGAGCATAGCGGGGCACGGAAAGAGATGGATCCCAGAAAAGCCAGTGCAGGGGAGAATAGAGTGGTGCCGGTTGAAACGACGGTACCGGTACCTGTTGACCCGAAGGACCCAAATAAGGTGTTGAATGTGGGTTCACAACTTAATGTATCAATTCAGAATATCTTGATATCTTTCCTGAAAGCAAATCTGGATGTCTTCGCTTGGACTCATGCTGATATGTGTGGAATATCTCCAGAAGTTGCAGTACACGCTCTGAATATCGACCCAAAGTTTACACCAGTGAAACAGAAAAGAAGAACCCAAGGTCCAGAAAGGTCAGCAGCATTAAAAGAGGAAATTGATCGACTCATGGAAAATAACTTCATCAAAGAATCTACATATCCGAATTGGGTTTCAAATCCTGTGTTGGTTAAGAAAGCTAATGGAAAATGGAGAGTGTGCATCGATTTTTCAGATCTGAACAAGGCCTGCCCCGAAGATTGCTTTCCTTTACCCAGGATCGATCAACTGGTAGATGGAACAGCGGGACATGAATTGTTATCTTTCATGGATGCCTACTCCAGATATAACCAGATCATGATGCATGAACCGGATCAGGAGGACACAAGCTTTATCACCGATGTTGGTCTTTATTGCTACAGAGTTATGCCCTTCGGATTGAAGAATGCAGGGGCAACCTACCAAAGACTTGTTAATGCTATGTTCAAACCGCAATTGGGCAAGACTATGGAAGTCTACGTCGACGACATGTTAGTAAAGTCTAAGAAAGCAGCGGATCACATTGAACACTTGGCAGAAATGTTCGCAGTCCTCCGGAAATACAGAATGAAGCTTAACCCTCTGAAATGCACGTTTGGGGTCGAGTCCGGAAAATTCTTAGGGTTTATCGTCAGCGCTAGGGGCATTGAGGCTAGCCCAGCTCAAATTACCGCCTTGAAAGAAGTCAAAGCTCCTAGAACAAAGAAGGAATTGCAAAGTCTCAATGGAAAAGTTGCCGCCTTAAGTCGGTTCATTTCCAAGGCCACAGATAAATGCATCCCATTCTTTGACGCCCTAAAGAAAGGAAAGAAGAACTTCGTTTGGACTCCCGAATGCCAAAAAGCCTTTGATGAATTGATTCGCCATATGGAGACACCTCCAATACTTTCTAGGCCTGGCGATGGCGAGGATCTTCTTATATACTTGGCAGTATCATCTCATGCTTTAAGTGCAGCGCTGATACGGGAAGACAAAGGGATTCAACATCCAGTTTACTATATCAGCAAAAGACTCACTGGGGCAGAGATGAATTACTCTAAGTTGGAAAAACTCGCCTATTGCTTATTAATTGCGTCTAGGAAATTGAGGCAATATTTTCAAGCTCATCCTATCAGAGTCCTCACTGATCAACCTTTAAAGCAAGTCCTATTTCGCCCTGAAACTTCGGGTCGTCTTCTAAAGTGGAATATTGAACTCAGTCAGTACGACATCACTTATCATCCCCGGAAAGCAAATGGACAAGCTTTAGCTGATTTCATTGCAGAATTTACAGATAAGGGTAATAGTGAGGAAGAAACGTTCAACAATTCCCCTATCCAATGGAAGTTATATGTCGATGGCGCAAGAAATGATTACTGTTCTGGAGCCGGAGTTGTACTTGAGACTCCTGAAGGTCGGTCATTATGCTACGCACTAAGATTGGAATTTCCTTCAACAAACAATGAAGCCGAATATGAAGCTCTTATCGCAGGACTGAAAATCGCTAAAGAACTAAACATACGAGCATTACAGATCTTTAGCGATTCTCAGCTTATTGTATGCCAAGTCAAGAAGGAATTTCAAACGAAAGGGGGAAACCTGCCCGCTTACTTGTCAAAGGCTTAGGAACTTCTGTGTGAACTCGATCACTATTCAATAAGCCATATTCCTCGGGAAGAGAATATGAAGGCAGATTCCCTCGCAAAGTATTCAAGTTCTGGTGAAGCTCAACTATTGGGATTGGTCCCCGTAGAAGTCCTTTCAGCACCAAGTATAGACGAGATGGATATTGACTGGATTATGAATGTATCTCAAGAACAAGAGTCATGGATGACTCCAATACTGGACTACCTACTCAGAGGTTCTCTGCCAGAAAATTCGATAGAGAGACGGAAGCTACTAAGGAAAGCCTCTCGCTATGTAATTCAGGATGGCCGATTATACAGACGGGGATTCTCAATGCCATTGCTTCGATGTGTATCCAGGGAAGAGTCCAAAACGATCTTAGCTGAGGTACATGGAGGAGAATGTGGTGATCATTCAGGTGGTCAAACATTAGCAAAGAAAATTCTCCGATACGGATATTTTTGGCCAGAAATTAATCATGATGCTGCAAGCTATTCCAGAAAGTGCGACAAATGCCAAAGATTTGCCAAAATTCCTAGAGCACCTTCAACTGAACTCACACAAATGGTCAGTCCATGGCCATTTGCAATTTGGGGAATGGATCTCATTGGGCCACTACCGACTGCTAAATCAGGGATTAAATATGCTATTGTTGCAGTTGATTATTTTACTAAATGGGCTGAAGCTGAACCGTTGGCTACTATCACCTCTAAAAAGATGATAAGTTTCGTGAGCAAGAATATCATCTGCAGGTATGGAGTGCCTCAGAAAATAATCACAGACAATGGTACTCAGTTTGAAAGCGAGGAATTCCAAGATTTTTGCAGGCGATTCAAAATCCAGAAAAGCTTTTCAGCAGTTGCTCATCCGCAGGCAAACGGGCAAGTGGAAGCAGTAAACAAGATCATCAAATCAACCATCAAAAAGCAACTTGAAAGAGCAAAAGGTGGTTGGGTCGATAAGCTACCACTTGCACTATGGGCATACAGAACCACTGACAAAACTGCGACTGGGCACACTCCTTTCTCATTAGCATACGGGTCGGAAGCAATGATCCCGGTAGAAACAGAGGTTCCTTCACACAGAAGGATCCATTTCAATCAAGCAGAAAATGAAAGGCTACAGCTTGAAGCGCTAGATTTCCTTGATGAAAAAGAGATGAGGCTAATCTCAGAATTGCAGCTCATCAGCAAAGAATAGCCAGACATTTTAATTCCAAAGTTCGCCAACGCAGCTTTGAGATTGGAGACCTAGTCCTGAAGAGAATCATGACAGCGACAGGTGTGTTTGGGCCAAATTGGGAAGGACCGTATGTAATAGGTCAGAAGCTTCTTGACGGCACGTTCAAACTCACCACTGTTGATGGAGATCAAATTCCAAGGGCATGGAACAGCAACCATTTGCGTCCATACTTTACTTGAAAATTTTGTTGAAATATTGTAAAAAGAATTATGAATGTATGATTCTTGTAATTGAAAGCAATTGTAAAACTGATGCAAGTAAATAATGAAAGAATATAAAGTGGATGTAGGCTCAATTTCCTGGCCGAACCACTATAAATCTTGTGTTCCTTATTATTATTACATGTTTGCTTTATTTTCGATATGAAAAGTACATAGAATGTGTTGCTGAAATGTCGATTTAAATTTTTGCAGACAGTGGAAGTGAAACTTGCACATAAAAGGACAAAGTGATTCTCGCCAAATTTCAAGTCACAAAAGCCCCGAATTCAAATCCTAGATAGGAAGTACTTCAATTGAACAGCCTATGATTTCGATAGAAACGGGCCTTTGCTAATAAGTTGAGATCGTTTGAACAAACAAACATCCAATTAAGAAGCTGATGCTCGTTCTCACGAACTGGCCTGGCAATGAAGTACATTTCCTTGGATTAAACGAGTCACTTGTAAAAAAAAAAAAAAAAAAAAAAAGAGGATCACTGAAAAAGCATAAGCAAGTGGACAAAGGAACAACCAAGGCCATCATCGGCAGCACAAATCCTCTTCGGAGGCACAACTCCTCGGAGGATAAAGACCTCTAATGGGTCATACGCCACAAAAAAGAAAGTTCTCTACTCAACAAAAAAGATTGGAGGAGTCATGACCCTCCAACCATGAGAGAGTAACTTCCAGGCGATGAAAACCCTTTTTAAGGCACATTTCACCAGGAGTTGAAGTGTAACAACCGCTCTTCGGAATTTCACTTCACCAGAGTTGAAATGTAAACAAAATAAAAGCCCTCTTCGGAGGCCCATTTCACCAGGAGTTGAAGTGTTGTGACCGCTCTTCGAGATTTCGCTTCACCAGAGTTGAAATGCAAACAAAAATAAAAGCCCTCTTCGGAGGCCCATTTCACCAGGAGATGAAGTGTAACAACCGCTCTTCGGAATTTCACTTCACCAAAGTTGAAATGCAGAGACAAAATAAAAGACCTTCCTGAAAGCCCACGTTTCACCAAGATTGAAATAAAACTTCCAAGTGTTGAAACGTGAAAAGGCTTTCTTCGAAGGCACAACTCTTTGGAGGTACACGTTTCACCGAGATTGAAATAAAACTTCCAAGTGTTGAAACGTGAAAAATCCCTCCTTAGAGGTACAACCCCCTCCCAGGGACACAGTTCAAAGGAAAGATCTCTTCAAGGGCGCAATCAAGAAGAAAGACCTCTTCGGAAGCCCACGTTTCACCAAGATTGAAATAAAATTTCCAAGTGTTGAAACGTGAAAAGGCTTTCTTCAAAGGCACAACTCTTTGGAGGTACACGTTTCACCGAGATTGAAGTAAAACTTCCAAGTGTTGAAACGTGAAAAATCCCTCCTCAGAGGTACAACTTTGTATATATAAAAAAAAAAAAAGAAGTTAAAGCGCCCTTCAGAGGTCCGCTTTACCACATAGAAGAATTCACTTGGTAAAATATGCACATAAAAAAAAAAGTGATTTCTTCGAACGACAAAGCGTAGAAACTTATACGAAGGGAGTTGTACTCTACAAAAATTTTCTTTAAAGAGAATAAAATAATTGTTCTTTAGCAAATAAGAGTGCAAGTCCCCTCGAAGTATAAGATATTGCAGCAAGCTTAAGGTATGGGGGCAACATGGTATAATAGTATAGCTGCATCAGTAAAAGTAATACTCAAAGAACATACCATAAGCCCGCTGCAATATCATATAAACTTGTGCAAAAATGAATAATAAATGCATTCAAACAGAAATCTGTACAAACAAAGGATCATTTTATTCAATCGAAATGCAGGTACAGGTTTCAAAATAAAGAAAAGCGGGGGCCGGTACCCGCACAATTCTCGACCAGTACATACAAAAGGCAAAAAGCTAAAATGTTCACTTCTTTTTACTACCTTTGGACCCTTTTTCCGGCCGAATGATTAGCTTTTCAGGCCGGTCAGTTGGCACAAGGGAAGAAGGAGGGGTAGGTGCAGTTGGTCCAACATCTGGCTCCCCTTCAGTAACAGTGATTATCTTCCCCCTCCTCTTTGACGTTCCGTGCTTTTTCCTCCTCTTTGAGGAAGACTCACTTCCCGGAGTGGCAAGTTTAGACAAAGTTATGTCATCAGAAGGGGTCCGCTCCGGGGATATCTCACCTCCCACAAGTCCCTCGTCTCTATGCTCCTGCGAAGCGATGGGATCGTCTAAACCATGGAGAGCTTCTATTTGTTCCTCTTGCGACCCGGGCTGAGAAGCAGAAGGAGGAGCCACCTGGAGAGACGGAGGAGGGATAACCGGAGGAGGAGAAATCTGAGCGGTGCTTGATACTTTCTCTGTAGAAGAAAAGAGGTTAAAGTCAGTAAAGAGAGGAGATGAAGGCTCATCAAGGTTGAGAAAATAGTCAAGGAGCTCATTAAACCCATGTGAAGTAAATGAGCAATCCACTTGAGCGAAATTTACAGTGGAATTACCTGCAGAAGTTGTCTTTATTACATCAATTTCATAGTCCGGGGCTTCAGCACTATCTTGCGATTCATCTGTAACTTGAGTAATTTTGGCCCCGGTATCAGTTTGAGCAGGGATCGGTACATAAGAGCTAGAGCCAATAATGCCAGCATCGACCGAAGTTGAAGGAGGGACAGGAACAGTCAAATTTGTTTCTTTTTCTTGATGCTCTTCCCCCACTATTTCAACCTGCGATCTGGCGAGTTGCTCTTTCCCTCTGGCAAGGGCTACACGAGCCTCAAAGTCTAAGTAGTGCACCTCCAACTCCTCTTCAGTGTACCCGGCCCCTTTAAACATATCTAGTGCGGCCTCCCACACTTCGGCCAGGGTAATCTCATACTTGGGGCCCAGGAATGCAAGACTGCCACGCCCTAATATACATTGCAAGTAGAAATCAAATAGTGTCGAGCCAATATCAGCTTTGGTAGCTTCATGGGCCTCTTCAGCGGTAATTCTGCCCGCAACAGCCTCATCCCGCTCTCTCTCGACTTTGGATAACTGGGCTTTCAATTTTTCAATCTCTGCAGCCTGAAGGCCAGTTTGTCCTCGCAACTGAGTAATGTCAGTACGGTTGCCCTCTATAATCTGCTCCAACTCATCAGCCTTGGCCTCAGCATCCCTTTGCGCGGCATGAGCATCCCGCACCTGTTGAAGAAGCACACTTTCCCTTTGAGAATAAGAAGTGGAAGAAGTAGCAAGCTCCTCTTTAAGTTTCCCAACTTCTGCCTCAAGTTTCTCATTATAATCGGCGATGGCAGTATATTCGTCCCAATTTTCTGTAAATATCATACTAAACAGATTGTTAACCCACAAGTTAAAGTAATCTGTAAAAGAATGCAGCAAAGTTCAACAGATCAAAATCCATGCAACAATTCAAGGTCTAAGCAGAGTTTAAAAATGCAAGTGCTGAGTCGTAGACGACTCAAGAGTAAAGTCGTAAACGACTCAAGTGATAACTCGACAACAACTTAAGTGCTAACTCGTCTACGAGTTAAGAATTTCTCTTCGGTTTAAGTTAAGTCGTTGGTTCTCTGGTTGACTCGTCCACGACCTAAAGAATTATGAGGAGAAACAGGATAGGTCGCTTCACTTTTGAGTCGTTGAGGCTTCAAGTCAGAAAGATACAAATTCTTCTAAGTCTTAACTCAGTTACGACCTAAAAACCTTATCTCCACTCCTAAACCCATAGACCGTCTCACCCCTAAACCGATGAACCCACTAACTATTATCTCGTCTTCTCCAAATCCTAACAGCCTGATAAAAATAAAATATAAATAGACTGAAACCCATTATCCTCTCCTCGCGAATTATCCAAAACCTAATCGAACTACCTCAAGCTCACCAGCAATCGATCGTGGCAACAATTGTGATGAAGCGTGGTATAAGAAACTGGATTAAATTCGCAAGTTAATAGCTATCGCGGAATCAAATGAACTGCGGATCTACTTACGCGATGCGATGATGAGGATTGTAGGGACTGAATCAACGGTAAGATGAACTGTTTGAATTTGTTTCCGAAAGCTCGAGGACGTGTTAATGGCAGAAATAGCTCAGAGGTAGGTAATGGGAAGAAGGAAATAGGAGGAACGACCCAAGCATTTTATACCTCAGGGAAGTGGGACTCGAATCGGCACACCAGGGTTATGATGAGTCGAAGCACACGACTTACGACTTAAGGCGTGTGCTTCGAGGGGCAAGTGTTAACCCAGTTTCCTCTACGAGT
Organism: Allium cepa; assembly: GCA_030765085.1. NCBI lineage: Eukaryota > Viridiplantae > Streptophyta > Magnoliopsida > Asparagales > Amaryllidaceae > Allium > Allium cepa. The sequence goes on along the minus strand of CM060942.1, from coordinate 217,624,845 downwards.
TAAAGTTTACGACTTAAGGCCTTCACGGGTTAAAGAATCTACGAGATAGGATTTACGACTTAAGGCCTTCACGGGTTAAGGAATCTACGAGTTAAGGAGTCTACGACTTAAGGCCTCCACGGGTTAAAGAGTCTACGAGATAAGGTCTACGACTTAAGGCCTTCACAACCTAAGAACATTACGGCCTGACGACCTAAGGTTGGCATAATCTTACTAGTTAAGGATGACACGACTTAAGGAAGTTTACGACTTAAGTCATTACGACCTAAATGACCCAAGGGAGTAACGGTCCAACAACTTAAAGGAACTATGACTTAACGACTCGAGGGACGAGGAGTCAGGACGACTACACCTAAGTCGTGACCGACTTACGACCTTTACTAGGTCGTTCACAACCTAAGGCCACAGAGGCAAATTCAATACTGCACCATGACTCGATAACTCCAGTTAAGCCACAAGCCGAGGATCAGTTTGGGTCGATCATGACCTACGAAACATGGTAAGTCGTACACGACTTAAGACTATGGTAAGTCGTACACGAGAATCAGTTCAATGCCGCATCACTTATGAGAGGACAGGTTAACTCATTTGCGACTTAGGACTTGTGATATATCTAGGGTTCAGCAAGGATGCCTTTAAGAAGTCTGAACCCAGCATTTAAGTGACAACTGACCCACGACTTAGTTTAAGTCGTCCACGACTCAACTTAGGTCGGTTACGACTTAGGACTTGGTAATGTTTCCTGCCTAGAATTGCCTATAAATACGACCCTAGCTCCAACTAGAAGGGGACTTTTGGCTCATTTTCTTCAAACGCCGTTACTCTGCTGCATTCCAAACCAATCCAATCCAACACTTGAAGCTCTCAAGACATTAAGAACGCTACAAACAACTTCAAGAAGAGATCACATACATCCAACATGGATTCGAAAACTCTCGTCTTCATCGAAGTTTAAGCTACTTGTTCTAAGTCTCTTGTAATTCAAAGTGTATTGTATTTGGGAAGAATTGTATCAGCTTGTAACGAGATTATTAATAAAAGTACTTAAAGTGGACGTAGGCTATACCCTTAAGCCGAACCACTATAAAATTGTTGTTGTTTACCACTTTTCTGCTATTATCTGCTTGTAATCTGTTCCCGAGTCGTCGGGTGGTGCTTTCACAACTACAACTCATACACCGGGGTGTTAGCGTTCAAATTTTAGCGTTAACAGATCGTTTTAATTTCTATTTAAAACATCACATTCTAAACATTTTCTTTAACATATTATTCACTATTCAAAAACGTGAATATACTATGTTAACAAATTTCATCCTTTTATACATTTTATTTCAAAGGATTATTCACAGTCAAAAACGTGAATATAACTCCATTAATAAGTTATAAAAATTAACTTATCAAAATAAGTCGTTTGCGAATTTATAAAACAACGTTTATAAATTCCTTTTCTGTTTGTTTTATAACTACTTTCTTTATAAATTTCCTTTATCAACCTATTCACTTTATATCTCAATTATGAACCAAAAGTCCATATTATAAGTTAAATGCTTATAAAACGATTATTTTACAAAATCGTTTCTTTGAACTTCATAATTATAAATCTTATAACTTATAAGATTCAATTATTCATCCAAGTATATTCTTTAATAATTTCACAAAATTTATAAATCTTACTATTTATAAATTTCATTTATAACTTCACCATTTATAATTTTATAAATTCCATTCATTTACAAAATTCATTTTCACTTCATTCAAACACTTATAAAAACTCGTTTTATAATGTCAATATTTCAATTTATAAATATCCATTTATAAATCTCTTAATATAAATCAATTTATATTATTCTTTAAAACGTCTTTAATCTCCTTTATTATTTCACCATTTTGATTCATAAAATAATTAAATTTTATAAATCCTATATTTAAACTTTTCCACAATAAATTCTAAAATCCTGATTAAACTATTTTATAAAATCATTAGCATCATATTCTCAAAAATCAGTTTTTAACTATATTTCTCAAAAATCATAATTTTTATAACTTTAAAAATTATAACGTTTATTCATTTAAAATGGATCAATTCCAAAATTATTTTATAAAACGTATACTTTTCAAAAATCACTTTAAAAATCATTTTAAAGTTTCAAAATTTGGTCCAATGATGCTACATACCAAATAGTCAATCACGACAACAACGATATCATATATCGTATATGATAATCAACGAATATCAAAATATCCAAAATCAAATAAATACTGTTGAGGAATCCAGTTGGATCCCTGCAACCTGTTTTCCTGCATCCAAAAACATTAGCACAATACCAATTCCACTCCAGTACGGAATTATCGCGGTATATGGGATTTAAAATATTATCCGCTTAATAAACGGCGCAATAGGGTCTCATCCGCTAAACAAAAAATGCGGGGAATCAACAACTCCAATATATACATATGCCAATATATATATATTGCTATTATATATAATACCAATTTCACTGTTTATGAAATATTCGCGGTATATGTTTTTAATAAATAACATCCGCTTACTAACGACGCATAATGTCTATTTTAACAATCAATAGATAACAATCATCATTCAAACATGCATTCAAATATTTTAAATCTAACTATTTAAAATAAAATCGAAACTGATTCGATTGCGTGAGAAGTTCTCACCTTTATTTCATTTTCGTTTTAGCGATTTATTTCGAATAAAATTAAACGGACGTTTAATTTTACCCAAAATTCTCACTAACTCCAAACGACTCCAATCCAACTCCATTGCGTAGTGCTCGTCCATACGATTCCAACGCTTCCTGTTTCGCGCGTTTTCGACCTCGTATGAAAAGGTTATGAATTTTCAAAGTTTACTCGAATTTTTATAACTATAATTACAACATAAATTTATAATTTTTTAAACCCAAATCAATATAGACCGTGTGATCTGCTCTCCCCCCATCAGGCCGTCCCCTTCTCATCTCCCCCAAACGCATATTATTCCCAGTAATAGCCGAAACCCATTAGCAACTTTAGGGTTAAATTATTCGATTTTTTCGTGTAACAAGAACATGATCAAGGAGCATCACTCAACTCGTCTCTCCCCAAATCACCACCGCGCCCAATATGGTGAAGCTCGGCCCCCCTAGGCACGGGAAAACATGCGTGAACTGTAGGTGCTCGTGGCCATCTCGCGCCTCCTCTGGTCGACCTCACACCATCATCTCCGTATAGATGTGTAGAGCTTGCAAGGCTCTACAATTTCCTAGTTGATGACTTCTTTAAATTCTTTGTAGATTGAAAGAGATTGAGGGATGAAAATAGGTGATTTCTCGCCTTTGATAAGGGAGGTGGCGGCTAGGGTTTAGATTAGGTTATTTTTTGTTTTTTTAATTTTATGAAGAGAAGGGTGTTATTTATAGAGTTTTGAACGACACTATTCATCCCGGAAATTCCGAACTCCGATTTACGCGCCGTAACCAGCGTTTCTAGGGTTTATCCCGCGTTCCGGACACAATGGAACAGGTTTCGAAAGCTAATTCGGACATCTATGCGAGTTATGGCTATAAACGTTCGATTTAAATTAAACCGATTTTCTAGGCGTTTTAATTTGTACCGGACAAACCGTAAATCCAATTGACACGAAATTTGAAACCTTACAATAATATCACATTACGGATCCGATGAAACTGGTTTCGTCGAAATCCGAGACTTTTTGAAAAATGGCTATTTTAACTCGCCAAATTAATATTAAAAATAATTCGATGCGTTTCGAGCTGCCACGATCAAACGATAACTCCGATTGACACGAAAATTGAAATCCGGTAATAACTAACTATTACGGATCCAATGGAACTGGTTTCGTTCAATTCTGAGACTGTTCGAAAATTGGCTATTTTCACTAGTCGATTAAATATTAAAATATTCAATTTTCACAAATAAACTTTTAATTCGATTTTAAAAGTTCTAAAATATCATTCTAACTTCAATATGATAAAATAAAATTTTACAAATCATTTTCAATCATATTTAACCCAATTTTCAATTATTTCCATAATTTAACATATTAAATTATCGATTTAATTATCCAATTAAATCCAATTATTCAAAATAAAATTTATTCGACTTATAAATTCACTTATAAATATTTAAAATTAATCAAATATTAAAATTTTAATTATCAAAAATCCTGGGTCGTTACAACAGCCGCCACTTGATAATGGATGGCCGAAAATTGTCCATCTTCATCCCTCCAAATCTTCAAATCCAAGCATTAATTCAACAATCTTCCAGCATGAAAGTGGTAGAGAGTAGTGAGATCTACGATGTGTACGGTGGAGATCGCGAATGGAGTTGTAATTTGTGAGAAAATTGCCCGCGTTCCCTAGGGCTTGCGCACGCATTTCTAGGCTCATGGGGCAGCCGGGCTTCTCATGCTTATGGCCGAAGATAGAGCTCGTGACGAGCTTCGACGTGGTGGCGACGTGATGAAGTTTCATCGAGTATAAATGGTGAAAATTTAAACCCTAAATGTCAAATGTTGGGTTCGGCATGTGTGTGTTGTACTGGAGCATTTTGCGTGAGTTTGGGAAGAAGGTGTATGCGGCTGTGATGAGGGGAGACCAGATCCAATGGCTCTGAATGAAGATAGGTTTAAAATTTATATAAAAGGTTGTAAATTGTTTATAAAAAATTAGTATAAACTTTGATAAATCATAACTTTTTCATACGAGGTCGAAAACGCGCGAAACTAGTTGCGTTGGAATCGTATGGACGAGCACTACGCGATGGAATTGGATTGGAGTCGTTTGGAGTTAGTGAGAATTTCGTGTAAAATTAAACGTCCGTTTAATTTTATTCGAAATAAATCGCTAAAACGAAATTGAAATCAAGGTGAGAACTTCTCACTCAATCGAATCAGTTTCGATTTTATTTTAAATAGTTAGATTTAAAATATTTGAATGCATGTTTGAATGATGATTGTTATCTATTGATTGTTAAAATAGACATTATGCGCCGTTAGTAAGCGGATGTTATTTATTAAATACATATACCGCGAATATTTCATAAACAGTGAAATTGGTATTATATATAATAGCAATATATATATATTGGCATATGTATATATTGGAGTTATTGATTTCCCGCACTTGTATAGCGGATGAGACCCTATTGCGCCGTTTATTAAGCGGATAATATTTTAAATCCCATATACCGCGATAATTTCGTACTGGAGCGAAATTGGTATTGTGCTAATGTTTTTGGATGCAGGAAAACAGGTTGGAGGGATCCAACTGGATTCCTCAACAGTATTTATTTGAATTCAAATATTTTGATATTTGATGGATTATCATATCGATATATGATATCGTTGTTGTCGTGATTGACTATTTGGTATGTAGCATCACTGGCCCAAGTTTTGGAACTTTAAAATGATTTTTAAAGTGATTTTTGAAAATATACCATATGTTTGGAATTGATCCATTTTAAATAAATAAACGATATAATTTTAATGTTATAAAAATTATGATTTTTGAGAAATATAGTTAAAAGCTGATTTTTGAAAATATGGGGTTAATGATTTTATAAAATAGTTAAAATCGGGATTTTTGAAATTATTGTAAAAAGTTTAAATATAGGATTTATAAAATTTGATTATTTTATAAATCAAAATGATGAAATTATAAAGGAGATTAAAGATGTTTTAAAATAATAGTATAAATTGATTTTATAAAGGATTTATATATTGATATTTATAAATTAAAACATTTGAATTATAAACACGAGTTTTTATATGTGTTTGAATGAAGTGAAAATGGATTGCATAAATGAATGGAATGTATAAAATTAAAAATGGTGAAGTTATAAATGAAATTTATAAATAGTAAGATTTATAAATTTTATAAAGTTATTAAAAGAATAGTTTTGAATAAATCATTGAATCTTATAAGTTATAAGATTTATAATTATGAAGTTTAAAAGAACGATTTTGTAAATAATCGTTTTATAAGTATTTAACTTATAATATGGACTTTTGGTTCATAATTGAGATATAAAGTGAATAGGTTAATAAAGGAATTTATAAAAGGAAGTTGTTATAAAATAAAAATAAATGGAATTTATAAACGTTTTTTTATAAATTCGCAAACGACTTATTTTGATAAGAAAATTGTTGAAACCTATTAATGGTGTTATATTCACGTTTTTGAACTGTGAATAAACCTTTGAAATAAAATAAATAAAAGGATGAAATTTGTTAACGTAGTATATTCACGTTTTTGAATAGTAAATAATACGTTAAAGAAAATGTTTAGAATGTGATGTTTTAAATAGAAATTAAAACGATCTAACGATGTTTTAAAATGTGTTGAGATTCGAAACCATAGATTTCAACATTGATTGTTGAAATAGACGTTTTCGAGAAATAAAAGAAAATAGTGGACTATAACACTGATTGTTATATTAAATGATTTCCGAAAGGAAATGTTTTGTATAGTATTGGGATTTATATATCTATTTTAATTTCAAATCCCTATACTAGTGATCTTGGGTTGTCGTAACGATGTTTTACGCAACATTCGTTTTGGCCCAAATAAATATGTTTAAGAGAACGATTTCCTTAAAGAATGAAATATATACTTAATTTCGATTGAAGTATATTGAATATTTTCCAAGTGTTGAAAGTAAAAGATTTGTGAATTACTTATTAAATAAGTATGGAATTGTTTTCCAATATAAAGTGAATATTTTGAATTTATCTTTTTGAAGATAAATTGAAAATGAATATTAGAAATCGAATTGAAGTCGTATATTCATGAATATTTTGGAATGTAAATTCACGATTGAATTTATAAAAGAAAGTGGAATTTGTTTAAAAATAAATATTGATTTATTTTTGAAGTGTTGGAAATATATATCTTGTAAAGATATTTTGGAAAATAAATAATTTGGAAAATTATTTGGAATCTGGTGATATGTGCATATCCATTGATAGTTCAATAACCGACTATCAATATTTCCCTTTGAATGGGTATTTGATGTGATTTGATTGAATTTGAATGCCATACTTATTTTTGAATAAGCGCTCACTATTCGGGTTAACCGGGAAAGGACCATGGGGTCGTATAACCCATTCCGAATATGTGATACGTCGTTATGAATCGCATTGAAGATCGGTGTTGAAGACCCGGTATTTGCGAGAGCGATAGGATGACCTGTCGATTGACTCTGCACCGAGTAGCTACGGTATTGAGTTCTCCATATATGATGGTGAATCCGATCAGGATTGTGAATATCCGGATTGCAAGGACTTCTTTGTAAGTGCCTTCGGTTTTGTTCGAGCCCGGAACAGACTTGTATGGATGGTATGTCTGACATTACAAATTGAGATATAAAGCAGATTTCTTTCAAATATATTTCTGTTGGTGGCGAAGAATTTATTCTTTTAGCTTAACACCCTTCTCTGAGACGTATGAGCTCAGAGGTTATGTAGTTGAAGGTTATCAGCGATATATTCCCAATTTGGTAATGTGACATGCTGAGTGTTGCTGTAAATGATCATTGTGTTGATTATTTGTGATAGGATCGCTTATTTGATCGTCTATCTTGATGATCATTTCTATGATCATTTGTTGACCCAAAGCATGGCTTTTGTATAAAGTATGTTTTTGTGGACGTGACTTCGTCGAGCCTCACACCTCGGAATGGTCAAAACAGGAAAGATGCAGCAAGGTTATGAGGGGTAGCGCCCTTTAGGATGTGTGCATTTCCTTCTGGAAAAGGGTGGTATCATGGTATGGAGCCCAGATACTTACTCATGTTGAAAACACTTTATGATTGTGTGAATTGATTGCGAGCGCTCGGTTGAAAGGTCCCAAAGGACCGGGTGATGGCATATTCGGTCAGTTGTTACTCAGTTAGGGGTAACCCGGCCTTGTGTTGGTAGAGATCCGGTTTGGTTCTCGGGGATGTCCATCCAGAGGCATTCTCATGTGGCAATGGGAAGTTCCTTGGCCTGATCGTTCGTTGGAAATCCAAAGAAACAATACGAAACTTGTACGGTTTTAGTTGTAGAATCTGCCATCTAATATGGTAGCTATTAGCAGGCATAATATAATGGTACCTATGTTGGCTAAGATTTATATTCTACTTTCGAAAGAATTTGTTCTACACTATGCACTAATAATAATATCAAATGTTTTTTTTTAAATGCGTATCAAGCATCTTTGACTATCATAAGGAGAAATCTCCTCCAAGTCTGCGTTTGCATTGTGTGTGTCGCAGGAGGTCTTATGGTAGTCTCATTTTTAAAAAACATTGCGAATTGATTTTAAAAAAAAATATTCCTCTATTTTGATTTTAAAGATAAATAAACTGTTTTGAATTCTCACACCGGTCACATGACTGACTTGGAGTTTATTGTTTTCCTTCCTAAACTCTGGGTGCCCACCAATTTTCACATGGGCAGTTAAGAGTTAAGGTTTATTAGGATATTATGGATATTCTGGAGTTGCTGGAGGCAAGCTGGATGGCATGGCGTATTATTAGTATAGTATTTCTTTTTCCGCTGCACTATTTGATGTTGTTGTTGTTGTACACTCTGATGATATGATGTAATGAAATGAAATGTATGTAATGTAATAACTGATATAGTTCTTTGTTTAAAGATTATTCATTTATCTATTATATGTTGTTCCGCTACGAATTGTGAGATTCTGTTATAGTTCAGTTGTTTCTGTTCCGTTCTATTTTCTTTATTTTCTATTTTCTTTCCTCCCTATTTTCTATCTTCTTCTCTCTTCTTCTGTCTCTTTCCTGTTCTTAAACCCTCAGTGTTCGGTTTTCCGTCGTTCGATTGCTCGGCAGTCGATAAAGTGAGTATCGATGTTGAATTTTCGAAAGTCGAAGAATCGGGTCCTGACATTGAGCTTTTGTTTTTAAAACAAAGAATCAGCATATGAGTTGCACATATGCATTCGGTCTATTCAAAAGTTAACGGGAAATATTGTACTACATACCATTAATAAACAAATTTTAGAAACAAATACCATGTGCTCTTAGTAGTAGTATTAATAAGATTCAAGAAGTTTGTGAATATACAAAATAGAAATAAACAAAATTAATTTTCAGTGAAACTCAACCAACCATTTACATTTTTATTAGACTCATTAATGGTTATTTTAAGCTGCATCAAGTTCAAGGTGATTAGGCTTTTCCTTTGGAGTTTATAAAGATACTCCCTTAGTGCTAAACATAGACAATATTATTGTTCGTATTTTAATTCGAATATATTTTCTACCATCATTAAAAGTAAACACAAAACATTATTTCATGTTCAAGCTATCCTGAATATGTAAGTGTAAGAGATAGGTTCCAGAAATAATAAACATTTTAACGATTATGAGAAAATTAATAGAATAGTTCAAATTTAATATAATAATCTTACCTTTATCTTTATGTTTTCCTTCATGCATCTTTTCCTTCCACGGACGCAAACATGAGTTTTCACACAAGCTGAACCACCACCATACTGAGACAAAATAAGAAGTTACAAAAATAAAGTGGTTAAGGTATAAAATTGTAGTGAAATAGAAAAAGAGTAAAGGAAAGGAAGGATAAAAATGCTTTAAACTTCCATTACACATAAATAAACTTTTATTTGTTTACAAAGTGATTGCATAAAAGTCAGTGATATTGCACGATTGTAAGTTGATTATTCAAAAATTAAAGGGAAAATACATAACCTAGATAAATTGAAACTGTACCTAAAGTAAGTTCTAAAACTTAAGCAACGTCCCAAACCAGCTGGATCTAAATTCAGACAGAGATCCCAAAGTACAAATCCCAACGATGTTAATGAATCCTCATCGAAAGCATCCAATATACCTTTACCACAACAGTCTTCTACACTGGTACTGCCTTTTTCACTAATGCTTCCTTCACTATTGTAGCAATATTTCGCGGAGCATCCCTTTTAGCAGTAGCTAGCACTTTCTTCTTCGATGGGGTATCTTTTGCACTCTTCTTTGCCACCTTAACTGCAGGTGCCTGGCCTTTTGCTTAGGAGCGACCTTCTTAGTCTTCATTGCAGCAACATACTTCTTAGTTGGGGCAACAGTCTTCTTTATGGACCAGCATCTTTAGTTCTTTATAAATTACTTGTAAATATGCATAAATTGACTACGTTTGAAAATATGTATGTGAGGTAAGGGAACAAAGTAGGCATTATTTTGAACAATGTCAGAAGATTGGTAAGAATCAATGAAGCCAAAACAATGATATAAGTAACACACAAAATTGAATGTGAGAAAAATGAAATCATACTTAAAAAGATTATTAAGCTACCCGCCAGATGATGTAGAGCATTTCATTAACCAAGGAATATATACTTTGTGAATCAGAATCCATTCATATGAATTATGCAGCAAATAAAACTAACGCTTGTAGTTGAACATGGCATAAAAGTGAAAAGCCAAAGTATGAATAGCCTTTTGCTCTATTTATTAATAATGTTTTCATGTTTATGCTCCATATTTTATCAATAATGAATACCAAAACTTTATGGGGTTTAGAGTTTATTAAGCTTATCAATAAAATGCTTGAATATTGGTTCTGTGATGAGTCTATTTTTCATATTGAAAAATAAAATAAAAAAATCGATAAACATCGAAAAACTATCTAGTACAAACAAAAATCTTTGGTGTACACGGGAAAAAAACAAAACACTATAAAGCAAAGGTCGATACCTCAAAATCTAATATTTGGTGTTAGAATTGTCAAGTTCGCTATTAACTTTATGAACAATTCAACGTAACCTCTATTTATGATGACTAACATTCCATTATTTGAAACTGATATATGTAAATGCTCAGGTCCTAAGTTAAAGCTATTGTTTTCTAAAAATTGCATTTATAGGTAACTAATTCCTATCAATAAATGACTTCCTGGGTATAAACTATTACACAAAACATAAATTGAAAATGAATTTGCCATGATTAAATTACTTGTAACGGTCGGTAACTAATTGCTTGTTCAGATAAAAGAATTTCAAAAAAGTACTTTATTGAATTGATAAATAACACTCACTTAACCCTATATAAATAAATAAACAAAAATGTTAATTGACCAAAAGGAAATAACCGTACATTTATTACATGTAAGCAACAGAGCATATTATTCAACACCATTAACTTGTCCATTAATCTGTGTATTGCATCCAAACATAAATAATATCTGGTGAAACTACTTATTTATCGAACTCGTCCTCCCTTTATGAGGCATCATTCCTAGCCATTAATTTACTATTCATTGATAAAATAATGAATGGTTGATCAATTTTCTGAGGGTGAAAATTGATGCATATAAGGGGGAAAAACTATATGGTAGTTTTTGACGATTTATAATATATTGACATGTATAACGAAAAGTATCCCTTTCGTGTGCAAGCTTGAAATGATTTCATCAAATTAAAAATAAAATATATTAAACTTCGCAAATTAAGAAAGCTTATATAATCAAGAAGCGCGTATGCAAATTTGGCATTTTGTACGAATAGTACATTCTGGACTGTGTATGCAAATTTGGCATTTTGTAGTATATTCTGCACTTTTCAACTAACAAACATGATTAAAGATCGAAAGTAAATATTTTACGATATGTTTTCTGTGATTTATCAAGTGAGATTGTGCAATATATATACATACTCTTTCATGGAAATTACTCTAAACAAATTGAAAATTGCATATTGCAAAGTTCCCTAAGTCCACATGGAGGTTGATCAATGCAAAAATTGCGTAGGTTGATCGATGCATTATCTTGTTTATATCTATAAAATATTTCCCAAAATTCAGTATATCAATCGAGATTTGTCTAATATCCACAAATGCCTTGGAATATTTCTTGGTTATCCAATTGTAAAATTTCAAAAACAATCTTGTTTTGAATAAGTTACAATTTATAGAAAGAGAAAAAATGGACAAAGATATCAAGAAGTAGAGAGAGTGGGAATGTGGGTCGGGGTGTAAAAGGGAGAATTAAATAAGTTAAATCATAACACCCATTGAATTTCCATCTAAAAGGAAATTCTACTAATACTCCATAAATCACTTTTCATCCGAATAGAAATAGCCTACATTAGAATATTAGAACATTAAAAATTAACGAAATACAAAGCTAAAATCCTTAAAAATATTTCCTTTCATGTTTCTATTTTTTCTGAAATTTATGTATTTTTAAAATCTTGAACACATATGGATCACAACTTTCATGATTTAAAATCAAATGCAACTACGGCTTTAGCAAAGCGATGGAGGAAGAAATTTGTCATCTCGTTCTCTAGTTGTTTTATAAGTTTTTTTTATCCTATAATTATTTTTCACTTTTGATACTTTTTGAATATTTTTCACAAAATCTGCATTATACATATTGTATGTTGTTTTAGGCTTTCTGAATAATAATTGTTATTAACTTTATAATATATATTTTTTTATTTAGATAGATATTAATATTATAATAATAATTTATGTAAACAAATAACAATTTCAATTAATGTTTAAGAATTTAAAAATACATAAATTTTGGAAAAACTAAAAACGTGAAAAAAAATATTTTAAAGGTTTTAATTTTGTAAATTGTTAACTTTTAATATTCTGAGATTCTAATATAAGCAATTTTTATTCGTATGTAAACGATTTATGGTGTGTTAATGGAATTTCTTTTTCAAATCAAAATTCAATGGGAAATTGTGATTTAACATATTTAATCCTCTCTTTCTAAGATAAACACTCTCTTCCCAACTCTCCCTCTACCTCTCCCTTAAACTCTCTCCATTTTTAACTTTCTACAAATTGCAACTGAGTCAAAAGATGGGTGTCCCAGTATTATACCATTGGATAACCAAGAAATATTCCGAGGAATTGGTGGATATGAGTCAAATCCAAATCGAAAAACTGAATTTTAATTAATTTTTTATTGATAAGAATGAGATAATACATCGATCCTTCCATCTCGAAGATCAGGTAAGATTATTGTTTCTAATTTCAGTATGTAAATTAGATTAATTTTTTCTAGGCTTAGTATGTGAATTTAATTGGGTGGAAAGAAATGATGAAACTAATATAAAACGAAATTTAGGTCGAACCCAACAATAATATCAATTAAAATATGTTTGATCCCCGATCGTATGAGTTATCCAATTTTACTTGATAATTTCTATTTACGATAGCTAACTTTTAATGTAAAGTTAATGGTAAACATTTTGTAAATTTAAATAATAATAATAATTTAAATCAATATGTAGTTATAAAACTCAATTTTATTAGTTAAAATTAAAGTTACATATTAATATTATCAAAATTATATACTTCTTATTAATATTAAATAGAATAAAATTTTAACCATAAATAAATTACATGTTATTAATAAATAAAAATACTCACACATATATATAATCAATAATATTTAATAATATAAACAAATAATAAGCTATAAAATTAAAGTTAAAATTTGAATTTGAATAAAATTCAATTTTTGTACAATTACATAATTAATTTATAAAAATCAAAAGAAAAATATATATAATCAAAAAATAAAAATATAAAAAAAAATATAAAACCAAAAATATTAAATATTTCGTCAATATTGCAATGTAAAAGTCTCTAATGTCACAAGGTATTAGGAATTTGCATATGTGAAAATATGGCATCGGTAAGGCATAGGGAATACACATAGTGAGGTCATTTAATATGGACTCGTTTGGTTTCCTAGATGGAAAAACAAGCATCGCATGTATAAGGCAGAGCTAATTCTCTATGCCAAATTCACTTCATATGTTTTACTAAATACAAAATTAAGGAGTATGGAGTTCTCTACACCATGGTGACGCCATAAACAAACCCTTTGTAGTAATAATGAGTTATCCAACATTGCCCCTCTGTGTACTTTTGTACCCAATGAAATTTGAAATGATATATGTTAAGAGTTGAAGATATTAAGATGGACTAGTTAAGTTGAACTGGAAATGAACGTGAAAGATAATAGTCTTTAGTTTAATATTGTCAAAACGAAACCAAAGCTGTCAATCATCGAACAGAAGAAAAACACGATTGCAAAAGTAAGAAATCAAATGGGTGAGTTCGTTATACTTTCTGAGGTCAGGAGAAAAAGAAATTATTGATATTAACCTTACAAGCACAAAAAAAGGAAGAAGAAAATGAATTAAAGGAAGAAAGCTCACGACTTCATTTCTTCTTGATTCGTCAAGGTTATCGCTGAGAAATTTTTACGATATATCTCTTTCCATCCATCTATCCTAGCTTTACCTGGTAAATAAGCGTGGAGTATATATACGGTAATTAAAATAAACTTGAACAAACGAGATATAACTGAAACAGAGGATATAACAAAAACGAAAATTAATATTTCCATTTAGTTGTGTAAGTTTTGTAATGTGTTTGGTGAAATTGACAATTCCATGACGTTAAATTCATGGATACCAGTAAACTCTTCTTTAGACATATAAGACATTGGCATCTAATAATAATGATAGTTTGGTTCAACATAAACACAGAAAACTTGATAAATTTGAGTTTGGTTATATACTTATATCTCATTATATCCATTCTACGTTATATATGTCAAAAAGATATTCAACATAGATGTAAAACATAATAAGTGGTTTGTAAAAAATTACAAAGTAGACAATGCATTAATCTAAACTATAATAGTAGCAGAGATCGGTACTGCATCCGTTTCGATTATTTTTCATTGTATTGTCCAATTAGTGTGTTGAGGATGTACCTCCGTAAGCCTGCACCTTTTGTGCATTACTAAATACTTTCTCTTGACCCGATCAATGCTTTAACAGATTAGAAAAAACCAAACGTTGGTCATGGAACAATAAATATAATGATTAAGCCAATACTACCACACAAACAATATGATATATAAACTTAAAAGGACTAATAATTTTGAGCAGCGGTGGCAACATGTATAACTATTATTATATTTTGATTGAGTGCATAAAACTTGATAAAGATGCGCTCTTTTTGAGAGTTTCTTCTCTTCACAAGATCTGATTGTCTAAATTTAACACTTCACTGCTCTCAAGTGTAGCTGACAAAAAAAATTTCGATCATAAATGAAGAATAAAGATACCCAGCCTTCAATGAAGAAGCATATGATATAAATTTCAATGTAGGATAGTGGTTTAGTAACCAATCAAACGTAAAAAAATTCATAGACCCATTTGTTAAATACTCACCTATTTCTTGAATTGCTTTTTATATGTAGCTATTAGCAGATCTATAACACCCTATCAAAATTAATTATAAGACCTAGATGTAAATGAAAGAGTCATGTGCACTTAAATATCGCATATAAATCGGCTAATAGCTATGTATAAAAGAAATTTAAGAAACTGGGAGAATATTTAACAAATGGGTCCACGATATGTATTTATATGTGTGATTGGTTACTAAACCACTGTCCTATTGATAATCAATTCTATCTTTTGCTTATTCATTGAAGGCTAAGTATTTTTATTCTTTATTTATGGCCTGGCTGGACTTGAGAAGATTGAGCATTTTATTTAGACACTTGGATCTTGTGAAGATAAGACACTCTCAAAAGGAGCACGTCTTCATCAGGTTTTATATACTTGATCAAAATATAATAATAGGCATATATACTTGCCCACTGTTCAAAATTACTAGTTTTTTAAGGTTATAAATCATGTTGTTTGTGTAATAGTGTTGAATCAATCATTATACTTATTTTTCTATGCCCAACATTTGGCTTCTTTCTATTTTTCCGAAGCATTGATTGGGTTAAGATAAAGTGCTTAGTAATGTATAAAAAGTATAGGCTTAGAGAGGTACATCTTTAACATACTATTTAAGACAATACAATAAATTAATTGAAATGGATGCAGTACTAATCACTTCTACTATTACAGATTGGATTAATGAATCATATACTCAATCCACTTATTATATTTTGTATATATGTTGAATATCTCGCCAAAATATATAGCATAATAGACTATAAAGGAATGGATATAAAGAGATCTATCCAAACTAAAATTTATCGAATTCTCGATATTTATTGTAACATTCCTAAAAATTTATCTAAGTTTAAATTGGTAATTAAATTTATTTTTGGAAATAAATTTTGAATTAATTAGAAAATTCTTGGAATAGATAAATAATTTTGATTTTAAATAGAAATTTAAATTTAAAATTTAAGAATAAGTGATTTAGAAAACAAGTATTGAATTTAAAAAAATAAAATGTATTAAAAAGAAAATAGAAATTAAAAAAAACTTTAAAAAGTTAATAATAGTTTGCTTTCTAAAATATTAAATATATTTAGAAGATATAATAAATTTTAAAAAGATTTATTTTTAGGATTTAATTCTCTTATATAAATAAATGTAACAATTGTTAACATGAAATCAAAGTATTTAAATCCATTCTTTCCTTTTTTATAATGTTGTACGAAATAAGTAATAAAAAAATGTGTGAATGAAAGTTGTATAAATATATTAGTGTATGAATATGTTGGACAAAAAAAATTAAATGTAAGAGATTTATTGGAATGGAATTTTGTTTGTGTAAATAGAAAAAAAAATATAAATTTATTTATAGAATGAATAAGACATTAAATTTTATATAAAAAGCTTCTTTTATCTTTGTATAACCACAAATGTAAATATTAGTTAAACCCTTTTAACATTGTACATATATATATACAAATAAACAAGGAATACACCATTTTTTTTACAAAGTGTATATAATATAAAAATGTAAGTTTATAAGAAGAATTTCTTTTGTCTTTGAAAATTTTAAATGTAAAAATACATAAGGAAGTGAAGAAGTAAACATACATATGTAAGTTTGAATTTGTACAAGTGTTTAGGCCTCATGATGATTTTTAACAAATGGCATTCATAATATTTATTTGAATATAAAAAATGAAAATTTAAAATTATGAAAAACTTTACATCTTCCCATATGTAATCATGGGTATCTTAGAAAATCTGAAAATAGATTTGCCTCCACTAATCTCAAAATCACAAAGCTGTTCAAAACTAGAAAAAAAAAAACTGAAAGTAAATCTACCTGGAAATCAAGATAGCTTGAAAATCAAAAATTAAATGCAAGATCTACTTAATGCAAAAGGATCAGATCAAGATTCAACAAGCAATTCTAGTTTCTGAAATCAAGCTAAGATTCAAACAACTTCAACAAGCTTCAAAACCGGAAACATGCAAATTTCAAATCCTGAGGCATGCAGGTGCTTCTCTGTTCAAATCCAAAACTTGAGACAAAGTAAACTTGTGAAGCAAATTCCAGAAATGCAAAAGTCTCACCCTGGAAACAAGAGCTTCAGTTTGGGCCAGAGATAATGCAAAATTTTTCTGGAAATAAATTATAAAGGCAAGTGAAAATTTTCTTTTTAAAATTTGAATTAAATGTTAGTAATCAGAAAATGAAACAAAGGTTTAAACAACCTTGTAAATCAGTTGCAGGAAAACAAATCAAGTTAAGGGCTAAAGTGATTTCTGGTTTGCAACTGCAGACCATATATCCCTGCACCCAAGAATTTAAACTGTAGGTAAGTAAATTAAAATTTTTGTTATTGATGAAATGTATAAACAAATAAATAGTGATTAAGCAAAGGTTTGATTTACAAGTTCCAGATTCAAGCCTCAAGCAAGACCAATCAAAAAAAAAAATCAAAATAAGGAAAAGAAAAAAAAAGAAAAGAAAGGAAAGCAAAAGCCTGTAAACTCAAACTGTTCTCTGTCAATATATTCCAGGTGAGCAAACCACTTTTCTAAACTCTTTAAGTTGATATGTGTATGATCTGCTTTGTGGTGTTTCTTTGGTGTTTGCTGCGTATTGCTTGATGAATCTGATGCATGAATCCATTGTGTGATGCTTGCATGTTGGTTTAGACATGAATTGATAGTATATATGTGAATATTGTTGGGTGCATATCTGATATCATCTCTGTAAGTTACAGAGTTAAAAGAGAAAAAAAGATAATGTAACCAAATCCCAAATCCTCATCATATAATCTCTGATAAGCTTAGGAATTCATACCAGATTGTTTACCCATGAATTAAGTCTAAAAAAAAAAATCAGGTGAGCAAATCTCCTCCCTGAGTTTGTTTATTTTTGTTTGTGAGTAACATTTATATTTTAAACTATAAATAAGTTGCTTGTTAAATGTTGAGATAAATATGTTGTGTACTTATATAAGATTGAATGTACATGATGTTTATGCTCTGCTGTGATCTGTAATTCATCTTCCTATTGAAAGTAATCCACCAAATATTGTTAAATTTGTGTTAGAATCTGTTCTTCAAATAACTAAAACTGTTTGCTTATTTAGATTAAAAATCAAAAATATTTTTAGGTGAATTGATTTCTGCCTGAAGATAAATAAACTTTAGCAAGCTAAAGATATAAGTAGTGTGGCCTCTGCATGTTAATTCTAAACAAAAATTTAATGAGTTAATCTTGTTTTTCAATATCACTAAACTATGTATTAATGGAAACTTGATTTTTTTTAAATCAAGTATTAATATTTTTAGATGTTTGATAAGTAGCAGTTTGTTCTTAAAACAAAAATATGAATGTAAGCAAATTCTTGCAATTAGTGATTTAAGATAACTCAGGATCTTTCTGAGTTATAAAGAAAGGATCATAGATCCTTATAAAAATCTGAAATGAGTATCATAATTACTAGATGGTTGCAGTTTTGAGTTATTGTATTGAACCCTTGTTTTGTAATAAGGGTTAAAGATTTGGCCAGTTTGAGGTGATGGATTGACCGAGGGCTTTGGTGTTTGGGATATGGGTAGAGGGTGTGTAGAAGCATTCATGGCCGGGAAGGTTGGAGGTCAGATGATCGGAGAGGCGATTTATGATCGTTGACAGGTTTTGGTATTGAAACCTGTAAAAAATTTACAGGTTATGAAACTTTGAGTTTCAGAGATAAATTTTTGAATTCCTGTATAATTTCTTGTTTCTGGGTTGAAGTTTGAAGATATGTGGGTTGCTGGTTGGTAGTGGGTCATCTGAAATGGTCGGTAGAGGGGACGGCGATGAGATTCTAATGAACTGCTTGGGTATGGGGTGTTGTAGAGATGGCTCGAGCAAATATGAGGATGACTCGAAGCAGGTCTATGTGAAACTCGAAGTAGGCATGTGTTTGACTCGAAGTAGGATATGGGGTTCTCGGGTTTCTCTGTGTATTGCAGGCTTCAGGTTGTAAACCTGTTTTCTGATTTTAAATCTGGTTTTTAAAATTTTAAAATCTGTAGATTTAGGTTTTTAAATAAGGTTTAGGTTTAAACTTAATATTTAAAACTTAATTCAAGTTTGAATTACTTTGAATTTAAATTCCAGGTTTTTAAACCTGTTTTCTGTTTTTTTCAAAATCTGGATTTTTAATTTTTTAAATCTGTAGTTTGGTTGAAGTAAAGTTTTAGTTTGAATTCAAATGCAAGTATGAATTTCTAACTTGAATTCAAATTCCAGTTTTGATAATAAAATTTAAGTTTCAGAAATTTAAACTTAATTAACTCTTGGTTTGATTAAATAGTTTTAAATACTTTTAGAAATGAGATTTTAAAAATATGAATAGAGTTAAAGTTAATTTTAAATCTGGAAATTCAAAGGTTTAGCTTGAATTGCAGGTTTAAATTTTTAAAGAAGGTTTAAATTTAAGTTTCCAAATTAAAATGGAAATTTAAATTATTGAAAGTTTTGAAATGACTTTTACTTTAAAAATTTCCATAGCATTAGTTTGATTGGCAATGTAAAAGTGTTAAATTTATTTAAAACTTTGATAAGTTTAAAATTCATTATATTTTAAACATGAGTTTAAATTGAAATTTAAGGATAAGTTCAAAAAGTACTTTGTTTTGAATAATATTGTTTTAAACATAATTAAATTATGTTTTACTTTGGAAATTTGATTAAGAATTATGTTTTGGAATTTATTAATAAGGGTAATTAAGATTTGTTAATTAATTTAATTAATTAATTGAATTTGGGATTAATAATTGATTAATGATTAAATCATTTTGGAATTAAGATCATTAATTAAATTTTAATTAATGATAAATGAATATTAATTATGTAATTAAGTTTTAAATTAAGGGTAATTAACTTTATAATTAACTTTAATAAATAAATGATTAAAGATAATTTAATTGGTAATTAATTTAGGTTAATTACCTTATAAAATAATTAAAGAATGGTTAATGAAGGTCATTAACCAGGATTATTTAACAATTAATTAATTTGGTTAATTTTATTTATTAATTAGATTAATTAATTTAATAATAATTACTTATAAATGGATTGAGTAATTACTTGATAAAGAAATTAAGAAATTAATTACTTAATATAATTAATTTAATTGAATGAGATTGTTTAATAAAGTTTAATTAATTTTAAACATTTGGGTTTTATAAATAACTACTTTATGTAATTAATGATTTGGAAATTACATAGTTAAGTAATTGTTTAATATTTACAGATTGTAATTAAGTGGGGATGTTTAAGTGGGAGATAATTTGGATTAATTATTTAGTAATTAATCAAATAATTAATTTAAGAGATTAAATTAAGGATAATTAATTTGGGTCAATATAGTAATTGAGTTGTTAATTACTTTGAGTAATTAATCTAAGAAATAATTTAGATCATTAATTATTTAATTAGTGATGTAATTAAGGATGATTAATTAGGATTAATTAATCAATAATAGGTAATAAATTAATGTAATTAATTTAGAAGTAATTAAAGAAGCAATTAAGGGTAGTTCATTACTAATGGAAGTGATTATGTGAGGAATAGATTTAAAACCACATAGATTTATTCATCTTAATTGTAGATGTTTGATTGCCAATTGAATGCTTCATGATGGATTGATATGTTTTGTGATGCTATGTAATGCTTTGTGCTGGGCTATTTTATTTGAGACGTATATATTGTGCAACCCCTTGACCCATAGAACGACATTTGAATTTCGATGCGACAGGGAGTCGGATTCCAATTGGTTACCCGAAACCCACATCGAATCATATGAGTGAATCTTTGTGATTGATAAATTCATCTTATCTATGAATCTATGAATAAAGATAAGCGTTATGGGTTATATCGCTTATCGATATGATTGAATCGGTGATGATGATGTTGTGCACTATTGTGTTGAACCCCTGGACCACACTTATACACACACAAATATGGATTGCACGTGGAAATGGGTTAAGTCACAGATTTTTGAAATATATTTAAAATTGTATTTTTGAATCCAAAATAGTTTTGGAATTAGAATTGAAGCTTTTGAAAATAAAAGTTATTTTGAATAACTCGATTGAGTTTTGAAATTTAAATAATTTGATTTGAATTCAATATTTGAATTGAATTCTATGATTTTGAAAACTATGTTTAAAAAGTTATTCAACTTATAAATGGGTTTATATGGGTTTTTAAAACCATTTTTAAAGGTGATGTTTTGAAATTTTAGTTTAACCCAAGACTTAAACTGGTATATATTTGGATTCTTTCTGAAAACGGAAACTGTTTGTGAGCTTTCACAAAAGAAATGAATTTCCAATTGGTGTTAAAAGGACTTCAAGTCTAAAATGAAATGGTTTCCAAATTATAGATAAATCTTTGGAAATGGGTTTGAAAGCTATAAATCTTTAACTTTAAAGATTTAATTGGGTTAATCCAATTGAAATGGGAATTGTTTTGAAATCTATGAATAGATCTTTGTGAAACTGGGTGAAACTTTGTGAAATAAATATTTTTGGTTTAAAGATTTAAAAATGATAATTTGTTTAACTATTTCAAAGAAAAGTTTTGGATTTTATAAGTTGTGACTTAGCTAAAATCCCATATCCATATGTTTTAAAATATTGCGCTCATTATTCGGTTTAGCCGGGAGAGGACCTTGTGTCATATAGCCTATTCCGAATAGTGATATGACGTTATGGATAGCATTTGAAGACCGGTGGTGAAGACCGGGTATTTGTGAGAACGATAGGATAACCTGTCGATTGAATCTGCACTGAGTTGCTCCGGTATAGAGTTCTCCCTAAGTGATGGGAAGTCCGATCGGGATTGTGGATACCCGGATTTGCAAGGGCTTCTTCGGAAGTGCCTTCGGTTCTGTTCGAACCCGGAACAGACTGGTATGGTTGTATGTCCGACATTACACTTTGAGATGTTATCTGATCTCTATCAAATACATTTCTTCTTGGTGGCGGAGAATTTATTCTCTTAGCTTAACACCCTTCTCTGAGACGTACGAGCTCAGAGGTTATGTAGTTGATATTTATCAGTGATATTCCCAATTTGGTAATGTGGCATGCTGAGTGCTGCTGTGTGATGATCATTGGTTGATCATTTGTGATATGATCATTTGTTTGATCATTTATCTTTGTGATCATTGCTTTGGTCATCTGTTGACCCAAAGCATGGCTTTGTTGCACAAAGCGTAGCTTTGTGGACGAGACTGCATCAGGACCTCACTCCCCGGAAATGGTCGAAACAGGAAAGATGCGGCAAGGTTATGAGGGTCGCGCCCTTTAGGGTATGTCATTTACTTATGGAAAAGGGTGGTATCATGGTATGGAGCCCAGATACTTACTCATGTTGATACACTATACCTATTACTGTGTGGTGTTGTTGTGCGCGCGCTCGGATAAAGGTCCCAAAGGACCGGGGGATGACATATTCGTGTAGTAGTTACCTAGTTACAGAGGTAACCCGGCCTTGTGTTGGCAGAGATCTAACCGTAACGTTAGTTCTCGGGACGTCCCGCCAGAGGCGTACCCATGTGGCAATAGGAAGTTCCTTAGCCTGACCATTTGTTGGAAATTCATTCATCCAATACGTGCCTTGTACGGTTTTAGTTGTAGAACCTGCCATTTAACATGGCAGCTATAGTAGGCATAGCATCATGGTACCTATGCTGGCTAGGATTTATATTATACTTTCGAAAGATTTTCCACTATGCACTAGTAATAATATCAAAGAATTTTTCTCGTAGAAAGCATGTTTGACTATCATAAGGAGAAATCTCCCCCATGTGTGCGTTTGCATTGTGTGTGTGCCGGGAGGCCTTATGGTAGTTTCATTTTCCAAAAAGCATTGCGGATTTCAAATTTAAATTCTTTTGTTTGTTTTAAAAGACCAAATGCTTTTGTTTGCTCATACCAGTCCCATGACTGACCTGGAGTTTATTGTTCCTTTCCTAAACTCTGGGTGCCCACTATTTTCCACACGGGTAGTCTAGAGTTGGGATTTTCAGATAATCCATAGTAGGTGTAGATTCGATAGCTTTCAGCCATTAGGATTTGGCAATCGCATTTTGGATCGAGTTGCTTCTCTTCATCTTGAGTGGGAGTTCGAGCTATTGCTGGATTGGTGCTTTGGAGATGGAGATTACTGATATTGGAGTTCTTTCTTGAAGACTATTTTGGAGATTTGTTCCGCTGCTAGTGTTATCTTTTATTTACGCTGCTATTCTTTGTATCTCTGAAAATGTTGATATCTATTGTACCATTCTGTTGTATCATTCATGTTGTATCAGTTATTGTATCAAATGTTGTATATTGATATGCATATTCTTTTTCTTCCGCTGTGTTATTTACTTAATGTGTTATAAGCTCCGGCACGACTCGAATTTCGACGTTTGAATCTGCGGCATTCAAGTACAGTGGAGTACGGATGTCGATTTTTGAACGCTGGAATTTGGATCGTGACATTTTGGTATCAGAGCTGGTGGTTAAAACCTTAGCTCAGGAGTATAACACATTAGGCAACTCATTAGAGATAGGGTGAAGTATATCCTAGAATGAGTATATCCCTAAGATATCCGTTCGAATGCCTCAGTAAATTCTCTTACTATTCACTGATAGTAAGTATGAGTGCGAGAAGAGAACGAGTTAGGGGACAAGGGAATACCACTACCAATGGTCAATACCCTGCAACAGTGGAAATATCTTTTCTCTATCAATCTCCTTTGATTCGATTCACAAATTCTTTTGATTGCTTCGTAGCTGCTCCAGAAAGAAGTTTCGGTGTGATGATGGCTATACGTATCGTTGTAGGAAATCCTTACTTCGTATCTTCATCGATTTCTTATCAGCTTTTCAATCTAAACTCTAATGAATTTGAAATTAAAATATTAAATAAATTGGAAATTTAAAATTAAGTAAATTGGTTAACTAATATGAAGATTTGATCCATCTATCTATTCTCTGGGATCCGATATATTCTACGAACGATTAGTTATCCCTACGAACTAATCAATGCCCTTGCATATTCGTAGACCGGTGGATCCAAATATCTGTGTAATAATTGTATGAGTTCGTTCTCATATTATTGATATTCTGATTTGGGTAGACCAAATGAAGAATAAATATCTCGATTTGATCTGATCAATCATTTCTTTATCTATTATCTTTTCTTTCTCGTCTTCCATGCAATTTCGAGGACGAAATTCTTTTAAGGGGGGGAATCTGTAACATTCCTAAAAATTTATCTAAGTTTAAATTGGTAATTAAATTTATTTTTGGAAATAAATTTTGAATTAATTAGAAAATTCTTGGAATAGATAAATAATTTTGATTTTAAATAGAAATTTAAATTTAAAATTTAAGAATAAGTGATTTAGAAAACAAGTATTGAATTTAAAAAAATAAAATGTATTAAAAAGAAAATAGAAATTAAAAAAACTTTCAAAAGTTAATAATAGTTTGCTTTCTAAAATATTAAATATATTTGGAAGATATAATAAATTTTAAAAAGATTTATTTTTAGGATTTAATTCTCTTATATAAATAAATGTAACAATTGTTAACATGAAATCAAAGTATTTAAATCCATTCTTTCCTTTTTTATAATGTTGTACGAAATAAGTAATAAAAAAATGTGTGAATGAAAGTTGTATAAATATATTAGTGTATGAATATGTTGGACAAAAAAAATTAAATGTAAGAGATTTATTGGAATGGAATTTTGTTTGTGTAAATAGAAAAAAAAATATATATTTGTTTATAGAATGAATAAGACATTAAATTTTATAACAAAAGCTTCTTTTATCTTTGTATAACCACAAATGTAAATATTAGTTAAACCCTTTTAACATTGTACATATATATATACAAATAAACAAGGAATACACCATTTTTTTTACAAAGTGTATATAATATAAAAATTTAAGTTTATAAGAAGAATTTCTTTTGTCTTTGAAAATTTTAAATGTAAAAATACATAAGGAAGTGAAGAAGTAAACATACATATGTAAGTTTGAATTTGTACAAGTGTTTAGGCCTCATGATGATTTTTAACAAATGGAATTCATAATATTTATTTGAATATAAAAAATGAAAATTTAAAATTATGAAAAACTTTACATCTTCCCATATGTAATCATGGGTATCTTAGAAAATCTGAAAACAGATTTGCCTCCACTAATCTCAAAATCACAAAGCTGTTCAAAACTAGAAAAAAAAAAACTGAAAGTAAATCTACCTGGAAATCAAGATAGCTTGAAAATCAAAAATTAAATGCAAGATCTACTTAATGCAAAAGGATCAGATCAAGATTCAACAAGAAATTCTAGTTTCTGAAATCAAGCTAAGATTCAAACAACTTCAACAAGCTTCAAAACTGGAAACATGCAAATTTCAAATCCTGAGGCATGCAGGTGCTTCTCTGTTCAAATCCAAAACTTGAGACAAAGTAAACTTGTGAAGCAAATTCCAGAAATGCAAAAGTCTCACCCTGGAAACAAGAGCTTCAGTTTGGGCCAGAGATAATGCAAAATTTTTCTGGAAATAAATTATAAAGGCAAGTGAAAAATTTCTTTTTAAAATTTGAATTAAATGTTAGTAATCAGAAAATGAAACAAAGGTTTAAACAACCTTGTAAATCAGTTGCAGGAAAACAAATCAAGTTAAGGGCTAAAGTGATTTCTGGTTTGCAACTGCAGACCATATATCCCTGCACCCAAGAATTTAAACTGTAGGTAAGTAAATTAAAATTTTTGTTATTGATGAAATGTATAAACAAATAAATAGTGATTAAGCAAAGGTTTGATTTACAAGTTCCAGATTCAAGCCTCAGGCAAGACCAATCAAAAAAAAAATCAAAATAAGGAAAAGAAAAAAAAAAGAAAGGAAAGCAAAAGCCTGTAAACTCAAACTGTTCTCTGTCAATATATTCCAGGTGAGCAAACCACTTTTCTAAACTCTTTAAGTTGATATGTGTATGATCTGCTTTGTGGTGTTTCTTTGGTGTTTGCTGCGTATTGCTTGATGAATCTGATGCATGAATCCATTGTGTGATGCTTGCATGTTGGTTTAGACATGAATTGATAGTATATATGTGAATATTGTTGGGTGCATATCTGATATCATCTCTGTAAGTTACAGAGTTAAAAGAGAAAAAAAGATAATGTAACCAAATCCCAAATCCTCATCATATAATCTCTGATAAGCTTAGGAATTCATACCAGATTGTTTACCCATGAATTAAGTCTAAAAAAAAAAAAAATCAGGTGAGCAAATCTCCTCCCTGAGTTTGTTTATTTTTGTTTGTGAGTAACATTTATATTTTAAACTATAAATAAGTTGCTTGTTAAATGTTGAGATAAATATGTTGTGTACTTATATAAGATTGAATGTACATGATGTTTATGCTCTGCTGTGATCTGTAATTCATCTTCCTATTGAAAGTAATCCACCAAATATTGTTAAATTTGTGTTAGAATCTGTTCTTCAAATAACTAAAACTGTTTGCTTATTTAGATTAAAAATCAAAAATATTTTTAGGTGAATTGATTTCTGCCTGAAGATAAATAAACTTTAGCAAGCTAAAGATATAAGTAGTGTGGCCTCTGCATGTTAATTCTAAACAAAAATTTAATGAGTTAATCTTGTTTTTCAATATCACTAAACTATGTATTAATGGAAACTTGATTTTTTTTAAATCAAGTATTAATATTTTTAGATGTTTGATAAGTAGCAGTTTGTTCTTAAAACAAAAATATGAATGTAAGCAAATTCTTGCAATTAGTGATTTAAGATAACTCAGGATCTTTCTGAGTTATAAAGAAAGGATCATAGATCCTTATAAAAATCTGAAATGAGTATCATAATTACTAGATGGTTGCAGTTTTGAGTTATTGTATTGAACCCTTGTTTTGTAATAAGGGTTAAAGATTTGGCCAGTTTGAGGTGATGGATTGACCGAGGGCTTTGGTGTTTGGGATATGGGTAGAGGGTGTGTAGAAGCATTCGTGGCCGGGAAGGTTGGAGGTCAGATGATCGGAGAGGCGATTTATGATCGTTGACAGGTTTTGGTATTGAAACCTGTAAAAAATTTACAGGTTATGAAACTTTGAGTTTCAGAGATAAATTTTTGAATTCCTGTATAATTTCTTGTTTCTGGGTTGAAGTTTGAAGATATGTGGGTTGCTGGTTGGTAGTGGGTCATCTGAAATGGTCGGCAGAGGGGACGTTGATGAGATTCTGATGAACTGCTTGGGTATGGGGTGTTGCAGAGATGGCTCGAGCAAATATGAGGATGACTCGAAGCAGGTCTATGTGAAACTCGAAGTAGGCATGTGTTTGACTCGAAGTAGGATATGGGGTTCTCGGGTTTCTCTGTGTGGCTTCAGGTTGTAAACCTGTTTTCTGATTTTAAATCTGGTTTTTAAAATTTTAAAATCTGTAGATTTAGGTTTTTAAATAAGGTTTAGGTTTAAACTTAATATTTAAAACTTAATTCAAGTTTGAATTACTTTGAATTTAAATTCCAGGTTTTTAAACCTGTTTTCTGTTTTTTTCAAAATCTGGATTTTTAATTTTTTAAATCTGTAGTTTGGTTGAAGTAAAGTTTTAGTTTGAATTCAAATGCAAGTATGAATTTCTAACTTGAATTCAAATTCCAGTTTTGATAATAAAATTTAAGTTTCAGAAATTTAAACTTAATTAACTCTTGGTTTGATTAAATAGTTTTAAATACTTTTAGAAATGAGATTTTAAAAATATGAATAGAGTTAAAGTTAATTTTAAATCTGGAAATTCAAAGGTTTAGCTTGAATTGCAGGTTTAAATTTTTAAAGAAGGTTTAAATTTAAGTTTTCAAATTAAAATGGAAATTTAAATTATTGAAAGTTTTGAAATGACTTTTACTTTAAAAATTTCCATAGCATTAGTTTGATTGGCAATGTAAAAGTGTTAAATTTATTTAAAACTTTGATAAGTTTAAAATTCATTATATTTTAAACATGAATTTAAATTGAAATTTAAGGATAAGTTCAAAAAGTACTTTGTTTTGAATAATATTGTTTTAAACATAATTAAGTTATGTTTTACTTTGGAAATTTGATTAAGAATTATGTTTTGGAATTTATTAATAAGGGTAATTAAGATTTGTTAATTAATTTAATTAATTAATTGAATTTGGGATTAATAATTGATTAATGATTAAATCATTTTGGAATTAAGATCATTAATTAAATTTTAATTAATGATAAATGAATATTAATTATGTAATTAAGTTTTAAATTAAGGGTAATTAACTTTATAATTAACTTTAATAAATAAATGATTAAAGATAATTTAATTGGTAATTAATTTAGGTTAATTACCTTATAAAATAATTAAAGAATGGTTAATGAAGGTCATTAACCAGGATTATTTAACAATTAATTAATTTGGTTAATTTTATTTATTAATTAGATTAATTAATTTAATAATAATCACTTATAAATGGATTGAGTAATTACTTGATAAAGAAATTAAGAAATTAATTACTTAATATAATTAATTTAATTGAATGAGATTGTTTAATAAAGTTTAATTAATTTTAAACATTTGGGTTTTATAAATAACTACTTTATGTAATTAATGATTTGGAAATTACATAGTTAAGTAATTGTTTAATATTTACAGATTGTAATTAAGTGGGGATGTTTAAGTGGGAGATAATTTGGATTAATTATTTAGTAATTAATCAAATAATTAATTTAAGAGATTAAATTAAGGATAATTAATTTGGGTCAATATAGTAATTGAGTTGTTAATTACTTTGAGTAATTAATCTAAGAAATAATTTAGATCATTAATTATTTAATTAGTGATGTAATTAAGGATGATTAATTAGGATTAATTAATCAATAATAGGTAATAAATTAATGTAATTAATTTAGAAGTAATTAAAGAAGCAATTAAGGGTAGTTCATTACTAATGGAAGTGATTATGTGAGGAATAGATTTAAAACCACATAGATTTATTCATCTTAATTGTAGATGTTTGATTGCCAATTGAATGCTTCATGATGGATTGATATGTTTTGTGATGCTATGTAATGCTTTGTGCTGGGCTATTTTATTTGAGACGTATATATTGTGCAACCCCTTGACCCATAGAACGACATTTGAATTTCGATGCGACAGGGAGTCGGATTCCAATTGGTTACCCGAAACCCACATCGAATCATATGAGTGAATCTTTGTGATTGATAAATTCATCTTATCTATGAATCTATGAATAAAGATAAGCGTTATGGGTTATATCGCTTATCGATATGATTGAATCGGTGATGATGATGTTGTGCACTATTGTGTTGAACCCCTGGACCACACTTATACACACACAAATATGGATTGCACGTGGAAATGGGTTAAGTCACAGATTTTTGAAATATATTTAAAATTGTATTTTTGAATCCAAAATAGTTTTGGAATTAGAATTGAAGCTTTTGAAAATAAAAGTTATTTTGAATAACTCGATTGAGTTTTGAAATTTAAATAATTTGATTTGAATTCAATATTTGAATTGAATTCTATGATTTTGAAAACTATGTTTAAAAAGTTATTCAACTTATAAATGGGTTTATATGGGTTTTTAAAACCATTTTTAAAGGTGATGTTTTGAAATTTTAGTTTAACCCAAGACTTAAACTGGTATATATTTGGATTCTTTCTGAAAACGGAAACTGTTTGTGAGCTTTCACAAAAGAAATGAATTTCCAATTGGTGTTAAAAGGACTTCAAGTCTAAAATGAAATGGTTTCCAAATTATAGATAAATCTTTGGAAATGGGTTTGAAAGCTATAAATCTTTAACTTTAAAGATTTAATTGGGTTAATCCAATTGAAATGGGAATTGTTTTGAAATCTATGAATAGATCTTTGTGAAACTGGATGAAACTTTGTGAAATAAATATTTTTGGTTTAAAGATTTAAAAATGATAATTTGTTTAACTATTTCAAAGAAAAGTTTTGGATTTTATAAGTTGTGACTTAGCTAAAATCCCATATCCATATGTTTTAAAATATTGCGCTCATTATTCGGTTTAGCCGGGAGAGGACCTTGTGTCATATAGCCCATTCCGAATAGTGATACGACGTTATGGATAGCATTTGAAGACCGGTGGTGAAGACCGGGTATTTGTGAGAACGATAGGATAACCTGTCGATTGAATCTGCACTGAGTTGCTCCGGTATAGAGTTCTCCCTAAGTGATGGGAAGTCCGATCGGGATTGTGGATACCCGGATTTGCAAGGGCTTCTTCGGAAGTGCCTTCGGTTCTGTTCGAACCCGGAACAGACTTGTATGGTTGTATGTCCGACATTACACTTTGAGATGTTATCTGATCTCTATCAAATACATTTCTTCTTGGTGGCGGAGAATTTATTCTCTTAGCTTAACACCCTTCTCTGAGACGTACGAGCTCAGAGGTTATGTAGTTGATATTTATCAGTGATATTCCCAATTTGGTAATGTGGCATGCTGAGTGCTGCTGTGTGATGATCATTGGTTGATCATTTGTGATATGATCATTTGTTTGATCATTTATCTTTGTGATCATTTCTTTGGTCATCTGTTGACCCAAAGCATGGCTTTGTTGCACAAAGCGTAGCTTTATGGACGAGACTGCATCAGGACCTCACTCCCCGGAAATGGTCGAAACAGGAAAGATGCGGCAAGGTTATGAGGGTCGCGCCCTTTAGGGTATGTCATTTCCTTATGGAAAAGGGTGGTATCATGGTATGGAGCCCAGATACTTACTCATGTTGATACACTATACCTATTACTGTGTGGTGTTGCTGTGCGCGCGCTCGGATAAAGGTCCCAAAGGACCGGGGGATGACATATTCGTGTAGTAGTTACCTAGTTACAGAGGTAACCCGGCCTTGTGTTGGCAGAGATCTAACCGTAACGTTAGTTCTCGGGACGTCCCGCCAGAGGCGTACCCATGTGGCAATAGGAAGTTCCTTAGCCTGACCATTTGTTGGAAATTCATTCATCCAATACGTGCCTTGTACGGTTTTAGTTGTAGAACCTGCCATTTAACATGGCAGCTATAGTAGGCATAGCATCATGGTACCTATGCTGGCTAGGATTTATATTATACTTTCGAAAGATTTTCCACTATGCACTAGTAATAATATCAAAGAATTTTTCTCGTAGAAAGCATGTTTGACTATCATAAGGAGAAATCTCCCCCATGTGTGCGTTTGCATTGTGTGTGTGCCGGGAGGCCTTATGGTAGTTTCATTTTCCAAAAAGCATTGCGGATTTCAAATTTAAATTCTTTTGTTTGTTTTAAAAGACCAAATGCTTTTGTTTGCTCATACCAGTCCCATGACTGACCTGGAGTTTATTGTTCCTTTCCTAAACTCTGGGTGCCCACTATTTTCCACACGGGCAGTCTAGAGTTGGGATTTTCAGATAATCCATAGTAGGTGTAGATTCGATAGCTTTCAGCCATTAGGATTTGGCAATCGCGTTTTGGATCGAGTTGCTTCTCTTCATCTTGAGTGGGAGTTCGAGCTATTGCTGGATTGGTGCTTTGGAGATGGAGATTACTGATATTGGAGTTCTTTCTTGAAGACTATTTTGGAGATTTGTTCCGCTGCTAGTGTTATCTTTTATTTCCGCTGCTATTCTTTGTATCTCTGAAAATGTTGATATCTATTGTACCATTCTGTTGTATCATTCATGTTGTATCAGTTATTGTATCAAATGTTGTATATTGATATGCATATTCTTTTTCTTCCGCTGTGTTATTTACTTAATGTGTTATAAGCTCCGGCATGACTCGAATTTCGACGTTCGAATCTGCGGCATTCAAATACAGTGGAGTACGGATGTCGATTTTTGAACGCTGGAATTTGGATCGTGACATTTATGTTGAACAAAACTATCATTTATTAGATGCCAATGCCTTATATGACTAAAAATGAGTTTATTGAATTTAACATTGCGGAATTTCCAGTTGCTATTAAACTCATTACAACACTTATACAAGTAAATGGAAATATTATTTTTATCATTATATCCTTTGTTTCAGTTATGTCTCGTTATATACTTTGTTTTAGTTATATCTCGTTTGATCAAGTTTACTTTAATTATCATCTATATAACATTCATGCTTATTTACCACGTAAAACTGGGACAGAATAGGATGGAAGGGAGGTATTACAAAAAGTTCTATGCAATAACCCCAAATGAATCAAAAAGAAATTAAATTGTGAGTTTTCTTTTAGTTGTTTTTCTTCTTCCTTTTTTTGTGTGTGCGCATTAGGCTCATATCGATAATTTCTTGTTGTCCTGACCTTATAGAATTAAACGAACACACCCATTTGTTTTCTCAACTTCGTGATCATGTTTTTCTTCCATTGGTGGCCCTGACAGTTTAGGTTTAGTTTCAACAATATTAAACTAAAAAATATTCTCTTATAAGTTCATGTCCCATTCAATGTAACTTTTTGACCTTAACATTTTCCCAGTTCTGAACATATATCATTTCTAATTTCATTAGGTACAAAAGTACTCGGAGGGATTATGTTGGATAACTCATTATTATTACGAAGGGGTTTGTTCAAGGAAATTTTTAGCATTCTCAATCTTCGGTTGGTGATTAAAACTTGTTGCATTTTGTGCATTATTTATATAAAGTTTAAAAAGTTGCATTACTGGTGTGTGATATCCTACTTTTGCTTCATAACTTTTCCATGTTAAATGGTTATATTATGTAATTCACTTTGCATAAAAATTTCTTTGATCATGAACTAACTGCATGCTTATTCTGTTATAAGCACTATTGTTTATTTTTATTTTATTGACCATTTAATAATTATAATTATTATAGCCAGTTTTTGTTTCATAAACAAGTCATGCGCAAACTTATTCCATAACAATCATCCATGTATGCTAGTTAAGTTGGAAAAATTAATAACAATGGGTTCTTTCGACATAATATACAATATCAAAGGATAACAAGAAAGATATGGTTTAATATTAGATTCAATAATAACAAAAGATGAAACGATAGAAAAAGATATAGCTAATCATATTAACACGTACAAGGTAAAATGGGGACAAAATGTATTCATTTTAGTGGAATTAGGATCTCCCTTTTTTTATAACAAGAGTGCTTTATTTATTCAAGTGGAGCACTAATTTTGATGTCTTGTGGGTTCCAACACATTACCTCCAGAACCTCCGTCTAAAGCGTCACATCTTTTATCACCTGAACTAGTGATGTTAGACAAGTTTCACCCTTTATTTTGTAGTTTCGAACGAGAATAATTATTCTCAAAAACATATTTTAAAATACACCCCTATTTTTATTTCAGTAGTTTTTTCATTCTGTTTATAAGATCAGATCTAAATTTTAATCGCATGTTTCTATGATCAAACGTTTTTTTTCAATTTTTTTAAGTAAATGCAGGCATTCAGATTTCTCTACAAATATATATTAATTTCTCCGCAAATATCTTGAAACTTAAAAATAGATTTTGTAAATATTTACTTTTGAGGAGTAAGACTGTTGTATTTTGAAACATAAAAGGAGCGTTTTATAAAAGTTCCCTTCACTTTGTGTGATAAAATAACAGACAAACTAAAGGGAAAATTTTACCAGAAAATGATTAAGCCAAGTTGTATATATGTAGCATAATTAAGCCTATCAACGGTCAAATATCTGTATGAAAAGTGTTATATCTGCATCCATAACCAAAACCATTTGCATGAATAACGACGGAAATCAAATATTTACTTATTTCACTTATATCAATCAACTTAAAAGAACGAATGAAATTTTTTGGTTAAACATGAAATATTTTCTTTACTGATAAAAATACATGATAAAAAACATTTTGACAAATGAGTATCATTTATACAAACATAAATATACATAAATATCAATCGCCATACGTTTTATATTTAGAATTTAAAATATACATAATATCAATTACTATATTTATCAAAGGCAAACTAATGACTTTTAAATGCGATGCATTTGTATTCGCAGCCACGTCTGTTCACTGGATCTTAGATATTTATCTTTTTCGAATTCGAATGCAGCTATATTTCAAATTTATCTAGTTTCCATTGACGGACCCCAGCATAATACTGGCCACTAGAAAGATAAGTAATAAAAAGGCAAATGAAAAAGAAACATAAATGTTAAGGGGATGATTGTGATATGGATGAAAGTTTGGCTTACAAATGAGAAAATGAAACAAACAAAATGATAAATACAAATGAGTAAATTATGAAAAATAGATTTAGATGATACGAAAACATACAAATAAGACCTAGTGATGCTCTAGTAAAAATAGAAAAGGCTTAAAATGAAATTTAAGCAAAGATATGGTCCAAGTTAGAAATTGTGACTTTATGTGATCGACTACAACGGTTTGAGAAAAAAAGTAACGAGGGCGCTTACGATGATTTGTCACAAATTCTAGTTTGCAATCCATGTGTTATCTTTATTAGTGGTTTTTAAGATTTAGTTGTGCAATAATGCATGGTATCAGAGATTACGTTGCAATTTCCCAAATATCAAATTGACTTTGAAAGCTAACAAATTAGAGTAAACCATGAGATGTATCTAGTTAGAATTGGAGCTTTGTTCTTCTAGAAAACTTTGATTTCTTATATTTTGATGTACTATACCCGTATGCTAGCATAACTTGAATTACATCAATACGGAAATATTTTTGAAATTGAGTTATAGAATGATTCCATTTTTGGCAGAAACTTGTAGACTTCTTATCAAATTATGATGCAGATTATTAAATAAAAAAACTAGCAAACACTTCCATCAAACAATTAATTTTTGACTCCTCTCGACTGCCACAATTTTTATGTCCATGTTCTTGCCAGGTTCATCCAACTCAGGATTATCGGTACTTTTATATTTTTAGCTTAAGTAGTATTTAATGCGATAATCAAACTTTCAACGTCAAAAAAAAAAAATTACAACTTGAGTTTGTTCAAGAAGATGTCTATCAACTTGAGTTTGTTCAAGAAGATGTCTATCGTGGCTATCAATGACTACTAGAGAAAGATAATCAAAGATCGGGTCTCCTTATCTCATTCTATTTATGATCAACAAACAATAAATTTGCTTTAAAACTCATGTATAAATGCTTATTTCTTCTGATTTCAATAAGATCGGGTCTCCTTATCTCATACTTTTGATCAACAAACAATAAGGTAGTTATGCTTTAGTGATTTAAAATGCTTATTTCTTCTAATTTCAATTTCTTCCTATTGAATTTTTTTCTTCCAAATCTATGGATCAAAAGAAAGAAAAGGTGTTTTGGTCGGAGTCGTGATCTTGACCATATTCCTTTTTGGTTAGGACAACGACCATACAATATCAACCTGAAGTGTACTCCACGTTTCTATTGTTTTTGATAAAGTAATCTAAGGTTGGAATTTTTCCATTGTTTTGGGTCATCGCTAATCAGTAACTGTCCAATATCACGAAATTTCAGATATACCCCTGGGACCTCTTACCTTGGTCTGATCAATAATGTTCATTAATGAATAAAATATCAAATCATCAATTTGTAAGTTGAATATACATTTAAAAAAAATTATGTTAAATTTCGAGGTTGAAAGCTAAACGCCGCATAAGCAACACTTAAAACTCAATAAGTTCAGTGACACTTTTGTCATCCCACTTTTGGTGAGCCAAAATCATCAAAATAGATAGACTAGGGTTTTCCGCACCGAAACAAGATAATAGAACTACAATAAGTTTACACTCTACGTAGTTTGTAAAAATAATAAACCAAATAATTTGAAGTATACTGCCTGTTTCAATAGAAAACTAGATTATATCTTTTCATTCTGTTATGCCACTATGTAACTGTAAATCCTCTTGCATAACATGCATCATTCGAGCAATCTTGAGCCCAGAGATCCATGGTAGAATAATAGTGTACTTATCTTCTTTTTTGGCCACTTGTGATAAATTGAGCTCTTATGAATATGCTATGTCTTAGGTTCTATTCATATCATTATGCAACTTTTGCCTCAGATCTAAAAGGCTTGAGCAAATTGAAGACCAACTTTGATATTGGTTTGCCTTTTAAACCATTCAATCAACTAATGGGTGTTTTGCCAGCTGCAAGGTTATTTCTTGGACACGTTTATTTTATATGGACATGCTCATGTTTCTAATCATCCTATACAATTAATTTGCAGTTCCCATGCACTGCCTTTGCATTATAGAAAACTTATGACCGATCCAAACTCGCCTATTGTTGATTTCTATCCTACTGGTAAGTTTAAGAACAAAGAAATTGTACACTTTTTTTTTCTACTTCTAATTAAAATTTGAATGCATCTTCAAATTTTGAGGTAGACATGAATGGAAAAAGGTTCACCTGGCAAGTAATGTAGATCTAATTTGCTCTTCATAAATATGCTTGTCTCTTTAGTGAACCATGTGATGGAGTGTTTCTTGTATCTTAACTGGAAGGGTATTACGAAGCTGCCTATTATTGACGAGGGCGATTTGCTAGCTGATGCAAAGGTAGAGCAGAAATTAATGGTAAGTTACACGGTTTGGAGATAACGAAAAGACCACAAGTAAATAAAATCTTATTGTCCATACTCATATTACTAATTTTTCCATACATACATATATGTAAATTTGTGTGTGTATGTATGTGTGTGTTTATGTATAGAAAGAAGGTAAAAATAGAAATACCATGATGCACGACATGCTTTATGTTAATGTATCCTTACATGCTATCTCTCGACAACCAATATGGACAGCTCTCATAAAAAGAAAATTAATATTTCAACCATGTAATTTTCAATTGTAAATGGAGCCTCTGAGCAATTACCTCTTAATACTCCATTACTATTGCTTGATAAGCTAGCATAAATCAAGTTGACAAGAGACAGATATAACTTGTATAGCCGCATCAACACACATATAAAAACTGATTGGAATGTATATAATGTAATTTTGAGTTAAGTCGGTATCAAAATATTTATCAAACATAAACTGGTATTTATAAGCCATGTTTCAAATGGTTGGTTACCTTTCAAATGCAGTGGAGGTTGAACAGGTACCTTTCTTTTTGCAATGACCCATGTCCTCCATTTTTCAAGTCTCATGTTGTTGGAATGCAAGGCATAATGAAAAACCAAGTCATGTAAGGTTTAGATGGATTTAATTTTACACTTTGCCAACATTTTGTTTTGTTTTTATTTTTGTTACTTCTACTCAATATTCATTATATAATTAATTCAAAGTTGATTTTCTTGTGTATACGATATGTATGCAAACTTCCAAATCAACAAAAACTAATTGGTAGGTCTCCTCCTAGTGTTGTATTTCCCAAAAAGGTACACATTAACTGTTTGCTCAATTGTTTATATTCAGAATACATACACCTACAACTGTCATATACCAGTATCAAGGGTTGTCTTAATTCATTTTTTCAAACTTAAAAGGGTTTATGTTCCCTGCGTGTATGTATGCAATTTAAGGAGCTTCAGTTAGCGGCATTGTAAAAATAGCGAATTAACAAACAGTTTTCTAATTCTTTTTGTCGCCACATCTGTTAGTATGGAGTTTTAATCGAAAATGAATACATCAATAGCATTATTTATTCAGTTTTCCAATCATCGACTAGTTTAATGGAAATGAACACCTTAATCAAATAGTCTTTATCCATAGTTTTCAAATTAGCATCTATTTACTAGTAAAAAAAATTCATCGAGTAAGCATGTCGAATATTTTTAAAATAAAAAGGATAAGTAAGGCCCGTTAATTTCATTCTGAGCTTTATGTTTTGTGTTTCCAACATGCATTAGAAAATAGGAAAACATCGAATGAAAAGGCATAAAGTTATAAGTGATTAGCAAGATGAAGTGATGGTGGAGGGGATAAATTGTTTTCCATGCTTTGGTGACTTCTTGAAACTTCCAAAAAAAATTATTATTTTTTTCTTTGCATGTTAACTTCATTTTTCAAGTTTGTTCTTTCAAAATAATACATGTATCTGCGCATTTTATTTGAAAAAAACCAAAAATTAAAAAAGGTATAACAAACAGGGCATTAGTCTTTTGCATTTTAAACCCATGACTGTCCAGAGACCTTAACAATATGGTATTGTCAAAATACCCCTATGCTAGTATCTAACTAACTCCACCGCTTTTCATACGAATTTCTTTTTTTTTTTCAAGCAAACTGTTATACATGATGATTTGAAGCCACCACAAATTTTATGGCAGGATGAAAATTTCCATGCCAACCACTAAGTCCATTCAGTTCATGTAAATAAACCCAAACAACCAACGTCACCGCCAATATAGTTCATCTAGTACCTCAGCAGCTCTTATAGCTAGTCCATATGTACAGCAAAGGCGTGGTCGTCCTATGGTTTATGTTGGAGGAGGACGACATCAACTATAATATAGGGTTCGACAATGGCAACCTCGATATAGAGCGTCACATAACACCCATCATGGTACAGGTAAAGCATACACTAAATCACTACAGATGATTGACGCCTCATTAAATTCACAATGGAGCTTAAAAAATGTTGGACGGTTTAAAAATGTTGTATGCTTTAAAACCATTGTACGTTCATTGTATATTACATTTTGTTACAAATGGATAAACATAGAAAAAAAAAACTGTATTTGATCATTTAACAAATGTACCATCAAACAATGTCATGACCATCATAGATAAATCTTCCGCAGTTGAAAATTGAGCATTCGAATTTTCAAAACGATCTTCGAAGTGAGTAACGACCACCGATCTATCTCTTGTCGAAACCTAATTTCATATGAAGAAGTTATTTTTGTTATAAGCAGTGACTGAGTTATTTAGTGGACAACGATCGATACTACCATCACATAAAATGGTCATCGAAGCTTATTCACAGAAAGCGACAACTGAATTTCAATTGCTAGTGTGCTATACAGTCTTTTGTTGTATGTATTATTGTGTTTAGTATTTAAAATAAGGTACTCTGCATTTATGAATCAATATATTTGTTAAAGTAGCATGTCAAAATTTGTTGATTTTCGTAGCAAAATTCACAATTGTCACGACTGTAATGGCATATATTGTTAATTCTTGATTTACCAAAAAATAATTGGAACTACTAAGATATGTTGTCAAAAACATTTGCACGATTTATAGTTATGAAACAAATTAGCACGATTAGCAAAATTTTGATATCCAAAAAAAATATGCGTAACCTCATTTACCTTAATTATTTGTCTAGACTAGCTAATATGAAATAAATCATATTGAAATTCTGATTGAAGTAAATAACTAAATTGTTGAATTCATTTTCCCTCAAAATTTTAATTTATGTTTGTGGTCAATCAAAATCGTAATATTCTTTATCCATATTTCTTGAAGATTGTTAACAAATTTGATAGCTCGGATTTACAGCAACATAGCAAGATTGTACCCATATTTTTATGCTACTAAACAAGATTCACTAGTCCTACCGCTAATAAGTAATATTGGAAAAAAATATAAAAATCCAAAAGTAAGTGGTGCATGATCAACGGCTTGAGAGATTCAACTGTAAATACCTCGAGGAATATTAGTGTCCCGATTCAAGTTTGTAACTGTGATAGAAACATGACAAACTGCATGAGCCATCCGTCCGGGGGTAGGTAAAGTTGTTGTTTTTCCTTTCCTGTAAACTGTCAGACCAAA
The DNA here is from genome assembly GCA_030765085.1 of Allium cepa. Lineage (NCBI taxonomy): Eukaryota > Viridiplantae > Streptophyta > Magnoliopsida > Asparagales > Amaryllidaceae > Allium > Allium cepa. The sequence continues at coordinate 217,584,796 of CM060942.1, read as the reverse complement.
GGCTTAGCATATGTGAGTTCCGCCCTTCAGTTTACTACATCATGGAAAGAAGAGAACTTGAGAATTCATGAAATAAATATTAGACAAAAAATTGGAAAAGGTAAATTTGTTGCTACGAAAATGGTGGAATCGATGAGGAACGTTGAAATTTTGAGGGCGCATTGGGGAATAGACCTGAACGATGGCAACTAAAAATTGGAAAGAGCATTGCAATTCAGAACCATCACAATGCCTTTTCGATTTTATAGTTCGCAAGATCTAACTTGAAATGGTCTAATAGAAAATATAAAGAACTCTTCATGCGAATCATGGTGAGTTATTTAAAACAAAGAATTATTATTTATCTTGATGAAACATCTTAATGTCATACACACTAGAATGTACAGATCAACCTTCAAAAACTTTTTTTTTCCAATTTTAGCTATGGTTTGCAAGGCTCAACTTGAAGCGCTCTTGTAGAAGAGATGAAGAAGTTAACATGTGATAAATGGAGCAGGTGGAAAAGTTAACTTTTCTCTAACAGAGAAGATGCGGAAGATTTTTATTCTCTTTTTATATACGATAAGAATTTCTTTATCAAAAGAAAGTCAGATCTATTTGTCCATTTAAGACGATAAACAAAGATATGTTGAAATTGTTAAAATATTGAGAAAAATATAATATAGAGAAGAAGATGGGTAGAAGAAGAGACAAATAGACATTAAAGGCTACATGTTAATGATATTTATAGACTTAGATCCTAAGTAAGTATACAATAACAAAAAACTATTCTACTATCATAGATACTGTATTATCCATGATTTATTACTTAACATATAATAACGATCTCTTAATGGAAACAAATATAATAAATCTTCATTTTTTTGCCAAAGTTAGTTAATCAATCTTTATTTGTGTCACATATTTGGCACTTTCTTTTTTCTATAAAGGACCAATTTGAAATTCTTTGGAAAATTGTCATTATAATTTGCACTAGAAAATAGCATTTGAAATGGTCCTTCTTGAATACAGCCGAAAAATACATGCACATCACCACAAATTATTTTAGGATTATTCTATTTCAATAAGTAATATTTCTTTCTTCTTTTGAACAAGTATACTGGGAAAGATCTTTCGAAAATTTTCCATTATAATATACCTTATAAAATAGCATTTGAAATGGTCCTTTGAATGCTTGAATGCAGTCAAAAAATTAATGATCATTAGTCCGAAACTTAATGTCATGCTTTTGTTTACCATTGATTTGTTGTACTCAAGATAGTATTTGAAAAAAACGATTATAATTTACACTAGAAAATAGCGTTTGAAAAGGCCCGTTAATGTATAATAGGTTAGATATAACACTGATTGGGTATAATCTATAAATATTCAAATCCTACTAAAAATGATAGCACTGACTAGATCAAAATACTGCTGGTAGGCTAAATATAACTTTGATTGGATAAAACCTTGAAATATTTCCATTATAATTTACAATAGAAAATAGCATTTGAAAAAAATTTATATTTATTTTCCTTAGAAAATAGCATTTGAAAAGGTCATTTAAATGTTTGATATGCTAAATATAACATTAATGGGTATAATCTAGAACCTTAAATGTATAGCAATACTCGTTACTTGATTAAACTACCACCTATTTAATAGCAAGTAATCTGTAGAAAACTTGACCACGTCAGTTAAGTAAATTCATTATTAAATAGAATATGGTCATTCACAATAAGTCCAACTTTCTCCATCACTCATTTATTTCCGCCGTTCTCCACTCTTTATTGTCCTTCGCCGTTATTCGCTACTGCTCGCCACCATTGACCCCCAAAGTCATAGTTCTATCAAAGATTCAGATCAATCTAAATGCATAATTTTCTAAATCCCAATGATATTATAATTATTGTATATAATATATAAGATGTATAATACTTTATTAGCCATGATTATGATGTGTTGTATATAAGACATATAAAATATCAGCAGAAATTCACCTCCAGTACCATAAGACCATACACTTTATCGGTGTTGTAATAGGACGTGAATAACATCCGTAAACATCTAAAACGGATGAAATAGTGTAACGACCCAGTTTTTCAATCATCTAAATTTAGATTATTTGATTGGCTTTAAATATTTAAAAGTGAACTTTATAAGTTGAATAACTTATATTTCGAATATAGTGATTTATTTGGATAATTAAATTGTTAATTTAATATTTGAAATTTCATAAAAATAATTAAAATTTGAATTTAATAAGATTGAAAATGTTTTCTAAAGTTTTTTTAAATGCTATTTGGATTTGAATAGAGTTAGTGAACTTCTAAAATTGAATTAAAAGTTAATTTATAGAAACTGGGAATTTTAATATTTAATTGACGTGTAAAAATAGTCATTTTTGACACTATCTCGGATTTTGACAAAACTAGTTTCACTGGATCCGTAATAGTGAGTTATTATAGGATTTCAAATTTGATGTTAATCGGACTTACAGTTTGATCGTGCGAAGTTGAAATGCTTAGAAATTTATTTAAGTAAATTTATTTTAAATAATTTGATTCAAAAACCTATTTCCAAATATGATTCCATTTTGTTTGGAATAGGAGTAAAACATTATAAACGCAGACGGTACGCTTCGTTTGAAGTTCAAAAAAATTTCGGATGAATAGTGTACAATTTTTTTTATATAAAAGGCCATCGCTTTTCCATTTGTAAACAGAAACCTAACCCTAGGGCCGCCACCTTATATTTCAAAGGCCTAGAAACTCCACACTTCCTCCTCGTTTATCTCTCCATCCACCTACTATTTTGTGAAACTTCCAACTAGGAAGTTGAAGAGCTCGAGGAGAGAGTCACATCCAAAGGTTGTGATCTGGATTGAAGCATCATGGTGGTTGCTAGGGAGGCACGTTCTAGCTAAGCTCATTGGTGTTTTTCCATCGATTGGGAGAGCTAGGGGGTGCGGTCCTCGACCGATGGTGGAGGCGAGGTTGGGGCGCTCGGTGGAGGTTGTTGATCGACTTCCTGTTGTTGATGGTGGCAGCGGCACAATGATGATGTGGAGTGTGATGGGTTTAGGCGATGAGGAAGAAGCAGGAAAAGAAAGGGCGACCGGATCGTGTTCTTCAAAAAGCAGTGGCCTAGATTATTCCAGAGGTTTAAAATTTATAAAAAGTCGTAAATTATATATTAAATTCGTGTAAACTTGTAAATTGCATAACTTATTTATACAAGGACGGATTTGCACGAAATAAACAGCATTGGGTTCGTACATGCAAACACTATACGATAGAGATGGATTGGATCAATTTGGAGCTATGAAAATTTTGGTTAAAATTAAACGTGCGTTTAATTTTAATCTAAATAAATTGCTATCGCGACGACTGCAGCCAAAGTGAGTACAACTCACACTTTCTCACTCGCTTATATTTTTATAAATGCGAGAATAGTTTTATATATGATGATTGATGACTGTTTGAGTGATATATGATATATTATGAATATTGATTGGTTTGGATATATTTTCTGCCTATTTTAGCAAACGCAACTCTATATGTTCCCTTGTATGAGCCGATGGCCCTTTGTACGTGCATCTGCCTCGAAGCGGACATTGTACATATTTTCTCATATCTATATTTGTTGCAGTAACAGGTTGGAGAGATCCAACTGGATTCCTCAACGTTGATTTTATTTACAGATATTATTATATATTCTATTATCATGTGATATATGATATTTGGAGGCCATGATTGATATGATTGATGTGAATTGCCTTTTTTGGTGCTTTTGCAGTATTGGATTGTTAAAAAATGGATTTATTTCAAATAAATAAAAGTTATTTGGAGGCCATAGTGCGAGTGGAAGCTCATTAATCAATTTCTCTTTAGCTCTATTCAGTCACTTCTTCATGGTGGATTTGATGGTTTTGTTCACTGCTTTCACTTGCCCATTTGCTTGTGGGTAGGCTATCGTGAAAAAGCTCTTCTTGATCCAGTAACACTTGCAAAAGTCCTTGAACTCGATGCTCTCAAACCGAGTCTCGTTCTTCGTGATAATTTCTGCCATTCTTCAAACCAACCACTAATATCTTCCATTTTAAATTTAATTACCTTTTTAGTAGTTATTACGGCAAGTGATTCCACGTCATCCTCTTTCATAAAGTAATCAACTGCAACGAAAGCGTATTTAGCTCCTCCTCGTGCTATCAGTAGTACACTAATTATATCGATCTTTGTGTAAATTCTGAAGGCTGGGCTATCAAGATCTTAGCGAATCTTTGGCATCGATCACACCGCCTATTGTAGTTTGTTGAATCTCGATTTATTGTTAGCTAGAAATATCTGTAGCGGATGTCTTATTCGCCTGTGTTTTCCCCTCGGTGTGTTTACCAAAACTACATTCGTGAATTTCCAGAAGAATCTACATATCTTCATCCTTGGTCACATGCCTGAACAAAGGGGAGGAGAATCCTCTCATTTATAGCACTCTACATGTATTACGAATTGTGGTGCCTTTCGAATGAGCTTCTTTTGTTTCTTCCGGTCTTCGAGGAGTATTCCCCTGAGTAGGTAGTCCTTTATTGGCGCTATCCACGACTCTTCCTCCACTATAGTTTCTAGAACTCAATCAATGTTCATTTGATTTAAGCTAGGAGTAGCCAATGCTACCACTGGAACCAATCCCATCAGCTGTACTTCTTTAGAACTGGCAAGCTAGCTAAGGAATCAGCCTTCATATTCTCCTTTGTAGGAATGTGAGATGTCATGTAGTGTTCAAGTCATTGAGCAACTCCCAATCCTTTGAAATGTAAGGGGCGATTTTTGCGCTCTTAGCTTGACATTCCCTACTAATCCGGTAGACGATTAGTTGAGAGTCGTTGTAGATATGCAAAAAATATATTCCCAACTCTTTCGCTATCTTCGGTACTACTACCAATGCCTCATATTCCGCCTCGTTGTTGGTGGCAGGAAATTCAAGCTTTAGGGCATAGAAAATTGACCATCTTTTGGGAGTTTCGTGCATAACTCCCGATCCCTGCTCATGAGCAGAATCCATTTGACACACCACCAGCGAATAATTTCCATTGGGACACTGTGATCACTGTTCCTACTAATCATCATCGCGAAAAGTGAACTTGACGATGAAGTCAATTAGCGCCTGTCCGTAAATCGCTCTTGGGGGATCGTTAGTCACACCGTACTGGCATAACTCGATGTTCCATTTAGAAGTCGTCCCGATGTCTTGGGTCAATAGGGTACCTATTTCAAGGGTTACCCATCAACGCCCCGGGTTAGCCTGGAAATACGTTAACCGTTTTCTGGATGTTATTAGCAAGCAGTATGCCAGCTTTTCCAACTTCGAGTAGTTTCGCTCAACTCTGGTTAACCACTTTCTAATGTAGTAGATCGTTCGTTGAACCCTAGCTTCCTCACACATAACCACTGCACAAATGCATGGACAGACACCGCCAGGTAAATAAAAAAGTCCTTATCGTCTGCTGGTTTAGATCAACAGAACCGATGACATCTCCATATGTCACGGAAATTCTTCGAAAGTAGCCTGGCTGTCCTAATTACCTTTAAAGTTCTTCTTACCCTTCTTTAATGCATCAATACACATGTTCGTCTCTCTAGAGATTAATCAACTCAATGTTGCATTCTTTCCATTTAAGCATAGTAATTTCTTCATTGTTGGGGCTCTAATGTTTCGTAAGGCGTCAATCTGTTCTGGATTGGCCTTAACGCCCCTTGTATTCTCGATGAAACCGAAAAATTTTCTGGAAGCTGTGTAGTTAATGCCCCGTTATTACCCTGCTATAACCCCGCTATATCTCATAGAGGGTTTCTACCACTACGATTTTTCCATATAGCCCCAAAATATAGCCTTTCCGCTTTAATTCCCGCTATTTCCGCTATATCACGTTATTCCCGCTATATTTTTCTATTTCCGCTATATCTTCTTTAATAAAAAAATATAAAAAATTACATTTATACATTTTAAAGATTATGAAAATGATTTATTTGATTTAATTTTTAATATATTTCTCGAAATGAAAATACTCTAATATTCTACTAAATTCAATTATGTTATATAACAGTTTTACGTTTATTTAAAGTATATTCGCGCATGTTTTTTGTTTAAACTTATTTATGTAATAATTATAATTAAATTGAATGATAATTTCCATTTAATTACCATTTATATATTTGTTAAAACATTAAGTACGAGTTTTATATGCTATTTTAGAGCCATCCGCTATATCCCGCTATGACTTTATGCACCTCCACCGCTTCGAATCTGCCGAGCACATTAACTGCATAGTCTGGAAGCCACTCCAAATGAACATTTGAGCGGGTTAATTTTTTCGTACTTCCAAAGGATCTCAAACATCTCCGAGAGTTAATCTAAATGGTTTCCATACACTTGCGACTTCACTACCAGTCATCTATGTAAACTTCCATCATTCGTCGGATTTGGTCCTTGAACTTTGTATTAGCCAATCTTTGGTAAGTAGCTCCGGCATTCTTCAGATCAAACGACATTACAAGATACAAATATAATCCTAAGTCCGTAATGAAGCTGATATTCTCCCAATCTGGTTCATGCATCACAATCTAATTATACTCTGAGTAGGCATCCATAAATGAGAGCAATTCGTGCCATGCGGTTCCATCAACAAGCTGGTCGATCTTAGTGAACAAAGAGCAATCATTCGAGCTGGCTTTGTCCAAATCTGAATAATCAATGGAAGTTCACTACTTCCCTTTCGATATTCAAACCAACATAGGGTATGACACCCACTCAGGTTAAGTAGCGTTATGGATAAAGATGTTGGCCAACACCTTATCCACTTCTTCTTTTAGTGCAGTGGATCGCGCCAGACCTAGGTCGCGTCTCTTCTATCTTATTGACGTGAACTTGGGGTCGATATTAAGTGCGTGACACTCTATCTCCCATGATATCTTGAACATATCTGAACGCGCCCAAGTGAACATGTTCAGATTTGTCCAAAAAAAAGTTAATCAGTTTATTTTGCAATGTTGTCCCTAGAAAACCCATCTTAAATACCTAAGTCAGGTCATTCATGTCAATAGGTATAGCCACAATAATCACTACCTGTGTTACCTGTATCTCCCCTGACTTCTTCTTAGGGTCTGTAGCGTTATCGAAGCGACTATGGTCCCCAAGCCAGGGTCTGTTTTGTAATTGCTATGCTTGTAGTTTCTTAATGCGGAGAGTCTTCCACCTCATTCTTTCCCTTTTCACAGCATTTAGCTTCACGTAATTCAGCAATGTATCATTCCTTTGCAGTACTTTGGTATGCTCCTCCTACTCATATCTCATTCTCCGTTATAAATTTCATCATCAGATACCATGGAGCCAAAATGGTCCTAAGTCGATAAGGGCCAGTCGGCCTAGAAAAGCATTAAAAAGAGAAACACTCATCAACATTCAAGAATGTCAGTTCTCCTTCTCCGAGTTCTAAAGGAAGGTCGATCGTTCTAATCGGCTGTTTAGATTCACCTGTAAATCCTTTAACCTTCGTTTTACAGGTGGTCACATCCTTCATGCTAAACTTCATTTGGTCAAATGTTTTTCAAAATAAAATATTGATCGAATTTCCATTTTCAACCAATACTCAATGCAAAACTGTTGATCTTATCTCGACCATTTCCGCCATTGGATTGAAAGTCGGTGCTTCTACATTCCTAAACACAATGTCCTCTGAAATTATTCATTGTTACTTAGTCCGTACTCCATCTTCGATGGCATATCAACTCTCGTACGGTACATGCTTCAAAGAACTAGCATATCACTTCATTTCACCCCAACTCTTCTGGAACTAGGTGAGATCCTCCTGGGATGGTGTTTATAACTAGTCATTCATCAATTCGCTTGGGCACTTCTCCATTGGGTCCAGGTGGTTGCCTTTGAGCATTCAACCTTGGGGTCCAGCAGGTTGTCCGGCGTTTTGCAGTTTCTTCACATACTACGGGTGTATGTTGTTTCTTATCAATTCTTCAATGAAATCTTTCAAATGTTAACATTCATTTGTGTTATGCCCATGAGTATCATGGAAGCGAAAACACTTCCAGGACTTGTTTTGTTGTTCGATCATTTCCTTCTTAGGAGTTTGTCATACCGCTTAGTTCCTTGAGTGGAAAGATAAATGTTCTCTAAACCGTCATTCAACGGCGTAAATTTATCGGGCCTTAGATTCCTTAGATGCTTCTTGTCCCTGCCACGCCTACCAATATTTCGATTTCTCTTTTTATAAGTTACAGGTTTCCCTACACTTTCTACAGCAGTTCCGAAACTATTTCCATCTTGTTTAACAGCAACGGTACTCTGAATCACTTCTTTGGTTTTCTCATCGTCGGGATTGCCTTCAACTATATTTGCTTCTTCCAATTTTAGAAACTGATTTGTCTTTCAATGGAATTCCTCCAAGGTAGTAGATTGCCTTATTTTTATCCACCTATCGAAAGGCGTATCTGAGTGAATGCTCCAAAAAAGTGCCGTAAATACGAGATATTCCATCGGATTACTTACTTCCTTGACGACGACGTTAAATCGGTTCAAGAAAGCTTTCAGCGACTTCATGGTTCTTTATGACAAGCCAGAAAATGACATAGCATCCTTTGGTTGTGCTGTGGGAAGCCAAAAGTACTGTAGAAACATCTTATCCAATTCATCAAACGTTGACATAGATTTAGGCGCAAGCCTAGTGAACAACATTGGAGTAACTCCTTCCAAGAATATATGGAAACGCTATAATGAATAGCATATGTAGCTCTAGCTTCATCCATGTACCATTCGTATTTGAGTAAGCGTTGTCTTAGATAGGTAGTTCCTTTGTAGGATAGCATTGTTAGCATGATGAACTTTCTGGGTTTTCTTCTCTAAAGATATTTTCTGTAAATGGGGTTCGTCTTGATGAGGAACCCCGATCGTCATCCTTTTAGCTCCTGATCTCCTCCACCAACAATTTGACCATATAACAGATGAACTCCTCGCTAACATAGTAATCCAAAGGTCGACTATCAGGGGCTACACCGAGTGCTTGATTTCACAAACGGTCTCGATTTGCTAACCGACATTTAAGTGCTCTAGTCTCCGGGAGTGCCAACCCGTCGGCATTTAGTGGATTTACGTTTGGCTGAGCTACGATTACCTGAGCTCCACCTTCAATAGCATCAACATCCAACTCCAAATCATCATCATCAAGCTCGTTCTCATCAAGCTACAAGTCCAAATCCTCCTTAGAAACAACCACGGCATAACCTTCCTAAGTAGCATTTGCATGAGCATTCCTTTCTGTACCGAGAGATATTCTCTCGGTACCGATTGGTCTTCTTAAGAGGGGATTGCACCCGCTTCCTCTTGTAAGTTGTCATGTGGGTCCACTAGTTACTTCCTTCTACTTTTTATTTCTATCTCTCATGTTTAGGCCAAAAATAGGGGAAATATATTGTTCTATAATAGGTGAAGTTTCCCTTCTAGTTCTTCTAGTTCCTGATGGTTGCAAGGTTAACAAAGCAACCCTCTTGTCCACAAAAGCATTTTGGCCATCCAACATTTTCTGGTTAAGTACATAGATCATCTTATCAAACTCTCCTCTAGTCGGTACTTCATGTTAAGCAAAGGATCCTAGTATTGCGTTTCCTTTATTAAATTTCATTTGGTTAGTGTTTACTTCATCACCACCAGCTACCGCTCCTGCGGATCTTACGAAGGATGATTTTTCCTTTCAAAATTCCATAGATTTCCAATAGCAATTCTTAAAGAAAGTTCTTTGGATCTAACTTCTGGATCCTTCCAATCCAAATTAGAGAGCTAGATCTAAGCTTGGATTCATTTTTCTCATTGAAAGCACTTAAATGTTGATGCCAAAATGGATCAACACTTAAGAATGAGTTGTAGAGAACCTGTAAGACCTAGATATAGCATATAACAGTAGAAATGAAAGAAAAATAACAGAGAGATGGCAGATTTTTATTAGGATTCGATAACATTTGGCCTACGTCCACTTCGTATCTTTACTGGTTACGAAACTGGGAGAGTTTGTATGAGATTACAAAGAATTAGAGTGACAAGTACAAGATGTTGATAATGTTGAATGCCTAGAACTATCAGGAGTAGCTGGCTCGGTTACGATTTTAGGGAGGAAGATGATGAAGAGCCATAGAATCCCAGATCCAGAGTGGAGAAAAAAGATCCAAGAGATCCTCTTTTGGCTGCACATAGATGTGTATTTATAGGGAAATATGTGTGTTGGGTCAAAAGCCTACATGCAGTAGAGTCCAGGAGTTAGCCTAATGTCACACAGAAGATCGCGAGGTCCACCGAGTCAAAATTATAACTCGGTATCGATTTAGACTTAGTTCCTGGTTATTTCCTTAAGTGGAAATTAGTCCAAATATTTTGCTCCACTTTTCTAACTCAAGTTGACGTGTTCCATGCTCTTCGCATCGATATTTGGCTGTTTCTGGTGAACGCTCCATTATCACTTCAGTTAACCGGCTTTCTTCTCTTCAACTCTTGGAATTGATCGTCGAAACACTAGGAAAAAGCTTGGCCATAGGTTGAAGGGGTAGAAAATAAGCCGCATGAAGTTGGAGAAGTGGAAAAGGGAAGCAAAATGACTCTATAGTGAACCAAATGACTTGGAACCAATTTATTTGCTTAGCTTAATTCTTGGTGAAACTCATCCAAGTTGTTTCCTTGCTCCATCTAAGCGTGTTTCTAAGATTTTGAGTCTTTTCTTCTTCATCTTGATGTTATATCTTTCGTTATTTTCTTCTTGGTTAAAAACCCAGTTAACAAACCTTATATGATATTTTGAAAATTTCCTCCAATAGAAATATTCAAGCATTACCCCATTTATTTGATTTGTATATTGGCCTTCCTTCTTCTATCTTCCTTGCTAAGTATTTAGAGATCCCCCATTTTCTATTTGATTTGAAGCTTTTTTATTTTATTTATAAGTGATTTGAGGGGATAGAATTAAAGATTAGATTAGATTTTTGATTTTTAGTTGATAGGAGGCTAGGGTCTTTAGAATGAAAGGAGGTTGGCTAAGTATTCATAGGTAAAAATTAGGTGAAGTCTAGGCTTAGGAAACTTATTGCTTAACCTGCATCCCTTATTCTTACATATATAGAAAATTCATTTTCTTTTGCTTTGTCAAATAATGTTTATCCTAACTCTAATCAGTAGCATTACTTGGAATTAATTCAATATCTTTAACTGATATTTGTACATATGTGTTATTAATTGTTGTATGGAATTATCAACTAATATTGATTAGGAACCTTGCTCTTTATTAGTAACTGTTCAATCAGTTGTGATAAATTGATGTTAACCTTTCCAAATTCAATAGTTGGATTTACCCTTATTTTTTATAAGTAAAGATACAGCACATATTTTCCTTGAGAAATGCATTCCTTCTGTAAATATATTGTTATCTTCTCTTTAAAATATGCAACATTTTCTTTCATTCATTATAACACTACTTTTATTATCCTGGTAATTAATGTTTTTCCTATAAAGTAGTTTAAAGTCTGTGCATGCAAATAACTCTTAACATTTTATTTTAATGCATAAAATACAATTGTATTCTTTTTTTGAATATAGTCAAGAGAACCTGACAGATTGGCAAACTCCTGAGGTGAATTAAGTTGTGTCTATCCACTTCAACTCATGGCACCAAGATCCTCCGGTACTTTCTATAATATTGACTTGATCCTATGATCAACCCTTAAGCTTAAATTTCAAAATAGGGCCAAAACACATAATGCGCGTTACAGTAAACTTTTCATAGCTATTTAATTCTAGGGATCTAATTTACATACTTTTTTTAGCAAGGATGTATGATGTATTTTAAAACTAAATAGGGACTTTAGCCAAACTTTCTTGTACGTAAAATTACTAAAATGCCCATTTTCATTAATTAATTATTCTTATCAAAGAAACGTGGTGTTACATTCTCCCTACTAAAATAATTTCATCCCTAAATTCCAAGAGACAAAATCGCAACTCATAAACTCAATCATATAATAGCAATTGTGCATGTGCAATACATACACTCAAACCACACTACAAACAAAGCAATCCAACAATTCATTTCGAACATATTCGTTTCTTAACATTTCTTGCAAAATAATGTATGATATCCATATGGACACTAACTATAATTTGAATTCCGGTAACAGTATCTAGCCATGGCAATATAGGTACAAATAAAATCAATACAAAAAATAACCAAATAAATGCAAATAAATAACATTCATCCATCAAACCAACAGATGCCATGAATATGTGACGAATAATGGATAATACTAATGCAACTTCTATATGAATGCAAGTTTATGAAATATAGGTATGAATGCAAAACATCCTAAAATATGCTGATAATTTCTATATGTGTGCAACATGATATATAATGAATCAAGTCACATCTCAAAACATAAACCACATGATAAAGCATATCACAGCGTCCAATTTCCTAATTTAATATTAATTATCTACAACAACCATTCACCCTTACCTAAATAAACTAATCAGGCTGACTAAGAAACAAATGGAAAAATCCTCTAATAAATAGTAGAAATGAAAAGATATGATTCTCTCCTCCTCTTTCCAAGTACTCTCAATCGGATCATTTTTAACCTTAACTTATTGACTGTACTACTGGCATATACACATAATCCAACTCACTAAAAAATGCTCATGCATAGGTAAACCTCTATAATCCACACTACCAACCTATTTATGTATTCAAGTAAAGTAATCCTATTTAATTCACCTACTGAAACATAGCAAACAAAATCCTAAATCTACGTGTAACCTTAAATCGTTTTAACATAAAAGTAATCAATTAGGTGCACGTATTATGCAACACAAAGTATATACACTTAAGTCAATGCTTTACAATAGTTTCTTTGAATCGATAGTCTCCCTTAAATCCGAAGGATAATTTAGAGGAATCTAAATTTTCCATTCTCAAAATTTTACCCAAGGCTGCAAAAATTGCTAGGAAAATGCTAAACATACGTGTGAACTAGGAATTAATCGCCTAGGAGAGGATTCATTGGGGATCAGAAGTAAATGTTTCTGATAAACTCTTGCATTTTGAATAAAATTTTATTATTTCGTTTACTATTAATAGATCCAAAATGGGATTTTATGGGTTTGGAAGAAACCTTGGAGAAAAAAATGTTTGAAACTAGCATTTTGATACTTATATGAGAAACTAAGCTTATCGATCCATAAACGATGCCTATAAAACTCAGTCACATGCTTAAATTTATGGTAAATCTCATCTAGGTGGACTAGGCGGATAGCTAAGCATAAGTCTAGCCCAACGCCTAAGCGGGTGCCTAGAAGGATTTTTACAACAGAAATTTTACCAAAGTTTTCAAATCTCATTTTCCATGAAAATTGTCTCTCAATGCATGCCAACTATAATATCTTTCACTTGATGAAAATCCAAATTCTTGATTTAACCATTCATTGTGTAAGCTTAACTCTAACTTCATCCACGACAACTTTTGCAATATAAAATTCCAAATTTTACCATTTCTTTGTACTAAACCACTAATGGAAACATTTTCCCGATTGTAACTTCTCCTTATTTTTACCTCAACTGTAATATGATTGAGACAACTGAATATGGGATGACGTCTAGCCATATTAGTCCAATAGACATAATACTCAATAACTTAAATATTTTTGTACCCAAAACAACATCTACGAACATTTGAAATGGATAACGTGCTAGCCTAGTGAACATAATATGAAACTTAGGTCACATTCAACCCCAACAATGTACTTGCAATTGCGACCACAACTCATGTTTCAATACTTCATAAATATCACAGCAGAACATATGTAGTAAGAAGACAATCTACTTAGGGCATCAGCTACAACACTGGGTTTACATGGATATATAAAATACCAATATTATACAATATTAAGAACTTTATCTGTCTCAACTGCCTTAAATTCAAATCTTTTTGGAAGAATAATTAATATAGGGATTCCGAATCTATAAATAACTCAATTCCCATAAAAGATAATGCCTTCAAGGTTTGAGGGCTAAAATAATAACCGGTAACTCAAGATTATGAGTTGGATAATATTTTTCATGTCCTTTCAACGGTCGACTAGCAATACAAACAACACTACTCTCATGCATCAACACAGCACCCATCTTGTACCTAAAGCATTTGTACCTACAACAAATGCTTTTTAACTATCATGGGGTATTAAAATAAGCGTACAAGTCAACAACTCTTTTAGCTAAACAAAGCATTCCCACACATTGATTTCCATGAGAAAACTAAATTTTTCTCAACAAGGCATGTCGATAGTGTAGAAACCTTCGCAAAATCTTCAATAAAGTTCATGTAATAGTCATCTAAGCAAAGAAAACTCTTTACCTTCGTAGCATTTTTTGGTACACGTCAATCTTGTACTGCAGCAGCTTTATTTAAAATTAAAATGACTATAGACATAACACATCTTGCGCTAAGCTCTAATAACTCAAAGCATATTTGGATAAAATGGCATAAGTAGTATATACTCTTTGCAATGGAAAATTTCAATTTGATACTCTACGCTTGCAACTCATCGTTGATTGAAAAGGCCACTAATTTCCATGGTAATTTTTTTCTTACCCCATTTCATCCAATGTTTTGCAATTCCAGAATTTTCAATACCAGCATATCTTTAGCACATTGGCATATTGACTATTCTAGTTAGTTCACCATAATCAATTAAAATTTTATTGCGTAATTCTTCTAACTCCAATCAAATTTCACGTATAAATATCAATAAACTTTTACAATTTAGTTTTTAAATCAAATATCTTTTATTTCTAATTTAATTTTCCATAAAACTAGTAACGTCAAAAATCATAAAATTTTGTGCTAATTTTAGCAAATATTTCTTTTTGGCAAAAATCATGACATTTTGTTAATTTAAAATTTATCCAAAATGGTCCAATTTAACATAGAAAATCAGACATCTAAACCATATCATTTTAAAATTTTACGTCTATAAGTAAGAAACTTTCACGAAAGAGTATTGCAACATTTTACTTTTCTCTCAATAAATGATGAAAATATTTATAAAATAAAGACAATAAAAAAGATAGGTTTTACTTATTTTTCAATTTACCATTCAAAAGTTACATTATACAAAAATAAAGTACGCATCAAAAGATAAGTGCAACAATGTGCCTAACATTAAAAACCTTACAAAAATAAAAGCTTTAAAATGGAATTTTATTTTAATATTCCCATATATGAAGCTTAAATTAAATTTTACTAGTTCAAACTTCAACTCTTATCCTAAACACTAATGTCTCTAACCATTTAGAAAAACATTGCAATTAAACTAAATAACTTAATTGTAGCAGATGAAAACAACATAACTTACACAAGCCTAACTAGTTAGTGCTTCAAGTACATAGGATATTAGATCCTCTCTTTTTAAAATGGTTAACTCAAGTCTATCCTCCAATGCAGTATCCAACTCTAGTGTAGCTATAAACTTGATATTAAATTAAGTTCCAATGGAGTTTCTACAAATATTTCATATATAACAATATGACTCGCACTTTAATTGAGAAGATTTACTCTAATCTTGAGGAGTTCTCTTCATTACACCATTATGCCTTATCATCGTAAGACTTTTCTATGGGTCCAAAGGTACTCTTTTTTTTAATCTTAAACCTGCAATTTACTTGCTACTACTAGTTTATATATGGAATTCAATAAGAAATTCTACATGGCGTAAATTATAATATATGCTATGGATTTATTTTCACCCTAAACTTGTGATAATCTTAACATTTATTTTAACTCGTAGTCGTTTGCTTATACGGAAACCATCAACTACCTTAAGTCAAAATATATATAGGGTGTGGTGTATGTGTGTATATGTGTTCGTACATATAATAAAAAATTACAAATATGCTTTCTCATACATTCTAATGTAATAAAAATCACTTAATCTAAACTCCGAAACCAACAGTAAAAACCAGCACCATAGGCATACCGATCCAAAGCCAAAAAGAGGTGTTTGAACTCGGGTCATGCCAAGAAGTACGGACCATTAGGTTGTGTATTATTTATATGATATATATAACTTTAAAACATTCTACAATTTCAATTCTCATGCAGAAGAAGTAAAATATAAATATTGAAATAGTATAAACTATTAGTGTCCTAAAATAGTAGTAGTCCGTTCAAGAAGTGTCAAAAAGAGTCCAAATGACAATACAATAGTAGCCAAACTGGTAAATACAATAAGATATGATGGAAAATGACTATGAATAAATATATCTCCAAAGCACACTATCACCTCCTCCATGCACCTTATCCTTATTACCTTATCTGTTACTCTCTCTTGCTGTAAATACATAAAGAGGGAAAAATAGAGGGGATTAAACAAGATCGGATGAGACTTATATCACTAGTGATATGATGTATATAGGTAGTAAAATCATCATTTATGATGTACACTAAGGGTGTTCATTTATGTGTGTGCACTAAGCACAAGGAATTTGTCAATTTACATACTATAGATAAAAATCATCAATACACCCAAATTCAATAATAAATTATGAAGATTCCTACCCAAGGTTAGACATCCAAAAACCGATTAAACCTACTAATACCCCAAGTATACAATATTGATAGTAAACTTCCAAACTATACATTGAGCAAACATTCTCAATAGTAAACCACTTAAGTTGCATTACACTGAATATACATCATAATGCCTTAGAACACACAATAGGCACACGATCCCAATGGTAACTTGCCACAAAAGCATCGAGTAACCTCCTTTTTAATGGATGTATCCTACAATCTTTATCATTCAACAAAAAGAAAAAAGGGTCGATAAACAATTCGACTCCCCCGTGGATGCAACCGCTTATCCAAACGCTCAACCTACAATTGGCAGATGACTCTTCCTCCTCCGTGGTAAGCAAATATGTGACTGTGGCCGGCTACGTGAAACTTTCCTGACTCGAACTTTGAAAATCGGCACCGAATACAACACTCATATTCCAATGTCGCAGATCCAAACGTCGAATCTGGTTCGCCGGAGCTCATAACACATCAAGTACAATGTAGCGGAAGAAAATGAATAATACATATTATATACAACATTTGATAAAATATTCACATACAATGATACAACTGAATATCAACAATATCAGAGATACAAGACATATAGCAGTGGAAAAGAATATCTTCACTAGAATACATCTCCAAAACGCAACTGCAACACCATCTCCAAGCTAAAGATAGCCCGAACAACCATCAAGTTGCACCAAGCTAAGCAAGGTCAACCGTGAAAGCTGAAGTGTAGAAAATGGGATCCACAAATCCAAAAGGCTTCGAAGGTTATCGAATCAATTCCTACTATTCGACTATCTGAAAAACCCAACTCTAGGCAGCCCATGTGGAAAATTGTGGGCACCTAGAGTTTAGGAAAGGAACAATAAACTCCAGGTCGGTCATGGGACTGGTGTGAGTAACAAAAACATATTTTTATCTTTAAAAACAAACAAAATAATTTAAAACATTGATAACCGCAATGCTTTTTGGAAAATGAAACTAACTTAAGGCCTCCCACCACACACACAATGCAAGCGCAAACTTGGAGGAGATTTCTCCTTATGATACTCAAATATGCATAATACGAAGAAACTCTTTTGATATTATTATTAGTGCATAGTGTGGAAAACATTTCGAAAGCATAATATTAATCTTAGCCAGTATAGACATTTCGTACTATGCCTACTATAGCTACCATCTAAACAGTGGTGACCACCATAAGTAAATGGCAGGTTATACAACTAAAACCGTACTGGGCGCGTATTGTTTTGTTTGGATTTTCCAACAAATGGTCAGGCAAAGGAACTTCCTATATAAAATGGAACACCTCTGGACGGACATCCCCGAGAACCTAACCGGATCTCTGCTACACAAGGCCGGGTTACCTCTGTAACTAGGTAACAACTGACACGAGCATGCCATCCCCCGGTCGTTACCGACCTTTATCCGAGGGCCCTTAATCCAACAACCACACAGTAAATTATTTGGGTTCCATACCATGATACCCGCTTTCAAAAATCAACATAAGTAAATATCTGGGCTTCATACCATGATATTACTTTTTATCCAGAAGGAAAAGGTCATACCCTCAGGAGGAGCTACCCCTAAATAACCTTGCTGCCACGTTTCATGTTTCGATCATTACCGGGTTGTGAGGCTCAACGAAGTCTCGTCCACACAGCAACACTTTTCACAAAGTCATGCTTTGATCACAAATGATCATCAACACACAGCAGCACTTAGCATGCCACACTACCAAATTGGGAATGTATCACTAGTAACCATCAACTACATAACCTCTGAGCTCGTACGTCTCAGAGAAGGGTGTTAAGCTAAGAGGAAAAATCTCCGCCACCAATAGAAATGTATTTGAAAGAAACCAGTTTTACATCTAAAAGTGTAATGTCAGACACACATCCATACAAGTCTGTTCCGGGTTCGAACAGAACCGAAGGTACTTCCGAAGAAGCCCTTGCAAATCCGGGAATTCACAATCCCGATCGGACTTCCCATAACTTAGGAAATCTCCATACCGACGCTACTCAGTGCAGAGACAATCGACAGGTTATCCTTTCATTTTCGAAAATACCCGGTGTTCACCACCGGTCTTCAAATGCTATCCATATTGATGTATTATTATTCAGAATAGGTTATATGACACAAAGTCCTCTCCCAGCTAAACCGAATAATGAGCGTAATGTTTAAAAACATATGGATATGGGATTTTAGTTAAGTCATAACTTAAAATCCAAAAATTTCTCTTTCAAATGGTTTAAACAAATTACCATTTCAAATCTTTTTAAATAAAAGATTCATTTCACAAAGTTCACCCAGTTCACAAAGATCCACTTATGGATTTCAAAACAATTTCCATTTTCGATTGGATTAACCATCCAATCTTTCAGTTTAAGATTCAATTCATAACTTTTAAATCCTTTCCAATTCAAATCTTGTATTTAAAGAACACGCCATTTAAAATCCTCTTTGATTTCAAAACAAGATTTAACAATCTTTCACACAGTTTAACTCATAGTTTTCCAAACTATTTACAATTTCATTTCAAACTTGAAATCTTTCGATACAAATTGGAAATCCTTTCTTTTTATGAAAGCTATAACTATTTGAAACAAATAGTTTTCGTTTTGGAAAAAAATGGTTAAATTTACATAAGTTAAAGCCATTCAAGCATAAAACTTGGATTTAAATTTAAATTTCCAAAACCATACTTTTAGATGGTTAAAAAACCCATATAAATTATAACTTGTATAATCCTTTTAGACCATAATTTTCAAATCACTGAATTCAATTTCAAATATTGAATTCAAATTTAAATCAAGTTATTAAAATTTCAAGTTTTATTAAGTTATTTAAAATAACTTTTATTTTTGAAAACTCATTTTCAAAAGCTTTCAATTCCAATTCCAAAACTATTTTGGATTTAAGAATTCAATCTTCAAAATTGTTAAAAATCTATGACTTAGCCGATTTCCTCGTACAATCCATATTTGTGTGTGTATGGTGTAGTCCAGGGGTTTTACCCAATAGTGCAACATTATTCAATCATCACATCACATATTTAAGCACATCGATATTGATAAGCGGTATAATCTATAACGCTTATCGTTCACTCACATATTCACAGATAAATAATATCAATTTATCACAGATAAATAAATTACATTCATCGTAGATCACACATTTCATAGCAAGGCATGGCATATCAGAAATACCAGACAGTTCGACGATCAGTAGAATACAAAACATCCATAAGTGAACTCAATCAATTATCTAATTAGTTAAATCAGATGGGTCATCAATCATGGCTAATTAGCATTAATTAATTTCAAATCATTTGATTAATTGTCCTTTACTCATTTATTAATTAAATTAACCTTTAATTATTCAATTATCCTTTAATTAATTCACTTAACTTATTAAACATCTTTAATTTAACCATCTTTGTAATTAATTGTCATTAACAATTCTTAATTACAAATAATTAGACACTTAATTATAAATTTACCAGTTAATTAATTACAAAGTAATAAACCCCTAATTAATTATGATTATAAATAAATAAACCAATCTTTACTTACCCTTAAAATTTAATCATTCTTAATTACTTTCCAAAATAATTAATTAAAAATAAAATTATCTTAATTAACATTTTAAAACTTTATTAAACTTTGAAAACAAATTATTACTAATTTGGAAACTTTAATGTTAATTTACTTTAACACTTATTTTAAATTATCTACTTAATTAAAGTATTAATTAGGTTTTAAAACATTCTAAACTAAAATAATTAAACTTGTAATAAGGTCATAACTTAACATTATCAATCACTAATTAAGTCGACCATACTTAAAATTGTTTTAAAGAAAAAATTTCTTAACCCACTTTCCATTTTGCTATAGATTTGGGAATCAAACCCGAGCCATATTTCCGTTTACTCGAGTAAATACTCAAGTTCTCCCACAACTTCTCCGAGTTAAATTCTGTTTGAATCTTTAAACATTTTATAAAATACTTTAACAGTTTAAAGTTATTAAAACATTTCATTTTTTTATGAAACTTATTTAAAAAAACTGGAATTCAAATTTATTTTGAAATCCGATTTTTAAACTTTTTTTTCAAACCGTTATTTTAAAACTTGCTTTGCACTTTTAAATTCAGTTTAAGTTTAAAACTCAAACACTGTCAGGTTTTAAACAAAACCTGTAACAAAAAATTTACTCGACCCTTATATCAAAACCCCGGCCAAATTACCCCTGTGCTTCGAGAAATCTACGAAACAACTCGAGTAAATACTCGAGTACAAGTCCTTGCTTCCACCCAACTACACAATTTCCATAATTTATTCACCATGCAAATGCACATCTCCGCCGTCCACCTCCGATCGACGCTGCGTCGTCGAATAAGTCGACAACCATCCACAAACCTCTCCCCGGCCATCAAAACCACGTTGTCAACTCGAAATCAAAATTCGAGTTATAACCCAACCTGGAAACGTGAACTGGAACCACCATCAAACCTGTCAACGCCTCGTTCTCACAAGCACGACCACCAGAGCTCCTGAAATTCCGGCCATAACTTCGTCAACGCGACCTCTACCTTCCCCTTGAATCACGTCACACTCGATCCACAACGAAACAAAGTTCCTCGCCTCAACAAAACTAGGTTTACAAATTTCAAAAGCTCGCCGCCATCGCCTCGATGATCGAGTGCACCTCCAACCATTTTTCCCAACGGCGTCGTAGACTCCTCCACCTCCACGTGAAACCTCGACTTCTCTAGTGCCTCTGACCGCCGAAATTTGATCGAAACCCATTTTTCGTTCATCTTCGAACTGCTCTTAAACCCCCCATCTAAAAATTATGATTCTTGCTTTAAAAATCATGTTTTAGAGTATGAACTCAGTTTACATACTTGACATAAAAAATTAAAATGTTTTAATCTAGACCAAGTTAAGGTTTTGCTCAGTTTTCTTGAGTTTTAGAGGCATTTACAAGTTGTTTTAAGTGAAATAAATTTTTAAAGCTTAATTCGTGAACAAACAAACAATCTTTATTTGTATTTTAAATTCTAATAGTTACTAGATTAAGAGATAGAAATTTATTCACAAATCTGGGTTTAGAAAGAATCGTAAATAGAAACAGAGGTTACATATATTCAAATGCATGCATACATTCACATATAAACACATAAACCAATTTCTATATACACAACATAAACATTTTCCAGATATATATACATATATGCAACCAATTCAATTCTTGAAATAAATAATAAAATAAAAAGAATATTACTCACCGGTTATTTGAGAAGATGAACAGAGCTTCTTTTATTTGAAACTGGCTCGCTGAAACTTCTTCTTTGATCTCTGGCTTGGGTTGATTTCTATTATTGTTTAAGTTGAATTTTGTTTATGTTTGAATGATATTTACTTCTGGTTTACTCAGTTTGGAATGAATGAAACTGAAATGAAGATGTTGATATATAGGAAAGAAGTTTTACAGGGTGTTCCATGTTTGTACAGGGTGATTATCATTTGGTTTTGTACAAATTATCCGATATTTTTTATCTTTTGTTAACAGCCGGTTTTTTTCTTTAGCTTTGACTAAAGATATTTTTGAAATGGAGGCTATTTCGGCTGATATAAACTCATTTTGTGTACTAAGGATTCGAGCATTAATTATCATTGTCTTGTTTCACGTTTCATACTTGTTTACAAAATATTGTCTTCCTTTGCAAGCTTACATAAATCATTTCATTTGATCTTTTTTTCGTATGCAGATATTTTTCTTTTGCCTTACTTACATTCTTTTGTTTTATCAACTTCTTGCATACACTTGTCTTTATTTCTATTTCTAGTATAAATACTTATTTTTATTTCTTTGTTTTAAAGTTCAACTATCAAACATTTTCTAAGTCATTTATTTAAATTTTAATACTAATTAAATATTCAAATTCAAATTCCAAAGTCAAACCCAAATTTACTCATATATATATTTCAAATTCAAAATAATTCCAAAATTTATTCTAATATTCAAATTAACTATTAATTGAAATTTAATTTCAAAATTGAGATCGTTACACTACAGTAGCAATAAAAGCATATAATTATGATATAATAACATGCTATGTTTACTGTCATGTTGTACACCATCATCAAGTATGAAACTAGGTACGTCACCAAATGTGAAACAATTTTAGCATGTTACACAGCTCCATGCAGTTACATGAACTCCGTAATGTCAAGAAAATAGGAACAAGTTTCCTCGATCCATCCTACTTAGCCTACACTAAGTCTATGCTCAGCCCGAGTTGTCTACGGGCCTTCAATAACCTGAATAGTCATGTTGGTCGATAGCATTCATGTACCCTATTTGTTTTCTAGAGACAGCAAAATGAGTCGACTGAACAACAATTTTAGGCGACTGGAATGAATTTCAATTGGTTGTATCCTCTAGTCAATAGACTGTTCGACACTAAAAATGAACTGTTTACTTGGAGGTTGGACTTGTCTTCTTAGGGTTTTACAATGCAATTTCAGTCGATCCACCGTATTTCCAGTTAGTTGGATTTGCAAATACCAGGTTTTTCCAGCTTAATTATCTTTCTTGATCAAGTTTTAATTACTTATACTTAGTTTATTTATTCAAACTTTACATATAACTTTGAATGCAAATGATCTTCATTTTGAATAGTTATCTGTACCTAATTCCAACTTTCATCATATCCAACCTTTTATACATTTAATCCCATAACTCTACGTAACTATTCAATGGTCCATCTAGGTATTCAATTCGAAGTTGATAGAATCATATTTAGGTGATTTTAAGAGATGTTACATATACTCATTTTTATAAATTTAAGTCTATTATGTGTGTGTGTGTGTGTGTCGGATCTACGTGTTTTAAAGGTGAATTCTAACCAAATTTCAAACGACACAATATAATGAATTTAAGATTTTTGAAGAATGTCAATGATTTTATACCTTCGGATTTGAAGAACTTCAAATGTAAATAAGGTCATCATTTTTCAGATGTTGAATAACTTTGTCCAAATGACCAATTTGAATGGACGACCATACGTACATTCTGAATTTTTAAATCAAACTTTACAATTTATTTACTATTAAATGAGAAAAATAATATAAGATATCTTTTCATTTTGACTTAATATGATTATCGATCATGTGTCCAAAGTATTTACGTAGTTTATATATTGAAAATAACTCATTTGAATCAACGTTCCTACGTAAATTTTGAATGCCAATGGTCCAACCATACAAGTACCTCACTTTACATGGAATCTACATTTATGTACGTGTGTGTGATATCGAATATTATTTAGAATAATACAAAGTTTATGAAATTACTGTTTGAATAAATAAATTAATTAATTATATAGTACTAACTTGACTTATAGTTTGAAAAATGAATAAATTGTTCAGTGTCAAAAAACTAGAACACTAGTTATCACCAACTCAATAAAGTATCAAAATGGATTAGTATACAACCATAGAAAGAATAAAAGAATAGTAAAAACAAAAATGACAAACTTTCAATTCAACTACTGTGCCTATGATGCAATGGCCTCAGGAATATATCAAGCATCACTAAGGTGTACAGAACTTCCTACGCCTTATCAACGTCACTTAATTTTATATTTAGTAAAACATATGGAATGCGTTTGGCGTAGCTAATTCACAACTGGTTTTCCACTTAATAAACCAACAAGTATGTGCTAAGCTCTCGCTATGGTGTATTCCTTGTCCTTGGCGATGTCATAACTTCACATATACGAACTAGTACGAACCCGTTCTACGCGCACGGTGTTTACCCGTATTCTTTTTTAAGTTGTTTAAACATGGATCTTGCAGTTGATGGATGATGGTATAAATATTTTTATCATATCATAATAGTCTCTTATGCGCAAATTTACATTGAAAAATAGGTACCACCTTCCGCTGCATATATAATCCGATAGAAGATTAATTTTGATGTTATGCTCATTATTCATCTTTATAGACTATGCAATTGATAAACTGTGAAATAGTTGAAAACATTTCCATATATTTGATATCTAGTAGAAAAGATTTTAGGATTGCCACTAAAAATTTCAAAGCTAAGCAGGATAACTTAACATACCAATCCGTATGTGCAGATTTTTTATTCAAAGTTCTACCATGCATCAATCTTTAAAAATTAACTAAATGATGATACCACTAAATAAATTCAAATGGATTAATAAATTTGTGGTACTTTGACATAAAGTTTATTTGGATATAATTAGGTTATATTAATGTTGAAGAATTTTGGTAAATTATTCTATTATGAGATAACAAAGTAAAGTCTGGACAAAGAGAACAATAAGTCATAGAAAATACTAATGAACCCATAATTGATGGGATCGACATGCATGAGCTCATGCAAGTAAACGTGCAAGATGAACTCCAATGTCAATGCTATAAATTTTCTCATATGTATTTCAGCATGAAAAAGTACAATCCAGAAACATATATGAAAAATGCAAGACAATGGTACTATGACAGAGTTTCCACTCCAGTATAAGCATATTATGTTATTTAAAGTAAGCATAGTTAAGCTTCTTAAAAAGGACAATCAAAGCTAATAAAGCAAAAAAAATCACCATGAACAACAGTAAAATTTCGTTTTACTGCACCAGGCACATAAAATGACTTCCATTCTCATTAAAAATATAATAACCATACAAATGATGCATTACTAAATCAAACTTTTATCGAACAACAATTTTCAAGGATTAAATATGTTAGTACCTAAATAAAATAATCCGGTAACAATATTTGTTGCACCTCCAGTTTCAACTATATAGCATTACTTCCATGCCTTGTTTGAGCTCTTACATCAAGAGTAACAACGACATTTTTTGCTTTTAGCTTAGTCCGCCTTTGCAGTAGTAACACTTCAGCAATCCTTCAGTAAAGGCGACATGTTTTTCTCTTTTTGCGAGTTCAAGTGATATTAAAGATAAATATGAATTTATTTTTAGTATTCACCATGGCCTTAAAAAAAATAGAAAATAACCATGTAAATTTTGCTTACAAATGAAATCAAATATTTGTATGATAAAAGTTATCATCTCATTTTTTTATATTCACACCAAAAGATTGTCACATTTATTGACATTAAAGTAATTAAAAGAACCAATTCAAGGAAATCTACTCACAACATTATGGCAGTTATCCCCAACAAACTCCTTTTGTGATATGAAAAATAAAAGTAAAAAGAATAGCTCAATTAAGTAAATGAAAGTAAAGAGCATTCCTCGTATCAAAAGTAAGCATGGATTCAGTGGATATGGTTGCCATAAGGACTCAAAATACATATTACAATGAGAAGGTTATTTCTCAATCTTCTATATTAAAAACCTTGCAGTTTTCCATTTTTTAGTGCACCACATAACAAAATTATAAATAGGATATCTTCTTTTATTTTCACAAATATGGAAAGCACTAAACTACAATTTATAAGAAATAAAAAAAACCTGTTGTTATTATATAAACCAAGCAAATGAATAATTTACCTCAACATTCTGCAAGGATTTCACATTTAAACCTACTAATAAGCATAAACCAAGAATTTTTTCCTAAACCTTTAGTTTTGGGATTTCCTAAATTTGATTCATAGCCCTTCATTTTACATGGCATCTTGAATTAACTATGCATTAGAAGAAATAAACGCGCTGATTAGAAATGCTCAGGCATGCAAATAATTTTCAAGATTTCATTTTTTGTTATCCTTTTAATTTTCGAATACACTTTAAGTGAAACATAACTTCTTAATGGTGTTCTGTATTTTTCACTCATTTTTCTAGGTATAGTGTTTTTTCAGTATTAGTTGACTTCGGAGTTGAGAATATCCATTTC
The DNA here is from genome assembly GCA_030765085.1 of Allium cepa. NCBI lineage: Eukaryota > Viridiplantae > Streptophyta > Magnoliopsida > Asparagales > Amaryllidaceae > Allium > Allium cepa. Next base: position 217,558,258 of record CM060942.1, on the reverse strand, counting down.
AAAGGTATAACAGATAGAAACAAACTCATATTAGTACCTAAAAAGCATAATGACAACTAATATATGTGGAATAATCAAATATACATTGAGAAGAATAGATTTTATTATAGAAGCTTAATGGAAATTAATATATGTGGAATAATGAACTACACATTGATAAGAATTATTATTTTCATTGTTGATTATCAAATTGAAATTTGAAGCAAAGAATAGTTTGAAGAATATGCCGAAAAAGGAAATATATGATCTAAAATAAATGTTAATTGATAAATTAAATCCATTAAGGCATATTCACTGTTCTACTTAAATTACATTTCCATTTTACATTTACAAATTACATAGCAAATGGTCCTGTTATTATTGAAGTCATTATGCCACTGCTATATACATTTAAGCATAATAATTGAAAAACGTAAATAAAAGCAATACATAACTTGAATAAGATGAACGATTCTTGTTGTTCACTAATTTATTTATAGAAATGGAATTTATTGAATAATAAATTAATCAATAATATTTAAAAGCTAATGAAAACTAATATATGTGGAAAAATCAACCACACATTGAGAAGAATAGTTTTGGCTAATGGCAACGTATATGTGTGGAAAAAGCAACTATACATTGAGAAGAACAGATTTTTTTTCATAGTTGGTTATTCAGTTGAAATTAAAAGTTAAGCATAGAATATGTCATGAAATGAAATATTCAATCTAAAATAAATGTTATTTGATGAGTTGAATTCATAAGGGTATATTCTACATAATTTCATTTTACGTTTGCAAATTACATAGCAAATGGACCCGTTATAATTGAAGTCTTTGTCACGTTAAAATATAATAATTGAACAGCGTAAATAAAAACAATGTATAAGTTGAATAAGATGTATAATTCTTATTGTTCGCACTTGGTTTAAATATATGCGGAAAAATCAACTACACATCGGGAAGAATAATTATTTTTCTCACCACTGATTATTCCAATGAAATTAAAAGCTAAGTATGGTATGGAGAATACGCCATGAAAGGAAATATTCAATCTAAAATAAATGCTAATGGATGAACTGAATCCATCAAGGTATTTTGACTGTGCTATATAAATTATATTTTCTTGTTATATTTGCAAATTACATAGAAAATGAACCAATTATAATTGAAGTCTTTATGCCATTGCTATTTATATTTAAGTAAAATAATTAAACAGCGTAAATAAAGATAATATAGAACTTGAATAAGATGAACGATTCTTGTTATCCACTCCTGGTTTAGATAGTAGAAGTGGAATTTATCGAGTAGTAAATTAACCAATGATGACAAATTTACCTCATTCCAAATGAAAACAAACATCAGTTTCTAACAAACCCATATAAAATTATAAACCATGTTATTTTTACAGATCCTGAAATGCGCTAGTAAGTCGGATGTTTATGTAAAAATCAAAGTTATCAATAGAAAACAAACTAACAGACAATATGAAGAGGGAATGAGCCTTGGAGAATCAGGATAATGCGATTAATAGTGGAGGAGCTTACGATGCATAAATCGATATGCAAACATGATGTGCACAATTAAGAGCAGCTGATATGAGGATAATTTCATAATCTGTTTAGATTCAAACCAATATTAGTTAGGGTTTTCGATGAAGTTTATGTGGAGATTAGTGAAACAAATTTAAGCAGTTTTTAGGGATGTAATTCCTTTTGATTGATACATGGTGGTTGTAGGTATTCATTTCAAAAAATTATAAGGAAAAGGAAGGAGTTGATAATGAATCAGGCTTATAGAAGAGAATATAATGGATTAATGAATGACATGATGGTAATGTGTACCTGAAAATAAGATGGTGCGGAGAAGAAAGAAGGAGAATGGATGGACATTTATAGGGACTATTAGTGGATGTGTAACAGAGACAACACGTGGAAATAAACTGGAAATCATAAAACAATGAAATTAATAAATCTTTTGTAGAAATGAAGGATAAAATAGACATAAAAATAATGATTATAAACATCAATCCTGGGATGATTTGGTATCTCAAGAGCTATCGTCGTAGACCCACATTGTCTCCACGTCCATATTTCTAGCTTCTACACTCTTAGACATAAACAATACAATAAAAGCATCAAATTATATAGGATGGAGTATTACCTTAATTATAAGGGTGAGAGAAAGAAAATGAAAAGGTAACCTGGGTTAAAGCGCAAATCTTTGCACTTGGATACCTTTCGCTCGACTTGATCTTTTAGTTGATGAAAAACTATGTAGTATCTATCTAGCCCAAAAAATTAAACTAACTCAAAAGATTTTTAACTTTATGTTCTTGTGACATAGGATGATAAATGTAAAAGCTCAATTGAAGTAATTGCTTTAATTTAACATCAGTACGCAAAGTATAATTATTGAAATATAATAGTATAATTAAACAGAATAAAAACCTCAAAGTTTATAGTAAAAGACATAGAATAATGAGATGGAAAAAACTGCTCATTCACCTGAAGATTAGGAATAGAACAATCGGATGTCTAAATTTGGCAAATTCTTATTTAAGTAAAGTATAAAGGAGCCAAACATTTAGAATCCTTGAAAAATGTTTACGGTTTTTATCTAATAAATTCACAAATACTTAGCAAGAATACCAATGCTTTAATATAGAATAGGAACAGGTTGAGTTTGTTCGGATTCATCATTTAAGAACTTAGTATGAATGCTGGTGCAGAGCTGAATACTACAAAATATCAATATATAATTACCTGGACATAAAAATTATAATCCAGAATGTATATTATCGAAGTAAACTTTTAGCAACCAACATTCTGCTGTAAGTGACTAAATTTACATTTGAAAGGTTTTGGTGCAAGGCCATTAAATGGAGTTATTGTGATGGATAATTCAAATACAAAAGGTATGAAATGTATTGCTTTTAAAACACATGAGACATAACCAAAAGGAGTGATAAACCATACACTTATGCATTGATTCAGTCAGTGGATAATAAATGATTCTTTTATTATGTTCATAATGTTCCTTTAGTAGATATAAAGTAATTAGACTACGTACATATATGGTTTATAATAACTAGACTACGTACATCGCAGGATAATAAATTCAGACCAATATATGGTTCATTTACTTCAATTTATAAGAGACTCACCACCCAATGGGAACATGAAGAATTAGTATATGAGATTGTCTCACATCAATTCTTTTAACAATTACAATCAAGATATAATAGCTGAAAAAATATTGAATGTGTTATAAAATGAAACATGTTTTAATTAGAAAAACGATTATTTGCAACTTGATTACTTATTTACAAATATGGCATAGGAGACGTCTGATATAAATTATATTCTAACCAATGACTATCCAGAAGTTTTTAAACATTGTGTTTTAGTTGACAACGATTGAATCCAAATATCCATGAATGTGGTTTTTGCAGTTCATTTTCCACATGAGGGAAGAGTGCAGCAACCTTAAGTTCTAATGTTTGACCTTTTCACTTTTATTTGTACCCTGAGTTAACTGCCTATGCTTAAGTTTGTTTATATACCTTTCATCACCACTTTTAGTTTAGATATAAAGAAATTTATCATAAACTCAATAGTAAGTTAAGCAATAATAACATTGTTCATGCTTAGGGGACTTTCAAGTGGTCAACAAATTTTGTTCAAGAAAACCATTGAGTCAAAAACTTGATAAAAGATGCAGTAATTGGGTTTTTTTGGGAGAAGACCATCTCAAATCTACATAAGCATACAAGTTATTGTATTATTGTTTATTACCATGAATAAGCTCTTTATATTGTGCTTTTGTTTTTAAAACAAAGAATCAGCATATGAGTTGCACATATGCATTCGGCCTATTCAAAAGTTAATGGGAAATATTGTACTACATACCATTAATAAACAACTTTTAGAAACAAATACCATGTACTCTTAGTAGTAGTATTAATAAGATTCAAGAAGTTTGTGAATATACAAAATAGAAACAAACAAAATTAATTTTCAGTGAGGACTCAACCAACCATTTGCATTTTTATTAGACTCACTAATGGTTATTTTAAGCTGCATCAAGTTCAAGGTGATAGGCTTTTCCTTTGGAGTTTATAAAGATACTGCCCTTAGTGCTAAACATAGACAATATTATTGTTCGTATTTTAATTCGAATATATTTTCAACCATCGTTAAAAGTAAACACAAAACATTATTTCATGTTCAAGCAATCCTGAATATGTAAGTGTAAGAGATGGTTCCAGAAATAATAAACATTTTAACGATTATGAGAAAATTAATAGAATAGTTCAAATTTAATATAATAATCTTACCTTTATCTTTATGTTTTCCTTCATGCATCTTTTCCTTCCACGGATGCAAACATGAGTTCTCACACAAGCTGAACCATCACCGTACTGAGACAAAACAAGAAGTTACAAAAATACAGTAGTTAAGGTTAAAAATTGTAATGAAATAGAAAAGGAGTGAAGGAAAGGATGGATAAAAAAGCTTTAAACTTCCATTACTCATAAATAAACTTTTATTTGTTTACAAAGTGATTACATAAAAGTCAGTGATATTGCACTGATTGTATGTTAATTATTCAAAAATTAAAGGGAAAATACATAACCTAGATAAATTGAAACTGTACCTAAAGTAAGTTCTAAAACTTAAGCAACGTCCCAAACCCGCTGGATCTAAATTCAGACAGAGATCCCAAAGTACAAATCCCAACGATGTTAATGAATCCTCATCGAAAGCATCCAATATACCTTTACCACAACAGCCTTCTACACTGGTACTGCCTTTTTCACTAAAGCTTCCTTCACTGTTGTAGCAATATTTGGCGGAGCAACCCTTTTAGCAATAGCCAGCACTTTCTTCTTCGATGGGGTATCTTTTGCACTCTTCTTTTCCACCTTAACTGTAGGTGCCTGGCCTTTGGCTTAGGAGCGACCTTCTTAGTCTTCATTGCAGCAACATACTTCTTAGTTGGGGCAACTGTCTTCTTTCTGGACCAGCAGCTTTAGTTCTTTATAAATTACTTGTAAATATGCATAAATTGAGGGAGAAACTACGTTTGAAAATATGTATGTGAGGTAAGGGAACAAAGTAGGCATTATTTTGAACAATGTCATAAGATTGGTAAGCATCAATGAAGCCAAAACAATGATATATGCAGCACACAAAAATTGAATGTGAGAAAAATGAAATCATACTTAAAAAGATTATTAAGCTACCCGCCAGCTGATGTAGAGCATTTCATTTACCAAGGAATATATACTTTGTGAATCAGAATCCATTCATAGGAATTATGCAGCAAATAAAACTAACGCTTGTAGTTGAATATAGCATAAAAGTGAAAAGCCAAAGTATGAATAGCCTTTTGCTCTATTTATTGATAATGTTTTCATGTTTATGCTACATATTTTATCAATAATGAATACCAAAACTTATGGGGTTCAGAGTTTATTGAGCTTATCACTAAAATGCTTGAATATTGGTTCTGTGATGAGTCTATTTTTCATATTGAAAAATAAAATAAAAAAATCAATAAACATCGAAAAACTATCTAGTACAAACAAAAATCTTTGGCGTACACGGGAAAAAAACAAAACACTACAAAGCAAAGGTCAATACCTCAAAATCTAATATTTGGTGTTAGAATTGTCAAGTTCGCTATTAACTTTATGAACAATTCAACGTAACCTCTATTTATGATGACTAACATTCCATTATTTGAAACTGATATATGTAAATGCTCAGGTCCTAAGTTAAAGCTATTGTTTTCTGAAAATTGCATTTATAGGTAACTAATTCCTATCAATAAATGACTTCTTGGGTATAAACTATTACACAAAACATAAATTGAAAATGAATTTGCCATGATTAAATTACTTGTAACGGTCGGTAACTAATTGCATGTTCAGATAAAAGAATTTCAAAAAAGTACTTTATTGAATTGATAAATAACACTCACTTAACCCTATATAAATAAATAAACAAAAATGTTAATTGACCAAAAGTAAATAACCGTACATTTATTACATGTAAGCAACAGAGCATATTATTCAACACCGTTAACTTGTCCATTAATCCGTGTATTGCATCCAAACATAAATAATATCTGGTGAAACTACTTATTTATCGAACTCGTCCTCCCTTTATGAGGCATCATTCCTAGCCATTAATTTACTATTCATTGATAAAATAATGAATGGTTGATCAATTTTCTGAGGGTGAAAATTGATGCATATAAGGGAAAAAACTATATGGTAGTTTTTGACCATTTATAATATATTGACATGTACAACGAAAAGTACCCCTTTCGTGTGCAAGCTTGAAATGATTTCATCAAATTAAAAATAAAATATATTAAACTTCACAAATTAAGAAAGCTTATATAATCAAGAAGCGTGTATGCAAATTTGGCATTTTGTACGAATAGTACATTCTGCACTGTGTATGCAAACTTGGCATTTTGTAGTATATTCCGCACTTTTCAACTAACAATCATGATTAAAGATCGAAAGTAAATATTTTACGATATGTTTTCTGTGATATATCAAGTGAGATTGTGCAATATATAGACATACTCTTTCATGGAAATTACTCTAAACAAATTGAAAATTGCATATTGCAAAGTTCCCAAAGTCCACATGGAGGTTGATCAAAGCAAAAATTGCGTAGGTTGAACAAATAATGTTTACTGACAATTACCACATAATTATTAAAAGTACCATTGCACTGAAATCACATACGAAAAAATCAAGTCAATGGAGTACAAACATCACTTAGGGAATGTAAGTTTACCTAATACCTACAGCAGCCGCGATACCCGATGTCGATATGCTGTTCATTTGTCGTCGGCAGCAGCACGAAGACAGATCGTCCTACCTGTTCTAAATATCGTCGAGCCGTGGGTTTCCACATAGTTAGAAAATCGAGGGATGACGGTAAATTGAGGGTAAGAAAAGAGATTTAGGGCATAGGGTTAAGGGAGAGGAAGATCAGGGCGAGAGAGGACGATGGCATGCGAAGGCTGCAGACAAACTGAAGTAAAGTCGGAGAAGACAGCGGCTCGATGACGATTGGATGAGGAGGGTCGGAACTGCTAGAGCGATGGAGTAAGATGTAAATCGATTCCTAAGAGGTAGATGCGTCATTGGCAGTAAAGGAACAGGCAGTAAAAGTTAGGGTTAATCGGTGAGCATGTGGGAAAAAATTAGGGTAATTTGGAAGGAAATGGAAATGAGAGCAAAAGGAGGATCAAAATCAAAAGCAAAGAGGAAGGAAGAACAAACGAAAAGCGTTGAACATAACAGATGAAAGAAGCACGCGTAGTTTGCGATGATGCTTCATTTCTGAAAATAGCAAGGAGGCTTGTGTGCGCTGGAAACCAAACTCACTAATAATATAATAGTATAGATTCCCAATGCCTTAGCGAAGTTTGTAACTGTGATAGAAACATGACAAACTGCATGAGCCATCCGTCCGGGGGTAGGTAAAGTTTTTGTTTTTCCGTTCCTGTAAACTGTCAGACCAAAGACTTAGCATATGTGAGTTCCGCCCTTCAGTTTACTACATCATGGAAAGAAGAGAACTTGAGAATTCATGAAATAAATATTAGACAAAATATTGGAAAAGGTAAATTTGTTGCTACGAAGATGGTGGAATCGATGAGGAACGTTGAAATTTTGAGGGCACATTGGGGAATGGACCTGAACGATGGCAGCTAAAAATTGGAAAGAGCTTTGCAATTCAGAACCATCACAATGCCTTTTCGATTTTATAGTTTGCAAGATCTAACTTGAAATGGTCTAATAGTGTCAGGACACGATTCTTCGTCTTCCGAAAATTCGACATCGACACTCACTTTATCGACTGCCGAGAAATCGAACGACAGAAAACCGAACACTGAGGGTTTTTGAAAAGAAATTTAAGAGAAGAAAAGAAGAGAAAAAGATAGAAAATTTAGATAGGGAAATGAACATAGAAAATTTTAAAATAGAATAGAAAGAAAAGAGAACAGAGGAAAAAGAAAGACAGAAGAAAATAGGACGGGATAGAAAACAACAGAACAACATCAGAATCTCACAATTCGCAGCGGAACAACATATAATAATAAATGAATAATCTTTAAACAAAGAACTATCAGTTATTACTTTTTACACATTACATTTCATTAATCATATCATCAGAGTGTACAACATCATACAACAACAACAGTGCAGCGGAAAAAGAAATACTATATAAATAATATGCCATGCCATCCAGCTTGCCTCCAGCAACTCCAGAATATCCAAAATATCCTGATATACCTAACTCTTAACTGCCCGTGTGGAAATTGGTGGGCACCCAGAGTTTAGGAAGGAAAACAATAAACTCCAAGTCAGTCATGTGACTGGTGTGAGAACTCAAAACAGTTTATTTATCTTTAAAATCAAAATAGAGGAATATTTTTAAATTCAATTCGCAATGCTTTTAAAAATGAGACTACCATAAGGCCTCCCGCACACACACACAATGCAAACGCAGAATCGGAGGAGATTTCTCCTTATGATAGTCAAAGATGCTTGATACGCATTTAAAATAACATTTGATATTATTACTAGTGCATAGTGTAGGGGAAAAATTCATTTCGAAAGTAGAATATAAATCTTAGCCAACATAGACATTTCGAACTATGCCTACTATAGCTACCATCCAAACAGTGGTGACCACCATAAGTGAATGGCAGGTTCTACAACTAATACCGTACAAGTTTCGTATTTTTTCTTTGGATTTCCAACAAATGGTCAGGCCAAGGAACTTCCCATTGCCACATGAGAATGCCTCTGGAAAGACATCCCCGAGAACCAAACCGGAACTCTGCCAACACAAGGCCGGGTTACCCCTAACTGGGTAACTACTGACACGAGCACGCCATTCCCCGATCGTAAACGACCTTTCTCACGGGATCCCGAAAACCAACAACCACAAAATAATAAATTCGTAGTAACCACATAGGTTAAATATCTGGGCTCCATACCATGATACCACCTCTATCCGGAAGGAAATGTACATACCCTAAAGGGTGCTACCCCTCATAACCTTGCTGCATCTTTCCTGTTTTGACCATTTTCGGGGTGTGAGGTTCGACGAAGTCACGTCCACAAAAACATACTTTATACAAAAGCCATGCTTTGGATCAACAAATGATCAACACAATGATCACAAAGATAGACGATCAAATAAATGATCCTATCACAATAATCAACACAATGATCATTTACAGCATCACTCAGCATATCACATTACCAAATTGGGAATATATCGCTGATAACTTCAACTATATAACCTCTGAGCTCGTACGTCTCAGAGAAGGGTGTTAAGCTAAAAGAATAAATTCTCCGCCACCAACAGAAATATATTTGAATGAAATCGGCTTTATATCTCAACTTGTAATGTCAGACACACAATCCATACAAGTCTGTTCCGGGATCGAACAAAACCGAAGGCACTTACAAAGAAGTCCTTGCAATCCGGATATTCACAATCCTGATCGGATTCACCATCACATATGGAGAACTCTATACCGGAGCAACTCGGTGCAGAGTAAATCGACAGGTCATCCTATCGCTCTCGCAAATACCGGGTCTTCAACACCGATCTTCAAATGCAATTCACAACGACGTATCACATATTCGGAATGGGTTATACGATCCTTTCCCGGTTAACCCGAATAGTGAGCGCTTATTCAAAAATAAGTGTAGCATTCACATTCAACCAAATCACATCAAATACCCATTCAAAGGGAAATATTGATAGTCGGTTATTGAACTATCAATGGATATGCACACATCACCAGATTCCAAATAATTTTCCAAATTATTTATTTCACAAAATATCTTTACAAGATATATAATTTCAATACTTCAAAAATAAATCAATATTTATTTTTAGTCAAATTCCACTTCCTTTATAAATTCCTTAGTGAATTTACAATTCCAAAATATCAATGAATATTCGATTTCAATTATTCATTTTCAATTTATCTTCAAAAAGATAAATTCTAAATATCACTTCATATTGGAAAACAATTCCATGCTTATTTAATAAGTAATTCACAGATTTTATTTATTTTCAAAACTTAGAAAATATTCAATATACTTCAATCGAAATTAAGTATATATTTCATTCTTTAAGGAAATCATTCTCTTAAACATATTTATTTGGGCCAAAACGAATGTTACGTAAAACATCGTTACGACAACCCAAATTCACTAGTATAGGGATTCGAAATTAAAATAGATATATAAATCCCAATACTATACAAAACATTTCCTTTCGGAAATCATTTGCTATAACAACAGTGTTATAGTCCACCATTTCCTTTTATTTCTCGAAACATCTATTTCTACAATAAATGTTGAAACCTATGGTTTCGAATCTCAATGCATTTAGAATAACATCGTTAGATCGTTTTAATTCTATTTAAAACATCATATCTAAAACAATTTCTTTAACATATTATTCACTATTCAAAAACGTGAATAAACTTCGTTAACAACTTCATCCTTTTATTCAATTTAATTCAAAGGATTATTCACTATTCAAAAATGTGAATATAACTCCATTTATAGGTTTTAACAATTTTCTTATCAAAATAAGTCATATGCGAATTTATAAAACATCGTTTATAAATTCCATTTCTATTTATTTATAAAAACTTCCTTTTTATAAATTCTTTTATTAACCTATTCCAGTTTATAACTCAAATATAACTCAAAGTTCATATTATAAGTTAAGTGCTTATAATCTATTTGTTTGCAAAAATCGTTCCTTTGAACTTCATAATTATAAATCTTATAACCTATAAGATTTAATTATTCACCCAAATCTATTCCTCAATTAACTTCACCAATTTATAAATCTTACTATTTATAAATTTTATTTCTATTTCACCGTTTATAATTCTATAAATTTCATTCTTATAACTTCACCATTTAAATTCTATAAATTTCATTCTTTAATGAAATTCATTTTCACTTCATTCAAACACATATAAAAACTCGTTTTATAATGTCAATATTTCAATTTATAAATATCCACTTATAAATCTCTTAATATAAATCAATTTATATTATTCTTTAAAACGACTTTTAATCTCCTTTATTATTTCACCATTTTGATTCATAAAATAATTAAATTTTATAAATCCTATATTTAAACTTTTCACAATAAATTCAAAAATCCCGATTAAACTATTTTATAAAATCATTAGCATCATATTCTCAAAAATCATTTTTTAACTATATTTCTCAAAAATCATAATTTTTATAACATTAAAAATTATAACGTTTATTTATTTAAAATGGATCAAATTCCAAACATATAGTATATTTTCAAAAATCACTTTATGAATCATTTTAAAATTCCAAAACTTGGTCCAATGATGCTACATACCAAATAGTCAATCACGACAACAACGATATCATATATCAACATGAAAATCCATCAAATATCAAAATATCTGAAATCAAATAAATACTGTTGAGGAATCCAGTTGGATCCCTCCAACCTGTTTCCTGCATCCACAAACATTAGCACAATACCAATTTCGCTCCAGTACGAAATTATCGCGGTATATGTTCTTATTAAATATTATCCGCTTAATAACGGCGTAATAGGGTCTCATCCGCTAAACAAAAATGCGGGAAATCAATAACTGCAATATATACATATGCCAATATATATATATATATATTGATATTATTTATAATACCAATTTCACTGTTTATGAAATATTCGCGGTATATGTTTTTATTAAATAACATCCGCTTACTAACGGCGTATAATGTCTATTTTAACAATCAATAGATACAAATCATCATTCAAACATGCATTCAAATATTTTAAATCTAACTATTTAAAATAAAATCGAAACTGATTCGATTGTGTGAGAAATTCTCGCCTTGATTTTATTTCGTTTTAGCGATTTATTTCGAATAAAATTAAACGGACGTTTAATTTTACCCAAAATTCTCACTAACTCCAAACGACTCCAAACCAACTCCATCGCGTAGTGCTCGTCCATACGATTCCAACGCAACTGGTTTCGTACGTTTTCGACCTCGTATGAAAAAGTTATGAATTTTTGAAGTTTACACGTATTTTATATAACCATTTCAACATCTTTCAATTTAATTTTTAACTACAACCATTACCAGCCACTAGATCCAAACCCAATGCAAATCTGGCCGTCCCCCCTTCTCTCCTCTTCACGTTCAAGCTACAGGTATTAGCCGCACCATAGAACCCACTCCTCAATCACTAGGGTTTCAATTTGCAACTCCAAAACTCGATGAAACTCGATCAAACCACCGCCATCTCGAAGCACAACACCCCCTCTACCCACGCCTGCCTCCCCCTTGAGTTCGGCCCCCCCCATTTGCATGGAATTGCGTGCGAAAATCTGCAGGTTCGGCCCCACATAGCTCCTCCTACGTTGCTCCGTTTCCGATCATCACCGTATGGAATCGAAGCTCTCGTCGAGCTCTACGACTTTCGTGTTGAACACTTTGGCTAATTCATTACGGATTGAGAGAGATTAATGAATGAATGTGGGTGTTTTCTGGCCATTCAATTATAAAGTGGCGGCTAGGTTAAAAAATTAGGGTTTTCGTTATTTTTTTTATCAAATTATGAAGAGTGGTGGTGTATTTATAGAGTTTCGTTCGACACTATTCATCCGGAAATTCCGAACTCCGATTTACGCGCCGAAACTGACGTACCTAGGGTTTATCCCGCGTTCCGGACACAATGGAACAGGTTTCGGAAGCTAATTCGGAAGTATGTACGAGTTATGGCTGTAAACGCTCAATTTAAATTAAACCGATTTAAGCGATTTTCTAGGCGTTTTAATTCGTACAGGACAAACCGTAAATCCAATTGACTTGAAATTTGAAACCTTACAATAATATCACATTACGGATCCGATGAAACTGGTTTCGTCGAAATCCGAGACTTTTTGAAAAATGGCTATTTTCACTCGTCAAATTCAAATTAAAAATAAATCGATGCGTTTCGAGCTGCTACGATCAAACGATAACTCCGATTGACACGAAATTTGAAATCTGGTAATAACTAACTATTACGGATCCAATGGAACTGGTTTCGTTCAATTCCGAGACTGTTCAAAAATTGGCTATTTTCACTAGTCGATTTAAATATTAAAATATTCAATTTTCACAAATTAACTTTTAATTCGATTTTAAAAGTTCTAAAATATCATTCTAACTTCCATATGATAAAATAAAATTTTACAAATCATTTTCAATCATATTTAACCCTATTTTCAATTATTTCCATAATTTAACATATTAAATTATCGATTTAATTATTCAATTAAATCCAATAATTCAAAATAAAATTTATTTGACTTAAAAAATTCACTTATTAATATTTAAAATTAATTAAATATTCATATTTTAATTTCTAAAAATTCTGGGTCGTTACAATCTTCCCCCCTTAAAAGAATTTCGTCTTCGAAATTAACAAGTAAGAAAGTTACAGAATTTATTAATTTTCCATAATTCATAGTTAAACTTCTTACAATAACTTTACTAAGTTTTCAAATCATACTTAGTTATCTTTTCAAAAACAACTACTATTGTTTAACTTTCAACTCTAAAACAAAGTTAAAGTTTTCAAAAAATTTCCCAATTTTCTCAAAATTTTTCTAACGCCTTAAATTTTCGGAAAAATTCGCCATAGTCTCCTTTGCGCGGCTCGATCCGAAAAAAAAATGACAGTATATATATCACAAATATACATCTCATCAAGTAATGAGGCATCCCGAAGGGAAAAAAGTGTAAAAGTACGATATTTAATCCGAGATATGTACCTTATATTTTATTAGCAAGCATATACGGCTAATATAGCGCTAAAGCGAGCTCCAAATGCGAAGCAAACGCGATCCGCACCTACTAATTACTCAACAAACAACATAAGAATCATGCATATAGATAATAATCTTAATAGACAACATATAGTAACATATCAACTATATATGTCACATAGCAAATGCAACTAAACAACAAATGCAAACATATTCAACCATCAACCAACTAACATCCCTAACCAATAAATACTCATTCATATTCTCATTAATATTAAATGAATTGGTTTTCAATTTAATCATATTTGATTTATTTACATTGGATGTTTTTACTAACATTCATTTTCAAATTTAATTAGTTTGCATTCACTAATTCATATTCAAGTTGGTTCACTTCCAATTCAAATTCAATTCTATTCAAATTTATTTAAGTTTCACTTAACTTCCAATTGAATTTCAATTACTTTAGCTTCCAATTTCATTAATTCAATTTCATTAACACTTAATGAATTTATATACAATCAACTAACAATCATATAACAATCAATGTATATTAATTACAACCAAATTACTTTGCTTGCAATTGGTTTAATTTAATTGATTTTCATTCAATTATTCAACTTTCTAATAACATTAGATTTTAATGAATTACACTTACATTCATTATTTCATATCAATTATTCACATTTAATTGATTAATATTCAATCCATTCATTCAATTCAATTATTTAACTCAATTCAATTCTAAAGTAAATTTCCATTTAACTTTAAATTCATTTTTATTTACTACTCATATTCATAAATATATTCATATAGTTTCACTTCTTATATATATAAGTTTATTCACAATTGTAAATCACTTTAATTATAATTCAATTCTTAAAATTCTTTTGCTTATACAATTATTCTTTTATTTAGATTATTCAAATAACTAAACAATCAACTTATATACACTTTAATAATTCTGAAAAAATTATTCCTTTATATATAAAATATACTCAAGGTAAAATTATTTCATTTACCCAAATTTCAAATCAATACTGTGTCGAATTGTTCTATTTAAGTGTTTAGAAACCCCTTCGATTCAGTTTCGAAGCTGCGCCGACGAAGGTTCATATACCACTCAACAAACCAATCATCACAATATAAAACAATTTCATATATTCACTAACAAATACGCTCTCATAGCTATTATTACACTCAAACTCATTCTAGAGTACTACTGACTCTATCTCTAATAAATTATACCCAACAGAACCATGGTTGTCGCTTAACCATAAGTTCTGATACCACATTGTCAGGACACGATTCTTCGTCTTTCGAAAATTCGACATCGACACTCACTTTATCGACTGCCGAGAAATCGAACGACAGAAAACCGAACACTGAGGGTTTTTAAAAAGAAATTTAAGAGAAGAAAAGAAGAGAAAAAGATAGAAAATTTAGATAGGGAAAAGAACATAGAAAATTTTAAAATAGAATAGAAAGAAAAGAGAACAGAGGAAAAAGAAAGACAGAAGAAAATAGGACGGGACAGAAAACAACAGAACAACATCAGAATCTAACAATTCGCAGCGGAACAACATATAATAATAAATGAATAATCTTTAAACAAAGAACTATCAGTTATTACTTTTTACACATTACATTTCATTAATCATATCATCAGAGTGTACAACATCATACAACAACAACAGTGCAGCGGAAAAAGAAATACTATATAAATAATATGCCATGCCATCCAGCTTGCCTCCAGCAACTCCAGAATATCCAGAATATCCTGATATACCTAACTCTTAACTGCCCGTGTGGAAATTGGTGGGCACCCAGAGTTTAGGAAGGAAAACAATAAACTCCAAGTCAGTCATGTGACTGGTGTGAGAACTCAAAACAGTTTATTTATCTTTAAAATCAAAATAGAGGAATATTTTTAAATTCAATTCGCAATGCTTTTAAAAATGAGACTACCATAAGGCCTCCCGCACACACACACAATGCAAACGCAGAATCGGAGGAGATTTCTCCTTATGATAGTCAAAGATGCTTGATACGCATTTAAAATAACATTTGATATTATTACTAGTGCATAGTGTAGGGGAAAAATTCATTTCGAAAGTAGAATATAAATCTTAGCCAACATAGACATTTCGAACTATGCCTACTATAGCTACCATCCAAACAGTGGTGACCACCATAAGTGAATGGCAGGTTCTACAACTAATACCGTACAAGTTTCGTATTTTTTCTTTGGATTTCCAACAAATGGTCAGGCCAAGGAACTTCCCATTGCCACATGAGAATGCCTCTGGAAAGACATCCCCGAGAACCAAACCGGAACTCTGCCAACACAAGGCCGGGTTACCCCTAACTGGGTAACTACTGACACGACCACGCCATTCCCCGATCGTAAACGACCTTTCTCACGGGATCCCGAAAACCAACAACCACAAAGTAATAAATTCGTAGTAACCACATAGGTTAAATATCTGGGCTCCATACCATGATACCACCTCTATCCAGAAGGAAATGTACATACCCTAAAGGGTGCTACCCCTCATAACCTTGCTGCATCTTTCCTGTTTTTACCATTTCCGGGGTGTGAGGTTCGACGAAGTCACGTCCACAAAAACATACTTTATACAAAAGTCATGCTTTGGATCAACAAATGATCAACACAATGATCACAAAGATAGACGATCAAATAAATGATCCTATCACAATAATCAACACAATGATCATTTACAGCATCACTCAGCATATCACATTACCAAATTGGGAATATATCGCTGATAACTTCAACTATATAACCTCTGAGCTCGTACGTCTCAGAGAAGGGTGTTAAGCTAAAAGAATAAATTCTCCGCCACCAACAGAAATATATTTGAATGAAATCGGCTTTATATCTCAACTTGTAATGTCAGACACACAATCCATACAAGTCTGTTCCGGGATCGAACAAAACCGAAGGCACTTACAAAGAAGTCCTTGCAATCCGGATATTCATAATCCTGATCGGATTCACCATCACATATGGAGAACTCTATACCGGAGCAACTCGGTGCAGAGTAAATCGACAGGTCATCCTATCGCTCTCGCAAATACCGGGTCTTCAACACCGATCTTCAAATGCAATTCACAATGACGTATCACATATTCGGAATGGGTTATACGACCCCATGGTCCTTTCCCGGTTAACCCGAATAGTGAGCGCTTATTCAAAAATAAGCGTAGCATTCACATTCAATCAAATCACATCAAATACCCATTCAAAGGGAAATATTGATAGTCGGTTATTGAACTATCAATGGATATGCACACATCACCAGATTCCAAATAATTTTCCAAATTATTTATTTCACAAAATATCTTTACAAGATATATAATTTCAATACTTCAAAAATAAATCAATATTTATTTTTAGTCAAATTCCACTTCCTTTATAAATTCCTTAGTGAATTTATAATTCCAAAATATCAATGAATATTCGATTTCAATTATTCATTTTCAATTTATCTTCAAAAAGATAAATTCTAAATATCACTTCATATTGGAAAACAATTCCATGCTTATTTAATAAGTAATTCACAGATTTTATTTATTTTCAACACTTATAAAATATTCAATATACTTCAATCGAAATTAAGTATATATTTCATTCTTTAAGGAAATCATTCTCCTAAACATATTTATTTGGGCCAAAACGAATGTTACGTAAAACATCGTTACGACAACCCAAATTCACTAGTATAGGGATTCGAAATTAAAATAGATATATAAATCCCAATACTATACAAAACATTTCCTTTCGGAAATCATTTACTATAACAACAGTGTTATAGTCCACCATTTCCTTTTATTTCTCGAAACATCTATTTCTACAATAAATGTTGAAATCTATGGTTTCGAATCTCAATGCATTTAGAATAACATCGTTAGATCGTTTTAATTCTATTTAAAACATCATATCTAAAACAATTTCTTTAACATATTATTCACTATTCAAAAACGTGAATAAACTTCGTTAACAACTTTATCCTTTTATTCAATTTAATTCAAAGGATTATTCACTATTCAAAAATGTGAATATAACTCCATTTATAGGTTTCAACAATTTTCTTATCAAAATAAGTCATTTGCGAATTTATAAAACATCGTTTATAAATTCCATTTCTATTTATTTATAAAAACTTCCTTTTTATAAATTCTTTTATTAACCTATTCCAGTTTATAACTCAATTATAACTCAAAGTTCATATTATAAGTTAAGTGCTTATAATCTATTTGTTTGCAAAAATCGTTCCTTTGAACTTCATAATTATAAATCTTATAACCTATAAGATTTAATTATTCACCCAAATCTGTTCCTCAATTAACTTCACCAATTTATAAATCTTACTATTTATAAATTTTATTTCTATTTCACCGTTTATAATTCTATAAATTTCATTCTTATAACTTCACCATTTAAATTCTATAAATTTCATTCTTTAATGAAATTCATTTTCACTTCATTCAAACACTTATAAAAACTCGTTTTATAATGTCAATATTTCAATTTGTAAACATCCACTTATAAATCTCTTAATATAAATCAATTTATATTATTCTTTAAAACGACTTTTAATCTCCTTTATTATTTCACCATTTTGATTCATAAAATAATTAAATTTTATTAATCATATATTTAAACTTTTCACAATAAATTCAAAAATCCCGATTAAACTATTTTATAAAATCATTAGCATCATATTCTCAAAAATCAGTTTTTAACTATATTTCTCAAAAATCATAATTTTTATAACATTAAAAATTATAACGTTTATTTATTTAAAATGGATCAAATTCCAAACATATAGTAAATTTTCAAAAATCACTTTATGAATCATTTTAAAATTCCAAAACTTGGTCCAATGATGCTACATACCAAATAGTCAATCACGACAACAACGATATCATATATCAACATGAAAATCCATCAAATATCAAAATATCTGAAATCAAATAAATACTGTTGAGGAATCCAGTTGGATCCCTCCAACCTGTTTCCTGCATCCACAAACATTAGCACAATACCAATTTCGCTCCAGTACGAAATTATCGCGGTATATGTTCTTATTAAATATTATCCGCTTAATAACGGCGTAATAGGGTCTCATCCGCTAAACAAAAATGCGGGAAATCAATAACTGCAATATATACATATGCCAATATATATATATATATTGATATTATTTATAATACCAATTTCACTGTTTATGAAATATTCGCGGTATATGTTTTTATTAAATAACATCCGCTTACTAACGGCGTATAATGTCTATTTTAACAATCAATAGTTACAAATCATCATTCAAACATGCATTCAAATATTTTAAATCTAACTATTTAAAATAAAATCGAAACTGATTCGATTGAGTGAGAAATTCTCACCTTGATTTTATTTCGTTTTAGCGATTTATTTCGAATAAAATTAAACGGACGTTTAATTTTACCCAAAATTCTCACTAACTCCAAACGACTCCAAACCAACTCCATCGCGTAGTGCTCGTCCATACGATTCCAACGCAACTGGTTTCGCGCGTTTTCGACCTCGTATGAAAAAGTTATGAATTTTTGAAGTTTACACGTATTTTATATAACCATTTCAACATCTTTAAATTTAATTTTTAACTACAACCATTACCAGCCACTAGATCCAAACCCAATGCAAATCTGGCCGTCCCCCCCTTCTCTCCTCTTCACGTTCAAGCTACAGGTATTAGCCGCACCATAGAACCCACTCCTCAATCACTAGGGTTTCAATTTGCAACTCCAAAACTCGATGAAACTCGATCAAACCACCGCCATCTCGAAGCACAACACCCCCTCTACCCACGCCTGCCTCCCCCTTGAGTTCGGCCCCCCATTTGCATGGAATTGCGTGCGAAAATCTACAGGTTCGGCCCCACATAGCTCCTCCTACGTTGCTCCGTTTCCGATCATCACCGTATGGAATCGAAGCTCTCGTCGAGCTCTACGACTTTCGTGTTGAACACTTTGGCTAATTCATTACGGATTGAGAGAGATTAATGAATGAATGTGGGTGTTTTCTGGCCATTCAATTATAAAGTGGCGGCTAGGTTAAAAAATTAGGGTTTTAGTTATTTTTTTTTATCAAATTATGAAGAGTGGTGGTGTATTTATAGAGTTTCGTTCGACACTATTCATCCGGAAATTCCGAACTCCGATTTACGCGCCGAAACTGACGTACCGAGGGTTTATCCCGCGTTCCGGACACAATGGAACAGGTTTCGGAAGCTAATTCGGAAGTATGTGCGAGTTATGGCTGTAAACGCTCAATTTAAATTAAACCGATTTAAGCGATTTTCTAGGCGTTTTAATTCGTACAGGACAAACCGTAAATCCAATTGACTTGAAATTTGAAACCTTACAATAATATCACATTACGGATCCGATGAAACTGGTTTCGTCGAAATCCGAGACTTTTTGAAAAATGCCTATTTTCACTCGTCAAATTTAAATTAAAAATAAATCGATGCGTTTCGAGCTGCTACGATCAAACGATAACTCCGATTGACATGAAATTTGAAATCCGGTAATAACTAACTATTACGGATCCAATGGAACTGGTTTCGTTCAATTCCGAGACTGTTCAAAAATTGGCTATTTTCACTAGTCGATTTAAATATTAAGATATTCAATTTTCACAAATTAACTTTTAATTCGATTTTAAAAGTTCTAAAATATCATTCTAACTTCCATATGATAAAATAAAATTTTACAAATCATTTTCAATCATATTTAACCCTATTTTCAATTATTTTCATAATTTAACATATTAAATTATCGATTTAATTATTCAATTAAATCCAATAATTCAAAATAAAATTTATTTGACTTAAAAAATTCACTTATTAATATTTAAAATTAATTAAATATTCATATTTTAATTTCTAAAAATTCTGAGTCGTTACAAATAGAAAATATAAAGAACTCGTCATGCGAATCATGGTGAGTTATTTAAAATAAAGAATTATAATTTATCTTGATGAAGGATCTTAATGTCATAAACACTAGAATGTATAGATCAACCTTAAAAAACTTATTTTTTCAATTTTAGCTATGGTTTGCAAGGCTCAACTTGAAGCGCTCTTGTAGAAGAGATGAAGAAGTTAACATGTGATAAATGGAGCAGGTGGAAAAGTGAACTTTTCTCTAACAGAGAATATGTGGAAGATTTTTATTCTCTTTTTATATACGATAAGAATTTCTTTGTCAAAAGAAAGTCAGGTCCTTTTGTCCATTTAAGACGATAAACAAAGATATGTTGAAATTGTTAAAATATTGAGAAAAATATAATATAGAGAAGAAGATGGGTAGAAGAAGAGACAAATAGCCATTAAAGGCTACATTTTAATGATATTTATAGACTTATATCCTAAGTAAGTATACAACAAAAAAAAACTATTCTACTATCATGGATACTGTATTATCCATGATTTATTACTTAACATATAATAACGATCTCTTAGTGGAAACAAATAAAATAAATCTTTATTTTTTTGCCAAAGTTAGTTAATCAATCCTTATTTGTGTCACATATTTAGCACTTTCTTTTTTCTATAAAGGACCAATTTGAAATTCTTTGGAAAATTGTCATTATAATTTGCACTAGAAAATAGCATTTGAAATGGTCCTTCTTGAATACAGCCGAAAAATACATGCACATCACCACACATTATTTTAGGATTATTCTATTTCAATAAGTAATATTTCTTTCTTCTTTTGAATAAGTATACTGGGAAAGATCCTTTGAAAATTTTCCATTATAATATACCTTATAAAAGCATTTGAAATGGTCCTTTGAATGCTTGAATGCAGTCAAAAAATTAATGATCATCAGTCCGAAACTTAATGTCATGCTTTTGTTTATCATTAATTTGTTGTACTCAAGATAGCATTTGAAAAACAACGATTATAATTTACACTAGAAAATAGCGTTTGAAAAGGTCCGTTAAATGCATAATAGGTTAGATATAACACTGATTGCGTATAATCTATAAATATTCAAATCCTAATAAAAATGATAGCACTGACTAGATCAAAATACTACTGGTAGGCTAAATATAACTTTGATTGGATAAAACCTAGAAATATTTCCATTATAATTTACAATAGAAAATAGCATTTGAAAAAAATTTATATTTATTTTCCTTAGAAAATAGCATTTAAAAAGGTCATTTAAATGCTTGATATGCTAAATATAACATTAATGGGTATAATCTAGAACCTTAAATGTATAGCAATACTCGTTACTTGATAAACTACCACCTATTAAATAGCAAGTAATCTGTAGAAAACTTGACCACGTCAGTTAAGTTAATTCATTATTAAATAGAATATGGTCATTCACAATAAGTCCAACTTTCTCCATCACTCATTTATTTCCGCCGTTCTCCACTCTTTATTGTCGTTCGCCGTTATTCACTACTGCTCGCCACCATTGACCCCCAAAGTCATAGTTCTATCAAAGATTCAGATCAATCTAAATGCATAATTTTATAAAGTCCAATGATATTATAATTATTGTATATAATATATAAGATGTATAATATTTTATTAGCCATGATTATGATGTGTTGTATATAAGACATATAAAATATCAGCAGAAATTCACCTCCAGTACCATAAGACCATACACTTTACCGGTGTTGTAATATGACGTGAATAACATCCATAAACATCTAAAACAGATGAAACAGTGTAACGACCCAGTTTTTCAATCATCTAAATTTAGAATATTTGATTGGCTTTAAATATATAAAAGTGAATTTTATAAGTTAAATAACTTATATTTCGAATATAGTGATTTATTTGGATAATTAAATTGTTAATTTAATATTTGAAATTTCATAAAAATAATTAAAATTTGAATTTAATAAGATTGAAAATGTTTTCTAAAGTTTTTTTAAATGCTATTTGGATTTGAATAGAGTTAGCGAACTTCTAAAATTGAATTAAAAGTTAATTTATAGAAACTGGGAATTTTAATATTTAATATAGTGTAAAAATAGTCATTTTTGACACTATCTTGGATTTTGACAAAACTAGTTCCATTGGATCCGTAATAGTGAGTTATTATAGGATTTCAAATTTGATGTTAATCGGACTTACAGTTTGGTCGTGCGAAGTTGAAATGCTTAGAAATTTATTTAATTTAATTTAATTTAAATAATTTGTTTCAAAAACCTATCTTCCAAATATGATTCCATTTTGTTTGGAATAGGAGTAAAACATTATAAACGCCGGACGGTACGCTTCGTTTGAAGTTCAAAAAAATTTCGGATGAATAGTGTACAATTTTTATTATATAAAGGCCATCACTTTTCCATTTGTAAACAGAAACCTAACCCTAGGCCCGCCACCTTATATTTCAATGGCCTAGAAACTCCACACTTCCTCCTCGTTTATCTCTCCATCCACCTACTATTTTGAGAAACTTCCAACTAGGAAGTTGAAGAGCTCGAGGAGAGAGTCACATCCAAAGGTTGTGATCTGGATTGAAGCATCATGGTGGTTGCTAGGGACGCATGTTCTAGCCGAGCTCATTGGTGTTTTTCCATCGATTGGGAGAGCTAGGGGGTGCGGTCCTCGGCCGATGGTGTAGGCGAGGTTGGGGCGCTCGGTGGAGGTAGTTGATCGACTTCCTGTTGTCGATGGTGGCAGTGGCACAATGATGATATGGAGCGTGATAGGTTTAGGCAATGAGGAAGAAGCAGGAAAAGAAAGGGCGGCCGGATCGTGTTCTTCAAAAAGCAATGGCCTAGATTATTCCAGAGGTTTAAAATTTACAGAAAGTTGTAAATTATATATTACATTCGTGTAAACTTGTAAATTTCATAACTTATTCATACAAGGACGGATTTGCATGAAATAAACAACATTGGGTTCGTACATGCAAACACTATACGATAGAGATGGATTGGATCAATTTGGAGCTATGAAAATTTTGGCTAAAATTAAACGTGCGTTTAATTTTAGCCTAAATAAATTGCTATCGCGACGACTGCTGCCAAAGTGAGTACAACTCACTCTTTCTCACTCTCTTATATTTTTATATATGCAAGAGTAGTTTTATATATGATGATTGATGATTGTTTGAGTGATATATGATATATTATGAATATTGATTGGTTTGGATATATTTTCCGCCTATTTTAGCAAACGCAACTCTATATGTTCCCTTGTATGAGCCGATGGCCCTTTGTACGTGCATCTGCCTCGAAGCGGACATTGTACATATTTTCTCATATCTATATTTGTTGCAGTAACAGGTTGGAGAGATCCAACGGGATTCCTCAACGTTGATTTTATTTACAGATATTGATATATATTCTATTATCATGTGACATATGATATTTGGAGGCCATGATTGATATGATTGATGTGAATTGCCTTTTTTGGTGCTTTTGCAGTATTGGGCCATATTTTGAAAATTTAAAAATATTAAAACGATGAATTTAATTTAAAAAGGATTTGAAAGTGATTTTGAAAATATATACGTGTTAATAATTTTTGAATTGTTAAAAAATAGATTTATTTCAAATAAATAAAAGTTATAATTTTTTTATGTTATGAAAATTATGGCTTTGTGAAATATAAGTAGAATATGTCTTTTGAAATATGAAGTTAACTAATTGTTAAAATAAGTAAAATTGAAATTTTGGACTTATTATAAATGGTTTATATATAAGATTTATAAAAATTGATATTTTAATGGAATTATAAAGTGTTTTATAAATATTAGAAATGGAATTGTAATCAAATTAATATATGGATTTGCACTTGAAATTTAGAAATTAACTTATAATGGATTTTATAAATAATAAGATTTGAAAGGAATGAATTTGTAAATAAGAGATTTATAAGTATTAACTTATAATTTAATTTTGAATTATAAATGAGATATAAATAGGATTTGTTAATAAAGGAATTTTGTATATGGAAGTCTATAAAATATAAATGGAATTTATAAACATTGTTTTATATATGTGAAATCAATTTAATATGATAAGTTAAATATGAAAGTTTATTAAATGAATTATATTCATGATTTTGGACAGTGAATAACCTTTTAAATTGGTTATATAGAAGTAATGAATTTGGTAAAGGAATTATATTCACGATTTTGGATAGTGAATAACCCTTTATGTTAAATGTGTAGAAGTAATGAATTTGATAAAAGAATTATATTTATGATTTTGGATGATGAATAATTCTTTAAATAAAATGGATTTTTTGGAAAGTGATATTATAAAATGGACTTAAATGGTTTGAAAATAAAATAATTTGCAGATTTACTTGCTATTAAATAAGTACATGAAAATGTTTTCCAAATGTCCAATAAGTGAAATGGTTTTGAATATCATCTTTTTAAAGATATTTTGAAGTGAATAACTGGGAATCTTTTAAATTATAAACGATTAATGAAATCAGGCCCAGTGACTACTTAAGTGCTAGATTTTGTTCGTTGCTTTGATAGTCAAATAACCGACAATCAAATTTGGCCATTTTAGTTCCTCAACTTGATGTGGAAATTGATTAGTCGTACACTTAGTACGCAACTGACTGTGTAGGCTTCATTATCGTTTATGTTGAGAATGTTGATTCGTATATTGCGGAGTGATTACACCAATCTATCGATCTTCCTTCTTGGCTGAAGGATAGTAAGTTGAAAGTTAGAGACGTGATAAGCCTGAGACTTGGTTTCTGTGTGAGGCTAAGAAACGCATTTGTGTTGTTGGTACGAAGAGACCAGGATCATATTTATTTGAAAACCACTTCAGACCAAAATTTATACGATGATTATGCAGGTTGGTCGATGATATTGGGATTTTCATAGTGAAGGGCTGCTTGTTGATTGTTAGGGTTGAAATCCCAATATACATCAAGTAGCAGTAGTCTCTTCGTTATGAAATATCCAATGCAAAGACTATTCGCTAATAATCCTAGGGATTTCCAGTTCCAGTAGGACCATAGCTTTTGAACCGTATACCAAGGTGAACAATGAGTGCACAATCGCTGATTTGTGTTTCGTCCCATAAGACAATAGTGCGAGTGAAGCTCATTAATCAATTTCTCTTAAGCTCTAGTCAGTCACTTCTTCATGGTGGATTTGATGGTTTTGTTCACTGCTTTCACTTGCCCATTTGCTTGTGGGTAGGCTATCGTGAAAAAGCTCTTCTTGATCCAATAACACTTGCAAAAGTCCTTGAACTCGATGCTCTCAAACCGAGTCCCGTTCTTCGTGATAATTTCTGCCATTCTTCAAACCTACCACTAATATCTTCCATTTTAAATTTAATTACCTTTTTAGTAGTTATTACGGAAAGTAATCAACTGCAACGAAAGCGTATTTAGCTCCTCCTCGTGCTATCAGTAGTACACTAATTATATCGATCTTTGTGTAAATCCTGAAGGTTGGGCTATCAAGATCTTAGCGAATCTTTGGCATCGATCACACCGTCTATTGTAGTTTGTTGAATCTCAATTTATTGTTAGCTAGAAATATCTGTAGCGGATGTGTTATTCGCCTATGCTTTCCCCTCGGTGTGTTTACCAAAACTACATTCGTGAATTTCCAGAAGAATCTACATATCTTCATCCTTGGTCACATGCCTGATCAAAGGGGAGGAGAATCCTCTCATTTATAGCACTCTACATATATTACGAATTGTGGTGCCTTTCGAATGAGCTTCTTTTGTTTGTTCCGGTCTTCGAGGAGTATTCCCCTGAGTAGGTAGTCCTTTATTGGCGCTATCCACAACTCTTCCTCCAATATAGTTTCTAGAACTCAATCAATGTTCATTTGATTTAAGCTAGGAGTAGCCAATACTACCACTGGAACCAATACCATCAGCTGTACTTCTTCAGAACTGGCAAGCTAGCTAAGGAATCGTCCTTCGTATTCTCCTTTGTAGGAATGTGAGATGTCATGTAGTGTTCAAGTCATTGAGCAACTCCCAATCCTTTGAAATGTAAGGGGTGATTTTTGCGCTCTTAGCTTGACATTCCCTACTAATCCGGTAGACGATTAGTTGGGAGTCGTTGTAGATATGCAAAAAAATTTATTCCCAACTCTTTCACAATCTTCAGTACTGCTACCAATGCCTCATATTCTGCCTCGTTGTTGGTGGCAGGAAATTCAAGCTTTAGGGCATAGAAAATTGACCATCTTTTGGGTGTTTCGTGCATAACTCCCGATCCCTGCTCATGAGCAGAATCCATTTGACACACCACCAGCGAATAATTTCCATTGGGACACTGTGATCACTGTTCCTACTAATCATCATCGTGAAAAGTGAACTTGACGATGAAGTCAAAGCGCATGTCCATAAATCGCTCTTCGGGGATCGTTAGTCACACCGTATTGGCATAACTCGATGTTCCATTTAGAAGTCGTCTCGATGTCTTGGGTCAATAGGGTACCTATTTCAAGGCTTACCCATCAGCGCCCCGATCGGGTTAGCCTGGAAATACGTTAACCATTTTCTGGATGCAATTAGCAAGCAGTATGCCAGCTTTTCCAACTTCGGGTAGTTTCGCTCAACTCTGGTTAACCACTTTCTAATGTAGTAGATCGGTCATTGAACCCTAGCTTCCTCACACATAACCACTGCACAAATGCACGGACAGACACCGCCAGGTAAATAAAAAAGTCCTTATCGTCTACTGGTTTAGATCAACAGAACTGATGACCTCTCCATATGTCACGGAAATTCTTCGAAAGTAGCCTGGCAGTCCTAATTACATTTAAAGTTCTTCTTACCCTCCTTTAATACATCAATACACATGTTCGTCACTCTAGAGATTAATCAACTCAATGTTGCATTCTTCCCATTTAATCATAGTAATTTCTTCATTGTTGGGGCTCTAATGTTTCGTAAGGCGTCAATCTGTTCTGGATGGCCTCAACCCCCCTTGTATTCACGATGAAACAGAAAATTTTTCTGGAAGCTGTGCAGTTAATGCCCCGCTATTACCCCGCTATAACCCCACTATATCTCATAGCAGGTTTCTACTGCTACGATTTTTCCATATAGCCCCAAAATATAGCCTTTCCGCTTTAATTCCCTCTATTTCCACTATATCCCGTTATTCCCGCTATATTTTTCTATTTCCGTTATATCTTCTTTAATAAAAAGAATAAAAAAAATTGCATTTATACATTATAAAAATTATGAAACTGATTTATTTGATTTAATTTTTAATATATTTCTAGAAATGAAAATACTTTAATATTCTACTAAATTCAATTACGTTATATAACAGTTTTACGTTTATTTAAAGTATATTCGCACATGTTTTTTGTTTAAAATTATTTATGTAATAATTATAATTCAATTGAATGATAATTTTTATTTAATTACCATTTATATATTTGTTAAAACAGTAAGTACGAGTTTTATATGCTATTTTAGAGCCATCCGCTATATCCCGCTATGACTTTGTGCACCTTGTAACAACCCGCATATTTATCGAGTTTGTATTTAAATATTTTATTTAAATATTAACTCGTTAATCGGATTTTGGTCCGAAAAGCTACTTTTTGCAAACGGTCAAATTAGGACTCGAGACCACTTCCATTGAGTTCGAAATGTCGTTTACAACTTTTTTAAGTATAAACATCGATAGGTTTGGAGTTAGTGAAATTTCACTAACTTTTCCCGCTTTGGACTTTGGGTTAGTTTAGCCTATTAAGCCCAAGTTCCAACCCTCTTCTCCTCACTCTTCATAAATTTCCTAACTAATCAAGCTTTGGCATTAATGGTGGAGGGAATGAGAAATTAAAATTCCAAAACTCAAATTCAATTGCAATCCATCTTTCTACTCCAAATTCAAGAAGAAGACATTGGATTCAAGCTTCATGTGCTTAGATAGAAGAAGGATTGATTCTTGCTTGCTTAAAACTTCATTTTCATTGATATTTGGTGCAAACGTGAGATTTTTATCTCACAATTCTAGCCTATAAATATATTGGACTGTTGGGAATGATTCCCTATCATTTTTGCATGCATGTTAGCATTTGGTTTGGATTGGATTGGCGAAAAACTCCAATTTTTAGCGTTTTGTTGAATTTTCTGCACTTAGGTCGTTTTGGCCATTTTTAGGTCATTCGGAGTTAAGTCGTTCGTCCATAGGTCGTGAGTCGTTCACGAGTTAACCCTAGGTCGTTCTGGCCATTTTTAGCTCGTTCGGAGTTAAGTCGTTCGTCCATAGGTCGTGAGTCGTTCACGAGTTAACCCTAGGTCGTTGTGGCCATTTTTAGCTCGTTCGGAGTTAAGTCGTTCATCCATAGGTCGTGAGTCGTTCACGAGTTAACCCTTAAGTCGTGCAGCCCTTCAGTCACGCAACCCTTAAGTCGGTTACGAGTTATCCCGATAGGTCGTTGGACCCTTAACTCGTAGGTCGTTGGACCTTATCTCGTTAGGTCGCTCCTGGCCTAACCCTTAAGTCGTGTAACCCTTAAGTCGTGCAACCCTTAAGTCGTTGGACCCTTGAGTCGTTGGGTCGTTGGACCCTTGAGTCGTTGGGTCGTTGGACCCTTGAGTCGTTGGGTCGTTGGACCCTTGAGTCGTTAGGTCGTTTGGCCATAGCTCGTTAGGTCGTATGACCCTTGAGTCGTTAGGTCGTATGACCCTTGAGTCGTTAGGTCGTTAGGCCCTTGAGTCGTTAGGTTGTTAGACCCTTGAGTCGTTAGGTCGTATGACCTTATAACCCTATAGTTCGTATGACCCTTGAGTCGTTAGGTCGTATGACCCTTGAGTCGTTAGGTCGTTAGACCCTTGAGTCGTTAGGTCGTATGACCTTATAACCCTATAGGTCGTTGGACCTTATCCCGATAGTTCGCTTGACCCCTGAGACCCTTAGGTCGTTAGACCTCATTTTGTCTTCACTAGGTCGAACCCCGTAAGCGGTGGCGTTGCCCCCGCACCCCCACCTTGGGGGGTTGCCACCCCCCCTGGACCCCCCCCTCCGTAGGGGATCTTATCTGAAAAACATTGAGCTGATTTCCTTGGATTTTATTCACATCTCCGTATGCGATTTTTGTGACTGATTGTTTCTACAATTGCTTCTGTGTTTTGTCACTTTATAATATAAAGGTCTCAATACTAGTAGTAAATATCAAAACTCTTTTAACAAACAATTTCAACTCTATTTTTAATAACAAAGCTCTTTTCTTAAACCGTTTTCCAATCTATTAGTATATACAAATCTTTACCTCACTCGGATGAGAAATCTAATTAAACGACTTAGTAAAACAAGTGGTATGAAACGCTTGCGTTCACTTTGTCGGTTAATTCTTGGACTTGTTCGATTGAATCTCTTGTGACAATTTTATTAGTGAAGATTTACAGTTTGTTCGTAAATATTTAAGTTAAGCAAGTGGTTATGGGACATGAAGCTAAACTTCTATATTTACTAGCTTAGTGTAATTGACGCTTCTCGTTGATCATGACGATCATTCTGATGATTTAGACTAGCAACTGTGCGATGTCTCTTGTTGCGAGGTTAGACTAGACACCACTTGTGTGATTCCACTCACACATACCTTTTTGCTTTTTGGTTAGTCTGGACCTTAATCTGTGTGATTCCATTCACATATGTGGGGTAGCTCCCCTTGGTCTTCGGACCGTCATGTGATAGGCCTCTTTCTCTTTTCTATGATTTCTGGACTTCTTGCATTGATTTCTAGAATTTATGTCATTGACTTGTTATGAATACAAGTTTGGGGTATGATGCCCTTTCCGAATCTTTGAGAAGATTCTTGTGATATTGATTATCTCTTATTGATTGATCTTCTGTTGATCATTATTTACATACTTATAGTGGTATGTCATTATGGATGTTTATGTTTATGCCATATCTTTTATGTTATATCATGTCATCTGATATTTATAGCTAGACTGACCCGTTTATTATTTTCTTAAATAATACTCGGGTCAGACCGAGATGTTATAGGTGCTTCTGCTTGACTTCTTCCCAGGGATTCATCACTCTGACTTTTGGCTAACTGTTTAGATTAGCAGTTTTTGTTGTATACACTTGAGATATAGACTCATAGTTGTATTCTTTTGTATAGCACGTGTTGCTATTCTATTGTATTATCGTGGATCTTACTGACCACTACTCTGATGTACACTTTCATGTGTTAGTTATATATTCATATCTTCTTCCGCCTTTGTGATATGGATATCTGTGACTGATTTGTGATATGATTATTTCTATGTTTGTTTCCGAAGATTATTTATAGCCACCGTGTGATAAGCAATTACATGGATGGTCGCTCTTCAACAGCCTTATTCTCCGTGCTAGTTGACAGCACTACTCCGGAGTGTTCTTGGCTAGCGTGGGTATAGAGGTGGGGCGTCACACACCTCCACCGCTTCGAATCTGCCGAGCACATTAACTGCGTAGTCTGGAAGCCACTCCAAATGAACATTTGAGCGGGTTGATTTTTTCGTACTTCTAAAGGATCTCACACATCTTCGAGAGTTAATCTAAATGGTTTCCATACAATTGCGACTTCACTATCATGTCATCTATGTAAACTTCCATCATTCGTCAGATTTGGTCCTTGAACATTGTATTAGCCAATCTTTTGTAAGTAGCTCCGGCATTCTTCAGATCAAACGACATTACAAGATAGCAATATAATCCTAAGTCCGTAATGAAGCTGATATTCTCCCGATCTGGTTCATGCATCACAATCTAATTATACTCTGAGTAGGCATCCATAAATGAGAGCAATTCGTGCCATGCGGTTCCATCAACAAGCTGGTCGATCTTGGTGAACAAAGAGCAATCATTCGAGCTGGCTTTGTCCAAATCTGAATAATCAATGGAAGTTCAATACTTCCCATTCGATATTCAAACCAACATAGGGTATGACACCCACTCAGGTTAAGTAGCGTTATGGATAAAGATGTTGGCCAACACCTTATCCACTTCTTTTAGTGCCGTGGATCGCTCCAGACCTAGGTCGCGTCTCTTCTATCTTATTGACGTGAACTTGGGGTCGATATTAAGTGCGTGACACTCTGTCTCCCATGATATCTTGAACATATCTGAACGCGCCCAAGTGAACATGTTCAGATTTGTCCAAAAAAAAGTTAATCAGTTTATTTTGCAATGTTATCCCTAGAAAACCCATCTTAAATACCTAAGTCAGGTCATTCATGTCAATAAGTATAGCCACAGTAATCACTACCTGTGTTACCTGTATCTTCCCTGACTTCTTCCTAGGGTCTGTAGCGTTATCGAAGCGACTATGGTCCCCAAGCCAGGGACTGTTTTGTAATTGCTATGCTTGTAGTTTCTTAATGCAGAGAGTCTTCCCCCTCATTCTTTCCCTTTTCACAGCGTTTAGCTTCACGTAATTCAGCAATGTATCATTCCTTAGCAGTACTTTGGTATGCTCCTCCTACTCATATCTCATTCTCCGTAATCGAAGCGACTATGTCACACAGAAGATCGCGAGGTCCACCAAGTCAAAATAATAACTCGGTATCGATTCATTAGACTTAGTTCCTGGTTATTTCCTTAAGTGGAAATTAGTCCAACTATTTTGCTATACTTTTCTAACTCAAGTTGACGTGTTCCATGCTCTTCACATCGATATTTGGCTGTTTCCGGTGAACGCTTCATTATCACTTCAGTTAACCGACTTTCTTCTCTCCAACTCTTGGAATTGATCGTCGAAACACTAGGAAAAAGCTTGGGAACAAGTTGAAGGGGTTGAAAATAAGCCGCATGAAGTTGGAGAAGTGGAAAAGGGAAGCAAAATGACTCTATAGTGAGCCAAATGACTTGGAACCAATTTATTTGCTTAGCTTAATTCTTAGTGAAACTCATCCAAGTTGTTTCCTTGCTCCATCTAAGCGTGTTTCTAAGATTTCGAGTCTTTTCTTCTTCATCTTGATGTTATATCTTTCGTTAACTTCTTCTTGGTTAAAAACCCAGTTAACAAACCTTATATGATATTTTGAAAATTTCCTCCAATAGAAATATTCAAGCATTACCCCATTTATTTGATTTGTATATTGGCATTCCTTCTTCTATCTTCCTTGCTAAGTATTTAGAGATCCCCCATTTTCTATTTGATTTGAAGCTTTTTTATTTTATTTATAAGTGATTTGAAGGGATAGAATTAAAGATTAGATTAGATTTTTGATTTTTAGTTGATAGGAGACTAGGGTCTTTAGAATGAAAGGAGGTTGGCTAAGTATTCATAGGTAAAAATTAGGTGAAGTCTAGGCTTAGGAAACTTATTGCTTAACCTGCATCCCTTATTCTTACGTATATAGAAAAATCATTTTCTTTTGCTTTGTCAAATAATGTTTATCCTAACTCTAATCGGTAGCATTACTTGGAATTAATTCAATATCTTTAACTGATATTTGTACATACGTATTATTAATTGTTGTCTAGAATTATCAACTAATATTGATTAGGAACCTAGCTCTTTATTAGTAACTGTTCAATCAGTTGTGATAAATTGATCTTAACCTTTCCAAATTCAGTAGTTGGATTTACCCTTATTTTTTATAAATAAAGATATAGCACATATTTTCCTTGAGAAATGCATTCCTTCCGTAAATATATTGTTATCTTCTCTTTAAAATATGCAACATTTTCTTTCATTCATTATAACACTACTTTTATTATCCTGTTAATTAATGTTTTTCCTATAAAGTAGTTTAAAGTCTGTGCATGCAAATAACCCTTAACATTTTATTTTAATGCACAAAAAACAATTGTATTCTTTTTTTGAATATAGTCAAGAGAACCTGACAGACTGGAAAACTCCTGAGGTGAATTAAGTTGTGTCTATCCACTTCAACTCATCGCACCAAGATCCTCCGGTACTTTCTATAATATTGACTTGATCCTATGATCAACCCTTAAGCTTAAATTTCAAAATAGGGCCAAAACCCATAATACGCGTTACAGTAAACTTTTCATAGCTATTTAATTCTAGGGATCTAATTTACATACTTTTTTTTAGCAAGGGTGTATAATGTATTTTAAAACTAAATAGGGACTTTAGCCAAACTGTCTTGTACGTAAAATTACTAAAATGCCCATTTTCATTAATTAATTATTCTTATCAAAGACACGTGGTGTTACATTCTCCCTACTAAAATAATTTTATCCCTAAATCCCAAGAGACAAAATCGCAACTCATAAACTCAATCATATAATAGCAATTGTGCATGTGCAATACATACACTCAAACCACACTACAAACAAAGCAATCCAACAATTCATTTCGAACATATTCGTTTCTTAACATTTCTTGCAATATAATGTATGATATCCATATGGACACTAACTATAATTTGAATTCCGGTAACAGTATCTAGCCATGGCAAAATAGGTACAAATAAAATCAATACAAAAAATAACCAAATAAATGCAAATAAATAACATTCATCCATCAAACCAACAGATGCCATGAATATGTGACGAATAATGCATAATACTAATGCAACTTCTATATGAATGCAAGATTATGAAATATAGGTATGAATGCAAAACATCCTAAAATATGCTGATAATTTCTATATGTGTGCAACATGATATATAATGAATCAAGTCACATCTCAAAACATAAACCACACGATAAAGCATATCACAGCGTCCAATTTCCTAATTTAATATTAATTATCTACAACAACCATTCATCCTTACCTAAATAAACTAATCAGGCTAACAAAGAAACAAATGGAAAAATCCTCTAATAAATAGTAGAAATGAAAAGATATGATTCTCTCCTCCTCTTTCCAAGTACTCTCAATCGGATCATTTTTAACCTTAACTAATTGACTGTACTACTGGCCTATATACATAATCCAACTCACTAAAAAATGCTTGTGCATAGGTAAACCTCTATAATCCACACTACCAACCTATTTAAGTATTCAAGTAAAGTAATCCTATTTAATTCACCTATTGAAACATAGCAAACAAAATCCTAAATCTACGTGTAACCTTAAATTGTTTTAACATAAAAGTAATCAATTAGGTGCACGTATTATGCAACACAAAGTATATACACTTAAGTCAATGCTTTGCAATAGTTTCTTTGAATCGCTAGTCTCCCTTAAATCCGAAGGATAATTTAGAGGAATCTAAATTTTCCATTCTCAAAATTTTACCCAAGGCTGCAAAAATTGCTAGGAAAATGCTAGACATACGTGTGAACTAGGAATTAATCGCCTAGGAGAGGATTCATTGGGGATCAGGAGTAAATGTTTTTGATAAACTCTTGCATTTTGAATAAAATTTTATTATTTCGTTTACTATTAATAGATCCAAAATGGGATTTTATATGTTTGGAAGAAACCTTGGATAAAAAAATGTTTGGAACTAGCATTTTGATACTTATATGAGAAACTAAGCTTATCGATCCATAAACGATGCCTATAAAACTCAGTCACATGCTTAAATTTATGGTAAATCTCATCTAGGTGGACTAGGCGGATAGCTAAGCATAAGTCTAGCCCAACGCCTAAGCGGGTGCCTAGAAGGATTTTTACAACATAAATTTTACCAAAGTTTTCAAATCTCATTTTCCATGAAAATTGTCTCTCAATGCATGCCAACTATAATATCGTTCACTTGATGAAAATCCAAATTCTTGATTTAACCATTCATTGTTTAAGCTTAACTCTAATTTCATCCACGACAACTTTTGCAATATAAAATTCCAAATTTTACCATTTCTTTGTACTAAACCACTAATGGAAACATTTTCCCGATTATAACTTCTCCTTATTTTTACCTCAACTGTAATATGATTGAGACAACTGAATATGGGATGACGTCTAGCCATATTAGTCCAATAGACATAATACTCAATAACTTAAATATTTTTGTACCCAAAACAACATCTACGAACATTTGAAATGGATAACGTGCTAGCCTAGTGAACATAATATGAAACTTAGTTCACATTCAACCCCAATAATGTACTTGCAATTGCGACCACAACTCATGTTTCAATACTTCATAAATATCATAGCAGAACATATATAGTAAGAAGACAATCTACTTAGGGCATCAGCTACAACACTGGGTTTACATGGATATATAAAATACCGATATTATACAATATTAAGAACTTTATCTGTCTCAACTGCCTTAAATTCAAATCTTTTTGGAAGAATAATTACTATAGGGATTTCAAATCTATAAATAACTCAATTCCCATAAAAGATAATGCCTTCAAGGTTTGGCCGTGATACTCAAGTCGCATTCTATTGACTCGTTCACGACTTTGGACCGTGGATTTGCCTCTATAGGTCGGCCGCGACTTAGCCTAAGTCGGTCACAACTCAGGACTTGGGTGAAAAATTCTTATCCAGATTTTCCTATAAATACGTGACCATCTCCAACATTCAAAGGACTTTTGGATCATTCTTCTTCAAGGCATAGAAACTTCACTGTCTTCAAAGCAATCTACACTCCATCACTTCAAGCACACGCAAGACGCTTAGATCAACTTCGCACAGGAATTCAACACATTCAATCATGAATTCGAAGAACTCTGTCACATCGAAGTTTTCCCTTGCTACTTGTTTCTTTTTGAATTGAATTTGAATGTAATTGAAGGAGATTATAACAAGTTGTAAACCGAACAGCAATAAAAAGGATTGAAGTGGACGTAGGCTTGATCGTAAGCCCAACCACTATAAACTCTGTGCTCATTTACTACATTTTCTGTTACTTACTGTGTTATTTCTTGATTCCCGTATTCACGGGTGGTGCTTTCACATCGTTTCTACACACACCGAGGTGTTAGCGTCAGATTTTCACTTTAACATAGGGATTTCAAATCTATAAATAACTCAATTCCCATAAAAGATAACGCCATCAAGGTTTGAGGGCAAAAATAATAGCCGGTAACTCAAGATTATGAGTTGGATAATATTTTTCATGTCCTTTCAACCGTCGACTAGCAATACAAACAACACTACTCTTATGCATCAACACAACACCCATCTTGTACCTAAAGCATTTGTATATACAACAAATGCTTTTTAACTATCATGGGGTATTAAAATAAGTGTACAAGTCGAAAATAAAGTTACATTATCGAAAATAAAGTACGCATCAAAAGATATGTGCAACAATGTGCCTAACATTAAAAACTTTACAAAAATAAAAGCTTTAAAATGGATTTTTTTTAATATTCCCATATATGAAGCTCAAATTAAATTTTACTAGTTCAAACTTCAACTCTTATCCTCAACACTAATGTCTCTAACCATTTAGAAAAACATTGCAATTAAACTAAATAACTTAATTGTAGTAGATGAAAACAACATAACTTACACAAGCCCAACTAGTTAGTGCTTCAAGTACATAGGATATTAGATCCTCTCTTTTTAAAATGGTTAACTCAAGTCTATCCTCCAATGCAGTATCCAACTCTAGTGTAGCTATAAACTTGATATTAAATTAAGTTCAAATGGAGTTTCTACAAATATTTCATATATAACAATATGACTCGCACTTTAATTGAGAAGATTTACTCTAATTTTGAGGAGTCCTCTTTATTACACCATTATGCCTTATCATCGTAAGACTTTTCTATGGGTCCAAAGGTACTCTTTTTTTTAATCTTAAACCTGCAATTTACTCACTACTACTAGTTGATATATAAAATTCAATAAGAAATTCTACATGGCGTAAATTATAATATATGCTATGGATTTATTTTCACCCTAAACTTGTGATAATCTTAACATTTATTTTAACTCGTAGTCGTTTGCTTATACGGAAACCATCAACTACCTTAAGTCAAAATATATATAGGGTGTGGTGTATGTGTGTATATGTGTTCATACATATAATAAAAAATTACAAATATGCTTTCTCATACATTCTAATGTAATAAAAATCACTTAATCTAAACTCCGTTACCAACAGTAAAAACCAGCACCATAGGCATACCGATCCAAAGCCAAAAAGAGGTATTTGAACTCGGGTCATGCCAAGAAGTACGGACCATTAGGTTGTGTATTATTTATGTGATATATATAACTTTAAAACATTCTACAATTTCAATTCTCACGCAGAAGAAGTAAAATATAAATATTGAAATAGTATAAACTATTACTGTCCTAAAATAGTAGTAGTCCGTTCAAGAAGTGTCAAAAAGAGTCCAAATGACAATACAATAGTAGCCAAACTGGTAAATACAATAAAATATGATGGAAAATGACTATGAATAAATATATCTCTAAAGCACACTATCACCTCCTCCATGCACCTTATCCTTATTACCTTATCTATTACTCTCTCCTGCTGTAAATACATAAAGAGGGAAAAATAGAGGGGATTAAACAAGATCGGATGAGACTTATATCACTAGTGATATGATGTATACAGGTAGTAAAATCATCATTTATGATGTACACTAAGGGTGTTCATTTATGTGTGCGCACTAAGCACAAGGAATTAGTCAATTTACATACTATAGATAAAAATCATCAATACACCCAAATTCAATAATAAATTATGAAGATTCCTACCCAAGGTTAGACATCCAAAAACCGACTAAACCTACTAATACCCAAGTATACAATATTGATAGTAAACTGCCTAACTATACATTGAGCAAACATTCCCAATGGTAAACCACTTAAGTTGCATTACACTGAATATACATCATAATGCCTTAGAACACACAATAGGCACACGATCCCAATGGTAACTTGCCACAAAAGCATCGAGTAACCTCCTTTTTAATGGAGGTATCCTACAATCTTTATCATTCAACATAAAGAAAAAAGGGTCGATAAACAATTTGACACCCCGTGGATGCAACCGCTTATCCAAACGCTCAACCTACAATTGGCAGATGACTCTTCCTCCTCTGTGGTAAGCAAATATGTGACCGTGGCCGGCTACGTGAAACGATCCTGACTCGAACTTCGAAAATCAGCACCGAATACGACACTCATATTCCAATGTCGCAGATCCAAACGTCGAATCTGGTTCGCCGGAGCTTATAACACATGAAGTACAATGTAGCGGAAGAGAATGAATAATACATATTATATACAACATTTGATACAATATTCAGATACAATGATACAACTGAATATCAACACTATCAGAGATACAAGACATATAGCAGCGGAAAAGAATATCTTCACTAGAATACATCTCCAAAATGCAACTGCAACACCATCTCCAAGCTAAAGATAGCTCGAACAACCATCAAGTTGCACCAAGCTAAGCAAGGTCAGCCGTGAAAGCTGAAGTGTAGAAAATGCGATCCACAAATCCAAAAGGCTTCGAAGGTTATCGAATCAATTCCTACTATTCGACTATCTGAAAAACCCAACTCTAGACTACCCATGTGGAAAATTGTGGGCACCTAGAGTTTAGGAAAGGAACAATCAACTCCAGGTCGGTCATGGGACTGGTGTGAGTAACAAAAACATTTTTTATCTTTAAAAACAAACAAAAGAATTTAAAACATTGATAACTGCAATGCTTTTTGGAAAATAAAACTACCGTAAGGCCTCCCACCACACACACAATGCAAGCGCAAACTTGGAGGAGATTTCTCCTTATGATAGTCAAATATGCTTAATACGAAGAAACTCTTTTGATATTATTATTAGTGCATAGTGTGGAAAACATTTCGAAAGCATAATATTAATCTTCGCCAGTATAGACATTTCGTACTATGCCTACTATAGCTACCATCTAAACAGTGGTGACCACCATAAGTAAATGGCAGGTTATACAACTAAAACCGTACTGGGCGCGTATTGTTTTGTTTGGATTTTCCAACAAATGCTCAGGCAAAGGAACTTCCCATATAAAATGGAACACCACTGGATGGACATCCACGAGAACCTAACCGGATCTCTGCTACACAAGGCCGGGTTACCTCTGTAACTAGGTAACAACTGACACGAGCATGCCATCCCCCGGTCGTTACCGACCTTTATCCGAGGGCCCTTAATCCAACAACCACACAGTAAATTATTTGGGCTCCATACCATGATACCCGCTTTCAAAAATCAACATAAGTAAATATCTGGGCTCCATACCATGATATCACTTTTTATCCAGAAGGAAAAGGTCATACCCTCAGGAGGAGCTACCCCTAAATAACCTTGCTGCCACGTTTCCTGTTTCGATCATTACCGGGTTATGAGGCTCAACGAAGTCTCGTCCACAAAGTCATGCTTTGATCACAAATGATCATTAACACACAGCAGCACTTAGCATGCCACCCTACTAAATTGGGAATGTATCACTAGTAACCATCAACTACATAACCTCTGAGCTCGTACGTCTCAGA
The DNA here is from genome assembly GCA_030765085.1 of Allium cepa. Classification (NCBI taxonomy): domain Eukaryota; kingdom Viridiplantae; phylum Streptophyta; class Magnoliopsida; order Asparagales; family Amaryllidaceae; genus Allium; species Allium cepa. The sequence goes on along the minus strand of CM060942.1, from coordinate 217,517,995 downwards.
GAAGGGTGTTAAGCTAAGAGAAAAAATCTCCGCCACCAATAGAAATGTATTTGAAAGATACCAGTTTTACATCTAAAAGTGTAATGTCAGACACACATCCATACAAGTCTGTTCTGGGTTCGAACAGAACCGAAGGCACTTCCGAAGAAGCCCTTGCAAATCCGGGAATTCATAATCCCGATCGGAATTCCCATCACTTAGGAAATCTCCATACCGACGCGACTCAGTGCAGAGACAATCGACGTGTTATCCTTTCATTTTCGAAAATACCCGGTGTTCACCACCGGTCTTCAAATGCTATCCATATCGACGTATCATTATTCTGGATGGGTTATATGACACAAAGTCCTCTCCCGGCTAAACCGAATAATGAGCGTAATATTTAAAAACATATGGATATGGGATTTCAGTTAAGTCACAACTTAAAATCCAAAAACCTTTCTTTCAAATGGTTTAAACAAATTACCATTTCAAATCTTTTTAAATAAAAGATTCTTTTCACAAAGTTCACCCAGTTCACAAAGATCCACTTATGGATTTCAAAACAATTTCCATTTTGAATTGGATTAACCATCCAATATTTCAGTTTAAGATTCAGTTCATAACTTTTAAATCCTTTCCAATTCAAATCTTGTATTTAAAGAACACGCCATTTAAAATCCTCTTTGATTTCAAAACAAGATTTAATAATCTTTCACACAGTTTAACTCATAGTTTTCTAAACTATTTACAATTTCATTTCAAACTTGAAATCTTTCGATACAAATTGGAAATCCTTTCTTTTTATGAAAGCTATAACTATTTGAAACAAATAGTTTTCGTTTTGGAAAAAAACTGGTTACAATTTACATAAGTTAAAGCCATTCAAGCATAAAACTTGGATTTAAATTTAAATTTCCAAAACCATACTTTTAAATGGTTAAAAAACCCATATAAATTATAACTTGTATAATCCTTTTAGACCATAATTTTCACATCACTGAATTCAATTTCAAATATTGAATTCAAATTTAAATCAAGTTATTTAAATTTCAAGTTTTATTAAGTTATTTAAAATAACTTTTATTTTTGAAAACTCATTTTCAAAAGCTTTCAATTCCAATTCCAAAACTATTTTGGATTCAAGAATTCAATCTTCAAAATTGTTAAAAATCTATGACTTAGCCGATTTCCTCGTACAATCCATATTTGTGTGTGTATGGTGTAGTCCAGGGGTTTTACCCAATAGTGCAACATTATTCAATCATCACATCACATATTTAAGCACATCGATATTGATAAGCGGTATAATCTATAATGCTTATCGTTCACTCACATATTCACAGATAAATAATATAAATTTATCACAGATAAATAAATTACATTCATCACAGATCACACATTTCATAGCAAGGCATGGCATATCAGAAATACCAGACAGTTCGACGATCAGTAGAATACAAAACATCCATAAGTGAACTCAATCAATTATCTAATTAGTTAAATCAGATGGGTCATCAATCATGGCTAATTAGCATTAATTAATTTCAAATCATTTGATTAATTGTCCTTTACTCATTTATTAATTAAATTAACCTTTAATTATTCAATTATTCTTTAATTAATTCACTTAACCTATTAAACATCTTTAATTTAACCATCTTTGTAATTAATTGTCATTAACAATTCTTAATTACAAATAATTATTCACTTAATTATAAATTTACCAATTAATTAATTACAAAGTAATAAACCCCTAATTAATTACGATTATAAATAAATAAACCAATCTTTACTTACCATTAATATTTAATCATTCTTAATTACTTTCCAAAATAATTAATTAAAAATAAAATTATCTTAATTAACATTTTAAAACTTTATTAAACTTTGAAAACAAATTATTACTAATTTGGAAAATTTAATGTTAATTTACTTTAACACTTACTTTAAATTATCTACTTAATTAAAGTTTTAATTGGGTTTTAAAACATTCTAAACTAAAATAATTAAACTTGTAATAAGGTCATAACTTAACATTATCAATCACTAATTAAGTCGACCATACTTAAAATTGTTTTAAAGAAAAATTTCTTAACCCACTTTCCATTTTGCTACAGATTTAGGAATCAAACCCGAGCCATATTTCCATTTACTCGAGTAAATATTCGAGTTCTCCCATAACTTCTCCGAGTTGAATTCCGTTTGAATCTTTAATCACTTTATAATATACTTTAACAATTTAAAGTTATTAAAACATTTCATTTTTTTATGAAACTTATTTAAAAAAAAACTGGAATTCAAATTTATTTTGAAATCCGATTTTTAAACTTGTTTTTCAATCCTTTATTTTAAAACTTGCTTTGCACTTTTAAATTAAGTTTAAGTTTAAAACTCAAACACTGTCAGGTTTTAAACAAAACCTGTAACAAAAAATTTACTCGAGCCCTTATATCAAAACCCCGAGCCAAATTACCCCTGTGCTTCGAGAAATCTATGAAACAACTCGAGTAAATACTCGAGTACAAGTCCTTGCTTCCACCCAACCACGCAATTTCCAGAATTTATTCACCATGCAAATGCAGATCTCCGCCATCCAACTCCGATCGACGCTGCGTCGTCGAATAAGTCGACAACCATCCACAAACCTCTCCCCGACCATCAAAACCACGTTGTCACCTCGAAATCAAAATTCGATTTATAACCCAACCTGCAAACGTGAACTGGAACCACCATCAAACCTGTCAACGCCTCGTTCTCACAAGCACGACCACCAGAGCTCCTGAAATTCCGGCCATCACTTCGTCGGCGCGACCTCTACCTTCCCCTTGAATCACGTCACACTCAATCCACAACGAAATAAAGTTCCTCGCCTCAACAAAACTAGGTTTACAAATTTCAAAAGCTCACCGCCGTCGCCTCGATGATCGAGTGCACCTCCAACCATTTTTCCCAACAGCGTCGTAGACTCCTCCACCGCCACGTGAAACCTCGACTTCTCTAGTGCCTCTGACCGCCGAAATTTGATCGAAACCCATTTTTCGTTCATCTTCGAACTGCTCTTAAACCCCCCATCTAAAAATTACGATTCTTACTTTAAAAATCAAGTTTTAGTGTATGAACTCAGTTTACATACTCGAAATAAAAAATTAAAATGTTTTAATCTAGACCAAGTTAAGGTTTTGCTCAGTTTTCTTGAGTTTTAGAAGCATTTACAAGTTGTTTTAACTGAAATAAATTTTTAAAGCTTAAAACAAACAAACAATCTTTGTTTGTATTTTAAATTCTAATAGTTACTAGATTAAGAGATAGAAATTTATTTACAAATCTGGGTTTAGAAAGAATTGTAAAAAGAAACAGAGGTTACATATATTCAAATGCATGCATACATTCACATATAAACACATAAACCAATTTCTATATACACAACATAAACATTTTCCAGATATATATACATATATGAAACCAATTCAATTCTTGAAATAAATAATAAAATAAAAAGAATGTTACTCACCGGTTATTTGAGAAGATGAACAGAGCTTCTTTTATTTGAAACAGGCTCGCTGAAACTTCTTCTTTGATCTCTGGCTTGGGTTGATTTGTATTATTGTTTAAGTTGAATTTTGTTTAAGTTTGAATGATATTTACTTCAGGTTTACACAGTTTGGAATGAATGAAACTGAGATGAAGATGTTGATATATAGGAAAGAAGTTTTACAAGGTGTTACATGTTTGTACAGGGTGATTATCATTTGGTTTTGTACAAATTATCAGATATTTTTTATCTTTTGTTAACTAGCCGGTTTTTTTCTTTAGCTTTGACTAAAGATATTTTTGAAATGGAGGCTATTTCGGCTGATATAAACTCATTTTGTGTACTAAGGATTCAAGCATTAATTATCATTGTCGTGTTTCACGTTTCATACTTGTTTACAAAATATTGTCTTCCTTTGCAAGCTTACATAAATCATTTCATTTGATCTTTTATTTGTATGCAGATATTTTTCTTTTGCCTTACTTACATTCTTTTGTTTTATCTACTTCTTGCATACACTTGTCTTTATTTCTATTTCTAGTCTAAATACTTATTTCTTTGTTTTAAAGTTCAACTATCAAACATTTTCTAAGTCATTTATTTAAATTTTAATACAAATTAAATATTCAAATTCAAATTCCAAAGTCAAACCCAAATTTACTCATATATATATTTCAAATTCAAAATAATTCCAAAATTTATTCTAATATTCAAACTAACTATTAATTGAAATTTAATTTCAAAATTGAGATCATTACACTACAGTAGCAATAAAAGCATATAATTATGATATAATAACATGCTATGTTTACTGTCATGTTATACACCATCATCAAGTATGAAACTAGGTACGTCACCAAATGTGAAACAATTTTAGCATGTTACACAGCTCCATGCAGTTACACGAACTCCGTAATGTCAAGAAAATAGGAACAAGTTTCCTCGATCCATCCTACTTAGCCTACACTAAGTCTATGCTCAGCCCGAGTTGTCTACAGGCCTTCAGTAACCTGAATAGTCATGTTGGTCGATAGCATTCATGTACCCTATTTGTTTTCTAGAGGCAGCAAAATGAGTCGACTGAACAACAATTTTAGGCGACTGGAATGAATTTCAATTGGTTGTATCCTCTAGTCAATAGACTGTTCGACACTAAAAATGAACTGTTTACTTGGAGGTTGGACTTGTCTTTTACTTAGGGTTTTACAACGCAATTTCAGTCGATCCACCGTATTTCCAGTTAGTTGGATTCGCAAATACCAGGTTTTTCCAGCTTAATTATCTTTTTTGATCAAGTTTTAATTACTTATATTTAGTTTATTTATTCAAACTTTACATATAACTTTGAATGCTAATGATCTTCATTTTGAATAGTTATCTGTACCTAATTCCAACTTTCATCATATCCAACCTTTTATACATTTAATCCCATAACTCTACGTAACTATTCAACGGTCCATCTAGGTATTCAATTCAATTCGAAGTTGATAGAATCATATTTAGGTGATTTTAAGAGATGTTACACATACTCATTTTTATCATTTAAGTCTATTATGTGTGTGTGTGTGTGTGTGTGTGTGTGTGTGTGTGTGTATCGGATCTACGTGTTTTAAAGGTGAATTCTAACCAAATTTCAAACGACACAATATAATGAATTTAAGATTTTTGAAGAATGTCAATGATTTTATACCTTCGGATTTAAAGAACTTCAAATGTAAATAAGATCATCATTTTTCAGATGTTGAATAACTTTGTCCAAACGACCAATTTGAATGGACGACCATACTTACATTCTGAATTTTTAAATCAAACTTTACAATTTATTTACTATTAAATGAGAAAAATAATATAAGATATCTTTTGATTTTGACTTAATATGATTATCGATCATGTGTCCAAAGTATTTACGTAGTTTATATATTGAAAAAAACTGATTTGAATCAACGTTCCTACGTAAATTTTGAATGCCAATGGTCCAACCATACAAGTACCTCACGTTACATGGAATCTACATTTATGTACGTGTGTGTGATATCGAATATTATTTAGAATAATACAAAGTTTATGAAATTAGTGTTTGAATAAATAAATTAATTGATTATATAAAACTAACTTGACTTATAGTTTGAAAAATGAATAAATTGTTCAGTGTCAAAAAACTAGAACACTAGTTATCACCAACTCAATAAAGTATCAAAATGGATTACTATATAACTATAGAAAGAATAAAAGAATAGTAAAAACAAAAATGACACCCTTTAATTCAACTATTGTGCATATGATGCAATGGCCTCAGGAATATATCAAGCATCACTAAGGTGTGGAGAACTTCCTACGCCTTATCAACGTCACTTAATTTTATATTTAGTAAAACATATGGAATGCGTTTGGCGTAGCTAATTCACAACTGGTTTTCCACTTAAAAAACCAACAAGTATGTGCTAAGCTCTCGCTATGGTGTATTCCTTGTCCTTAGCGATGTCATAGCTTCACATATACGAACTAGTACGAACCCGTTCTACGCACACGGTGTTTACCCGTATTCTTTTTTTAAGTTGTTTAAACATGGATCTTGCAGTTGATGGATGATGGTATAAATATTTTTATCATATCATAATAGTCTCTTATGCGCAAATGTACATTGAAAAATAGGTACCACCTTCCGCTGCATATATAATCCGATAGAAGATTAATTTTAATGTTATGCTCATTATTCATCTTTATAGACTATGCAATTGATAAACTGTGAAATAGTTGAAAACATTTCCAAATATTTGATATCTAGTAGAAAAGTTTTAGGATTGCCACTAAAAATTTCAAAGCTAAGCAGGATAACTTAACATACCAATCCGTATGTGCAGATTTTTACTCAAAGTTCTACCATGCATCCATCTTTAAAAATTAACTAAATGATGATACCGCTAAATAAATTCAAATGGATTAATAAAATTTGTGGTACTTTGACATAAAGTTTATTTGGATATAATTAGGTTATATTAATGTTGAAGAATTTTGGTAAATTATTCTATTATGAGATAACAAAGTAAAGTCTGGACAAAGAGAACAATAAGTCATAGAAAATACTAATGAACCCATAATTGATGGGATCGACATGCATGAGCTCATGCAAGTAAACGTGCAAGATGAACTCCAATGTCAATGCTATAAATTTTCTCATATGTATTTCAGCATAAAAAGGTACAATCCAGAAACATATATGAAAAATGCAAGACAATGGTACTATGACAGAGTTTCCACTCCAGTATAAGCATATTATGTTATTTAAAGTAAGCATAGTTAAGCTTCTTAAAAAGGACAATCAAAGCTAATAAAGCAAAAAAAATCACCATGGACAACGGTAAAATTTCCTTTTACTGCACCAGGCGCATAAAATGACTTCCATTCTCATTAAAAATATAATAACCATACAAATGATGCATTACTAAATCAAACTTTTATCGAACAACAATTTTCAAGCATTAAATATGTTAGTACCTAAATAAAATAATCCGATAACAATATTTGTTGCACCTCCAGTTGCAACTATATAGCATTACTTCCATGCCTTGTTAGAGCTCTTGCATTAAGAGTAACAACGACATTTTTTGCTTTTAGCTTAGTCCGCCTTTGCAGTAGTAACACTTCAGCAATCCTTCAGTAAAGGCGACATGTTTTTCTCTTTTTGAGAGTTCAAGTGATATTAAAGATAAATATGAATTTATTTTTAGTATTCTCCATGGCCTTAAAAAAATAGAAAATAACCATGTAAATTTTGCTTACAAATGAAATCAAATATTTGTATGATAAAAGTTATCATCTCATTTTGTTATGTTCACGCCAAAAGATTGTCACATTTATTGACATTAAAGTAATTAAAAGAACCAATTCAAGGAAATCTACTCACAACATTATGGCAGTTATCCCCAACAAACTCCTTTTGTGATATGAAAAATAAAAGTAAAAAGAATAACTCAATTAAGTAAATGAAAGTAAAGAGCATTCCTCATATCAAAAGTAAGCATGGATTCAGTGGATATGGGTGCTATAAGGACTCAAAATACATATTACAATGAGAAGGTTATTTCTCAATCTTCTATATTAAAAACCTTGCAGTTTTCCATTTTTCAGTGCACCACATAACAAAATTATAAATAGGATATCTTCTTTTATTTTCACAAAAATGGAAAGCACTAAACTACAATTTATAAGAAATAAAAAAACCTATTGTTATTATATAAACCAAGCAAATGAATAATTTACCTCAACATTCTGCAAGGATTTCACATTTAAACCTACTAATAAGCATAAACCAAGAATTTTTTCCTAAACCTTTAGTTTTGGGATTCCCTAAATTTGATTCATAGCCCTTCATTTTACATGGCATCTTGAATTAACTATGCATTAGAAGAAATAAACGCGCTGATTAGAAATGCTCAGGTATGCAAATAATTTTCAAGATTTCATTTTTTGTTATCCTTTTAATTTTCGAATACACTTTAAGTGAAACATAACTTCTTAATGGTGTTCTGTATTTTTCACTCATTTTTCTAGGTATAGTGTTTTTTCAGTATTAGTTGACTTCGGAGTTGAGAATATCCATTTCAAAGGTATAACAGATAGAAACAAACTCATAATAGTACCTAAAAAGCATAATGACAACTAATATATGTGGAATAATCAAATATACATTGAGAAGAATAGATTATATTATAGAAGCTTAATGGAAATTAATATATGTGGAATAATGAACTACACATTGATAAGAATTATTTTTTTCATTGTTGATTATCAAATTGAAATTAGAAGCAAAGAATAGTTTGAAGAATATGCCGAGAAAGGACATATATGATCTAAAATAAATGTTAATTGATAAATTGGACCCATTAAGGCATATTCACTGTGCTACTTAAATTACATTTCCATTTTACATTTACAAATTACATAGCAAATGGTCCTGTTATTATTGAAGTCATTATGCCACTACTATATACATTTAAGCATAATAATTAAAAAACGTAAATAAAAGCAATACATAACTTGAATAAGATGAACGATTCTTGTTGTTCACTGATTTATTTATAGAAATGGAATTTATTGAATAATAAATTAATCAATAATATATAAAAGCTAATGGAAACTAATATATGTGGAAAAATCAACTACACATTGAGAAGAATAGCTTTGGCTAATGGCAACATATATGTGTGGAAAAAGCAACTATACATTGAAAAGAACAGATTTTTTTTTTCATAGTTGGTTATTCAGTTGAAATTAAAAGTTAAGCATAGAATATGTCACGAAATGAAATATTCAATCTAAAATAAATGCTATTTGATGAGTTGAATTCATAAGGGTATATTCTACATAATTTCATTTTACGTTTGCAAATTACATAGCAAATGGACCCGTTATAATTGAAGTCTTTGTCACGTTAAAATATAATAATTGAACAGCGTAAATAAAAACAATGTATAAGTGGAATAAGATGTATAATTCTTGTTGTCCGCACTTTGTTTAAATATATGCGGAAAAATCAACTACACATCAAGAAGAATAATTATTTTTCTCACCACTGATTATTCCAATGAAATTAAAAGCTAAGTATAGTATGGAGAATATGCCATGAAAGGAAATATTCAATCTAAAATAAATGCTAATGGATGAACTGAATCCATCAAGGTATTTTGACTGTGCTATATAAATTATATTTTCCTGTTATATTTGCAAATTACATAGAAAATGAACCAATTATAATTGAAGTCTTTATGCCATTGCTATTTATATTTAAGTAAAATAAATAAACAGCGTAAATAAAGATAATATAGAACTTGAATAAGATGAACGATTCTTGTTATCCACTCCTGGTTTAGATAGTAGAAGTGGAATTTATCGAGTAGTAAATTAACCAATGATGACAAACTTACCTCATTCCAGATGAAAACAAAAATCAGTTTCTAACAAACCCATATAAAATTGTAAACCATGTTATTTTTATAGATCCTGAAATGCGCTAGTAAGTTGGATGTTTATGTAAAAATCAAAGTTATCAATAGAAAACAAACTAACAGACAATATGAAGAGGGAATGAGCCTTGGAGAATCAGGATAATGCGATTAATAGTGGAGGAGCTTATAATGCATAAATCGATATGCAAACATGATGTGCACAATTAAGAGCAGCTGATATGAGGATGATTTCATAATCTGTTTAGATTCAAACCAACATTAGTTAGGGTTTTCGATGAAGTTTATGTGGAGGTTAGTGAAACAAATTTAAGCAGTTTTTAGGGATATAATTCCTTTTGATTGATACATGGTGGTTGTAGGTATTCATTTCAAAAATTATAAGGAAAAGGAAAGAGTTGATAATGAATCAGGCTTATAGAAGAGAATATAATGGATTAATGAATGACATGATGGTAATGTTTACCTGAAAATAAGATGGTGCGGAGAAGAAAGAAGGAGAAGGGATGGACATTTATAGGGACTATTAGTGGATGTGTAACAGAGACAGCACGTGGAAATAAACTGGCAATCATAAAATAATGAAATTAATAAATCTTTTGTAGAAATGAAGGATAAAAATAGACATAAAAATAATGATTATAAACATCAATCCTGGGATGATTTGGTATCTCAAGAGCTATCATCGAAGATCCACATTGTCTCCATGTCCATATTTCTAGCTTCTACACTCTTAGACATAAACAATACAATATAAGTATCAAATTATATAGGATGGAGTATTACCTTAATTATAAGGGTGAGAGAAAGAAAAGGAAAAGGTAACCTGGGTTAAAGTGCAAATCTTTGCACCTGGATACCTTTCGCTCAACTTGATCTTTTAGTTGATGAAAAACTATGTAGTATCTATCTAGACCAAAAAATTAAACTAACTCAAAAGATTTTTAAGTTTATGTTCCTGTGACATAGGATGATAAATGTAAAAGCTCAATTGAAGTAATTGCTTTAATTTAACATCAGTACACAAAGTATAATTATTGAAATATAATAGTATAATTAAACAGAATAAAAACCTCAAAGTTTATAGTAAAAGACATAGAATAATGAGATGGAAAAAACTGCTCATTCACCTGAAGATTAGGTATAGAACAATTGGATGTTTAAATTTGGCAAATTCTTATTTAAGTAAAGTATAAAGGAGCCAAACATTTAGAATCCTTGAAAAATGTTTACGGTTTTTATCTAATAAATTCACACATACTTAGCAAGAATACCAATGCTATAGAATAGGAACAGGTTGAATTTGTTCGGATTCATCATTTAAGAACTTAGCATGAATGCTAGTGCAGAGCTGAATACTGCAAAATATCAATATATAATTACCTGGACATAAAAGTTATAATCCAGAATGTATATTATCGAAGTAAACTTTTAGCAACCAACATTCTGCTGTAAGTGACTAAATTTACATTTGAAAGGTTTACGTGCAAGGCCGTTAAATGGAGTTATTGTGATGGATAATTCAAATACAAAAGGTATGAAATGTATTGCTTTTAAAACACATGAGACATAACCAAAAGGAGTGATAAACCATACACTTATGCATTGATTCAGTCAGTGGATAATAAATGATTCTGTTATTATGTTCATAATGTTCCTTTTGTTGATATAAAGTAATTAGACTGCGTACATATATGGTTTATAGTAATTAGACTACGTACATCACAGGATAATAAATTCAGACCAATATGTGGTTCATTTACTTCAATTTATAAGAGACTCACCACCCAATGGGAACATGAAGAATCAGTATATGAGATTGTCTCACATCAATTCTTTTAACAATTACAATCAAGATATAATAGCTGAAAAAATATTGAATGTGTTATAAAATGAAACATGTTTTAATTAGAAAAATGACTATTTGCAACTTGATTACTTATTTACATATATGGCATAGGAGACGTCTGATACAAATTATATTCTAACCAATGACCATCCAGATGTTTTTAAACATTGTGTTTTAGTTGACAACGATTGAATCCAAATGTCCATGAATGTGGTTTTTGTAGTTCATTTTCCACATGAGGGAAGCGTGCAGCAACCTTAAGTTCTAATGTTTGACCTTTTCACTTTTATTTGTACCCTGAGTTAACTGCCTATGCTTAAGTTTGTTTATATACCTTTCATCACCACTTTTAGTTTAGATATAAAGAAATTTATCATAAACTCAATAGTAAGTTAAGCAATAATAACATTGTTCATGCTTAGGGGACTTTCAAGTGGTCAACAAATTTTGTTCAAGAAAACCATTGAGTCAAAAACTTGATAAAAGATGCGGTAATTGGGTTTTTTTGGGAGAAGACCATCTCAAATCTACATAAGCATACAAGTTATTGTATTATTGTTTATTACCATGAATAAGCTCTTTATATTGAGCTTTTGTTTTTAAAACAAAGAATCAGCATATGAGTTGCACATATGCATTCGGTCTATTCAAAAGTTAATGGGAAATATTGTACTACATACCATTAATAAACAACTTTTAGACACAAATACCATGTACTCTTAGTAGTAGTATTAATAAGATTCAAGAAGTTTGTGAATATACAAAATAGAAACAAACAAAATTAATATTTAGTGAGGACTCAACCAACCATTTACATTTTTATTAGACTCATTAATGGTTATTTTAAGCTGCATCAAGTTCCAGGTGATTAGGCTTTTCCTTTGGAGTTTATAAAGATACTGCCCTTAGTGCTAAACATAGACAATATTATTGTTCGTATTTTAATTCGAATATATTTTCTACCATCGTTAAAGGTAAACACAAAACATTATTTCATGTTCAAGCTATCCTGAATATGTAAGCGTAAGAGATAGGTTCCAGAAATAATAAACATTTTAACGATTATGAGAAAATTAATAGAATAGTTCAAATTTAATATAATAATCTTACCTTTATCTTTATGTTTTCCTTCATGCATCTTTTCCTTCCACGGACGCAAACATGAGTTCTCACACAAGCTGAACCATCACCATACTGAGACAAAATAAGAAGTTACAAAAATACAATGGTTAAGGTTAAAAATTGTAATGAAATAGAAAAGGAGTAAAGGAAAGGAAGGATAAAAAAGCTTTAAACTTCCATTACTCATAAATAAACTTTTATTTGTTTACAAAGTGATTGCATAAAAGTCAGTGATATTGCACTGATTGTAAGTTAATTATTCAAAAATTGAAGGGAAAATACATAACCTAGATAAATTGAAACCGTACCTAAAGTAAGTTCTAAAACTTAAGCAATGTCCCAAACCTGCTGGATCTAAATTCAGACAGAGATCCCAAAGTACAAATCCCAACGATGTTAATGAATCCTCATCGAAAGCATCCAATATACCTTTACCACAACAGCCTTCTACACTGGTACTGCCTTTTTCACTAAAGCTTCCTTCACTGTTGTAGCAATATTTGGCGGAGCAGCCCTTTTAGCAGTAGCCAGCACTTTCTTCTTCGATGGGGTATCTTTTGCACTCTTCTTTGCCGCCTTAACTGCAGGTGCCTGGCCTTTGGCTTAGGAGCGACCTTCTTAGTCTTCATTGCAGCAACATACTTCTTAGTTGGGGCAACAGTCTTCTTTCTAGACCAGCAGCTTTAGTTCTTTATAAATTACTTGTAAATATGCATAAATTGAGTGAGAAACTACGTTTGAAAATATGTATGTGACGTAAGGGAACAAAGTAGGCATTATTTTGAACAATGTCAGAAGTTTGGTAAGCATCAATGAAGCCAAAACAATGATATAAGCAGCACACAAAAATTGAATGTGAGAAAAATGAAATCATACTTAAAAAGATTATTAAGCTACCCGCCAGCTGATGTAGAGCATTTCATTAACCAAGGAATATATACTTTGTGAATCAGAATCCATTAATATGAATTATGCAGCAAATAAAACTAACACTTGTAGTTGAATATGGCATAAAAGTGAAAAGCCAAAGTATGAATAGCCTTTTGCTCTATTTATTGATAATGTTTTCATGTTTATGCTCCATATTTTATCAATAATGAATACCAAAACTTATGGGGTTCAGAGTTTATTAAGCTTATCAATAAAATGCTTGAATATTGGTTCTGTGATGAGTCTATTTTTCATATTGAAAAATAAAATAAAAAAATCGATAAACATCGAAAAACTATCTAGTACAAACAAAAATCTTTGGCGTACACGGGAAAAAAACAAAACACTATAAAGCAAAGGTCAATACCTCAAAATCTAATATTTGGTGTTAGAATTGTCAAGTTCGCTATTAACTTTATGAACAATTCAACGTAACCTCTATTTATGATGACTAACATTCCATTATTTGAAACTGATATATGTAAATGCTCAGGTCCTAAGTTAAAGCTATTGTTTTCTGAAAATTGCATTTATAGGTAACTAATTCCTATCAATAAATGACTTCTTGGGTATAAACTATTACACAAAACATAAATTGAAAATGAATTTGCCATGATTAAATTACTTGTAACGGTCGGTAACTAATTGCATGTTCAGATAAAAGAATTTCAAAAAAGTACTTTATTGAATTGATAAATAACACTCACTTAACCCTATATAAATAAATAAACAAAAATGTTAATTGACCAAAAGGAAATAACCGTACATTTTTACATGTAAGCAACAGAGCATATTATTCAACACCGTTAACTTGTCCATTAATCCGTGTATTGCACCCAAACATAAATAATATATGGTGAAACTACTTATTTATCGAACTCGTCCTCCCTTTATGAGGCATCATTCCTAGCCATTAATTTACTATTCATTGATAAAATAATGAATGGATGATCAATTTTCTGAGGGTGAAAATTGATGCATATAAGGGAAAAAACTATATGGTAGTTTTTGACCATTTATAATATATTGACATGTATAACGAAAAGTACCCCTTTCGTGTGCAAGCTTGAAATGATTTCATCAAATTAAAAATAAAATATATTAATCTTCACAAATTAAGAAAGCTTATATAATCAAGAAGCGTGTATGCAAATTTGGCATTTTCTACGAATAGTACATTCTGCACTGTGTATGCAAACTTGGCATTTTGTAGTATATTCTGCACTTTTCAACTAACAATCATGATTAAAGATCGAAAATAAATATTTCACGATATGTTTTCTGTGATATATCAAGTGAGATTGTGCAATATATATACATACTCTTTCATAGAAATTACTCTAAAAAAATTGAAAATTGCATATTGCAAAGTTCCCAAAGTCCACATGGAGGTTGATCAATGCAAAAATTGCGTAGGTTGAACAAATAATGTTTGCTGACAATTACCACATAATTATTAAAAGTACCATTGCACTGAAATCACATACGAAAAAATCAACTCAATGGAGTACAAACATTACTTAGGTAATGTAAGTTTACCTAATACCTACAGCAGCCACGATACCCGATGTCGATATGCTGTTAATTTGTCGTCGGCAGCAGCACGAAGACAGATCGTCCTACCTATTCTAAATATCGTCGAGCCGTGGGTTTCCGCATAGTTAGAAAATCGAGGGACAACGGTAAATTGAGGGTAAGAAAAGAGATTTAGGGCATAGGGTTAAGGGAGAGGAAGATCAGGGCGAGAGAGGACGATGGCATGCGAAGGCTGCAGACAAACTGAAGTAAAGTCGGAGAAGACAGTGGCTCGATGACGATTGGATGAGGATGGTCGGAACTGCTAGAGCAATGGAGTAAGATGTAAATCGATTCCTAAGAGGTAGATGCGTCGTTGGCGATAAAGGAACAGGCAGTAAAAGTTAGGGTTAATCGGTGAGCATGTGGGAAAAAATTAGGGTAATTCGGAAGGAAATGGAAATGAGAGCGAACGGAGGATCAAAGCCAAAAGCACAGAGGAAGGAAGAACAAACAAAAAGCGCTGAACATAGCACGTGTAGTTTGCGGCGACGCTTCATTTCTGAAAATAGCAAGGAGGCTTGTGTGCGTTGGAAACCAAACTCACTAATAATATAATAGTATAGATTCCCAATGTCTTAGCGAAGTTGGAGACTTTCTTAATGCCATTGCAATATCGACGTAACATCGTAAATTTATTACATGTGGTTTAATGATTATTTAAACCTTTTCCATTTTATTATTATATGTATTTTGCTTTTGATATATGTAAATTTTAACTGTATGAAAATTGAATTATATTCAAATTTAACTTTCATTGTAAAATTTGTTATTTATTAATATTATATATTATTGATTGTATTATTTATGGTTATTTTTATTTTTAAATAGTATATATAATTTATTTATAGTTGTAAGTTTATTTTTATTTAATACTACTAAATTATATAATTTTGACAATACTAATATTTAAATTTAATTTTAACTACTAAAATTGAGTTTTATAAACTACAAATGAATATAAGATTTTACTACTATTTAATTTAAACAAATTTTAACATCAATCTCACTTATATAGTTATCTATAGTAATAAAAATTGTAAAGTAAAATTGGATAAATAATAAGAGGTTCGAACATAGTTTAAATGATACTATTGTTAGGTTCAATCAAAATTTTGTTCTATTTTAGCTTCATTATTTCTATTCGCTAAAAAATTTCATGCGATAAATTCTAGAATAACTTAATCTAATTCACATGTTAAAACTAGAAACAATCATTTTATCTGGTCTTCGGGATGAAAGGATCGATGCATTATCTTGCTTATATCTGTAAAATATTGCTCAAAATTCAGTATATCAATCGAGATTTGTCTAATATCCATAAATGCCTTGGAATATTTCTTGGTTATCCAATTGTAAAATTTCAAAACAATCTTGTTTTGATTAAGTTACAATTTATAGAAAGAGAAAAAATGGACAAAGATATCAAGAAGTAGAGAGAGTGGGAATGTGGGTTGGGGGAGTGTGTGTGTAAAAGGGAGAATTAAATATGTTAAATCATAACACCCATTGAATTTCCATCTAAAAGGAAATCCTACTAATACTCCATAAATCACTTTTCATCCGAATAGAAATAGCCTACATTAGAATATTAGAACATTAAAAATTAACGAAATACAAAGCTAAAACCCTTAAAAATATTTCCTTCCATGTTTCTTATTTTTCTGAAATTTATGTATTTTTAAAATCTTGAACACATATGGATCACAGCTTTCATGATTTAAAATCAAATGCAATTACGACTTTAGCAACGCGATGGAGGAAGAAATTTGTTATTTCGTTCTCTAGTTGTTTTATAAGTTTTTTCTTATCCTATAATTATTTGTCACTTTTGATACTTTATGCATATTTTTCACAAAATCTGCATGATACATATTATATGTTGTTTTAGGCTTTTTGAATAATAATTGTTATTAACCTTATAATATATATATATTTCTATTTAGATAGATATTAATATTATAATAATAATTTATGTAAACAGATAACAATTTCAATTAATGTTTAAGAATTTTAAAATACATAAATTTAGGAAAAATTAAAAACGTGGAAGAAAATATTTTAAAGGTTTTAATTTTGTAAATTGTTAACTTTTAATATTCTGAGATTCTAATATAAGCAATTTTTATTCGTGTGTAAACGATTTATGGTGTATTAATGGAATTGCTTTTTTGAATCGAAATTCAAAGGGAAATTGTGATTTAACATATTTAATCCTCTCTTCCTAACATAAACACTCTCTTCCCAACTCTCCCTCCACCTCTCCCTTAAACTCTCTCCATTTTTAACTTTCTACAAATTGCAACTGAGTCAAAAGATGGGCGTCCGAGTATTATACCATTGGATAACCAAGAAATATTCCGAGGAATTGGTGGATATTAGTCAAATCCAAATCAAAAAACTGAATTTTGATTAATTTTTTATTGATAAGAATGAGATAATACATCGATCCTTCCATCTCGAAGATCAGGTAAGATTATTGTTTCTAATTTCAGTATGTAAATTAGATTAATTTGTTCTAGGCTTAGTATGTGAATTTGATTGGGTGGAAAGAAATGACGAAACTAATATAAAACGAAATTTAGGTCGAACCCAACAATAATATCAATTAAAATATGTTTGATCCCCGATCGTATGAGTTATCCAATTTTACTTGATAATTTCTATTTACGATAGCTAACTTTTAATGTAAGGTTGATGGTAAACATTTTGTAAATTTAAATAATAATAATAATTCAAATCAATATGTAGTTATAAAACTCAATTTTATTGGTTAAAATTAAAGTTACATATTAATATTATCAAAATTATATACTACTTATTAATATTAAATATAATAAAATTTTAACCATAAATAAATTACATGTTATTAATAAATAAAAATACTCACACATATATATAATCAATAATATTTAATAATAGAAATAAATATTAAGCTTTAAAATTAAAGTTAAAATTTGAATTTGAATAAAATTCAATTTTTGTACAATTACATAATTAATTTATAAAAATCAAAAGCAAAATATAAATAATCAAAAAATTAAAAATTAAAAAATTATAAAACCAAAAATATTAAATATTACGTCGATATTGCAATGTAAAAGTCTCTAATGTCACTAAGGTATTAGGAATTTGCATATGTGAACATATGGCATTGGTAAGGCATAGGGAATACACCATAGTGAGGTCGTTTAATATGGACCCGTTTGGTTTCCTGGATGGAAAAACAAGCATCGCATTTATAAGGCAGAGCTAATTCTCTATGCCAAATTCACTTTATATGTTTTACTAAATACAAAATTTAGTGACATTCATAAGGAATATGGAGTTCTCTACAACATGGTGACGCCATAAACAAACCCTTTGTATTAATAATGAGTTATCCAACATAGCCCCTCTGTGTACTTTTGTACCCAATGAAATTTGAAATGATATATGTTAAGAATTGAAGATGTTAAGATGGACTAGTTAAGTTGAACTGGAAATGAACGTGAAAGATAATTGTCTTTAGTTTAATATCGTCAAAATGAAACCAAAGCTGTCAATCATCGAACAGAAGAAAAACACGATTGCAAAAGTAAGAAATCAAATGGGTGAGTTCATTATACTTTCTGAGGTCAGGAGAAAAAGAAATTATTGATATTAACCTTACGAGCACAAAAAAAGGAAGAAGAAAATGAATTAAAGGAAGAAAGCTCACGACTTCATTTCTTCTTGATTCGTCAAGGTTATCGCTGAGAAATTTTTACAATATCTCTCTTTCCATCCATCTGTCCTAGCTTTACCTGGTAAATAAGCGTGGAGTTTATATATACGGTAATCAAAATAAACTTGAACAAATGAGATATAACTGAAACAGAGGATATAACAAAAACGAAAATTAATATTTCCATTTAGTTGTGTAAGTTTTGTAATGTGTTTGCTGAAATTGACAATTCCATGACGTTAAATTCATGGATACCAGTAAACTCTTCTTTAGACATATAAGACATTGGCATCTAATAATAATGATAGTTTGGTTCAACATAAAAACAGAAAACTTGATAAATTTGAGTTTGGTTATATCTCATTATATCCACTCTACGTTATATATGTCAAAAGATATTCAACATAGATGTAAAACATAATAAGTGGTTTGTAAAAAATTACAAAGTAGACGATGCATTAGTCTAATCTGTAATAGTAGCAGAGATCGGTACTGCATCCGTTTCGATTATTTTTCATTGTATTGTCCAATTAGTGTGTTGAGGATGTACCTCCGTAAGCCTGCACCTTTTGTGCATTACTAAATACTTTCTCTTGACCCGTGCTTTAACAGATTAGAAAAAACCAAACGTTGGTCATGGAACAATAAATATAATGATTAAGCCAATACTACCACACAAACAATATGATTTATAAACTTAAAAGGACTAATAATTTTGAGCAGCGGTGGCAACATATATAACTATTATTATATTTTGATTGAGTGCATAAAACTTGATAAAGACGCGCTCTTTTTGAGAGTTTCTTCTCTTCACAAGATCTGATTGTCTAAATATAACAGTTCACTGCTCTCAAGTGTAGCTGACAAAAAAAATTCGATCATAAATGAAGAATAAAGATACTCAGCCTTCAATAAAGAAGCATATGATATAAATTTCAATGTAGGATAGTGGTTTAGTAACCAATCAAACGTAAAAAAATACATACCCAATTGTTAAATACTCACATATTTCTTGAATTGCTTTTTATATGTAGCTATTAGCAGATCTATAGCACCCTATCAAAATTAATTATAAGACCTAGATGTAAATGAAAGAGTCATGTGCACTTAAATATCGCATGTAAATCAGCTAATAGCTATGTATAAAAAGAAATTTAAGAAACTGGGAGAATATTTAACAAATGGGTCCACGATATGTATTTATATGTATGATTGATTACTAAACCACTGTCCTATTGATAATCATTTATATCTTTTGCTTATTCATTGAAGGCTAAGTATTTTTATTCTTTATTTATGGCCTGCTGGACTTGAGAAGATTGAGCATTTTATTTAGACACTTGAATCTTGTGAAGATAAGACACTCTCAAAAGGAGCACGTCTTCATCAGGTTTCATATACTTGATCAAAATATAATAATAGGCATATATACTTGCCCACTGCTCAAAATTACTAGTTTTTTAAGGTTATAAATCATGCTGTTTGTGTAATAGTGTTGAATCAATCATTATACTTATTTTTCTAAGCCCAACATTTGGCTTCTTTTTATTTTTCTGAAGCATTGATTGGGTTAAGATAAAGTGCTTAGTAATGTATAAAAAGTATAGGCTTAGAGAGGTACATCTTTAACATACTATTTAAGACAATACAATAAATTAATTGAAATGGATGCAGTACTAATCTCTTCTACTATTACAGATTGGATTAATGAATCATCTACTCAATCCACTAATTATATTTTGTATGTATGTTGAATATCTCGCTAAAATATATAGCATAATAGACTATAAAGGAATGGATATAATGAGATCTAGCCAAACTAAAATTTATCGAATTCTCGATATTTATGTTGAACAAAACTATCATTTATTAGATTCCAATGTCTTATATGACTAAAAATGAGTTTATTGTTGCGGAATTTCCAGTTGCTATTAAACTCATTACAACACTTATACAAGTAAATGGAAATATTATTTTTATCATTATATCCTTTGTTTCGGTTATGTCGCGTTATATACTTTGTTTCTGTTATATCTCGTTTGATCAAGTTTACTTTAATTATCGTCTATATAACCTTCATGCTTATTTACCACGTAAAACTGGGACAGAATAGGATGGAAGGGAGGTATTACAAAAAGTTCTCTGCAATAACCCCAAATGAATCAAAAAAAAATTAAATTGTGAGTTTTCTTTTAGTTCTTTTTCTTCTTCCTTTTTTTGTGTGTGCGCATTAGGCTCATATCGATAATTTCTTGTTGTCCTGACCTTATAGAATTAAACGAACGTACCCATTTGTTTTCTCAACTTTGTGATCATGTTTTTCTTCCATTGGTGGCCCTGACAGTTTAGGTTTAGTTTCAACAATAATAAACTAAAAAATATTCTCTTATAAGTTCATTTCCCATTCAATGTTATTTTTCGACCTTAACATTTTCCCAGTTCTGAACATATATCATATCTAACTTCATTAGGTACAAAAGTACTCGGAGAGATTATGTTGGATAACTCATTATTACTATGAAGGGGTTTGTCCATGGAAATGCTTAGCATTCTCAATCTTCGGTTGTTGATTAAAACTTGTTGCATTTTGTGCATTTTTTATATGAAGTTTAAAAATTTGCATTACTGGTCTGTGATATCCTACTTTTGCTTCATAACTTTTCCAGGTTAGATAGTTATATTATATATGCATAAAAATTTCTTTGATCATGAACTAGTCCCATGCTTATTCTGTTATAAGCACTATTGTTTATTTTTATTTTATTGACCATTTAATAATTATAATTATTATAGCCAGTTTTTGTTTCATAAACAAGTCATGAGCAAACTTATTCCATAACAATCATCCATGTATGCTAGTTAAGTTGGAAAAATTAATAACAATGGGTTCTTTCGACATAATATACAATATCAAAGGATAAACAAGAAAGATATGGTTTAATATTAGATTCAATAATAACAAAAGATGAAACGATAAAAAAAGATATAGCTAATCATATTAACACGTACTAGGTAAAATGGGGACAAAATGTATTCATTTTAGTGGAATTAGGATCTCCCTTTTTTTATAACAAGAGTGCTTTATTTATTCAAGTGGAGCACTAATTTTGATGTCTTGTGGGCTCCAACACATTACCTCCAAAACCTCCGTCTAAAGCGTCACATCTTTTATCACTTGAACTAGTGATGTTAGACAAGTTTCACCCTTTATTTTGTAGTTTCGAACGTGAAAAATTATTCTCAAAAACATATTTTAAAATACACCCCTATTTTTATTTCAGTAGTTTTTTCATTCCGTTTAGAAGATCAGATCTAAACTTTAATCGCATGTTTCTATGATCAAACGTTTTTTTTTTGAATTTTTTTAAGTAAACGCAGGCATTCAGATTTCTCTACAAATATATATATTAATTTCTCTGCAAATATCTTGAAACTTAAAAATAGATTTTTTAAATATTTACTTTTGAGGAGTAAGACTGTGTATTTTGAAACATAAAAGGAGCATTTTATAAAAGTTCCCTTCACTTTGTGTGATAAAATAACAGACAAACTAAAGGGAAAATTTTACCAGAAAATGATTAAGTCAAGTTGTATATATGTAGCGTAATTAAGCTTATCAACAGTCAAATATCTGTATGAAAAGTGTTATATCTGCATCCATAACCAAAACCATTTGCATGAATAACGACGGAAATCAAATATTTACTTATTTCACTTATATCAATCAACTTAAAAGAACGATTGAATTTTTTTGGTTAAACATGAAAATTTTTCTTTACTAATAAAATACATGATAAAATTTTTTTTGACAAATGAGTATCATTTATACAAACATAAACATACATAAATATTAATCGCCATACGTTTTATATTTAGAATTTAAAATATACATAATATCAATTACTGGATTTATAAAAGGCAAACTAATGACTTTTAAATGCGATGCATTTGTATTCGCACCCACATCTGTTCACTGGATCTTAGATATTTATCTTTTTCGAATTCGAATGCAGCTATATTTCAAATTTCTCTGGTTTCCATTGACGATCCCCAGCATAATACTGGCCACTAGAAAGATAAGTAATAAAAAGGCAAATGAAAAAGAAACGTAAATGTTAAGGGGATGATTGTGATATGGATGAAAGTTTGGCTTACAAATGAGAAAATGAAACAAACAAAATGATAAATACAAATGAGTAAATTATGAAAAATAGATTTAGATGATACGAAAACATACAAATAAGACCTAGTGATGCTCTAGTAAAAATAGAAAAGGCTTAAAATGAAATTTAAGCAAAGATATGGTCCAAGTTAGAAATTGTGACTTTATGTGATCGACTACAATGGTTTGAGAAAAAATGTAACGAGGGCGCTTATGATGATTTGTCACAAATTCTAGTTTACAATCCACGTGTTATCTTTATTAGTGGTTTTTAAGATTTAGTTGTGCAATAATGCATGGTATCAGAGATTACGTTGCAATTTCCCAAATATCAATTTGACTTTGAAAGCTAACAAATTAGAGTAAACCATGAGATGTATCTAGTTAGAATTGGAGCTTTGTTCTTCTAGAAAACTTTGATTTTTTATATTTTGATGTGCTAAACCTGTACGCTAGCATAACTTGAATTACATCAATACGGAAATATTTTTGAAATTGAGTTATAGAATGATTCCATTTTTGGTGGAAACTTGTAGACTTCTTATCAAATTATGATGCAGATTATTGAATCAAAAAACTAGCAAACACTTCCATCAAACAATTAATTTCTGACTCCTCTCGACTGCCACAATTTTTATGTCCATGTTCTTGCCAGATTCATCCAACTACGGGTTATCGGTACTTTTATATTTTTAGCTTAAGTAGTATTTAATGTAATAATCAAACGTTCAACGTCAAAAAAAAATTACAACTTGAGTTTTTTCAAGAAGATTGTAACAACCCGCATATTTATCGATTTTATATTTAAATATTTTATCGTTAGTCGGATTTTAGTCCGAAAAGCTACTTTTTGCATACGGTCGAATTAGGACTCGGGACCACTCCCATTGAGTTTAAAATGCCGTTTGCGACCTTTTTGTGTATAAGCTTCGATATGTTTGGAGAAAGTTGATTTCTGCTACTTTTTACTTTGGGTTTGGTTTTTGGGCTCAGCCCTATGTCAACTTATACTCCAAAACTGAACCACTCTCCCCATTCTCCCTCACTTCTTTCTCTTTTCAATTTTCTTAGCTTTAATGGTGGGAGAGATTGGAAATTAAAACTCCAAAACCCTAGTTTCTCTTGCAAATCAAATTCCTAGCTCCAAACTCAAGAAGAACCCATTGGTAAGCTTCTCTTCTTCTTCTCAAACTTGTTCTCTTATCAATTTCAGAAATTCCTAAACCTAATTTTGGGAATGTTCTTGTTTTTTTTAGCATAGATTCAAGCTCATTTGGGTTGTGTTGAAGAGAGGTTGATTCTCCATTTGCTTTCAAGCTTCTTCTTGTTTGATTTTGAGAAAAGGTGAGATTTTTATCTCACATCTATGACTATAATTATCTTTGGTTGTTGGGTATGAATTCCTAACACTTCTTCATGTGCATTTGCTCTTGATTTGGATTGGTTTTGTGAATACTCCAATTTTTGGGTTTTTAAGTCAAATTTGTGTGAAATCCTTTTATGGATGTTTGATCATGCTTTTGGTGATGCATCGAGGAGCATATAGGACCGGGTTGCTGATTGGCATAAACCCTTAGAGCCAATGTTCGTCCGGTTGCATTTTGGAAGAGTTTGCTCTTCATTTGAATAAGGCTGAAAAACAGCCCAGGCATGATTCAGTCGACTGAAAACTCTGTTCAGTCGACTGAACCTGAAACCCGAGAGTTTCCAGGCACGATTCAGTCGACTGAAAAACTCTGCACAGTCGACTGAAACTGGAAACAGAAAGTTTCCTGAACCTGGAAAATTTCCAAGTACAGGGGCAGTCGACTGAAAACTCTGTTCAGTCGACTGAACCTGCTGTTTGAGTCCAATTTGCCTTTTTGGATTGAAATTCCAATTTAAATCGATTCGTGATAATCCTATTTGTTGTTATCATCTATTATGACTTTGATGACTCTTTTTAGGGATTTTTGAATATCCATTTCGATGGATCCTTTATCGATTTCGTTGGATTCTATTCACGTCTTCGTATGTGAATTTTTTGTGATTGATTGTTCTTACAATCATCTTCGTGATTTGTCTCTTTAAAAATATAAAGGTTTTCTATAATAGTAGTAAATATCAAAACTCTTTCCTCAAACGATTTCAATACTATTTTAATACCAAATTCGTTTATAAAACCGTTTTCCAATCTATTAGTATATACAAACCTTTACCTCACTCGTATGAGAAATCTAATTAAACGGCTTAGTAAAACAAGTGGTATCAAACGCTTGCGTTTACTTTGTCGGTTAATTCTTGGACTTGTTCGATTGAACCTCTTGTGACAATTTTCTGGTGGAGATTTACAGTTTGTTCGTAAAAATTTAAGTTAAGCAAGTCGTTATGGGACATGAAGCTAAACTCATATATTTACCAGCTTAGTGTAATAGACACTTCTTGTTGATCATGACGATCATCTTTGTGATTTAGACTAGCAATGTGCGATGTCTCTTTGTCTGCGAGGGAGACTAAACCCCGTTTTGTGGAGTTTCGACTCAATTTGTGATGGGGTAGCAACCCATGGTCTTCGGGCCGTTTGTGGAGCTTCGGCTCAATTTGTGATGGTTAGCGACCATGGAATTAGCGTTCCGTTTGTGATACACGTGTTGGTCAGCTTTATGCTCCCGTTTGTGATAGGCCTCCCCCCCCCTTTTTGTGATTTCTGGATTTCTTCTGTAGATTTCTAGAATTTGTGTTTCACCAATTTTTCGTGATTTCCATTGATAAGTCTTATTGATATTTGTGCATTGGTGAATTTGTGTGTCATTGACTTTTGTGATTTCTGGATTTCTTGTGTAGTCTTCTGGAATTTGTGCGTCATTGACTTTTGCGATTGACATTGATATTATCGTCAGTATTTGTGGTTTGATGAACGAAATAAAGAGTATGACACTTCTTGGATTCTTGTGTAGATTTTGTGATATTGATTAATCTCTTGTTGATTATCAACTACTTATATATCACAGCTTGGCCTTGTGATTATTATGTGTTTAGTCATAACTATGATTCTATATCGTTTCATCTGATATCTATAGTTAGACTGATCCGTTTATTATTTTCTTATTAAATAATACTCGGGTCAGACCGAGATGTTACAGGTGCTTCTGCTTGACTTCTCTCTTGGGATTAATTCCTCTTGCTTTTGGTTAACTACTTAGATTAGTAGTTCTTGTTGTATACATTTGAGATATAGACTCCATAATGTATACTTATTCTTTTGTGTAGCTCATGTAACTATTCTTTTGTGATATTGTGGGTCTTTTTAGACCACTACTCTGATGTACACTTCCAAGTGTAATATTCATATCTATTTTCCGCCTTTGTGATTGAATTGTATGTGACTGATTTGTGTTATTCTTATTTCTATATTTGTTTTCCGAAGGATTTATGTAGCCACCGTGTAGTAGCTTTGATTTGTGTCGGTATGTCGGATTTCCTCTTGAAATAGAATGCATGTTATATTATCTGACATATCGGTGCTCGCGCAAAGAAATTACACGGATGGTCGCTCCTCAACAGCCTTATTCTCCGTGTCAGTCGACAGCAATCACCGTAATGTTCTTGGCTAGCGTGGGTATAGAGGTGGGGCGTCACAGCTTGGTATCAAAGCCAAACTTCGGAACAATATGGAATATTATAACAAGGATCATCGTCCTAAGTCTTTCTTAGGAGTCGTGCTTTAGGATTTAATTCGAGTCTTCGTACCGATTCATCCTATTTTCCTTATGATTCCTTATTTATCTATCAAGATTGCTTGATATTCAATTTGGTGAATAACCTTTTCTTCTTCTTCTTTCTTTCTAAAGGAAGAGAAATGTCTAGACCAGGCCGCCCCAGAGCCGTGCCATCTAGCACTCCATCCCAAGATGGAGTTTTTATGACTGCTCAACAGCTTCTTGATTTGGTAACAAATGCTCAAGCAGCTGGAGCTAACCCGGAACCTACTCACCCAAAGTCGGGATTTGCACACTTGTGTAGCGATTACACTAATTTGGGTGGGGAGCCATTCAAGGGTTCCGAAACTGTTATTGAAGTACAGGCCTGGCTAAGGTCATGCGATCGAATCTTTTCTCGCATGAATCTTATTGACCTTCACCGAGTTCAGGTGGCCTCTAGTATGCTCCGAGAAAGAGCATTGGACTTGGCTACCGGTTTTCATCAGCTTCGTATTGCAGAGGATAGCATTCCTTTGACATCGTTCCGTACTCGGTATGGATCTTATGAATGGCTTGTTATGCCATTTGGGTTAACAAATGCCCCGGCTTATTTCGTTGACTTAATGAATCGAGTTTTTAAAGACTTTCTCGACCGGTTTGTTCTCATCTTTATCGATGATATTCTTGTTTATTCTAAAACCGAGGAGGAGCATGAAAAACATCTTCGGATTGTGTTGGAAACTCTTAAGAGTAATCAATTAAAGGAAAAAATTTCTAAGTGCCACTTTTGGCAATCTCGTGTGAAGTTTCTCGGTCACATTATTTCTGAATCCGGAATTTTCGTGGATCCTTCAAAGATTGAAGCGATTCAAGATTGGAAGAGACCGGAGAGTGTGACAGAGATTCGTAGTTTTCTCGGATTGGCGGGCTATTACCGTCATTTTATCAAAGACTTTTCTAAGATTTTCGTGCCTCTCACTAGCTTGACGAAGAAAGGTGTTAAATACATTTGGTCGGACAAATGTGAAGCTTCTTTTCAGAAATTAAAAGAACTTCTTTCTGATGCTCCTATTCTTGTCATTCCCGATGGGAATCAAGATTTCGTTGTTTATACCGATGCTAGTCGCATTGGTTTGGGTGCCGTTCTTATGCAAAAGGAACGCGTTATTGCTTATGCTTCTAGGCAATTAAAGCCTGCTGAGACTAGATATGCCACTCATGATTTAGAGCTCGCGGCTATTGTTTTTGCTCTTCGGATTTGGCGTCATTATCTCTTAGGAGAGAAATTTGTTCTTTACACAGATCATAAGTCTTTGAAATATTTATTCTCTCAAAAGGAACTTAATTTGCATCAACAGCGTTGGCTCGAATTTCTTGCACCATATGATCTTGATATTCTTTATACTCCCGGTAAGGGTAATCTTGTCACCGATGCTCTTAGCCGTAAACAACAAGCTGTTGTTTCTATGATGATATCCGAATGGAATGATCACGAGATTTTATCCACTTGCGAAATTCGAGACCGTGTTTCCGATTTATGCTCATCATTTGTTTTATGTAGCCTTGAGGCTCATCCATCTCTTTTAGACCGAATTCTTGAAACTCAAAGGCTAGATACTGAATTGGTTCTTCTTGGCCAAAATATTAAGGATAAAATTGATATTGAAGGTTTGAAAGACTTTAATATCGATTCTCGTGGCGGCATTCGGAAATTTGGTAGACTTATCGTGCCAAATGTTAGGGATCTTCGTAAAGATATTTTAGAAGATTCTCATCACTCTAAATTTACCATTCATCCCGGTAGTAGTAAAATGTACGCGGATATGAAGCGACTTTATTATTGGGAGGGAACGAAACTTGATATCGCTAACTTCGTTAAACGTGCATGACTTGCCAACTCGTTAAGGCCGAACATCAAAGGCCCGGAGGGTTATTGCAACCTTTAGAAATTCCAGTTTGGAAGTGGGATCAAATTTCCATGGATTTTATAGGTGGCCTTCCCCGTTCTCGATCGGGTTATGATAGCTTATGGGTAATTGTTGATAGACTTACTAAATTCGCCCATTTTATTCCCGTTCGGTCTAACCGAACCATTCCTCTTTTGGCCAAAATATTTATCAAAGAAATTGTTAAATTGCATGGTGTTCCTACTTCTATTGTTAGTGATCGTGATCTATTGATTACTAGTGGATTTTGGAAGAGTCTTCAAAAAGCTTTAGGAACGAGGCTTAATTTTAGCACCGCTTATCACCCCCAGTCCGATGGACAAACTGAGCGTGTGAATCAAACTCTTGAAGATCTTCTTCGTTCTTGTGTGCTTGATTTTGGTGGAGGTTGGGAAGATCATACTTCACTTGTTAAATTTTCCTATAATAATAGCTTCCAATCTAGTATTGGTATGGCACCTTTCGAGGCACTCTACGGAAGGCCATGCCGATCTCCTTCTTGTTGGCTTGAGGCCGGTGAGAAGCTGGCTTTAGGTCTAGATTTTATTCGTGATTCCACAGAAAAGATTGATCTTATTCGTCATAGGATGAAAGAAGCCCAGAGTAGACAAAAATCCTATGCCGATAACCGGAGAAGGAAGTTAGAATTTTCTGTGGGAGATCTTGTGTTCATTCGTGTTTCACCTATGAAAGGTGTTGTATGTTTCAGTCGATCGGGAAAACTTACGCCTCGATATATTGGGCCATTTCCTATCACCGAACGTATTGGTTCCATGGCTTATCGCCTTTTATTACCGGCTCAGTTTTCTGCTATGCATGATGTGTTTCACGTTTCTCAACTTCGGAAATGTCTTCGAGATTCCGATTCTATTCCTGAGCCCGATATTGTGGAAGAGATTGAAGTTTCGCCTAATTTAACTTATGAGCAACATCATTTTCGTATCATTGCTTCGGAAGTCAAACGACTTCGAAATAAAGATGTTCCGCTTGTTAAAGTTCAATGGTCTTCAAATCCTAAGGATTGTTCTTGGGAATCTAGAGAGTACATCGAGCGTACACATCCGGACTTACTTTCTCGTGCTCTTTGAGGTGAACTTCTTATTTCAAACTTCTTTTGTGTTGAATATGCTTTTATGGTTGTTACTATATATCTTCTTCTTGTAATATTGCGAGGACGCAATTTCTTTAAGGAGGGGAGTCTGTAACAACCCGCATATTTATCGATTTTATATTTAAATATTTTATCGTTAGTCGGATTTTAGTCCGAAAAGCTACTTTTTGCATACGGTCGAATTAGGACTCGAGACCACTCCCATTGAGTTTAAAATGCCGTTTGCGACCTTTTTGAGTATAAGCTTCGATATGTTTGGAGAAAGTTGATTTCTGCTACTTTTTACTTTGGGTTTGGTTTTTGGGCTCAGCCCTATGTTAACTTATACTCCAAAACTGAACCACTCTCCCCATTCTCTCTCACTTCTTTCTCTTTTCAGTTTTCTTAGCTTTAATGGTGGGAGAGATTGGAAGTTAAAACTCCAAAACCCTAGTTTCTCTTGCAAATCAAATTCCTAGCTCCAAACTCAAGAAGAACCAATTGGTAAGCTTCTCTTCTTCTTCTCCAACTTGTTCTCTTACCAATTTCAGAAATTCCTAAACCTAATTTTGGGAATGTTCTTGTTTTTTTTAGCATAGATTCAAGATCATTTGGGTTGTGTTGAAGAGAGGTTGATTCTCCATTTTCTTTCAAGCTTCTTCTTGTTTGATTTTGAGAAAAGGTGAGATTTTTATCTCACATCTATGACTATAATTATCTTTGGTTGTTGGGTATGAATTCCTAACACTTCTTCATGTGCATTTGCTCTTGATTTGGATTGGTTTTGTGAATACTCCAATTTTTGGGTTTTTATGTCAAATTTGTGTGAAATCCTTTTATGGATGTTTGATCATGCTTTTGGTGATGCATCGAGGAGCATATAGGACCGGGTTGCCGATTGGCATAAACCCTTAGAGCCAATGTTTGTCCGGTTGCATTTTGGAAGAGTTTGCTCTTCATTTGAATAAGGCTGAAAAACAGCCCAGGCATGATTCAGTCGACTGAAAACTCTGTTCAGTCGACTGAACCTGAAACCCGAGAGTTTTCAGGCATGATTCAGTCGACTGAAAAACTCTGCACAGTCGACTGAAACTGGAAACAGAAAGTTTCCTGAACCTGAAAAATTTCCAGGTACAGGGTCAGTCGACTGAAAACTCTGTTCAGTCGACTGAACCTGCTGTTTGAGTCCAATTTGCCTTTTTGGATTGAAATTCCAATTTAAATCGATTCGTGATAATCCTATTTGTTGTTATCATCTATTATGACTTTGATGACTCTTTTTAGGGATTTTTGAATATCCATTTCGATGGATCCTTTATCGATTTTGTTGGATTCTATTCACGTCTTCGTATGTGAATTTTTTGTGATTGATTGTTCTTACAATCTTCTTCGTGATTTGTCACTTTAAAAATATAAAGGTTTTCTATACTAGTAGTAAATATCAAAACTCTTTCCTCAAACGATTTCAATACTATTTTAATACCAAATTCCTTTATAAAACTGTTTTCCAATCTATTAGTATATACAAACCTTTACCTCACTCTTATGAGAAATCTAATTAAACGGCTTAGTAAAACAAGTGGTATGAAGCGCTTGCGTTTACTTTGTCGGTTAATTCTTGGACTTGTTCGATTGAACCTCTTGTGATAATTTTCTAGTGGAGATTTACAGTTTGTTCGTAAATATTTAAGTTAAGCAAGTGGTTATGGGACATGAAGCTAAACTCATATATTTACTAGCTTAGTGTAATCGACACTTCTCGCTGATCATGACGATCATCTTTGTGATTTAGACTAGCAATGTGCGATGTCTCTTTGTCTGCGAGGGAGACTAAACCCCGTTTTGTGGAGTTTCGACTCAATTTGTAATGGGGTAGCAACCCATGGTCTTCGGGCCGTATTTGGAGCTTCGGCTCAATTTGTGATGGTTAGCGACCATGGAATTAGCGTTCCGTTTGTGATACACGTGTTGGTGAGCTTTATGCTCCCGTTTGTGATAGGCCTCCCCCCCCCCTTTTTGTGATTTCTGGATTTCTTGTGTAGATTTCTAGAATTTGTGTTTCACCAATTTTTTGTGATTTCCATTGATAAGTCTTATCGATATTTGTGCATTGGTGAATTTGTGTGTCATTGACTTTTGTGATTTCTGGATTTCTTGTGTAGTCTTCTGGAATTTGTGCGTCATTGACTTTTGCGATTGACATTGATATTATCGTCAATATTTGTGGTTTGATGAACGAAATAAAGAGTATGACACTTCTTGGATTCTTGTGTAGATTTTGTGATATTGATTAATCTCTTGTTGATTATCAACTATTTATATATCACAGCTTGGCCTTGTGATTATTATGTGTTTAGTCATAACTCTGATTCTATATCGTTTCATCTGATATCTATAGTTAGACTGATCCGTTTATTATTTTCTTATTAAATAATACTCGGGTCAGACCGAGATGTTACAGGTGCTTCTGCTTGACTTCTCTCTTGGGATTGATTCCTCTTGCTTTTGGTTAACTACTTAGATTAGTAGTTTTTGTTGTATACATTTGAGATATAGACTCCATAATGTATACTTATTCTTTTGTGTAGCTCATGTAACTATTCTTTTGTGATATTGTGGATCTTTTTAGACCACTACTCTTATGTGCACTTCCAAGTGTAATATTCATATCTATTTTCCGCCTTTGTGATATGAATTGTATGTGACTGATTTGTGTTATGCTTATTTCTATATTTGTTTTCTGAAGGATTTATATAGCCACCGTGTAGTAGCTTTGAGTTTGTGTCGGTATGTCGGATTTCCTCTTGAAATAGAATGCATTTTATATTATCTGACATATCGGTGCTCGCGCAAAGAAATTACACGGATGGTCGCTCCTCAACAGCCTTATTCTCCGTGTCAGTCGACAGCAATCACCGTAATGTTCTTGGCTAGCGTGGGTATAGAGGTGGGGCGTCACAAAGATGTCTATCAACTTGAGTTTGTTCAAGAAGATGTCTATCGTGGCTTTCAATGACTACTAGAGAAAGATAATCAAAGATCGGGTCTCCTTATCTCATTCTATTTATGATCAACAAACAATAAGTTTGCTTTAAAACTCATGTATAAATCAAGCAAAAAACACTAGGTAGTTATGTTTTTGCGATTTAAAATTCTTATTTCTTCTGATTTCAATTTCTTCCTATTGAATTTTTTTCTTCCAAATCTATGGATCAAAAGAAAGAAAAGGTGTTTTGGTCGCAGTCGTGATCTTGACCATATTCCTTTTTGGTTAAGACAACGACCATACAATATCAACCTGAAGTGTACTCCACGTTTCTATTGTTTTTGATAAAGTAATCTAAGGTTGGAATTTTTCTATTGTTTTGGGTCATCGCTATCCAGTAACTGTCCAATATCATGAAATTTCAGATATACCCCTGGGACCTCTTACCTTGGTCTGATCAATAATGTTCATTAATGAATAAAATATCAAATCATCAATTTGTAAGTTGAATATACATTTAAAAAAAACTATGTTAAATTTCGAGGTTGAAAGCTAAACGCCGCAAAAGCAACACTTAAAACTCAATAAGTTCAGTGACACTTGTGTCATCCCACTTTTGGTGAGCCAGAATCATCAAAATAGATAGACTAGGGTTTTCTGCACCGAAACAAGATAATAGAACTACAATAAGTTTACACTCTACGTAGTTTGTAAAAATAATAAACCAAATAATTTGAAGTATACTGCCTGATTCAATAGAAAACTAGATTATATCTTTTTATTCTGTTATGCCACTATGTAACTGTAAATCCTCTTGCATAACATGTGATGCAGCTCAGACCAGGGTCGAAGAGTTGCAAGTTATCGGCATGAGTCGTTCACGACCTAGTGGGAGTTTAAGTCGTTCACGACTTAACAGATCAGTACGACCTAAGGAAGAAGGGTTAGGTCGGAAACGACCTAGTGGAGGAGTTTTAGATCGGTCACAGCCTAACAGGCTATGTGAAGAGGAGTTACGACCTAACGTTGCTTTAAGTCGCTCTGAAGATATTGGACAACCTAACGAGTTGCTCAGCCAGTATGCCGCACCTTATGGCGCTAAGTCGCGTGAATCTTTAGGTCGCGAGGTTTTCTTAAGTCGCCTCCAGATAAGTCGCTGATGAAGATAGGTCGCGGAAGCTAAAGCAATGTTGTGAATGTTAGGTCGCTTGATGTAACCTTGTTCTTTTAAGTCGTTTGTATTTGTGTTTTGTTGTATTTTAGGTCGTAAGTCGTGTTATCTGGATTATACTGTATTGAATTTGGGTTTTTGAGTCGTGTGTCTGTTAGGTCGGCAATGACCTAGTATAAGTCGCGTACGACCCATGATAGGTCGGAGGTATGAGTTAAGTCGCGTACGACCTATGATAGGTCGGAGGTACTGTTGTAGTGAAGTATTTGAGTCGTGGATTGTTAGGGCGGTGCCGGCCTAAGTTGAGTCGTGAGTCGGTAATGACTTAAGGTCGGGGTGGTGAAATGCTATAAATAAGCGTGTGTTGTAATTTGAAAGTTGTTGATTTTCGAATAAAATTCTTGTTTGATTGCTGTGTGCTTTCATCCTAAATTGGTAGTTGTGTGTAATCTCCTATCTCCACTTTCGGTTATTCGAGTGTGCTCGAATCAACGATTGTTGAAGCCGATTCGCAGAATCAAGTGCGCTTGATCAACGCTTGAAGAATTGAAGATCTTCTCTCACGGTATCGTGCGCGATCAACGTGTCGAAGATAGCTAGAATTCGGTATCTTTGTGATCAACGAATTTGGGCATTTCAGTATCTTCAATCCACCGTTTGCTACTTTCATCGATCCATATCGTTTTGTTAATTATCCGCTGCGTCAGTTTTTGGTATCGGAGCTTGACTTAGCCCATCATAGCTAAGACGAGTCTTGGAGCCAAGGAGTTGAAGTTGTTGTTCATCGTGTTCATCTTGAAATTACAACAAGTTAGAAACTTTCGATCCATTTCATTTTGGATCAAAGTTGGAAAGGTGTTTTGAGTTTGAGCCGAGAGTTGAAGCATCATTTTGGTATCATTTGTTGAAGGTAGGCCGTGTATACTTGTGAAAAGTAACGGAGCCTTGGTGAAGTTTGTTTGAAGTGTTGAGGCCGAGCCAAGTTAGTGGTTGAGCCGTGACTTGCTTGTGTTGAAGATTTTTGAAGTATTAGTTGAAGGTTGTGTTGAATCAATCATGCCGCCGAGGAGAGCTAATCGTCATCAAAATGTTGAAGTGTTGTATAGAAGAGAAGAAGCCGAGCAAATGGAACAACGTATCAATGAGAAGTTTGATGAAGGCATTGGAAAGTTAGAGAAGTTGATGAATGATTTGAATCAAAATCAAAGGAGGAGATCACTAATATCGAACCATGGAGGAAACAGAGTTTCACCATCGGTTACGGAAGCGAGAAGGGTATCACCGCAATCTTTTAGAGAAAGAAGAGAAACCTCAATTTCGTCAAGAAGAGATCACCATGACTATAGACATGAAGAGAGGAGAACTCCACGAGAGTTTGAAAATGAGCCATATAGAGATGAGGAGAGACATAGTAGAAGAGACATGCGTGATCGAAGGGATGTTGATAGTCGAGATCGATATAGACGTACATTTGAATATGACGAAGAGGGTGATAGAGCTAGCCTTCATCATCGTGATCGAGACCAAGTTCGAAATGCATATCGAGAAGTAGATGATGGTCGTCGATGGGAATCGGGTATGAAGATGGAAATTCCAGAATTCAAGGGTGGAATGGTAGCAGAAGAATTTCTTGATTGGTTGTCTAATGTTGAAGAGATCTTTGATTTCAAAGAGGTCCCGGAGAATCGTCGAGTGAAGTTAGTTGCTACTAGATTGAGGGGAAGAGCTTTAGCATGGTGGCAGCAAACTAAACTTACAAGGGAGAGAATGGGAAAGTCAAAGGTTGAATCATGGGAGAAGATGAAGAAGATGATGAGAGCTACATTTTTACCTTACAACTATCAATCACTTATGTACCAGAGGTTGCAGAATCTGAGGCAAGGGACGAAGTCAGTTAATGATTATGCAGATGAATTTTACCAACTCATTGCCAGGAATGATACTATGGAGACGGAAGAACAGCTAACTGCTAGATTTGTTGGAGGACTGAGAATGTAGATCCAGGATATGGTTAATATGTTTGATCCGAGATCTGTTGCAGAAGCACATCAGAAAGCGTTGGCTTGGGAGAAGCAGGGAAGGCGTGGAGGTGGTGTCTTTACTAATTCCAATAATCCAGTAAAGGGTGCCAGTGGAAGTTCTAATGTTTCTAAACCTACCAGTAAACCAGTTGTGAATGAAGTTGCGAAGACGAAGGTTAACAGTGGTTTCAGATGTTATAATTGCCAAGAGTTGGGTCACAAAAGCAATGAATGTCCGAAGCCGAAGAAGAGAGCAATGGTAGTAGAGATTAAAGAAGAGGAAGTAAATGCAGAATGTTCTAATTCACTTTATGTTAAAGAGGAAGAAGAGTTGTCCGGAGATGAAGGGTGTAATTTGATGATGAGGAGAAGTTATTTGGCACCAAAACAAGAAGAGGAAAACAGTTGGTTGAGGAATAACATATTTCAGTCCACATGCACTATTCTGGGAAAGGTTTGCAAATTCGTCATTGATGCTGGGAGTTGTGACAATATTATCTCTACTGAAGCAGTAAAGAAGTTGAACTTGAAAACTGAGAAGCATCCTAAACCGTACAAGTTAGCATTGTTAAGGAAAGGTGGTGAGGTGAAAGTTGGACAAAGAGCTTGTGTTAATTTTTCAATTGGGAAGAAATACAAAGATGAAATTTGGTGTGATGTTGTGGACATGATGTCTGTCATCTGTTGTTGGGCAGACCATGGCAATTTGATAGAGCAGTACAACACGATGGTCGTGCTAATAGTTACAGTTTCATGTTTGAAGGTACTAAGATTATTTTAGTTCCTAAGAAGCAACAACAGAGGGAAAGCAAGTTGGAGGAAATTGAAGAGCTGAAGACTTTATTGACTTTGAAGGAATTTATTGAAGAAGTAGAGGAGAGTCTAGAGGTGTTTTTGTTGATTGGACATGAAGCGACTGAATCTGTTGAAATTCCAGAGGAAGTGAAGCCAGTATTGGAAGAATTCAGTGATGTGTTTCTTGAAGAGTTGCCAATGTAGTTGCCACCGTTGAGGGATATTCAGCATCAGATTGATCTTGTGCCAGGGTCAGTGTTGCCTCACAGGCCACATTACCGAATGAGTCCCAAGGAGCATGAAGAACTGAGAAGGCAGGTGGAGGAGTTGTTAGAACAGGGCCGTGTTCAGGAGAGCTTGAGTCCTTGTGCAGTGCCAGCTTTATTGGTACCCAAGAAGGATGGTTCGTGGAGAATGTGTACGGATAGTCGGGCTCTAAACAAGATCACCGTGAGATATAGATTTCCAATGCCGCGGTTTGATGATTTGATTGACCAGTTGAGTGGAGCTGTTGTGTTTTCAAAGATTGACTTGAAGAGTGGATACCATCAAATTCGTATTAGAGTGGGTGATGAGTGGAAGACTGCTTTCAAAACCAGGGAAGGTTTATACGAATGGTTGGTTATGCCATTTGGTTTATCGAATGGACCGAGTACTTTTATGAGAGTGATGAACCAGATTTTCAGACCATTCATTGGGAAGTTCGTGGTTGTTTACTTTGATGATATTTTAATCTATAGTGGGAGTATGGGAGAACACATCCAGCATTTGCGTGAAATACTGTTGATTCTACGACAGGAGAAATTTTATGCTGCAACAAAGAAGTATGTGTTCTTGGCGCACAGTGTTTTGTTTCTGGGATATGTTTTGTCGAAGGAAGGAATTCAAGTGGATGAAAATAAAGTAGAAGCTGTCAGGAGTTGGCCACAACCAAAGACAATTACTGAAGTGAGGATTTTTCATGGATTGGTATCTTTCTATCGAAGATTCATTCCACATTTTAGTAGTGTGATGGCACCTATAACCGATTGCATGAAGGAAAAGAAGTTTGAGTGGTCAGAGGAAGCAGGGATTGCTTTTGAGAAAATTAAGATACTATTTACGACAGCACCAATTCTAGTTTTACCAGATTTTCAGTTGTTGTTTGAGTTACATACCGATGCATCGAAGGTTGGGGTTGGTGGAGTTTTGATTCAGAAAGGAAGACCAGTTGCTTATTTCAGTGAGAAGTTATCTGGAGCTAAGTTGAGACATAGCACTTATGATGTTGAGTTTTACGCAATTGTTCAAGCAGTGAAGCACTGGAGACATTATCTGTTTCAGAAGGAGTTTGTTCTCTATACAGATCATGAAGCTTTGAAGCATTCGCAGGGGCAGGACAAGATTTCAGCAAGGCATGCATCATGGGTCGCGTATTTACAACAGTTTACTTTTGTTGTTAAGCACAAATCAGGGGTGACGAATCGTGTAGCTGATGCATTGAGCAGGAGGAATCATTTGTTGACAACGATGAAGGTTGAAGTGACAAGATTTGAACTATTGCCAGAGTTAATTAAAGAAGATCCTTACTTTACGAAGTTCGTTGAGAAAGTCAAGGATGGAAGTACTGATGAATTTGTGTTGATAGATGGATTCTTATTCAAAGGGAATCAATTATGTGTACCAGATTGCAGCTTGAGAATGAAAATTGTGAAAGAGTTGCAGGAAGAAGGACATGTAGGTAGAGATCGAACATTGCAGTTGATTTCTCAGTCTTATTATTGGCCGTCAATGAGAAGGGAAGTTGAAAGGTTTGTGCGTAGATGTCATATTTGTCAGGTTTCGAAAGGGACAGCTACAAATGCGGGATTGTATATACCATTACCTGTTCCTACAAAACCATGGGTAGACATTAGCATGGATTTCGTGTTGGGTTTGCCGAGAACTCAAAGGGGGAATGAATCTATATATGTTGTGCTGGATCGTTTCTCGAAGATGGTACATTTTATTGCGTGTAAGAAGACGGCGGATGCTGTTCATGTCGCACAATTGTTCTTTAAAGAGATATATAGACTTCATGGTTTACCTGAATCTATTGTTTCAGATAGAGATACTCGTTTTCTGAGCCATTTTTGGTTGAGTTTGTGGAAGATGGTCGGAACAAAGTTAAACTTTAGCAGCGCTTATCATCCGCAAACAGATGGACAGACCGAAGTTGTTAACAGATCGTTGGGAAATTTGTTGCGATGTCTTGTGAAAGATAATTTGAAGAGTTGGGACATGAATTTATGCCAAGCAGAGTTTGCTCATAATCATGCAGTGAATCGTAGTATGGGATTCAGCCCATTTCAGATTGTATTTTCAAATTTACCCAGGGGACCGTTGGATTCAGTAGTAGTACCACAACCGAAGGGGACGGTTAAACGAGCTATAGATTTTGTTGGTGGATTGACTGAATGTCATAAAATCGTTCAGGAACGATTGGAGAGAGCCAATGAGAAGTGCAAGCAAACTGCAGATTTGAAGCGACGAAATGTTGAATTTAACGAGGGTGATTTGGTGTATGCTGTGTTAAGGAAGGAGCGTTTTTCAGTAGGCGCTTATAATAAGTTGAAAGCCAGAAAAATTGGTCCTGTAGAAGTTGTGAAACGGATTAATGAAAATGCTTATAAGTTGAAGCTACCGGAGGATGTGTACACTTCTGACGTGTTCAATGTTAAGCATCTCGTACCATATTATGGAAATGAACAATCGGATGTGGAAGAACTTGCAAATTCGAGGACGAATTTTTCTCAACCAGGGGAGGATGATGCAGCTCAGACCAGGGTCGAAGAGTTGCAAGTTATCGGCATGAGTCGTTCACGACCTAGTGGGAGTTTAAGTCGTTCACGACTTAACAGATCAGTACGACCTAAGGAAGAAGGGTTAGGTCGGAAACGACCTAGTGGAGGAGTTTTAGATCGGTCACAGCCTAACAGGCTATGTGAAGAGGAGTTACGACATAACGTTGCTTTAAGTCACTCTGAAGATATTGAACAACCTAACGAGTTGCTCAGCCAGTATGCCGCACCTTATGGCGCTAAGTCACGTGAATCTTTAGGTCATGAGGTTTTCTTAAGTCGCCTCCAGATAAGTCGCTGATGAAGATAGGTCGCGGAAGCTAAAGCAATGTTGTGAATGTTAGGTCGCTTGATGTAACCTTGTTCTTTTAAGTCGTTTGTATTTGTGTTTTGTTGTATTTTAGGTCGTAAGTCGTGTTATCTGGATTATACTGTATTGAATTTGGGTTTTTGAGTCGTGTGTCTGTTAGGTCGGCAACGACCTAGTATAAATCGCGTACGACCCATGATAGGTCGGAGGTATGAGTTAAGTCGCGTACGACCTATGATAGGTCGAAGGTACTGTTGTAGTGAAGTATTTGAGTCGTGGATTGTTAGGGCGGTGCCGGCCTAAGTTGAGTCGTAAGTCCGTAACGACTTAAGGTCGGGGTGGTGAAATGCTATAAATAAGCGTGTGTTGTAATTTGAAAGTTGTTGATTTTTGAATAAAATTCTTGTTTGATTGTTGTGTGCTTTCATCCTAAATTGGTAGTTGAGTGTAATCTCCTATCTCCACTTTCGGTTATTCGAGTGCGCTCGAATCAACGATTGTTGAAGCCGATTCGCGGAATCAAGTGCGCTTGATCAACACTTGAAGAATTGAAGATATTCTCTGACGGTATCGTGCGCGATCAACGTGTCGAAGATAGCTAGAATTCAGTATCTTTGTGATCAACGAATTTGGGCATTTCAGTATCTTTAATCCACCGTTTGCTACTTTCATCGATCCATATCGTTTTGTTAATTATCCGCTGCGTCAACATGCATCATTCGAGCAATCTTGAGCTCAGAGATCCATGGTAGAATAATAGTGTACTTATCTTCTTTTTGGGCCACTTGTGACAAATTGAGCTCTTATGAATATGCTATGTTTTAGGTTCTATTCATATCATTATGCACCTTTTGCCTAAGATCTAAAAGGCTTGAGCAAATTGATGACCAACTTTGATATTGGTTTGCCTTTTAAACCATTCAATCAACTAATGGGTGTTTTGCCAGCTGCAAGTTTATTTCTTGGGCACGTTTATTTTATATGGACATGCTCATGTTTCTAATCATCCTATACAATTAATTTGCAGTTCCCATGCACTGCCTTTGCATTATAGAAAACTTATGACCGATCCAAACTCGCCTATTGTTGATTTCTATCCTACTGGTAAGTTTAAGAACAAAGAAATTGTACACTTTCTTTCTTTTTTTCTACTTCTAATTAAAATTTGAATGCATCTTCAAATTTTGAGGTAGACATGAATGGAAAAAGGTTCACCTGGCAAGTAATGTAGATCTAATTTTCTCTTCATAAATATGCTCGTCTCTTCAGTGTACCATGTGATGGAGTGTTTCTTGTATCTTAACTGGAAGGGTATTACGAAGCTGTCTATTATTGACGAGGGCGATTTGCTAGCTGATGCAAAGGTAGAGCAGAAATTAACGGTAAGTTACACGGTTTGGAGATAATGAAAAGACCACAAGTAAATGAAATCTTATTGTCCATATTCATATTACAAATTTTTCCATACATACATATATGTAAACGCGTGTGTGTGTATGTATGTGTGTGTGTATGTATAGAAAGAAGGAAAAAATAGAAATACCATGATGCACGACGTGCTTTATGTTAATGTATCCTTACATGCTATCTCTCGACAACCAATATGGACAGCTTTCATAAAAAGAAAATTAATATTTCAACCACGTAATTTTCAATTGTAAATGGAGCCTCTGAGCAATAACCTCTTAATACTCCATTACTATTGCTTGATAAGCTAGCATAAATCAAGTTGACAAGAGACGGATATAACTTGTATAGCCGCATCAACACACATACAAAAACTGATGTGAATGTATATAATGTAATTTTGAGTTAAGTCAGTATCAAAATATTTATCAAACATAAACTGGTGTTTATAAGCCATGTTTCAAATGGTTGGTTACCTTTCAAATGCGGTGGAGATTGAACAGGTACCTTTCTCTTTGCAATGACCCATGTCCTCCATTTTTCAAGTCTCATGTTATTGGAATGGAAGACAAAATGAAAAACCAAGTCATGTAAGGTTTAGATGGATTTACTTTTACACTTTGCCAACATTTTGTTTTGTTTTTATTTTTGTTACTTCTACTCAATAT
Organism: Allium cepa; assembly: GCA_030765085.1. Classification (NCBI taxonomy): domain Eukaryota; kingdom Viridiplantae; phylum Streptophyta; class Magnoliopsida; order Asparagales; family Amaryllidaceae; genus Allium; species Allium cepa. Next base: position 217,476,281 of record CM060942.1, on the reverse strand, counting down.
TCATTATATAATTAATTCAAAGTTGATTTTCTTGTGTATACGTTATGTATACAAACTTCCAAATCAACAAAAACAAATTGGTAGGTCTCCTCCTAGTGTTTTATTTCCCAAAAAGGTACACATTAACTATTTGCTCAATTGTTTATATTCAGAATACATGCACCTACAACTGTCATATACCAGTATCAAGGGTTGTCTTAATTCATTTTTTCAAACTTTAAAGTGTTTATGTTCCCTGCGTGTATGTATGCAATATAAGGAACTTCAGTTAGCGGCATTGTAAAAACAGTGAATTATCAAACAGTTTTCCAATTCTTTTTGTTGCCACATCTGTTAGTATGGAGTTTTAGTCGAAAATGAATACATCAATAGCATTATTTATTCAGTTTTCCAATCATCGACTAGTTTAATGGAAATGAACACCTTAATCAAATAGTCTTTATCCATAGTTTTCAAATTAGCATCTATTTACTAGTAAAAAAAAAATCATCGAGTAAGCATGTCGAATATTTTTAAAATAAAAAGGATAAGTAAGGCCCGTTAATTTCATTCTGAGCTTTATGTTTTGCATTTCCAACATGCATTAGAAAATAGGAAAACATCGAATGAAAAGGCATAAAGTTATAAGTGATTAGCAAGATGAAGTGATGGTGGAGGGGATAAATTGTTTTCCGTGCTTTGGTGACCTCTTGAAACTTCCAAAAAAAATCATTTTTTTTTTCATTTTGCATGTTAACTTCATTTTTCAAGTTTGTTCTTTCAAAATAATACATGTATCGTGCGCATTTTATTTGAAAAAAACCAAAAACTAAAAAAGGTAAAACAAACAGGGCATTAGTCTTTGGCGTTTTAAACCCATGATAGTCCAGAGACCTTAACGATATGGTATTGTCTAAATACCCCTATGCTAGTGTCTAACTAACTCCACCGCTTTTCATACGAATTTCTTTTTTTTCAAGCAAATTGTTATACATGATGATTTGAAGCCACCACAAATTTTATGGAAGGATGAAAATTGCCATGCCAACCACCAAGTCCATTCAGTTCATGTAAATAAACCCACACAACCAACGTCACCACCAATATAGTTCATCTAATACCTCGGCAGCTCTTATAGCTGGTCCATATGTACAGCAAAGCCGTGGTCGTCCTATGGTTTATGTTGGAGGAGGACGACATCAACTAGAATATAGGGTTCGACAATGCCAACCTCGATATAGAGCTTCACATAACGCCCATCATGGTACAGATAAAGCATATACTAAATCACTACAGATGATTGACGCCTCATTAAATTCACAATGGAGCTTAAAAAATGTTGGACGGTTTAAAAATGTTGTATGCTTTAAAACCGTTATACATTCAAAACGATCTTCGAAGTGAGTAACGACCACCGATCGATCTCTTGTCGAAACCTAATTTCATATGAAGAAGTTATTTTTGTTACAAGCAGTGACTGAGTTATTTAGTGGACAACGATCGATACTTCCATCACATAAAATGGTCATCGAAGCTTATTCACAGAAAGCGATAACTGAATTTCAATTGCTAGTGTGCTATACAGTCTTTTGTTGTATGTATTATTGTGTTTAGTATTTAAAATAAGGTACTCTGCATTTATGAATCAATATATTTGTTAAAGTAGCACGTCAAAATTTGTTGATTTTCGTAGCAAAATTCACAATTGTCACGACTGTAATGGCATAGATTATTAATTCTTTATTTACCAAAAAATAATTGGAACTACTAAGATACGTTGTCAAAAACATTTGCATGATTTATAGTTATGAAACAAATTAGCACGATTAGCAAAATTTTGATATCCAAAAAAAAAATATACATAACCTCATTTACCTTAATTATTTGTCTAGACTAACAAATATGAAATAAATCATATTGAAATTCTGATTGAAGTAAATAACTAAATTGCTGAATTCATTTTCCCTCAAAATTTTAATTTATGTTTGTGGTCAATCAAAATCATAATATTCTTTATCCATATTTCTTGAAGATTGTTAACAAATTAGACAGCTCGGATTTATAGCAACATAGCAAGATTGTACCCATATTTTTATGCTACTAAAATAGATTCACTAGTCCTACCGCTAATAAGTAATATTGGAAAAAAAAATCCAAAAGTAGGTGGTGCATGCTCAACGGCTTGAGAGATTCAATAATAAATACCTCGAGGAATATTACTGTCCTGATTCAAGTTTGTAACTGTGATAGAAACATGACAAACTGCATGAGCCATCCGTCCGGGGGTAGGTAAACTTGTTGTTTTTCCTTTCCTGTAAACTGTCAGACCAAAGAGTTAGCATATGTGAATTCCGTCCCTCAGTTTACTACATCATGGAAAGAAGAGAACTTGAGAATTCATGAAATAAATATTAGACAAAAAATTGGAAAAGGTAAATTTGTTGCTACGAAGATGGTGGAATCGATGAGGAACGTTGAAATTTTAAGGGCACATTGGGGAATAGACCTGAACGATGGCAGCTAAAAATTGGAAAGAGCATTGCAATTCAGAACCATCACAATGCCTTTTCGATTTTATAGTTTGCAAGATCTAACTTGAAATGGTCTAATAGAAAATATAAAGAACTCGTCATGCGAATCATGGTGAGTTATTTAAAACAAAGAATTATAATTTATCTTGATGAAACATCCTAATGTCATACACACTAGAATATATAGATCAACCTTCAAAAACTTTTTTTTCCAATTTTAGCTATGGTTTGCAAGGCTCAACTTGAAGCGCTCTTGTAGAAGAGATGAAGAAGTTAACATGTGATAAATGGAGCAGGTGGAAAAGTGAACTTTTCTCTAACAGAGAAGATGCGGAAGATTTTTATTCTCTTTTTATATACGATAAGAATTTCTTTGTCAAAAGAAAGTCAGATCCTTTTGTCCATTTAAGACGATAAACAAAGATATGTTGAAATTGTTAAAATATTGAGAAAAATATAATATAGAGAAGAAGATGGGTAGAAGAAGAGACAAATAGCAATTAAAGGCTACATTTTAATGATATTTATAGACTTAGATCCTAAGTAAGTATACAACAACAAAAACTATTCTACTATCATGGATACTGTATTATACATGATTTATTACTTAACATATAATAACGATCTCTTAATGGAAACAAATATAATAAATCTTCATTTTTTTTGCCAAAGTTAGTTAATCAATCTTTATTTGTGTCACATATTTGGCACTTTCTTTTTTCTATAAAGGACCAATTTGAAATTCTTTGGAAAATTGTCATTATAATTTGCACTACAAAATAGCATTTGAAATGGTCCTTTGAATGCTTGAATACAGCCGAAAAATGCATGCACATCACCACACATTATTTTAGGATTATTCTATTTCAATAAGTAATATTTCTTTCTTCTTTTGAACAAGTATACTGGGAAAGATCTTTTGAAAATTTTCCATTATAATATACCTTATAAAATAGCATTTGAAATGGTCCTTTGAATGCTTGAATGCAGTCAAAAAATCAATGATCATCAGTCCAAAACTTAATGTTATGCTTTTGTTTACCATTGATTTGTTGTACTCAAGATAGCATTTGAAAAACAACGATCATAATTTACACTAGAAAATAGCGTTTGAAAAGGTCCGTTAAATGCATAATAGGTTAGATATAACACTGATTGGGTATAATCTATAAATATTCAAATCCTACTAAAAATGATAGCACTGACTAGATCAAAATACGGCTGGTAGGCTAAATATAACTTTGATTGGATAAAACCTAGAAATATTTCCATTATAATTTACAATAGAAAATAGCATTTGAAAAAAAATTATATTTATTTTCCTTAGAAAATAGCATTTGAAAAGGCCATTTAAATGCTTGATATGCTAAATATAACATTAATTGGGTATAATCTATGACCTTAAATGTATAGCAATACTCATTACTTGATAAACTACCACCTATTTAATAGCAAGCAATCTGTAGAAAACTTGACCACGTCCGTTAAGTAAATTCATTATTAAATAGAATATGGTCATTCGCAATAAGTCCAACTTTCTCCATCACTCATTTATTTCCGCCGTTCTCCACTCTTTATTGTCCTTCGCCGTTATTCGCTACTGCTCGCCACCATTGACCCCCCAAGTCATAGTTCTATCAAAGATTCAGATCAATCTAAATGCATAATTTTCTAAAATCCAATGATATTATAATTATTGTATATAATATATAAGATGTATAATATTTTATTAGCCATGATTATGATGTGTTCTATATAAGACATATAAAATATCAGCAGAAATTCACCTCCAGTACCATAAGACCATACACTTTACCGGTGTTGTAATATGACGTGAATAACATCCATAAACATCTAAAACAGATGAAACAGTGTAACGACCCAGTGTTTCAATCATCTAAATTTAGAATATTTGATTGGCTTTAAATATTTAAAAGTGAATTTTATAAGTTGAATAACTTATATTTCGAATATAGTGATTTATTTGGATAATTAAATTGTTAATTTAATATTTGAAATTTCATAAAAATAATTAAAATTTGAATTTAATAAGATTGAAAATGTTTTCTAAAGTTTTTTTAAATGCTATTTGGATTTGAATAGAGTTAGCGAACTTCTAAAATTGAATTAAAAGTTAATTTATAGAAACTGGGAATTTTAATATTTAATTGACGTATAAAAATAGTCATTTTTGACACTATCTCGGATTTTGACAAAACTAGTTTCATTGGATCCGTAATAGTGAGTTATTATAGGATTTCAAATTTGATGTTAATCGGACTTACGGTTTGATCGTGCGAAGTTGAAATGCTTAGAAATTTATTTAAGTAAATTTATTTTAAATAATTTGATTCAAAAACCTATCTTCCAAATATGATTCCATTTTGTTTGGAATAGGAGTAAAACATTATAAACGTCGGACGGTACGCTTCGTTTGGAGTTCAAAAAAATTTCGGATGAACTGTGTACAATTGTTTTATATAAAAGGCCATCACTTTTCCATTTGTAAACACAAACCTAACCCTAGGGCCGCCACCTTATATTTCAATGGCCTAGAAACTCCACACTTCCTCCTCGTTTATCTCTCCATCCACCTACTATTTTGAGAAACTTCCAACTAGGAAGTTGAAGAGCTCGAGGAGAGAGTCACATCCAAAGGTTGTGATTTGGATTGAAGCATCACGGTGGTTGCTAAGGAGGCACGTTCTAGCCGAGCTCATTGGTGTTTTTCCATCGATTGGAAGAGCTTGGGGGTGCGGTCCTCGGCCGATGGTGGAGGCGAGGTTGGGGCGCTCAGTGGAGGTAGTTGATCGACTTCTAGTTGTCGATGGTGGCAGCAGCACAATGATGATGTGGAGCATGATGGGTTTAGGCGACAAGGAAGAAGCAAGAAAAGAAAGGGCGGCCGGATCGTGTTCTTCAAAAAGCAATGGCCTAGATTATTCCAGAGGTTTAAAATTTACAAAAAGTTGTAAATTATATATTAAATTCGTGTAAACTTGTAAATTGCATAACTTATTCATACAAGGACGGATTTGCACGAAATAAACTGCATTGGGTTCGTACATGCAAACACTATACGATAGAGATGGATTGGATCAATTTGGAGCTATGAAAATTTTGGTTAAAATTAAACGTGCGTTTAATTTTAATCTAAATAAATTTCTATCGCGACGACTGCAGCCAAAGTGAGTATAACTCACTCTTTCTCACTCGCTTATATTTTTATATATGTGAGAATAGTTTTATATATGATGATTGATGATTGTTTGAGTGGTATATGATATATTATGGATATTGATTGGTTTGGAAATATTTTCCGCCTATTTTAGCAAACGCAACTCTATATGTTCCCTTGTATGAGCGGATGGCCCTTTGTACGTGCATCTGCCTCGAAACGGACATTGTACATATTTTCTCATATCTATATTTGTTGCAGTAACAGGTTGGAGAGATCCAACGGGATTCCTCGACGTTAATTTTATTTACAGATATTGTTATATATTCTATTATCATGTGATATATGATATTTGGAGGCCATGATTGATATGATTGATGTGAATTGCATTTTTTGGTGCTTTTGCAGCATTGGGCCATATTTTGAAAATTTAAAAATATTAAAACGATGAATTTAATTTAAAAAGGATTTCTAAGTGATTTTGAAAATATATAAGTGTTAATAATTTTTGAATTGTTAAAAAATGGATTTATTTCAAATAAATAAAAGTTATAATTTTTTTATGTTATGAAAATTATGACTTTGTGAAATATAAGCAGAATATGTCTTTTGAAATATGAAGTTAACTAATTGTTAAAATAAGTAAAATTGAAATTTTGGACTTATTATAAATGGTTTATACATAAGATTTATAAAATTGATATTTTAATGGAATTATAAAGTGTTTTATAAATATTAGAAATGGAATTGTAATCAAACTAATATATGGATTTGCAATTGAAATTTAGAAAATTAACTTATAATGGATTTTATAAATAATAAGATTTGAAAGGAATGAATTTGTAAATAAGAGATTTATAAGTATTAACTTATAATTTAATTTTGAATTATAAATGAGATATGAATAGGATTTGTTCATAAAGGAATTTTGTATATGGAAGTCTATAAAATATAAATGGAATTTATAAACATTGTTTTATATACGTGAAATCAATTTAATTTGATAAGTTAAATATGAAAGTTTATTAAATGAATTATATTCATAATTTTGGACAGTGAATAACCTTTTAGATAAGTTATATAGAAGTAATGAATTTGGTAAAGGAATTATATTCACAATTTTGGATAGCGAATAACCCTTTATGTTAAATGTGTAGAAGTAATGAATTTGATAAAAGAATTATATTTATGATTTTGGATAATGAATAATTCTTTAAATAAAATGGATGTTTTGGAAAGTGATATTATAAAATGGAGTTAAATGGTTTGAAAATAAAATAATTTACAGATTTACTTACTATTAAATAAGTACATGAAAATGTTTTCCAAATGTCCAATAAGTGAAATGGTTTTGAATATCATCTTTTTAAAGATATTTTGAAGTGAATAACTGGGAATCTTTTAAATTATAAACGATTAATGAAATCAGGCCCAGTGACTACTCAAGTGCTAGATTTTGTTCTTTGCTTTGATAGTCAAATAACCGACTATCAAATTTGGCCATTTTAGTTCCTCAGCTTGATGTGGAAAATAATTAGTCATACACTTAGTACGCAACTGACTATGTAGGCTTCATTATCGTTTATGTTGAGAATGTTGGTTCGTATATTGGAGTGATTACACCAATCTATCGAGCTTCCTTCTTGGCCGAAGGATAGTAAGTTGAAAGTTAGATACGTGATAAGCCTATGATACTTGGTTTCTTTGTGAGGCTAAGAAACGCATTTGTGTTGTTGGTGCGAAGAGACCAGGATCATATTTATTTGAAAACCACTTCGGACCAAAATTTATACGCTGATTATGCAGGTTGGTCGATGATATTAGGATTTTCATAGTGAAGGGCTGCTTGTTGATTGTTGGGGTTGAAATCCCAATATACATCAAGTAGCAGTAGTCTCTTCGTTATGAAATATCCAGTGCAAAGACTATTCGCTAATATTCCTAGGGATTTCCTGATCGGATGTGGTAGGAAAGTGCCTTCGGTTTGTCCCGTTTCTAGACAACTTGTATGGAGTTTACCCGTGCTAGCGGGAAGCAATCCTTTGGGCATGCTTTGTTTAGGTCCATGCAGTCAATGCATCTTCTCAATTCTCCATTTGACCTCTTTACCAAGACTAGATTGGCTAACCATTTGGGATAATATACCTCTTGTATTAATCCATTTTCAAGGAATTTATCAACCTCCTTCTTTAGAGAAACTGATCGGACTTTGTCCAATTGTCTCTTTCTCTACTTTATGGGGTTTTCTCCTGGATTGATATTAAGAGCGTGGCATATTACTGCCGGATCGGTTCCCACCGTATTAAAATGCGGCAAAGCAAACACATCCTTATTATCTTTGGGGAACAGTATCAAGTCTTTCTTTAACTCATTATCGAGATCTTTTCCCACTGACTACTTTAGAAGCATCCTTTACATCAATGTGGGTTTCTTTAAGGTCTTCTATGGGTTTTATCGTCTCTGTTTTACCTCAGCAGTCAAACACTTTGACTATAAGACCTTCCTCTGTTGAGTTAGCATCAATTCTCTTTCTCTTGCTTCATTTAAGAATGTGCCTTTGATACATATGTTTGTTAGACTTTTTAATCTTAATCTTTGCTTCGAATGTTGGATGTGAAATTCCATCATCTCAAGGCTTTAAATCAGTAGAAGAATTAAATTAAGTAGAATACTCTCTTTTGTATTAATCAATCATGGCAAAGTACATTTCATGGGAGATTAATCGTTATCCCTGCATAGCTCCCCAGCCTCGCTCTGTCAAGAGTTTTACCATGAGGTACTTTGGGGAGACAAAAGCATCAATCTCATACAGGTTAGGTCTTCCAAAGAAGGTGTTGTAGTAGGAAGGTTGGTCAATTATCACAATGATAGTTTCAAATGTTCGCCAAGTTGGAGGTATTCACATTTGTACAAGTAGCTTTATATGCCCCGTTGGAATTGACCCCTTATTGTTGAACCTAAATATCGGCTCGGTGCTCAGTTCTAATTTATGCTCTGGTATATTCGTCTGGTCGAAAGCTTGTTTGAAAATGACATTAACTGCGCTACTTGTAAGGACCGGAATCTTGGAGACAATAGACAGCCCAATTTGTGCAATAAACATAAGGGGGTCATTTACGGGACGATGGACTCCTTTTCGTAGCTCTTGCGAGGTGACTACCAAATTAGGCATTTGGATGTTAAGATGTGGGCTCTTCGTTGGGGGCTCTTCTCAAACAGAATATATTCATCCTTGGCCTTTTTTAATATATTTTCTTCAAGCCCCTTTACTACTTCTTGTAAGATGAGGCTCACCATTGTTTACGTCTATCCTACCAATTGGAAGGCTTAAGCTTAGAGGGTCTTCATCCGCTAGCACATTTACAGTGTTGCTCGGGCATTTCTGGAGAGAATTTTCAGTTCATTGGGCTTTGTGCCAATCTTGTAAAAAAATTTAAGATGGCCTTTTCGGATCAGCTTTTATATTATTCCACTAGAACTCTGCATTCATCTGTTTTACGACCATTAGCTTTTTGATAGGTGCAGTAGTCCCCTCCCGTCCTCTAAATTAGATTACTCCTAGCTTTGTAAGATGTCGGAAAGTTGACTCTTTCCTTAGCCGTAGCATATATGTAAGATAGTGGCTTGTTTAAAACGACTCTACTAGTAACTAGCTCTTCCTATCTACCCTTTTATGTCTACGGTCTAGGCTAAATTTTCCTCCATCCTTTTTGGGAATCTTCGTTTTCTAGTAAAGTTCATCCATCCAGATGAACTTATCAGCCCGAAAGTGGAAGTCCTATAAATCTTTGCAGCCATGAGCTTCTTCTAGAATAGGGTATTCTCGATTAAACCAAAGTGGACAGCTATGAGCTTGTCACCATTGTTCATGCCTTTAGCCTTCAAAGCTTCTATCTTGAATCTTCTCAAATAGTCTCCCAAAGATTCACCCTGCATTTGTTTTACGTTTTCCAAGACCGTGTAATCAATAGTAGGAACCTTGCAAATAAAAAATTGAGCTGAGAATTCATAAGAAAACTACTTCCAGGAGTAGATGGTTTTTTCTCTATAATATCCATACCATTTAGCTGCCACCTCTTGCAGAGTAACGGGGAACAGTCGGCATCTACTTCCCCAAAAGCATTGTGTATGTCCATCTGGCTGTCAAAATCCATAAGATGATCATCAAGATTCGTATCCCCATGATATTTCATATACGGGATTTTGACATATGGAGGTATTGTTGTTGCCATGATCTCGTTAATAAAAGGTGGCACCCACTCATTATCATTGACGTTCTCATCCATAGTTCTTTTTTCTTTAGCATTCATAGCGTCTTTGATAGCCTTCTCAGCAGCATCTTTAAGAAAAGCTTCAACATTGATGTAATTTAGGTAACTTGGACAGTACTCTTTGGTTGTTGAGCTAGCAGTCTGCTCTAATGACTTGTCGAAAACTCTCCCTTGATGATTAGCTCTAACTTGGGGAAGCTCTTTCTTTTTTGAGGAAGTCGAGTCCACCTTATCTGTGCACTCTTTGGAGTTGGTCTATAGATTTCTCCTAGGTGAGACCACTTCTCCTCCTTGAGTCTATCTCGGAGTTTTTGATGATTTCTGGGACAAAGCCATCTTTAGCAGTTCCTGCATTTCTTGCGGCTGTTTTTTCGAGCGCTTGATTTTTGCTGTGTTTTCATCTTGTCGTGTCGACGATGAAGTCTGCCCTGGAGTTACCCCATGCAGGTTAAATGATAGAGCTATATTTTCTTCCAAGGTGGTAGTGTGTATTGCTTCCTTCAAAATTCCACTCAAACGCTTTGACCTCATTTTTCCTATGCAAAAGAAAAGAACATAATTAGTTTGTATACAGTGATAAGGGAAAAGGTTTGAGCCCTCCTTATAGTGTCAAAAATGTTAACAAGAAAGCTTGTCAACATCCCCAATGCAATTTATAAGATAATTTTGTTTGAACATGACCATGTTGTTGACCAAATCCATCTGGTTGAAAGGAATAGTAAATAACCAAATCCTTCGACCTTGTCAAAAGAAATAATGAGGCTACTCCAACTTTTTGACCAGGTTAGTTTAACAATAATTGCCAAACCTTTCGACCTTGTCGAAAGGGATGATGTGGCCACTCCAACCGTTCAACCTGGTTGGTATGATAGTAAGTTGCCAAACCTTTCGACCTTGTTGAAAGGGATTATGTGGCCACTCCAACCTTTCGATCAAGTTGTAATAGTCAAATTATATCTAGGAGTTACTTTCAACATAAAGCCCCCAAAATCATCACTTTATTGAGTTTCATCTCCCTTGAAAAATGAAAACAATCAATCATCAATGGCTTGCCCGCTTTTGATCACGTTGGAAGGTGATATTTAAACCTTTCGACTTTGTCGAAAGGGGATGATTATTCTGATAGTTTGTCTTCATTGTTTTCAACCCCATTTGGTGTCAATTTTCGTTCCATGGAATTGAATGGATGTCAGACAATATAAATCGGGATTCCTTTCGAAAATGATCCTTCCACTACTACAAAACAGGCCATTTGCTTCGGTTATTTACACTCCTTTTGCATCAGTTCAACAGCCGATGCATATGCAACCGATGCAACAGGCGTAACACTTTTACATCAATTCTGAAACCGATACAAAAAGCTCCTTTTTGCATCGATTGTTACTAACAAGTGATGCACAATATCATGGTTGATTGCTTGGACACAGCACCTATGTTGCGTCGGTTGTAATGAAAACCGATGCAACAAAGGAACTTTTTGCATAGGTTATTGTTGAAAACCGATGCAAACTAATCCCTCTATTGCATCGGTTTTTTATAACAACCGATGCAAACTAATCCCTCTGTTGCATCAGCCGTTTATACCTAATGCAAAAAAGCCATTCTCAGAAACCATTATTACAGTACTCAAAATAGACTATATATGTATATACTATTGATTATAATAAACAATTATTGCATGCAATATTACAATCATTCAATTAAATTTGATGGCAAATACATAATCAGATTTAATAAATAGCATAAGTGCAAGGGTTAATACATATTTAGATTTAATAAATACAGTACCCTTAGATTTAATAAGTAGTATATTTGGAACTCTTCTCAAAATGTCTGAAGATGAATACGGGTTAGAAGGAAATAGGCTAATTATAGTTCCATGCGATGTAGTTTTTATAGATTGCATCTTGGCTTTGCTTCAGTGTCGAGTTCCGGAAGACCTTAAGTTAACTTTCTTCAGTTGTTTATTGCCTGATCAGTGTTCCATGGCTTCTTCATCATTTCATGAAGCTGCTAATAATTCTTGCGCATTTTTAAGTTCTTGAGACTTTTTGACATGGCTTCAGTGTACATTTTATATTCCAAGTTTCAAGCATGGAAGCTACATATAAATTAGTTATTAGTGAATACCAAATGTACGAGTTAAGATGATTTTCAGTGCCACGAGGTTTGTATTGACTTGATCTGTAACATAGTTAATGAGTTTCGGTATTTCCTCAGATTCAGACTGGCACAATTTTTGATACCATAATAAGATAACACTACACAGTTACACACAAATCAATTAGCAATGTGTTTGATCAATATTTTCACATCTAACAAACTTATTAACCTTGTTAATGTACATGACACTTTCTCCTATTTGCCAATTATTATTATTATTCTAAATAGTTAGGTGGTAGTATATAGTTGTATTATGAGTCTTAGATAACATATATCATACTAAAAATTCCATAAATTTTCATATAATACTCAAAGAGGATAAAAAGGAGGAAAAACTGGGGGAAAAATGCGTGAAAATATTTAAATAAGGATTATAAAAAAAATTCCAGACTATATCCCAAGGTGAAATGTCAGACCTCATTAATTTGTACATTGCTAAAAAAAGGATCACACGGTATGGATCCTACAATTTCATCTTACCTAAATAACAATCATGTTCTAAACTCAAATATTCTGGAAGAAATATAATATACTAAAACAGATTAATAATAAAAACTTATAGAACAACTATGAGGTAACATGCACATTGACTTTATTTCTCACCGAACACTGTCGAAGCGAAGTAATTCAACTTGAGATAAGGGATAACTAACCGATAGATAATTAAGCTCTGAGATAAGGAAATTTGGTAATAAGTGATAAAAACACTAACTTAATAAACAATACAATAATTTATAAATATGAAAAGCATTCATGCCAATAGCAGTATAATACTAATTAAATAATGAAATTAGTATTTATCATCTAATTCTGATTGACTGCCTGTAGCAGTATTCATGCCATGCATTGTCTTCCTCTCAATTCTGATTTTTACATGGTCTACTATCAACTATGGGAAGAGCAGGACTTATACATAGCATAATCATGCCGATAGTTATGAATTAATTATTAATTTATTATCTATCAGTATTAGTGCTGAACAAAGTAGATAAAATATGTGCAGATTTCTTTTGAAATAACAAATTCCATTCATGTTCCATGTCAAAACGCAAACACAAAGAACAGAATCAGTTGAGAAACGTCAGTCATTATTAACTCTTACTGTTTTTATACCATGGTGAGCTGGGAGACAATCTGTACCAATAATATCCAATCTCTAATGGGTCATTATTCATTGCAGATAAACAAATTTTCCTCATGCCTTGTCTAAGTAAGTTGCATGCAAACCTTTTATAAAAACATGTATTAGTAAAACAAGTTCCACAACTATAGCAATATGATACACATGCATATGGATTCAAAATAAATTTACCCTATATTGATCATAGTTTCCATTTTATCGCCTGTTAAAACCCATATCTTAAGACCAGCTTGAGCTAATTTATCTATGCATTGAGGCACCTACAAATAATAATATTTGATTTTCAATAAAATAAAATTGCTAATGGCTGAAAATAAATGTGTAAACGGCAGACACAATCCTTTCTGTATTTGTCTTCAACAGCTGTTGCACATACAAGAATTAAATCACTTTCCATCATATCGGCAACACATTCAATATTATCCTCTCTATTGAGTCTTATAGTAGTCTTTGCCTTTAAAAACTCAACATTCTCATATTCTTCAAGTTTTTGTATGCAAGTGCTAATGAACGCAGATCGGCTTCCTCGTATTCATTTAGGTGCCATGCTGTATCCATTTCATACATTTTTCCATCTTTTGAAAGTTTATCTAGTATAGCATAAGATAAAATAAAGTAGACAGAAATTAACAGTTTACAAACAATACATGTCTCTGGTTACCTTAGTTGAATGTATGATTTGCTTCTCAATAAGATCCATAAAGTAGACAATCCATACCCATCAGCACCTTTGCAAAGAAGAAAGAGTTGTCTAGATTCATCCCGAACAACTATGGATATTCTCTTCCTCTTGCTGCTAAATTTCAAAAAGTTTAGAATCTTGAACTCTCTGCGATGATGAAGTTTGAAAGTGTTAATTTAGATAAATGTAGCTTCTATTATGTTTGCAATTCGGTGATAATTGGTCCGACAAGACTTTTCACGCAATTGTAAATATGTACCTACAACCGATATAGTAAGTTTTTTAGAGAATAACCAAAACAAAGTTTGCACAAGACATCGCATTTTGATTGATCGAACCCTCCGGATGGTTTTCTGTGCAAAAGAGAAAAGATAATAGGAAATAAATTATGCTTTTGCCTCTACAATTTGCAACAACTAAGTAAATAAGAACAAAGCTTTAGAGAATAGCTAATAAAGTTCATAAGATGTAAAAAGTTATGCAACGGAAACCTATAGCTCATATGGAAAAAAATAGGATGAAGGAAATTTATGTCAAGAGTAAAATCTAGCCATATTTAAGTAACTAAAGACGTCAGAAGGTAATGTTTCAAATCTCAAACTCCAGTCGTGCATTATCTCTAAATTTTCACATATGATACGATATTGCATGTTGAATGGGAGTTTTAATGAGACGAGCATATCTTGAGTATACATGACAACAACTTTCTATTAACTTATGTCTAAAATCGATAGTTTTCAAAAATTTGTTTTGTGGTTACTTAAAAATGAAGAAGAAAACACATTACTAATTACTGCTTTTTTGGTTAAAACTAAATAAATGGCTCATAAGTCCACAATGTTTTGTATTAAAAATCAAAACAAATCATAAGGTCGGTAATCGATTTTCTTAGTTTTTAGTATCTCCCTTTGTAACCCTTCCCATCAAAATACCATCTAATCCTCATCCTAGTAACCCTATCTATTCCCCTCTAACTTCCTCTATTTCATCTCCTCCGGCCATCATCTCTACTTTTAAATCATGGTCCTCTGTAGTTATGTAACGACCCGATATTTTCAACCATTCGCATCCGCACATGTCGGACTTGAATTGCTCAAAAACCGCGTTGTAAATAAAATTTGGCAAATCTCAGAATATACAGTAAATACATAATCACAGATCACAGACACAGAGTATTTAATAATGCAGCGGAATTTAAAAGAAATAGTAGTTCATGAATCTACTATATAAAAATAAGATACATCAGAGTTAAACATGATACAACAAAAAGTAACAAGATACATCAGGTACAGATCAGAATACATCACTGAAATCACTGGATACAGAAAGCAAAATAGATGGCTGGATCTTCAAGGAAAGCTCCAACTCCGAAAGTGAATATTGAATGCTAACTCACCCAATCTGACCCGAGCGTAAAGAAAAATACAAAACACTCGAGTCAGGACATGGATACTTATGAACTGTAAATCAACTCAAGTGAACAGTAACAAAAAATGCATAAGTAACTTAAAGAATGCTTGGGATCGCCCATCCTTTAACGATTCGTTAAACTATTTACTATGTAGTAATATTGCGCTATTATAATAATGTCTACAGTAAAATAAACATACTTTTAAATAGCGTTCCGGCTACCCATATCACCCTTCACACATAATAGTCCCAGTAGTCCATCCAATATCATGCCATCTCCACTCCGGGTGACTGTTAGAGGATACCACACGGGCTACGGGAGAAAAACAAACTCGTAGTAAAGGCTCGGTATGGTAGGTGACATGGCACACAAGGCAATGCCAGGGTAGATATACCAATTACGCACACGGGCTGGTGGTAACGCAGCAGCCACATACGCCCACCTCGGAACACACTCCCAATCAAAATCGGAGGATGGCCATCTAATCAATCACCAGTAAGAGTATAGTATCGAAGGAATGTGTCCGACCAGAGGTGCTACCTCCTTTGGCCCGAGATCGCTCCTGTTTTAGCCACCTTATGCCAACTCACGGGAGTTGGGTCCACGTAATATACCTCAAGAACGTCGCCACCATCCTACTTCATTCTGGAATCTCCACCACGAACACGGTTGTTGAAGTGGTTTTCGGAGTTGGCAGAGAGTATGACAACTTCCGATCCCGGTCTCTTTAACAACCAAATGTTATTATAACGCCGTGGTCATTTCAAAATAGTTTATATTTCAAAAGGATCAAATCATTTCATTTCAAAACTATATTCCTTTCAAAATAGTTTACGTCTCGAAACCAAAACCATTTTTATTTCAAAACTATTTATTCAATCAAAATAGTTTATACTTCGAAACCAAAATCATTTTTATTTCAAAACTATATTCAAATCAAAATAGTTTATACTTTATCATTTCCATCTCAAACCTATATTCACTTCCAATAATCATAATACTTTCAAAGTTATAACTCTTTCGAAACCAAAATACTTGAAATCATTACACTTTGAAAATTATAACATTCTGAAATCATACATTTGAAATCATGAAACATTCATTTAATTCTTTACATTTTACAAATTTATTTCCAATTTAATTCAAAATTTCAAATTTCCAATTTAATTCAAATCAAACCATCAATTTCAATTCAATTCAGTTTTCTAACAAAACATTTCAAATCTTATAAATTTTCAAATATAGATTTGATCTACAAAATAAGCTATCCAATTTTAATATGTTTCCAAACTTTAATATCCCACATTTCAAAACTAACTTTATAATTCCATATATTCATATCTCAAATCTAATTTCATTATTATGTAGTTTTGAAATATTTATTTCATAAATCCAATATTATTAAAATAAACTTAAATTGCAATTAAACCAAATATCTTTTCGTACAAATATAAACTTCAATATTCCTTTATCAAATAAATCAAAATCAAATATCATTCCACATTCACATTCTTTGCTAAAATAAAGATCAAATCATTTCCAATCATTTCAAAATCATTAAAATAATACATCCTTTCAAAACTTCATAATCAAATCATTATTTGAATTCAAATTCAAATATTCAAATTTAAATATCATTTTAAAATCAAACATATCGCTCATTTATTATTTCAAATATCATTACAAAACACCTTTCAAAATCACATTCACCAATTCATTTATCTTATTACATTTCATTCCATTTAACACATAACCAAGTAAACTTTATTTAAATTCAAATTCAATTTAAATTCCTTAAAAATTCAAATTTAAATATTAAAATATATTCAAAACTCCTTATATTCTCAAATAATAAATGTTCAAAAGTTAAATCATTTAACACTTTAAAATATAACACAAACAGTGTTAAATTTTATAACATTTCAAAACATTGTCAAATTAAAGCCACGACAACATTTATACGGGACTATAGTAGCTTATAGTTTCCAATCTAGTTTAGTTCAATAATAACGGCATTTATAACATGCCGTAGTAGATATTTAGTTATTTCAAACATAGTCAAGTAAAAAAACAACAGCATTTAAAATGCTGTCAAAAGACTACAACATTTTGGAAATGCTATAAAATTCCAGATTTTATTTTAACTTTTCAAAAATAATAATAAAACTCCAAATTTTTATTACTGTTACTTAAAAATCATATTTCTAGACTTCCAAATTTCACATTGAAAATCATTTTAACATATGATCTAACACAATAAAATTTTAAGATCAAATATTCAATTTAAAAACTCCATTCATTTATTAAGTCAAAATTCACTGTTTATTAACTTATAAATTTAATAAACTTAAAATTTTACTTCAAATATCATTTAAAAACTTTAAATTTAATTTCCATTATTTATTTAAATCTTAAAATAAAATTTAAAGTCAAACGTCACATTTACTCCAAATTTACATACTTGAATTCACTTAAATTCACAATTTCAAGATTTAATATTTAACTTTCTTAAAACCATAATATATATATATATATATATATATATATATATATTTTAAATCAAAATTTCATACTTTTGAAAATACATGTTTAAAAAAAATCATTTAAAAATATACCACGGGGTCTATATATAATTTTCTAACCTAGGTCAAGTGATACAGATATATATCATTTCAATCCGTAATTTACAAAGAAAACAAGGTTTTATCATTTCAAACCCGCAATCCCAAGCCAAATAAAATGCAATAAAATTCGCTCACGCCTATCATTTCAGCCCATAACGGTTTTTCCCTATTCTAAAGTCCGTTCAGGTATGTATCATTTCAACCCATAGTGATTCTATTCTAACAGGGAACTTGAAGTGTGAATACATGCATAAACAATATAAACAATGTCAATGTCACAATATAATGTCACATATCAGATGTCAGGTGATAATTAACAGTTTTAACATGGTAATAACATGGCATAGCATATCATATGATCATCATTAACTTGCATAAACATTTTATATTACTAAACACTTGTCATCAATTCACTATTTCATAAGTATAATTGTCAGAGTGAGAAAGACTCACCTTTTCAAGCTGAAGACCACTAGGACACACAAACGATTCCAAAGGCACGACAAGCACGATACAGCACGACTAGTGATTCAAATGAGTGGAGAGAGCCAATATGTCATCCAAAACAAGACAATATAACATATGAATATTCAACACAAAATTATTTAGAAAAAGTTGAAATACAAGGCAATAAAGACAAGACCTTGTCTTTACCATTCGAATGCTCGACCAAGGTGGATCATGAGCTTAGCCAATGATGTGTTAAGCTCAGGATTGGCATCATATAGGTCAGGTTTGGCTCAGGTATGGCATCAAAACAAGTGGAGATGAAGGTGTAGTGGTGCTAACATGAAGCATACCAAAGACAATGCAAAAGAGGCAAGTTGTTCAACTTTTTGGCTCGGCTTAGGTCAATTGGAGCTCCGCTATAGGGGGTTTCAGATCTGGTCAGTGGTCATGTGGCAGCCAAAAGTGATGTAGATGATGGTGGTGGTGGCTAAGGAGTGGCCAAAGGCAACTATGAAGGTAATAGTGGAGTATAGGCTTGGCTAGCATTGTTTTGGTGAAGTTTGGCAAAGCTTTGCAATGTTTTTGTGGTGATGCTTCATGTGAAGGGTCATGGCCTGAATTTTTGGTCAAAGGAGGGGCTAATGGCTGCTGTAGATGGAGGAGGTGATGGTGGAGCTGATGGAGTGGAGAGGTGCCAAGCCTAGAAGGTGAAGAAAGCAATGCAAATAACATAAGAAACAAGAAGGAAAATATGAAAAAAAGAAATAGAAATTTTACCAAAACTTTTTCTCAGGTTGATGGCCGATCTTTTTGGAGTTGAGAAGCTTAAATTTTCATGAAAATGATGAGGAAAAAGATACGGCTGAAGCAATGGAGTTAAGGCAGCAAAAATGAAAAGGTAATGGTTGATAATGAAAAGGTGAGAATACAAAGAGGCTTAAGCAAATAAAGAGTCACAAACCTTTCAAATTTCCACCATTTCTTTTTAAATTTTAAATACATGTAAAATATGTATAAATACAGATAAAACACGAAAATATAGTAAATAAACAAAAATAAATAAATAAATATTAATTAAATATAATTAAATTAAGAAAATTGCAAAGAAAATGTAAACTAGGCTTGAAAATTTGAAAATAAATGAAATGAACTTTGAAAAAATTGTATGTACATGAAACATATTTATAAATAAAGATAAAAACATAAAAATAAAATGCATACATAAAATGAATAAATAAATTTTAATTAAATATAATTTAAATAAAGAAAATAACAGAAAAATGGAAACCAACCTTTAAAAATAGAAAATAAATTCAACGAGCTTTGGAAAAATTCAAACATCACTTTAAAAATATTTAAAAGGTAAAAACATATGTAACATAGCATATATACAATTTAGAATAAGATATTACAATTAAAAATATTATTTATATAATTTAAAATAAACAATTTTGTTAAATACAGCAAATTTCACACAATAGTTAAAAAGGCATAACTTTCACATTATAAATCAGATTTCAACAAAACGAAAAGCAGTGTTCTTGAAATTTTATTTAATTTCATAATAAAATATAAAATTAAAATTTTCAAACTTTTAAATTTTAAATTTAAAAGTCAAAGTTTGACCAAATTGACCAAAATTCACCTTTTTCTGGAAATATTCAATTTATGCATGATTGAAATTCTAATCCACATCAAAATCAACATTTATATTTCAATTAACAAAATATATTCGTTTTAATAAATAAAATAAAGTTTTTAAATTAGGAATTTAAATTAAAATAATTAAAATGTACAATTACAATAATCCGAAAATACAGGGTTGTTACAAGTTAGTTCAAAACCTAAAATTGTTGGAAGCTTTATCCCTGTTGATTATAACTTGAGTTACACTGAAGATGCATTGTAAGTACCAGACTCTGTTATATATAATGGGATTAGCTATTGGAAAGATCATCTACTATGGTTTTCCTTGATGGAAACTTATCATATTCTACTGTTTGTAATAAATTCAAAAAGCACGGAAGCTGAATGGTAGTCTCAAAGTTAAATTAGATGGCAATAATTTTACTTTGAATTTTCTTGTCATGAAGATGGGATCAAAATCTTGAGATCTGATCCAATGTTTATTAGTGGAAAGATGTTTATCATTTCCTCTTGGCGGCTGAATTTCAGCGACATACACTCTGTGGTTCGAACAATTCCTATATGGATTCATATGTAAAACATCCCACCGATGAGACGGACATTGATTGGAATTAATAGGCTGGCCTCTCTTGTAGGTAAATTGATATGTTTTAATAAGGCCATTGAAATGTTAAGTACACTAAATGCATAATTAAAATCAATCTTGAGAGAGAACAACCTGAGTATATTTTATGTATATGTAATAAGTCAAGGGTGATAATTGAATATGATTGGAAACATATTATCTTTGCTATTTTGCAAATCTTTTGGCCATGTGACTGTTGAGTGCTATGGTGAGCACAAGATACCAATAACAGATGTTAAGTATGAGGATACTGTGAAGGTCTTGGGCAGTAATAATGAGTTCCAATTTCAAAGGAAATGTACTCAAAAAGATGAGAGAGAAAGAAGGGTAGTGATCTAATCAAGGAAAAAATAAGTACCATGAACAAACTATGAGTAACTTAGAGATAGATGGCTCAAAGAGCTTGAGTCAAGCTCAGCCAAATCAATCGGTCTTAGGAAGGCATCCCACTGAAATGTGTAATAAGTTAGGTATCGATGTGCACTGACCTCATAACATGGTATCAACTAATACACTTGTAATACTCATGCAACTCAAAATGTATCCCATGTTAATAGACTTGTTGAAAATAGCAGCAACTCAACAATTACGTCCACTACTGCACTAATCCATGCTAATATTCCTACTGAACTTAACCCAAAAAATCCATCCTACTTCCTACTGTTAATAGCACTACTAGACATACTCCTATGCATGTACACATGCACACCAATTCAAATAATATCCATATCTCTTCTCATCCTATGCATCAAACATCTCAATTCATAAACACTTCCAATACAGTCTCCTCCTCCTTGTGTCTGATGATCAAAATGACCATAATGTTCACACCTTTCCACTTGACATGCCCATAAACTTCACCATTCCTTATCCCAGCCTTTCAATTCCCAGTCACGTTCACACGCTGATAACGCTTTTTCTAGCCTTTCATTTCCCAATACTCCAGAAACTTTAAACATCAATGACCCCTCTACTATTACACTGCCCATCAACTCATCAAATTTATCCCCTTATAATCATATCACAATTCCTCCTCATATCTCCAAAATACTATCTTCTTATAAGTTATCCTTTGCATCTCTATCTAACCCTCATATAACCACTTAGCCACAACTACACTATAGAGCAATCATCAAGAAACTTTTCACCTGATCAAACCACAACGAAATTACCTGAACGACGTCGTGAACCCAACCCTTTCACCTTTAATCCAGACTCTCGAGCACCACCACAACACCATTGCACTTCCTCCTAAATCGCCTGCCTACCTGAACTAATCGCCACCGCAATTCCATTACCAAAGCTCCATCAACTCATTACATCCCACCATCCTCCTTTGAAATCATCAAGGTCGTCCCTACTCCCCTTCGTCATTCAGTAATCACGAACAAAACCAGAAACACTACTCTCGAACACCTGAACTCGCGAATCTCACAGCAAGCGAGCATCGAACACGACCCAAATTCGCTGCTTGATTTTCATTGATTTTGATTTAAAAAAATTGAAACAAAAGGAAGTTACCGTGTTTTTACAATTCTCGGTGAAATGTAATAATCGAAATGTAATAGAAACTCACAATGCAAGCAATCACAATTCTCAGCCTTCTTCCGAAGGACATCCAAAATGGAATTAAAAAACTCCGCTCCTTCGGTATAATGACCTTTCGCTAAGTTATTACGGCTTTGCTTTGCCTAAAATATGAAGTTATCGGGTCCAAAGATCTACCATAATTATATCTCTCTTATCTTCGTTGGGTTTTTTCTTCTAATTAAAGGAAAATAAGGGTTTGACATGAGCGAGAGGAGAAGAAGATGAAGGAGAAAATGGGAGAGGAATTCAGTTGATTAAACCATGGATTTGGTTAAGGTCTAGGGTTTTTTTGGAAGCAGGCGAAATACTGGAAATGAATGGGAAAATAAGCGGCGGCAGAAAAAATTAGGATGGTGGGAATTAACGAAAGTGCTAACGAAACAGATGCAAATTAATTTAATTGCAAAGGTTGACTTTAACATCGATGCAACTACAACTATTTGCATCGACGTATTTGCATCGGTTGTTGGTGACACGGATGCAAATTTGATTTTTTTTTTTTACCTATTATTTTCTACGTACCAATTGCATCGGTTATTTAGACAGAAATAATGCAAATAGTTCTATTTGCATCAGTTTTTACTTCAACCGATTCATATGAGGCGATGCAAATGGCATGTTTTGTAGTAGTGTTCGACTAGGTCGAAAGTTGTTCTGCCTTTCGAAGCAATCCTAGTTTAATAGTCTACATTCCACTTTACTTTCATTATATAAGACCGATTTAGATATCCCCATATCTCATGCATTCAAGTTAGTCGACACCCCATCATCACTTTTATTTTCAGCGTTAAGTATAGGTTTCGATGATGATGTGTTTCGATTAGAAATGCCTAAGTCAATCTTACATATGGCATAAATCAAAAGAGATTTTGTGAATAGTTTAGAATCATGTGCAATGATCATTAGTCTTGCTAATGTTACTAATGATCTTCCTCATCACCCATATCTATTATGTACAAGGTATCTCCATTTTATTTATTATTCGAAACGAGTTATAAGAAATTTAGCTTTTTCCTTAATTCGATTTGGGGTTTCTTCTACGTATAATTATTGCTAAGAAAGTAGAGAAAAGAAAATGAATTCAGTATTCCAGAATTCGGTCCCCAAAACCGGACCCTTTGGGTCTTATTTATAGATGTCGGTCAGCCTCTTCCTGTGCCTTTGCTTTTGACTGGGTCGAAAGGACTCCCCTTTATATGCTGCCTCAAACCTTTCAACTTGATCGAAAGGTCATGAACCTTTCGACGTCGTTGAAAGGTATGCTCTTGTGCTTCTTGGTTTATCCTTTCTCTTCTTTGTCTTACACCGGGTCAAAAGGTCTTCATCTTATATGCTATTTTGTGCCTTTTGTCCAAGTTGAAAGCTTTGCCACCTTCCGACATTGACGAAATCTACGTTTCCTTTGATGATGTCGAAGGCTACTTTTCCTTCGATGTTGTCTAAGCAAATTTCCCATTCGACGTTGTCGAGAGCTGTGTTTCCTTTCAAAGTTGTCAAAGGCTTTGCTTCCTTTTAACTTTGTCGAAAGGTTCCCTTATTCTTCTTGTTCTACTATAGTAGCTTCTTCATTCTCTCCAAACCTTTTGACCTAGTCGAAAGCCATACCTTCTTTCGACTTTGTCGAAAGGTCCTTTTATATTCTACCGCCTTTGCTGTTTTATGTGATTGCTTTCTTCGTAGAACCTTTCGATATTGTCGAAAGGTGACTTGGATGGATCTTTGACCGGTTCGAAAGGCTTGCAATACTTTTGAAGAGGTTGCTATGGGGATGACGCGTTGATCTCAGAAAGTTAAACGTGTAATTGGGATAGAGCTATCGATTGCATTCGAAAAGGATTTCGAAGTCACATTTCTTGTTCACCAACGTTTAAAGGTTGGTAGTGGCGGAATTGGCCTATCTGTTTCCATCTGGGTCAGTGGCCTTCGCACTGTATAAGTATTTGGTGCCTTCGACTCCTTTGATAACTACTCAATGCCTTTGAAACATCCTTTTTACGCCCTTCATGATGACTTAGCCTTTCTCTTCATCGAAACCTCAACCTTATTAAAAAAAATTCATATTTTTGCTATCGAGTAGATTTTATGGCTAACAAATTTCCTTTAAGGAAAACTAAGAACAAAATACCCAGTTTGTCAAGGCTCGATTTTTCGACTTCCGAAAATTGACATTAATACGCCCACTGTATCAAATGCCGCCTAATCGAAGGCCGGAAAATCGAACCATGAGGGTTTAAGAAAGAAGAAAGAGGTAGAAGAAGAGAGAGAAAGAAAAATAGAAAAACAAATACCAGAACAGGAAAGAACAACAGACAATATCAGAATCTCACAATTCGCAGCGGAACAACATATAATAGATAAATGAATAATCTTTAAAACAAAGAAATATATCAGTTATTACATTACATCACATTGCATTACATCATCAGAGTGTACAACAACAAACAACAACAAACAGCGGAAAAGAAATACTATATACAATATAATATACTACGCCATCCAGCTCGCCTCCAGATATCTGTGGCAACACCTGAATCCAGAATGACCTGATAACCTAACTCTAGACTGCCCGTGTGAAAATTGGTGGGCATCCAGAGTTTAGGAAGGGAACAATAAACTCTAGGTCATTCATGTGACTGGTGTGTGAACTAAAAACAGTTATTTATCTTTTAAACAAAGAATAGGAGAAATTTTAAAACAAAATTGGCAATGCTTTTTGAAAATGAAACTACCATAAGGCCTCCCGCCACACACAATGCAAACGCAGAATCGGAGGAGATTTCTCCTTATGATAGTCAAAGATGCTTTATACGCATTAAAAAGAATCATTTGATATTATTACTAGTGCATAGTGTGGAAAACAATTTCGAAAGTAGAATATAAATCCTAGCCAGCATAGGCATTTCGCACTTATGTCTACTATAGCTACCATCCAAACAGTGGGGCGCCACCATAAGTGAATGATAGGTTCTACAACTAAAACCGTAAAGGCTCGTATTGTTTCTTTGGATTTCCAACAAATGGTCAGGCCAAGGAACTTCCCATTGCCACATGGAAACGCCTATGGAATGACGTCCCGAGAACCTAACCGGATCTCTGCCAACACAAGGCCGGGTTACCCCTAACCGGGTAACAACTGACACGAATATGTCATTCCCCGATCGTAACCGATCTATATCCGAGGATCCCCGATTTCCAACAACCACAAAGTAATAAATTTGCAGTAACCACATAGGTTAAGTATCTGGGCTCCATACCATGATACCACCTCTATCCAGAAGGAATGACATACACTAAAGGGGTGCTACCCCCAAATAACCTTGCCGCATCTTTCCTGTTTTGACCATTTCCGGGGTGTGAGGCTCGATGAAGTCTCGTCCACAAAGCCACGCTTTATGCAAAAGCTGCTTTGGGTCAACAAATGATCAAAGTAATGATCACAAAGATAAACGATCAAACAAATGATCCTATCAAAAATGATCAACACAATGATCATTTCAAAGCATCATTCAGCATGCCACACTACCAATTGGGAGTATATCACTAATAACTTTCAACTACATAACCTCTGAGCTCGTACGTCTCAGAGAAGGGTGTTAAGCTAAGAGAATAAATTCTCCGCCACCAACAGAAATATATTTGAAAGAAATCAGCTTTATATCTCAACTTGTAATGTCAGACAAACAATCCATACAAGTCTGTTCCGGGATCGAACAGAACCGAAGGCACTTACAAAGAAGTCCTTGCAATCCGGATATTCATTAATCACGTCCGGACTTCCCGTCACTAAGGGTGATAAAACCTCTGTACCGGAGATCAGCCGATGCAGAGTAACTCGACGGTAATCCTTCCGTTTTCACAATTATCCGGTCCTCAACACCGGTCTTCAAATGCAATTCATAACGACGTATCACTATTCGGAATGGGTTATACGACCCCATGGTCCTTTCCCGGTTAACCCGAATAGTGAGCGGTTATTTTAAAATAAGTGTGGCATTCAATTCAAGCAATCACAACAAATACTCATTCAAGGGTAAATATTGATAGTCGGTTATTTAACTATCAATAGAGATGAGCAACATCATCAGATTCCAAATAATTTTCCAAATTATTTATTTCTACAAAACTATCTTTACAAGATATATATAAAATTTTCCACACTTCAAAAATAAACAACGTTTATTTTAAAATAAATTTTCCCTTTCCGTTTATAAATTCCATAGTGAATTTATATTTTCAAATTATCTATTGATCTACAGTTTTCAATAGGTTCAATTATTCAATTCCAATTTATCTTCCAGAAGATAAATTCTCAAAACGTTTCATTTCATATTGGAAAAGCATTTCCATACTTATTTAAAAATAAGTAATTCATAAATCTCATTTATTTTCAACAATTTGAAAATATTCAATATACTTAACCCATAGTTAAGTATATATTTCATTCGTTAAGAAAATCATTCTTTAATTCACATTTAATTGGGTCAAAACGAATGTTGCGTAAAACATCGTTACGACAACCCAAAATCACTAGTATGGGGATTCGAAATTAAAATAGATATATAAATCCCAATACTATACAAAAATATTTCCTTTCGGAAATCATTTACTATAACAACAGTGTTATAGTCCATTATTTCCTTATTTTCTCGAAAACGTCTATTTCAACAATAAATGTTGAAATCTATGTTTTCATTTCCTTCTATTTCTCGAAAACGTCTATTTCAACAATGAATATTGAAATCTAGGTATTCGATACTTAATGCATTTTAAAACACCTTTGATCGTTTTAAATTCCATTTAAAACATTCCTTTCCCAAAATATATCCATTTTATTTAACGATATATTCACTGTTCAAAATCGTGAATATATTTCCTTTAATAAATTCCAATATTAAATTTATCAAATTCAAGTGATTTTCGAATTTATACACAATGTTTATAAATTCCATTCCTATGTATAAACTTCGATTTATAAATTTCCTTTATCAATCCAATTCAATTTATACAACTCAATTTTATACCAAAAGTCTATATTATAAGCTAAACACTTATAATATCATTTATTTACGAAGTCGTTCTTTTTAAAACTTCACAAATTATAAATCTTGTTACTTATAAGATTCTGTTTATATTTTAGGACAACTTCAACTTATAAAATTTCCTTTACTAAAAATTTCTATTAATATCCTATTTAAATGCCAAAATCCAGTTTATAAGTTAATTACTTATAAATCCTTTATTTTACAACATCTATTCATTTTATAATACTTATAACACTCGTTTAATAATTCCAATATTTTAAATTCATAAATATGAAAAAAATTTCTTTTATATAAACCGTTTATAATAATAATTCAAAAATCTCAATTTAAGCCATTTCATAAATTTATTAACTACTTATCTCAAAAATAACATTTTGGTTATATTTTCCAAAAATATTAATTCCTATATCTTTAAAAATTGAAATTTTAAATTTATCTAAAATGAACCAATTCAAAATTTAAATAAAAACATATACTTGAAAAATCAATTTAAAAATCCTTTTTAAAAATAAAAATCGTTATTTTTAACTTTAAAACTGAATCTGATGATGCAACAGCATCAAATGGTCAATCACTGCACAAATATCATATATCGATATGATAATCACAATCATCACAATATCTATAATCAAATAAATATTTGTGAGGAATCCAGTTGGATCCCTCCAACCTGTTTCCCTGCATCCACAGACGTTAGCACAATACCAATTCCACTTCAAGGTGGAATATCGCAGTATATGGGATTTATAAAATATATATCCGCTTAATAACGGCGCAATAGGGTCTCTTCCGCTATACAATGCGGGAAATCAATCAACTGCAATATATACATATGCCAATATATATATATATATATATATATATATATATATATATTGCTATATACTAATATAATACCAATTCCACTTCGAGGTGGAATATCGCAGTATATGTGTGTAATAAATAACCTCCGCTTACTAACGGCGCATATGGTCTATTTCAATCCAATATACATACATACATACATATATATATATATATATATATAACAATCATCATTCAAGCAAACAATCATTCAATCAACAAATTTTAAATCTAACTATTTAAAATTTAAATAAACCCTTTTTGAGTGAGAAGTTCTCACCTTAGCTTTTTATTTTGCAATCCAATTCCATCTCGACTTGATTTCCTTGATTTTTACCTTGTATAAATAATTTATACAATTTATCAATATTCGAATTAATTGAATAACCAATTTTCGTTTGGTAATTTTAATTATCCAATGATTTTGTTTTAAGCTGATAACAAAAAATTTTAAACCGATTTCCTTTTAAATAAATTTATTTAATTTTTAAACCGATTTCCTCTTTAATAAATTAATCAAAATTTTATTTTTAACAAATTTCCTTTAATAAATCATTTGTCTCACCATCTGACAAATTTAGTTTACCAACAATTTAAATTTGAACAAATGATTCCATTTCAAACCAATTTCATTTTAAACAATTTTGTTTAACTAAAAATTGAATAAATTAACCAAATATAATTTATTTAATTTAAGTTTTCAAAAACAAATTTTACATAGAAACCCCAACAATCTAAAATTTCTATATTACATTTAAGTGCCTAAGAACAAATTAATTCTTTTTTCCTGTAAAATATACAGGTTATTAAATTTAACTTAAATAAAAATGCAGTAGTTATACCTTACTGACCAATCGAGTAAATCAGGCTCGAGCTCCACCATGTAGTCGCGTGCACGAAACCCTAACCGCCTGCCGTCTCCAAATTTTCCGAGCGCTGCCCCTGACCTGCACCAGGACATCGCCGCTTGTAGCCTGACCCCACGTGAATTGCCATCTCGAACGCCGCCGCCACCGAAGCCCTCCTTCAACCTTGCGTCACGACGTAAACGCAGCCGCCATCCATCAAATGCTCACGCGAGCGCCTCCATTGATCGTCCCAATCCAACTGCTCGCGCGCACCCCCTAGCATCGATTTCATCGTGCCTGCCTTTGATTTTAATTTGAGAAAAGGCCTCGGCTATTTATTTTTTTTAATTTGGGGATTCGATTTTTTTTTCTTTTTTTGAAAGCGGAAGCTTGGCTAATGATAATAAAGAAGAAAAGGGAGAAGAAGGGAATAGGAGAGGAGGGGGAAGGCTTCGGCCAATTTTTTTCCGTTTGTTTCGAACTGAGGAATGAGGGAGAGGGGAATTTAAAATTGAAAAGAACGAGATTTTCTTCCAATACGATAGGGAACAGACGCGACATAAACAAAAAAAGTAGCGTGAATTTAGGCGTGATCAGAGGAAAGAATGTGGTGAGGTTAACTAATATAAATATAAATTTTTAAATTGAATTTGTTTTAAATTCCAACGCGTTTACTCACCGTGTGTTTACATAACAACTCCGAAAAATACGAAATTTGAAATCCGGTAATAATTCAATATTACGGACCCAATGGAACTGGTTTCGTCGAATTCCGAGACTGTGCCTCGGAAGGCTATTTTTAAATATCGATTCAAACGATATAAATTCAAATATGAACAATTCACTTTGAAATTCAATTCTGAAGCTTCTATTATCTTCAGTATTATGAATATGAATTTTCTAAGCCTTTGAAATATTTTAAATCAGCTTAAAATTGAAGATTCAAATTTTTATTCAACTTTCAATAGATTAAATTTTAGAATTTAATCGCTAAATTCAAAATTATATTGAAATTTCAACCCAAACCATAATTCAAATATTTAAAAATAATTAAATATTTTCAATTTAAATTGTTCAAAATTCTGGGTCGTTACAATCTTCCCCCTTAAATGAATTTCGTCCCGAAATTGCAAGTTAGGAAGAAATGGTCCTTAACTCGTCTACTATTTTTCACAATCCAATAGTTTTATCAACTAACTAACCTAAATCTTTTTATTAGAGATTCCTTTATCATTTCGACTAGCTTTCAAAGTTCAATTATAGATTTCAAAGAACATTGTTTACCTCACAATTCAAATTTAAATTTAAATTCAAATTTCAACTTTCAAAATTTTCTCAAAAATTTTCTAACACCCTAAATTTTCGAAAATTTCGCCAGCGTCTCCTTTGCGCGGCTCGATCGGTACGACTACAAAATGGCACCACGGCCCCTTAGAATCAAAAAGAAAAGAGAAAGCCAAGTGGCTGGAGAAGAAAATTGCCAAATTTCATACTGAAATTGAAATATGTACCTTTTTGTCGAGCAATTCAATTTTATCTTTGAAATCAAAATCCAAATTCCATTTCCTTTAATATGCCTGTATAACTGCTAGTAGTAGTATCCAATCACATTATTCAAACCATTTTACCAATCCTATTACAAAACCTTTCAATATACGCTTTTCAACATTTTTAGTTTACTATTGAAGTTACATATTTATTCTCATTCAATTTTACATTTCAATTTCATTTGAATTTAATTCACAATTTCAATTCATTTTTAGTCGCTTACGACCAATTCATATGCCATTTCCATTTAATTCAAGTGGTTTACAACTCATTTCCTTCATTAAATTCAATTTTTTTATAAGCAAAACGAATTCATGTCCATTTCAGTTTACAACTAATTAAAAGTGATACCACTTCAACTTACTTTAATTTCCATTTCAGTTCAATTTGCATTTCATATTTTCATTCGGTTTATTTTATTAACCAAACAAATTTCACTCTAACCATTTCAAATCTATTCCATTTACTAATTTAATTCAATCAGTACATTCACTTATTCATTTAAATTTCAATTTCCATATTCAATTCATCTCGAATTTACTTAATTAATAACAAGGTCATTTTCAATTTATTTTCAACTTAATGAATTTTCTTTAAGTGATCATTTCATTTCGTCTTCTTTGACATTTTTTCAAATTCACTTTATTCAAATTTATTCACTTATACTTATTTTAATTCAACTCCATTCTTTAAATTAAATTTATTCTATCAAAATTCAAATTGTATAAGTTATCAACTTATTTATTATTCCCATAAGTAGTTTAAATAGGATTCCAGAGTCTTTTCAACTTTTCAAAACCATTGTTGAAAACAATTCAAATTATTCTTTGAATTTCAAAACCAAACCCCAAATTTTCCAAACAACTTCCATTTAAAACAATTTGGCAGCAATTCCTCTTTTGGAAACCCGAAAATGAACACCGATGATGTCATGATCATCATCGGAATTATTTTCCAGCGACCGAAAAGAGTTTAGAGCTTTTATCCCTTCAAATCATATTTTTCAAAACCCCTTGAAAATTTATTTTCCAACCAAGAAGGATTTTAAACTTCTAAAATTTCCAAATTCTTTCAAAAAAAACATTTCCAAAATCTTCTCTGGAACTTTGTTTCTAATTATAAATCACATTTATACTTTACATTCTCAAATTTCATTTGTATATGAATTTTATTTCTAAACTTTGATTATGATTCCAATTCTTATTCAATAATCAATGGTAATAATTTATAATATTATTAATTCCTAACATCCATGCAACCATATACTATAATAATTTACAGAAAATCATTTCTTTTATATATGAAAATAGTTTTGGGCAAAATTATTTCATTTACCCGATTTTAAAACAATATTGTGTCGAATTGTTCTATTCAAGTGTTCAGAAACCCCTTCGATTCAGTTTCGAGGCTGCGCCGATGAAGGTTCATATACCACTCAACAAACCAATCATCACAATATAAAACAATTTTATACTCACTAACAAATACGCACTCATATCTATTATTACACTCAAACTCATTCTAGAGTACTGCTGACTCTATCTCTAATGAGTAACACCCAACAAAGCCATGGTTGTCGCTTAACCATATGCTTTGATACCACGTTGTCAAGGCCCGATTCTTCGACTTCCGAAAATCGACATTAATACGCCCACTGTATCAAATGCCGCCTAATTGAAGGCCGGAAAATTGAACCATGAGGGTTTAAGAAAGAAGAAAGAGGTAGAAGAAGAGAGAGAAAGAAAGAAAAACAGAAAAACAAATACCAGAACAGGAAAGAACAACAGACAATATCAGAATCTCACAATTCGCAGCGGAACAACATATAATAGATAAATGAATAATCTTTAAAACAAAGAAATATATCAGTTATTACATTACATCACATTGCATTACATCATCAGAGTGTACAACAACAAACAACAATAGACAGCGGAAAAGAAATACTATATACAATATAATATACTACGCCATCCAGCTCGCCTCCAGATATCTGTAGCAACACCTGAATCCAGAATGACCTGATAACCTAACTATAGACTGCCCGTGTGAAAATTGGCGGGCACCCAGAGTTTAGGAAGGGAACAATAAACTCCAGGTCAGTCATGTGACTGGTGTGAGAACTAAAAACAGTTATTTATCTTTTAAACAAAGAATAGGAGAAATTTTAAAAGAAAATTTGCAATGCTTTTTGAAAATGAAACTACTATAAGGCCTCCCACCACACACACAATGCAAACGCAGAGTCGGAGGAGATTTCTCCTTATGATAGTCAAAGATGCTTGATACGCATTAAAAAGAATCATTTGATATTATTACTAGTGCATAGTGTGGAAAACAATTTCGAAAGTAGAATATAAATCTTAGCCAGCATAGGCATTTCGCACTTATGCCTACTATAGCTACCATCCAAACAGTGGGGCGCCACCATAAGTGAATGATAGGTTCTACAACTAAAACCGTAAAGGCTCGTATTGTTTCTTTGGATTTCCAACAAATGGTCAGGCCAAGGAACTTCCCATTGTCACATGGAAACGCCTCTGGAATGACGTCCCGAGAACCTAACCGGATCTCTGCCAACACAAGGCCGGGTTACCCCTAACTGGGTAACAACTGACACGAATATGTCATTCCCCGATCGTAACCGATCTATATCCGAGGATCCCCGATTTCCAACAACCACAAAGTAATAAATTTGCAGTAACCACATAGGTTAAGTATCTGGGCTCCATACCATGATACCACCTCTATCCAGAAGGAATGGCATACACTAAAGGGGTGCTACCCCCTAATAACCTTGCTGCATATTTCCTGTTTTGACCATTTCCGGGGTGTGAGCCTCGATGAAGTCTCCTCCACAAAGCCACGCTTTATGCAAAAGCTGCTTTGGGTCAACAAATGATCAAAGTAATGATCACAAAGATAAACGATCAAACAAATGATCATATCACAAATGATCAACACAATGATCATTTCACAGCATCACTCAGCATGCCACACTACAAAATTGGGATTATATCACTAATAACTCTCAACTACATAACCTCTGAGCTCGTACGTCTCAGAGAAGGGTGTTAAGCTAAGAGAATAAATTCTCCGCCACCAACAGAAATATATTTGAAAGAAATCAGCTTTATATCTCAACTTGTAATGTCAGACATACAATCCATACAAGTCTGTTCCGGGATCGAACAGAACCGAAGGCACTTACAAAGAAGTCCTTGCAATCCGGATATTCATTAATCACGTCCGGACTTCCCGTCACTAAGGGTGATAAAAGCTCTGTACCGGAGATCAGCCGATGCAGAGTAACTCGACGGTAGTCCTTCCGTTTTCACAATTATCCGGTCTTCAACACCAGTCTTCAAATGCAATTCATAATGACGTATCACTTTTCGGAATGGGTTATACGACCCCATGGTCCTTTTCCAGTTAACCCGAATAGTGAGCGCTTATTTTAAAATAAGTGTGGTATTCAATTCAAGCAATCACAACAAATACTCATTCAAGGGTAAATATTGATAGTAGGTTATTTAACTATCAATAGAGATGAGCAACATCATCAGATTCCAAATAATTTTCCAAATTATTTATTTCTACAAAAATATCTTTATAAGATATATATATATAAAATTTTCCACACTTCAAAAATAAACAACGTTTATTTTAAAATAAATTTTCCCTTTCCATTTATAAATTCCATAGTGAATTTATATTTTCAAATTATCTATTGATCTACAGTTTTCAATAGGTTCAATTATTCAATTCCAATTTATCTTCAAGAAGATAAATTCTCAAAACGTTTCATTTCATATTGGAAAAGAATTTCCATACTTATTTAAAAATAAGTAATTCATAAATCTCATTTATTTTCAACAATTTGAAAATATTCAATATACTTAACCCATAGTTAAGTATATATTTCATTCGTTAAGAAAATCATTCTTTAATTCACATTTAATTGGGTCAAAACGAATGTTGCGTAAAACATCGTTACGACAACCCAGAATCACTAGTGTAGGGATTCGAAATTAAAATAGATATATAAATCCCAATACTATACAAAAATATTTCCTTTCAGAAATCATTTACTATAACAACAGTGTTATAGTCCATTATTTCCTTATTTTCTCGAAAACGTCTATTTCAACAATAAATGTTGAAATCTATGTTTTCATTTCCTTCTATTTCTCGAAAACGTCTATTTCAACAATGAATGTTGAAATCTAGGTATTCGATACTTAATGCATTTTAAAACACCTTTAATCGTTTTAAATTCCATTTAAAACATTCCTTTCCCAAAATATATCCATTTTATTTAACGATATATTCACTGTTCAAAATCGTGAATATATTTCCTTTAATAAATTCCAATATTAAATTTATCAAATTCAAGTGATTTTCGAATTTATACACAACGTTTATAAATTCCATTCCTATGTATAAACTTCGATTTATAAATTTCCTTTATCAATCCAATTCAATTTATATAACTCAATTTTAAACCAAAAATCTATATTATAAGCTAAACACTTATAATATCATTTATTTACGAAGTCGTTCTTTTTAAAACTTCACAAATTATAAATCTTGTTACTTATAAGATTCTGTTTATATTTTAGGACAACTTCAACTTATAAAATTTCCTTTATTAAAAATTTCTATTAATATCCTATTTAAATGCCAAAATCCAGTTTACAAGTTAATTACTTATAAATCCT
The DNA here is from genome assembly GCA_030765085.1 of Allium cepa. Lineage (NCBI taxonomy): Eukaryota > Viridiplantae > Streptophyta > Magnoliopsida > Asparagales > Amaryllidaceae > Allium > Allium cepa. The sequence goes on along the minus strand of CM060942.1, from coordinate 217,440,987 downwards.
TTATTTTACAACATCTATTCATTTTATAATACTTATAACACTCGTTTAATAATTCCAATATTTTAAATTCATAAATATCAAATTTTTTTCTTTTATATAAACCGTTTATAATAATAATTCAAAAATCTCAATTTAAGCCATTTCATAAATTTATTAACTACTTATCTCAAAAATAACATTTTGGTTATATTTTCCAAAAATATTAATTCCTATAGCTTTAAAAATTGAAATTTTAAATTTATCTAAAATGAATCAATTTAAAATTTAAATAAAAACATATACTTGAAAAATCAATTTAAAAATCCTTTTAAAAAATAAAAATCGTTATTTTTAACTTTAAAAATGAATCCGATGATGCAACAACATCAAATGGTCAATCACTGCACAAATATCATATATCGATATGATAATCACAGTCATCACAATATCTATAATCAAATAAATATTTGGGAGGAATCCAGTTGGATCCCTCCAACCTGTTTCCCTGCATCCACAGACGTTAGCATAATACCAATTCCACTTCATGGTGGAATATCGCGGTATATGGGATTTATAAAATATATATCCGCTTAATAACGGCGCAATAGGGTCTCATCCACTATACAATGGGGAAATCAATCAACTGCAATATATACATATGCCAATATATATATATATATATATATATATATATATATATATATATATATATATATATATATATTGCTATATACTAATATAATACCAATTCCACTTCGAGGTGGAATATCGCAGTATATGTGTGTAATACATAACCTCCGCTTACTAACGGCGCATATGGTCTATTTCAATCCAATATATACATATATATATAACAATCATCATTCAAGCAAACAATCATTCAATCAACAAATTTTAAATCTAACTATTTAAAATTTAAATAAACCCTTTTTGAGTGAGAAGTTCTCACCTTAGCTTTTTATTTTGCAATCCATTTCCATCTCGACTTGATTTCCTTGATTTTTACCTTGTATAAATAATTTATACAATTTATCAATATTCGAATTAATTGAATAACTAATTTTTGTTTGGTAATTTTAATTATCCAATGATTTTGTTTTAAGCTGATAACAAAAAAATTTAAACCGATTTCCTTTTAAATAAATTTATTTAATTTTTAAACCGATTTCCTCTTTAATAAATTAATCAAAATTTTATTTTTAACAAATTTCCTTTAATAAATCATTTGTCTCGCCATCTGACAAATTTAGTTTACCAACAATTTAAATTTGAACAAATGATTCCGTTTCAAACCAATTTCATTTTAAACAATTTTGTTTAACTAAAAATTGAATAAATTAACCAAATATAATTTATTTAATTTAAGTTTTCAAAAACAAATTTTACATAGAAATCCCAACAATCTAAAATTTCTATATTACATTTAAGTGCCTAAGAACAAATTAATTTTTTTTTCCTGGAAAATATACAGGTTATTAAATTTAACTTAAATAAAAATGCAGTAGTTATACCTTACTGACCAATCGAGTAACTTAGGCTCGAGCTCCACCTTGTAGTCGCGTGCACGAAACCCTAACCGCCTGCCGCCTCCAAATTTTCCGAGCGCTGCCCCTGATCTGCCCCAGGACGTCGCCGCTTGTAGCCTGACCACACGTGAATTGCCATCTCGAACGTCGCCGCCACCGAAGCCCTCCTTCAACCTTGCATCGCGACGTAAACGCAGCCGCCATCCTCCAAATGCTCACGCGAGCGCCTCCATTGATCGTCCCAATCCAACTGCTCGGGCGCACCCCCTAGCATCGATTTCATCGTGCCTGCCTTTGATTTTAATTTGAGAAAAGACCTCGGCTATTTATTTTTTTAATTTGGGGATCCGATTTTTTTCTTCTGAAAGCAGAAGCTTGGCTACTGATGATAAGGAAGAAAAGGGAGAAGAAGGGAATAGGAGAGGAGGGGGACGGCTTCGGCCATTTTTTTTCGTTTGTTTCGAACTGAGGAATGAGGGAGAGGGGAATTTAAAATTGAAAAGGACGAGATTTTCTTCCAGTACGATAGGGAACAGACGCGACATAAACAAAAAAAGTAGCGTGAATTTAGGCGTGATCAGAGGAAAGAACGTGGTGAGGTTAACTAATATAAATATAAATTTTTAAATTGAATTTGTTTTAAATTCCAACACGTTTACTCACCGTGTGTTCACATAACAACTCCAAAAAATACGAAATTTGAAATCCGGTAATAATTCAATATTACGGACCCAATGGAACTGGTTTCGTTGAATTCCGAGACTGTGCCTCGGAAGGCTATTTTTAAATATCGATTCAAACGATATAAATTCAAAACTGAACAATTCACTTTGAAATTCAATTCTGAAGCTTCTATTATCTTCAGTATTATCAATATGAATTTTCTAAGCCTTCGAAATATTTTAAATCAGCTTAAAATTGAAGATTCAAATTTTTATTCAACTTTTAATAGATTAAATTTTAGAATTTAATCGCTAAATTCAAAATTATATTGAAATTTCAACCCAAACCATAATTCAAATATTTAAAACTAATTAAATATTTTCAATTTAAATTGTTCAAAATTCTGGGTCGTTACACAGTTTTTATTTTTAAAACTCCTTTTTGGAATCATGCTACATACATTTCAATTAATAAAATAACTTTAACAATTTATTCACTAATACTCACTTTGGGTGCGTTCGGATTTTCGTTTCAATCGCACAATGATAAAAAGAATAAGTTACTAATTGTACCACAACATTCACTTAAGAAAATGTTCGATTGCCACTTAGAAGATCATTCAAATTATCACAAAAATAATCGGGATGTTTTCCTCGAACTATCCAAAGAAAATGTGTCTTTATCAAAAAAATCTCTTTGAATTTTTATATTTACAAATATTTCCAAGTAACACTTCCATTACATTTCCCAAAACCACTCTGAAATCATTTCAAGCAAACACCGGGATTTAAATTCTCAAAAACCAATTTTACTTATAAAACACCATTTTATAGATCACATAAATCATTTTACTATCATACTTATTTAAAATGTAATTTTAAATCATCTTATATTATAACGACTTCCCCTTATTATAATAAACTTTCTTTAAAACACGTTTTATATACCGAATTTATAAAAAATTGCCTTTATATAAAATCATCATATATTATTAATTCTCCTTCATTATAATAAAAAAATTCTCAAATATTTATCTTCTAAATGTCTAATCTTTCCCTTTATATTATAGTAAACAACTTTTATTAAAAGTTTATTCTTAACCCAACATTATTCAAGATGACTTTTAACTTAACATTTTCATCAAACATCTTATAGTTGTGGAACTCAAGTCATAAGTGGTTTGTTTTAATGCTCTCATAATTATCAAACAATAAACACTCATAAACTAGTTGAGCAAAAGCCGATAATTAACCATAATAGTCAATGCTCCTAAACTAATTGAGCATGATAAATCAAACAATAATGATAATAAAGAAATATTATCATTACCAAACAAATGCCATACATAATTATATAATTTGAAAATCACTCCTTTATATATATAAATAAAATATATAATAATTATATAATTTGAAAACCATTCCTTTATATATATAAATAAAATATATAATATTTGGTAAAATATTTCATTTACCAAATTTTGAAACATCAATATCAGGTTTATTTGCCTTCAAGTGTTTAGCAATCCCTATCGACACTATGGCATCCCACGTTTTGACTAAAATCCATGAATAACTCAATAAACCAGTTCGTACAGTACGCTTTTATAGCAAAAACAAATATGCTCTCGTACATATATAATACTCCTGACCCATTCTAGGATGTCATCTACCTTATCTCTAATGAGATATACCCTACCAAAGTCAATGTTCTTGCTTAACCTTTATCTCTGATACCAAATGTAACAACACGCCTTTTCGACCATTGAAACTTGGAAAAAAATACATCCACCGTATTCCAATGCCAAACATCCAATCGCTAGAAAGGCAAATTGTTAAGGTAAATTAAAAATAACAAAAAGGGGAAACAAAATCTCATAGTGGAAACGACAACATATAATATAACAAAGATAGTTAAAGTTGCCACTTTATAATAGGTGGTATATTAGAGTTAAAAACAAACCTAATCTGCCTGGACAATTATAACCTCCTAACCTTATAATTGCTGATGGACATACATAATAATAGAGGAGAAAATAAAAATATAAAGGTCGGTGAGCATCCAACTCTACCTCATGAGTTACGTATCCCACCAATGAAAACCTAGAAAAATACACGGTTTAATCCGAGCATTATAATAAAATAACACCTGGATCGGTCTGGAAAACTGACGTGAGAAAAATCAAGCAACATGATGAACATATAATAATTCTTTGAGACCATGCCGCTAAACACGAAAGAGGTTTTTATCTCATAAGAACAACATCCACAAATGAAAGAATTAAAACAAGTCGAAACAAAATTAGACTTGAAAGAATGGAATCAAATAATTAAACACCAAGAAGACCTCCAAGAACTTCTTAATGCAATTAAGAAAACGATCCAAAGATTTGAATTGAATAAGGAAAATGAATTTTCCAATAATGACTAGGAGCTTGTGCCCCCTTACTGAAAGTATATCTCTAGAAATATACTTGAGAACTTTGATGTCTCTCGAAATCCTACAAGCCAGATCGCACTAACCATACCGAGTATCCAAGTATTTCACAACTTAATGCGCATATAACCAAAACCAATCTAGAGCAATGTGATAATAACCTAATGAGAGCAGCCACACACACACTTTTGTTTTAGTCATTTTCGACAAAAGGATATCAATGCTCAAATAAGCAATAAATCGTCTAAAATTGATGAAACTCAAAAAAAGCAGCAGGACCAATAGCCAATAAATCAACCATTGCAAGTAAAAAAAAAGGCCATACATGAAAATTAATCTCTTAAAACGTTTGATTCATACTTGTGCTTGTTTTCATACAACAAATATTTTTAAAACACTCTTTAAAAATATACTTTTGAGCACTAAATTTATATCTTTTTAGTGTATTAGAAAGAAGAGTCAAATCAAATGTCATTAAAACAGTATTTACCATAAACGCAAAAAAAATTTACACGTAGCAATATTTTCTAAACATTCCTTTTTAAAAGATTTTATCATTTATAATCAATCCTTTATAAATTTCAAACAACATTTATTTTCTTACAAGATAATAAATGAATTAAAATGCTTTTATAAATTTAAAATATTGTTAATCATCCTGAAAAGTTATTGACATGCTTCTTTTATAAATTTAAGTCCACATTAATCATCCCAAGAAACAATTAACCAAATTTATAACTCCTTTAATATATCAATTAATTAACTTTGGACACCTTTATTAAATTAGTCAACTAGCTCTAATCAATTTTATTAAATCAGTTAATTAAATTTAAAACACTTTTATTAAATCAGTTAATTAACATTAAGCATCATTAATAAATTTACTAATTAACTTTATTATATTTGAATAATAATTTAGAATATATTTAAACCTTTAGTTCTTTTCAATACCTATACAATCTTTATAAACCTATTCGAAAAGAATTTACAAAATATTTAAGGTAAATAACTTTAAATAACAATAATTATCTCGAAAGATAAATAAATCTAATTTAATCTTTTATCAATTTAAAAAACGACATTAAATGTCTCGAAAGATAATTAATCAAATTTATAATCTCTTTATAAATTTAAAACGGCGTTAATTATCCCGAAAGATAATTAATTAAATTTATAACGCCTTTTATAAATTTTAATCTACATTTACTATTCATTTTCAAAATTTTTGAAGTACTAGTTTAAAGAATTTTCAAAATGCAAATACACGACCAAACATTTATTTCATAAAAATACAAGCTCACGTTCAACATGTAATAAGGATTTAAGGAGATGATATTTCATATAGTATGTCACAAATATTTCAACCCAACAACAATATAATAATTGTAAGGATATAACTATGATGCAAGTAATAGTAAATTAATAATGGTGAGAAACCCCTTAGGATCTCTCTACAAAAGTCCCATGTAAAACAATGGTCATCTATGCAATCTGCTTTTTAAGCGGGAATTCATGTCCAAACAAACAGCCGAACAACATTAACAACCATACTTTTATCAACAATCAGCAATCAATAGTTAACATATCATTTATTAATTCACTTAAAAAATAATACTTTTAATTTCCAAGCACATAATGGTGATTTATTATGCTCAATAGATGTCTAAATAATCGACCAAATTATAGTAGAATAAATAGATATCATAAATAAATTATAACTGATTTTACTATGCTAAACGTAATTAAATTAAATCACAATAATTATATTACTAATTTATACTTCATTAAATATATTAACTACCATCCAAGCATTCAATAATAATCTATAGCAACACATATATCATATAGTTTAATTAGAGGTGGGTAAACCCATTAAAATTCAAAGCGACGTTTCCGCGTCCGATTTGATCTAAGTTCGAATGATATTGGATTCTACCTCAAAATTCTGCTAGCTCTAAATTCATTGAAATCAATTACACATGAAGATAACATCAATATGAGTCTAATAAAAGACCGCGTCCAAATCCGACCTCGTATGAGAGAGTTATTGAATTTATATGTTTTTGAATTTTAAAACATAATTAATCATTTAATTACCAATTAATTAAACTAATCCCACCTTAACTATTTCTTCCCATACCAAATTGTGTACACTGATACAATTAAAACCCACATATTCATGTATGGCTCCCATCAATTCTCTCTCTCCAGCCCACCGTTTCATGAACGAATTCCGCTAACGTGCCCCATGTCCAAATAATACCCTTTCCTTCACCAACCGAATAAACTCGATCCATCTATCCCCATTGCGACCTGTTAACTCCTCTATTCCACGGCTTAGTGACCTAAGGAAACAAGCGACCTGGAAGAATTAAAGTATGAATGACCTAATGGCCTAAAGACCCCGACCCAACGACCTAACCATCAACACAGAGCAACGGCATATCACAATAAAGAGACTTAGCGATTTAGCTGGCTAAAGGTAAAAGAGATCTGCGACCTAACGACCTATGGACTATAGCGACATAGCGACCTAAAAGATCCAGCGACCTAGCGAGTTATCACAGAATGAAGCCGCTTGCTTATAGGCCGCAACCTTAAGTCGCCTACCATCCTCCCCTAGGTCGCTCACGACCTAAACAATACCGAAGTAACATCTTATGCCGCTTCCTCCCTAGGTCGGTCATGACCTATGACTTGCTAGATTGTTCGAGGTGATCAAGTACACCCTAGTTAAGCCATAAACCACTCCCACTAGGTCACTCACGACCTACGACCTAATTCAGAAAACTCCCTATAAATACTCACCTTCTCCAACTGGAAAGGGATCTTTGGCTCATTTCTGGAACGCCTATACTCTGCTGAATTCTCGACTCGCTCGACACTTCAAACACGAAAGACATTTCAACGGACTTCAAGGAGAGATCTAATACATTCAACATGAATTTGAAGAATTCTCCTACATTGGAGTTCTAGCTATTTGTCTAAGTGGTGTTGTAATTGAAGATTTTTTAAAGTTGTAATTGATTCAGCAATAAAGAAGATTAAAGTAGATGTAGGTTTAACTTGAAGCCGAACCACTATAGAACTGTTGTCTTTTTACTGTTTTCTCTGTGACTTTTCTACTTACTTCTACTTCCCGTATTGACGAGTGGTGCTTTCACTTAATCTCTACTTACACCGGGGTATTAGCGTTCAATTTTAAGCATTAACATTTTTGGTGCTTTCACTGAGAACCAAACTCAGGCTACTTTCGTCATTGCTTCGCAAAAGTTTGTTGAAAAAACCTCTCTCAAAACCAGAAATCTATCGGAGATAATGGCTCCTGGAAGAAAGCGCGGATCTACCAGACTCAGTGATGTACATGAGAATACTGCCACTTCTCCTTCATCAAGTCAAGCAGCACCAAGTGCTGGAATTACACGAGCGAAATTAGATGTTGCAGTATCTGGGTTATACCAGCAGATGGAAACTCAGAATGCTTTAATGCTTGATAGGTTAAATGCATTGCTCGGAGCTAACCGTCAACCGGTGAATAATGGAGAAAACCTTACCAATGATGCTCATAATCCTGAAGAAAGGAATATTCCTCAAAGAACAGCTAGCCCCGCCAAAGAAACACCTCCCCAAGCTGGAGGATCGAGACTGCAGCCAACTCTCCGCGAACGTTTGTCCAAAAAAACTTCCGAGAATATGGCTGAAGTCTATCCTACAGAGCCTTTAAATGATGAGGAATACCTTTCGGGAATGGTGCAACAAATCATGAAAGAGAGCATGCAGAGGGATGAAGATGAGAAGGAATGGGGATTCGCTCCGAATTAGACTTCTAATTTAAAACTATCAAGCTGAAAATGAAAAACTGCAACTTGAAGCATTAGACTTCCTTGATGAAAAAAGGGAAGAGGCTCAGCTCTGAATTGCAACCCATCAGCAAAGAATTTCCAGGCACTTCAATTCCAAAGTTTGCCAACGCAGCTTTGAGGTTGGAGATCTAGTCTTGAAAAGGATCATGACAGCAACAGGAGTGTTTGCGCCAAACTGGGAAGGGCCGTATGTCATAGGCAAAAAACTTCTTAATGGCACTTTCAAACTGACAACCGTCGAAGGAGATCCAATTCCAAGGGATTGAAACAGCAATCACTTGCGCCCGTATTTTACTTAAAAGCTTTATTGAAATACTGTAAAAGAATTATGCATGTATGATTCATGTATGGAAAGCCATTGTAAAGCCAAAGCAAGAGAATAATAAGAACTATAAAGTGGATGTAAGCCCAGTTCTTGGACGAACCACTATAAATCTTGTGTTCTCAACTATTACAAAATGCCTGTTTTATTTGGATATAGGAAAAGTACTTTAATTGTATTACTAAAATGTCGATTTAATATTGCAGGCCATTAAAACAAAGCTCACCCATCACAAGACCAAGCGATCCCTGACATCACTCAACAAATGAATGTTCAGCCACAAAAATTCCAGGCTCAAATCCTATATAAGAAGTGCTTCAAGCAAACAGTTAGTGGTTCCGTCAGGGGTGGACCATTCCTGACTAATTGTGATCGTTTATGCAAACGAACATCTGATTAATTAACCTGTGTCTGCCCCTGCGAACTCATTTAACAATGAAGTACACTTCTTTGGATAAAATAAACTACTTGCAAAAGAAAGGAATGTGTGCTTGAAAATTATAACAGGGAACCGTTGGCATGAACAAATAGCGAAAAGACATGGGCGAGCAGGCAGGAAACAGCAAAAGACCTCTTCGGAGGCACAAGCCCTCTTCGGAGGCACAACTCTTCGGAGGATAAAGACCTCTAATGGGACTTGCCAGAAAAAGAAAGTTCTCTTCCTCAACCAAAAAAGATTAGTGGAATGACCGGTGGCACAGGGCACTCGTTCACTAGCTGAGAACGTTTGTGCAAACAAATATCCAAGTAACTTGTGTCCGCCCCGTGAATCCATCCAACCATGAGAAAGAAACTTCCAGGCAAAAGCCCTACTCGAAGGCACACATTTCACCGTGATCTGAAATAAAACTTCACACGAGTTGAAATGTGAAAAGACCTCTTCGGAGGCATGCATTCCACCGAGATCTGAAATAAAACTTCACAAGTGTTGGAATGTGAAAAGTCCTCTTCGGAGGCCCATTTCACCAGAGTTGAAATGCTAAAAGACCTCTTTGGAGGCACACATTTCACCGTGATCTGAAATAAAACTTCACACGAGTCGAAATGTGAAAATCCCTCTTCGGAGGCCCGCTTCCCAGCGACCAGGGAAAAAATAAAAGCCTCTCCCCAAAGGCAGAAACAAAAAGCCTTCTTCAGAGGCCCGCTTCCCCGCGTACAGGGAAAAAACAAAAGCCCTCGCCCCAGTGGCACACAAAAAAAAGCCCTCTTCCCAGAGGCACAATTAAAAAAAAGCCCTCTTCGGAGGCACAAACAGGTCAAAGCCCTTTTTCGGAGGCCCACCTTACTGCATGGAAAAATTTGCTTGCCAAGAATAAAAGTACTTTCTCCGAAAGTGAAGTGTAAAAACTTCTTAAAAAAAAGAGAAAGAAAGAGAAGACTTCTCCAATATGAGGCGCATTCTACTAAATCAGAAAAATATTTCCTTAAAATGGAAAAATTATTCTCTAAAGTACAGATGCAAACCTCCTTCAAATGGAAAAGTTATTCTCTAAAGAAAGAGTACAAGTCTTCTCGAAACAGAAGGGTTGTTCTCCAAATTTTGGCCAATGTGAAAGAGATTGCAATAAACCATGGTATGGGGGCAATATAATATAGTTACAAAAATAAAAGCAGTGCTCAAGCAACATACCATAGGTTTACTGCAACATCACACAGAGAAAATAAAGAAACTCGTACGAAAAAGAAGAATAAATGCATTCTCAAATACAGACAGAAGTTTGTGCAAGTAAAAGAATTATTTTATTCCATACTATGAAAATTTTATACATGTGCAGGTTTCAAAACAAAAGAAGGCGGGGACCGGTACCCGCACAATCTCCGGTCAACACAAGTCTTTATACATACAAGCAAAAAAGCGAAAAGCATAAGTCCCAAACCCATCACTTCTTCTTCCTGCCACCTTTCGAGCCTTCGCCTGGCCAGATGATTAACTTCTTGGGTAGGCTTGTGAGAGTAGGGGAAGAAAGAGGAAGGAGTGCAATTGTACTTTCTTATGCTTTTTCTTCGTCGGCAGAAGCTTATCTCCTTTTCTTTGAGACTCCACGCTTCTCATTCTTCCTTGAAGAAGACTCACTGCCCGGAGTGAAAAGTGCAGACAACTTTATGTCATCAGAAATAGTTTTCTCTGGGGTTCTTTCGCCTTCTTCAGGTTCTTCGGCCTTCTGTTCTTGAGAAGCGACCGAGTCATCCAAGCCTTGAAGAGCTTCTATCTACTCCTCTTGTGACCCCGGTTGAGAAACGGAAGGAGGGGTAATCTGAAGAGGGGAGAGGAAACAGCTGGAAGAGGGGAAGGCTGAACAACACTTGGCGCTTTCACTATAGGAGAAGAGAAGTTAAAGTCAGTATCTCTCATAAAAAGAGGAGAAAGTGGCGCGTCAAGATTTAAGTAATAATCAAAAAGTTCATCAAGCTCATGTGAAGTAAACAAGCAGTCCACTTGAGCAAGATCAGCATTGAGGTTACCTGGAGAAGTAGACTTTACTATGGCAACTTCAAAGTCCTGCGCCACAGTGCTTTCTTGAGTCTCGTCTCCGGTGCGAGCGGTTGCACTTTCAATAACAGCTTGAGCAGGAGGTGGAGAATGGGAACTGGAGCCAACAATATCGATGTCGGCCGAAACCGAAGGTTGAACTGGGTCGGTAGAAGTTGCCTTCCCTAAATGTTCTCCTTCTGCCATTTCAGCTCTCTCTTTGACGAGTTGCTCCTTTCCCCTGGCAAGAGCGGCACATGCATCATCATCTAGATAGTGTGCCATTAAATCTACTTCAGCATATCCAGCTCCTCCAAGCATATCAAGTGCGACTTCCCACACTTTCGCCAAAGTGATTTCCAACTCCGGTCCCAAAAATCTAAGGCTACCTCACCCTAGAACACTATGAATGTAAAACTCGAATAGAGTGGAGTTGACTTCGGCTTTAGTTGCCATATGAGATTCTTCGGCTGCTGCTTTGTCGGCAATAGCTCCATCACGCTCCTCTTCAGCTTCAGAAAGTCGAGCTTTTACCAGTTCAATTTCCAAGTTCTGGGAGCTGGTTTTTTCTCGCAGTTGAGAAACGTCAGCTCGGTAGTTTTCTACAGCTTGCTACTGTGCTTCAAATTTAGCTTCAGCGTCTCTCTGTGCAGCGTGAGCATCTCTCACCTGTTTTTGAAGCACCTCTTCTCTTTGGGAATAGGAAGTGGAAGAAGTGGCGAACTCTTCTTTAAGTTTTTCAACTTCCGCTTCAAGCTTCTCGTTGTAAGCGGCAATACTCTTCATCTGTGCATCATGCTGATCGAGTGTTTTCTGCCACTCGGATTTGTCATTTTCCATAGTCAGCATGGCTTCAAGATTTGCGCGGTTTACTCTATGAAGCTCTTCAACAAGTTTCTACCAACCAGACATTCTCTCGATATCGAGTTTGACGGCATCAAGTTTTCGCAACATGGCTTGCTTATCGATTGGGACCAAGTCAAGTCGAAAAACGCACTCCCTTTAAGCACCAGTGCGGAAACCGACTTTGAAAAGTAGCCGGACCCTGCCCAACTTGATACGGGGGCCTACTGATGATTGTTTGAATGTCAGCTCTTTGAAGGGAAGGAGAGCTGGAAGGAATTTCCAAAGAAACGGGAGCAGCGGGTTTTTCAGAAATTTCAGATGTCGGTTTCTCACCAAGTCTGGCCAGTTTGCTCGGATCTTCAACGACATGAATTTTCCCTTTATCACCACGAGATTTTCGTTTGTGGGAATCATCCTCTCTCTGAGAAGAATCATGTCGTTCGTCCCTTCTCCCGTAAGTTCTTCGTCAGCACTCTTCTCACGAGCTTTCCTCGCAGCTCTTTCTTCGTCGGTTTCCCAGGAAGCAGGAAGATACCTCTTAGGTTCATAAGAGCCGCGTCTCCCATAACGCTGGAAATCATCGTAGTAAGAGCCACTTCGTCCCATTGGAGAATCTGAAAATGAAGGAAAGATAAATTCAGAAATCTTCAAAGCAAGGAAATTGAGTGCATAAAAGTGCTGAAAAATCCTAAGTGTGTGTAACGTGCAAACTACACGCGTCAAGCTAGAAACCACTCCTCGGTTGGAGGTGATGACAGATTTTACAACAAGTGTCGACTCATGGGCTGACGGGGTTTGTTGCAAGACAGATGTCACTTCAACTACTGGAGAAATAACTTTAGTAGCAGCGGTATCATCTTTAAAAAGCTCCTATGAAGTGATCATCAAGTCATTCAACCCCTCGAAAATGTCGTCACCATTGTGCCCGGCGGGACCCTTGCCCTCAGCTCCTTCATCAACAGTCTTCCCGGACTGGTGAGGAGGTTCCTCTTCCTCAATGACCGGGGAAAGTGCAAGTTTGCCAGACGACCCCGTAACGTCAGTAGAAGTGGAGCACTTCACCAGTGAAGCCTCAATGGTATGTTCTTTCGGTGTAGGTTCTCCGACGAAAACTAGGGCATCCGATGTCTCTACTGGAGAATCGGGACTTCACGAGGCTGAGTAGAACGGGAAGGGTGCAGAAGTCCGTATTGGTGAAGAAATTCGTCTTTCAGTAAAGATTTAATACTTCTTTCCTCAACCGCCACAGCACTTAATCTTTCAAAAGTCGGCTTGTGGCTAGGATCTCTAGAGGGAGGAGGAAGTGCTGTAAAAGAAAAGAATGAAGTTAGCACTTAGCAACTCAGATCTCGCAAAGCTCAAATGGAAAAAGTGGGAGTGAGCAATTTTACTTCCTACTCTCCAGATGGCGTAAAATCCTGGAGGGCAACGAACGAAGAAGAATTGATTTAAGAACCGTGGGCGCTTTCCGGAAGATCGATGGTCAATCTACGGTTCCTGGTGCTTCTCACGAGTGTGATGGAGGGATGATCTTTGTTTTTTGCGAATGTGCACAACTAACAGAGTTCTTCAAAGCTCGGAAGACGATCAAGTGTCCTCCTGAACAGCACACAAAGTCCCATTAGGATGGCATGGCCATTGGGATGCAGTTGGAAAGGAGAGATAGTTAATCTGAGAAGGAGTCGTTGAAGGAAGTCATTAAAAGGAGGAATGGCACCACATAGGCACACTGATGGTTGACAGCGATAAAACCGAGAGGTGGCCTGTCAGCAGTATCGTTTGGCCCGGGAAGTAAAGCATCTACTTCAGCAATACCAAACTGAATACGTAATTGGTTGAATGCCTGCTGACTCAGGGAAGTTGGAGTTCTTTCCGGAGGATTATCCAATGGATTGGCTATCGGGAAGACCCCTTCAGCTTGCTCTATCTCCTCTTCGTGAGAAAACATTCTACACAAGGAACTGGATATTCAAATATGAAGGTGCACATTTCCTAAATGTGTGAAGTGTTGTGCAAAACTAACAAAACGACAAGAAAATATAACCGAAATTAAACCAACAGGCACTTGTCAATTATAAAGTTCAGGGCTTGTTGTCTTAGGTCCAAATACAAGTGCATGTTGATGCAGACAAATCAGTTTTAATTGATTAACATTGTTTTGCCTTAATACTTCACTTGAGTTTGTTGATTCATAGAATTTCATATAATTTCTTTAAGTTGATTATCTTTTATCGACTAATCTGTCATTCAATGTGGGCGATCGGTGGTAGTATATTCGTCCCATTTTTCTACAAATGTTGTATTTGACAGGTTATTAGCGTTAAAGTTAATGAAATCTGTAAAGAAGTACAACAAGTTCATGCATGTTATCTCGGCAGTTCAAATTGGGAATTTAATTCAGCTATGTCATGTTCATTCAAGTTGAAAGGAGTTTAAGGCAATGCGGGATAGGCTAAGTCCTAGGTCGTTCAAATGTGCTCGCGACCTATGACCTATGCCGCAAGAAATTAAGTCATCAATCTCCAAGGTCGCTCTGCTTTAAAATTTCATGTCATTCCAACAAGTTCGAGGCATAAAGCTTCAGGAAAAGGCAGTGCAAATTCGGCTATGTACTAGGTCACTCAAGCATACACGCGACTTAAAGTTAAGTCGTAGGAAGATAGGTCGCAAAGGGCGATGCCGCGAGCAGCTAGGTCGCAAGTACGATAGGTCGCAAGTATGATAGGTCGCAAAAAGTTAGGTCATAAGCAAAACAGATCGTATGATTCACGATTAAACCGATAGGCCCAGGGCCTGTCCTCCACTCGAATGCAGCCACGTGTCCATCACCTCACAATCACCAGGAGCGCAATAATTCGACCTGGAATCCAATAACCCATCAACCCGTAAAGAACCTTCTCACATCCTCCAAACTCACAAACCAGATAACTCGAGGCACTATAATCCACCATCTCCTCCTCAAAATCGTCAAGGATCGCCCAAAACCGAATTGAACCACCTCAATTCCATCAGAAATTGATCGTGGCACGGTTTGCGACGAGACATAAGAATATGAAATTGGATCAGAGGTTAAAGACGGGAATCCAGCGTGATTTAATGATGATCGTAAGTTGAATAGGGAACGGATTCACTTACGTGGAATTGCAAGGATGACCGGTGACTGGTAAATTTAGGTTGGAAGTTTCTTCAATGGCCTTTTCAAAGGCTGAGGCAAGTAAGGAGGAAGAAATGACTTAGCAGATTATATAGGGGGGAAAGAGAAAGGCGAATGGACACGCCACCTAGCTTATCCCTTAGGTCGCTCGACCTAGCAGAGTTAATTCGAAGCGCACGACCTATGACATAGGCGTATACTTCGAGGGGCAAATGTTAACTCCTCTATTCCACGGCTTAGCGACCTAAGGAAACAAGCGACCTAAAAGAATTAAAGTATGAATGACCTAACGGCCTAAAGACCCCCAACGACCTAGCGACCTAAAGATATCGCGACCTAGCGACCTAAGCTTATCAACGACCCAACGACCTAGCGACTTAGTTGGCTAAAGGTACAAGAGATCTGCGACCTAACGACCTAAGGACTAAAGCGACCTAGCGACCTAAAAGATCCAGCGACCAAGAGAGTTATCACAGAATGAAGCCGCTTGCTTATAGGTCGCTTCCAACCTTAAGTCGCCTACCATCCTCCCCTAGGTCGCTCACGACCTAAACAATACCGAAGTAACATCTTATGCCGCTTCCTCCCTAGGTCGGTCACGACCTATGACTTGCTAGATTGTTCGAGGTGATCAACCCTAGTTAAGCCGTAAACCGCTCCCACTAGGTCGCTCACGATCTACGACCTAATTCAGAAAACTCCATATAAATACCCCACCTACTCCAACTGGAAAGGGATCTTTGGCTCATTTCTGGAACGCCTATACTCTGTTGAATTCTCGACTCACTCGACACTTCAAACACGAAAGACATTTCAACGGACTTCAAGGAGAGATCTAATACATTCAACATGAATTTGAAGAATTCCCCTACATCGGAGTTCTAGCTATTTGTCTAAGTGGTGTTGTAATTGAAGATTGTTGTAAAGTTGTAATTGATTCAGCAATAAAGAAGATTAAAGTGGACGTAGGCTTAACTTGGAGCCGGACCACTATAAAATTGTTGCCTTTTTACTGCTTTCTCTGTGACTTTTCTATTTACTTCTAATTTCCGTATTGACCGGTGGTTCTTTCACTTAATCTCTACTTACACCGGGGTGTTAGCGTTCAATTTTAAGCGTTAACACGACCAAAACCCTAAGAAGCGACACATACCAAGTCATGATTTGACTTGGGTCACTGCACCACCCAGACTCGCGAAATCGATGCTATACGAAACAATAAACTCGAATCTAAACTTCGATTAGGCAAAAATCCACATCATTCTCTTAAAAAATCAAAGCCTAGTAATAAAAGTGGCCAAAACTACCGCACTCCACCACTTATTGTTGAACGCCATCATAAGCACCTATATTTGTAAATCTCATCTCCTAGAACTCAAAGATCTCAACATTAAAACTTTTAATGCAGTGAATATATTTTTTGAATCTTGTGGGTTGACTTCTTTTTGTTTACAGGAAGTTTGGAAAAAAGTAATGAAGGAAGAAAAGGAAAAGTAAATGTGTTGAAACTGCTTGGTGTTGAAGTTTAGTTTATGTTGCAATTTTTGACGCATTGTCGCATGAAATTTCATTCGCATATGAACCACATATGACAAAATCAAAAAATACGATCGTGCACAAAAATGCGATATGATCACAAAATAGAAATAATATACGCTGGTTATCATATTTTTTATAATCAAAGAAATAACATTGTTTGTTATAAAATATGTCAAACAATAGTTCAAATATTTCTAAAATTAATAATTATGGAAAATCCTACACATTCAACTAAAAATACTACAATTAAAATCAAGTGTTTTATTAACAATTGATTTTCTTATTATTTATTCAAGCTATTTATTATTGTAAATAAATTTACAAAATGAATCCATCATTATTATTTATTAATTAAAAAGAGATAAGTAAGGCAATTAAATCAGTTAAATAATATATTTTTTGAATATAAGTTATTAAACCATAGAAACTAAATATTTAAAATTAATTAAATATTCAAAATCAAGACGATAAATTCCAAGATGTTGCATCTTTGAAAACCCGAATACCCACTGGTGAACAATGAGTTTTGATCACTCACAAGGATCTTTGGCATGTAGTGAAATCACTCGATCCACTTCATACAAAACTTGACCAATTTGGGTGTTGTTCTACTAGATTCAACAGGTATAAATCTAGCATTCTTCATTAATCTATCGACTATTATGTAGATGAAATCATACCTCCCTCTAGTCCTTGGAAATCCATCGATGATGACCATTGGTATATATTCCCATCTCTGCTTGGAAATCTTGACCGGTATTAACAAGCCACTTGGTTTCTTCTTCTCAGCTTTTACTTGCTGATAGTTCATACTCGAGATGAGTACCTGACATCCTTCTTTATCCCATCCGAATGAAAAGTCTACCTTATATCATGGTAAATTTTGTAACCCTCGGGACATATATTTAATCTTAAATGAGGCCACATTCATAACACTACATCCCTCAACCCAACGACATCGGGAACAACAACTTCTCATCCTTACGAGGCCAACCGTCTCGGTTAAGTCTGTACTGCCTCATCTCTTCGGACTCTACTCGTTCCTTTAACTTAGCCATGATCTCATCTAACATGGTGTCATTCCTCTGGCTAGTACTGATCTGCTAAATCAAAGTAGGTTCGATAGTCAAACTAGCCATCATCTTTCACAATAGCTCACATTGAGTTCTAAAGTTATAACCAGCAATAAACTCAAACAATGTCCACTTTAGGAACATCGCTCACAAACTTGCATATCTTCCATTCAAAGCATCAGGGACTGCATTTCTCTTACTAAGTGTACATGAAATGTCGAGGTCGTGAAAGGGTAGGAATTCCAAACATTGCAGTGGGCAAAGGTTAGCATCCTTTCCGAAGAAGAGATACTTCAAAGACTCATGGTCCATAAAGAACTATAGACTTTCTCCAAGAAAGTAATGCCTCTATATTTCCAAAACGAATACTATCGCTGTCAACTCAAATCATAAGTCAGATACTCTCTCTTGTGTGTTTTCAATAGTCGACCAGCATATGCGACAACCACATCGTTCTACGTCAGTACCGCACCTAGTCTAGCACTATTGGCATATGTGTATACTATTGAATCCTTGTTTCTACTCGGAATGACAGTCACTGGTGCAATCATCAACCTATCTGTTAGGCTCATAAACGTGTATTCACAGCTCACATCCCAAGCAAAAATTTGATACTTTTTCATCAAATCGGTTAATGATATTGTTACCTTAGAGAGGTCAAGAATGAATCCACAGTAATATCCAACTAACCCTATGAAACTTCTCATATCAATAACATTATTGGGTCTAGTCCAGTCATGGACTCCTATAACTTTTGTCGGATCTGCAGCAATGCCCTGCTTAGAACAACATGACCTAGGTATCTCACTTCCCTCCTTTAGAAGTAATACTACAAAAACCTCACCATCAGTTGGTATATCTTCAACACCTCCATTATAATCTTCAAATATGTCTTGTGCTCCTCTTTCGTCCATAAAAAGATGAAAATATCATCAATGAGCACAAGCAAAAACTACCCAATGATTCCTTGAAACATGGTTATGAGATCAACAAAGTATGTCGGGGCATTAGTTAGCCTGAACGACATAACCAACCACTCATAGAATCCAAACGGCAAAAGAAACATTATGATCGGTGCACTCTCTCTAGCAACACTCAATCGGTGCAACCTTATCGCAAGGTCCAACTGGAGAACACCTTTATGCCATAGAGTTGTTCCATCAATACAAGGGAGTGGATACTTGTTCTCCATCTCATTCACCTCATGGTAATCATCACACGACCTCAAAGAATCATTTGCCTTAGTGGCGAACAGTATAGGTGTACTTCACTCAAATATGTTCCTAAAAATGAACCCTTATCTTAATAGGTTATTCGCTCGTACCTCTAGTTCCCTCTGCTATTTGGGCACCATATGCCTCAAGGGCATAACTACTAGTCTAGCATCTTTGACTACATCGATTCTGAACACTATCTTTCTATGCAATGATAATCTAACCACCACATCAAATGTGTTTGAATGCTCTCAAGCTATAGGCACAGATGACAACTCATAAAATGGGATATCAAGCGAATATAGAGAGCAAACCATCACCTTTTCATTTGGTAGCTAGCCTAACACTACCTTCCACCCATTGTCAGTCCCTCTTGTCACCAAGGGCCTATCACTGTCCACCAATATTCTATACATCATCAGCAATTCCATAACAAAAATAACACCAAACCCAATGAAACCCAAAACAAAGAAATCAGATACAAAAGAACATCCATAACTCGGCAACACAAGCACTCGACAAACCATCAAACTGGCTAAGCCCCTAATAGGGTTCGTTATAATTTAAAGGTTTGTCAACTATCTTGGGTCTCAATCCCAGTCTATCTACCAAATTACTAGATATGGAAGGATACGAAAACTCAGTGTTGAATAAAACACATATACGATCATCATAAATGAAGGCGTTTTTTAAACAGTAGTTCGACATCCCCTTCTTTTTCATTGATGGAGCACTCGATGAAGTTGGAACAACGTTCAATGCATATTGCTCCTTTGTCTGCCCCATACTTACTAGTTTAGGATAGTCCTTCTATATTAAATATAGGCTCTCATATCGTAATGCCTTCTCAACCAACTCCATGAACCACTCGTCGATGTGACCAATCAATCACTTCATAAGTCGTAAAGCCATTACTAATTATTAGGTATATAAAAATGTAAAATGTACAAATCGTCCTCTGCATCATTTCTATCTTCCCCCTCGCCATCATCTGAAATCACATCATTCCTTCTTTCCCTTTTTGCATCATCCCTCCGTACCACACTCTCCCACTTATTCCTCACTATAAGAAGAATAAAAAAATAAGGCTTAGTTCTAGATCTAAATCTCTTGATTGTGGCACCTACATCGACGACCCGTATTGGTAGAAGTTTTAAAGGCTTCGATTCATCTACTCGCGCCTTCAATCCGTTAGCCTCTGACTTCCCTCCTTTCTAGTCCTCTATTCCCCATGAAGTTAATCAAATGGTGGTACTTTCTTTTAGCGATCCTGTCTGTGTTATCATTTTTATTCCC
The DNA here is from genome assembly GCA_030765085.1 of Allium cepa. Lineage (NCBI taxonomy): Eukaryota > Viridiplantae > Streptophyta > Magnoliopsida > Asparagales > Amaryllidaceae > Allium > Allium cepa. The sequence continues at coordinate 217,420,606 of CM060942.1, read as the reverse complement.
TCAATGAATATTGGAGTGTTGAAAGCCAACTATTGATCCTAGCTTGAATGCTGGTAATCATTTTGGGTTGAATGGTAGAGAGAAGTTGAAAATTAAATGTTGGATTATGTAGCTAACGCCACAATTTTTGGAGCAGTTGATACCATGAACTGCACGCTACCTATTTATGAAATTCCACAACTTAATTGCCTATAAGTAACCTAGTCAGCTCGTTTGCTGCCCCAATCCCACCACATCCGCTTAAGTAGCTTCCATTTTCCAAATCTTCCTTGTAATGCTTATGCTCCTAAAATGTTTGGTGCAATTCAAAAAGATGGAATTGTGATTCCACCATAAGAAGTAATTGAAGTGGGTGTGGAATCATGGAAGGATTATCTTGTGGGGTTCTGCTTAGACTAGAACCCCCCATATGACATTATTAGAGACAAGTGTAGAAATAATGGGAAATGAAAAAGGCGGTCTTAAAGAACATTTTGACAACTCCATGTTCTTTTTTCACTTTCCCATCCTAGAAGAACGACTACGCATTCTAGAATCTGATCGTATTTTCATAGAAGGCAAAACTTGTCTTACATTCCTTGGGTCGTTCAGTTAATAGAGGGCCATAATTCGCTTGCAAACCTTATCGGTGATTTGAGATGTTTTTTAATACGGTATTTAGGATAAGACTTGTTTATGCTAAGGCTTTAATAGAAATTAAACCAAACCAGTCACTTCCTACCAAATTGTGAGTTTGACTATTTGAATACCAAGTGGCAGTTGTTAACGTGAGCTATAGCTGGAAGCCTGAAATCTGTTCGACTTTCAATCTTTGGCCATCTAATGCTTCATGTAAAAATATTCCTCAATAGCCAATCTTACCATTGGATCAACCCTTGGTCCTTATTCACTCAAAATCCCTTTACCTTATCATCCTATTAGGCTGTGAGTTCCAAAGCCATTGGTCCCTTCCGACAATCTGATCATTGACCAAATCAACCCAGCTCAGTCTTCCTCCATCCCTTTATAGCAGAGCGTGATGTTCCTATACAGTTGATCTTATAGTACGCCAGAGAGCATGCATGATGTACTATTTGTCTGAGATGAGATTCTTTCCTTTACACGATTATTACATACAAGTTTGTCAAGAAAATGGGTTGGAGAGCACATATTTCTATACCATTTAGTTTTTGGAGACTCTCTTTTGTTGTCTTTTGATACAGAGCAAGGGGACATGAATCCTTCTTATGATAGGAGCTTAATTTTCTCTAGCAGCTCTGTAAACTACGTCCCAGATCTTCCAAACAATTTGCTGGGCGTGTCGACGTTATTAGGCCAGACCCTAGTGATGAGGATAGTGTCACCTCCACTATGGAGGATGATTAGTTTTGTATTTTTACCATTAGGCCAGACCCTAGTGATGAGGACAGTGTCACCTCCTCTACGAAGAATGATTATTTTGGTATTTTTACTAGCTAGAGCAATTCAACTCTACTCACGTAGTACGAACCTTTGATTGGTAATAAAAGTGGATGGACCATTATATTAATCAACTGGCTTTACTATAAAAAATGTAATATGTACACATATGAACATATGATATTGGTACATGTATTTATAAGAGGTCATGAACAAATAATAAACCATATTGAAATATATCGACCAAATGGTAATAATATGGCTAGCCATAACCTGTCAAAGGAAGGTCAGAAAGAGAGTTTGAATTGGTTATGGAGACCAAGTAAAGAGGACTAGGTATTTCGGTCTAGGCTTTCTCAATAAATACTCTCCTATTCCATTCATTGCCTTCAACTTTTGTACGTAACACTAGCTACCCATACTAATCAAGGCCAACCCCTATTTCATTCTTTATAATCTAATACAAGATCTATAAGTGGTAGCACTTATTCATTTGCAAGTTCGAGTGGTGGATTAAATATCCATGAAGAAAGAATCATATCAACATATTTCAAGTGCTGAGATCCTTAAGGTAAACTTTAATTTTTTAGATATATATATTTATATTCATGCTATACATATTTAGTTTGAATATTTTTAAAATTAATTTATACGTATTTATATTATAAATTAACATACATTGAAATTGCAAATTAATAATGCAACAACATATTATTTCGGCTACATATTTATTTTGTATATATTAATTTTTAAACTTAGGAATTATTTTATATATTTATTTATTTATACATGTTTGCATTTTTCAAATAAATTAATGTACATTTTTTTTAAATGTACATATACATAATATAATAATATATATGCTCTCGGCCTTTTATAAAATTAGAAGAAGAAAAACATTGCTCTTATCTTAGGAGAATTTTTTTTAACAATATATATCACGATATAAGTTATTTCATAATATATAAATATATATTTGAAAATCTAATTATATTTATATATTTTATAAAATATTATTCCTAAATAAATAATTGTAATTATTTAGTATTTCAACTTGGTAATAATATTAACTACTTATTTTGAATTTTAAATTTATATATAATGTTTTGGAATAAACATATTGTTTTAAATTCAAATATATACTATTTTGACTTAATCAAATTAGACTTCAGTTAAGATAATTTAAAATGTTGAATTTTAATTCAAATTAATATCATTTTACTTAGTCAATTAAATGGATTTGTATATATAATAATTTCGAATTATTATATATTTATATGACCGGTGTTTAATTTTATCTTTTATACATACATATATATATATATATATATATCAATATATACATATATAAACATATGTATGTTTGCCTATACTCTGTATATATATGTATGTTTGTGTGTGATACTAAGAATATGTGTATACAAACCATATATGTATATCTTCGCATATTTACACATATGCATATACCTAGTTAAATATGTATATATATATATCCTTAATTGATATGAGTAATTATAATATCTATAAGTATATTACATATGTGCAATACATTCCAATATCTATATATGTGTATATGTATTTAAACACATGTTTATTGTTGTCATCTTGTTCTATAATATTATATCATATCTATAACATATGTAACAACCCTATATTTTGTGATTATTTTAATTATTGAATTCCTGATTTAAAAACTTTATTTTATTTATTGAAATGTATAATTTTTTTATTTTAAATATTAATTTTGATTTGCATGTAAATTATAATTTCAAACATGAATAAATGGAATATTTTCCAAAAAATGTGATTTTTAGTCAAAATGATCAAACTTTGACTTTTAAATTTAAAATTTAAATTTTTGAATGTTTGAATTTTATCTTTTATTATGGAAATAAATAAAATTTCAAGAATACTACTTTTCGTTTCGTTGAAATCCAATTTATATTGTGAAAGTTATGCGTTTTACAATATTGTATGTACATTGTTTATTTAACAAAATTGTTTATCTTAGTTTAAATAAATAATATTTTTGTTTGTTCTAATTGGAATATATGTTTAATATGACATGCCATATATATAATTTCATTTTTAAAATATTTTTAAAGTGATGTTATAATTTTCCAAAGCTTATTGTATTTTATTTACAACTTTTCACCCTAGTTTCCATTATTGTGCTATTTTCATAATTATTTTATATTTTTCTAAAATATATTTATTTATATATTTTTCCACTTTGTTTTGTTCATTTTTTATATTTTATTTACTGAAATATATATAGTTTATTTTAGTTTAAAAGAAAACGAAATATAAAAGGTCAAAACCTTTCATATGCCATGACCTTACATATGCCATTTTCCTTTTCATTTGTCAATTAACATTTGCATTGACTCTAGCCAACCATTTCCTTTGCCCTAGCCGTGTATTCCTCTAGCATTCATGTGAGAAATGTTTCTCACACTCAAAAACTCACGGCCATGAGGAAAAATCATGGTAATGGCCTCTTTCTTTCTCTCTTTTTCTTCTTACTTTCCCATTGATGTTGCCTTTGATTCTTTGCAAGTTTGCTCGGGCTAGCCTCTACTCCACTCTCTACCATCAGCTCCACCATCACCTCCTCCATCAACAGCAGCCAACAGCCCCTCCTCTGACCAAAAGGTTAAGCCATGACCACTTGACGTTGATAGCTCCATAAAATTTGCACAAACACTCCACAACTTGCCAAGCCAAGCCTTGATTTCACCGCACACCTTCATAGTTTGTTTCGGCCACCCCTTAGCCATCACCACCAGCAGTTACTTCATCCTTTGGCCATCACTTCAGAAAGCTCCAAACCTGACCTGACCCAATTGACCTATGGCCGTGCTCATGTGTGATCCAGCCAAGCCTTGTGTGCACCAAAATTATTACTATTTGCCTTGAACCCATGTATGCTTCATGTTGTATCTCTTCCACCACCTTCATCCACTTGTAACCTAATTATATGGTACCATACCTGACCCAAAAACACATCAATGGCCGAGCAAAAGATCCCCAATGGTCGAGCATTGGAGTGGTTAAGGCAAGGTTAAGTTATCTTGTCTTTACTACTTTCATTTTACAATTTATCCAATATTGTTTTGTGTTGTATATTCATGTGTTGTTTTGTCTTGTTTGGGTGTTGTGTACAAGACCATATCTTGGCTATCACCTCATTTGAATCCAATGTAGTGCTACGTCGTGTTGTATCGTGCTTGTCGTCCCTTTGGAATCGTTTTGTTTGTCGTAGTGGTCTTCAGCTTCAAAAGGCGAGTCCTTCTCACTCTGACATATTTACTTACGAATTAGTAAATTGATGGCAAGTGTTTAGTAATATAAAATGTTTATGCAAGTTAATGATGATTATATGATATATGACATTATATTGTGACATTGACATTGTTTATATTATTTATGCATATATTCACACTGCAAGTTTCCTGTTAGAATAGAATCACTATGGGTTGAAATGATACATACCCGAACGAACATTAGAATGGGAAAAATCGTTATGGGATGAAATGATAGGCCTGAGCGATTTTTATTTATTTTTATTTACTTGGGATTGCGGGTTTGAAATGATAGAACCCGGGTTTTCTTTTTAAACTGCGGATTGAAATGATATATATTTGTATCACTTGACCTAGGTTAGAAAATTATATACAGACCCCGTGGTACATTTTTAAATGATTTTTCTAAAGGTATGTATTTTTCTAAAAGTATAAATTTTGATTTAAAAACGTACATTTTATGGTTGGTGAAAGCTAAATATTAATTTTTGAATTCGTGAATTTAAGGACGTAAATTTGAAGTAAATGTGATTTTTGACTTTAAATTATATTTTTAAAATGTAAGTAAATAATTGAAATTTAATTTGAAATTTTGAAATGATATTTGAAGTAAAATGTTATTTTTTTGTTTAAATTTAAATAAGTAAATAAATAGTGAAATTTTGACTTAACAAATGAATTGGATTTTAATTGGATATTTGATTTTAAATTTTATTATGATAAATCATATGTTAAAGGTATTTAAATGTGAAATTTTAAAGTCTAGAAATACGATTTATAAATTTAAATAGAAAAATTTGAAGTTTTATTGTTTTTGAAAAGTTATAATAAAATCAGGAATTTTATTAGCAGCATTTCCCAAAAAATGTTGTGGTCTTATGACAGCATTTTTAAATGCTGTTGTTTTTGAATTTAACTATGTTGTAATAACTAAATATCTGTTACGGCATTTTATAAATGCTGTTGTTCCTAAACTAAACTATTTCGTAAATTATAAGCTACGATGGCACTTTATAAATGTTGTCGTTGCTATATTTTGACAAAGTTTTGAAATGTTATAGATTTTAACACTATTTGAGTTGTATTTTAAAGTGTTAAATAATTTAATTTTTTTTGAATTTGGTTATTTGTGAAATTAAGGAGTTTGAATATATATTTAATATTTAAATTTGAATTTTTAAATAATTTAAATTGAATTTGAATTTAAATAAGGTTTACTTTGTTATGAGTTAAATGGAATGAAATGTAATAAGATAAATGAATTTTTGATTGTAATTTTGAAATGTGTTTTATAATGTTATAGGAAATAATAAATGAATGACATATTTGATTTTAAAATGATATTCAAATTTGAATATTTGAATTTGAATTCAAATAATAATTTGATAATAAGGTTTTAAAAGTATATAATATTTTAATGATTTTGAAATGGTTTGGAAATGACATAATCTTTATTTTTATAAATAATGTGAAGTTGGAATGATATTTGATTTGTGATAAATGAATATTTGAAGTTTATATTTGTATGAAAGGATATTTGGTTTACTTTTAATTTGAGTTTATTTTAAGATATTAGATTTATGAAATGAACATTTCAAAACTAAGTAATAATGAAGTAAACTTTGAGATATTTGAAATTATAAATTTAGTTTTGAAATATGGTATATTAAAGCTTTGAAATATATTAAAAATTGAATAATTTGTTTTTGTGGATCCAATCTATATTTGAAATTGATATGATTTGAAATATTTTGTTGGGAAACTGAATTGAATTGAAACTGATGGTTTGAATTGAATTAAATTGTAAATTTGAAAATCTGGGTTTAATTGAATAAATTTGAAATTTGCATTAAATTAATGTTTCATGATGTCAAATGTATGATTTTGTAATATTATGATTTTCAAAGTGTAGTGATTTCAAGTGTCTTGGGTTTCGAAAGAGTTATAACTTTGAAAGTATTATGACTTTTGAAAGATGAAATATGTTTGAAATGGAAATGATAAACTATTTTTATTTCAATATAGTTTTGAAATAAAATGGTTTTAGTTTCGAATATAAACTATTTTGTAAGGGAAATAGTTTTGAAATGAAATGATTTGATTTTTGAAGTATTATAATTTTTAAAATGACCACGGCGTAATAATAACGTTGGTTGATAAAGAGACCGGGATCGGAAGTTGTCATTCTCTTTGCCAACTCCGTAAACCACTTTAACAACTGTGTGAGCAGTGGAGTTTCCAGAATGAAGTAGGATGGTGGCGACGTTCTTGAGGTATATTACATGGACCCAACTCCCATGAGTTGGCATAAGGTGGCTAAAACAGGAGTGATCTCGGGCCAAGTGAGGTCACTCCTCCGACCGGACACATTCCTTCGATACTATACTCTTGCTTGTGATTGATTAGATGGCCATCCTCCGATTCTGATTGGGAGTGTGTTCTGAGGTGGGCACATGTGGCTGCTATGTTACCGCAAGCCCGTCCGCGTAATTGGTATATCTACCCTGGCATTGTCTTGTGTGCCGTGTCACCTACCACAGCGAGCCTTACTACGAGTTTGTTTTCCTCTCGTAGCCCATGGAGTATTTCGGGTAGTCTTCCGATCTGGAGATATGCCGATACTGGATGGACTACTGGGACTATTACGTGTTAAGGGGAATATTGGGTCACTCCTTAACGCTATGTAAAGCAAGATTATTTTACTGTAGACGTTATTATAATAGCGCAATATTACTACATTGTAAATAGTTCAACGGATCCTTAAAGGATGGGTGATCCCAAGCATCCTTTAAGTTGCTAATGCATTTTCATTACTGTTCACTTGAGTTGATTTACAGTTCATAAGTATTTATGTCCCGACTCAAGTTTTTTGTGTATTGCTTTACGCTTGAGTCAGACTGAGTGATTCAGCTTTCAAGACTCACCTTCGGAGTTGGAGCTTTTCTTGAAGATCCAGCCATCTATTTTGCTTTCAATATCCAGTGATTCCAGTGTTGTATTCTGATTTGTATCTAATGTATCTTGTTACTCTTCTTCTGTATCCTGTTTAACTCTGATGTATCTTATCTTTATATAGTAGCTTCACGAACTACTATCTCTTTTAATTCCACTGCATTATTATTTACTCTGTGTCTATGATGTGTGATTATTTATTTACTGTATATTCTTAGATTTGCTAAATTTTATTTACAATGGGATATTTTGAGCAATTCAAGTCTGACATGTGCGGATGCGAATAGTTGAAAATATCGGGTCGTTTCAACATATATTAGAATAAAAATATGTAAACATTTTAAATTAAATTAGTTATAATTTTAGAATGTAGACTAGATTTAAATTCTAACTAATATTTTAAATAGGCCCATTAACTTCCATTTAGGGAATTTTTTGAAATTTACTACATTTCTATGACTGCCAAATGGGTCAGATCCGATACCCCTGTGACATGGATTGTCCTTTGTAAGAAGAACACCTTATCTTAAGGCGAGAAAAGATAAGAGCATGAGTCAGATTCCTTTTGTTTCGACAACAGGGTCCATCATTTACATTATGCTATTATCAAGGTCGGATGTTGCTTATGCACAAGGTGTAGTTAGCCTATATCAATCAAATCTAGGATAAAAACATTATCCTTAAGAATTTAAGAAATCATGGGGATTTGTTTCTCATATATAGAAACAACAAACTCTTTATGAAGAGATATTTAAACATGAGTTTTTAGAGCAATGTCAATGAAAGTAAATTAACCTCATGTTCCGTCTTTACCCTCAATGGAGGAGCTATTAGTTGGAAAGGTCAAAACAAGAAGTTATAGCCAATTAAAGCATGGAGGCTAAGTAAATTACCTTTAAAGATGTTGCAGAAGAATCATTATGGATGCACAAATCAATTATGGAGCTATAAGTGTTCCTAGGCATTGAAGGTTTGATGCTAATATATTGCTATAATATTGTGGTAATACAAAGTACCACAGAATCTTAAGCTGACAAGAAGTCGACACATACCCTACTCACTAAAAATCTAGCAATACTTTTCCATATTGAAGGGGAACTACAACTTCTCATTAGTGTCAAGATAACAAATTATTGGTAATAACGATCTCCTCGGTTGTCAAAAGGCTATAAAGAGTATAAAATCTATGATATGGCATGATGCTATAAATTGTAATGGATTCCTAGCATATGGGAAAAATATGTTTTGATAATTATTCCTTAAAGGATATGATCCATTGGCAACAAATGAGCTATTGGAACGAAGATTAATATAGTTGAAGTTGTATAAATCCATGTTTATAGGAAATGAACTTATTGATTTTAGATATTGAAATTAGTGGAGTAATTTTTTCAACCAATGTTCTAAAGTTTTTGGCTTCTACTCACAAAATATAGCATGATATAAATTTAGTACTAGCATGTTGATGTTGACCTAAAACTTCAAATTGATGATTTAAAAGAGATTATTTGCACACAATAGCCAAATTGTCTTATGATCAGTAGGAGCAATAACAATATTAGTAGGTTTTTCGATATAATCCAAGAGCTAAAACAACAATAACATCCAATAACGACCTCCCTTTTCGATCATCAAATGTTGAGACTAATATATCCATTATATTTATATGCCGAGCATCCAAGTTCCAAAAAGACAAATTGTTGGGGAAAAGAAAAAAACGAATAGAATCTCACATCGTGATGAGTGACATATTATAACGACCCACAGACTTATTACTCCGATAAATTATACTAATTTTTAAATTTATTCAATTAAAATATGGAAAATACAAATAATATTATTTTGAGTTATAATAATTAATAGTAATCCTATTTTGAATAAACATTTACAAAATATTTTCGTCAACATTTAAATAGATAAAATGGTCGTAAATCATTTTATTGGTAAACAGCTCTAAAATCATACAAATAATATTATTTTGAGTGATAACAACTAATAGTAATTTATTGTATTCTGTGAAAATTAAATGTATTTGTAACATTTTTTAATTCTCTTAAATATAATAATTGATTTATTTTAGTTTAATTGAGATTTAATGATTTAATAATTATTTTAATTGTTCAAATAATTATTTTAAATGGTGATAATTCATTTTTAATAGTTATAAAGTGATAATAAATCATTTATAATAGTTTTATGTAGAGATATATTTGATTTGAAAATATAAGAAAAAGTAAATATCGCTTTATCGGTATAACAGTTATTATTGTAAATAAATTTTAATATTAATTTTATGATTTTATAAATGAAATGTGATCATTTTAATTAATTTAAAATGATTAGAAATTTATTTTCAAATTTTTGTTACATATATATGTAATTAAATGTATAAGTGAAAATGTCACCGGGAATCGATTCTTCGGTTGGCAGCGGTTTATTGAACGAAAGTTGTTCGAAGCCAATGCGATGTTGTTTATATGTCACGTACACATATATAACACATAAATACACACCCTAACATGCACATGAACATATGTAAACATACAAATATACATGTAAACATATATAAGAAAAATCTAATATGTTTTATAAAAAACATAACCCATAAGCTTTCTAAGGTCAAGTATCTTGTACATTGAGGACATGCACATAGCTTGTAAGTTAATGAAGTGATGGAAGCATATGGAGGAGGGGGCCAACGTGTAGAATGATGTGAAAGAGGGGCATGGACAAGGGGTGTTTTGGTCCATGCACATTTAGATATTTTCCATATTTTTTCCTATAAACACCACCCCTCTTCTCATAATTTCCTAACACCGTTCCACTTCCTCTTCTTATTCATTCTTGAGCTTTCTAAAAGCTTCTTTAATGGCTTCCATGCCTTGGAAAAATATTGCAAAGTTGTGGAAAAATACATACACATGTATATGTTATCGGTCCACTTCCAAACAAGCTCAAAACACTTACATTCCTCTTTCAAAACTCACGGCCATTCACCATCACCACCATGGTCAATCCCTTCTCCCTCTTCTCGCTAAGGTCATGAGAATTGTAGGGTAGGTAAAGCCCATACAAGGTCAAAGAGTTTGGTTCCGTAGAGTTTAAAGCCATTGTAGCGAAACTATAGCCGATTTTAGACTAGCCCATAAGAAAATGATCGTGTGAAACTCCTAAACTACAGTATTATATGTCATTTGATGTTATATATGTTTGATTATGATTTTTGATGACGATTGTTTAATATGAATGTTGAATATATATGCAAGTTACAGAAATACACGTCGTTAAGCATAAAGGAAATAACTTTCCTCTATATTAATGAATCAGTGCATATGGAATGTTTAACCTCTTTAAAACGGTTTAAAAATGAGTCTGAAATGATTCATAAACATATGAATGTGTTTTGATCATGTTTGAATAATAATTGAAAATTTAGTCAAAAATAAGCGCTTCGTGTAATGGCAATTCGCGATTTCATGCCATAAAAGTCAAACGAGTGTATAGAATGGAATTTAGCTCGGAATTCTTTGAGATAAGAAGTTTTTGAACTATTATATCCGTATTTTTCTAACGAAGAAAGAAATCGAGACTTCGATAAGTAGGTTTTGAACTATGAGTAACACAAGTTTCCGGAAAATCGCGGTTTTGCCGTTCGGAATCCCTAAGATGATTCCTTTGAAAATGATATTTTAAAATTATTTCAAAATATTAAATAAATTATAAAAATATTTTAATTTTTTTAAATTGCACTTTCCACGGCACTTTTCTATAACTTCTAAATTATAGTTTTAAACACAACCAATCTTTTGCAAATCTTTTGTAAATGCTTTTAAATAACTAATAAGTTTTTCTAAAGATGATTTTGAAGGATTTATGAAATGGTTAAATGTTAAATGATTGAGTCGATCAAATAACTTGACCGCCTTATGGGTGTCAAAGAAATAGTGCCTAGGCTTGGGTTTGAAAAAGCAGTTTCCTCCTCTCCCTGGCTATCAAAACTAATCCAAAGGAGGAGATAATAAATTTGATTTACTCGGATCAAAATTTTCCAATGTATAAAGGATATAATTTTCCAAATAGAAATTTAGTACAACATTGATTTTATAGAGATGATCTTCTTATGCTTGGTGTTAAAACACGAAGAGGGAACTCGTACTATTCGTGGAATTTAAGAGGTAATTTCATTGTTATTCCATCCATATTATTTCTTAAATACGAGAATTGATATTATGTAGAACTAGATGATTCTATGGATTCTGCTCGTTTTATATTTATTAATATTGGATTAACATCCTAGACAACATGGCTGTAACTCAATCAAAATTATGATTTTTCAATTTAGAAATCATTATTAAGATTTAAATGAAATGATTTGGAAATATTTTCCTATGTAAAAAATGAAATAATTTCGAGTTATTCAAAGTTTTAAAAGGGTTTTAAGTAAACAAAGCATTTGGTAAGAGAGGTTTAATGATTCCGTATATACTGGAATGAATGTTTTAGAAATATATATCTCTGGAAGAAATTTTGATTAAAAAAACTTAATATATTAAAGAATGATTCCCTATTCAAAGATCACCCATTCATCGATGATTGGTTTAAAGAAACCAGGGTCGAATTTAGATAATTCCTATCCGAAAACCACTTCGAACCAATGTATGCGTCCAAAAAATGAAAACCCGATAAGGAAAATGAAGGATGAAGACCAAAGATCTTTGGGGGTGAAAGGACTACTTGTTGATAATTCTAGTTAGCTCCTAAATGCTAAAGTAGCCGTTGTCCCTCCATTTTTGAAACTCTTTGGGTTGCAAGGACTTCTTGCTACTAATTCTACGGTTAATTCCTGACTGGATGTGGTAAGAAAGTGCCTTCGGTTTCGTTTAGTCCCTGAACGAACTCATATGGACGAATGTCTGATGGTGCATTTCTAGTTACATATGTGATCTCTATGGGCGTATCGTCTGTTTGGTGGCGGAGAAGGCAGCTTCTCTTAGCTTAACACCCTTTCCTGAGACATACGAGCTCAGGAGTCATATACAGCTTTGTGACCATGGAATGGCAGTATTGCATTCAAAGTGAAATATGCAATGTGAAAGGTAATCGTTACCTCAAGCCTTACATCTGGAAATGACCATAACATGCAGCAAGGCTACGTAGTTCGCAACCATTATGGTATGTGATCATCCCCTTCTATATATATTTCTACCCACTATGACGTTCGGGTTTAAATTAATGTGGTGTGTGGTAATGAAAAACTCGGATAGGTCGGTAACGACCAAGGTGATGAAATGTTCGGTACTATTTAGTGAGAAAGGTAGGTCGGTCCTATGTTGGAAAAGGTGCAGATGTTCTGTTGACCTTGATATATTCCTTTATAGATAAACTACCGAAAGGTAAAAAATCATTCCGTGTTTATGTGTGGCGTGGTCATATAAGATACTTTTGTTTTTCAAAACGTGTATTTTGAGCTCTCTTACTAGTCCCATGACCGACCCGGAGTTTATTTTTCCTCTTCCTTGAATTCTAAGGGCCCTAATTTTCCTGAGCAGCTTCGTAGTCAGGTTTAGCTTAGATGAAATCTAGATAGAGCTCGAAGCATGGAGTTAGAAGATTTTTCTAATGATTGTTTTCACAATACTTATGTAGTATTGTGTTCCGCATTTATATGGATAGATATTTATAACTGTCCATGTTTAACTCTGATAAATGTATTTTAATTTGCATTGTAAGTTTATTTTGAAATGACATATGCGAGATTCTATTCTGTCTTACACTTAAGAATTCTCTTATCCGACACTTGGATTTGCGGCACGTGAATACCGAGGGTGTATTAGTGTCAATTTCCGAGAGTCAAAGAAACCATCCTCACAATGTGGTATCAGAGCTTAGGTTGAGCGAACACCTTGGCCTTTGTAGGGGTAAAAGACTCATCAGAGATAGGGTTAGTAATACCCTAGGATGAGTAATTCAATAGAGAAAGGATTAGAAACACCCTAGAATAAGTTTGAGAGTATTATATATGAGCGCATATTTGTTAATGATATATACAAGTCATTTTAGTTTCTAAAATTTGAAAACGAAATAATTTTACATAGAATTATATTTTGAAATAAAGAATATTTTTAATAGTTATTTGATGAAGGAAATGGTAGTACTTAGGTATTATCACTGATTGATTGGTTGTTTAATTTAAAAGTATAATTACGAACACCTCATGAATTTAGTTTCACAATTTGACTATGGGGTATTTGTAACAAACCTATTTTTTTAACATTGAAAAAAAAATTAAAAAGAAATTTTGATTTGAGATTTGAAAAAAAAATGTTTGAAATCAATTGCAAATAGCTTCGTTGTGTTGAAAATAACTAAGCTATGTTGTAACTTCATTTTTGCCTTCACGTGCGTGTGAGGCTAAGTCCAATTAAAAAACTGTTTGAACACTTTGCTATCACTAAGTTTTTAAAACAAAAATTTTGAAAACTTTTCCTTTGCTATCATCATTGTCTTTAATGCAAGCTTGTCCTTTCCTCCACTGAAGCACGTCTCACCTTAAATGCATTTGTACAAAGTTTGCCTGCACATTATTTTCTTTGACTTGTGCACAATATTGGAAAAGAAAAGTAAAGGCCAGCATCATTCATTTGGTCCATCTTTCCCAGTAGCCTTCCTCATTTCGTTGTTTTCATTTTTTGAGTAGCTCGGTAAAGTGTTAATGGCAGTTCAATTCGTGCTTCCTTTGGATCTTGATGCTAACCGGTTTTGAAACAAAGTATAGGTGAGTGCAAAACTCATACTTCTAATTTATTCATCATAAAGTTCTGGTATCATTTTTTTGGGAATAATTGGTGCATCACGTTAGATGACTTAATATCGTTATAAATATTAATTGGGTTATATTTCCACTAAAATCAAGTCTCTGGTTAGGCTTCGTCTCTGCTTCACTGAAGCTTTGCCTAAGCTCTATATTTTAGCTTGGTACCTAAGGGACTAGTGGTATTATAGTGCACATCAGCTTTTAGTAGTGTCACTTATTAGCATGCTACATGTTGTTATGTATAGTTCAATTTATTTTTGTTTATCTCATTTTTTTGTGTGCAAATATGCTCGCACAAAGGTGACAACGTGGATAAATATAACGTGCGGCGCTAACATTCGAGCCCAGGTCACAATTTTTTGTTTTGCATTTTATGTCGTGCGTGCAAACTTGGTGCCCAGATATATTTTTTTGTTTCATTTCGTGTGTGCGAATTATGTAGCCATGATACTTTTTGTTTATTTCATTTTTGTGCAAAGTTGTAGCATTGAAACCAAGTTCAAATTATTAGTTTTATCAACTTCATACTTGCATGCATACATATTGTTGTAGTGCCAGGTCATTTTATAATTTGTACGTGTGGTCCTGGCATTTTATTTTATTTGCTTTTTACTACTTGCGTACAGGAAGTGTTGTGCAGGCAAAAATTATTTTCGTGCAAAAGTGCTTTAAAATTTTGTCATATATGTTGGTAAGATGCATTTCACCAAATCCAACTGGCTTTGCCAGGTCATTTACAATTTTGTTCATTTGTACGTGTGTACAAGTTAAAGAATTCGAAAGCTATACCCAGGTCGTTTTATTTTTATCAACTCCATTCCATGCATGCATGAAGTGCCCAGACCATTTATTTGACTTCATTAGCGTGCATGCATATTGTAGTAAGTCTAGGTCTTCTTTATTTAATCATTTCAAATTGCGCTTGAAAAGTTGAGTTGCACGTTTCAATGTCCGGACCATTGCACGAAATCAAGTTCAGTTTAGTTTAAATGTTTCTCTATTTCATTTTCGTGCAAGAATGTTTTGAAATATTATATTACATGTCAGCATGTTGTAGTGTGCATGCATGAAGTATATTGCCCAGACAGTGCTCTATATTTGGTGAGTATATAGTAGTGCAGTCTAGTGATTAATTTATTTTGAACCGGGGTTTCATTTTGTAACGTATTTTATTGCCGTTACTTTATAACGGATTTTTACCGTAGTGGTTTATATTTGAAGTGTGTTGTTTTGATGAGATTTTGATGAATAAAAATTACTGTTATTTTGTCAGTAACCGTCAAATTAAAATCAATTTTCAAGCGGCTATTTTGCAACCAAGAAATCCCGCAATGTTGGTTTTATATCCGTTTTTACGTTTGGTGAAGCGCAATTTCCTTGTCGAAATTGCAGCAGAAGCTATTGTTTTAATCATGTGTTTTTAAATCGTTTTAAAATATAATTGTTTCCAAAAATTTCACAGTTTACGCTTTCAAAAGAATGAGGAGTCGATTTAAACGCTCCAGCAAAATTAAGGACTATGAACCCTTACTTTTAGTGATTCGATTAATTCCGGACTTGTCCATTTGAGAACGTAAAAATTATTTATATAAAATAAACAATTTTGCGCTTTCAAGGAAACGATGATGAGATTTAAACGATTTAGCAAAAGTGCGGAATATGGAACCACGCTTTTCTAATTCGGTTAATTCCAGACTCGTTAATTGAAATATTTGCCGTGGAATTACTGTATGAAAATTTTGATGATTTTGTTGGGCTTTCAAGCCACTATGCTGGACCTTCGGATCAATTACCAGTACTAGGCCTTCAGGTCATTTGTTGGACCTTCGGGTCATTCGTTGGGCGCCAAATATTATGCTGACAGTACTTGGAAGGCTTCGGCCATTTGAGATGCACGTGCGGCGTAGCGTAGACTCGCCATATGATGGGATCGATCCACTTTTATGCTGAATTTTTATAGTTATCTTATTTTGATTTCTAGATTTTTGTGTATTGCTGTTTTTAATTCAATTATGAATTTGGAAATAGATTTTGATGGAGTTTAATGAGATTTCTCCATTTAATCTATGTCGATTATTTATGTTGAATAGTCTCATTCGAGATTATAATTAATTTGCTTAAGTGTTGTTTATCATGCACTTATTTTTTAGTTTAAATTAGACTGATCCGTTTATTATTCTCTTTTAAATGATACTCGGGTCAAACCGAGCTATTTGAGGATAATCGCTATCTCTGATTCAGTTGCTGCTTCATCTTTTGGGATTTCACCTCATCTTTTTTTAGGCTTCGGGGTGTTACTTTTGGTGTATTGACTCTCATCTCATGTATGTATTGACGGCTATATATATGTGCATTTGGTTCATGTGAACCATCGAGTGTTGTAGCATGTATCCCAACTTACCTTCCGCTATAAATGATATTTCTGTACTGGTGTGTTTTTACTTATCTGTGTTGTTGTTATTATGAGTTGTTTTTTATTTTTCATAAGCCACCGTGGTTTCGTTTTAGATTTGAATTGAATGTATATCGTTGGGAGTAATTTACACAACTCCTATCATTGTAATCAATACTCGTCTAAGACATAACTTATGGATGGTCGCTTCTAACAAGCCTTATATTTCGCAATAGCAGACGTTATTACCTTGTAATAACCCTTGTTATTGTGAGCGTAAAGGTGGGGCGTCACAGCTTGGTATCAGAGCTGAGATTCAGAACAAATTATAATAAACACGGAATGGAAGCAGAATGGAACATGTGTTAGAACTATTCGAGGGTTTTATTCGTGCCATTCTAATCTATTCCTTCGGTGTTCTTAAACTTTTATCCTCTTTAACATGTTGGAATATGCCTAGGAATGAAGCTCATATTTCCGTAGTATTCCATTTTTTCGATTCCCCTTCCAATCTTGTATTGTTTTAACTAATCCTTATCTTCTCATGTTCTCTCAGCCTATGGCTGGAAGAGGTAGAGGGAAGTGTTCTACTGCAGGTCCGTCAAGTGGTTCTCATACGGACGGAGTCTATTTGTCAGCTGATCAGTTCATGGTGCTATTTCGGGGTACTCAGCCTTCTGTTGCTACTCCTGAAGCTCCTACTCATAAGTCTGCCTTCGCCCACATGTGTAGTGACTATTCCCACCTTGGGGGCAAGCCTTTCAAGGGATCATAAAGTGTATTGGAGGTTCAGAATTGGTTGCGCGCTAGTGAGCGCATTTTTTTCGGATGGATCTTTCAGATCATAATCACGTTCTCGTGGCATCTAGCATGTTGCAAGAACATGCGCTTGATTGGTAAGAGCTTTTGATTGCAGAAGTTGATGAGTCCTCTCTCTCGTGGAATCAGTTTAAGGGACGATTCGAACTTAAGCTAGTTCTGGAATCAGAAAAGGCCAATCTGGCATGTAGGTTCCTTGGGTTAAAACAAGGAAAGTCCTCTGTTTCTGATTATGTTGCATCTTTCGCGGCCTTGTCCAAATATGGAGTTGAGTTCATTAACACTCCGCATAAGAAGAATCTTAGATTTGTAGAAGGTTGGAAGAAGTATTTGAAGAAAGTCCTTTTGCTTCAGCTTGAACTTCCTTTTGAGGAACTTATTGATTCGTTACTTTGCTTTGAAGCTATCGAAAAGGAACGTGATAGTGGTGAAGAGGTTGAGGCTTCTAAGAACCCCAACAAGAAGAGGTTTCCGTTTCATAAGCCTAATTCTTCTTCCAACAATAAGAAGAAGAAAAAGCAAGCTACCTCTAGTTCTCAGCCTAGTAGTGCACCTTCTAATCAGAGGGCATGCTATAATTGTGGTTCTCTGGATCATCTTCCCCGTAGTAGTGACGACCCGTGAATTTCGTTAATTTAATTTGTCATATTAATAAGATTTTGGAACCAAATTTATAAAGAAATATAATTGTTATAATTTGTACTGAAGTAAATGTTAAGAATTAACCTATGAAATATTATATTGATTAAAATAGACTTAATTAAAAAGGTAAAATTGAATAAATCCTATTTATTGGAACCTAATTTATTGGTATGCAAATTTATAATAAATGAGTTATTGCAAGAAATTGAAATTTGAATAGAATTCTAATGAATGAAAGTAATGAAAAGATTATACCCGGATATATTAATGTAATTACTTAATTAGCTAATGGAATAATAATAATGTAGTAACAGTAATTAAATAAAAGCAGAAGTATTTATGAATTGTAACGAAAGGTGTTAAAGTTAGTAATGAAATAAATGGAATATAGTATAAACAAATGCAATCAGTGTATTAATGTGTGAAACAATATATCGATTTATTTGTAACCGAGTGTAAATTATGTTAATGTAAGTTAATGAATAATTTATGTAGCGCAATCCAAATTAATTGAAATAACTGTAAGGTCATAATTTGTGGTATCTAGTAAATTTGGAAAATAAATCTCAATAAATGTAAAAAAGTATTGAAATGTATATTGTTTCCATAGGATAGTATAAAGAAATGAAAACAAATGAAATAAATGGAACATATATGTGATATGTAAGTATTTGATTAATTAATGAAATAATACAGGGTTAATGACAATTTATTAAAATTTGTGTTATATAGGGAATTTTAGCCTATGATTGTTAAGTAATAAACTTATAAATGCAAGTAAAGGAGAATAGGTAACAATCTATATATGTTATTTATTTTATTTAGTATGTTAAATAAAATTGGGAAATCAAATTGCAACTAAGGGGAAATTCAGTAGTACGTTTATTGGAAATTAATTTTAATAAATGTCATATTTATGTGAGGAGTAATTCAATGTTTGGAAGCGGCAATTTAGAGGATATTAAGAATTAGGAATTGAATTTTTAGTCAATTGCAATAAAAATAAAGAAAATGTTACGTTAATGTTAATTGGGGAAATAATACGTAATAAATTACAATTTGATTGAATCAATGTTAAATAAGTAATTATAATGAATTCTAGTTGGTAATTAAGTATGACTGTGAGTAAATTGGCACTAGTGATAATTGGGTTATATTTCCACTAAAATCAAGTCTATGCTTAGGCTTCTTCTCTTCTTCACTGATGCTTTGCCTAAGCTCTATATTTTAGCTTGGTACCTAAGGGACTAGTGGTATTATAGTGCACATTAGCTTTTAGTAGTGTCACTTATTAGCATGCTACACATTGTTAAGTATAGTTCAATATATTTTTTTATTTCATTTTTTGTGTGCAAATATGTTCGCACAAAGGTGACAACGTGGATAAATGTAACGTGCGGCACCAACATTTGAGCCTAGGTCACCATTTTTTGTTTCGCACTTTATGCCGCGCGTGCAAACTAGGTGCCCAGATATTATTATTTTTGTTTCACTCCATGCATGCGAGTTATGTTGCCTAGATACTTTTTCTTTATTTCATCTTTGTGCAAAGTTGTAGCATTGAAACCAAGTTCAAATTATTAGTTTTATCAACTTCATACATGCGTGCATACATATTGTTGTAGTGCCATGTCATTTTATAATTTGTACGGGTGGTTCTGGCATTTTATTTTATTTATTTTTTACTACTTGCCTACAGGAAGTGTTGTCCAGGTAAAAATTATTTTCGTGCAAAAGTGTTTTAAAAAATTTTCACGTATGTTGGTAAGCTACATTTCACCAAATCCAAGTAGCTTTTCCAGGTCATTTACAATTTTGTTCATTTGTACGTGTGTACAAGTTAAAGAATTCGAAAGCTATACCTAGGTTTTTTTATTTTTATCAACTCCATTCCATGTGTGCATGAAGTGCCCAGACCATTTATTTAACTTCATTAGCGTGCATGCATACTGTAGTAAGTCCAGGTCTTCTTTATTTAATCATTTCAAATTGCGCATAAAAATTTGAGTTGCACGTTTCAATGTCCAGACCATTACACGAAATCAAGTCCAGTTTAGTTTAAATTTCTGTTTATTTCATTTTCGTGCAAGAATGTTTTGAAATATTATATTATGTGTCGGCATGTTGTAGTGTCCGTGCATGAAGTATATTGCCCAGGCAGTGCTCTATATTTGATGAATATATAGTAGTGCAGTCTAGTGATTAATTTATTTTGAACCGGGGTTTCGTTTTGAAACGTATTTTGTTGCCATTATTTTTATAACGGATTTTTACCCCGGTGTTTATATTTGATGTGTGTTGTTTGCACGAAAAATGGGCAAACACCTCCAAGTCGTATGATTTAGTCGATTTTATGTTGTTTAGTGATTTGGGTAATTATGTAAATATGTAAAAAGCAGGGACTAAACTGTAAAAGACACACAGATTTATAGTGGTTCGGCCAGAATGTGCCTACGTCCACTTCATATGCTATTCTCCTTCACTATCCGGATTACAAGTACAAAGCTTTGATTACAAGTGTATGAAAGTCATTTAAAAGTTCTATCCGTGCTTGAGTTCTCTCCCCATTGTTGTACCCCTACCCCTTTATTTATAGAGTGAGGCTGGGGATAGGGGTCTTGGATGTATATAGTTGCTGGTGGGCCTGGGCTGACGTGATCTGGCCTGGCAATGTTGGTTTGGTAATGTCTTGGTCCGGTGGTGAGTGGGGCGTGGATTGGTCCGGTGGTGAGTGGAGCGTGATTGGTCCGGTGGTGAGTGGGGCGTGGATTGGTCCGGTAGTGGGAGTAGGTGATCTAGTTCGGTAGTGAGGGGGCGTGATCTGGTCTGGTAGTGGGAGTAGGTGATCTGGTTCGGTAGTGAGTGAAGCATGATCTGGTCCGGTAGTGGGAGTAGGTGATCTGGTTCGGTAGTGAGTGGGGCGCGATCTGGTCCGATAGTGGGAGTAGGTGATCTGGTTCGGTCGTGCCTTGGTCCGGCCGTGCCTTGGTTCGGTCGTGCCTTGGTCCGGTCGTGCCTTGATCCGGTCGTGCCTTGGTTCGGTGGTGTGAATACGCCCAACATTTGCCCCCCCCCCCCCCCAAAGTGGGGCATATGCCTGCACATATCGCGCTTTGTTTTAGATCATTCAGTTTGTGCACTTTCATTCGGCCCAAGTGTCGAACCAGTTGGTCCGGTCATCCTACGCTCGCCTATAAGTATGGGCTTCACGCCTCTGTTATTCTTTACTGTTTGAAATAGCCGAACCAAACTTTTGTCTGCCGAATCAATCATATCACCGAACCAGATTTTATTGCCGGACCAGTTGAGGCTTTCTTCTGCCGAATGAACTTTATGCTTGAACTACCGAATGAGCTTTATGGAGTATGAGTGACGAATGGACTCTTAGTCTCAAACTACCGAATGAAACTTAGGGAGTAGGAGTGCCGAATGGGTTTTTAGACTTGAATTACCGAATGAAACTTATGGAGAATGAGTGCCGAATGGATTTTTAGACTTGAACTACTGAATGAAACTTAGGGAGTACGAGTGTCGAATGGGTTTTTAGACTTGAACTACCGAATGAAACTTATGGGGAATGAGTGTCGAATGGGTTTTTAGACTTGAACTACCGAATGAGAATTTTGTTCTTTGAATTATGAATGAGATTCTAGATTGTATGTACTTGTTTGTTTTATATCTCTATATTCCTGGCTCTAACGACATGCTTTCTCGTGTTGGAGATAATGTCACATAAAGTAGAAACTCGCTCTGATAAGAAGAAATCCAAGGACAAAGGAGAGTCCTCCATAGTGTCCCCTGTTCAGTCAGAGCCTGAACGACATGGACCGTCTCCGAGATCATTAGTAGATGGATACGGCCCTCAGGAGCTCTTGGACTCACCGCCTGACTGCTTTCCCAGCTCCCTCAAAGATGAGCAGTTTGACGTTATATCTAGATCCTTTGGGATTGACAGAGCGCATATGATGTTGCCAGGGAAAGGAGTAATGCCGTATAACCCCCCTGAAGGATATTTTGCTTATAGTAGATATCACTGCATGTGCGGAGCCATTCCTCCGATCAACGCTTGGATAGTCAGCTTCATCACATACTTGAAGGTGACCCCTATCCAGCTTCAGCCCAACTCCTATGCCATCTTGGTGAGTCTGTTCATTATCTTCCAGAGAGAATACGGGCGTCCCCCTTCCAACCGGGAGATCCGATACCTGTACAACTTGAGAGGCTACAAGAAGGGGTCTTCCTATATTAGCTTAGAATCGGCCGTGTCTTTCAAGCCAGTCCTGGACTTATATTCAAAATTTAGCATTTTCAAGAAGGAATGGTTCTTTGTTAAGGGTGACTCTGTTTCTTTCCACCGCTTCACCTCTGGCTGTAAGTTGAATCTCATTTATAATTTCCATTCTTTACAATGCTCCTCCTTATGTGCTTTGTTTCTTGCTAGCGACAGGTGGCTTTGCGGTTGTAGAGAACGATCGTCTGGTTCAGATGGCTGCGGAAATAGAAGCCATTCCGGAAAATGAGAGGGCAGCTTCTTATTTGATCAGGAATGCTACTCTTTTAGGGCTCAACTTGATTCTGCCATGCCAGTCTGTGGTCAAGCAAAGAGACACAGCTGAGGAGAGGGCCGCTAAAGCTAAAGGAGGAGCTACAACGAAGAGCGGCAAAAGGAAACCCTTTTTGAAACATCCAATTGCCGAGGGGAAGAAACTTAAGAAGTCCGATGGGCCCTCCCCCAGCATATGTCCAGACATCTCGGTAGAGGAAGATGTGGAGGAGGAAAGAGGCGAGGATGAAGGAGGTGAGGTGGAGAGTGGAAGTGGTCGACAAGGTGATGGTGATGGTCATAGCGATGATGGTGGCGACAGACAGAGTGGCGATGGCACTGGGGCTTTGTCTTCTAAGCAAGCAGGTGTGATCCAGGAGTGGACAGATGATGCTTTCCGCCTAGCATTTGAAGGGTTGGAGGAAGGATCGGCTTTAGTGGAGAAGTCTAAGAAAGATGACAAGGCCGAGACCGCCGCCGATTCATCTTCCAAGAGCGCTTCAGCTGAGGCAATTCCTACGATTCAAGGTGAATTTTTGACTCCTGCAGACTCCACTTATGATAAGGATTTAGGAATATTTTATGGTCAGCTCCCGTCCTGGAATGAGATCCAAGACTTATTGCAGTATCCTACTCCTCCCTAGGGTTCGTATGGCAAAAGCGTCTCTTTACTCTTCTTATCTTGGTATATTTCTTGAATTATAGTTCAATGTCTGCTTGTAACGCTTGGTTTTTATCCCAGAAGCGGGTAAGGCAGCCAAGACATCAGATGTACGGCACCGTCTTGAACAATACAAACTTCTCAAGGCTTCTACTAAACCAAAGCCTCCGACTGGCCGCCCTGGAGACGTAGTCGGCTACCGCCCTTTTCTTGGAGTTATCAAGGAGGATATCCAAAGGAAGAAGAGGAGTCGTTCCTTGTTTGAATCCTCACCTGGTCCTCAGTCCCCAACTCAGCCTCTTCGGGATACCACGAAGAAGAATACTGAACTTATACCTTCTCAACACTCGTTTGAAAATCCTACAGTTACCCGGATAGGCCATCCCGGCTTGGCTCGTAATCCGTTTGCAGGTCATCCGGATCTGGATCCGGGTTCTTGTGATATTACCTTTGATGAGGCTACCGGTGAGCACCTTATTCCCTGTAATCCCATGGTAAGAGTATTGGATGAAGCTAAGTCTCTGGACCTTGATTAGCGTACCACCTGGGTTGTAACTTTGGGGGACGAAGCTAAGGCAAATATTGACCGAGTTGCTGAGGAAACCAGAAAGCTGATGGGGCATCATGTCCGACCGGTCAAGGCTGGAGAAGAAATTGGGAGAGCTAACATTCGACCGCGGCTAATGGTTTCCGACCAGGCCAAACAACTTGCTGATCAGGCCATCCAGATCTCTCAACATGAGGCCGCCTCAAGACAACTAAAGGAAACCCTGGAAAGGCCAGTCGAGCAGAGTTACGGAAATAGGAGGCTGCTTGTAAAGGAAGGATTGATATGGCTATCGTGACGGTGGATGAGGTCTGGAAAGCGGATCTCGAGCGGGTACTGGAGTTATCCGGGAAACTTGAAGCCACAGAGCTTACTCAAACCAAGTTGAAGGATGAGATGGAGGCAATGAGGAAATCCTTTCAGGCTGACTGCTCGCGATACCAATCGAAGAGGGATGCTGCTACTGTAAAGTTGTTGGCTTCTGAGGACCGAATAAGGGAGTTCGAGGAGAATGAGGGGATAATGGATGAGATGCTTCAGGACATATACTTTCACACTTGGAAACAGGATAACTTATCTTTGATGGATGATTATCCCCGAGTCATGGCCAAGATTTATCTCAGGGCCCTAGAGGAGGCTAAGGCAAATGCAGATAGGGAGGGTGGCGTGGCCTTTAGAATGGATGTGGTCACGGCTCAATTCACCAAGGAGTAGAAAGCGGCGGTGAAAGAGGGTATGCGGCTGCTTACTGTTGAGGAGGTTGGTTTGCAGTTAGAGGATGATGATCAAGGAGCGGATGCTGGTAAGTCTACCCTTTCAGCTTCTCGTAACTTGATTGCTTATTATTTTATGACGATTAATGGATTCTTTCCTGAATTGGACAGGCGGGGGCTCTGGAGCACCCACCACCTCTGCTTAACATGTTGAGAGTTCCAATCGCGCGGTCAAGGAGTTCTCGGAGGGCCAGTAGGATAGAGGTAAAGCTCCGACGCAGCCGATTCTTTGACTTGATCTGGATATCTTTTGGTTTGTTTGACATTGCTGCCTATGTCAGTCCCAAAACATTCGTGTAACCTTTAAGCTGTAATTGTGTTATTGGTAACGAATGACTTTACTATGTAATTTCAAACTTAGGCTGATTCTGTCATATTTGAATGCTTTTGTCATTTTGGTGTGTTGCATAAGAAATACAACTGTGCTCACGCCCGTGATTTTATTGTGTTTGATGTCAAGTTCTTGCTTAAAACATAATTTCATATCCTGCAATATTAGTGTGATGTGCGAATAAATTATAGCTACGTATTCATATACAAAAGAAGAAAGTACCGCCCTTCATGTTTTAGTTGTAGATGTTTGCTTCGAATGCTTTGTCTGACTGAGTATGGAATGCAGCTAAGTGACTTGTCATCCAATTGTGAGTTCCTGTCCCCATTAGAGAGCATCTCCTATTTCATGTCCTGTACTTTAGGGATCGTCATAGAGGATAGGAGGAAAGTTTTTAAATAAAATAGAAATATAAGAAACAGTAAAACTTCCAATCATGGAAGGCCTGCGATGTGCTTAAGTTCGTGGCAAACGGGTTTTGTAGTCACTTTCCCTAGCTGTGGGTCTTGGGGACATTTGTCACCCATCTTACGCCTCCGCGGGGAGTTTCTCTTTTTTTTACCACAGGCGTACTTAAGACACTTGGAGCCGAGATCGCGCACGGTAACTACCCGAGCCATTATGGCCCGCAATCGTGGGTATTATTCGATTTTCCGTGGCCGGCTAGCGTGGTTGCCGATCGTCAACTGTGAACTACACCTGGCTGGCCACACCTTATGTTGGGGTTTAAAGTAGGTTCACGGTTGCCGGCGAGCCGAACGCAGTAATGAGCTTCCTAGGCTATAGTCGGCCTACTCGGTGGCTTATAATCGACTCATTACAGTTGGCTTTAAGGGCCGATCGCGAGCAATGAGTTAACCCACAGCAGAGGGATGCTGGAGCAAAATTGTCCCATTGACGAGGGCATATATTCGTCTAGTACCTGTTAGGTCTTGTCCAGGTGAAGTTGCACTGCGATGTGTCTTGAATGGAAATGCCATTACACAGGATTTTGTTCAACAGAAAAGGATAAAGTTAACAAGCAGACATAAAGGAACAAGTTAAAAAAGAGACAAGTTTTTAAAGTGGTCGGGCACGAAAATGCCTACGTCCACTGATTCTCTTTGTTAATTCACTTCATATAGGCAGTACAAGTTAAGAAAAGTATCGACGATGGTGTTGGATATTCCATGCCCTCTGGAACACCTCTACGTCCACAGTTGACAAAATATAAGCTCCGTTGTGGAGATCTTTATGAATTACATATGGTCCATCCCAGATTGGATTTAGTGCTCCGGGGCGTGGGAAGACTCGCTGGAGGACAAGATCTCCTTCTTGTAAGCAACGATGCTTGACTTTGGAGTTGTATTGTACTGCCACTTTTTGCTTGTGAGCTGCTGCTTTGAGTGTTGCATCGTTTCTTCCCTCTTCAATTAGATCCAAAGACGTGTGAAGGAGTTCTTCGTTCTCTTCTGGGTTATAGTGGATCCTGCGGTGGGAAAGCACTATAGTTTCGACTGGGAGCATGGCCTCCGATCCGTATGCTAAAGAGAAAGGAGTATGCCCCGTTGATGTTCTGAAAGATGTGCAGTAGGCCCAAAGTGCCGTAGGAAGTTCATCCACCCAAGCGCCTTTCGACTTTTCAAGCTTCTTCTTGATTAGGGTTTTGAGAATTTTGTTGACAGCTTCGACTTGTCCGTTTTCCTGGGAGTAAGCCACAGATGAGAAGCTTTTGTGAATTCCATGCTTTTGGCACCAGTCGGAGAACTCTTCGCTGTCAAACTGAAGTCCATTGTCCGATATGATTTTGAGTGGAACCCCATACCCATATCGGAGTATCTTCTTTGCCAAAGTCTGCCCTCCAGTGTGATCTCCGCAGCTTCCATGATGGATGTTTGATAAGATTTCCTTGGCTTCCCTTCCAGCAACACACCTTAATAAGGGGTTAGAGAAGCCTCGCCGATAGAGGATGCCTCCCTGTATTGTGTAGCGGGAAACTCTCCTCAAGATTTTCTTGACTTCGTTACGCCCATCGGGCAGTATGCCATCTTGTAAGAATTTTCGGATGGGAGTCGTCCAAGTTTCCTCTTCGATTGCAGCTATCAGATTCACTTACTCGAAACTCGGGGTTAGTTGCTTTGAGATGGCTACTGTTCTGGAAATGGTGCCGCCTCTCATGCTTGCTTGCTTTGCCAGTTCTTGGGCCTCTTGGTTCTCTTCTCGAGGAATGTGTTTGATCAAATAGTGATCCAATTGATCGAGTAGCAACTTGGTCATCTTCAGATATGCTGTGAGTCGTTCTCCTCGAGCATGAAATTCTCCTAGTATTCGATTTACAATAAGTTGCGAATCACTGTGAAGACATAGAGAACTGACTCCAATCTTTAGGGCCAGTTCTAATCCAGCTATTACTGCTTCATACAATGCATCGTTGTTGGTGGCAGCAAATTCCAACCTTAGAGAATAATGTAGCTTCCTTCCCTTGGGAGTGATTATTACAACCCCTGCCCTCGAGCCTTGTTCGTTTGATGCTCCATCCACAAAGAGATTCCACTTGATGTCTTCTGCTATTTCAGATTGCTCTTTACCTTCATCGGCAGTGAATTCAGCAATAAAATTGGCCATGGCTTGTCCCTTGATGGCGGTGCGAGGATGGTAGGTGATATCATAATGACTCAGTTCAATGCACCATTTAAGTAGTCGCCCAGAAGTGTCGGGACGATGGAGTATCTGCCTTAGCGGTTGATTGTTTAGAACTCTGATGGAATGGGATTGGAAATAGTGTCGCAGTTTCTGTGATGTGATTAGTAAACAGTATGCTTGTGACGACCCGAAATTTTTGAGCCGTTGAAATTGGAATATTCAATTGATTTTGAATATTTAAATGTTAAATTTTTTTTACTCGAATTCAAATATTACCAATTATTTGGTAATTATAATTTAGAATTAAATAACTTGAATTTGAATAAAACGTTGAATCTGGAATTTTAATTCGATTTAAAATAATTTAAAGGCTTGTAGAATTTATATTGATAACGCTGAGCATAATAGAGGTTGTACAATTGGTTTGTTCAGTTTTAAAAATTTTATAGTTTGAATTGAAATTAAAAATAGCCTTCCGAGGCACAGTCTCGGAATTCGACGAAACCAGTGCCATTGGATCCGTAATATTGAATTATTGTCGGATTTCAAATTTCGTAGCGATCAAAGTTGTTGTGCGAGCGTACGTTATATAAACGCGCTGGAATCTATATGGAATTCAATTTAAATAACTAGGTACCTAAACGAGATATTTTTGAATATAAAAATATAAATTTTTAATCAGCAGCCAACATGTCTCTGTTATCTCTGTTGAAGCCGACTTCTTTCCGTATCAATGTTTCTTCTTTTTATAACATCACGCAAACCCTTTCTCTTTAATAATGGAACCGAGTTTGCTTCCTTCAAAGAAAATAAAAAAAAATTCAGAAAAAAATGGCCGCTTGCCCTTCTATCTCAAATCGAATCAAACTAGTGGCCGACCCCCTCCTTTCCCCTCTTTTTAATTTCATTCGCGTCGTCTTCATCGAATTGGGAAGGGGAAACTCGCGCTCGGCGTCGGGCCGATGGGAGCTTCAGGCGAGAGACTTGCAGTTAGGGTTTTAATTTTTGGGATTTGCGATAGATTTGATTGCCAATTACGAGTACAAAGGGAGGCGGCAACGACGAGTTGTCAGTGGGTGTCGCGACCGGGGCTGTGTAGTTGCGTTCAATTCTCGGTGAAGCGGAGATGCGTGATGGTGGCGACCGCGAGTTTGATGTTAGAGTCGTGACTGGAAGTCACGACACTATAGGAGTTCTAGAGGCAGTGGAGTAATTGAGTGGGGCGGTAGTGGTGGTGCTCGTGTGCTAGCATCGAGGTTGTGGGGAAGTCGACAGTAAGGTATGATGTATTTAATTTAATTTAATAAAAATATATATATACAGTTTTTATATATACAGAAAAAAAAAATCTCTTTTTGATAGAAAATATATATATATATATATATATATAAGAATTTGAAAATGTTATCGAGTCCGTTTAGATTTGATTTGAAATGTGTATAGGTATAAATTTATGTTTTGATTTAGTAAAATATATATGTTTATAGGTATTGACAGTAAAGCAGTTTGTTAGTTAAGTGAGTATATACAGAAAGTGTAGTAAAAATAAATATATATAGATTTTGGTTTATATGATGAAGAGTCGTATCTTAATAGAATGTTTGGTATACATATAAATTGCTTTTATAATTAGTGATTTCAGGACATATGTATAAAGGTAATTATCTATATAAATATATATATTTCCATGTACTGGTTAGTTTAAAATAATGCATTATGAAGATTAATTTATTTAATAACCTGTTTAATTATTTTAACCCCAAAATATTTTAGTAAAAGGAAAGTTAGTTAAAAATTTAACTATTAGTTTAAAGGAACATTTGTTGGTTTAAATTAAATGAAGAAATAATAATAAATTGTTCAATTGTTTCAAATATTAATAAATTATAAAATGTTATACGAGGTCTAAAAATCGAGAAACAAGCTGGAACGGAGATGAATGGAAATAGACTGCAAATCTTAGGTCAAAGGTGAGTTAATCTCACTCAGTTTAAATTTAAATTTAAATGATTAAATTTAAATAATTGTTTGAATGACTGAATTGATTGATGTGGTATAATATGGTATTTTGGGATTGGCATATTATATTGTGCTAACATCTGTGGATGCAGGAAAACAGGTTGGAGGGATCCAACTGGACCCCTCACATTTATTTAAATTATTCAATATTCTCTGTTTGATTATTTGATATACTATGATGAGCTATATTGGAATATTGAATGTATGGTTTGATTGGATATTCGGGTATAATGAATTACCAAAATATATGAAGTGGATTGTTGAAGGAAATTAAAAGGAAGTAAATTTGTAAGCGAAATAATTATAGAAAGTTTGAATAAAATAAGAATGAATTGAAAAGAAATAGAAGTAATATGAAAATAATAATAAATAATTTCGAGTATGAAGAGAAATGAAATTTTTAATAAATGAAATTGATGAATTGTAAACTTAAGTTATATCAATTAAAGAAATAAAGAATTATTTTAGAATTCAAAGTTTAAATTTATTTAAAAGAATAAAGAAGTAATTAAGAAATCTAAAATTTGGAATTTTTAGTTAAAGTATTTTAAAATTATAATCAAGAGATGAAATCTGAAATTAATAGATTCCGAATTAAAAGGAAATAAATTGGAAATCAATTTGAGAAATTGATTTAAGTGATTGAAGTTGAAATTCTCCCTGGATAACCAAGTACGTTTTTAAAGTAAATTTTTAAATATAAGTTAAAAGATTAAAAGTTGTTTAAAAGCAAGTGTTGAAAATTTCTTATTTCTAATATTTAAGTTCTTAAGTAAGTATTTTCTCTTTATCTATTATAGTAGTAATTATTCGAAGAATGCCTTAATATTATGTTTTTAAAAGTATAAATCTAGTTGTATATTTATTAAGTAACCTTATTTTCAAATATTCATTTAATATGTGTTTTTAACAAAATATTGAAATAGTTTTAATTTAAATGTTTGAAGGTATATATTTCAAAGTAAAGTGTTTTAAAATTTATTTTAAAAATCTAGTTTTGAGCTTGGTGATTTCAGAGGAGATAGAAAATATTTGGGAAAGTTGATTCTGAAAAGAAAGATGGTTTGAAACTGTTTCCAAAAGATTAAAAATAGAAATGTATCTTGTGAAGATATTTTGAGGTTAATAAATAATTTGGGAAATTATTTATTGTTTGATGGATGTTTGTGAATATAAATTGATAGTTAAATCACCGACTATCAATATTGGCCAACTGCGTTGATCGTTTCGAAGAGACCGGGATTGAGATTTATTTCTCGAAAACCACTTCGATCCGGTTTGTACGTTTCGTTCGAAAAACGTGTTCGGAGTCGAAGATGGAGCAGTGAAGTGCAAGGGCTAGTCGCTACTAATCCTGAGGATATTTCCAAAATGGATGTAGTAGGAATAGTGCCTTCGGTTCCGTTCGAACCCGGGACGGACTTGTATGGACGAATGCTTGCGAAACATCGTCAGGTGGACGATGGACATTCTAAGTGAAAACGTTCTAAAAGGTAACGCTTAGCCTCAAGCCTCATCAAATGGGAATGACTGAAAATCAGGGGATATGCAGCAAGGTTAGGTGGGTCATGCCCAAGCAGGACAAGATATTTCCCCTGTCTAGATGTCCCTTATATATTCTCGGCTTAGTGGGTGTTTGGTCGCGCCAACCACGGGGTTTATCTTGTTCGGGACTGTTCAGTAAGGAATGGTTCCGGCCTTGTGTTGCAGGGGATGAAGGGAGTAGTCCTCGGTACGGTGATCTAGGCCCCGTACTGTGACAGGTGGTACCCCAGTGCCTAGTCATTGTTGGAAATCCATTCTCCCTACGAGCCTTGTACGAGTTTTGTTTGTATTACCCACTTTTGTGGCTAGTAGCTGGAATTTAATAGATGTAACAATTTCGGCTATTTTATAAGTATTTGTATATAGACCCTATTATAATATCAGAGGATTTCTATAAAAATTGTTTTAGCTATCGTAAGGTAAAAACCCGACATGTTTATTTGTGGCGTGGTCTTACGAGATGCTTTTGTTTTCAAAGGATTTTTGAAACTTTAAAATCAATTGGGTGTGATTTTCTCACTCTGGTATTCCAGACTGACTCGGGTATTATTTAACTGTAATGCTCGGGTCAGACCGAGTATTATAGAATACAGGATATGATGCTGTGGAGCTCAGGAGACGAGCTGGATGACGATACGTATAGTCGTACTTGTTATATATATATATATTCCGCTGTTTGAGTTGTTGTGTACCTTGAGTTGTTGTGTATCCATTGTATTGTTTTGATGTGAGCTATGACTGATGTACTCTGATGATGTGATGTATGTAAACAGATATATTTGATTTTGAGTAAAGATTATTTATTATCTATTATATTTTATTCCGCTGCGATGGTTAGATTCTGATATTGATTTTGTTTTCTCTTCTTCTACCTCTTCTTCTTAAACCCAAATGGTTCGTATTTCTGTACAACTTGAGTTGATTGTTGTAGAATAGTGTTGACTCAAGAGGTACGGATTTGCGGGCTGTTACAATGCTAGCTTCTCAAGTTTAGGATATCTGGCTTCTGCCCCCGTAAACCTCTTGCTCACAAAGTATACTGGCCGTTGTGCACGGTTGTCTTCTGTCACCAAAGTGACGCTCGGAGCATGAGATGACACAGCAAGGTATAGGTATAGCTCTTCGCCTTCGTTTGGAGTTGAGAGTACTGGTGGTCTCTGGAGGTGTTCGATTAGGTTGAGGAAGGCTGTTAAGCATTCGTTAGTCCATTCGAACTTTCCTTTGTCTTTCTTTAGAGCTTCGAAGAAAGGGATGCACTTGTCAGTCGCTTTAGAGATGAATCTGCTTAGGTCGGCCACTTTCTCTTTTAGGCTTTGCATTTCTCTTCGAGTGGAAGGTATCCTGATATCTCTCAGAGCTCGGACTTGTTCGGGGTTTGCTTCAATCCCCTTGGCATGGACGATGAATCCCAAGAATTTTCCTGATGATACTCCGAATGAGCACTTTAGAGGATTCAGCTTCATTCCATATTGGTGAAGTACTTGAAACATCTCGCCCAGGTGGCTTACGTGATCGTTGGCTTTCCTCGATTTTACTAGCATCTCATCCACATAAACCTCCATAGTTCGTCCTATCAGTTCCGCAAACATCTTGTTGACGAGGCGTTGATAGGTAGCTACGGCGCTTTTATGTCCAAAAGGCATTACTCTATAGCAGTACAATCCCCGGTCAGTGATGAAACTAGTGTGGTCTTGATCGGGGGCGTGCATAGTAATTTGGTTATATCCTGAGTATGTGTCCATAAAAGATAAGAGTTTGTGCCCGACTGTGCTGTCCACCAGCTGATCAATTCGGGGGAGTGGGAAGCAATCCTTCGGGCAAGCGTCATTTAAGTTGGAGAAGTCAATGCATGTTCGCCACTTTCCATTAGCCTTCTTTACTAGTACCGGGTTAGCGATCCACTCTGGATAGATGGCTTCTCGTATGAAGTTATTGGCAAGCAAGTTCTTTACTTCTTCATCGAGGGTTGCTTATCGTTCTACCCCCATACTTCTCTTTTTCTGCTTTACTGGCACCTTAGTAGGATCGATGTTTAGTACGTGGTATGCCACGTCTGGGGAGATTCCAGTCATGTCAGCGTGCGTCCATGCAAATACATCCAAGTTGTGGCGGAGAAAATCAATGAGTTGATCCCTCAATTCTGCTCTTAGCTGAGATCCGATTTTCAACAGTCTACTTGAGTCGTGTTCGTCTACAGATACAAACTCCATAGCCTCTGCAGGCTCGGCGGTGGCCTCCTCCTCTTTGTCTCTAGGGTCTAATTCATTGAAAGGGTCACTGGTATATCGAAGAGGAGGGGCTTTCTTTAGTTGCTATGCTTCCAAGTTTTTCATGCAGAGAGTAATATCTGTATTCTTCCCTCTATCCTTCCTGCGATTATTGCGAAGTTCAGTTACATAGAAATCTCGAGTGGCGTCTTGATCTCCCTCTACTTCCCATATTCCATTATCTGTTGGAAATTTCATCTTCAGGCACCACGGGTCCAAGACAATTTAGATGTCAGACAAGGCTGGTCTTCCTAAAAGGCATTGTAGGCCGAGTGGTTATCTATTAGCACAAATGTTTGTTTCCACACAATGGAGACGGGGTGACTTCCTATTTCAACAAAGAGGTCAAATTGCCTGAGGGGCATCTTCGCGTCCCCAGTGAAACCGTGAAGTGGTTTGTTACAGGGAGACACATCCTTCATTGACAGCTTCATTCTATTGAAAGCATGCTTGAATAGGATATTTATTGAGCTTCTAGTGTCTACTAGAATTTGGAAAACTTCGGCTGGGCCGAACCGGGCAGAGATGACCATAGGATCCATGTGAGGGTACTGCCTTCCCTCTAGGTCACTCTATTGAATGTAATGTCATTATTCTCTTTTCGCTTCGGGTGGCGTTCTTCCATAATAGAATTAACGCAGCCTTCATTATTTCTAAGTGACTTTCCATATCTTTCCATCATTGTCCAGTTCCTGTCGGTGATGTGCAGTCCTCTCGATATGGTATGGACCACTATCTTCTCTTTACTGGAGCCGCTGGCGTTGCAATTTCCCCCTCCTGTTTCTGGAAGGGGCAGCCTTGGGTTCTCATTGGCAGGAGTTGGGGTCCTGCTCTGACCTTTTACATAGCGTTCCAGTCTCTTCCTTCTGATGTGTTCTTCAATTAAGTCCCGGAGATGATGGCATTCATTGGTATCATGCCCATGAAATTCGTGGAAGCGGCAGAACTTTCCAGACTTAACTGCGTTATCTGATTCCTTCTTGTATGGGGGCATCTGTATTTAACTTCGTCTTGGTTGGTAGGAAGATGTTTTCGATTGTTTCATTCAAAGGAGTGTAAGTGTCAAATCTCGGTCCTGGCCGATATAGACGTTTTTCTCCCTTCTTGCCCCTAGCATTGTCTTTAGAGTCATTTCTTCGAACGTCCTTTGCTACGACGGGTGTGTTGCCATGAGCTGCCTTAGTTTGTTGCCCTGTATGCCTTTCATTGGCAGCGTCTTCAAGTCTCATATACTTCCCGGCTTCATGGAAGAAATCAGGTAAGGTAGCTGGTTTTTATTTCGTTAATCTTCTAGCAAATTTAGTATCCGGATGCACAACACTACAGAGGGCCATTAAGATAAGTTTCTCATCGGCATCTTGGATGCGGCCGCTGCGGCATTGAATCGGGTTAGATATTGTTGCACTGTCTCTCCAGGCTTCTGTTTGATGTTGGATAAGGAATAAGCGTCCTTGGGTTGTTCCACATGAATGTGGAACTAGCTGATGAACTTCTCTTTCAACATTTCCCATGAGTTGATGGATCCTTGAGGTAGATGGCAGAACCAGGAGGTTGCTAGATCTTCCAAGAACAGTGGAAAGCATTTGCACAATACTCCTTCTATGGCTCTGCTCATGAGCATATGCTGTGTGTATCTCTTCAAGTGTACAACGGGGTCAGAGATTCCCTTGTAAGGTTCCATTGTTGGCATTTTCCATTCTCGGGGGGTGATGGAAATTTCGATATTGCGGGTGAAAGGGCTGGTTACCCTAGCGCCTATCCCTCGATCTCTTTGATCCCATTGGACGCACTCCCTGAACAATCGCGCCATCCTTTCATCAGAATTCGAAGCAGATAGAATGAGTTTGGTTCTTCTCTGCGAGATTGATTCCATCCAGATGACCTGTAGGGATGGTATCTTCTATCACTCCTAGTATTTTCCAGTGGTTGTCTCTAGTCTCCTGGGGGCATGCTAGGGTCACCTATAGTTGGCCCTTGCCTTGATCTTCCCCTGCTGGGTTCTGTTCCGAGCACTTCCTCGGGTCCAACATTGGGCTGGACTCTAGCTCGGCCCCGTTCATTGGTGTTTCCATGGCTAGGTAGCATGACAGGCTCAGCTACAGCCGACCCTAGCCTGGTACATCTCCCGCTGGGTTCGGTTCCAAGCGTTACCTCGGGTCGGAATTCCGGTTGAGTTCGGGCTCGGCTCCTAACATTGTTGTTTCTGTTGTTAGCTTCTTCGAAGAAGAAAGATCTTTGTCGCCTCCGAGGTCCTCCAGACTAGGATTCATCCCATGATTCAGTGTCGCGGTTAGATTCTTCAGCATCCCTTAAGCGTGACATGAGTCGGTTCACCAAGGCTTCTTGTTGGGATGTGAAGCAGTCAGTCACTTCAGCCACAACCCTATCTAGATCTGCCCTAGTAATTGCTGCCGACTGTTCCGTGGCAGGGGCTGTCGGAGTTGCATAATTTTCATTTGGTACTGCTGTTGGAACGGGACGATTCTCTTGATCTGGGATCACTGGATCTGGAATATTGCTAATTGTGACGTTCTTTCCTTTGTTAACATCTTTCTTCTGCCTGGGAGGCATGTTTTCTAAGCAATGAGCGATGATGTTAGGAAGAAGGTTGAGTGTGAGAAGCTGAACCTTCGAGCTCCCGTTCTCGGTGAAAGCACCAAATGTTTGCACGAAAAATGGGCAAACACCTCCAAGTCGTATGATTTAGTCGATTTTATGTTGTTCTTAGTGATTTGGGTGATTTATGCAAATATGTAAAAAGCAGGGACTAAACTGTAAAAGACACACATATTTATAGTGGTTCGGCCAGAATGTGCCTACGTCCACTCCATATGCTATTCTCCTTCACTATCTGGATTACAAGTACAAAGCTTTGATTACAAGTGTATGAAAGTCGTTTAAAAGTTCTATCCGTGCTTGAGTTCTCTCCCCATTGTTGTACCCCTACCCCTCATTTATAGAGTGAGGCTGGGGGTAGGGGTCATGGATGTATATAGTTGCTGGTGGGCCTGGACTAACGTGATCTGGCCTGGCAATGTTGGTTCGGTAATGTCTTGGTCCGTTGGTGAGTGGGGAGTGGATTGGTCCGGTGCTGAGTGGAGCGTGATTGGTCCGGTGGTGAGTGGGGCGTGGATTGGTCCGGTAGTGGGAGTAGGTGATCTGGTATGGTAGTGAGGGGGGCGTGATCTGTCTTGGTAGTGGGAGTCGGTAATCTGGTTCGGTAGTGAGTGGGGCGTTATCTGGTCCGGTAGTGGGAGTAGGTGATCTGGTTCGGTAGTGAGTGGGGCGTGATCTGGTCCGGTAGTGGGAGTAGGTGATCTGGTTCGGTCGTGCCTTAGTCCGGCCATGCCTTGGTTTGGTCGTGCCTTGGTCCAGTCGTGCCTTGATCCGGTCGTGCCTTGGTTCGGTGGTGAGAATACGCTCAACATGTGTTGTTTTTGATGAGATTTTGACGAATAAAAATTACTGTTGTTTTGACTTTCGTAACCATCAATTTAAAATGAATTTTCAAGCGGCTATCTTGCAACCAAGAAAGCCCACAATGCTGATTTTTATATCCGTTTTTACGGTGTTTGGTGAAGCGCAATTTCCTTGTCAAAATTGTTATAGAAGTTATTGTTTTAATTACGTGTTTTTAAATCGTTTTAAAATATAATTGTTTCCAAAAATTTCACATTTACGCTTTCAAAAGAATGAGGAATCGATTTAAATGCTTCAGCAAAATTAAGGACTATGAACCCCTACTTTTACTTATTCGATTAATTCCGGACTTTTCCATTTGAGAACGTAAAAATTATTCATATAAAATACACAATTTTGCACTTCCAAGGAAACAATGATGAGATTTAAATGATTTAGCAAAAGGTCATTTGTAGGACCTTTGGGTCATTCGTTGGGCGCCAAATATTATGTTGACAGTACTTGGCAGGCTTCAGCCATTTGAGATGCACGTGTGGCGTA
Source organism: Allium cepa (assembly GCA_030765085.1). Classification (NCBI taxonomy): domain Eukaryota; kingdom Viridiplantae; phylum Streptophyta; class Magnoliopsida; order Asparagales; family Amaryllidaceae; genus Allium; species Allium cepa. Next base: position 217,383,016 of record CM060942.1, on the reverse strand, counting down.
GCTTAGACTCGCCATATGATGGGATCGATCCACTTTTATGCTGAATTTTTCTAGTTATCTTATTTTAATTTCTAGATTTTTGTGTATTGCTGTTTTGAATTCAATTATGAATTTGGAAATTGATTTTGATGGAGTTTAATGAGATTTCTTCATTTAATCTATGTCAATTATTTATGTTGAATAGTCTCATTCGAGATTATAATTAATTTGCTTAAGTGTTGTTTATCATGAACTTATTTCTTAGTTTAAATTAGACTGATCAGTTTATTATTTTCTTTTAAATAATACTCAGGTCTGACCGAGCTATTTCAGGATAATCGCTATCTTTGATTCAGTTGCTACTTCATCTTTTGGAATTTCACCTCATTTTTGTTTAGGTTTTGGGGTGTCACTTTTGATGTATTGACTCTCATCTCATGAATGTATTGATGGCTATGTATATGTACATTTGGTTCATGTGAACCATCGAGTGTTGTAGCATGTATCCAGACTTACCTTCCGCTATATATGATATTTCTGTTCTGATGTGATTTTACTTATCTGTGTCGTTGTTATTATGGGTTGTTCTGAATTTTTCATAAGCCATCGTGGTTTCGTTTTAGATTTGGACTGAATGTATACCGTTGGGAGTAATTTACACAACTCCTATCGATGTAATCAATACTCGTCTAAGCCATAACTTATGGATGGTCGCTTCTAACAAGCCTTATGCTTCGTAATAGCAAACATTATTACCTTATAATAACCTTTGTTGTTGTGAGCATAGAGGTGGGGCATCACAGTATTTGATAAATAATAATGTTAGTTTAAGATTAAAGGAATTTATTTAAGGTAAACAAATTTTATGAATATGTTTTATATAAGTGATTTTATGAACTAGATTTGTAAAACTTGCTTTGTAAAGGAATTTTTGAGAATTTAAAGTCTATTATTTTTGAAGGAATTTCAAACGATTTTTGGAAAAAGAATAATAATAGTATTATTTCTAAAATGGGATTTGGAAAACGGAAAAAAAACTATATCTCATGATTAATTGAGTCGAGTGGCTCGAAAGTAACTAAAAATGGGCAGGAGATGTGTTCGGATGGTTAATGCTTCTCTTAAGTATTCCCCTTCTTGTTAAGGAAATAGGAAATATTATTCATAGTACCCAGTTCCTTGATATCATTTTTAAGCTACTTGTTCAATATAATTTTCTAAAGTAAAAAAGCATAAATTGAATCATTAGTTGATATACTAATTGAGGATTATTAATTTTTATCTATGTGTATTATCTTAATTGATAAGCATGGGTATGCTTTAATCTTTAAAATAAATAATTATATTTATTAATGAATGGTTTTGGGTTTGTAGTAAATGATGTTTTGGCAATATTTGTTTTTAAACCCTTGAATGACACTTTGGAAGAAATCTTATAGATATATTTAGATGATAACATGTATCATAATCTTTTGAGTAAAAGGTAGTAAATCTTAGATGTTTATTTAATAATAGAAAAGGAGTTAATTATAACAATGTTTTGGTAGTAATTGTTTTAATCCGTTTGATTATATTTTAAAGGAAAGAAAAAAACTTGTTAAATATATTTATAACATTAGAATAAGTACATAAATACTTTTGAAGTATTAATACCGGTATAACTAAAGAGAATATATATAAAGGAAGTTTTTGGTGATTTATCAATTTAATGAATTATTTTGAAGATGAGTTTTTCAAAAACTGTAAAGATATGTTTACAAATGTATTGTAACAAAAAAGGTTATCTTTTGAAAATAATCTTTTCTTTAAGTAGAAATATTTGGAAATGACAATGTAAAATGGTTATGTTAAAGAAGTATCTTTATAAAAGTTTGAATAAAGAACGAAAGTTTTTTGAAATGTTTTTGTAACTCATTTTTAGATTATTAAATACATATGAAGTATGTGGATTATTTCATCGCATGATTTAATCTAAGACTCGAATACAAAACTTTGACGTGTTTGACACTTATCTGAAATAAATTTATCACTCATTCTTGACGATGAACATTGATAAGGTTCATGGTTGGATACTAGAGTTTTCTATCATGTTTGAGAGCTATGCGAGGAAAACTGAAGTTCTTATCAGGAAGCCTGTTTAGAGTATGCACTAAAAGATTGGGGGACAAATGCTAGTTCGAAAGTAAAGTTGTGAATTCGAATAGAAGATCGAATCCGATATTGCAAATGGGTGATCTATATACGTTGTACGAATGTAATTTTTTTCAAATCGTGGGTTTTGATTCATGCCAAGATGATCTAGACGATAGAAGAATGGTAGAATATTCGACAAATCTACAACTACAAATCTACGACACAAAAAGGCAATTAGTCTCAAAGATCGTATATCCAATATGACTATTTTTTTCCAGAGTCTAAGTTAGTTCATATGTTAAAATCTGTCCTTAAGTAGTCCACATACCCTCACTTATAAACAATGTTTGTTTAAATTAAATTAAATTTCTTTGTATACTATGTTTTATAAATATACAAAGGTCAGTCGAATGACTATATACAAATAGACGACTGAACCTATAAATATAATTTTTTATAAAATGCACAGCTCAGTCGACTGAATGCATTCAGTCAGGCGACTGAATGTTTCAGTCAGGTGACTGAATCAGTGCACATATGGATGAACGTATATGATTTTAAATTCTATCGACTGATGTTGCATGTCTGGTCGATTGAACTTGTTCCAACTGTCATTTTTTTTAAATAAAAATATCTCTTCATAAACGGATTTCTTCTACGCAGAGAGTTGCTTCCATTTCTATTCAATGGAACATTTCACCAGTTGTTGTAACTCTCTCTCTCACTACTATAAATAAGCATGAATATCAAAATCAATTCACTTAAATTTCTTGCTTTTACTTGAATCATCTTTTTTGAATTTTCTACACTCTTAAATTCAAATATATACTGCTTACAAACATAATTCTATATTTCTTAAGCAATCTGAAAGTTCCTAATCTTCTTATATTCACAACTACATACATTATACTTGAGGAAAAGATTAGAGGAAAGGTGTATGCAATTGACAAATCTGTGTTGTTAAAATAACACAAAAGTTCAAGACAATAAATCTACTTTATAGCCAAGTCTTGTTTGGTTGCCCAGGCGGTCAAGTCATGTTCGATTGCTCAGGCGGTGTAAACTTATTCCGTTGAGTTAAGTGAGAGTTGCTAGTTTTAATTTCAGGAGGAGTTTGGGAATGGACGTAGAACGGGAAGTTCGAACTAGTATAAAAATCTCCGATGTCATTTCTACTTTGCTGCTATAGTTACTTTATAGTTATTTTTGGCTCAAGTATGTTTGAAGTGTATTCCATATTTTACGATCCTATAACATAGTCTCATTCATTAGGTATCGGAGCAGGTCATCTTATAACAATAACATAGTTATCTGATTTTTTAGTAATATGAAAAACAACACTAACACAAGTTTTACTGAAGTTCAATCTACTACACGACCACTACTATTTAACCGATTAAACTGTAACTATTGGTCTATTAGAATGAAAATTTATATGCAAGCTAATAGCTATGAAACCTGAATATTACTCAAGCTGAATATACCATGCCTACTACAGAATATACACTATGGTCTAACATGCAAAAACTGGATGCTACTGCAAATGCCAAAGCTATGAATATGTTATTTTGTGCATTAGACAAAAATGAGTTTAATAGTCAGCATGTGAGAAACTGCTCATAAATTTGGCGTACGCTTAAAATTACACATGAAGGTACCAATAAAGTGAAAAGCAGAGTAAGATTTCAATGCTTAAAAATCAGTTCCAGAATTTTAAAATAAAGCAAGATGAAACAATAAATGAAATGTACTCTAGATTCCAAGTCATATATCATTCTATCTTAGCATTAGGAAAAAAAATATACAGACTTTGATATTGTTTCAAAAATCCTCAACTCTTTAACAAATCAGTGAACGGAAGGTCTTAGCGATTGAAGAAGCTAACGACATTTCAACCATTAAACCAGAGGAGTTGATAGGAAATCTAATGTCTTGTGAAGTCTATCTCTATGAAAAACGAGTTCATAAATAAGATAAAAAGAATATATCATTCCAAGTAGAAAAGGATGAATCAGATTCAGATGAAGAAGATATGGCGTTCATTGCTAAAAATTTCAAAAAAAATTTGAAATTCAGAAAGAGCAATAAATTTAAAAACAACAAGACCGACTTCAACCGCAATAATAACGACAACAAGCCATCGTCTTCTTCTCTAGAATGTTATGAATGTCAAAGAAAGGTCACATCAAGAAAGACTGTCCTCAAATTTAAGAACAAGAAAGACAGATTCAAAAGAAAAGCTTTCTCTGTTACATGGGATGATTCCAAATCATCTTCATCATAAGACAGTGACACAAACAGTGATTCTGAACAAGCCAACATCTATTTTATGGCCACAAATGACGAGGCAAGCGATTTAACTTTAGACAATTTATTGGAAATAAACTATGAATTACTTGACAAACTAATAAACATCAAGAGAAAATTTAAAGAAACTCTTGAAAACTTAAATAGGATTGAGATTAAGGTAGATATGTTAAGAAAGAGAAAGAAATTTTAGAAGAAGAACTTGAAACTTCTCAAGAATCTGATTCTAATATGACATCTCGACTCTCTATATTAAGTCAAGATATCGAAACTCGGAAGGAAAAGAATGATGCTCTTTTAGTTGAAAATCATGATCTTAAAGCTAATATTAAAATATTGTAATTAAATATTGCCAGTCTTAAAACAAAATTAGATGATATTACTAAAAATGTCTCTAATTTTGACAAAGGTAGTGAGAATCTTACTAAAATTAAAGAAATTTCTCAAGCAGTTTCAAATAAAAGAGGACTAGGATATAATCAAGTTTCAAAATAAATTCCAAGGAAAAAGAATTCTTTACATAAAAATTTCAAAAAAGATACTATTGTAAAATCAATTTCAAAAGTTTCGAATTATTCTAAATCAATTAAGATTTAGGTTCTTAAAATAAATAATTCTTCGATTAGAAATAAATATATAAAATCTTTTATAGAAACTGTTTACAGGAATAAAAAATTTAATTTTAAAAGGAATTCTGAGCCCTGTTGGGTTTGGTTTCCAAAGACCTGACTTTTTAGGACTCAAATAAAAAGATGGATGCCAATGTTAATTCTATATTTTGCAGTAACACTTAAAAAGAGAGAAAAATGGATATTGGACAGTGGTTGCTCAAAACATATGACAGAAAATAAAGAGATGCTAACGAATATTACCTACTCAGATGGTGGTTCCGTCACTTTTGGAGACAATTCCAAAGTTTATATAATCAGCAAAGATGAAGTGAGCAATAACGACATATCTAATTTTCCTCTTATTACAAATGTCTTAGTAGTTAAAAATTTAAAACACAATTTACTTAGCATCAGCCTACTGCGTTACAAAGGATTCATTATTTCTTTTTCTGAAGATGATTGTGGCATTTTATATCAAAATAAAAATCTAATTTTTGAAGGTTTTAGAGATAAAAATATATATGTTTTAAATATTAATATAAATCTCAACACTAAATGTGTCTATTAGATCAAGAAAACGATCCTCGGTTATGGCTCAAAAGATTTTGTCATATTAATTTCATATCTATACACAAATTATCTAAAAATGAATTAGTAAAAGGTTTACCAAATATGAATTTTAAAGTAAACAATATTTGTGATGCTTATCAATTAGGTAAATTTTCAAAATCATCCTTTAAATAAAAGAAAAATATTTCTAATTTACAACCACTTGAAATATTGCATTTGGATCTTTTTAGCCCAACTCATGTTCAATCCATAAACCATAGCAAATATGTGTTTGTTGTAGTTAATGATTTTTCAAGATATAATTGGACTATTTTTATGAAAAATAAAAGTGATACATCTGAAAATTTCAAAATCCTTGCTAAAAGAATTCAAAATCTCAAAAGTTTGAAAATTAAAAATATTAGAAGTGATCATTGAGTTGTATTTGAAAATAAGGCTTTCGAACATTTTTGTAGTAAAAAAGGAATTTACCATAATTTTTCTTTTCCAAGAGCAGTACAACAAAATGGACTTTTATAAAGGAAAAATAGAACCTTACAAGAATGTGCAAGAACTTTTTTAAATGAAAACACTCTACCAAAACATTTTTGAGCAAAAGCTGTAGCAATTGGTTGTTATGTTTTGAATCATATTTCTATCCTACCACTAACGAAACATTCTCAATATGAACTTTTTCATAAAAGAAAACCAAATATTTCATATTATAATTTTTTGGTTAAAAATGTTTCATATTAAACACAAAAGACCGGCTTAGCAAATTTGTTCCAAAATCCAATGAAAGAATTTTCATAGGATATTCGAAACGAAGTAAGGCTTATCGAATTTTTATTAAAAGAACTAAAAAATTGAAGAAATAATTCATGTTTCCTTTGATGAAAATTTAAAATTAATAAGAATCTTGAGGATGATGAGATAATGACTAAGACGGTCACAAATACGGTTACTCAGAATAATTTTGAAGAAGATGAAAACTTTGTTCATAATTTTGAAGAAGACGGATACATTGTTCATAACGAAAATAAATTAAGATCTCCTCCTAGGATTTTATGGGATCACCTAGTAAAAAATGTAATAGGAGAAAGTCATTCACATGTTAGAACTATAAATCAACTAAATCAAAAGGGCCATGTAGTAATCCTTTCTAACATTGAACCTAAAAAGGCCAAAGAAGCCTCTACTGATGACTATTGGATTATAGTTATGCAAGAAGAGCTAAACCAATTCGAACAAAATGAAGTTCGGGAATTAGTTCCTAGACCGAGTGGTCAAATAGTCATCCGTACTAATTGGGTATTCAAAAATAAAGAAGATGAACAAGGAAATATAACTAGGAATAAAGCTAGATTAGTCGCACAATGATGTAATCAAGAGGACGAAATTGACTATGAAGAAACATTTGCTCCATTCGCTCGACTAGAAGCAATTTGTATCTACTGGTTTTCGCATGTTTTCATAATTTTAAACTTTATCAAATGGATGCAAAAAGTGATTTTTTAAGTGCATATATAAAAGAAAATGTTTATAACGTCATATGATTTTAAATTCGGTCGACTGATGTTGCATGTCCAGTCGACTGACCTGGTTCCAACAATCATTTTTTATGAATAAACACTTCTCTTCATGAACAGTTTTCTTCTACACAGAGAGTTGCTTACATTGTTATTCGATAGAACCTTTCACCAGATGTTGTAACTCTCTATCTATTATAAATAAGCATGAATTTCAAGATTGATTCACTTAACTTTCTTGCTTTTACTTAAATCTTCTTTTCTGAATTTACTGCTCTCTTGTATTCAAATATCTATTGCTTACAAACATAATTCTTTGTTTCTTAAGCAATCTAGAACTTCCTAATCTTCATGTACACACAACTACACACATTATACTTAAGGAAAAGATTATAGGAAGGGTGTACAACAATTGACAAATATGTGTTGCTAAAAGAACACAAAAGGTCAAGACAATCAACCTACTTTGTAGCCAAGTCCTGTTCGGTTGCTCAGGCAGTCAAGTCCTGTTCGGTAACTCACATGGTAGAAGTCATGTTCGGTTGCTCAGGCGGTGTAAACTTATTCCTTCGGGTTAAGTGAGGGTTGCTAGTTTTAATTCCAGAAGGAGTCTGGGACTGGACGTAGAACGGGAAGTTCGAGCCATTATAAAAATCTCTGGCGTCATTTCTGCTTTATGGTTATTGTTACTTTGTAGTTATTTTCCGCTCTTGTAAGTTTGATATACATTCCATATTTAACGATCCTATAGCGTAGTCACTTTCAAGTTTAAAAATAAACATTTTTGACAAAACCTATGCGCTTTTGTTTTGGGTAATTTCGTGGATGAAATTCTTTTAAGGGGAGAAGTCTATAATGCCACAGATTTATCACCTTGATAAATTATATTTATTTTTAAATTTATTCAAATAAAAGGTTGATAATACAAATAATATTGTTTTGAGTGATAATAAGTAATATTAATTCGATTTTAAATAAGTATTTTCAAAATATTTTCCTTGAAATTAATATCGACAAAATGGCCAAAATTAGTTTATCAGTAAACAGCTCTAAAGTCATTAAACATCATACATTTATTTTTTCTAATTAATCAAGAATATGTAATAAAGTAATTTATTGTATATTGTGAAAATTAAATGTATTTATGACATTTTTTAATGTCCTTTAATATATTAATTGATGTATTTTAGTTTCATTGAGATTTAATGATTTAATAATTATTTTAGTTATTCAAATAATTATTTTAAATTATGATAATTCATTTTTAACAGTTACAAAATGATAATAAATCATTCACAGTAATTTTATAAAGAGATATATTTGATATGAAAATATAAGCAAAAACTCAATTTCGTTTTATCCGTATAATAGTAATTATTGTAAATAATTTTTAATATTAGTTATATTATTTTATAAATGAAATTGATAATTTTAATTAATTTAAAATGATAAGAAATTTATTTTCAATTTTTGTTTGAACATATATGTAATTTAATGTACGGATCAAAATGTGGCCAGGAAACGGTTCTCCGATTTGCAATGGTTTATCGAATGAATGTTGTTCGGAGTCAATGCAACATTGTTTATATGCCATGTACACGTATATAACACATAAATACACAACCTAACATGCACATGAACCTATATAAACATACAAATATATATATATATATATGTATGTATATATATATATATATATATATATATATATATGCAAACATATATAAGAAAATCTAATATATTTTATAAAAAAACTTAACCTTTAAGTTTCCTAAAGTCAACTACCTTACACATAAAGTACTTACACATGGCTTGGAAGTGAATGAAGTGATGGAAGGACAATGAGGAGGGGGACAATGTGTAGAATTATGTGAAAGAAGGGACGTAGGCAAGGGGTGTTCTGGTCCATGCACATTTAGATATTTTCCATATTTTTTCCTATAACTACCACACTTATTCTCATAATTTCCTAACACCATTCCACTTCTTCTTCTTTGTTCTTGAGCTTTCTAAAATCTTTTTTAATGGCTTCCATACCTTGGAAAATTATTTTCAAAGTTATGGCAAAATAATGGCGAAATACATATACATGTATATGTTATCGATCCACTTCAAAACTAGCTCAAAACTCCTCCGTTCCTCTTTCTATACTCATGGCCATCCACCATCACCACCAAGGCCGAACCCTTCTCCCTCTTCTCATCCAGTCCATGAGCATTGTCGGGTGGGTCAAGCCCATTCATGGTCCAAGAGTTTGGTTTCGTAGAGTCTAAAGCCATTATAACGAAGCTATAGCGGATTTTAGACTATCCCATGGGAAAATGAAAGTAAGAGACCCCTATATTATAGTATTATATTCTATTTGATCTTTTATATGTTTGATTATGATTTTTGTTAATGGTTGTTTAATATGAATATTGAATGTATATGTAAGTCACAAAAATACACATCAATAAGCACAAAGGAAATCATTTTCTTCTATATTGATGAATTCGTGTATAAGAAATGTTGAACCTCTTTAAAAAGTTTGGAGAAATGAGTTTGAAATGTATTATAAACATATGAATGTGTTTAGGTTAATTTTGAAGATAATTGAAAATTTAGTCAAAAATAGGCGCATCACGTAACGGTAGTTCACGATTTCACGCCTTAAAAGTGAAATGAGTGTATAGAATGGAATTTAACTTAAAATTCTTCGAGATTATAATTTTCCAAACTATATCCATAGTATTCTAATGTAGAAATAAAATTGATATTTTTTAGGTAGATTTTGAAATATGAGTAAAACAAGTTTTGAAAAAACTATGGTTTGGCGGTTCGGAATCCATAACAGGATTCCTTTGAAAATGATATTTTAAATTCTTTAAAATTATAAAATAAATTCTAAAATACTTTTAAAATGTTTTAAAATTGATTTTAATTATAAAAATGGATTTTCAAATGATAGAGGTCATTTTGATCAATATAGCTTAAAAAAGCGCTTTTCGTAACACTTTTCTATAACTTTCAAATTATAGTTTTAAACGCAGCCTTTCTTTTTCGATTATTTTGTAAATGTTTTTAAATGATTAATAAGTTTTTATAAAGATCATTTTGAAGTATTATGGAACGGTTAAATGTTAAATGGTTTAGAGTCGATCAAATAACATGACTGCCTTATGGGTGTTAGAGAGACGGTGTCTTGGCTTGGGTTTAGAAAACTAGTTTCTTGCTCTCCCTGGCTATCCGGACTGGCCCGATAGAAGGGATAGTAAATTTGATTTACTTAGATCAAAATTTTCCAAACTATAAAGGATATAAATTTCCAAATTTAAATTAAATACCACTTTGATATTATAGTAATGACCTTCCAATACTTGGTGTTAAAGCCCGAAGGGGGAACTCATACTATTCGTGGAATTTAAAAGGTAATTTCACCATTATTTCGCTCATAGTATTTTTTGAATACGGGAATTGATATTATGTAGAATTAGATGAATTCCTTAGATTCTGCTCATTTAATATTTATTGATTTTGGATTAACATCCTAGATAACATGGTTTTAACTCAATCAAAATTATAAGTTTAGAATTTAGAAATCAACATTAATATTTAAATTAAATGATTCGGAAATATTTTTCTATATGAAAATGAAATGATTTCAAATTATTCCAAGTTTAAAAAGGTTCTTAAGTCATCAAAGTATTTGATAAGAGAGGTTTAATGGTTCCGTATATACTGGAAAGAATGTTTTATAAATATATATCTCCAAAAGAGATTTTGATAGAAAAAAGAACCGAATCAATTAAAGAATGATTCCTTATTCACATAATATCTTCTTATCAATGAATTTTTCGAAGGAACCAGGGTCAGATTTGGGTAATTCCTATCCGAAAACCACTTCGAACCAATGTATGCATTCGAAAAATGAACCCTGTTATGGAAAATTAAGGATGAAGGCCGAAGATCTTCAGGGTGAAAGGACTAATTATTGATAATTCTGGTTAGCTCCCAAATACTGAAGTAGCAATGGTTCCCTTCAATTTTGTAACACTTCGGGTTGCAAGGACTTCTCGCTACTAATTCTAAGGTTAATTCCGGACTGGATATGGTAAGAGAGTGCCTTTGTTTCGTTCAGTCCTAGAATGAAACTGTATGGAAGAATGTTTGAAGTTTCATTTCTAGTTACATAAGTGATCTCTATGAATGTATTATCCATTTGGTTGTGTAGAAGGCAACTTCTCTTAGCTTAACACCATTTCCTAAGACATACGAGCTTAGAAGGTATACATTTGTAGAAATCAGTTGTGTGACCATGGAATGGCAGTGTGGCATTCAAAGTGAAATGCAGTTTGCAACTATTAGGGTATAATCATTCCTTTCTCTGTATATTTCTACCCGCTATAACGTTTAGGTTATGGTGTGTGGTAATCGAGCGCTTGGATAGGTCGACAATGACCGGGATGATGACATATTCGGTACAATCTATGGAGAAAGGTAGGTCGGTCTTGTGTTGGTAAAGGTACATATGTTTTGCTGACCTCGATACATTCCTCTAGAGATGTACTACTGAAAGGTAATCCCTTTACCTGGTCATTTGTATAGAAATCCATTCTCCAATAAGTGCCTGCCATTTTGTTTGTAGAGCCCGATATGCTGGGATTTAATAATAGTAGCAATTTCAGCCAAGATTAATTAGTTTACATGCAAATGTTTTCAAAGAAATGTCATTAAAAATAATATCCCTCATTTTTAGGTAATAAAGATTTGGTTATCATAAGGTAAAAACCCATTCCGTGTTTATATGCAACGTGGTCTTATGACATACAGTTTTGTTTTTTAAAACGTGTTTTTGAGCTCTCATACTAGTCCCACGACTGACCCGGATTTTATTTCCATTTTCCTTAAATTTTGGGTGCTCTAATTTTTCCGAGGAGGCTAGTAGTCAGGTTTAGTTTAGAGGAAATCTGGATGAAGCTCGAACCATGGAGTTAGAAGATTTTTCTAAAGATTATTTCCACCATACTTGTTGTAACGAATCAGAATTTTCATTCCCGAAAATCCCAGATAATTAGGGAAAAGAAGAAGGAGATAGAAGCAGAAGAAGAAGAAGAAGAAGAAGAAAAGGAAACACCAAAACACAGATAAATTTACATTAGTACATTAGTAAAATAGAAGTTACAAAGGAAAACTGCATTAGTTAATTTACATTAGTGCATCAGAGTTACAAAATTTCAAAATCACTGAACAGTTAAAATAACTTGTCCCAGATAAATAACAATATATCACAGTGGAATACACTCCATACGTTCCTACCATTTAGCTCGCCTTCTGAGCTCCAGAACGTCCTTACCTGAAAATCTGTAATACTCGGTCTGACCCGAGCATTACATCAAAGTAACACCCAGGTGAGGCTAGAAACCAGCGTAAGTAAACTCATCTAACATGAAATATTAATTCATAAAACTTACTTAAAACCCAGGGTAACACGTACTTCACTATTGGTTCTTAACTTGTTATACTCAACATTTATTTCACAAGTCAACCCCTAAGTATCCTTAGTTTCAATGGTCCAGTTCACTTAGCCTATTGATTACACATATCAATCTATAAAGAATTATAGAAAATTTCAAATCGGAGTGTTTTCAGGTGTGTACTGATAGCCGACCCAGGTCTCTTCGAATCCAATGTCATCTTTACCCAAGTTATTCAAGTGAATACAATACATTTTTAACTACAGAATGTCAGTTTTATACAGTAATTCATCATCGATAGATAACCACATTTATCACTGTTCAATCCAAACATATCATATCACAAAACATTTCATATCATAAACATTAAATAATCCAAGGCATTCAATATCATTCAATCATTCATAAGCAAGATTAATTAGTCACGCCATTCCAATTAATTTAGTAAATTAAATTAATTTCTCTAATCACTTTTAATCCTGCTTACTTAACATTAATTAATTACAGACCATTAATTAATCAACCCTTAATAACCTCTTAGTCATCCATAATTACCTTCATTAAGTAGTTATCCTATCGGTTAATTATCCTCAATTAATTAATCTTTAATTATTAATTAATTTAACCTTTAATTTCTAATTAAGTTAACTAACCCTTAACAAATTAATCCTTCAATTACTTACATTAAATAATTATCATTTAATAAATCATGTTTAGTAATTGTCAATTAATTGCCCACGTCAATTAATGACATTAAGTAATTATCCTTTAATTACTTTCTTTAAGTAATTATCAATAATTAATTACATTAGGTAGTTAACCTTAAATAAATTAATTATTTTTCAATTAATTACCTTATTTAATCATCCTTAATTGATCACTTTAATTAATCTCCCTTAATTAATCACTTAACTAATTAATTAATCCTTTAAATTGAATAATACTTTAATTAATTACATTCATTCATTATCCTCTAATTACTTTTAACAAATCCATTTCTAAACATTTAACATTTAAAACCTTGAAACTAGATCATATCTTATATTTTAAAAATCAAAATTTACTTTCGCATTTTAAAACCTGTTAATGTACAAAACAACCCAAGTCAATCCCTATTCTTTCTAGAGTCTCGACCCTCCTTTCGCTTTCTTTCTTTCAAAACTCTGATTTAGTTTAACCTTTTTTAAAAAAAACTGTTACAATAGTTAAACACTTGCGAACAACACAGTCCAACCCCCGATGTCAACCCTATGTAAAACCCGAGTTACCTCAACTTTCCCGAGCTTCCTCTTTTTTTAAACTGTTATACTTAAATTCTGGAATAACACATACATGAATAACTCGAAGACCCACTCGAGAAAAACAACAGAAAAACCCGAGGAAACTACTTCTCTCACAAAATCACCCTTCCCTGACACATCGTATACGCGTGCACGGTGCACGGTGAATTACGCGATGCCGACCAACTCCCCAGCCTCCAACATGTCGAGCACGACTTCACCATCCTCCCGACGTCCCAGTTCAAAGATCCCTCCAACAAATCAAAAGCACAAAGTCTAAACTGGAACCCAAAAAACTACGATCGGAAACCACCCTCGCCATCGATCTCGACCATGAGATCCTGCGTCGACACCACCAAAATCTTCGTCACGACTTCTAGCATCTTTCCCCCTTCGCGATCATGTCTGGTGCACTATTGTCGCCATAATCACTAAGATAACAACAACTATCAGATCGTCAGGGAAACCCCTACTTCTCCAAACTCCACTCACTATGGCCATTAATAAATTCCACCGGTATTTTTCCTACGATCAACATCCCTTAGGCCTTCTTCGACAACAACTCCTATCTCCAAATCATCATCGATCGTCGTTGGTTGACAATACACCCAAAATCATTAATCTCGAAAATTCCCAATGCACACGGACTTAAAAATTCAGATTTATACACCAAAATTCATCATTTTGTCCAACATTTCAGTTTATATAATCATAATTTGAAATAAGCCTAACTGATTTCGAACACATATGAAGATCATTACTGTTATTATTATAATTTGAGTTAATTGCTAAATATAAATTCTCGAAATTATTTTTAAAAAGAAAGTTGCACAATTTCAATCATTCCTCATTCACAAATCAAGATCTAATGCTGATTTAGTGATGAGATATTGAATTTTATTTGTGTTTCACAAGTATGTAAACCGAGCATATATATATTCAGACAATTCACGTACATATCATATACACACATTCACATCCAAGCATTAGTACAAACATTATATTTTACATTCTATCTCAAGCATCAAGGTTTAATTACAAATTTTATAACTGTTTTTAAAGAAAATTTACTCGTAGACATTAGGAACAAAACATAGGAAACAAAGTAGTTTACTCATATTTGAAATGTTTGGATAGTAAGCTTTAAACTGGAATTGCTAGATGTTTTGATCTAGAAACTTGAAACTGGAATTTATTCTTTAAATATGAACTGAATTTGCTTGTTTTTAAAACTGAGATGAACTGCTACAAGTTTTGAGATGACCTAGGCTTAGATGTTGAAATAACCTTGGTTGATTTAATTTGAAGTTAAAAACTTACTTTGAAAAGATTATTGTTTGAATTAATTCTCTGGTTTTAAAGATGTTAATAGGTTTTTATTTCATAGCCTTAACAATAAGGATAGAAGAAAAATTTAGGAAAGAATGTACAGATATATTTATCTATTTTTTTATCGTTCTAAAAGAATAAAAGAAAAGAAAAGGAAATCATGACACTTGTTGAATTAACTTACATTTGTTGTTAGCATGAGTTAGTTGTCCTACATGTGTTTTAATGCATGAGATTATTATTTTAAAATGATTTAAAAAGCTTTTATAATTAATTTTCTAATTAATAATTACATATCTTAATTTATATAATAAAATTCTTTAAAAGAAAATAATATAAAACAAACTATATTCTAAATAAAATCATATATAATATATTTTTACATCCATAATGTATTTTGGATACATATCTTTTAAATTTCAAATTCTAATCCAAACCAAATTCAAATTTAAAATACAATTTAGAATCAACACAAATATATATATATATATAAACAAACTCAAATTTAATTTGTAAGTAATAATTCTATTTGAAATCTATATAAATATATAAACAACACATTATTATTGTTTGAAAATAACAATTTTTCCAATTTTAAATAATTGATAAAGGAGATTATCACAATTATTTGTTCATTCTATAAATCAGTATTTTCAATAGTTGAACCAGAAAATTATCCAATTATGTGATGCCTAAAAAAATCCAGGTTATCACACTTGTGCAATATTGTATTTCTCATTTGTAAGAACAGATATTTACAACATTCCATGTTTAACTTTGATAGATGCATTTTAATTTCCGTCATAACACTTATGTTGAAATAACAAATGTAATATTTTGTTCTGTCTTTACTTTTTTTCTTACCGTTGAGAATCCACTTCTTCGGCACTTGGATTTGTGGCACATGAATACCGAGGATGTATTAGTGTCAACTTCCAAGAGTCGAAGAAACGGGTCTTCGCACATATAATATCAACAGATCATTATAAAAGAAAACTGTAATATACAAATAACAATTAGAATTAACTAACAAATCATCAGCCTGGAAGTTATAACAACTTATTCTCACATATATTGATAAATACAAACAACAACTGCTATGGAAATAAAATATTTATGAATACATCATGGAGGCTTCTGACTCGTCTCTTGAAGCTCCAAAACATCCATCACCAGATATGGAAATATGCTCGGACTAACCCGAGCATTATAAGAAAACAATGTTTAGATCAGTCTGGTAAACCAAGTATGAGAAACACAATCATATGAATTTATTTTAAATATTGTAAAACCCTTTCAAACATAAATGTATCTCGTAAAACCACATCACATACAAACACAGATGTGTTTTACTTTACGATAACCAAACCATTTTGTTAGAGAATTCGGTGGTATTATAATAATGTGCAGGGCTTAAAATAAATATTGCATCATTGCCGAAAAGGTTGCATCAATTGCATTCCAGCATAACAAATATACAACATAATCCGTAATGGTATGTATTGGAAAATCGATACTAATAATGATAAAGTAAGTGACTACCTTTCGTGCAGTACACTCTAGATAAAATGTACCCGAAGGCCACATGTGGACCCCCATGAAAATAGAGTCGGTTTCCCTTTAACACGACATATTGGATTACATCATCACTCGAGCATTGTGGCTGCAAACATTGCCCTACTGTCGCCCCACGCGCACATCAAGATCAAAAAATATCAATCTGGATCGAGGAATGATGCTCCTAATGGTAGCTCACCACATAGCTCTATGAGCATCCTATGTTTTATCCATTACTGGGTTGTGAGGCATGTAAGGTTATGCATTTACATTTTCCTCCTAGCAATTCCCACTTAAAATGATGACGCCTCTAGGAAATATTGCAATACTAGCATTCATTCACACAAGTTGTTTAGGAAATGAAAAATCCGAAGGCACTACTTTTACTATATCCATTTTGGAATCACCCTCACAATTAGTAGCAAGTAGCCCTTGCACTTCAAAGAACTCCATCTTCGATCCCATCATCTTGAACCAGTCTCGAATCCTTTCTAAAGCGTCGAACACTAATATGGTTTTGGAGTGGTTACAGTTTCAAGTCTTCTCACATAAGTACACTCGCTAGCTTATCGATCACTTCAAAGCGAATCAATAGATTCCAATAAACTTAACCATGGTTCTTGTCAAAATAATCAGATAATACATTAGAGCACAGATCAACTCCTAACCGTTTAAGCAGAAAGAATTCCTTATCCTTTGTATTAGAATAATAAAACAAGATTTATACGCATAGTGTAGCCTTATCGAAGATAACCATGTCATGTAACCCCGTATTTCTACCAAATATTTCCAGAGTTATATTCTGTCTCTGATTTGGTAGTCGTTATTTAACTATCAAATAAAGAAACTATCAGACATAGATTTAATTCCATGTGGGATCCACTAAGCCTTTATTAATTAATCTTTCATTAATGAAATGCCTTTTCAATTATTTAAATCAAATATACCTTCAAAAGGGATATTTTCACAAACACTTTATACTCCTTTCAATACTTGAAGAACATTCATATACTTATCTCACCGTTACAAGTATGTCAACAAAACATTATACTTTAAGTACTTACAAAATATATCCATATACCTGTCTTAATGGTATAAGTATATTAACTTAACATAAGGAAGATTTCCTCTTTTCTAATTTAATATTTAAAAGGACTAAGAACAAATATCGTTTAAAACATTACTTACTATAAACTCAAGCCACTTTTCCTTCGATGTTAAGTATGGAAAGAATGGTTCTATTCTACTATTATTAAGAAGGATTATTTATCCAAATCAAATCTCTTTCCTTTTATTAAATCCCTTTTTATAAACTCACTGCACATTTACAAATCCTTTATAAATCTCCTAGCTAATTTATAATCCTTCTCTTATAAATCCCTAAAATTATTTATAAAATTTATTTTATAAATCTTTAAAATTATTTATAAAACTCCTTTCTATCTGCAAAACTCTTTTATAAAATCCTTTTAAAAATCAAAACTTACTTTTATAATCGATATATTAAGTAGAATTCCTTTTATAAAACAATTTATTATTATAAACACCATTATCAAATTAATATATTATCTTTACACATCATAAATAAATAATTAATTAACATTCAACATCACTAAGAAAATAATTAACTATCTTTAACCATCATTAATAAAACAATTAATTAACTTACTAAATAAAATAATTAATTGCATTACTAAAAATAATCAATTAATTTTAAACATCATTAAATAAAATAATTAATCAACTTTAACATCATTAACAAATTATTCATTAACTTTAAATCATCATTAAAAATAATAATTAATTAACTAAAACATCATTACTAAATAATTAATTAACTTGAAAATCGTTAAATAAAATAATGTTTAACTTTAAGCATCATTAATTAAATAATTAATTAAAATTAAAAAATCACTAATAAATTAATGTTTTAACTTTATACATCATTAACAATATAATTAATTAACTTTAATGAATCATTAATAAAATAATGTTTTAACTTTAAACATTATTAATAAGATAATTAATGAATTTTAAAATATCGTTGATAAAATAATGTTTTAGCTTTAAAAATCATTAGTAAAATGATTATTTAGTTTAAAGCATTATCAAATAAAATAATTTGTTAACTTTAAACATCATTAATAAAATGATTAATTAACTTTAAAACGTCATTAATTTAATAAACAATTAACTTTTAAACATTGGTAGTGAAATAATAATTTAACTTTAAACATCAATATTAAAATAATTAATAAACTTTAAAACATCATTAATAAAATAATAAATTACTAAATAATACTTAACCTCAAATTGTTATAAAATTTAAGTTAATTTAAATCCATTGGTATTTACATAACAGGACCTATATGTAAATAAGATCAACAATTAAAAATCACTAACTAATCCATTGCTTAACCATTTTAAATAATCCACATATTAATTAACTAGCATACAAACAAATGCCCAAATTAACGTAACAACAGAATGAAGATTTACTTTGCTAAACATATGTCATCAATAATTTATTCAATTTAATTATGGCAGAACGAGGTTTTATTCAACTGAATAGATATCTAAAATAGCCTATTTAATTTAATTAAACAGAATTGTGTTTTATTTGGCCAAATTGATAACACCAATGAAGTATACATAATTTAATTACATCATTATTTAAAACAACGTAATTAAGTTCAATCACTGTTATAAGATCATAAAATTATTCTTTATCCAAACAATCAACTAGTTATACCATAGTGTTGTATTCGTCAATATGAGCCTAGTGCAAAATCTACATGTTAATCGGATTTAAAACTAATGAGATATGGCATTTCAAATTTCAGCACAATTAGTTCAAAAATTTAAACAAATAAATTAACACAGTTCTCACAATAATCACAAGGCCCAAACCCACAAGCTTCAACCCGACCCAATCCACTGTAACAGTTATTTTCTCCCATTCAAACACGCGTGACTAGGAACCCATTTGAGCATGCTCGATCAACATCCACTTGCCTCCATCATTGTCAAAACGAGCCACTGCCGTTCCACCATCAGCTCCTCCATCGACATACCCACCTTTCACCGCCTCTATACCCAGCTCGGTGGTCCCCTCGGTCGCCAATGGTGATACTTTCGAATCTAGAAAACAAATTCTGAAACCCTAATCAACAAATATCTGCCACCTTCGACCACCGAACCATCTCTGACCATCACCAGTGCCTCTGCCATGACTTAAGCTCCATTCTAGTATAGTTTCTCCTTTTCCAGTCCACCATGTCGCTGGAAATTTCAAGATGAATGAAAAAAGTTCATCTTCCTCCCTATGAAAATTCTGGTCATGATAAATCTTGTGACCAACACTAAAAATCTCCATTCGGTGACTTGAACCCAGCCATGCTTTCCGTTCGCCACTCCAGGCTTGTCAAAATCACACCAATATTCAACCACTTACAGTCATCAACCAGCCATGACCAACACACTCAATAATAACTCAAGTGAACAATTTCTACAAATTGTTAAGTGATTACCTACAAAATTTACGTTGGAACTTTTGGCCAATTTTGCTTGAATCGGGAGATGTGGATTTTCGAAAAGAAATGCAGAGAGTTTTCATTTATATGAAATAGTAAAATGAGAAGAAGAAACAAAATGCCGTGCGTTGCATGCCTGCTAGTGTTCATCCCTTGTGTAATACCTCCAAAGTTAAGTAATCAAAACCAAAATTTCAAATTACCCATCCAATCAAAGCAACTCAAAACCACATCAAGACCAAATCAAAGTCAAAAGAAAGAAGTGAAAGAAGTGAAGTAAGGTGCATGAATAAACAATACAAAGGTTCCAAGCTAAGCAACATCAATAGAGGCACCTCGCTAGATAATATCTCATTCACGTACAAAACACGAATGACAGAAATAAAAATACAATCGCACAAAATAATGTGGCATGATCACAGAACTATAATTGAACATTCTGGTTATCAATTTTTGGTAAAATCTGAAAAATAACATCATTTGATGTAAAATACGTCAAATGAAAATTTAATTATTTTTCCAAATTAAAAATTATAAAAAAAATCCTATAAATTAAATAATTAATACATCAACAAAATCAAGTCATTTTATTAAAAAATTATTTTCTTATTATTTACAATACTCGAATCGAATTTGAATATTTAAGTAAAATAAATATTCTCATTGGGCATGTTAAAAATTCCGCATCGTTGCATTCTTCCCATTAAAAGAATTTCGTCCTCGAAATACCATCACTTGCAACCCAGAAATAAATAAACCTACATAAATGCCTAACAATTTCATAAGCCTATAAGATATATATAGATCATCCATATGAAATATATGATTCGATCACTTACTCAAATATATAAACTTATCATCTGAACTAGTATCGCTCAACCGACTTTCATAATGCGAACTTCGATCAGGCTCTTTGGTTAGAAGCCTTCGTTCTCCTTCCATAGCCAAATATTATGATAACAAACTTTAGTTCCATATTAAGAACCCTTATCAAGTGTTCGTTGTCAAGAACCAAGTGATAAATCCTTATTTGGACCTGTGTGAATCACTTCAAAGTCAAGTGCTCAAATCATAGATCGAGAATCGTGCGTATAAAATGATTTTTGTACAACTTACATACTTATTCTTATTGGTTCTTGCTTATACCAATTTATTTTTACTACTAAATTTTTTATCAAAATATTTTATAAAAGCTTAACTTAAGTTTAAAACTTGTATAATACCTTACTACATCCTTAGAGTGTGCGTATGTATATACGTTATCAGAATTGTTTACTTAACCAGATGTTCAACAAATTTTAAATTTATTTAGCTTACTACTTTCAAAAATTTATAAATTACAAAACTTCCTTACTTATTATCTCATTAAAACACTTAGCTCAAATTTCTCAATTAACTCAGAAGCTTTTAAGTGTACAAAAAATCATTGAAAACTCTATTTCATTTTCACAAACGAAAACTACCAATTAACTTATAATAACAAGATGCACAACCAACCTACCAAAATGCATATGATACATGAGTCCATATAATAAGTTAACCAAAAACTTGAGAACTAACCATCTAGATTTTATTTCAAATCAATTTGAAATAATATAGACACATAGATATATATATATATATAACACTTTAGTATATCAAATCATACTTCCGGGGTTATTAAATCATGATTTTTTTACCAAAACAACATGAGCAAAACTACAATCGTAGCATTCCCCACTTAGAAACTCGAAAATGAACACCGATGCTGCTGCAGTCATCTTCGGAATTAATTTCCAATGATCGATGTGAGTTAACTTCTTTCTATATCCTTTTAAAAATCCATTTGAAATATTTCTATTCATAAATACTATCAAATAGTAATATTATAATTTTTCTCAATACTTTGGGAAGCAACTTTCAAATGCAATGGGATTTGAGTCCATAAATTCTCAACTTTAGCTCCTTTTTAACTTGTAAACCATATTTATATAATTTCACTTTCTTATATAAAATCATTTCACAAATGTATATCTTCATTTATTGAAAATCACAACTTTTATTTAAAGTAAATTTTAACCCACCATTAACATTGAATGCCTTATAGTCAAACTGTGAAACTAAATTCACAAGGTGTTAGTTTCACTATACCCTAAAAAATTTCTATCTACCTGACCCATGTAGTGAAAAGGCCAAACTGCTCGTAAACTGGTCATGCATAAATAATCAGTCAATAAATGATGATACATAAATACCATCATTTCCTAACAAACAATCACACAAAAATAACAATATTTATTCTTTCAAAAAATATTCCTTTATATATACAATATAATTATACTATATAATCATAGGTCAAATGTTTCATTTGCCAAATTTAAAACCATATTGTATCTGCTTATCTTATTCAAGTGTTTAAAATCACTTTTAACAATGTTGATCAAGCGCGTCGACCAGAATTCCAAATCCACTCAATAAATAAATAAACAAAATATAAAAAAAAAATATTACACTAATAAATAAACGATCATATACACACACACACACTCAAACTCATTATAGTGTCTCACTTACCATATCTAAAATGAGTCTTACCCTACCAACTATAACCACCCACCTTTTCGACCCTCAAAACTTGACACTAATGTATCCACGGTATTCACGTATCGAGCAACCAAGTGCTAGAAGGATAGATTTTGGGGGAAAAAAGACAGAACGGAATCTCACATCATGACGAGAAAAATATAACATACATCAGATCTTTATAAAAGAAAACTATAATATGCATACATCAATCAAAGTTAACTAATAAATCATCGGCTTGGATAGACATAAAAACCTATCTTCATAAATGCTGATAAATACAAACAACAGATGCAGCGGAAATAAAATATACTTGTATACATCTTGGAGGCATCTAACTCCTCTCTTGAAGCTCCAAATCATCCATTACTAAATCTGGAAATATGCTCGCGTTGACCCAAGCATTAAAAGGAAATAACATCCAGGTCATTCTGATAAAACTAGCGTGAAAATATATTCCTATGGATATTTTCAATAACATAAAACACTTTCACAAAATAACGGTGTCTCGTAAGACCACGCCACAATTAAACATAGAATATTTTTTATCCTACGATAACCAAACCATTTTGTTAGAATATAATAGTGTCAAGGTTTTATAGTAAATATTAAATCATAGTCGAAATGGCTATATTAGTTACATTCCAGCATAATAGTATACCACTAAATCTGTAAACGCACATATTGGAAAATGGATTCCAACAATGACAAGGTAAGAGATTAATTTCATACACTACACCTCTAGATAAAATATACCCGAGGGTCACACATGGACCCCCGCTAATCGGTTGCCCCTTTAACATGATATACCAGATTATATCATCCCTCGGGCACCGAAGTTGCAAACACTGCCCCATGGTTGTCTCGCGTGTACACCAAAATCCAAAAATCCCATCTAGATCGAGGAATAATGCTCTAATGGTAGATGACCACATAGCTTAGCAAGCATCCCATGTTTTAGCCATTATCGGGTTATGAGGCTTATGAGATTACGCTTTTATCATTTCCTCATAGAAATTCCTAATGGAAATGCTAACCTGCCCTACAGAAATGATATAATGCTAGTGCTCATCCATATAAGTTATTCATGATATGAAAAACTCAAAGGCACTACTTCTTCTACGTCCATTTTGCAATCACCCTAAGGATTAGTACTAAGTAGTCCTTGCACTTTAAAGAACTCCATCTTCGATCCCATCATCTCGAGCCAGTCTCAAATCTCTTTCAAAGTGTCTAACACATATATGGTTTCGGAGTGGTTGCGATTTGGAGTCATCTTATGTCCTTGCTTACCAGTCATTTGAAAACCAATCGATAGATTCTAGTAAACCTAACACCGGTTCTTTTGAAAATAATCAGACAATACATAAGAGTGGGGATCTCCTCCTAATCGTTTAAGTAGATGGATTCCCTTATCATTTGTCCTCGGAGAGCAATACGAGATTTATACACGCAGTATTGTCTCATCAACAATAACTGTGTTATATAACCCCCGTGTAAATATATGACGGCCTGGAAATTTTTAACATTCGAAAATGGAATATTTAATTGATTTCAATATGCGAATGATGGTTTAACTTGAATTTAAAAATTAACTATGAATTGGCAATTTAATTTTTGAATTTAATTTATTGAAGTTGGATAAAAATTTGAATCATCAATTTTAAGCTGATTAAAAATATTTCAAAGGCTTAGAAATTTTATATTGATAATACCGAAGATAATGGAAGCTTCAGAATTGAATTTGGAAATAGTTTGTTAAGTTTTGGAATTTTATTATTTAAATTAATATTTAAAATATCCTTTCGAGGAACAGTCTCGGAATTCGACGAAACCAGTTCCATTGGATTCGCAATATTGAATTTTTATCGGATTTCAAATCTCGTAGCTTTCGGAGCTATCGTGTAATCGTACGAGGTATAAACGCCTAGACAATAATTAATCGATTTAATTAAATATAAATATATACACTCTAATCAACAGCCGTAATTCCATTCACATCAAACTTCTTTTTCTTTCTTTTCTATTACTGTAGCTCTGCAGGATTCTGACGCAAGAAATGAGAGGAAATCATCTCGTTCCCTTCCCTTGAAAGCTAATATCTATCGTTCAAAGCACACAACCCCTTTACTTAAAAGAATGGCCGACCCTCTTCATTTATTACCTTCATTTAAATTTAATAAATCATGGCCGCGATTATTAAAAAAGGTAAATAAAGAATGGCAGACGAATTGAATCGTTGTTTACCCAAATCAGCTCGGTATCGTGTCGCGACGATTAAAGCACCTCCGAGGGCATAATGCGAGTGAACCGTGCGAACTTAAGTGAGCAATGGGACATGGCAGCTGTTTTGGGAATCGAGTTCGAAGTCGTCGAACTAGGGTTCGAGATATGGGGGAGGTATGCAGCTAGGGGGGCGGCGCATGCTTGTGATGCATGGGTCGATGGCAATTGCGTGGGTTATGGGCGGCGACTGCCATTTTGATTAGGGTTTGAGCTCGAAGTCGAGCATCTTCGAAGTCGAGCATATTCGAAGCCGAGTATGGGGGAGGAAGATTAGTTCGTCAGCAACATTCGTTTGGGCAAACGAAGAGCAGAGGATGTTCTTGCGGTCGTGTCATTCTGGTGCAATAAATCAAATGCGTGGCGGTCGTTCAAACACAGTACCTAGGTATATTGTTTTACTGTTAGTTTAATTTAATAGACAAATGTTTATACAGATGCTGTAGGAATTTTTCTTTTCAGACAAAATTTTTAAGTGTAGGGAAAAAGAAAAAAAAAATTCTTACTTTTAAAATTTTAAATAGACGGTATGGTGATGTATATGTATATTTTAAAGTATATTAGGATCGAGTATTTAAAATAAAATAAAAATATATTGTGAAAGTTAAAACTTATCTAACTGATTAGTTACTAAAAATAATCCGTTAAAGTAAATTTAGCTTTAAAATTAATTTTTAGCTAAAATAAATTTATTTAAAAGGAATTTGTTTGAAATTTAAAAGTATTTATTCAAAATAAAATCGTTGGTTAATTTAAAATTTATAAATGGAAATTTGATTGTTCGGTTTATTTCAAATATTAATAATTGTATAAATTGTTTATACAAGGTCTATAAATCGAGAAAACGAGTCAGAATGGAAAATGGATTGCATGAATAAGAAAAGGTGAGATCTTCTCACTCAAAATTTTAAAATTCAAAATTCCAGTTATAGATTGATGATTGAATTGTGATAGTTAAAATTAAAATTGATTGACTGTGTGCTTGGATAATTAATTTATTATCAATTATATTAGTTAGACCCTATTGCGCCGCATAATAGCGGATGATATTTTATAAATCTCATATACCGCGATATTCCACCTCGAAATGGAACTGGTATTTAACTGTTGTGCTAACATATGTGGAGGTAGGAAACAGGTTGGAGGGATCCAACTGGATTCCTCAAATATTGAATTTGTTTCGTATGTTGTGGGTTGATTATCCCTGTGTGATTATGTTGTAATTGAAATTATTGTAGATTATAATTTAGCGAATATGTTTTCGGTATCGTAGGATACCAGAAATAAATAAAATTTGATTTTTGAAATTAAGTAGAAAATTTATAGTAAATTAATTTAGAAATCAAATTGGAAATTGATTTGGTGTTTGTATATGATTTTTGAAATCAATTTAAAAATCATATATCAGTGGATATTTGGGAATTTAAATTCGGAATGAGAATTTTATAAAGGGAAAGGAAATTTGACTTAAAAATAAATGTTGGTTTATTTTTAACGGTGTGAAAAGGAATTTATAGATTTAGAATGTAAATTAAAATAAATCAAGAAGATTTATTAATTGATATAAATGGAAAGAGAATTCTTCCCTGGAAAGCCGGGTATATTGTTAAAGTAGCTTTTGAAGTATAAATTAAAGGTTCTAGAAATTGTTTGGAAAAAAATTTATTATTGGGGGAATTATTTTTGGAAATCGTTTTAAATCTTTAAAACATGGATTTATTTAATCACTTTTAGAAAGAATTATTTTAAAGATTAAATTGATATTTGTTTAGAAAATTGTTATTTAAAATTACTATACCCTATCTATTAAATTATTTTGAAGTTGGTTTGGACTTTGAAATTTTATATGAGACGTTTATATAATATTTTCATAACTAATGTTTAAATAAATGTTTTAAAATAGTTTTATCTAAATGTTTCCAAGTATATATTTTGGACAAGTGATTTGAATTATTTGAAGTACTTGAACACGGTAGACTTTTAGTGGAAATAAATAATATCGGGAATTTTATTCCGCGAGTGAAAAGTGATTTGAAATTTGTTTTCAAACGATTGAAGTGTGAAAATATATCTTGCAAAGATATTTTGAAAATAAATAACTGGGGGAAAATTATTTGAAACCCCGTAATTGCTGTGAATGCAGATTGATAGTTAAATAACCGACTATCAATATTTTCCTTTAAATGGCGTTTGAATTTCAATGCGACCGGAGGTCGGATTCCAAGTGGATATCCGAAAACCACATCGAACCTTTGTGATTGTAATCGATCTTTTATTTAAAAGATCAAAGTGAAAATTGTTGTGATTCGTTTTAAATCTGAATGAACATTTATTTTTAAAAATAAGCGCTCGTTATTCGGATAAGCCGGGAGAGGACCTTTGTGTCATAAAAACCCATTCCGAATAATGATACGACAAAATGGGATTGCATTTGAAGACCGGTGGTGAAGACCAGGTATTTGCGAGAATGATAGGATGACCTATCGATTTTCTCTGCACTAAGTAGCTACGGTATAGAGATTCCCTAAGTGATGGGAAGTCCGATCGGGATTGTGAATACCCGGATTGCAAGGGCTTCTTCGGAAGTGCCTTCGGTTCTGTTTGGACCTGGAACAGACTTGTGTGGATATGTGTCTGACGTTACAAATTGAGATGTGAAGCTGGTTTCTATCAAATACATTTCTGTTGGCGGTGGAGAATTTATTCTCTTAGCATAACACCCTTCTCTGAGACATACGAGCTCAGAGGTTATGTAGTTGATGGTTACTAGTGATACATTCCCAATTTGGTAATGTGGCGTACGAAGTGCTGCTGATCATTTGTTGATCGAAGCATGGCTTTGTGAAAGCTTTGTGGATGAGACTTCGTCGAGCCTCACAACCCGGAAATGGTCGAAACAGGAATGTTGCGGCAAGATTTTTAGGGGTCGCGCCCCTAGGGTATGTCCATTTTCTTCTGGATAAAGGGTGGTACCATGGTATAGACCCCAGATACTTAGCTCATATGGACACTGTAAATTTATTACTATGTGATGTTGCTTTGTGGTTAAGGATCCTCGGATAAAGGTCGGTAATGACCTGGGATCGCATACTCATGTGTGGAGTTATCTATGTTCAAGCTTCATTGCACCGGAAGCGTGAGGAAACTCGGCCTTGTGTTGGCACAGAGCTGGTTAAGTTCTCAAGGCGTCCCTCCAGAGGCGTACCCATGTGGCAGTAGGAAGTTCCTTAGCCTGACCATTTGTTGGAAATCCAAAGAAACAATACGAGCCCTGCAGGTTTTAGTTGTATAACCTACCATGGAATGTGGCGGTAACCTGCAATTGAACATGGTAGCTATAGTAGGCATACGACGAAATGTTGTATGCTGGCTAAGATTAATGCTAAACTTTTGAAATGTTTTCTGCACTATGCACTAATAATAATATCGAAAGAATTTTGCATATTAAGCGTTTTTGACTATCATAAGGAGAAATCTCCTCCAAGTGTGCGTTTGCATTGTGTGTGTGGCGGGAGGCCTCATGGCAGTTTCATTTTTCAAAAGCATAGCGGATTTCTTTGTGAAAATAACTATTTTTAAGATCTCACACCAGTCCCACGGCTGACCTGGAGTTTATTGTTCCCTTTCTAAACTCTGGATGCCCATAATTTTCCACATGGGCAGCCTAGAGTCGGGTTAGCAGTTATTCGGGGGCGAAGTCAAGAAGTTGCTGTGGAAATCAGGAGTTGGAGCTGGATGGCGAGGCGTATCACTTATATATGTAATATTTCTTTCTGTTGTTTGTTGTTGTAAACTCTGATAATGTAATGGGATGTAATGTAATAACCCATATAGTAATTCTGCTTAAAGATATTAATCTATCTATTATATTTGTTCCGCTGTGATATGTGAGATTCTGTTATTGTTTCTTTTTCTTCTTCTAGCTCTTCTTCTTTAACCATAACGGTTTAGTTTTTTTGGGCATTCAACTGTGCGGCATTTGATACAGTGGACGTTTCGATGTCGACTTTCGGGCGTCGAGAAATCGGACCGTTACAAAATATTTCCAAAGTTATATTTTTGCCAAGATTTGATAGTCGGTTATTTAACTATCAAATAAACAAACAATCAAACATAGATTTAATTCCATATTGGGTCCACTAAGCTCCATTAATTAATCCTTAATTAATTAAATATCTTTTCAATTATTTGATTCAAATATATCTTCACAACGGATATTTTCACAAACACCATATACTCCTTTCGGTACTAGGAAAAACATTCATATACTTATCTCGCAAGTATAATGATATTAACAAAACATTATACTTTCAATACTTATAAAATATATCCACATATTTATCTCAACAGTATAAGTACATTAACTCAATTTAAGAAAGATTTACTCTTTTCCAAATTCATATTTAAACGAGCCAAAAAAATATCATTTAAAACATTACTCACTCTAAACTCAAACCTTTTTTACATTGGTGTGATGTTCGAAATAATGCTTCCATATCACCATAATTAAGGCGGATTATTTATCAAAATCAAATCTCATTCCATCTATAAAATTCCTTTTTTATAAACTCATTACATAATCCTTTTATAAATCTACAAATTAATTTATTAAACTTCTTTTATAAATCCCTAAAATTATTTACAAAACTCCTTTTCCAAATTACTAAAATTATTTATAAAACTCCTATCTATTTATAAAACTCTTTTATAAAAGTCCTTTTATAAATCCAAACTTACTTTTATAAACCTTATATTAAGTAATATTCTTTTTATAAAATAATTTGTTATAAATAAACACCTTTATTAAATTAATAAAATATCTTTAAACATCATAAATAATTAATTAATTAACTTTCAACGTCACTGATAAATAATTAATTAACTTAAACCGTTATTAATAAAATAATTAACTATTTTAAAAAATACAAAAAAATTAAGTAACTTTAACATCATTAATAAATAATTAATTAACTTTAAACATCATTAGATAAAATAGTAATTAACTTGAACATCATTAATAAATAATTAATTAACTTTAACATCATTAAATAAAATAATTATTAACTTAACCATCATTAATAAATAATTAATTAATTTAAACATCATTAAATAAAATAATGTTTTCACTTTAAACATCATTAATAAAATAATTTGTTACTTTAAAACATTACTAATAAAATAATGATTCAACTTTCAGCATCATTAATAAAATAATTAAATTTAAACCATCATTAATAAAATAATTTTTAAACTTTAAACATCATTAATAAAATAATTAATTAACTTTAAACATTATGAACAAAATAATTAATTAACTTTAAAACATCATTATAAAATAATTAATTAACTTTAAACATCATGAATAATATAACTCATTAACTTTAAAACATCATTAACAAAATAATTAAATAAATTTAAAACATCATTAGCAAAATTATTAAGTAAAATCATTTATTATTAAATAAACACTTAATCTCAAATCTTTATAAAATTTAATTTAATTTAAATCCACACTTTCAAATTTGAAAAGAGGCTTAGTGACTATTATGGTACTGAAACAAGTTACCAATTATTTTTAATTCACTTTACAAGCCATATCACTGGTGTTTACATAAGTAAGCATTTATGTAAATAAGATCAACAATCAAAAATCACTAACTAATCCATTGCTTATCTAATATTAATTAACTAGCATATGAATAAATGCCATAATTAACGTAATAGCAGAACGAGGATTTATTTTGCTAAACAGATGCCATCAATAATCCATTCAATTTAATTATAGAAGAATTGTTTTATTCCGCTAAATTGGTATCCAAAATAATCCATTTAATTTAATTCAACGGAATGGTGTTTTATTTAACCAAATAGATAAAATCAATGAGTAAACTTAATTTAATTATGTTATTATTTAAACAACGTAATTAAATTCAATCATTATTATAGTATCATAAAATTGTACATCATTCAAGCTACAGACAAGTTATACCGTAGTTTTGTACTCATCAATATGAGTCTAATGCCAAAATTCGTCGGTTAATCGAATTTAAAACAAATGAGATATTGCATTTCAAATTTCAACACACTTAGGTCAAAAATTTAAACTGATAAATTAACACTATTCTCACCAAAATCACATTGCTTAAGACCACAAGCTATCAACCCATCCCAATCCACCATAAACAGTGCTTCTCCTCCATTCAAACATGCATGCCTTGGAACCCATTTGAGGAAGCTTGATCAAACTCCACTTGCCTTTACCATCATCATAATCAGCCACCACCGCTCCACCATAAGCTCCTTCACCGACTTGCACTCCCTCTGCCACCTCCATAGCCAGCTCGACGGTCCACTCAGCCAAGTCAATGCTGCTTCCGAACCCAAAAAAACAACTTTTGAAACCCTAATTGAACAACACCACCCCTCCGGCTGTCGGACCAACTCCAATCATCTCCAATGCGACTATGCCTCAAGCTCCCTCCTAATGTAGCCACTCCTACTCCAGTCCACCACGTCGCTGGAAATTTCAAGATGAACGGAAATAGTTCATCTTCCTCCTTTTCAATGACTTCGGCCATGACAAATCCTACAATTAATAGTAAAACTTTTATTCAACAACATAAACCAAACCATACTCTCTGTTTCCTATTCCGGGTTTGTTGAAATCATACCAATATTCGACCACAAACTGTCATCGACCTACCACGGACATCACACTCAATGAAAACTCAGGCAAACATTTTCTAAAAATTGTTGGGTGATTACCTATAGGCTTTATGTTGGAAGTTTAGGCCGATTTTGCTTGTATTGGGAAATGTGAATTTTTGAAGATGAAAAATAGAGAGATTTTATTTACAGGAAATAGTAAAACAAGAAGAAGGAAGAAAATGTGCTCTGTTGCGTGCCTACTAGTGTTCATCTCGTTTATGTGAATATATATAAACCCAATACCTCCAAAGTTAAGTAATCAAAACCAAAATTTTAAGTTACCCATCCAATCAAAGCAAATCAAAGGCACATCAAAACCAAATCAAATTCAAAAGAAACAAGTGAAAGAAGTGAAGTAAGTTGCACGAACGAAGCAACACGAAGCTTCCATGCTAAGCAACTTCAATCGAGGCTCCTCGCAACAGAATTTCTCATTCGTGTATACACCGTAGATGAAAGAAATAAAAATACAATCACGCAAATCAATGAGACATGATTACAAAACAATAATAAACACAATAGTTATCAAATTTTTTCATAAAAAATAAATCATTTGCCGTAAATTAATTCAAACGAAAACTTAATTATTTTCCAAATTAAAATTGTGAAAAAATCCAATAAATAAAATTAAAATACGTTATTAAAATCAAGTCGTTTTACTACAAATTTAATATTCTTTTTATTTATTATAATCGAATCAAAATTTAATATTCAAATAAATTAAATATTCCCGCGCAAAACATTAAAAATTCCAAGTCATTACACATTCAACATGAATCTTGAGGTTTATAAACCATTTTGACGTTAAAATCAAATAGTTTGATTAGAGTCAAAATGAAAAGGAATCATGTGTCTTTAGTATAGAAAATCAAAGGTATTAAATTTATTTTCTAGTAAATTGGGTATGAATCCCAAATAAGGAAAAATGAATTTAATGTAAGAAATTTGAAATGAAAACGAGAAAACACAAGATTTTTATAGTGGTTTCACAAAATCTATGGCTTATGCTTAATTTGACTCTCTATTTTGACTGAAGATTATGATTGCAAGTGCACTATGAGGCGATATTCATTTGCAAAAGTCTTGTTCTAAAATTCAGTAGATTGTCACTATAAAAATCAATCAAGACACCCTTTTCATTTATGGAAGTTTTCTATTTATAGGCGAATTCAAGCACCAAAATTACTACATCAAGTTTGAATCAAGTTTCTTCCTCATCTAAGTTTCTATCATGAAAAACAAGTCAATCTGGAATGATATACGAGATTCTATCAATTGGCAACGATCGATTCTTTTGATCGATATAGATTGATATACTGACCAACTCTACATATTTTCCTGAAAAATGCTTGGTATTGAAATTTAGATCCTAGAGCACAAATTTTTCATTACTGGCCATTATAATAATCGATAATCCATCACCAAAGCTTGTCAATTTTAATCTAAGTTTCATGTAGAACTATAATAGGAGAAAAATAAGGCCCATACCAAGTCTTGGATCAATTGATACTGACCCATATATAATTAAAGAACATTACAGAGACGATCAAATGTGAATGTATCTTTGTAACGTGTATAAATACACCAATTAAAATTGTTCAAAATAAGTCACATACCACAACGAAATAATATACATCATATACATAATAAAATATGAGTCACCAAAATATCAGTAATAAACTCACATAATATATTCATCGCATCCAAAACATATAAAATAAACAGAAGATTGATTTATAAATAAAATACACAAAACAATTTTTATTTTTATTTCCAACAACTAATATGGAATAAAATAGGGGACGATATAAAGCTGTTCTTGTGTCTAACCTTCATCCGAGCTTTCTTCCTTGTCTCCTACATGCACATACATGTTCTCAGCTCAATCTCGTTCCTTAGCTTTTAATCAATTACAATAAGCGCTCCAAATTAGCATGGTTATGAACATCCCTTATCCATTTAGACTTGTTCTCTAATCATGAGAAGAAGGATCCGATACTATTAAAACTTGATCTAGGTACCGTTCTTTTGCTGAAAAGGACATTCAGCGTTGGCGTCTGCGTATGATGTATCTGCATCAAGTGTGGGCCTCACGCTACTGTCCAGTTCAAAGCAACGGTTGGAAATTTCGTGTCGGACGCCGTCTGACGTGAACTGTTCAACCTCAGTCGTCATATTTCATTTTGTTCCCTACATATATCAAACCATTTCTCAACTAAATCATCAAAAAAGCCAAATAATCCCAAAATGCAGCAACTTTTACATGCTTCGTCATCGATTTTTTCAGGTTTTTTTATATATATATTTGTGGTTTTTGTATTATTATCTACCGAACAATCCGAAAAAACTGATCTGGATTACAAGCTGAGCAAATGAGAAACAAGTTCGATAATTTAAAACATGAGTAAAGCTCATGGAACATGCTGCTCCAGATTCAACGTGGCTAATAGAACGAAGAACATGACACGGTCGGTGAATCTAACGAGTGGTGCGAAACAGCTGCAGTAAGGTACCGCAAATACAAACAAGTTTCACCTGCTCGTTTTAGACAGTTGGACATGATTTTTGATGGCTGCATCCGAACTAACAGATGTTAGTTCGTAGTTCCACAAAATCCACATGTTCAACTACTGTTCGACGCACAGCTTTATGATGACTATCTTAAGTGTGATGTTGCGGAGATCTCCAATCGCAGAGCGCCTAGACAGCAACGGCCCACTAGTGGTCCTTCTAGGTCCGTTGGCAATTGTTCGCATGATTCGACTCTTGCTAGGTGTATGCAAGCGAAGTTGGAGGATGACGATTATGAATAATTGGTGTTCGCGATTTGTTTGGTTGATTATGATAACAGAAGCTTCAATCCTTTGAATGCACTGTTGGGCAACCCCGAACAGCTTAGGAAGACTTATTTATCTTGTTCGGCAGTTGAGAAGGAAAAAGTAGTTTGTTTTATCCGTATTTTATTTTCTGCATCTTTTTTTGGTACTTTTATTTCTTCATTTGTATTGTGAATCTTGAACTATGAATTTTTATTTCTGCATGTATATCATGTACTTACAAATAATTAACGTAAATAAAATAATAATATAAACAAATAATAAAATAATAACTTTGCCTCTTTCACGTATCCCCACTCGTAAAAAGAACGCATTCCGCTTTCTTGAACTTATTCCCTTCCGAGTCACTTTGTTCTTCCTTCCGTTTGTCCCTTTCGGTTCGTAAAAGAACACACACGTAGTCTTGGATAAAAAAATTTAAGTCATGGCTTAAGCATCATTGACTTCGTGATTAACATCCAATTAGTCAACTATATATCCACTTAGATGCACGCTGTCTGTATAGTCAAACCGATCGTTAGGGAGGTTTGCTTACTGTCACTGGCCAAAATTAATTTTTCTGAAGCCAAAAAAACGTGGATCTTGTCTCATCCTGATTTCCCAAAAAAATTGGATCTTATCTCATCGCGGTTTCCCTAAACTTCTTCCTTTTTTTTCGCGCATCAAAGATTCCAAATTCAAATCTATTATGATTTTCAAATTCTAAAATTTCAATTTCAAATCGACAATTTTGAGTGGTTTGATTAGTATTTAATTTTGAAATTCATATTTTCAGATTCAAATCTCAATATATTCTTTTCCAACATACTAGCATAACCGTGCAACGGTAGAGAAACCGACTGTTCGATTGTATAACTTTGATAAGAAATATACATTTAAATTTTTTGTTAATATTACTTAAACATTAAGTGATAATATGTTGGAAAACAATGAATTGAGATTTGAATCTAAAAGTATGGATTTCAAATTTAAATATTAATCAAATCATTCAAAATTGTCGATTTGAAATTGAAATTTTAGAATTTGAAAATCATAATAGATTTGAATTTGGAATCTTCGATGTGCGAAATAAAAGAAGGAAGTTTAGAAAAACCGCGATGAGACAAGATCCAATTTTTAGCGAAACCGCGATGAGACAAGATCCACTTTTTTTGGCTTCTAGAAAAATTGATTTTGGTCAATGACAGTAAGCAAACCTCCCTAACGGTCAGTTGGTTATCACTTAATGTTTAAATAATATTAAAAAACAATTTGAATGTATATTTTTTACCAAACTTATACAATCGAACGGTCGGTTTCTCCATCGTTATACAGTTACTAGTATAATCAATAACAAGTTTTTGGAAAACAATTTTTATTAGACCAACTCAGTAGTTGTTTATGGTTTTCTGTTAAATTTCAAAAGTCAAAAACATATTTCGTGGTCAGGAACAAAGAAAAATCGACTGTGGAGTATTTTACATGTTTGGCAAGAAATCTACTAGCTTAGCCGTAACATTTTCATTTTGATAAAATGCAATAGAACAACCTTAAATTTTAACTTCAAAACAGCGAAGCATGTATCGGAATAAACCAAAACACACACACTGTCAACAAATATTTTCTTCTGATTAGTCCAAGATTTGATTGCTCAATTATGACACCCTTTTAATTATAGTTCATCCTATCTTTTTAACAGTGCTTAATCCAAAAGTAATAATAATGCGTAGTGTGCACTAGAGTAGAATATTATCCGTGATCTTCTTTCCATTTGTTTAGTCCACTGTTTAGTGCTATTGATAGTGGAGTGGTACTTTTGATGCCTAAGCTAAAGATGCATTAGTGGATAATTTTTGCTCAATTTACGTTTGCGTCACTTTGAACGCCACTAATTTGGTGAACGGACCAAATTGTTGAGCTGGTGTACAACGGACCAAGTTGGTGTTAGACTTATATAATCACAATTAACATTTTTTATTACATTAAATATTTAATGCTTACTTCTTTTCAAATTTCAAAATCAAACAAGATTGAGATATACCGTTTTTCGAAAAGGAAAGCCGCACCTAGACCCCACGACCTGACCAGCCATGTTGATCGCCATCGATGGAGGCAGTGCTTCGACGCCTCACTTAGCGGTTTGCCACCCACGAACTTCACCTCCGACAATCAATTGCTATATGGATACATAAAAGCTAAAGTTGCGCGATTAGTGACTGATTTATAAATAATATATACAAACCAATATTTTATTTTTATTTCGAACAACTAATATGTAATAAAAATTATCATTTTTTATTTAAACTTTTTTAAATTCATAATTTATAAGTAATATAAATTCATTTAACTGTGTTAATTAAAAAATAATTAAAAGAAAACTGCAATATCAAAAATAATTATTAATAGAAAAACAATTAAGATGTCTCTTTCCTACATAAGAACGCGTTATATTTTTTAAAATCATTCTTTTTTCCTCCCCTTTTTAAATGTTTTTATTGTGTACGTCTTTAGTGTCGTTCAAGAACGCACCATAAGAACTTCTGACTTTAAAATACAGATATCCAACTGAACATGTTTGGATAGAATATATTCATCATTAAAGAAGACTATCCATGTAAATTTTGAAATTTTTTGGAAGGCTTCAAATATTTCAAAATTGCTAGGTTTATGAAATATCAAAAATTTTACCTCTACCAAGGATTTAATATTTAAATGTAGTTTTGAAGGAATGATAGTCAAATTTTCAACGTGTAATCTTATCTATCAAAATATCATATCTAGAAATAGTTCACTTTGATACGAAAAATTCTTACAGTAAAATACTAATGGGTTTCAAACAATAAAGCAGGTAAAAACATGACCTTGTGTCCAATCTTCATTCGAGCTTTTTTTCCGTACCATAGTTGACATCTAACAAAGTGAAAAAGTGAAAATAAAGAAAATAAGTTTTAAAAATAAAAATAAAAAGGCGATACTCTAAATTAGCATAGTTATGAACATCCCTTATTCATTTAGATTTGTTCTCAAATCATAAGAAGGATCCGATACTAATTAAAACTTGATGGATTTTGTCCCTTAATCTTAAGAAAAATGTTTGCCCAAAGTTTTTAAACTAAACCAAATAATTGTGCTAATGAACATAATATAACCATAAAACATCACTTCAATCCTAGAAGTTTTTGAACTCAAATAAAAAACATCACTTCGATTCTAAATTTTTTAAAACCAAAAGACAATGTAATTTTATGGTATATACGTGTGTGTTCTTGTATGCACGTATGTGTATGCTAGTACAATCCACGATAGTGGGTACTGATCATTTAATTTTGAGAAAAAGAAATATTATGTAAATTTTCATTAGTTTTACTTATCTCGAATGGTAATGCATTGAAAAAAAATTACAGTTAAAGAAATTTTAGGAGACTTTTGGAGGAGAAAAAAGGTAAATAGGATTGGAGAGATAAAACAGACTAAAGACATATTTTTTTGTGTTTTGTTTCACATAACTTGATTTTGCAATAATGGGTTAGAGAAACCTCATATAGATCGGTTTTACGTATGAGTCCAACATGCATGCTCATGTTCTCAGTTCAATGTAGTTTCCTTAATTTTTAACCAATCACACTAATCCGCCTTCATACCTGATTAAGTAAAAGAGTAAGAGAAACAATGAGGAACAGACTCCTTGAAAAAAACATTTATTAATCCATCAAAATATTAAAAGAGAGCCTAAAAATTACAAGGATATCTCAATCTCCAAAGCACTAAATCAAAACTCTTTTTAACACATAGATAATCAATCTGATACATGCCTATATATAATAATTATGATAAAATGCATTTTCAGATCAGCTGAATAATGAATTGATTGATTAATTTATTCATTATCACAAAATAGATCCTTCCAGTATAGATAAATCGTCAAATTCTTCAATGCAGTAAAAGACGCGATTAATTTCTTTAATCAACTCTTCAAAGTACACAAAATCTATAAAAAATGCAATATATCCGAGTCATAATTACATGTTGACTCAAAATATCTTCATAATATACTTTAATACAAAACTATCACCAAAATCTAACAATGTTATGTCCAATAACTAATTTTTTCAAAAACTTTTTTGTTAATCCAACCGGACTGATTGTTTATGGTTTTCTGTTCGATTTTAGAACTCAAAAACATATCATCAAAATTAATTTTTTTCCCTCATAAAATATGATTTGATTTCAAAACGTGAATAAATCTAAATATTTACTCGTCGAGATATCTACTATTTAGCCGAAACATTTTCTTTTTGACAAAAGGTCATAGAACAACGTCAAAATTTACGTATTCTTTCCCATTGAACATTTGACTTAAAACCAAAGGTTGGTGGTTCATACCTGCTATTCAAATGAGCCCTTATTTCTGGTGCCTTAGGCCTTTATATATCAATGCCTGAAATCAACTTCTGAAGATTGGTTTCAATAGTATCAAGAGGTCGGCAAAGGGCTTATCGTTTTCCAGCGAAGCCTCTTTAATATTTAATAA
Organism: Allium cepa; assembly: GCA_030765085.1. Classification (NCBI taxonomy): domain Eukaryota; kingdom Viridiplantae; phylum Streptophyta; class Magnoliopsida; order Asparagales; family Amaryllidaceae; genus Allium; species Allium cepa. Next base: position 217,343,856 of record CM060942.1, on the reverse strand, counting down.
ATGATAACATTCCAAACCGTTGATATTTGCGAACATCTATGAGGCATTGGATCAGTTTTTTGGTAGCACTATACAGATTCATATGTTATTTTTCCTCCTTAGTTAAAAGGATTTGAATGAAATTATACATTGAACAGATGATTTCATTGGACTGCGTTTGTACTGATTATGAGAGGTTTTAAAAGCATCGGTTTAATGTTAATGATCATAACGATTTTAATTAGTGGAGTATAATTGAAAGAAGAAAAAAGTTATAACCACTCAGAACATCTTTGATGGGTTGAGAATTGTCATGAAACTAAATTGCACCGGATTTTATCCGTTTTAAAAACGACATCCGTGTGGAAAAAACTTACAAACAAAGGTGATGGTAACACCTGAAATACAGAGTCATTTAAATTAATCAAAATCGATAGAAAATAAACTCTCAATTGAAGGCATGTATTTCTGAATCTGTCAAGGAGTGGTTGAAGTAGAGGTTATAGCTTTTATTTTTGAAATTATATAGGTTATCTTTCACGTTATTATTGATCATTTTATTGCTTTACAATGAGTATACCACAATGGCACAAATGCTATAGAAACTTCGAAAATGTAAGGTTGAAATACAGTTCGCAAATCCTTGTGTCAGGCAAAATATGATTTTGGTCAACATCTATTAAAAAAAAAGAATCACTTGTTGTTATATAAAACCAAACTCATGTATATATATCATTCCATCTCCATTATTTTTCATAATGTGGGATTATTATTCTTCTTTCTTATGCATCAATTACTCACGCACAATGTAAGACATTCCAACAACTAGGTTGCTCATGCATGCTACCTAAGTCTAATTACATTCTGTTGGTTATGATTTTATGAATAAATAAAGAGTAAACTTGGTAGCTTCATACAAGTTAAAAAAATGGAACTTGAAGTAGTCTAGGTATTAGCCAAGAAACCTACTAGTTCAGCTGAAACATTTTCTTTTTGATGAAATATAATAGAACAGCATTAAAGCATACGTCGCACTTGGATCTCCACGATCTAACTGGTCAGGTCGACCGCCGTCCATGTGAGCGAGGCAGTGCCCCCCTTAGGGGTTTGCAACCCCTTAAGCTTCTCCCTTGTCAATCAATTGTTATATGTCAATCAATTGCTATATGATTATATAAGAACTAAAACATGAATCTGATTCACATACTTATTATAGTAATTTTTCTTATAACAACGTTAGAAATGTGAATCTTCTTTGCAAACTCTTCACACAATTTGGTTTCGTGAAACTAAATTGGACAAACCTCCATAAGAATTCGGTACTACGTGTAAGTTCTGTTAGAAAATGAATAAGTGGCTAAGGAGGGAATAATGTCCCACATCGGGAAATACTCATCCAAATTTCACTATATATACTAAAGCTTAATAAGCTATATCAAAAGAGAATGAGGAGATAGAAAGAATGAGGCAATGAAAGGGAAGAGGAAATGTAGGCATGAAAAATCCTACATATTTAATATTGTATGGTCAAAGATTGGGCCTTGGGCCTTGGGGCTCTTGGGGTCTGATGATTAAATGGGCCTTCGTTTGCTACCTGGGCTGTGCTAGAACGACTAGTTTTTTGATTCGAATTATGCTGTTTTTTGCTGCCAGAAACAGTTGCATCCATTGGTTGAAGGATCGCAACCTTACCAACGGTCACAGCCGCGCCTCTTCCCGAACAGGTAGCTCCCCAACCCTATTTAAAGGCATGCAGAACCGAAATCAGATTATTCAATTTTCTTCTTCCCTCCTTCTCTCTGCACACGCCGTTCTGAAATAAGCAACTCTCTTGGGTTCGTCGTCGCCTGCATCGTCAGCGCAACCTTGCAGGCTCTAATCCCGTTTCACCTTGGGAAGTAGTTGCTCGCCAACCCGCTGCGCCGTAGAGGGAGGAAATCTGTTTTAAGGGAACAGCGACTGTGCTGGACTCGGATACAAAAAATACAACTTGCAAACAGAGTACTGAATGGTACGAATTGCATTTCTGCTCTTCTAGTTCCTGTTAACCCAATTACAAAATTAGGGTTAAGGTGTTTTGCCCAAATTGATTTCGCCCTAATTTATACATTAGGGTTTATGTGTGGCTATCATTCGTAAAACATATTTTTGCTTTGTTTGATTCTGTTCTGCGTACTAATTGAAGTCATATCGTTTCAGACGGTGGCTCAAGACAGTACCACTTCGACAACAAAGCAGCCATTGCCCTCCGCTCCGACATGACCACTTGTCACACAGCCTGTACCGTTCTCACATGGAGAGAGGCCGGAAAAATTCAATGGCCAGGATTTCAAGCGCTGGTAACAGAAGATGCTCTTCTACTTGACTACGTTAGGTCTGGCCAAATAACTAACAGAGGACCCTCCGCAAGTACATGAACTTGAGCCCGACGCCACCAAGGTCGAGGCCCTCACAGCCTGGAAGGCGTCTGACTTCATTTGCAAGAATTATATTCTCAACGGTTTGGACAATAGTCTGTACAATGTGTACTGCACTGTCCAAACTGCAAAGACTCTTTGGTTGTCCCTCGAGAAAAAGTACAAAACGGAAGACGCCGGGATGAAGAAGTTCATAGTCGGCAAATTCCTAGACTTCAAAATGGTCGACACCAAAACAGTAGTCAGCCAGATTCAGGAACTTCAGGTTATCATCCATGAGATGCATGATGAGAAGATGGAGTTAAGCGAATCATTTCAAGTTGCTGCTGCTATCGGGAAGTTGCCTCCATCATGGAAGGACTTCAAGAACTATCTGAAGCACAAACGGAAAGAAATGGCTATGGAAGATCTTGTTGTTCGACTCAGAATTGAAGAGGATAACAGAAAATCTGAAAAGAAGTCAACCAACACCATGGTGGCAAAAGCAAATTTTTTTGAGACCGACAAGAACAACAAAAGAAAGAGAGAAAATAATCCAAATGCAAAGAAGGCTAAGAAGTTCAAAGGGAACTGCCATAATTGCGGGAAGAAAGGCCATAAGGCAAGTGAGTGCCGAGGACTAAAGAAGCAGAAAGACCAAGCCATTGTTACGGAGAATGATAGGCTTTCGGATGGAGTTTCAGAAATGAACTTTTCAGCCGTGATCTCAGAATGCAACTTAGTTGGCAACACGAAGGAATGGTTTGTGGACACTGGTGCCACAAAACACATTTGCGCCAACAAGTGGATGTTTTCCAACTACAAGCCTGCGACACAAGAAGAGCAACTCTTCATGGGAAACTCCTCCACGTCGAAGGTTGAAGGAAAAGGAAAAGTGGTTCTCAAAATGACTTCTGGAAAAGAACTCACTTTGAATGATGTTCTGTATGTACCATACATTCGTAAGAACTTAGTTTCAGGATCATTGCTGAGCAAGAATGGTTTCAAGTTGGTCTTTGTTTCTGATAATTTTGTATTGTCTAAAAATGGAGTGTATGTGGGTAAAGGGTATGTGAGTGATGGTCTATTCAAGATGAATGTAATGACTGTTGTACCAAAAGATATGAATAAAATGGATTCTTCTGTTTATATCGCTGAGTCATTTAATATATGGCATGCTAGACTAGGCCATGTGAATTTTGATACTTTGCGAAAAATGGTTAACTTAGATTTTATACCTAAGTTTACTATAGATCACAACTATAAATTGAAACATGTGCTGAAGCAAAGTTAACTAGAACTTCCTTTCATATGTTAGAAGGAATACCGAGCCGTTAGATTTAATACATACTGATGTATGTGATCTAAAGATGTATCAAACCAGAGGAGGTAAAAGGTATTTTATTACCTTTATCGATGATTGCACTAGGTACTGTTATGTGTACCTATTAAGAAGCAAAGATGAGGCCTTTGAAATATTTAAACAATATAAGGCAGAAGTTGAAAATCAACTAAACAAAAAGATAAAAGCCTTGCGAAGTGATAGAGGTGGAGAATACGAATTTCCATTTGAGGAATTTTGCGCTCAAAATGGTATAATCCATCAAACAACAGCACCGTATTCTCCTCAATCCAATGGAATAGCAGAACGTAAAAATCGTACCCTGAAGGAAATGATGAATGCCCTGCTTATTAGTTCTGGATTACCAGACAATTTATGGGGTGAAGCGATACTTTCAGCTAATCACATACTAAACTTAGTACCTCGCAAAAAGACCTTTAAATCACCACATGAACTGTGGAAAAACAAACCTCCATCTTATAAATACTTAAAAGTGTGGGGGTGCTTAGCAAAGGTAGAAATACCTAAGCCTAAAACGGTCAAAATTAGACCCAAAACTATAGATTGCATATTTATTGGATATGCTCATAATAGTAATGCATATCGATTCTTGGTGCATAAATCTGAAATTGATGACATTCATGAAAACACCATAATCGAATCTCGAAATGCAAGATTCTTTGAAAACATATTTCCACTAAAAGAATCCAATGGTACCAGTATCCAAAAGAGATTAAGAGATGAAGAAACTCTTGAACATCGTGTTGATCATGAAAATGATCAAGAGTTAGAGGAACCAAGAAGGAGCAAACGACAAAGGACATCAAAAACCTTTGGGCCTGAGTTCTATGCATATATGGCAGAAAATGAACCTCTAACATATAAACAAGCAATGTCATCACCTGATGCTCCTTATTGGAAAGAAGCTGTCAATAGCGAAATTGAATCCATTTTACAAAACCACACATGGGAACTAGTACATCTTCCTAAAGGATCGAAACCATTAGGGTATAAATGGATCTTTAAGAAAAAACTTAAAGCTGATGGCTCAATAGACAAATATAAAGCCCGACTGGTAGTCAAATGATTTAGACAAAAGGAAGGTCTAGATTACTTTAATACTTACTCACCAGTAACTAGAATAACATCCATTAGGATGCTTATTGCTATTGCTTCTATACTAAATTTAGAAATACATCAAATGGATGTAAAAACTGCATTTCTGAATGGTGAGTTAGAGGAAGAAATATACATGCAGCAACCTGAAGGGTTCCTAAGCCCAGGAAATGAGAATAAAGTATGTAAGTTAGTAAAATCACTTTATGGTTTCAAACAAGCGCCAAAACAATGGCATGAAAAATTTGATGAAACTATGATGATAAATGGATTCAAAATAAATGAATCAGATAAATGTGTCTATATGAAGAATGTAGATATGGGATATGTCATAGTTTGCCTATATGTTGATGACTTATTGATACTAAGCAATAATAATGCCATAATCAAATCAACAAAGGATATGTTGTCATCTAGATTTGATATGAAAGATCTAGGATTGGCTGATGTGATTTTGGGCGTTAAAATTTTAAAGACGTCAGAAAGCTATCTCAATCACACTATGTGGCCAAAATACTTGAAAAGTTCAAACAACATAATATAACTGTTGTTAAATCGCCAGTTGATATGAACCAAAAATGGGTTAAAAATACCGGTGATGGAATCTACCAACTTGAATACTCTCGAATACTGGGAAGTATAATGTATGTAATGAATTGTACTAGACCAGATATTGCATATGCTGTAGGTAAGCTAATTAGGTATACAAGCAATCCTGGTAAAAATCATTGGAAAGCAATAATAAGGGTTCTAAGATATTTAAAATATACTCAGAACTACAGCTTGCATTACACTAAATATCCTTCCGTAGTAGAAGGATATAGTGATGCAAATTGGACAACTGGTTCAAATGACACCAAATCCATAAGTGGATATGTATTTACCCTAGGAAATGGAGCTATATCATGGAAGTCTTCTAAACAAACGTGTATAGCAAGGTCAGCAATGGAGTCAGAATTCATTGCTTTAAACAAAGCCGCTGAAGAAGCAGATTGGCTTAGAAGTTTTCTAGAAGATATTCCGAATTGGAATAAACCTGTTCCACCAATCTGTATACATTGTGATAGTCAGTCAGCTATTGGAAGAGCTAACAGTACACTATACAATGGTAAATCTAGACATATTCGTCGTAGACATAAAACCGTGAGACAACTACTCTCTAATGGAGTTATCACTATAGACTATGTAAGGTCGAAAGATAACATTACGCATCCACTAACGAAAGGCTTGCCTAAAGAGAGAGTTCAAACCTTATCGATAGGAATGGGGTTAAGGCCTATTGAATAAAAAGTTTTCCTCAACGGAAACCCAACCTAATTGACAGGAGATCCCAAGATTTAGGTTCAAAGGGACAACTAAGTTAAGGTTAAAATTTAGAAGCACTGGAAAAATCAAACATTTAGATATTCCTAAGATAAGTCAGTGCACATGCCGCCGGAGAAAAGGATAAGCTCATCTTTTAATGATGTCTATACCTGGAGCTATAAAGAACCAAGTGGAGTATTGCGGAATACTCTTTATAGGATCACCTACGTGAGTGCGAAGGCGCCACTTCAAGGAGAATTAACGAGGCCCGATTCTCTTAAGTACTCATGAGACCAAGCAGGTGTTCATGGCTAAAACGAACACAAACAGAGAACCAAGGAGCTAAAACATTTATCATGTGTTATCTTTATAAAGCTCACACAAAAGGCTTACAGTTCAAGGACAATCTAGTCCACTGATTCGCTAGTAAGTTATAATGATAAAACACTAGGAAAAGTCCAAGGCTTCTGTGCTACTTTTACCGATATGATAAATGCTTCGCAATATTTCATAACAGAATAGATAACCCCTCATTCATGTGGGGGATTGTTAGAAAATGAATAAGTGGCTAAGGAGGGAATAATGTCCCACATCGGGAAATACTCATCCAAATTTCACTATATATACTAAAGCTTAATAAGCTATATCAAAAGAGAATGAGGAGATAGAAAGAATGAGGCAATGAAAGGGAAGAGGCAATGTAGGCATGAAAAATCCTACATATTTAATATTATATGGTCAAAGATTGGGCCTTGGGCCTTGGGGCTCTTGGGGTATGTTGATTAAATGGGCTTTCGTTTGCTACCTAGGCCGTGCTAAAACGGCTAGTTTTTTGATCCGAATTATGCCCTTTTTTGCTGCCAGAAACGGTTGCATCCGTTGGTTGAAGGGTCGCAATCTTACCAACGGTCACAGTCGCACCTCTTCCCGAACAGGCAGCTCCCCAACTCTATTTAAAGGCATGCAGAACCGAAATCAGATTATTCAAATTTCTTCTTCCCTCCTTCTCTCTGCACACGCTGTTCTGAAATAAGCAACTCTCTTGAGTTCGTCGTCGCCTGCATCGTCAGCGCAACCTTGCAGGTTCTCGTCCCGTTTCACCTTGGAAAACAGTTGCTCGCCAACCCGCTGCGCCGTAGGGGGAGCAAATCTGTTTTAAGGGAACAGCGACTGTGGTGGACTCGGATACAAAAAATACAACTTGCAAACAGAGTACTGAACGGTACGAATTGCATTTCGGCTCTTCTTGTTCCTGTTAACCCAATTACAAAATTAGGGTTAGGGTGTTTTGCCCAAATTGATTTCGTCCTAATTTATACATTAGGGTTTATGTGTGGCTATCAAGTTCCAGCATGCATGTGCATGTTCTTAGCTCAATATAGTTTCCTTAATTTTTAATCAATCACGTTACTACACTTCAAGCCTGACAAAGTAAAAGAGTTTTAAAAAAAATGTAATAAATAAAGAAAAGTCGGCCATTGATCCACTTATGCATTACGTTATCAACATCCCTTGTCCATTTAGATTCGTTCTCTAATCATTATGTAGCGTTTTTCAAATAAGGACCAGATCCTATTAAAACTTATGTAGCGTTGGATAATGTGCCTTAAGCCTTGGTTAGTTGGTTTCATGCATCGTTGACTTCTTGATTAACATTCATTAAGTCAACTATATGTATTCACTTTGATTTAAGCTGTCGATATAGTATAATCAAACCGACCGTTACGGAGGTTTGCTTATTGTCACTAACCAAAATTAATTTTTCTAAAGCCAAAAAAACGTGAATTTTGTCTTATCATGATTTTCCTAAAAACGTGAATCTTTTCTCATCGCGGTTTTTCTAAAAACGTGAATCTTGTCTCATCGCGGTTTCACTAAATTTCCTCCTTTTATGTCGCGCATCAAAGATTCCTAATTCAAATCTATTATGATTTTCAAATTCTAAAATTTCGATTTCAAATCAACAATTTTGAATGCTTTCATTAATATTTAAATTTGAAATTCATATTTTCAGATTCAAATCTCAATTTATTCTTTTCCAACATATTATCACTTAATGTTTAAGTAATATTAACAAAAAATTTAAATGTATATTCCTTATCGAAGTTATACAATCGAACGGTCGGTTTCTCCACCGTTGTACGGTTATACTAGTTAATAACAACTACATATAGGAAAAAAAGTGTTATAAATTGTTGTAGGAAAATGTCGACAAGGCACATGTTAAAGTTATTGAACTATCAGTATACCACCTTGAATTCCAACCTTTTAAAATTACATAAAGATAAAGTAGGTATTTGGAATAAATCTTTTTGTCCTTTAGCTACTAAATAATATTTTTAACATGTAACATAAGAGCACACATTAACAAAACTCATTGTTATAATGTTTAAAAGCACTCTTCAAAAATAAGCAGTAAAAGGTAATAAAATCATAGCTAAATTAGCACCAAAAAGTTGGAACTTCTTGTAATAATTTTGCACCGTATCCATAGCATTTTTCATTGAAGTGTTAATCAAATTATAATGGATTTGTTATTTTCCGGTGAATTCAATTCGTGTAAGATTAAAAGGATATTATTTTGAAGAGGAATACTAAACACGCTCCATAATGGTTGTATTTGTATTTGAAACAAATAAAATAGAGATATCGAATTCTACAATCATTTTATATGTTGACAATGATTGCTTATTACTCTTCGAGGTCTGAGAATCTGAATGGAGCATTTAAATGGAACACATAGAGAACCGAAAGGGATGTTATGAATGTTGAACGATACCTTAGTCAAACTATAATATATTTCTTGTTATCATCAATACGTCTTAAGATTGAAGAAATATCGTTTGGAAGAGAAACATTAGCTATACTCTCTATTAAAAAATGTGGATTTTTATTTGACAGGTGATCGATAGAGATTTTGAATTTACATGCTGTCAATAATTATCAACCATTATTTGTGAAATCGCAAACTAAATCAAAGCTTAACATTCTTTTATTTTTAAACGGTTTTCTTAACATGTGTTCTAAATCCACGTGTTAAGAATGCTTGTTAATAGTTAAAATTAAGCAATTCGACGAGTATATTGATAATTCAATAACCTTAACGTCTATTTTTAAAGGTTAAACCAATCTCCTTTTTAATTAGGTTTTGATGAGATTGTAGAAAAACAGCTATAATTATTATTTACACAAATGCCATGGTGAAACAAAATGTAGGGTCATTACAAGATTTTAAAATATATTCAATGAAAGCGGTGGTCCTTCTCTGTTTGATTTCAGTATACAGTCATGTTGCATACGACAAAAGAAATGGGTACATTTGCACTATTCGATGAGATTTTTCAGTAAAGAATAGAAGACGTTAAAACTTCCTTTGAATTGAAAAATGGGATATTACATAGCAAATAGTAGGTAGTCATCACTCATTCTACAGCGTCAACGGACATTTCAAAAATTCAAAATACGTCCGCATACATAATCGAAAAGCAGTATAATAATCAAATTCCAAATGCGGATGTCAAACAAATGCGGATGCGGATACGAAGACATCTGCATATGAAAATTATCCGTCCGTTATTTTGCAAGATTGTATTTTAAATTATGTTTATTTTAGTACAATGAAAGATATTTATTTATGATTTTATTAAGTTAGAATTTTATATTATACGCATTAAATGTAAATTAATTGTAAAATCTATTTATCATCATTATATTCGTCCAAATACGTAGGTGTAAATATCCGTCCATATATACGCGGGTGCAGATAAAATAATTATCCGATATCCGTCCATATACGCGAATGCAGATATCCGATATCTGAAAATGATTTTTGATGCGGATAGTGGTATGATACTATACGCATTTGAAAGTATCCGTTGACAGGCTTAACCTATTCTCCAATAATCGAATATTGCAAAACGAGGCATCGATATGGTAAACCGAGGGAAGTTTTCTAATGTATTTGCATATTTTAACCGACCAAGTTAAAACTTTCAAAATATTCGGCTGTGAACTGCAAATGCATCATTTTTTAATGAAATGGTCGTTTTTCTATTTTATATGTATTTTATAATATAATATCAATCATTTTGACCTATTTAAAAATACTTAAAATAGTTTAATAAATGTCTTTATTATCTTTTGAGGATTATACCAACATAATTAAAGAACATTGAAAAGACGATCGAATGTGAATTTATCATTATAACATGTACAAATACACCGATTAAAATTATTCAGAACGGTGTATAATGTAAATAAATCAGAATCAGAGTCACAGATCACAGTGGAATCATATAAATCATATACATAGTAAAATGTGTGTCTGCAAAATATCAGTACTAGTAGACCTATATAATACATACATCGCATTCAAAATATATGAAATTAACAGAAGAATGATTTATAAATAATATAACAAACCAATTTTTTTATTGTGGAAATTACCATAAAGGCCTCTTTAGCAAGTGCAATTAGTTTGTAAGACACGCAACTAAAATAATTACTTTTAAGGACAAAATGCAAAATAATTAATTTGTAAGGCTTAAAAACCAATGAAATTATGTCCTTCAAAATAATTGGACTACTGACTTTGTTCTTAAAAGTAATTAACATTGGTCTTGAAATTAAGTTTTATTGATGTGCGTTCTAAAAACTAATTGGACAATAAAGTTTGTCTTTCTAGTGAAATGTCCTTTTTTTGTTTTTTTTTTCCAACAACTAATTTGGAATAAAATATGAATAGATATAAATCTGTTCTTGTGTATGAAGAAGGAAAGTTCAAAAAAAAAAAAAAACTTGGCAGCCATGGTTGCCTATACAAATTTGTTGACTAATCCAATCTTCAACCTTGATCAGTTCGAGGGGTCCTTAAATTCCTCTCCACCACACTCTCCTCCACCTTTGCCGATTCCATTGCCGCCACCACCACCACTTCTTGAAAAAACAACCTCTGCCATTGATGATGAAGGCTTTCAAATTGTCCATAGAAGAAAATCGAAACTGTTGAATAAAGGTGCTGCCAATGCAGAATTCACTCATTTGAATTCCCTGAAGCAATCAAAAGAGCATCCCAAAAATATATATCAGGGGCAATATTATCCAAGAAACAATGTGAATGAAAGAATTTCATCAAGCAATGTTGCAAGAAACCGCCAGAAAGGGATATATGCAGAAAATCATTCAAGAATTTATTCAAGAAACCCTCAATTCAAGGAGAATACAACATCTCAAATAATTACTAACCAGAGTAAGCCTTCATCATGGGAAGAGATGATTAAAAAAGGAGGTTCAAACACTGCATTTGACCTCAAGTATGCAGCCCCTCTCACCATCAATGATAAGAAGATAGTGGTGGTAAGTGCGGAGGCCAGCAAAAGGGCAGAAAGTAAATGGAACTTCTCAGTTTTTGCCTATGTTTTCGGCAATAGACCCGCCTATCATCATTTCAAGGCTGTAATTGCAAGATACTGCAAACCCACGGGTAATTTCGACATTTTCACTCGAAATAATGGCTTCTTTTTAATCAGATTTAACAATGCTTCTGATTGTGATAATGCGATAATGGGGGGGCATTCTTTATAAATGGAAAGTTGATCATTATAAAAAGATGGAGCAGTAAAATCAATCTTGACAGGGATCTACTATCCTCTATGTCGATTTGGATTAAACTGCCTGAGTTAAATCTTAGACTGTGGGACAGTGAGATTTTAAGTGCAATGGCTAGTGTAGTTGGCAATCCCCTTAAATTAGATGATCACACTACAAAAGAAACTAGGCTTTCTTTTGCTAGAATTCTTGTGGAAATAAATGCAGATTCCGATTTGCCTAATGAGACTACAATTTCCTTGCATGATGGGGAAAACTTGATTCAAACTATTGAATATGAATGGATCCCTCCTAGATGTAAAACTTGTTTATGCTTTGGTCACTCTATGGAAAATTGTGATTCGAAAATGGTCTGGAAAGTCAAACAAAGTATACAAGAAAATGTTTCAGTTAACCCCGGCATATTTCCAGAGCATGTAAATGAGATTGCTAATACAGCAGCTCTCATTTACAACAATGAAAACATCCCTCCTCAGCAAGAAAACAATCCTGGTCAGATTGTCATCTTTGGGGATTCAACTAATGTTCAAGAAACAAATTCAAGAAAAGAATCTCACGAAAGCAGCAAAGAACAATCAATAACTAGTATCAAAGATGATAACTCTTCTAAAACATCAGAAACAACAGGAAAAATCACTGAAATTTCTACTGTGCCTCAAATATCAAACATTGAAGTTTCGGATTTACAAGAAGAAGTTATTAAAAACCAGTCTGCAGAGGTGACATCAGTTTCTGAGACAATGATTTTGGATGATAGTTATGTTCTTAACAATTTACTTAGCAATGAACCTTCAGAAAATCACATCAGTTATTTAGCATCCCATCTATCTCCAATTTCCAAAAATTCTGTCTCTGATCTTAGCATACAAAAAGCTATTAGTTTAGTATCAAATTCAGCTTCTCCCTCAAAGAAAAACAAAAAAGAAGTGAAAGAAAAAAGAAAAAGAAAAATGAAAAGCATAAAGGAGATTGTTGATAATGAAAGTCCAGCAGAAACAGAAGACAGCGAATTTAAAAGGAAATAAATTATCAAAAACTCCAAGTGGGAAGATCAACTGAAAGCACTAAACAAAACCACATTCAAAAAAAAGGAAGGAAGATAGAGTCTTTTGAAGAAGAAGGCAATTACAGTGCTTAAGCTGCTACTGTAATCGTATCCTTTGGTGTATCCTTTTTGTATGTTTTATATATGTGTTTATTTTTTATTTTTTCTCTCATTTTATTATATGACGATTGTTTCTTGGAATGTTAGGGGGCTTAATTCCCTTATTAGAAGATTAGACTTGTCTAATCTTCTTTTATCAGCTAATCCTAGTATAGTTGGTCTTTTAGAGCATAAATTGGATAATTCTAAAATCTCTGATTTCCAGTTAAAAAATTTAAATAACTGGAGTATTATTAATAATAACCAAATGGGTGGTTTTGGTAGAACTATGGTCTTATGGGACTCAAAAATCTAGGACAATTATCAACATTTTTTAAATTTTCAATTTATTCATTGTAAATGCACTAATATAGGTGGTTTTCAAATCGAAATTACTTTTGTTTATGCTTCTAATAGTGAAATTGAAAGAGATTCTCTCTGGCAAAACCTTGAATCAATTAAAGCAAACATGAGAAATCCATGGATCGTCATGGGTGATTTCAACACTGTTATGCATGGTTTTGAAAAAAGAGGGGGTATTCCTATTCGCTTCAAAAAGTTGGAAAAATTCAATAATTTTTTTATTAAAACTGGTCTTTGTGAACCAACTATTTTTGGTAATAAATATACTTGGAAATCTGGTATGTCTAGAAATATTCATTGTAAATTAGACAGAATTATAATTAACCAATATTTCACAAAAACTTTCAAGGATTTTAAATGCCTTACTCTCCCCCAGGCCACAAGTGACCATACTCCTATCCAAATTTATCTTGAATGCAATAACAATAACAACAAAAAGAATTTTCCTTTCAGGTTTGTGAATGGCTGGGTATATGAAAATAATTATAGAGAGACTGTTAAGGAAGGTCTCTCTACAAAAGTAGTGGGCACTGCCCAATACAAATTTAGTAAAATGCTTCAAATTATCAAAGGCAAATTAAAAATCTGGAACAAAAACAGAAACTTTAAAGACATCAAATCTTTAAGGGAAGAATGTGAATTAAGACAGAATGCTTTGGATTATGATTGCTCAGACATTGATAATATTAACAAATTTTTCAATGCTCAATCTGAACTTGCTAAATCTCTTCATGTGCAATCTATAAATCTTAGACAGAAAGCTAAAATTAACTGGTTAAATCATGGGAATGAAGCCAGTAAATTCTTTTATGCTAAGGTGTCTAATAGAAAATACAGAAATGATATTGGGAAAATCATTGATACAAATGGTAATATCATAAATAATATGTCTTATATAGAGAAAGAGGCTATCAATTATTTCAATATTCTTTTTAATCATAATTCCTCTTCTATTGATTTTCCAAATAATGAGCCCAAATTCAAATTAAATGACATCAGCAAAGAAATTCTTTTAGCCCCAATTAGAATTGAGGATATTAAAAATATCATATTTAACTCTAAAAATGATAAAAGCCCTGGCCCTGATGGCTTTGGTGCTAAATTTTATAAAACTCACTGGGCTGAGATTAAAGACATGTTATTTGACTTAATCTCTGAATTCTTTAGAACTGGGAAACTTTTAAAAAATCTCAATCATACTTTCATCACTTTAATTCCTAAAACCCCCATCCCTAATAGTTTAGAGGATTATAGGCCGATAGCCTGCTGTAACTTTTTTTACAAGATTATATCCAGTATTCTTAGCAACAGGATTAAATTTTTTTAAAATCATATAATTTCAGAAAACCAAAGTGCTTTCATTCCTGGTAGGCTCATTGTTGAAAACACTTTGTTAGCACATGAATTAATTAGGAACTTCAATCATAATAACAAAAAACATATGTGTGTTAAAATTGATTTACATAAAGCTTTTGACAAAATTAATAGACAGTTTATTATTCACATGATGAAACAATTGGTTTTTTGTAATGAATTCTGTGCCCTTATCTTTGAGTGTATTAATCATGTGTCTTTCTCTATCTTGGTTAATGGTACTCCTAATGGGTTTATACATAGCAACAGAGGTATTAAACAAGGAGACCCTTTGTCTCCATATCTTTTTACCATTGCTATGGAATATTTCACAATTCTTATGGAAACAGAACTTATGAAAGGAAATATAAAACCCATTAACAGAACCAAACCATGCATTACTCATTTACTATATGCTGATGATTTACTTATCTTTTTAAATGCAGATACACAAAGTGCAAAATCTGTTGCTAATATTTTTACAAGATTAGAGAAGCATGCTGGTCTAAAAGTTAATGATTTCAAAAGCAAGATCTATTTTAGCAAAGTTTGTGCTAATAAATTGGATATTCTAAACATTTTAAAATTCAAAGAGAGTAATCTCCCAGTCAAGTATCTGGGGCTTCCTCTCAGTGCTAATCATGTCAATGATCAAGACTGCACAAGATTATTGGATATAATACAGGCTAGATATGAAGGGTGGGCTAGTAAACTTCTGTCATTTGCAGGTAGAATTGAACTTACTCACACTGTCATCACTGCAATCATTATGTATTGGATCCAAGCACATAACAATCCAGCAAAAGCAATTCACAAAATTGAAAAAATTTGTGCAAATTTTATTTGGAATGGAAAGCATCATAAAATTGCTTGGGACAAAATTTGTAGTTGAAAGGAAGCTGGTGGCTTAGGCATAAGGAATATCAATGATTTAAGGGAAGTTTGCAACCTCAAATTATTTTGGAGATTTATTAATGGCAATTCACTATGGGCAAAATGGATGAAAGCAAATTACCTCAAAAACAAAAACTTTTGGACAACTGGTTTTGAAAATCACCATTCTTTTGTTTAGAAAAACATCCTCAAAAGCAGGGATACTGGAATTAAACTTCTGGAAAGAAAATTCAAAAATGGTGATCAAACAGATCTATGGTTTGACCCATGGATTTTTGGAAAATCGCTAATTAGTCTTGTGGGGTGGAATAACTTATATTCATTTGGTGAAGTCTCTGGAAAAGTTAATGTTATCATTCAAAATGGAAGATGGAATGCTATAGCTCATCCAGCT
Source organism: Allium cepa (assembly GCA_030765085.1). Taxonomy (NCBI): domain Eukaryota; kingdom Viridiplantae; phylum Streptophyta; class Magnoliopsida; order Asparagales; family Amaryllidaceae; genus Allium; species Allium cepa. The sequence continues at coordinate 217,327,963 of CM060942.1, read as the reverse complement.
ACTTTAATATTTAGGTCTGCCATTCAAAATATATCTATAGATACAAACCTCCAAAATGACAAATAGGAATGGAAATTATCTTCAAAAGGAAATTTCTCTTTTAAAAAAACATTGGAGTTTATAAAAGGCTTTGAAACAGAGGTTGATTGGCACAAGTTATATGGAATAAATCAAAATGTCCAAAAATGTCTCATTGTGCCTATTTTGCTATTATCAATAGACTTCCCACCAGAGACAGATGTCTGAAGTGGAATAAAAAAGGAGAAACAATTTGTCTACTTTGTAAAAACGAGACAGAGAGTATTGATCATCTGTTTTTTGATTGCACTTATTCAAAACATATTTGGTTCATTGTCAAAACCAATCTCAAAATAAATCAAAATCAAGCAGTTCAAAACATCAGAGAAAGCATCAGTTATATCCAAAATAATTTCAAAGAAAAATCCAAGGAATTCAAAAAAGCTAGCATCATGCTCACAACATCCATTTGTTATATCTGGAAAGAGAGAAATCAAAGGCTTCACTCTCAAAAGGAAACAGATAGCATTCAATTATGGAAAAAAATGGATTTGGACAGTCAAATCATTTTCAAAAAAGCTTGAAACCACAGAAATCAAAGAGCTCAATCAGATAATTCAAACTGGAATATGGATAACCATGAAGATTATCTTGAAATTTTCTTACAGTATGGGAAAACCACTATTGATTTTCCCATCATTGATTTGCTTTATCCTAAAGACTGCAGCTGGACGGCAAAGCCCATGACTGTCTTTGCATCCACTCGAGACCTTCCCAATATTGGAAGGGGCGGCTCTCACCAACCCCATAGGAATTTTTCCTATAACACAAAGGGAAGTTATCATAATTCTAAATCTTATTGCACTAAAACTACAAATAATTCAAATTTTAATACATGTTATAATTTACCTGATAGGGGCAAAAGCTACCATGCTTCCAATTTTGGAGATCAGGCAGATAGCAATCTACATATGGACAAATATTGGCATCTGTTAAACAATAATCAGATAGTAGACGACAACCACTACAAAAGTAACATCAACAATCAGATATATCACTTATCTGGTTGGGATTTTGGGGATAGCAGCTTCAATAATTGCGGTATTCAAGAGGAGACGATCCCGCTCAATCATAATAACAGATTCAGCAACCAAAAAAAGTCATTTTTTCTCGATTTCGAGGATCCTTGTTTATATCATGACAAGCATCAAAGTTATTTGAAGAACTCAGCCCACAGTCATACCGCCGACAGCAGTAGTATTTACAAATGGCGATAATACCGCCTCTGCTGTTGTTCCAGACCTTCAAGCTGAAGACATTTTAAACAGCAAAGCTAGCTATCACAAAGATGATGATGCAAAATCTGCTCATACGAGCCAAGATCCCAAGCTCGCTAATCAACGCTGCACAGAAAAGAGGGAATGGAAGCCCCCCTGAGCTCCTTCTATTTTCCATTCAATGTCTCGTATGATCTATAGCTGATTGTTTGCGCCTCCGACATTTTTATTTTTTCCTCTTTGCATTCGTGTTAGTGGAGGCGCTGTCCTTAGGGTTAGGTTTTGTTGTTTGTGTCGATTTGTGGTTGTACTCGGGTTTATTTCCCGCTTTAGTTATTTGGGCCGGGCCCTTTTTTATCAAGTTTCAAAAAAAAATCCGTTCTTGTGTCCAACCTTCGGTGAACTTTCTTCCTTATCCCCAACATGCATATGCACGTTCTCAGCTCAATCTCGTTCGTTAACTTTTAATCAATTACAGTAAGCACTCTAAACTAAATTAGCATACTTATGAACATCCCTTATCCATTTAGATTTTTTCGCTAATCACAAGAAGAAGGATCTGATACTATTAAAATTTGATGTAGTCATTTATAAAATTCCTTAAGCCTTGATTTAAGCATCATTGACTGTGTGATTAACATCCATCCAATTAGTCAACTATACATCCACTTTGATGCACGCTGTCTGTACAGTATAATCAATAACAAACGCCACACATAATAAAGTGTTACAGTTACAAAATTAAAAAAATTCACTTGAGCAATTTTAAAGTGGATGGTACGAACTTTGAAATTTGAAATTAGGATGCGCATGTATGCAGCACAATTTGTAACCATCAAGGTTAGTCATAAGTTTATATTTAAATATTTAGTTAATATAAAAGAAAAACAAAAATATAAATATTTAAATAAAAATTTTGAATTGATATTAGATGGCTACAAAATGGTGCTAAATAAAAATAATATCGACACTATATAAATACATGCATACATATAAACATACATGCATATGCATGGATATATATACATATTGTGCGTGTATGTACATATATATGTACATGTATACGCGCGCGCACATATACATGTGTGTGTACACACACATATACATACATACATACATACTATATATATATACATGTTTATATAGTGCGTGCGCACGTGTATGTACGTGCGCGTGTGAGTGTTTGTGTCTGTGAACGCGTGTGTATGTATCCCAACTTGGTGCGAGTACCAGCACAGACACGCGTTTTCTCAGATCAATGTCATTTCACATTAGAGCCCTTTATAACTGATAAAATTAAAAAGTGAAAAAAAGGGAAAAGTCAATAATCTACATTAGCATAGCTGTGAGTATCCCTTATCCATCTAAGTTTGTTCTCTATTCATAAGAAGGACCAGATCCAATTGCAACTTATATGCCGTTGGATAATATGCCGTTGTATAATATGCCTTAAGCCGTGGTTTAACCTATCATTGGCTTCTTGATTGACATTCATTAAGACAACTATGTATATCCACTTTGATGTGAACTTTTGACGTGGTATGATCAATACTCAATTTTCATTTGTGAGAAATATTGAGTTACATTCCTCTGTTTTAAATAAATTAGATTCGCATTACTACATGCATTATTTTTTTTTGAAAACTCAGGAGAATAGTAAACTCCTGAGGAGGGTATCGTAAAACCGTCCGCTGATCCACGCCCCCATACCCTCGGGTAAATTTATATAGGATAGGGAAGCGCATGGTAGGAATCGAACCTGTGTCTTTTATCAGAACACAGGCTTCATTTCCACTACGCCGCACCCGCATCAATTACATCTTTGTTTTTGCACCCAGCAAATATTCGCTGTCATAAACTGGTTAACTTGCAGTGTTAAAAATGTAATATCTTTCATCGGATTTCAATTTCGCTTTCACCATTAAACACAAATTTTATTATATTTTTATTAAGATTCATATATGGTATGTTTTGATAATTTTTTAGTTTACAGCGGCAACCCCTAGATGAATATTTGCACGTTGTTTGGTTGCAATAATATCAACATTACAAACGTCGTAGTTCAAATTCTGACTTCAGTTGCATCGTGCTTTGCGTTCAGTTTCATCTTTCCATACTTCACTTCCAGCTCATATGTTTCAGGACTCATGCTTTAAGGTCCGATCGCTTTCGACTTAGTCAATCACTCTCTTGCCTTTTCCCTATTTTTACCTCACTTTGTAAATGCATTGCTGATCATTATGCATGTGCAGTTAGTTGCAACATGTCACACTTATCCACTTAGAAGGATCGTGCAACATAGCTTCTTTCCGTGTCATTTATACCTCCATGTTGCAACATGCAACGTGCTTTCTTGCAAGAAGTTGCTTTGTATTTTTTATGTGGCATGCCCCTTCATTCCGCTCCTCTATATAAAGCGCAGAACAATCACACAACTTCATACTACACAGCTCTTTACTTCAACTGCAATCCAAAGCAGCGTTGATAACAACTTTTCATATATGCGGCAGACCTTGGCATTTCCCAGCATCCCTGTGATCTGTCTTAGCGTCTTCATGTAGCATCATCTAAATCACACCCTGTCTATTTCGCTTGCTTAGTCCTCTGTCTATTTTAACAACTAAATTTGTCTGGCAAATATTGCTAGAGCAAATTCAGACAAATATTTACCGAGCAAATATTTGCCCCTGTAAATATTAAAAAAAAAGTTTGTCAAAATATATCATATATGAATCTTAATAGAAAGATGATAAAATTTATGACTTAATGTTGAAAACAAATTGAAATCCGATAAACCTACTGAAAGATATCATATTTTTGATATTGCAAGTTAACTTCTAATTATAGCGGATATTACCTAAACGGACAGTATAAATTGTGGAGACTAAATTTTTATTGCTGAATTAGGAGGAGAAACATACATTAAGTTTAAAATAGAAACATGTCTCTAATTTCTACTTGTTATAACGCCTAAATGGACCCCTCAAAGACAAAAAGTGAAATTCAATAAAATCAATCCTAAATCTGCATCAATAAAAAGTGACATTTTTGTACAGTATCTGTAGCATTTTTCATTGAAGTATTAATCAAGCCATAATAGATTTGTTGTTATCCGTTTATACTCTGTAAGACTGAAGAGATTACTTTGAAGAGGAATGCTAAGCTTCATAGTTTCCAAAACTGGACCGTGAGCCGGACCGTGATGACTCAAAATTTAAAGTTTTGATGGTTCAAAAGGTCAAACAGTCGGAACCATGATTTCTTTTTTCGAAAAATCAGTATATTTAACTATAAGTTATATGCAAAAATATTGAAATAATAACAACATGTACATGAGCTGTAAATGTTCTTCAATGTCTAGAACCGAATTTGTGTGTAGCCACACCAACACAATTAAAATTGTATATACAGTAGAGGAATGCGCAAAGATGGAAGTTTAATAATAGAAAATTTGATGAATCTTGCAGTAATGTTACCGCAGCAGTGAATAACAAAATGGTGGAGTTTGTTGTTTAGATTTTGGAACAATTATGGTTTTTGAAATATAGAGTTTCTTGTTTTCTTTAAAGCAATACAAAAGATAGAAATGAAAGAGAATTACACGATAAGAAAGTAGAGAAAAAAAACCCACTGTATAATCAGGTAAAATTGACAGTTAGACCGCTGACTTTAAGGTCCGAACAAGATCCATACAAAACTAAGATCTGACTGAATTGCAGACTGTGATGATCCAAGGTTCAGAGTTATTCGAGATTAGACCAAGAAATCATCTAGTTATGAACACACTGCTAAGCATAGTTGATTAAAAAAGTGTAGTTGTACTTTTCCCAAGATTGGTAGCGATTTGAGATTCTACGATCATTATCATTTGCTTCAAAGATTGCCGGTCACTCTTCAAATCAGATGGGAAGTGCAAGCTTAACATTTCTTTGCTTTGAGAAGCAAAGTCCGTTCTTTGCGAAGCGAGTAAGATATTTGAACGTGGTATTTGAACAAAAAAACTGATTGGAAAGAAAATGAGTTTAGTGATCCGAAAAGGGTATTGGATCGGAACATTTAAGTAGAGCATATAATGCGGAAAAAATATATAGGAAAAGACGGAAAGGAGTAGCTGTTGGAGCAATCGGCAATTCACGTCCAACGCATCGGACGCCATTTTTTCAATTTCACACAACGGACCTAACGTTGCAGCGTCCAACGTGTCGGTGAGCGAGTTGGAATCAGAAGCTTAGAAACGTGCCAACTTTTTAATTCGGTTTTTGATAAGAATATAAAGAGCTGTAGCTATTATCTATCCAAATGCTATAATTCAATAGAATGTAGGGACATCACAAGATTTGAAAATATATTCATTAAAAGCGGCGTCCTTCTCTGTTTGATTTCAGTATAAACTCATGTTGCATACGACAAAAGAAATGGAACAATTGCATTGTTCGATGAGATTTTTCAGTAAAGAATAGAAGACGTTCAAAGTTCCAGAGATGAAAAATGGGGTATGACATAGTAATTAGTCATCGCTTATTCTCCAATAATCAGCTGTGACTTGCAATATGAGGTATTGATATGGTAAACCGTGGGAAGTCTTTGGATGCATTTACAGATTTTAGTTGTACTGTCAAAACTTTTGATAAGTCAGACGTGTTTGATGCGTCAAAAATTAAGATCGACCAAACAAAACAAATCTATCTTTTCAGGAGAGAATTTAAAATGGGTAAATCTATAATTTATTGGTTGTTTCGATTTATGTTAAACAAAGGAAACAAACTTAGATGTGTGTTAAACTAGATTGTTTGGTAATTTAGAGCGAAAATTATGTGATATAACTGTTATTTGCAAATGTATCTTTTTTTAATGAAATGTACTTCTTTTCATCTTATACGTAATTATAATATAATGTCAATTTTTAAGAGGTAATTAGCCAAAAGGACAAACATTAGTCAATTTTTTAGATTCGGTACAGAAGTTTTCTAATTTAGGTTTAAGGACAAAACCATATTTTCTCCGATTTCATGTTCAACTGCCGCTATCTCTTTCAATCGCCAACACCACCACCTTGTAGCATTTTCCCCTCCCATCACTATCGCCTTCAACAGCTCGACATCGAACACCATGGCCACGACTGCACCATGCCTTGCTCTGCCTTGCCGATGTCGATGCCGCTCTCCCCTTCTTCTTCGTCGGCGAGAAGTTCGTAGACTTCTCAAACAAGTGCCAGACCACCTCATCGTCATGGTCATCCCCATTGTACCACTTCAAGGATGCACCATCATCATGGACGTCGATCTGAAGTTTAAAAAAATCAATAACAAAAAAAGTGCTAAATTAAAATAGCATTAAATCAACATAATACTATATTCATTTCTTTATAGTTTAGCAAATGCTAAAATTAATTATCATTTTGCAAACCAAGTTAATCCATCAATCATTTTATAAATTTATATTAGATGGAAGAAGCATCTCAATATATATTGTGCCACTAGAACTCCATGCTAAAACATAGAGTATGTCAATAGGAATTTTACACTTTCACTATTATTAAGCCACATACCATCCTTTGTTTCTGGGCCTTATTTGGATGGAGTTCTGATTGTCCAATTTTTTGTTTAGCTCTTGTTAATGAAAATATATGCATGACAAATTTAAAATGATAGTTAAAAAATAGCATTTTCAAAATACAAATGCCAGTGCATTTTTAAAATACAAATGGTACATTTAACTATCATTTTCTATATTCAACATATGCTAGAGTACTTTAAAAATATAATGCTATGTTCAACTATCATTTGTTATATTCTATACATGCTAGTTCACTTTAAAAGTGCAATGCTACCTTTAACTATCATTTAACATATTCTACACGTGCTAGTTCACATTAAAATTGCATTAACTATCATTTAGCATATTCTACACATGCCGGTTTATTTTAAAAATACAATGTTACCTTTAACTATCATGTAGCATATTTCATACATGCTAGTTCTATTTTGAAAATACAATGCTATCTTTAACTACCATTTTGCATATCTTAAACATGCTAATGTACTTTATAATTAAAATGCTACATCAATATATCATTTCAAATATCATAAAATGCTACCAGACTTTGTAACTAAAATGCTACAACTATCATTTTGGAATTTTTAAACATGTTATTGCACTTCATAGCTAAAATGACACTTCACACAATCATTTTGGATACCATATACACGCTACTATACTTTGTTACTAACATGCTACATTAGACTTCCACTTCGCATATTTCAAAAAATTTAGTGTACTCCAATAATAAAATGCTATATTAAGCTATCATTTTGCATATCTTAAATATGCTAGTGGACTTTGTAATTAAAATTCTACATCAAAGTAATTAAATGCTATATTAAATTATCATTTTGCCTAACTGGATATGTATGGATGTAAAAGTTATTTGGCACATTCCATTCATTTTAATGCATTTTAAAAATATAAACAATATTGTTAATTATAATTCGGTGTATTCCATTCATTCTAGTGCATTTTAAAAATACAAATGGTATTTTTAACTATAATATGACATATTCGACACATTGTAATACACTTTAAAAATATAAAAGATATTTTTAACTATCATTTGGTACATTCTATTCATTCCTATGTACTTCAAAATTACAATTTCTATTTTTAACTATCATTAGGTACATTCAATTCATCGTAATATACTTTAAAAATACAAATTCTATTTTTAACTATCATTTGGCACATTCATTACATTCTAATACACTTTAAAAATATAAATGTTATTTTAATTATCATTCAACATATTCGATTTATTCTATAAAATTAGCACTATCATTCATTTTATAGGCTAAAAATATGTTAAAATAAATTAGCATGATACACATAAAATGTTATATTCATTTTTTGTTGTTCAAAAAATGCTGAATTAAACTAGTATACAATCAACATAGTGCTATATTCATTTTTTATAATTTAAAAGTGATAAATTATACTAGCACTATCATTTATTTTTACAGTTTAAAAAATGCTGCATTAGATTAATGTCATATACGTATAATGCTATATTAATTTCCACTTATGGATAATGCTAGTTCTATTTAGCATTTTTGGATTTTAATTATTCAAAAAAAATTGACCGCCTTCAACACCGTCACCTTCTAATCCACCTCGACCAAACCTTCATCGATGCCATGACTTGACCATCACGGCTACTCCTCCAACACACTTCTCTTCCATCGCCTCCTAATCCACCTCGACCAACCACTTTTTCGCCTGTTAAGCTGTTGCCATCTCGTTTCCTCAACCAACACCGTTGCCGTCCCAAGCCGTTGCCACCTCGTCGCCATCTCAAGCCTTATTTGTCATGGCGACGCCGTCCAAGCTACCACCATTTTAGTTGTCTCCTAAGTTTGGCGTTGTGATTAATTTTTGTAGGAAGTTTGGCCTTCGTGCTTATAAAAAAACGTGTTGTCTTTGCGCCACCTTCTTTCTATTTTTCATTTACTCAAAATATCAAAAATAGTTTAATACGAAATCATACAAATAATCATTTCCAAGACGTTATCTATTTCCCAACACAAAAAAAATTCATCTTTCGTTGAACTTTCCATGCGCGTGCGCCTTCAAAATATTCCTCTATGCAGCTTTTTTCCCTTCATGAAAAAAGGCATCTGTAGTGCACTACAACGATGCTCTGTTGATGTAGGATGGCTGTCAGAGGTTGTAAAGTAAATAAAAAAGGAATATGTTGTATGTCTCACAATGCATCGAATAAAATATAATTGTTATCAAAGATATATAATAGACGAGATAATAATAATTAAATGAACAACATAATAGAAGTGCACATGTTCATACAGTTATACAAAACAATAATATAGTTTATATGTCTGATCAATAAAATCAAATGATAAAATATTTCTAATAATAGCAAGTCCAACATTATCAAGACTTCACAATGTCGCACAACCAAATAAACAATAATAAACCCAAAATTTAATATGAGGAAGTTTCGCCTCCTGCTATTCCATCAGCACAACTCCATGTGTCATTTGTACCTGCTATATAGTCTACTCATTAAGAGCATCCAAGATAGTAAGAAGCAAAACATAAACCACTAGTTTGGTGTGAGTGATAAACAATCTCAAAATATTATGACAGTAGATGTAGTATATGGGATATACTTTATAGAGAATCATACCTGACATGTCTATACATCCAAAGAGTTAACACATAAGAATATGCGCTAATCTACCATCTACTATCATCATAAAGGTGTACTACGCCCTAAGTACAATATGAGTGTCTTGGTATTCATACCTACGACATCTATGTCTTATGATATCTCTAGAATGATAAACAAAACATGACAAACATAACATGGATCAAACAATTCTCACTATCACTCATGCTCTTTGAATAAATGATAGCTCATATGGTCATTCCTCTGCTAGAGATTAATGGAAAAAATCTCGGCTTCTAGGTGCTTCAATTCCAGCCAAACAGATGCTACACGACTATATCCTTTCCCCAATCGAGAGTACGCAGATTCCTTCCTCGATCCTGGGTGCACGTTGTAATACCCAATGAGAGCCCCCACAAACTCCTACTTCATGAGCATACATTGAAACACTCCAAGATCAATGATCCCTTTTCACAGATCCTCGATCCCTTCTTCGCTCAGATAAACCCTTCCTCGTTATATTTTCCATAGTAGAACTCTTCCTCATTCTACATGTGAGCTCCCTTCCATGAACTCATCCTTATGGATCATCATGGTGAATCCATCAACATTGATCTACTGTCATATGAACACAATTCCATCCCCATTGAGCCGTCATCATGTGGACACAAATCCATCCTCATCGAGTTGTCACCATCCAAGTTCCAAAGCCATCACGTCGAAGCGTCACGTCATCGCTTCACCATCGAAATTGCTTATTGCGGAGCAAAGCATCACCGTCAAGAGTCGACCGCAAAAACAAATCACCATGTTGCGCTCCCTAAGCCATCTCATCATCCGTGTCAAAGATGGGCCAAATCAGCCACCATCAATAGGGGTAGGTACCGACCACTGTAGAGTAGTTGATAGTAAATAGTTTGGCAATGTACTTAGCCAAAAATGGCTAAGCACAAACCAAGTGAAATCATCCGATGTCCCTGTCCCCCCGATGTCCAAAGCACATATCCAAGTCCATGGTCTTCTGACTTCATATTGGTCATCATGCATCCTAATACTCTTCCACATGCGTGTCATATCCATTCGAGTATCCATCATATGTGCATTTATTGATATCCACAAAACTTTATCTTATAGGATATTCCTAACACTATATCGTCCATCGAATGGCGTTTTCAACCAAAAGAAGTAAACAATCATACATACAATCAATATATCATAAATAAAACCAACATAACATACATACAATAGATACAATGCATCTGTATCACCAATTTGAGATTTATATAAAAGATTGGCTAAACCTAGCGATCTTCATAAAATAGTACATCCATATGAACATTTGTAATATCCAAGTTAAAACCAATTTTAAAATACTTTAAAATTCTTATATAAAATCAGGAGTGGATTTATATATATATATATATATATATATAGTTAAAATCACATTATAAAGTTGGAAATCATATCAAAACATCAATTTTACATTAAAATGACAACCATGGTATGGTGACATACAATATCGCCTACCTCAAAAAAGATACCTAATCTCATGTCAAGTATTAGAGGACTTTAATACGAGTGCAATGCAAAAAACCCCGACCAAATTGGACTTCGTATGCCAAAAATATGAAAGATCTAAGAAATCGATTATATTAATGTTGACGCCAAAAATGGACATCAGCACCAAATAGGATCCGGTAGAGATTAAATGAAGAATGATATTAAAATAGAGAAAATTTCATAAATGAACATACAGATTTTTACAGTGGTTCCACAAATTGGCCTATGTCAACTTCATATTTTTTATTGATCTTGCACTTGATTATGATTACAAGAATGTTTAGATTAGCTAGGATCCATTAGTAAAAGAATGAAGAATAAAAATGGAAGAGCCTCTTTAGCAAAAAGAAGGATTCCTTTTTTTATGCCATGCCTGCTGTATTTAGAGAGGAAGATGCGCATGGATCGGACTGAAATTTTAGCAGAAGGTTCTGGAGACCAAGACAATGCTTACAAAAAATTTACCGGCCCACAAAAATGATCGATACCAATCCCTATTATTGCATCCAAATGAGATAAGATAACTATGATGATGCGCTATGATGTGGGCTACTTGCTCCCCAAATTTTGTGCAATTCTGACATACGGTTCGTGAGATATCACATTTTCCGTCAAGTAGTGTTGCTTGAATTCTGATTTTTACCAATCCCTCCAAAGGGAATCATGCCGATCCCTCCAACTTCCTCGAATGGTAATGAGATTCATAGAGGGTGTTCCATATGTTGTAGTGGGCTTGTACTTTAAGTTTCACGTTAATTGGATGAGTAGAACATGAGCTATTGCTCGATCTTTGGTGCAATAATGTCTCTTGATTCTAGCCGATCCCTATAGAGGGAAGAAGATTGATTGCTCTTTCTTCATCCTTTTGAGATAAGATCCCTAGACTCCCTTCATCCCATTTCCAAAGTTTCATGTGTAATGGATTCATGGAATTTGATAAATCGATTGATCATCGTTGGATTGAGCTTTGAAATTGATATGATACAATCCGTTGTGTTGGTTATAGATCATACCTGATCCATCTTACGGGGGTAGTGAGCTTTCATGCTTCTGCTTCGTTACCGCTTCATATTATTACTATACCTGATTTTCGGACCACACAATTATTGCTCTGAGCTGACCTTGATAACAGTCGAGTCCAATTTGTCTAATCAGTTCGGATATAGCCAGTCAAAAGCCAAATAACATTTGCCCCCCAAAATACGTCTTGTTGCATACGTGACGTTCTTTGAATCGAAGAAAATTTGTGTTGCCAAAAAGAAATGTATTCACTTTCCTGAATAGTCTCTATCCTTCAACTGAATTATCTTTCAAAGTGTTGTATCCCTCTATGATCATCATGATACTTGGTCGATTTCAAATAGTACAAATTCAGGATTGTATTCCATTAGTTGCTATTTGTGCCTAGTTCTACAGGGCTAGTATACTTTTCCTACCTGATCCAATGTTTTCTTTAATAACTCCATATGAAAATTCAATTTCCATTGAATTCAAGAAATCAAATTTTTTGAATATACACATGCATATTCAGGTACACGTTCTTTTCATTGGGATGCATTTGTAAGCTCATGAGGCGTCACCAACTCATTCTGGTTTATTTCCAAATGGATTGCAATTTCTTGTTTATATATTATTTTATAATGAAATAGGGGTTGTAACAAGTTATTCGATGAAAGGGGACTTCATGTTCTACAGGGATGACGACCTTGGAGCTATAAGTAAGGGAGAATGGAGTATGGCCAGTCATGGACTTGTGGGTGTTTATGTAAGCCCATAATTCTATTGGGAGTTCAACCATCCACTTGCCTCTAGCCATTACGAAAGTTTGTAGAATGAATTTTATGATTTTGTTCACAGCTTCAACTTGTCCATTTTCTTGAGGGCAAGCAACTGCCACAAATGTCTTTTCAATATGATGCCGATGACAAGTCTTAAAATTTAGCACATTCGAATTGGGTTCCATTATCAGTTACAATGGTCCATGGAAGGCCAAAATGACAGATGATGTTCCGGACGTTGAAGTTGATTATTTTCTTTATCGTGATCGTGGTTAAAAGTTCTGCTTCAGCCTATTTGGTGAAGTAATCAACTAATATGATGGTGTAATTCATACCACATTTGGAATCGGCAAGAAGATGACGATGTCAATACTCTAAGTGGCAAACGGCTATAGAGTGACCATTTGAGTAATTTCCATCGGCAGGGGCCATTGAAATTTTGCAAACATCTGGCACTTGTCACATTATCTAGCGTGATCAGCTACATCTCATTTGACAGTTTTCTAGTAATAATCGTAGCAGAGTATTTTCTTTGTCATAGTTTGCCTCTTGTTTTGATTGTTGCATTCTTCTTCATGGACTTTCTCAAGGCTCATCTAACTTCTTCATGGGCAATGCACCAATGTAGGAGAATGGACAAAGCCCTTTCTATACATGACTCTTTCATGGATGATGTAGCATGAAACTTTGAGGAGGATTTGTCATTTTTCATTCCTCCATTCAGGAAGAATTCCCCATTGTAAATAGTCTTTGATATGGACGTCCATGACTTCTTTTCTAACTTCGTCTCCATGATCTTGTCGATCTCCATCTTTCAATGCTTTGAAAGTTAAGTACTTCAACTGGGATAAAGTCTATTTATTGCGCATCCCCAATACTGGCATGCATGGCTAGTGGCTCGACTTTTTCATTTTGTTCTTTGAAGATTTGTGTAATGGTGTAATACTCGAAATCGATTAGTAGCTCTTGGACATGGCCGAAATAAGGAGCAAGACGTTGCCCCCTAGCAAGATAATCTTCCCTAACTTGGCTTACTACTAACCAGTAATCACAAAAGATACTTAAAGTTTCCACTCCCAGTTCTCTAGCAAGTTTGAGCCTGATGATCAAGGCTTCATACTTAGCTTCATTATTTGTTGTAGGGAAGTTGAGTTTCACGGTGTAGTAGATCAATCGTTCCTTAGGAGTCATTAACACAACTCTGATGCCAAAACACCGATCATTGGAAGCTCCATCCGCGTACATTTTCTATCGGCTGGTCGGTTCTCCATTTCTCTTTGAATAGTCATCTAATGTAGTGAATTCAGATATGAATTATGCCAATGTTTGTCCCTTAATAGCTCTCCAAGCAAGATAAGTGACATCCAATTGGCTTAGCTCGGTATTCCATTCGATTAACCTTCAAGACGTCTAAGGTTGCTGTAGGACATATCATAATGGCTGGTTGATGTAAACATTGATTAGATGTACCTGAAAGTATGGATGATGATTTCATGATGCAATCAGCAAGCAATATGCTAATTTCTCTATATTTTGATAGTTCCTTTCAGCTCCCGTTAATCATTGTAATACACCGGCCTCTAGATTTGATCCTCCCCACGAAGCAATGCGGCACTTATAGTGTGTGTCGATACAGACAAACAAATGTACAAACCTTCATGATCTACAGGTTTTGACAAGATGGGGGATCTCTCCAAATGATTCACCAAAGCTGGAAACGTGTCTTTACAATCCTTCATCCATTCAAAGTTTTTTTACCTTTCCTACTCAAATCAAAGAGAGGAATGCATTTGTTTAATTATCCTTAGCACTTGGATGTCGTGGATAGCCTGAATCTTCTCGAAATTAGCTTCGATTCCATAGGCATTAAAAATAAAACCTAGGAAATTCCCTCGTGCAACACCAAAGAACAGTTCAAAGGATTAATTTTCATCTTGTAGTATCAAAGGCTGTCAAACATTTCTACCAAGTCTCTAATGTGGTCGCTTGATCATTGTGACTTACGAGCATATCGTCCATATATAATTCCATCGTTTTTCCAATCTGATGTTTAAACGTTTTTTTGACTAAGTGTTGTTAAGTCGCTTCCGCTCCCGCATTCTTTGATCCAAACGGCATTACTATATAGTAATACAATCCAATATCGATAATGAAACCGGTGTGCTCCTGATCGAGAATATGCATCAAGATTTGGTTATATCTCGAGTACGCAACCATGAAAGATATCAATTCGTGTCCCGTGGTTGAATCCACTAGCTGGTCGATCCTTGGAAGGGGAAAACTATCTTTTGGACATTCTTTGTACAAATTTGAATAATCATTACATGTTCTCCACTTTCCATTCGCTTTTCTCAGAAATACAGGATTAAATACCTATTTAGGGTAAAGGATGCCACAGATGAACCGTTGTCTTTTAGTCTATCCACCTCCACTTTGAGAGTGGAAGATCCCTCTGGATCCATGCAGCGTTGCTTTTATCTCACCGGGACATGCCTAGGGTCGATATTCAATGCATGGCTTGCGATAGTCGGTGAGATCACATGCATGTCAGAATGGGTCCAAGCGTACACATCAAGGTTCATTCAAAGAAAGCTAGCTAATTCCTTCATCATTGTGGCACTGAGTTGTGATCCGATCTTCGGTACCTGTGATGGGTCGCCATGGCTGACTGTGATTTCGAGTGTGAGCTCAATAGGTTCAACCTTGGATTCCTTGAGTTCAAATGTGACTATCTCATATAATAATCAATGTGAAATCTAGTTGGGATGGTCAATGATGATAGTTACTCCAGTCGAATCCCAGAGTTGTGTCATGAGTTATTGAGTCTGATAGTTAAGGGCTCTAAATGCTTTGAGCGGTTATCTGCAAATAGCAAAAAATCAGGCTTAGAAGAAGATCGAATCAAATGTCGAGTATGGTTCAACCTTGTGTTGTGCGCAACTGCATAGTTGGCTCTTGCTTTAAGTTTGAATATGTCTGTATATTCGAGAAACATGCTTTCAATTCGATGTGCTTATGATCTGTTACTCGTCATTCGAGTTGGAGTGATGATCAGTTGCCCATGAGCTTGGGCATTGTTTCGATGATTCTATCTCTAGGCATCCTTTCGGTCATAACCTCGGGTTGTCGTAAGCACTAGGTATGAATCATAGTGTTGAGCTATCGCAGTTAGTCTTTGGATGATCACACTTCCACTCTCGGTCTAAGGTTGATAAATATACTACATGGACGGTCGAGTCTCGTCCTAGTTTTGTTTATAGTCCTGCCTAAGCTCCAAAGACTTAGAGTTAATCGATGAATGGTTGGTTCACATTCATCTTGTTTCTCACTCGTGCCCCCAAGTCTGGGGCATACATTGATAAATAGAAAGGCAAGTCATGTCCAATCCATGATTGATGCTCTCCCTCCCAGTCCAAGGGCAAGGATCAGTGTGCGAACGATTGAGCAACGTTTGTTATATATTGCTCTTATAGTCGGATCATGGTAAGAATCAATGAATGAATAGTCACGTTGCATTCATTCGGAGCTGGGCAGTCAGACGCGTCCATTTTGATTCATATTCTTCCACCATATCTTGGGATAGAGTTAGCTCAGGTGTAGTCGGGTCATACTCATTTGGTTTCATACTCCTCTTGATAGATCTTAGGAGGGTGCTGAAGAATTAACGACCAAGTCGCACTCATTCGTGGTTTATTCTCTTATCCATGCTCTGGTGATTGAAATTATTCAATGGACGTTCGAGTCAGATCCATTTATGGTTGATTCAGATATAGTCGCACTCATTCATGGTTTATTGACCCTCTATCTGATGGTATGATATAGTCGGTCACCCGTAACTTCGGATGTCATTCCGATTGGTTTTGTATTGAGGCCTCCTTGTAGCCATTGCCTTAAGTTGTAAAGATCACCCAGGCAGAGCTCTAGTAAGATGTTGTACTTAGCTTATAGTAGTTTGTACTCTCATTCCCATTCTTGGGTTAGCAGAATTACTTCGTGGACGGTCGAATTCCATTCGTAGCGTGTTTATACTTCTCCTATTGAGTTTAGGTCGGAGTTTATGGAATATTGAGTTGTCGAACCAAACTCATAAATTTGTTTACACTCATACCACACTCTAATGATAAGAGTTTGTTGGCGAGTGGTCGAGCCGCACCTAATTTGTGTTTATACTCAAATCTGCAAAGGGGGACCAGAGTTGTTTGCTGCATAGTCGAACCGCGTCCATGTATTGGTTTGGATTTTGGGATTGCCGATGTTTGGGCAAGGCTTGGATAGTTCGCCGTACCTTAGGCATAAACAAGGTCATGGATGGATGAATAACATCCTCTTTGGTTGGATAGTTGAACCACGTTCAATTTAGGCTTGGGCTTTTAAACTGCCCCCACATCCAGGGCATGAGTCGATGCGTGGACGGTCATACCACATCCACTTCCATTTGGATCCAGTTTCTATCGAGCCTTGGAAATAAGATTAGTGTTCTAAAGAACTTCGAGCTCGAGCAAGGAAGGAGATGGTCAAATCGCATCTACTTTGAGTCGTGTGTCTGCTACCAAGTAAAGGGCAAGGGTTGAAGAGCGGACAGTCAAATCACGTCCACTTTTTTATTATACTCTGTTCCATGCTCTGGGGAGCAAAGTTTTACGATGGATGGTCAGTCACACCCGTTTTGATGTTTATACCTCGGTCTGCACTCTGGGAACCAGAGTTGCTTAATGGACAGTCAAACTGCGTCCATCGTTTTTTGTTTATACTCCGATTTGCACTCTAGGGAGCAGAGTTTTATGATGGGCAATCAGTCACACCCGTTTGATGTTTATACTCCGATCCGCGCTCTGGGAACCAGAGTTGATCGATTGACGGTCAAACCACGTCCATATTTTTTTGTTTATACTTCCATCCACACTTTTGGGAGCAGAATTTTATGATGGGTGGTCAATCACACCCATTTGATGTGTATACTCCGATCCATGCTCTGGGAACCAGAGTTGATCGATGAACGGTCGAACTACATCCATCTTTTTGTGTTTGTACTTTGATCCGCACTTTGGGGACCAGAGTTTTATGATGGTTGGTCATTCACACCACTTTGATGTTTATACTCTGGTCCCCACTGTAGGGACCAGAGTTAGTCTGTGGACGGTTGAACAGTGTCCATCTTTTTGCTTCATACCTCTCCTGGTAAGTCGAGGGAGAGAGTTTTTGGGTAGACGATCAAGTCACATCCACCTCAAGATGCATTCCTGTCCACATGTTGAGAGCCGTGTTTGATGAGTAGGCATTATGTCACGCCTACTTTAAGTCGAGCTTTCAAACTTCTTCCTATGTCCAAGGCAAGAGTTAATGTGTGGATGGTTGAATCGCATCCACTTTAGTTGGACCTTGGTCATGCTGAGCTTTGGGAGAAGCATAAGTATTTTGGTGAACTTCAAGTATGATCTAGGGAGTGGATGGTTGGGTTGCATCCACTCCAAGTCTTTCTTTGGTCTCCAAGTCAAATGTGGAGGTTGATGAGTGGACGGTTAGTCGTGTCCACTTTATATTAGATTCTAACCTTGTCAGGCTCTTAGTAAGGCATAGATATTCTATCAGAATTGAAGCATAAAGTAGGAAGTGGATGGTTGAGTCACATCCATTTTCCATTTTGAGTCCGTGCCTCAAAGTCAGGGGCTTATGGTAGCTGATGAGTCACTCTCGTCTTGATGATCCTCCAAAGGTCCACATGATCCATGGAGGTTGGTTGGCACCAAATCTAATTACTTAGTCTCCTGCATCGTTTGAAAGTAGTTTAGTTCAAGTTAGTCATAGTTTGCAACATAATTGAAAATGAAATAAATCTTATTGATAAATGAGCCAGAGTCAAATGCTCTCTATTCCACTTTTCCACATACCTCCTCAATTGTAAGTCGACCGTAGGTGATCTAATTGATAATCAAAGGTCATTATTGGTAAGTGTCGGATTTTCCCTGCTAACCGTTCTATGGGGCTTGTACATATTATTGAAGCTTGCCTTTCCTGATCTGCTTTCTGATCACACCTCAAAGGTATCTGCAATCGCTGCCATAATAATTGTGTGTATCTTGAAATATAAAACATTTCCCAGATTTCTTCTAGGTTTCGATGGACTCTCTCAAGGTTGGTTTCTAGTATTGCTTTGAGTCATGAGTCATCAAGTAGATGTTTTTGACTGAATCATTCAAAGTGTACATGAGTCAGATTTTGGGATTCTGGGTCATCTCCTATAATCTGAGTCCTCATCTAAGGCCTAAATGCTGCCCTTGCTTTGACTTCCTTCAACCAACAGGCTTGCATCGTTTTTTCTCCTAGTCTTCTATAACTTCTACTTGCTTAGGTTCTGGTTCACTTTGTAACATAAATGATTCAAAGTCATATGAGGCTCTTTAGGTAACTAATCGCCAAAGTGTGTCTCGGAGTCAGTTATCCTTATCAACGCCATCAGTATGATATTCTCATTGGGATTTCTCACTTTAGTGACAGCGATGTTAAATCTCTAATAAAAGTATTCGAGTGGCTCGCTTGGCGGTTATCATAAGTTAGGGAAATTAGCCAGCTGATTAAATAAGGAGGCGGTGATCGCATAAATCACATGATAAATCGCAACTCCCTAGAGGAATATGGGAAATAATCAACATTTAATTGCGTTCATCGCTTTAGCGGAATTCATGTTCCCTTCATTTTTCATGAGATGCTCTTAGGGGTCTGCATTTGCAGAATACACCGACATAGTTGAAGTATTGAATCTCTTGGGATATTCTACATATTGAATGGCTTCAGTGAATGGGTTTTGACTGAGGGAAATACTCCAATAGTTGTTAGTTCGGTCCGTTTTCAAGTTATGGCTGTTTGTAATGCTTATGAATGTTGTATGCAGGATTGTCCAATATGTGACGAATTGGTGATAATTTACTTGGAGTCCGACCCGAAAAAATTTGCTATATGCTTGGAGTCAGCCTCTGTCTCGCTTGGAGTCGCTGAATTTGAATTGCTGGGTTGGTGACGAATGGTGCTTGGAGTCATACTTGTGTTTGTTTGAAGAAAATCTTGGTTTTACCCAGGTTTGACCTTGCGTCAAACTTCCTGGAAAACTTCGAATCGAATGGGTGACTACTTCAAATTTGACTTTGATGAAAGATAACTATATTTTGAGATGGCATAATAAGTAGCGTAAGGTGGTCGTCACATAAGCCAACATATCATAGCTTGCAAGTCAGGTGTTTTGAAGTTGTTCAATTGAGAGAAGTCATAACCTACCCTAGAAGCCTAATCTAGCAACCGATCCCAGTTCATGTCATATCATTTTGGTTCTCCGGACTTGGGTGTATCTTTTGAGTAGTAGTTCCTGGTCCATTCCTTGGTTGAAATTCAGCAGCTCCCGCTTGATACCCTTTGCCTCGATCAGTTAGAAGATGTAAGGAAAGCGATATAACACACCGTCTTTAAGTTGAGTTTCGAATCCAAAATGCCGGAGCACTGCACTATGGCACGGGTTTTGAATCCAAGCGTCATGTCATCGCTTCACCATCAAAATCGCTTATCGTAGTGCAATAACATCACCATCAAAATCGCTTATCGTAGTGCAATAACATCACCACCAAGAGTTGGCTACACACAAACAACCACGTCGTACTCCCCAAGCCTCCTCGTCGTCCAAGTCGAAGATGTGCCAAATCAACCATCATCAATAGGGATAGGTACCGACCACTCTAGAGTGGTTATTACTGATTTGCTTGGTCAGTGAAAACATCCGATGTCCCTCCTGATGTCCAAAGCACATACCTAAGTCCATTGTCTTCGGCCTTCATATTGGTCATCACGTATCCTAGTACTCTTCCACCTGCTTATCCTATCCATTCGAGTATCCATCATGTGTGCATTCATTTATATGCATGAAACTTTATCTTATAGGATTATCGTCCAGCGAATGGTGCTTTTAACCAAAATAAATAAATAATCATACAAACAACTAATATATCATACATAAAACCAACATAGCATACATACAATAAATACATGCATTTGTATCATCCAATTTCATATTCATATAAAAAATGGCCTAAATCTAACGATCTTAATAAAATAAGACATCTATATGAATGTGTGCAATATCCAAGTTAAAACCAATTTTAAAACGCTTTAAAATTCTTTTATAAAATCAGGTGTGGTTTATATATATTTAAAAGGGGCATTTCACCAGAAGGACAAACTTTATAGTCTAATTAGTTTCTAGGACACACATTCAAAGAAATTACTTTCAAGGCCAAAGTCAACAAAATAATTACTTTCAAGGACAAAGTCAGTAGTCCAATTACTTTCAAGGACATAATTTCATAGTTTTTTAGGCCCTACAAACTAATTATTTTGTGTTTTGTCCTTAAAAGTAATTATTTCAATTGTGTGTCCTAGAAACTAAGTCCACTTGCTAAAGAGCCCCTTATGGTTAATTTCCACTATTTAAAATCACATTATAAAGTTGGAAATCGTTTCAAAACATCAATTTTACACTGAAATGAAAACCATGGTATGGTGAGAGACAATATCACTTACTTCAAAAAAGATATCAAATCTTGTGTCAAGTATTAGAGAAATCTAAAACGAATTCAAGGCTAAAAACTGCATCTAAATTGGACTTCGTATCCAAAAAATACGGACGATCTTAGTATATTAACATCGACAGCAAAAATGGCATCACCGCCCAATAGTATCTATTAGAGATTAAATGAAGAATGAAATTAAAACATACCAAATTTCATGAATGAACAATGATTTTTATAGCGGTTTGGCAAACTTGGCCTATGTCCACTTCATATTTCCATTGAAATTGCACTTGATTATGATTGTAAGAATGTTTAGATCAACTAGGATCCATTAGTACAAGAATGAAGAATAAAAATGGAAGAGCCTTTTCAGCCGAAAGAAGGATCCCTAATCTGATGCCATGCTTTCTATATTTATAGGGGAAGGCATGCACAGATCGGACTAAAATTTTGACAGAAGGTTCATGAAACCAAGATAAGGCTACACAAAATTTGAAAGGCCCATCGAGGCCCACAATAAGGATAAGTACCGATCCTTATTAGTGCATCCAAATGAGATGGGATCATTTCAAGGATGCCCCATGATGTTAGCTACTTTTTCCTCCAATTTCATGCAATGCATACGTACGGTTTGTGAGATGTCGTATTTTCCCTGAAATAGTGTTGCTTGAATTCTGATTTCTACCGGTCCCTCTAAAGGGAGTTATGTCAATCCCTCCAACTTCCTCCAATTCGAATGAGATTTCTTGGGGATGTTCCAAACATTTTAGTAGGCTTGTACTTCAAGTTTCTTATTAATCGAATGAGTAGAATTGGAGTTATTGCTCGATCTTTGGTGCAATGTGAGTTGTCTGTTGATTCTAGCCGACCCTTATGGAGGGAAGAGGGTCGATCCCTCTTTCTTCATCCTTTTGAGATGCGATCACTAGGATAGGGTCCCCAC
This sequence comes from Allium cepa, assembly GCA_030765085.1. Lineage (NCBI taxonomy): Eukaryota > Viridiplantae > Streptophyta > Magnoliopsida > Asparagales > Amaryllidaceae > Allium > Allium cepa. Next base: position 217,305,656 of record CM060942.1, on the reverse strand, counting down.
ATCTTATTCCCAAAGTTTCGTATATAATGGATACGTAGAATCTGAGATATCCATTGATCATCGTTGAGTTGAGCTATAGAATCGATACAATACGATCCATAGTGTTGAATATGGATCGTACCTGATCCATATTCAGGGAGTAGTGAGCTTTCATGCTTTTGCTTCGCTACCACTTCATATTAATATCTATTCTTCATTTTGGGACCCTACAATCATCGCTCTAAGCAACTGGCATCAGTGACAGTCGAGTCTAACTTATCAAGGTCAATTCGAATTAAGCCGGCTCAAAATGTGGATAACAGTTAACTAAGTAATTAATTTCCTAATCAATAATTAATTAACTTAATTACCATCATAATCTCCCTTCTTCCCACATAACTTTATGCAGATTCTCCTCAACACATGCACATACTTCCCATGCACGCAAGCCAACTAGTTTCACCTCGTTACAACCAATTGCACTACCTCCTAGACCTCCTACCATAGCCGCACGCATCCTCTTGGATACTGCACCTCCTATCCATCCTTCGACCTACCAGTGACCAACCCATGACTATCTTTTTTTTTCACATAAGCACTACTTGCCATGCCATCACATACCAACTGCCACCACCTGTGAATGCCAACACCACCTCACGGCCCAGTGCCTCACTACCACCAATTCCAACACTAACTTGATAACTTCGACGACCTGTAATGGCAAAAAAACTCGAACGGACCCAAATATTTTCCAACTTTTCAATTTTTCCGCCATTAGTACATCCACCTTCGGCTCAGACCATCTGTATTTTCGAGCTATCCTTGCTGAGTTGAAATAACCTATAAAAATGGTTCATCATATGGTTAGACCATCAAAAAAGTTCTTTATTGACAATCTTTCCATTCAATGTTGATATCACCCCGACCAATGCATGAAATATGACCCTTCTAGCACCATTTTGATCCCTTCTCCACTACGAAAACAACCATATCATCTAAACCTATATCGATTCACCTCTCAAACGACCCCTTTGTTAGATTTGCTTTTTTCAACTATCATAATCACAGTTGAGTTGAGCTAAGACCATAGTTGCATAGCTCTTGAAAAATAAGGGAGATCTAAGTTTTATTGGCCAAAAATAGTATTTGTTCACTCATGAAAGAGAAGGAATAACAACTTATGGTTATATTTTATTTAATGCTTTCATTTGATTTAGGGTCATATTTTATTTTGAAGGCTAGATGATGGTTACTACAAATATTCGTATCGAGCTTCTAAAGAAAAAGCATGTCGAGTTTAAAGAGAATATGGGATGTGGAGCCAAAAGGAAGCCAAGCTATCAAGCATTTAACGTTTAACAAAAAGATGTCGGGCTTAAAGAAGGTCAAGTTACCAAGCACAGAGATGTCAAGTCTCTAAGTATAGTGAGTCTCAACAACAGCAACCCTTATCAAATATTCAACAAATAATAGACGATGTCAAACACAATAGTAAAGAGAGATCACCGAAGGTCTAATAACAAGAGGATATCGAATTTCTAAAGGCAATGGAGGCACCGATCCAATAAATACTTAGCTTATCAAGCCCAAAATAGCTAGGATGACAAAGATATAAGAAGATGGTGAATTTAAGGATTTAATTGAGAAATTAAAATTTAATTTGAAAAAGTGATTTGAGTTTATCTAAAAAAAATTATTCCAAGTTTAGATAATTTATAATATCATTAAAAGTTAAATTTAAAAATATAAAATAAAATATTCTTTGGAAATTTGAATAATTAAAATCCGAGATTTCTTATTGAATTTGAGTTGGTTTGGATTTTGGCAAAGAGTAATTAAAAAAAATATTGATTTTTGAGATAAATAAAGAGTAAAGTGTTCAAAATTGTGTAAAAAATGGATTTATATATGAAATAAATTAATTAATGAAAAATTTATTTTATTTGATTAAAATTTCCCTGCTAAGTGTTATTAAGCCAAAAAAGAAATTAACCTAATTAAATTTTAAGAACTAGGGCCTTAATAATTTTTAAGTCCATTATTAAATTCTATATCCTAACTCCTCAGTCTAATTCCTACTCCAATTTCTAAATATTATTTACATTCTATTTTCCAGTAAACTAAGAAAAAGCGGAAGAGGCAAACAATCAAATTTTTAGCCCTAGTTTTAATTCTAGAAAATTAAAAGAAATTCTACAAATTGTAAGGAGATAAAGTACGAGCTCTATGCATTCTTATTTATCTTCTTATGAAATCTATTTAAGATTCTGAATATTTAATTAATCTCTGAATTCTAAAATTAGGGACTGTTTGATGTTTTTAAGATTTTGGATAATTACAGTAGAAGTTTTGAAGTAGTAGAGGAAAAGTTCAGTATTCAGCTTACATAATTTTCAGCCTATCCTTCTTGTTTTTTATTCAAGGTGAGAATTTTATCTCACACAACTATACCTATATGCTCTAAGATGTTTTCCCCTTTGTATTGATTTGCTAATGGGATGAATTAATCAATGAAAACTTGATTAGAAAAAATTTAACTTCTAAATTTAGTACCGTCATGTTTCGAAATTTACCCTGTCAGTTGAATTTGCTTTGCACCTTTCCCCTATGACTGGGTATGTCTCTGCTTTTTTTCCTTGAATCTGTACACTTTCTGGGTCATGCATTGATCATGCCCTGTCACCTAAATTTTCAATTTCAGTTCTGATTTTTCTTGCAAGCTAAAGGGCACGTCCTTCATGTGTCCTTTGCCTTGGTAGAACTCTGCATTCATCTGTTTTACGACCATTAGCTTTTTGATAGGTGCAGTAGTCCCCTCCCGTCCTCTACTTTAGATTACTTTTAGCTTTGTAAGATGTCGGAAAGCTGACTCTTTCCTTAGCCGTAGCATATATGTAAGATAGTGGCTTGTTTAAAGCGACTCTACTAGTAACTAGCTCTTCCCATCTACCTTTTTATGTCTACGGTCTAGGCTAAATTTTCCTCCATCCTTTTTGGGAATCTTCGTTTTCTAGTAAAGTTCATCCATCCAGATGAACTTATCAGCCTGAAAGTGGAAGTCCTATAAATCTTTGCAGCCATTGACAAAGAGCTGCTTTTAGAAAAGGGTATTCTCGATTAAACCAAAGTGGAAAGCTATGAGCTTTTCACCATTGTTCATGCCTTTAGCCTTCAAAGCTTCTATCTTGAATCTTCTCAAATAGTCTCCCAAAGATTCACCCTGCATTTGTTTTATGTTTTCCAAGACGTGTAATCAATAGTAGGAGCCTTGCAAATAAAAAATTGAGATGAGAATTCATAAGAAAACTACTTCCAGGAGTAGATGGTTTTTTCTCTGCACTATCCATACCATTTAGCTGCCACCCCTTGCAGAGTAATGGGGAACAGTTGGCATCCACTTCCCTAGAAGCATTGTGTATGTCCATCTGGCTGTCAAAATCCATAAGATGATCATCAAGATTCGTATCCCCATGATATTTCATAGACGGGACTTTGACATATGGAGGTATTGTTGTTGCCATGATCTCGTTAATAAAAGGTGGCACCCTCTCATTATCATTGACGTTCTCATCCATAGTTCTTTTTTCTTTAGCATTCATAGCGTCTTTGATAGCCTTCTCAGCAGCATCTTTAAGAAAAGCTTCAACATTGACATAATTTTGCTAACTTGGACAGTACTCTTTGGTTGTTGAGCTAGTAGACAGCTCTAATGACTTGTTGAAAACTCTCCCCTGATGATTAGCTCTAACTTGGGGAAGCTCTTTCTTTTTTGAGTAAGTCGAGTCCACCTTATCTGTGCACTTGGAGTTGGTCTATAGATTTCTCCTAGGTGAGACCACTTCACCTCCTTGAGTCTATCTCGGAGTTTTTGATGATTTCTGGGACAAAGCCATCTTTAGCAGTTCCTGCATTTCTTGCGGCTGTTTTTCCGAGCGCTTGATTATTGCTGTGTTTTCATCTTGTCGTGTCGACGATGAAGTCTGCCCTGGAGTTACCCCATGCAGGTTAAATGATAGAGCTATATTTTCTTCCAAGGTGGTAGTGTGTATTGCTTCCTTCAAAATTCCACTCAAACGCTTTGACCTCATTTTTCCTATGCAAAAGAAAAGACCATAATTAGTTTGTATACGGTGATAAGGGCGAAGGTTCGAGCCCTCCTTATAGTGCCAAAAATGTTAACAAGAAAGCTTGTCAACATCCCCAATGAAATTTATAAGATAATTTTGTTTGAACATGACCATGTTGTTGACCAAATCCACCTGGTTGAAAGGAATAGTAAATAACCAAATCCTTCGACCTTGTCGAAAGAAATAATGAGGCTACTCCAACTTTTTGACCAGGTTAGTTTAAAAATAATTGCCAAACCTTTCTGCCTTGTCGAAAGGGATGATGTGGCCACTCCAACCGTTCAACCAGGTTGGTATAATAGTAAGTTGCCAAACCTTTCGACCTTATTGAAAGGGATGATGTGGCCACTCCAACCTTTCAATCAAGTTGTAATAGTCAAATTATCTCTAGGAGTTGCTTTCAACATAAAGCCCCCAAAGTCATCACTTTATTGAGTTTCATCTCACTTGAAAAGTGAAAACAATCAATCAGCAATGGCTTACCCGCTTTTGATCACGTTGGAAGGTGATATTTAAACCTTTTGACTTTGTCGAAAGGGGATGATTATTCTGATAGTTTGTCTTCATTGTTTTCAACCCCATTTGGTGTCAATTTTCGTTCCATGGAATTGAATGGCTGTCAGACAACATAAATCAAGATTCCTTTCGGAAATGATCCTTCCACTACTACAAAACAGGCCATTTGCATCGGTTGTTTACCCCCCTTTTGCATCAGCTCAATAGCCGATGCATATGCAACCGATGCAACAGGCTTAACACATTTACATCAGTTCTGAAACCGATATAAAAAGGTCCTTTTTACATCGATTGTTACTAACAAGTGATGCACAATGTCATGGTTGATTGCTTGGACACAGCACCTATGTTGCATCGGTTGTAATGAAAACCGATGCAACAAAGGAACTTGTTGCATAGGTTGTTGAAAACCGATGCAAACTAATCCCTCTATTGCATCGGTTTTTTATGACAACCGATGCAAACTAATCCCTCTGTTGCATCAGCTATTTATACCTGATGCAAAAAAGCCATTCTCAGAAACCATTATTACAGTACTCAAAATGGACTATATATATATATATATATATATATATATATATTATTGATTATAACAAACAATTATTGCATGCAATATTACAATCATTCAAAATTAAATTTGATGGCAAATACATAATCAGATTTAATAAATAGCATAAGTGCACGGGTTAATACATAATTAGATTTAATAAATACAGTACTCTTAGATTTAATAAGTAGTTTATTCGGAACTCTTCTCAAAATATCTGAAGATGAATACGGGTTAGAAGGAAATAAGCTAATTATAGTTCCATGCGATGCAGTTTTTATGGATTGCATCTTGGCTTTGCTTCAGTGTCGAGTTCCGGAAGACCTTAAGTTAACTTTATTCAGTTGTTTATTCCCTGATCAGTGTTCCATGGCTTCTTCATCATTTCATGAAGCTGCTAATAATTCTTGCGCAGTTTTATGTTCTTGAGACTTTTTGACATGGCTTCAGTGTAAATTTTGTATTCCAAGTTTCAAGCATGGAAGCTACATGTAAATTAGTTATTAGTAAATACCAAATGTACGAGTTAAGATGATTTTCGGTGCCATGAGATTTGTATTGACTTGATCTGTAACATAGTTAATGAGTTTCATTATTTCCTCAGATTCAGACTGGCACAATTTTTGATACCATAATAAGATAACACTTCACAGTTACACACAAATCAATTAGCAATGTGTTTGATCAATCTTTTCACATCTAACAAACTTATTAACCTTGTTAATGTACATGACACTTTCTCCTATTTTCCAATTATTATTATTATTCTAAATAGTTAGGTGGTAGTATATAGTTGTATTATGAGTCTTAGATAACATATATCATACTAAAAATTCCATAAATTTTCATATAATACTCAAAGTGGATAAAAAAGGGGGAAAAACTGGGGGGGAAATGCGTGAAAATATTTAAATAAGGATTATAAAAAATTTGTCCAGACTATATCCCAAGGTGAAATGTCAGACCTTATTAATTTGTACATTTCTAAAAAAAGGATCACACGGTATGGATCCTACAATTTCATCTTACCTAAATAACAATCATGTTCTAAACTCAAATATTCTGGAAGAAATATAATATACTAAAACAGATTAATAATAAAAACTTACAAAACAACTATGAGGTAACATGCATATTGACTTTATTTCTCACCGAACACCGTCGAAGCGAAGCAATTCAATTTGAGATAAGGGATAATTAACCGATAGATAATTGAGCTCTGAGATAAGGAAATTTGGTGGTAAGCGATAAAAACACTAACTTAATAAATAGTACAATAATTTATAAATATGAAAAGCATCCATTCCTATAGCAGTATTATACTAACTAAATAATGAAATTAGTATTTATCATCTAATTCTGATTGACTGCCTGTAGCAGTATTCATGCATTGCATTGTCTTCCTCTCAATTTTGATTTTTACATGGTCTACTATCAACTATGGGAAGAGCAGGACTTATTCATAGCATGGTCATGCCGATAGTTATGAATTAGTTATTAATTTATCATCTATCAGTATTAGTGCTGAACAAAGTAGATAAAATATGTGCAGATTTCTTTTGAAATAACAAATTCCATTCATGTTTCATGTCAAAACGCAAACACAAAGAACAGAATCAGTTGAGAAACGGCAGTCGTTATTGACTCTTACTGTTTTTATACCACGGTGAGCTAGGAGCCAATCTGTACCAATAATATCCAATCTCTGATGGGTCATTATTCATTGCAGATAAACAAATTTTCCTCATGCCTTGTCTAAGTAAGCTGCATGCAAACCTTTTATAAAAACATGTATTAGTAAAACAAGTTCCCCAACTATAGCAATATGATACACATGCATATGGATTCAAAACAAGTTTACCCTATATTGATCATAGTTTCCATTTTGTCGCCTGTTAAAACCCATATCTTAAGACCCGCTTGAGCTAATTTATCTATGCATTGAGGCACCTATAAATAATAATATTTGATTTTCAATAAAATAAAATTGCTAATGGCTGAAAATAAATGTGTAAACGGCAGACACCATTCTTTCTGTATTTGTCTTCAACAGCTGTTGCACCTACAAGAATTAAATCACTTTCCATCATATCAGCAACACATTCAATATTATCCTCTCTATTGAGTCTTATAGTAGTCTTTGCCTTTAAAAACTCAACATTCTCAGATTCTTCAAGTTTTTGTATGCAAGTGCTAATGAACGCAGATCGGCTTCCTCGTATTCATTTAGGTGCCATGTTGTATCCATTTCATACATTTTTCCATATTTCGAAAGTTTATCTAGTATAGCATAAGATAAAATAAAATAGACAGTAATTAACAGTTTACAAACAATACTGTTATCCCGCTGTTGAGTGTGTTTCGAGCGGGCCAACACCACCGAACCAAACCCTTTCTTAAGCACTGCCGAACCAACTCTTTTCCTAAGCACTGCCGAACCAACTCTCTTGTACTACCGGTCCAACTCACTTCCTATGCCTAGCCGAACCAGAACTCAACCCATCTACCACTGGACCGTAGCGTTACCGAACCAACACATCTCCAAGGTAATACCGGACCAACCACTGCCGAACCGACTCCCTTCCCATGCCTGCTGAACCAAAGTGATACCGGACCAATTGCACTCCAACCATCTCCGGACCAAAGGCCTTGTCGAACCAATATTGCCAGGCCAGATTGCTTCAGCCTAGGCCCACCAGCAGCTATATACATCCAGGACCCCTACCCTCAGCCTCACTCTATAAATAGAGGGGCAGGGGTACAACAATGGCAGACAAGTTTGAGAGCTCAAGCACGGACAGAACTTTCAAACAACTTTCATATACTTGTAATCAAAGCTTTGTACTTGTAATCTGAAAAGTGAAGGAGAATAACATATAAAGTGGACGTAGGCACATTCTGGCCGAACCCCTATAAATCTGTGTGTCATTTACAGTTTAGTCCCTGCTTTTTACATATTTGCATGAATCACCCAAATCACTAAGAATAACTCAAAATCGATTAAATCATACGACTTGGAGGTGTTTGCCCATTTTTTGTGCAAACATTTTTAATGCTTTCACTGAGAGCAACTCAGGAGCACTTTAATCATTGCCTCGCAAAGATTTGTTGAGAGACTCTCTTTATGAACCAGAAGTCTATCTGAGATTATGGCTCTTGGAAGGAAAACAAGTAGAAGACAGAGACCAGAAAGAAGTCAGCACGAAGGGAGTCAAGGGGCTTCCTCAGGAGAGAACCAAACTTCAGTCTTCATCACCAGGGATGAGATGGAGACAATGATGAAAAGACAAGAGGAGTTGATTCAGAATTTGTTTCAGCAGATTGGGCAACTTGGAGCACAGAATTGGGAAGCGGATAGAGTTCAGAACGGAGCAGGAGCATCCGGCATAGCACCTAGATTAGGAGGCACACCCATGGAGAACATTGATCCAATTTCGGAGAGAGAAAGAGGAGCATCTGCGCAACCCGGGAGTAGTCGAGGAATGAACGCTCAGTCAAGGTGGCGGATCCCAGAATTCCCTCGTGAACTCGGAGGGCAGGTTGAAGGTGACGAACGAAGATTGCATCTTGGAGACAACGACAGATTGGCGGTTAGAAGAGCTATGAGAGGCGGTTGGATGAACAAAGATTTGGTAGATATTAATAGAAGTCCTTTTAGCACGACAATCAGACAAGCTAGGAACCTACCGGATTTCAAGTTACCATCGTTGGACATGTATAACGGGAGAACGGACCCCACGGTTCATCTGACAAAGTATATGAGGCATATGGAGGTGCTGGGGGCATCAGAGGGGGTTATGGCCCGGTGCTTTCCATTGTACTTGGCGGATATTGCAGCGATATGGTTCAGGCAACTAGAGAGTGGATCTATCGAAACATGGAATGATTTAACTAAGAGATTTATGAGGCAATTCAGGGTTCACATTAAAAGACCCAAGAATGTGATGACTTTGGCAACCAAAGAAGAAAGCCAGAGAGACTTTGAGGAGTTATCTAACGCGATTTAATGCAGCAGCAGCTTCGGTGGATCGAGCAGATCCATCTATGGTTGTGATGGCAGCTGTGTCCGGAGTAGCTGACGGCACAGAGTTCAAAAATTCATTAACTAAAGATCCACCTGTGGATCTAGGGGAATTCTACGACGAGGCCGAAAAGTTTTTACGATTAGAGGATGCAAACGCCGAAAGAGAAGAAGGAGAAGGAATTGATATTTATGCGATCAAAGGAGGAAATCCCCTTGAGAAAGGCGCGGAAACTAGTAGAGGTAAAAGAAAGACTAAGAATGACGGGGACAGGTCAAAGCGGCAACGGAGGGAGCCGCGATTCACCACTTACTCTGAGCTTAATGAGAGTCTGGAACGAATTTATCAAGATACTAAAGAGCAGGTTCCGTATCGTAGACCAATGCAAAGGGATCCAACTTCTGACGAAAGAAAATCAGACAAGTTTTGTGTATTTCATGAATTGAACGGTCATAACACTAATGATTGTAGGCATTTGAAGGACGAGGTGGAAGGGCATATCAGGAACGGTATGCTCCTTCAGTATGTGAGGAGGCGAACTCCAGCAGTGGAGCCAGAGCGACCACCGTCTACATCGGCTAGAGGTGACCCTGGATCGGGGCACCGTTTGATTATCCATTGATTGCTTGATTAAAATAACGATGAACAAGTTGTAATCGTCTCACTAACACGGTTAAATCATTTACACATGTAAGCAATCGCGCACGATCCATAGGCATGCTCTGAATGACTACCAACCGCGTTATAGTAAGAGTTTACGCTTTGACATCTTCATTTTGCCTTTTGCTTTGATTTTGATTTGAACATTTAAATTCTGTCTGTTTGGACATTTCTGCTGTAAGGTTCATATGATTATTGCTTTAATATTTACAATTCTATGAAAAAAATTACTTGTATGCCCGTTGGATCGCGAACGATCCACGAGCACCTCTTGCATGGCAGTGAACTGCCGAAGTCTTTGATTCGGAAACTCCCCCAAACAATAACTCCGGCACTGATAATATTAAGTCCCCCCGGGCACACTCATTCGCCCCGAACGGCACCCGACCTCGAACGGTCACAACTCGCCTCGAACGGCACCCGACCTCGAACGGTCACAACTCGCCTCGAACGGCACCCAACCTCGAACAGTCACAACTCGCCTCGAACGGCACCTAACCTCGAACGGTCACAACTCGCCTCGAACGGCACAACTCGCCCCGAACGGCACAACTGACCTCACCTCAAATGGCTCGATCAAGAACGGTTGTCATTTGAGCTCCGCCACTTGACCGTGCATGGTCGCACTTCGCCTCAAATGGCTCGGTCCCGAACGATAGTCATTTGAAGTTAGGCGCTTGACCATGAACGGTCGCACTTCATCTCAAATATCTCGATCCCGAACGGTCGTCATTTGAGATCACATAAAACTGTAAATTCCTTTGCAGGAGATCAACAGGATATGAACATCCAGCTCATGACATTACAAAACACGCCTTCCTACCGCAAGGCATATTTTCGGGGGATAATGTTATCCCGCTGTTGAGTGTGTTTCGACAGGGCCAACACCACCGAACCAACCCCTTTCTAAAGCACTGCCGAACCAACTCTTTTCCTAAGCACTGCCGAACCAACTCTCTTGTACTACCGGTCCAACTCACTTCCTATGCCTAGCCGAACTAGAACTCAACCCATCTACCACCGGACCGTAGCGTTACCGAACCAACACATCTCCAAGGTAATACCAAGCCAACCACTGCCGAACCAACTCCCTTTCCATTCCTGCCGAACCAAAGTGATACCGGACCAATTCCACTCCAACCATCTCCGGACCAAGGCCTTGCCGAACCAACATTGCCAGGCCAGATTGCTTCAGCCCAGGCCCACCAGTAGCTATATACATCTAGGACCCCTACCCTCAGCCTCACTCTATAAATAGTGGGGCAGGGGTACAACAATGGCAGACAAGTTGGAGAGCTCAAGCACGGACATAACTTTCAAACAACTTTCATATACTTGTAATTAAAGCTTTATACTTGCAATCTGAAGAGTGAAGGAGAATAACATATAAAGCGGACGTAGGCACATTCTGGCCGAACCACTATAAATCTGTGTGTCATTTACAGTTTAGTCCCTGCTTTTTACATATTTGCATGAATCACCCAAATCACTAAGAACTACTCAAAATCGATTAAATCATACGACTTGGAGGTGTTTGCCCATTTTTTATGCAAACAAATACATATCTATGGTTACCTTAGTTGAATGTACGATTTGCTTCTCAATAAGATCCATAAAGTAGACAATCCATACCCATCAGCACCTTTGCAAAGAAGAAAGAGTTATCTAGATTCATCCCGAACAACTATGGATATTCTCTTCCTCTTGCTGCAAAATTTCAAAAAGTTTAGAATCTTGAACTCATTGCGATAATGAAGTTTGAAAGTGTTAATTTAGACAAATGTAGCTTCTACTATGTTTGCAATTCGGTGATAATTGGTCCAACAAGACTTTTCACGCAATTGTAAATATGTACCTGCAACCGATATAGTAAGTTTTTTAGAGAATAACCAAAACAAAGTTTGCACAAGTCATCGCATTTTGATTGATCGAATCCTCCGGATGTTTTTCTGTGTAAAAGAGAAAAGATAGTAGGAAATAAATTGTGCTTTTGCCTCTACAATTTGCAACAACTAAGTAAATAATAACAAAGCTTTAGAGAATTGCTAATAAAGTTCATAAGATGTAAAAAGTTATGCAAGCGGAAACCTATAGCTCATATGGAAAAAAATAGGATGAAGGAAATTTATGTCAAGAGTAAAATCTGGCCATATTTAAGTAATTGAAGACGTCGGAAGGTAATTTTCAAATCTCAAACTCCAGTCATGCATTATCTCTAAATTTTCACATATGATACAATATTGCATGTTGAATGTGAGTTTTAATGTGACGAGTATATCTTTAGTATACATGACAACAACTTTCTATTAACTTATGTCTAAAATCGATAGTTTTCAAAAATTTGTTTTGTGGTTACTTAAAAAATGAAGAAGAAAACACATTACTGATTACTGCGTTTTTGGTTAAAACTAAATAAATGGCTCATAAGTCTACAATGTTTTGTATTAAAAATCAAAACAAATCAATAAGATTGGTAATCGATTTTCTTAGCTTTTAGTATCTCCCTTTGTAACCCTTCCCATAAAAATACCATCTAATCCTCATCCTAGTAACCCTATCTATTCCCCTCTAACTTCCACTATTTCATCTCCTCCGGTCATCATCTCTACTTTTAAAACATGGTCCTCTGTAGTTAGTTCAAAACCTAAAATGTTGGAAGCTTTATCCCTATTGATTATAACTTGAGTTACACTGAAGATGCATTGCAAGTACCAGACTCTATTATATATATAATGGTATTAGCTATTGGAAAGATCATCTTCTACGGTTTTCCTTGATGGAAACTTATCATATTCTACTGTTTGTAATAAATTCAAAAAGCACGGAAGCTGAATGGTGGTCTCAAAGTTAAATCAGATGTCAATAATTTTACTTTGAGTTTTCTTGTGATGAAGATGGGATCAAAATCTTGAGATCTGATCCAATGTTTATTAGTGGAAAGATGTTTATCATTTCCTCTTGGCGGCTAAATTTCAGCGACATACACTCTGTGGTTCGAACAATTCCTAAATGGATTCATATGTAAAACATCCCACCGATGAGATGGACATTGATTGGAATTAATAGGCTGGCCTCTCATGTTGGTAAATTGATATGTTTTAATATGGCCATTGAAATGTTAAGTACACTAAATGCATAATTAAAATCAATCCTGAGAGAGAACTACCTGAGTATATTTTATGTATATGTAATAAGTCAAGGGTGATAATTGAATATGATTGGAAACATATTATCTGTGCTATTTTGCAAATGTTTTGGCCATATAACTGTTGAGTGCTTTGGTGAGCACAAGGTACCAATAACAGATGTTAAGTATGAGGATGCTGTGAAGGTCTTGGCCAGTAATAATGAGTTCCAATTTCATAGGAAATATACTCAAAAAGATGAGAGAGAAAGAAGGGTAGTGATTTAATCAAGGAAAAATTAAGTACCATGAACAAACTATGAGTAACTTGGAGATAGATGGCTCAAAGAGCTTGAGTCAAGCTCAGCCAAATCAATCGGTCTTAGGAAGGCATCCCACTGAAATGTGTAATAAGTCAGGTATCGATGTGCACTGACCTCATAACATGGTATCAACTAATGCACTTGCAATACTCACGCAACTCAAAATGTATCCCATGTTAATAGACTTGTTGAAAATAGCAGCAACTCAACAATTACATCCACTACTGCACTAATCCATGCTAATATTCCTACTGAACTTAACCCAAAAAATCCATCCTACTTCCTGCTGTTAATAGCACTGCTAGACATACTCCTATGCATGTTCACATGCACACCAATTCAAATAATATCCATATCTCTTCTCATCCTATGCTTCAAACATCTCAATACATAAACACTTCCAATACAGTCTCCTCCTTGTGTTTGATGATCAAAATGACCATAATGTTCACACCTTTCCACTTGACATGCCCATAAACTTCACCATTCCTTATCCCAGCCTTTCAATTCCCATTCACGTTCGCACTCTGATAACACTTTTTCTTGCCTTTCATTTCCCAATACTCCAGAAACTTTAAACATCAATGACCCCTCTACTATTACACTTCCCATCAACTCATCAAATTTATCCCCTTATAATCATATCACAGTTCCTCCTCATATCTCCAAAATACTATCTTCTTATAAGTTATCCTTTGCATCTCTATCTAACCCTCATATAACCACTTAGCCACAGCTACACTATAGAGCAATCATCAAGAAACTCTTCACCTGATCAAACCACAATGAAATTACCCGAACGACGTCGTGAACCCAACCCTTTCACCTTTAATCCAAACTCTCGAGCACCACCACAACACCATTGCACTTCCTCCAAAATCGCCTGCCTCCCTGAACTAATCGCCACCGCAATTCCATTACCAAAGCTCCATCAACTCATTACATCCCACCATCCTCCTTTGAAATCACCATGGCCGTCCCTACTCCCCTTCGCCGTTCAACAATCATGAACAAAACCAGAAACACTACTCTCGAACACCTGAACTCGCGAATCTCACAGCAAGCGAGCATCGAACACGACCCAAATTCTTCACTTGATTTTCATTGATTTTGATTTAAAAAAAATTGAAAGAAAAGGAAGTTACCGTGTTTTTACAATTCTCGGTGAAATGTAATAGAAACTCACAATGCAAGCAATCATAATTCTCAGCCTTCCTCCGAAGGACATCCAAAATGGAATAAAACAACTCCGCTCCTTCGGTATAATGACCTTTCGCTAAGTTATTACCGGCTTTGCTTTGCCAAAATATGAAGTTATCGAGTCCAAAGATCTACCATAACTATATCTCTCTTATCTTCGTTGGGTTTTTTCTTCTAATTAGAGGAAATTAGGGTTTGACATGAGCGAGAGGAGAAAAAGATGAAGGAGAAAATGGGAGAGGAATTCGGTTGATTAAATCATGGATTTGGTTAAGGTCTAGGGCTTTTTTTGGAAGCAGGCGAAATACTGGAAATGAATGGGAAAATAAGCGACGACAGAAAAAATTAGGATGGTGGGAATTAACGAAAGTGCTAACGAAACGGATGCAAATTAATTTAATTGCATAGGTTGACTTTAAAATCGATGCAACTGCAACTATTTGCATCGACGTATTTGCATCGGTTGTAGATGACACATGCAAATTTGATTTTTTTTTTACCTATTGTTTTCTACGTACCAATTGCATCGGTTATTTAGATAGAAATGATGCAAATAGTTCTATTTGCATCAGTTTTTACTTCAACCGATTCAAATGAGGCGATGCAAATGACATGTTTTGTAGTAGTGTTCGACTAGGTCGAAAGGCGTT
This sequence comes from Allium cepa, assembly GCA_030765085.1. Taxonomy (NCBI): domain Eukaryota; kingdom Viridiplantae; phylum Streptophyta; class Magnoliopsida; order Asparagales; family Amaryllidaceae; genus Allium; species Allium cepa. The sequence continues at coordinate 217,290,508 of CM060942.1, read as the reverse complement.
CTGCCTTTCGAAGCGATCTAGTTTAATAGTCTACATTCCACTTTACTTTCATTATATAAGATCGATTTAGATATCCCCATATCTCATGCATTCAAGTTAGTCGACACCCCATCATCACTTTTATTTTCAGCGTTAATTCTAGGTTCCGATGATGATGTGTTTCGATTAGAAATACCTAAGTCAATCTTACATATGGCATAAATCAAAAGAGATTTTGTGAATAGTTTAGAATCATGTGCAATGATCATTAGTCTTGCTAATGTTACTAATGATCTTCCTCATCACCAATATCCATTATGTACAAGGTATCTCCATTTTATTTATTATTGAAATGAGTTATAAGAAATTTAGCTTTTTCCTTGATTCGATTTGGGGTTTCTTCTGTGTATAATTATTGCTAAGAAAGTAGAGAAAAGAAAATGAATTCAGTATTCCAGAATTCGATCCCCAAAACCGGACCCTTTGGGTCTTATTTATAGATGCAGGTCAGCCTCTTCCTGTGCCTTTGCTTTTGACTGGGTCGAAAGGACTCCCTTTTATATGCTGCCTCAAACCTTTCGACTTGATCGAAAGGTCATGAACCTTTCGACGTTGTTGAAAGGTATTCTGTTGTGCTTCTTGGTTTATCCTTTCTCTTCTTTGTCTTACACCGGGTCAAAAGATCTTCGCCTTATATGCTATTTTGTGCCTTTTGTCCAAGTTGAAAGCTTTTCCACCTTCCGAGGTTGACAAAATCTACGTTTCCTTTGATGTTGCCGAAGGCTACATTTCCTTCGATGTTGTCATAAGCAAATTTCCCATTCGACGTTGTCGAGAGCTGTGTTTCCTTTCAAAGTTGTCAAAGGCTTTGCTTCCTTTTAACGTTGTCGAAAGGTTCCCTTATTCTTTTTGTTATACTACAGTAGCTTCTTCATTCTCTCCAAACCTTTTGACCTAGTCGAAAGCCACGCCTTCTTTCGACTTTGTCGAAAGGTCCTTTTTTATTCTACCGCCTTTGCTGTTTTATGTGATTGCTTTCTTCGTAGAACCTTTCGATATTGTCGAAAGGTGACTTGGATGGATCTTTGACCGGTTCAAAAGGCTTGCAATGCTTTTGAAGAGGTTGCTATGCGGACGATGCGTTTGATCACAGAAGGTTATACGTGTAATTGGGATAGAGCTATCGAGTGTGTTCGAAAAGGATTTCGAAGTCACATTTCTTGTTCATCTAACGTTTAAAGGTTGGTAGTGGCGGAATGGGCCTATCTGTTTCCGTCTGGGTCAATGGCCTTCGCACTGTATAAGTATTTTGTGCCTTCGACTCCTTCGATAACTACTCAATGCCTTTGAAACATCCTTTTTACGCCCTTCGTGATGACTTAACCTTTCTCTTTATCGAAACCTCAACCTTATTAATTTTCTTTCATATTTCTGCTATCGAGTAGATTTTATGGCTAACAAATTTCCTTTAAGCAAAACTAAGAACAAAATACCCAGTTTTTATGTCAAAACTCCTTTTTGCAATCATGCTACATACATTTCTATTGATAAAATAGCTTTAACAATTTATTCACTAATACTCACTTTGGGTGCGTTCGGATTTCCATTTCAATCACACAATGATAAAAAGAATAAGTTACTAATTGTACCACAACATTCACTTAAGAAAATGTTCGATTGTCACTTAGAAGATCATTCAAATTATCACAAAAATAATCGGGATGTTTTCCTCGAACTATCTAAAGAAAATGTCTCTTTATCAAAAATTCTCTTTGAATTTTTATATTTACAAATATTTCCAAGTAACACTTCCATTACATTTACCAAAACCACTTTGAAAGCATTTCAAGCAAACACCGGGATTTAAATTCTCAAAAACCAATTTTACTTATAAAACACCATTTTATAAATCACATAAATCATTTTACTACCATAATCATTTAAAATGTAATTTTAAAATCATCTTATATTATAACGACTTCCCCTTATTGTAATAAACTCTCTTTAAAACACGTTTTATATACCAAATTTATAAAAAATTGCCTTTATATAAAATCATCATATATTATTAATTCTCCTTCATTATAATAGAAAATTTGTCAAATATTTATCTTCTAAATGTCTAATCTTTCCCTTTAGATTATAGTAAACAACTTTTATTAAAAGTTTATTCTTAACCCGACATTATTCAAGATGACTTTTAACTTAACATTTCATCAAACATCTTATAGTTGTGGAACTCAAGTCACAAGTGGTTTGTTTTAATGCTCTCACACTTATCAAACAATAAACGCTCATAAACTAGTTGAGCAAAAGCCGATAATTAACCATAATAGTCAATGCTCCTAAACTAATTGAGCATGATAAATCAAACAATAATGATAATAAAGAAATATTATCATTACCAAACAAATGCCATACATAATTATATAATTTGAAAATCATTCCTTTATATATATAGATAAAATATATAATAATTATATAATTTGAAAACCATTCCTTTATATATATAAATAAAATATATAATATTAGGTAAAATATTTCATTTACCAAATTTTCAAACATCAATATCAGGTCTATTTGCCTTCAAGTGTTTAGAATCCCTATCGACACTATGGCATCCCACGTTTTGACTAAAATCCATGAATAAATCAATAAACCAGTTCGTACAGTACGCTTTTATAGCAAAAACAAATATGCTCTCATACATATATAATACTCCTGACCCATTCTAGGATGTCATCTACCTTATCTCTAATGAGATATACCCTACCAAAGTCAATGTTCTTGCTTAACCTTTATCTCTGATATCAAACGTAACAACACGCCCTTTCGACCATCGAAACATGGAAAAAATACATCCACCGTATTCCAATACCAAACATCCAATCGCTAGAAAGGCAAATTGTTAAGGTAAATTAAAAATAACAAAAAGGGGAAACAAAATCTCATAGTGGAAACGGCAACATATAATATAACAAAGATAGTTAAAGTTGCCACTTTATAATTGGTGGTATATTAGAGTTAAAAACAAACCTAATCTGCCTGGACAATTATAACCTCCTAACCTTATAATTGCTGATGGACATACATAATAATAGAGGAGAAAATAAAAATATAAAGGTCGGTGAGCATCCAACTCTACTTTATGAGTTACATATCCCACCAATGAAAACCTAGAAAAATACCCGGTCTAATCCGAGCATTATAATAAAATAACACCTGGATCGGTCTGGAAAACCGACGTGAGAAAAATCAAGCAACATGATGAACATATAATAATTCTTTGAGACCATGCCGCTAAACACGAAAGAGGTTTTTACCTCATAAGAACAACATCCACAAATGAAAGAATTAAAACAAGTCGAAACAAAATTAGACTTGAAAGAGTGGAAACAAATAATTAAACATCAAGAAGACCTCCAAGAACTTCTCAATGCAATTAAGAAACTGATCCAAAGATTTGAATTGAATAAGGAAAATGAATTTTCCAATAATGACTAGGAGCTTGTGCCCCCTTACTGAAAGTATATCTCTAGAAATATACTTGAGAACTATGATGTCTCTCGAAATCCTAGAAGCCAGATCGCACTAACCATACCGAGTATCCGAGTATTTCACAACATAATGCGCATATAACCAAAACCAATCTAGTGCAATGTGATAATAACCTAATGAGAGCAGCCCCACACACATTTTTGCTTTAGTCATTTTCGACAAAGGATATCAATGCTCAAATAAGCAATAAATCGTCTAAAATTGATGAAACTCAAAAAAAGCAGCAGAACCACTAGCCAATAAATCAACCATTGCGAGTAAAAAAAAGGCCATACATGAAAATTAATCTCTTAAAACATTTGATTCATACTTGTGCTTGATTTTCATACAACAAATATTTTTAAAACACTCTTTAAAAATATTCTTTTGAGGATTAAATTTATATTTTTTATTGTGTTAGAAAGAAGAGTCAAATCAAATGTCATTAAACAGTATTTACCATAAACGCAAAAAAAAATTACACATAGCAATATTTTCTAAACATTCCTTTTTAAAAGATTTTCTCATTTATAATCAATCCTTTATAAATTTCAAACAACATTTATTTTCTTACCAGATAATAAATGAATTAAAATGCTTTTATAATTTAAAATATTGTTAATCATCCTAAAAAGTTATTGACATGCTTCTTTTACAAATTTAAATACACATTAATCATCCCAAGAAACAATTAACAAAATTTATAACTCCTTTAATATATCAATTAATTAACTTTGAACACCTTTATTAAATTAGTCAACTAGCTTTAATCAATTTTATTAAATCAGTTAATTAACTTTAAAACACTTTTATTAAATCAGTTAATTAACATGAAGCATCATTAATAAATTTACTAATTAACTTTATTATATCTGAATAATAATTTAGAATATATTTAAACCTTTAGTTCTTTTCAATACCCATACAATCTTTATAAACCTATTCGAAAAGAATTTACAAAATATTTAAGGTAAATAACTTTAAATAACAATAATTATCTCGAATGATAAATAAATCTAATTTAATCTTTTATCAATTTAAACGACATTAAATGTCTCGAAAGATAATTAATCAAATTTATAATCTCTTTATAAATTTAAAACGGCGTTAATTATCCCGAAAGATAATTAATTAAATTTATAACTCCTTTTATAAATTTTAATCTACATTTACTCTTCATTTTCAAAATTCTCGAAGTACTTGAAAATGTAGTTTAAAGAATTTTCAAAATGCAAATACACGACCAAACATTTATTTCATAAAAATACAAGCTCACGTTCAACATGTAACAAGGATTTAAGGAGATGATATTTCATATAGTATGTCACAAATATTTCAACCCAACAACAATATAATAATTGTAAGGATATAACTATGATGCCAGTAATAGTAAATTAATAATGGTGAGAAACCCCTTAGGATCTCTCTACATAAGTCCCATGTAAAACAATGGTCATCTATGCAATCTGCTTTTTAAGCGGGAATTCATGTCCAAACAAACAGCCGAACAACATTAACAACCATACTTTTATCAACAATCAGCAATCAATAGTTAACATATCATTTATTAATTCACTAAAAATAATCCTTTTAATTTCCAAGCACATAATGGTGATTTATTATGCTCAACAGATGTCTAAATAATCGACCCAATTATAGTAGAATATGTTTTATTCCGCCAAATAGATTTCATAAATGAATTATAACTAACTTTACTATGCTAAACATAATTAAATTAAATCACAATAATTATATTTCTAATTTATACTTCATTAAAAATATCAACTACCATCCAAGCATTCGATAATAATCAATAGCAACACATATATCATATAGTTTAATTAGAGGTGGGTAAACCCATTAAAATTCAAAGCGACGTTTCCGCGTCCGATTTGATCTAAGTTCGAATGATATTCGATTCTACCTCAAAATTATGCTAGCTCTAAATTCATTGAAATCAATTACACATGAAGATAACATCAATATGAGTCTAATAAAAGACCGCGTCCAAATCCGACCTCGTATGAGAGAGTTATTGAATTTATATGTTTTTGAATTTTAAAACATAATTAATCATTTAATTACCAATTAATTAAACTAAACCCACCTTAACTATTTCTTCCCATACCAAATTGTGTACACTGATACACTTAAAACCCACATATTCATGTATGGCTCCCATTAATTCTCTCTCTCCAGCCCACCGTTTCACAAACGAATTCCGCTAACGTGCCACATGTCCAAATAATAGCCTTCCCTTCACCAACCGAATAAACTCGATCCATCTATCCCCATTGCGACCTGTTAACTCCTTTATTCCATGGCTTAGAGACCTAAGGAAACAAGGACCTGAAAGAATTAAAATATGAACGACCTAATGGCCTAAAGACCCTCAATGACCTAGCGACCTAAAGATATCGCGACCTAGCTACCTAAGCTTATCAACGACCCAGCGACCTAACCATCAACACAGAGCAACGACATATCACAATAGAGAGACTTAGTGACTTAGCTGGCTAAAGGTACAAGAGATCTGTGACCTAACGACCTATGGACTAAAACGACATAGCGACCTAAAAGATCCAGCGACCTAGCGAGTTATCACAGAATGAAGCGCTTGCTTATAGGCCGCTTCCAACCTTAAGTCGCCTACCATCCTCCCCTAGGTCGCTCACGGCCTAAACAATACTGAAGTAACATCTTATGTCGCTTCCTCCCTAGGTCGGTCACAACCTATGACTTGCTAGATTGTTCGAGGTGATCAAGTACACCCTAGTTAAGCCGTAAACCGCTCCCACTAGGTCGCTCACGACCTACGACCTATCCAAGGTCGCTCACGACCTACGGCCTAATTTAGAAAACTCCCTATAAATACCCCACCTACTCCAACTGGAAAGGGATCCTTGGCTCATTTTTGGAATGCATATACTCTACTGAATTCTCGACTCACTCGAAACTTAAAACACGAAAGACATTTCAACGGACTTCAAGGGGAGATCTAATACATTCAACATGAATTTGAAGAATTCTCCTACATCGGAATTCTAGCTATTTTTCTAAGTGGTGTTGTAATTGAAGATTGTTGTAAATTTGCAATTGATTCAGCAATAAAGAAGATTAAAGTGGACGTAGGCTTAACTTGAAGCCGAACCACTATAAAACTGTTGTCTTTTTACTGTTTTTCCTGTGACTTTTCTACTTACTTCTAATTCCCGTATTGACGGGTGGTGCTTTCACTTAATCTCTACTTACACCGAGGTGTTAGCGTTCAATTTTAAGTGTTAACATTTTTGGTGCTTTCACTGAGAACCCAACTCAGGCTACTTTCGTCATTGCTTCGCAAAAGTTTGTTGAAAAAATCTCTCTCAAAACCAGAAGTCTATCAGAGATAATGGCTCCTGGAAAAAAGCACGGATCTACCAGACTCAGTGATGTACATGAGAATACCGCCACTTCTCCTTCATCAAGTCAAGCAGCACCAAGTGCTGGAATTACATGAGCGGAATTAGATGCTGCAGTATCTGGTTTATACCAGTAGATGGAAACTCAGAATGCTTTAATGCTTGATAGGTTAAATGCATTGCTCGGAGCTAACCGTCAACCGGTGAATAAGGGAGAAAACCTTGCCGATGATGCTCATAATCCTTAAGAAAGAAATATTTCTCAAAGAGCAGCTAGCCCCGCCAAAGAAACACTTCCCCAAGCTGGAGGATCGAGACCGCAGCCAACTCTCCGCGAACGTTTGTCCAGACAAACTTTCGAGAAAATGGCTGAAGTCCTTCAGAGCCTTTAAATGATGAGGAATACCTTTCGTACATGGTGCGACAAATCATGAAAGAGAGCATGCAGAGGGAAGAAGATGAGAAGGAATGGGGATTCGCTCCGAGCAAAACTCCGTTCATTGAAAGGATTCTAAAGGCGGAATTCCCAAGGAAGTTTGTTCATCCTACCATCCCGGCTTATAAGGGAACAAGCGACCCTAATCAATTCCTGTATAAGTATGATTGGCACATGACTGGAGCTAGAGCATCTGATGAGATCAAATGCCGGTACTTTCCGGTATACTTGGAAGGAGTGGCTCTACTCTGGTTCACAAAGCTTCCGGTCCGATCCATAGACTAGTTTGCCGATTTGACTCGGAAGTTTAAAGAGCAATTCAGGTTGTACGCTTCAAAGGCAAAGGATATTATGTCACTGTCAAGCCTGGAACAGAATCCTGAGGAATCTATTAGGTCTTTCTTGAACCGCTTCAACATAACTTTAGCTGAAGTGGACAATGCTGAGCCACGAATGGTCATGACATACCCGATGAGGGCAATCGACATGTCAAGCGAATTTGGCAAGTGGCTAAAGATGAAAGATCTGAATTCGCTTGAGAAATTCTATAAGAAAGCTGATGAATTCATGCGCTTGGAAAGCCTTCAAGCACCGGCTAAAGTGGCATTGACAGAGGTAAAGGATAATGCTGCTGCTCTTACCAAAAAGGAATCCGGAAGTCAGAAGAGGGAGAATAATGGTGGGAAGAAGCAGAAGGATGTGAGGAAACCTCGCTTCTTAAAACATTCAGATTTCACTCCTTTAACTGACACCCCGGAGAATATCTTTTTTGCTACCAAAGATGTGGTAGAATATCCTAAACAACCTGAGATGAGAGTTGGGAAAAGGGCTGCTCAAAGTGGGAGGTTTTTCGGTTTCATAATCAACCCGGTCATGATACCAATGAGTGTCGCCACTTGAAAAGTTTGATTGAAAAATTGCTGAGAGAGAACAAGTTGCAGCAATTTGTGAAGAGGAATAGGAATGACCCAACTTCATCTGCTAAGGGTCAGCAACTTCCGGGTCATCCATCTGGCTCGGGTGAGAGGACTACTGCACATGAATCAGAAAGGCCGGTTATTAATGTGATTACGGGAGGTCCTCACCTAGCAGGCAGAAGCTGGGGCGAGATGGAAAGATATGCCCGTGCCTTGAAGTATGCACCAACATAAGAGAGTGTTTTTGTGCTAGAAGATGCTGCACCTTTGAAGCAGCAGAAAACTTTTAATGATGATATTGTGTTCAGAGCTGGGGACTCTATGGGCATTGAAGCTCCAACCATGGATCCCTTGGTCATCTCTGCAGGCATTGGGCCGGCTATTGTGAGAAGAGTGCTTGTAGATTGCGGCGCTTCTTGCAATATTCTCTTCAAGAAGACGTTCGATCAATGAAAATTCCAATGGCTGATGTTCAAGCTTCATCTCAGAAGATTGTTAGGTTTACTGGGGAACCGAAGCAGGCAATTGGAACTATTGACTTGTTCGTCAAGCTTGGAGAGGGGCAGAAAAAGGTGGTTCGAAAATAGACTTTCGTAATTGTCGATGAATCTTCTGCCTACAACGCCTTCCTAGGCCAACCAACTCTTGCGGCTTTTAAGGCAATTCACGCCCCGTGGTGCCTCACTATGAATTCCCCACGGATACTGGAGTTGGTGTTTTTAAAGGGGATCAGAATGCTGGGCGAGAATGTTATCTTATAGAGTTGCGTGAAGCAAGGAAGAGAGAGATGGGAAAAGATGTCGCAGCCCCAGTCTGCATCGAAGAACCAACCTTATAGCAATTACAGGGTGGACCCTGCACTGGCAAGCATAGCGGGGTACAAAGAGAAATGGATCCTAGAAAAGCCGGTGCAGGGAAGAATAGAATGGTGCTAGTGGAAGTAACGGTACCAGTACCTGTTGACCCGAAAGATCCGAACAAAGTGGTGAATGTGGGTTCGCAACTTAGTGTGACGGTTCAAAATTCCTTGATATCATTCTTGAAAGCAAATCTGGATGTATTCGCTTGGACTCATGCTGATATGTGTGGAATATCCCCAGAGATTGGAGTACGTACTCTGAATATTGATCCGAAATTTACACCGGTAAAGCAGAAAAGAAGAACCCAGGGTCTTGAAAGGTCAGCAGCATTGAAAGAAGAGGTAGACCGGCTCATGGAGAATGGTTTCATCAGGGAGTCTACTTATCCGAATTGGGTTTCAAATCCAGTACTGGTTAAGAAAGATAATGGGAAGTGGAGAGTATGCATCGACTTCTCAGATTTAAACAAAGCCTGCCCCAAAGACTGCTTCCTTTTACCCAGGATAGATCAGTTGGTGGATGGAACAGCGTGGCATGAATTGTTATCTTTTATGGATGCTTACTCCGGATACAACCAGATCATGATGCATGAGCCGGATCAGGAGAACACAAGCTTCGTCACCGATGTTGGTCTCTACTGCTATAGAGTCATGCCCTTCGGACTTAAGAATGCAGGGGCAACTTACCAAAGACTCATCAATGCTATGTTCAAGCCACATATTGGAGAAACTATGGAAGTTTATGTTGACGATATGCTGGTGAAATCAAAGAAGGCAGTAGACCATATGGATCACTTGGCAGAAATGTTTGCAGTCGTCCGAAAGTACGGAATGAAACTTAATCCTTTGAAATGTTCGTTTGGGGTAGAGTCCGGAAAGTTCTTGGGTTCCATTGTGAGTGCTAGGGGCATTGAAGCTAATCCTGCTCAAATTGCTGCCTTAAGAGAAGTCAAAGCTCCTAGAACGAAGAAGGAATTGCAAAGTCTCAATGGAAAAGTCGCTGCCTTGAGTCGATTCATTTCCAAAGCTACTGATAAATGCATTCCATTCTTTGATGCTCTGAAGAAAGGAAGGAAAATTTTTGACTGGACTCCTGAATGCCAGAAAGCTTTCGATGAGTTGATTCGTCATATGGAAACGCCTCCAATACTTTCTAAGCCCGACAATGGTGAAGATCTTTTCGTATATTTGGCAATCTCATCTCATGCTCTCAGTGAAGCGTTGGTACGGGAAGACGCAAAAATTTAGCGCCAGGTCTATTATATCAGCAAAAGATTCACTAGGGTAGAGATGAATTATTCAAAGTTGGAAAAGCTTGCCTATTGTCTACTGATTGCATCAAGAAAATTGAGGCCGTATTTCCAAGCTCATCCTATCAAAGTCCTCACTGATCAACCTCTGAAGCAAGTCCTTTTTCGTCCTGAGACTTTGGGTCGTCTTCTGAAATGGAATATTGAACTCATCGGGCCTTTGCCAACCGCCAAGTCCGGAATCAGATATGTTATTGTTGCTGTTGATTATTTTACTAAATGGGCTTAATCTGAACGATTAGCTACTATTACCTCTAAAAAGATGATAAACTTTGTTACTGAGAATATCATTTGCAGGTATGGTTTGCCTCAAAAGATAATCACAGGCAATGGAACCCAATTCGAAAGTAAAGAGTTCCAAGATTTTTGCAAGCGATTCAAGATCCAAAAAAGCTTCTCAGCAATGGCTCATCCGTAGGCAATTGGGAAAGTGGAAGCAGTAAACAAAATTGTCAAATCAACTATCAAAAAACAGCTAGAAAAAGCGAAAGGTGGTTGGGTCGATGAGCTACCACTAGCACTATGGGCATACAGAACTACCCATAAAACTGCGACTTGGCACACACCATTTTCATTGGCATGTGGATCAGAAGCAATGATTCCGGGGGAGACAAAAGTTCCTTCACACAGAAGGATCCATTTCAATCAAGCTGAAAATGAAAAGCTGCAACTTGAAGCATTAGACTTCCTTGATGAAAAAAGGGAAGAGGCTCAGCTCAGAATTGCAGCCCATCAGCAAAGAATTGCCAGGCACTTCAATTCCAAAGTTTGCCAATGCAGCTTTGAGGTTGGAGATCTAGTCTTGAAAAGGATCATGGCAGCAACAGGAGTGTTTGCACCAAACTGGGAAGGGCCGTATGTCATAGGCAAAAAGTTTCTTAATGGCACTTTCAAACTGACAACTGCCGAAGGAGATCCAATTCCAAGGGTTTGGAATAGCAATCACTTGCGCCCATATTTTACTTAAAATCTTTATTGAAATACTGTAAAAGAATTATGCATGTATGATTCTTGTATTGAAAGCCATTGTAAAGCCAGTGCAAGTGAATAATAAGAACTATAAAGTGGATGTAGGCCCAGTTCTTGGCCGAACCACTATAGATCTTGTGTTTTCTACTATTACAAAATGCCTGTTTTATTTCAATATAGGAAAAGTACTTTAATTGTATTGCTAAAATGTCGATTTAATATTGCAGGCCATTAAAACAAAGCTCACCCATCACAAGACCAAGCGATCCCTGACATCACTCAACAAATGAATGTTCAGCCACAAAAATTCCGGGCTCAAATCCTATATAAGAAGTGCTTCAAGCAAACAGTTAGTGGTTCCGCTGGGGGTGGACCCTTCCTAACTAATTGTGATCGTTTGTGCAAAAGAACATCCGATTAATTAGCCTGTGTCTGCCCCTGCAAACTCATTTAACAATGAAGTACACTTCTTTGGATAAAGTAAAATACTTGCAAAAGAAAGGAATGTGTTCTTGAAAATGATAACAAGGAACCGCTGACATGAACAAATGGCGAAAAGACATGGGCGAGCAGGCAGAAAACAGCAAAAGACCTCTTAGGAGGCACAAGCCCTCTTCGTAGGCACAACTCTTCGGGGGATAAAGACCTCTAATGGGACTTGCCAGAAAAAGAAAGTTCTCTTTCTCAACCAAAAAAGATTAGTGGAATGACCGGTGGCACAGGGCATTCGTTAACTAGCTAAGAACATTTGTGCAAACAAACATCCAAGTAACTTGTGTCTGCCCCGTGAATCCATCCAACCATGAGAAAGAAACTTCCAGGCAAAAGCCTACTCGGAGGCACACATTTCACCGTGATCTGAAATAAAACTTCACATGAGTTGAAATGTGAAAAGACCTCTTCGGAGGCACGCATTCCACCGAGATCTAAAATAAAAATTCACAAGTGTTGGAATGTGAAAAGCCCTCTTCGGAGGCCCGCTTTCCAGCGAACAGGGAAAAAATAAAAGCCTCTCCCCAGAGGCAGAAACAAAAGGCCCTCTTCGGAGGCCCGCTTCCCCACGTACATGAAAAAAACAAAAGCCCTCTCCCCAGAGACACACACAAAAAAGCCCTCTTCCCAGAGGCACAATTAAAAAAAAGCCCTCTTCGGTGGCACAAACAGGTCAAAGCCCTTTTTCGGAGGCCCACCTTACCGCGTGGAAAAATTTGCTTGCCAAGAATAAAAGTGACTTTCTCCGAAAGTGAAGTGTAAAAACTTCTTTAAAAAAAAGAAAGAAAGAGAAGACTTCTCCAATACGAGGTACATTCTATTAAATCAGAAAAATATTTCCTTAAAATGAAAAAATTATTCTCTAAAGTACAGATGCAAACCTCCTTCAAATGGAAAAGTTGTTCTCTAAAGAAAGTGTACAAGTCTTCTCGAAACAGAAGGGTTGTTCTCCAAAGTTTTGCCAATGTGAAAGAGATTGCAATAACCATGGTATGGGGGCAACATAATATAGTTACAAAAATAAAAGCAATGCTCAAGCAACATACCGTAGGTTTACTGCAACATCACATAGAAAAAGTAAAGAAACTCGTATGGAAAAGAAGAATAAATGCATTCTCAAATACAGACAGAAGTATGTACAAGTAAAAGAATCATTTTATTCCATACTATGAAAATTTTATACATGTGCAGGTTTCAAAACAAAAGAAGGCGGGGACCGGTACCCGCACAATCTCCGGTCAACACAAGTCTCTATACATACAAGCAAAAAAGCAAAAAGCATAAGTCCCAAACCCATCACTTCTTCTTCCTGCCACCTTTCGAGCCTTCGCCTGGCCGGATGATTAACTTCTTGGGTCGGCTTGTGAGAGTAGGGGAAGAAAGAGGAAGGGGTGCAATTGGACTTTTTTCTGCTTTTTCTTCGCCGGCAGAAGCTTCTCTCCTTTTCTTTGAGACTTCACGCTTCCCTTTCTTCCTTGAAGAAGACTCACTGCCCGGAGTGAAAAGTGCAGACAACTTTATGTCATCAGTAGTAGTGTTCTCCGGGGTTCTTTCACCTTCTTCAGGTTCTTCGGCCTTCTGTTCTTGAGAAGCGACCGAGTCATCCAAGCCTTGAAGAGCTTCTATCTACTCCTCTTGTGACCCCGGTTGAGAAACGGAAGGGGGAGTAATCTGAAGAGGCGGAGAGGAAACAGTTGGAAGAGGGGAAGGCTGAACAACACTTGGCGCTTTCACTATAGGAGAAGAGAAATTAAAGTCAGTATCTCTCATAAAAAGAGGAGAAAGTGGCGCGTCAAGATTTAAGTAATAATCAAAAAGTTCATCAAGCTCAGGTGAAGTAAACAAGCAGTCCACTTGAGCAAGATCAGTATTGAGGTTACCTGGAGAAGTAGGCTTTACTATGTCAACTTCAAAGTCCTGCGCCTCAGTGCTTTCTTGAGTCTCATCTCCGGTGCGGGCGGTTGCACTTTCAATAACAGCTTGAGCAGGAGGTGGAGAATGGGAACTGGAGCCAACAATATCGGTGTCAGATGAAACCGAAGGTTGAACTGGGTCGGTAGAAGTTGCCTTCCCTAAATGTTCTCCTTCTGCCATTTCGACTCTCTCTTTGGCAAGTTTCTCCTTTCCCCTGGCAAGTGTGGCACATGCATCATCATCTAGATAGTGTGCCATTAAATCTACTTCAGCATATCCAGCTCCTCCAAGCATATCAAGTGCGGCTTCCCACACTTTGGCCAAAGTGATTTCATACTCCGGTCCCAAAAATTTAAGGCTACCGCGCCCTAGAACACTATGAATGTAATACTCGAATAGAGTGGAGCTGATTTCGGCTTTAGTTGCCATATGAGATTCTTCGGCTACTGCTTTGCCGGAAATAGCTTCATCACGCTCCTTTTCAGCTTCAGAAAGTCGAGCTTTTAGCAGTTCAATTTCCAAGTTCTGGGAGCTGGTTTTTTCTCGCAGTTGAGCAACGTCGGCTCGGTAGTTTTCTACAGCTTGCTGCTATGCTTCAAATTTCACTTCAGCGTCTCTCTGTGCAGCGTGAGCATCTCTCACCTGTTTTTGAAGCACCTCTTCTCTTTGGGAATAGGAAGTGGAAGAAGTGGCGAGCTCTTCTTTAAGTTTTCCAACTTCCGTTTCAAGCTTCTCGTTGTAAGCGGAAATACTCTTCATCTCTGCATCATGCTGACCGAGTGTTTTCTGCCACTCGGATTTGTCATTTTCCATAGTCAGCATGGCTTCGAGATTTGCGCGGTTTACTCTTTGAAGTTCGTCAACAAGTTTCTGCCAACTATACATTCTCTCGATATCGAGTTTGACGGCATCAAGATTTCGCAACATGGCTTGCTTATCGATTGGGACCAAGTCAAGGTCGAAACGCACTCCCTTTAAGCACCACTGCGGAAACCGACTTTGAAGAGTAGCCGGACCCTGCCCAACTTGATACGGGGGCCTACTGATGATTGTTTGAATGTCAGCTCTTTGAAGGGCAGGAGAGCAGGAAGGAATTTCCAATAAAACGGGAGCAGCGGGTTTTTCAGAAATTCCAGATGTCGGTTTCTCACTAAGTCTGGCCCGTTTGCTCGGATCTTCAGCGACATGACTTTTCCCTTTATCATCACGGGATTTTCGTTTGTGGGAATCATCCTCTCTCTGAGAAGAATCATGTCGTTCGTCCCATCTCCCGTAATGTTCTTCGTATGAACGCTTCTCACGAGCTTTCCTCGCAGCTCTTTCTTCGTCGGTTTCCCAGGAAGCAGGAAGATACCTCTTGGGGTCATAAGAGCCGCGTCTCCCATAACGCTGGAAATCATCGTAGTAAGAGCCACTTCGTCCCATTGGAGAATCTGAAAATGAAGAAAAGATAAATTCAGAGATCTTCAAAGCAAGGAAGTTGAATGCATAAAAGTGCTGAAAAATCCTAAGCGTGTGTAACGTGCAGACTACGCGCGTCAAGCTATGAACCGCTCCTCGGTTGGGGGTGATGATGGATTTTACAGCAAGTGTCGACTCTTGGGCTGACGGGGTTCGTTGCAAGACAGATGTCGCTTCAACTACTGGAGAAATAACTTTAGTAGCAGCGGTATCATCTTTAAAAAGCTCATGTGAAGTGATCATCAAGTCGCTCAACCCCTCGAAAATGTCGTCACCATTGTCCCCGGCGGGACCCTTGCCCTCAGCTCCTTCATCAACAGTCTTCCCGGACTGGTGAGGAGGTTCCTCTTCCTCAATGACTGGGGCAAGTGAAAGTTTGCAAGATGACCCCGCAACGTCAATAGAAGTAGAGCACTTCACCAGTGAAGCCTCAACAGTATGTTCTTTCGGTGTAGGTTCTCCGATGAAAACTGGGGCATCTGATGTCTCTACTGGAGAATAAGGGACTTCATGAGGCTGAGTAGAACGGGAAGGGTGCAGAAGTCCGTATTGGTGAAGAAATTCGTCTTTCAGTAAAAATTTAATACTTCTTTCCTCAACCGCCACAGCACTTAATCTTTCAAAAGTCGGCTTGTGGCTGGGATCTCTAGAGGGATAAGGAAGTGCTGTAAAAGAAAAGAATGAAGTTAGCACTTAGCAACTCGGACCCCGCAAAGCTCAAATGCAAAAAGTGGGAGTGAGCAATCTTACTTCATACTCTCCAGATGGCGTAAAATCCTGGAGGTCGACGAACGAAGAAGAACTAATTTAAGAACCCGTGGGCGGTTTTCGGAAGATCGACGATCAATCTACGGTTCCTGGCAATTCTCACGAGTTTGATAGAGGGATGATATTTGTTCTTTGCGAATGTGCACAAGTAACAGATTTCTTCAAAGCTCGGAAGACGATCAAGTGTCCTCCTGAACAGCACACAACGTCCCATTAGGATGGCATGGCCATTGGGATGTAGTTGGAAAGGAAAGATAGTTAATCGGAGAAGGAGTCGTTGAAGGAAGTCATTAAAAGGAGGAATGGCACCACATAGGCACATCTGATGGTTGACAGCAATAAAACCGAGAGGTGGCCTGTCAGCAATATCATTTGGCCCGCGAAGTAAAGCATCTACTTCAGCAATACCAAACTGAATACGTAATTGGTTGAATGCCAGCTGACTCAGGGTAGTTTGAGTTCTTTCCGGAGAATTATCCAATGGATTGGCTATCGGGAAGACCCCTGCAGCTTGCTCTATTACCTCTTCTTGAGAAGACATTCTACAGAACTGGATATTCAAATATGAAGGTGCACGTTTCCTAAATGTGTGAAGTGTTGTGAAAAACTAACAAAATGACAAGTAAATATAACTGAAATTAAACCAACAGGCATCTGTCAATTATAAAGTTTCAGGGCTTGTTGTTTTAGGTCCAAATACAAGTGCAGTGTTGATGGAGACAAATCAGTTTTAATTGATTAACATTGTTTTGCCTTAATACTTCACTTGAGTTTGTTGATTCACAGCATTTCACATAATTTCTTTAAGTTTATTATCTTTTATTGACTAATCTGTCATTCGATGTGGGCGATCAGTGGCAGTATATTCGTCCCATTTTTCTGCAAATGTTGTACTTGACAGGTTATTAGCGTTAAAGCTAATGAAATCTGTAAAGAAGTACAACAAGTTCATGCATGTTATCTCGGCAGTTCAAGTTGGGAATTTAATTCGGCTATGTCATGTTCATTCAAGTTGAAAGGAGTTCAAGGCAATGCTGGATAGGCTAAGTCCTGGGTCGTTCAAATGTGCTCGCGACCTACGACCTATGCCGCAAGAAGTTAAGTCATCAATCTCCTAGGTCGCTCTGCTTTAAAATTTCATGTCATTCCAACAAGTTCGAGGCATGAAGCTTCGGGAAAAGGCAGTGCAAATTCGGCTATGTACTAGGTCGCTCAAGCATACACGCGACTTAAAGTTAAGTCGCAGGAAGATAGGTCGCAAAGGGCGATGCCGCGAGCAGCAAGGTCGCAAGTACGATAGGTCGCAAGTATGATAGGTCGCAAAAAGTTAGGTCGTAAGCAAAACAGATCGTATGATTCACGATTAACCTGATAGGCCCAGGGCCTGTCCTCCACTCGAATGCAGCCACGTGTCCATCACCTCACAATCACCAGAAGCGCAACAATTCGACCTAGAATCCAATAACCCATCAACCCGTTAAGAACCTTCTCACATCCTCCAAACTCACAAACCAGATAACTCAAGACACTATAATCCACCATCTCCTCCTTAAAATCGTCAAGGATCTCCCAAAACCGAATTGAGCCACCTCAATTCCATCAGAAATCGATCGTGGCATGGTTCGCGACGAGACATAAGAATATGAAATTGGATTAGAGGTTAAAGACGGGAATCCAGCATGATTTAATGATGATCGTAAGTTGAATAGGGAACGGATTCACTTACGTGATGGAATTGCAAGGATGATGGGTGACTGGTAAGTTCAGGTTGGAAGTTTCTTCAATGGCGTTTTCAAAGGCTGAGGCAAGTAAGGAGGAAGAAACGACTTAGCAGATTATATAGGGGGAAAAGAGAAAGGCGAATGGACACGCGAGCTAGCTTATCCCTTAGGTCGCTCACGACCTAGCAGAGTTAAGTCGAAGCGCATGACCTATGACATAGGCGTATACTTCGAGGGGCAAATGTTAACTCCTCTATTCCACGGCTTAGCGACCTAAGGAAACAAGCGACCTGAAAGAATTAAAGTATGAACGACCTAACGGCCTAAAGACCCCCAACGTCCTAGCGACCTAAAGATATCGCGACCTAGCGACCTAAGCTTATCAACGACCCAGCGACCTAACCATCAACACAGAGCAACGACATATCACAATAGAGAGACTTAGCAACTTAGCTGGCTAAAGGTACAAGAGATCTGCGACCTAACGACCTATGGACCAAAGCGACCTAGCGACCTAAAATATCCAGCGACCTAGCGAGTTATCACAGAATGAAGCCGCTTGCTTATAGGCCGCTTGCAACCTTAAGTCGCCTACCATCCTCCCCTAGGTCGCTCATGACCTAAACAATACCGAAGTAACATCTTTTTCCCCTTCCTCCCTAGGTCGGTCACGACTTATGACTTGCTAGATTGTTCGAGGTGATAAAGTACACTCTAGTTAAGCCGTAAACCGCTCCCACTAGGTCTCTCACGACGTACGACCTATCCAAGGTCGCTCACAACCAACGACCTAATTCAGAAAACTCCCTATAAATACCCCACCTACTCCAACTGGAAAGGGATCTTTGGCTCATTTCTGGAATGCCTATACTCTGCTGAATTCTCGACTCACTCGACACTTCAAACACGAAACACATTTCAAAGGACTTCAAGGAGAGATCTAATACATTCAACATGAATTTGAAGAATTCTCCTACATCAGAGTTCTAGCTATTTGTCTAAGTGGTGTTGTAATTGAAGATTGTTGTAAAGTTGTAATTGATTCAGCAATAAAGAAGATTAAAGTGGACGTAGGCTTA
The DNA here is from genome assembly GCA_030765085.1 of Allium cepa. Classification (NCBI taxonomy): domain Eukaryota; kingdom Viridiplantae; phylum Streptophyta; class Magnoliopsida; order Asparagales; family Amaryllidaceae; genus Allium; species Allium cepa. The sequence continues at coordinate 217,271,665 of CM060942.1, read as the reverse complement.
ACTTGAAGCCGAACCACTATAAAACTGTTGTCTTTTTACTGCTTTCTTTGTGACTTTTCTACTTACTTCTAATTTCCGTATTGACGGGTGGTGCTTTCACTTAATCTCTACTTACACCGGGGTGTTAGCGTTCAATTTTAAGCGTTAACACGACCAAAACCCTAAGAAGCGACACCTACCAAGTCACAATTTGACTTGGGCCACTGCACCACCCAGACTCGCGAAATCGATGCTATACGAAACAATAAACTCGAATCTAAACTTCGATTAGACAAAATCCACATCATTCTCTAAAAAAAATCAAAGCTTTGTAATAACCGTGTCCAAAACTGCCGCACTCCACCACTTATTGTTGAACGCCATCATAAGCACCTATATTTGTAAATCTCATCTCCTAGAACTCAAAGATCTTAACATTAAAACTTTTAATGCAGTGAATATTTTTTTTGAATCTGGTGGGTTAACTTCTTTTTGTTTACAGGAAGTTTGGAAAAAAGAAATGAAGGAAAAAAAGGAAAAGTAAATGTGTTGACACTGCTTGGTGTTGAAGTTTAGTTTATTTTGCAATTTTTGATGCATTGTCGCACGGAATTTCATTCGCATTTGAACCACATATGACAAAATAAAAAAATACGATCGTGCACAAAAATGTGATACGATCACAAAATAGAAATAATATACGCTGGTTATCATATTTTTTATAATCAAAGAAATAAAATTGTTTGTTATAAAATATGTCAAACAATAATTCAAATATTTCTAAAATTAATAATTATGGAAAAATCCTACACATTCAACTAAAAATACTACAATTAAAATCAAGTGTTTTATTAACAATTGATTTTCTTATTATTTATTCAAGCTATTTATTATTGTAAATAAATTTACAAAATGAATTCATCATTATTATTTGTTAATTGAAAAGAGATAAGTAAGGCAATTAAATCAGTTAAATAATATATTTTTTGAATATAAGTTATTAAACCATAGACTAAATATTTAAAATTAATTAAATATTCAAAATCAAGACGATAAATTCCAGGATGTTGCATCTTTGAAAACCCGAATACCCATTGGTGAACAACGGGTTTTGATCACTCACAAGCTCTTTCGCACGTAGTGAAATCACTCGTTCCACTTCATACAAAACTTGACCAATTTGGGTGTTGTTCTACTAGGCTCAACGGGTATAAATCTAGCATTCTCCATTAATCTATCGACTATTATGTAGATGAAATCATACCTCCCTCTAGTCCTTGGAAATCCATCGATGATGACCATTGGTATGTATTCCCATCTCTGCTTGGAAATCTTGACCGGTATTAACAAGCCACTTGGTTTCTTCTTCTTAGCTTTTACTGGGTGATAGTTCATGCTCGAGATGATTGCCTGACATCCTTCTTCATCCCATCCGAATGAAAAGTCTACCTCATATCATGGTAAATTTTGTAACCCTTGGGACATATAGTTAATCTTAAATGAGGCCACATTCATAGCACTACATCCCTCAACCCAACGACATCGGGAACAACAATTTCTCATCCTTACGAGGCCAACCGTCTCGGTTAAGTCTGTACTGCCTCATCTCTTCGGACTCTACTCGTTCCTTTAACTTAGCCATGATCTCATTTGACCTGGTGTCATTCCTCTGGCTAGTACTAATCTGCTAAATCAAAGTAGGTTCGATAGTCAAACTAGCCATCATCTTTCACACTAGCTCACATTGAGTTCTAAAGTTATAACTAGAAATAAACTCAAACAATGTCCACTTTAGGAACATCGCTCACAAACTTGCATATCTTCCATTCAAAGCATTAGGGACTGCATTTCCCTTACTAAGTGTACATGAAATGTCGAGGTTGTGAAAGGGTAGGAATTCCAAACTTGCAGTGGGAAAAGGTTAGCATCCTTTCCGAAGAAGAGATACTTCAAAGATTCATGGTCCATAAAGAACTATAGACTTTCTCCAAGCAAGTAATGCCTCTATATTTCCAAAACGAATACTATCGCTGTCAACTCAAATCATAAGTCAGATACTCTCTCTTGTGTGTTTTCAATAGTCGACCAGCATATGCGACAACCACATCGCTCTATGTCAATACCGCACCTAGTCTAGTACCATTGGCATATGTGTATACTATTGATTCCTTGTTTCTACTCGGAATGACAGTCACTGGTGCATTCATCAGCCTATCTGTTAGGCTCATAAACATGTGTTCACAGCTCACATCCCAAGAAAAACTTTGATACTTTTTCATCAAATCGGTTAATGATATTGTTACCTTAGAGAGGTCAAGAACGAATCCACAATAATATCCAACTAACCCTATGAAACTTCTCATATCAATAACATTATTGGGTCTAGTCCAGTCATGGACTCCTACAACTTTTGTCGGATCTGCAGCAATGCCCTGCTTAGAACAACATGACCTAAGTATCTCATTTCCCTCCTTTAGAAGCAATACTACAAAAACCTCACCATCAGTTGGTATATCTTCAACACCTCCATTATAATCTTCAAATATGTCTTGTGCTCCTCTTTCATCCACAGAAAGATGAAAATATCATCAATGAGCACAAGCAAAAACTAGTCAATGATTCATTGAAACATGGTTATGAGATCAACAAAGTATGTCGGGGCATTAGTTAGCCTGAACGACATAACCAACCACTCATAGAATCCAAACGACATAAGAAACATTATGATCGGCGCACTCTCTCTAGCAACACTCAATCGGTGCAACCTTATTGCAAGGTCCAACTGGAGAACAACTTTATGCCATAGAGTTGTTCCATCAATACAAGGGAGTGGATACTTGTTCTCCATCTCATTCACCTCATGGTAATCATCACACAAACTCAAAGAATCATATGCCTTAGTGGCGAACAGTATAGGTGTACTTCACTCAAATATGTTCCTAAAAATGAACCCTTATCTTAATAGGTTATTCGCTCGGACCTCTAGTTCCCTCTGCTACTGGGGCACCATATGCCTCAAGGGCATAACTACTGGTCTTGCATCTTTGACTACATTGATTCTGAACACTATCTTTCTATGCAATGATAATATAACCACTACATCGAATGTGTTTGAATGCTCTCAAGCTATAGGCACAGATGACAACTCATCAAATGGGTTATCAAGCGAATATAGAAAGCAAACCATCACCTTTTCATTTGGTAGCTAGCCTAACACTACCTTCCACCCATCGTCAGTCCCTCTTGTCACCAAGGGCCTATCACTGTCCACCAATATTCTATATCTCATCAGCAATTCCGTAATAAAAATAACACCAAACCCAATGAAACCCAAAACAAAGAAATCAGATACAAAAGAACATCCATAACTCGGTAACACAAGCACTCGACAAACCATCAAACTGGCTAAGCCCCTAATAGAGTTCGTTATAATGTAAAGATTTGTCAACTATCTTGGGTCTCAATCCCAGTCTATCTACCAAATTACTAGATATGGAAGGATACGAAAACTCAGTGTTGAATAAAACACACATACGATCATCATAATTGAAGACATTTTTTAAACAGTAGTTCGACATCCCCTTATTTTTCATTGATGGAGCACTCGATGAAGTTGGAACAACGTTCAATGCATATTCCTCCTCTGTCAACCCTATACTTACTAGTTTAGGATAGTCCTTCTATATTAAATATAGGCTCTCATATCGTAATGTCTTCTCGACCAACTCCATGAATCACTTGTCCATGTGACCAATCAATCACTTCATAAGTCGTAAAGCCACTACTAATTATTAGGTATATATAAATGTAAAATGTACAAATCGTCCTCTGCATCATTTCTATCTTCCCCCTCGCCATCGTCTGAAATCACATCATTCCTTCTTTCCCTTTTTGCATCATCCCTCCGTACCACACTCTCCCACTTATTCCTCGCTATAAGAAGAATAAAAAAATAATGCTTAGTTCTAAATCTAAATATCTCGATGGTGGCACCTACATCGACGACCCGTATTGGTAGAAGTTTTAAAGGCTTCGATTCATCTACTCGCGCCTTCAATCCGTTAGCCTCTGACTTCCCTCCTTTCTAGTCCTCCATTCCCCATGAAGTTAATCAAATGGTGGTACTTTCTTTTAGCGATCCTGTCCGTGTTATCATTTTTATTCCCCCATTGAATATTGGAGTGTTGAAAGCCAACTATTGATCCTAGCTTGGATGCTGGTAATCATTTTGGGTTGAATGGTAGAGAGAAGTTGAAAATGGAATGTTGGATTATGTAGCTAGCGCCACAATTTTTGGAGTAGTTGATACCATGAACTGCACGCTACCTATTTACGAAATTTCACAACTGAATTGCCTATATGTAACCTAGTCAGCTCCTTTGTTGCCCCAATCCCACGACATCTGCTTAAATGGCTTCCGTTATTCAAATCTTCCTTGTAATTCCTATGCTTATGCTCCTAAAATGTTTGGTGCAATTCAAAACGATGGAATTGTGATTCCACCATAAGAAGTAATTGAAGTCGGTGTGGAATCATGGAAGGATTATCTTGTGGGGTTCTGCTTAGACTAGAACCCCCCATATGACATTATTAGAGACAAGTGTAGAAATAATGGGAAACGAAAAAGGCGGACTTAAAGAACATTTTGACAAATCCATGTTCTTTTTTCACTTTCCCATCCTAGAAGAACGACTGTGCATTCTAGAATCTGATCGTATTTTCATAGAAGGCAAAACTTGTCTTACATTCCTTGGGTCGTTCAGTTATTAGAGGGCCATAATTCGCTTGCAAACCTTATCGGTGATTTGAGATGTTTTTTAATACGGTATTTAGGATAAGACTTGTTCATGCTAAGGCTTTAATTGAAATTAAACCAAACCAGTCACTTCCTACCGAATTGTGAGTTCGACTATTTGAATACCAAGTGGCAGCTGTTAACGTGAGCTATAGCTGAAAGCCTGAAATCTGCTTGACTTTCAATCTTTGGCCATTCTAATGCTTCATGTAAAAATATTCCTCAATAGCCAATCTTACCATTGGATCAACCCTTGGTCCTTATTCACTCAAAATCCCTTTACCTTATCATCCTATTAGGCGGTGAGTTCCAAAGCCATTGGTCCCTTCCAACAATCTGATCATTGACCAAATCAACCCAGCCCAGTCTTCCTCCATCCCTTTATAGCAGAGCCTGATGTTCCTATACAATCGATCTTATAGTACGCTAGAGAGCATGCATGATGTACTCTTTGTCTGAGATGAGATTCTTTCCTTTGCACGATTATTACTTACATGTTTGTTAAGAAAAAGGGTTGGAGAGCACATATTTCTATACCATTTAGTTTTTGGAGACTCTCTTTTGTTGTCTTTTGATATAGAGCAAGGGGACATGAATCCTTCTTATGATAGGAGCTTAATGTTCTCTAGCAGCTCTGTAAACTACGTCCCAGATCTTCCAAACAATTTGCTGGGTGTGTAGACGTTATTAGGCCAGACCCTAGTGATGAGGATAGTGTCACCTCCTCTATGGAGGATGATTAGTTTTGTATTTTTACCATTAGGCCAGACCCTAGTGATGAGGACAGTGTCACCTCCTCTACGAAGAATGATTATTTTGGTATTTTTACTAGCTAGAGCAATTCAACTCTACTCACGTACTACGAACTTTGTATTGGTAATAAAAGTGGATGGACCACTATATTAATCAACTGGCTTTACTATAAAAAATGTAATATGTACACATATGAACATATGATATTGGTACATGTATTTATAAGGGGTCATGAACAAATAATAAACCATATTGAAATATATCGACCAAATAGCTAATAATATGTCTAGCCATAACCTGTCAAAGGAAGGTGAGAAAGAGAGTTTGAATTGGTTATGGAGACCAAGTAAAGAGGACTAGGTATTTCGGTCTAGGCTTTCTCAATAAATACTCTCCTATTCCATTCATTGCCTTCAACTTTTGTACGTAACACTAGCTACCCATACTAATCAAGGCCAACCCCTATTTCTTTCTTTATAATCTAACACAAGATCTATAAGTGGTAGCACTTGTTCATTTGCAAGTTCGAGTGGTGGATTAAATATCCATGAAGAAAGAATCATATCAACATATTTCAAGTGTTGAGATCCTTAAGGTAAACTTTAATTTTTTAGTTATATATATATATATATATATATATTTATATTCATGCCCTAGCTATGAACTGGCACACACATATACATATTTAGTTTGAATATTTTTAAAATTAATTTATACGTATTTATATTATAAATTAACATACACTGAAATTGCAAATTAATAATGTAACAACATATTATTTCGGCTACATATTTATTTTGTATATTAAACTTAGGAATTATTTTATATATTTATTTATTTATACATGTTTGCATTTTTTAAATAAATTAATGTACATTTTTGTTAAATGTACATATACATAATATAATAATATATATGCTCTCGGCCTTTTATAAAATTAGAAGAAGAAAAACATTGCTCTTATCTTAGGAGAATTTTTTTAACAATATATATCACAATATAAGTTATTTCATAATATATAAATATATATTTGAAAATCTAATTATATGTATATATTTTATAAAATATTTTTCCTAAATAAATAATTGTAATTATTTAGTATTTTAACTTGGTAATAATATTAACTACTTATTTTGAATTTTAAATTTATATATAATGTTTTGGAATAAACATATTGTTTTAAATTCAAATATATACTATTTTGACATAATAAAATTAGACTTCAATTAAGATAATTTTAAATGTTGAATTTTAATTCAAATTAATATCATTTTACATAGTCAATTAAATGGATTTGTATATATAATAATTTTGAATTACTCTATATATATATGACCGATGTTTAATTTTATCTTTTATACATATATCAATATATACATATATAAACGTATGTATGTATTCCTATACTCTGTATATGTATGTATGTTTGTGTGTGATACTAAGAATATGTGTATACAAACCATATATGTATATCTTTGCATATTTACACATATGCATATACCTAGTTATATATGTCTATATAGATCCTTAATTGATATGAGTAATTATAATATCTATAAGTATATTACATATGTACAATACATTCCAATATCTATATATGTGTATATGTATTTATACACATGTTTATTGTTGTCATCTTGTTCTATAATATTATATCATATCTATAACATATGTAACAACCCCATATTTTGTGATTATTTTAATTATTGAATTCCTGATTTAAAAACTTTATTTTATTTATTAAAATGTATAACTTTTTTATTTTAAATATTAATTTTGATTTGCAGTGAATTATAATTTCAAACGTGAATAAATGGAATATTTTCCAAAAAATGTGGTTTTTAGTCAAAATGGTCAAACTTTGACTTTTAAATTTAAAATTTAAAAATTTTAATGTTTGAATTTTATCTTTTATTATGAAAATAAATAAAATTTCAAGAATACTGCTTTTCGTTTCGTTGAAATCCAATTAATATTGTGAAAGTTATGTTTTTTACAATATTGTATGTACATTGTTTTATTTAACAAAATTGTTTATTTTAGTTTAAATAAATAATATTTTTGTTTGTTCTAATTGGAATATATGTGTAATATGACATGCCATATATATAATTTCATTTTTAAAATATTTTTAAAGTGATGTTATAATTTTCAAAAGCTTATTGTATTTTATTTACAACTTTTCACCCTAGTTTCTATTATTATGCTATTTTCATAATTATTTTATATTTTTCTACAATATATTTATTTATTTTCTTTTTCCACTTTGTTTTGTTCATTTTTTATATTTTATTTACTGAAATATATATGTAGTTTATTTTAGTTTAAAAGAAAACGAAATATGAAAGGTCAAAACCTTTTCATATGCCATGGCCTTACATATGCCATTTGCCTTTTCATTTGTCAATTAACATTTGCATTGACTCTAGCCGACCATTTCCTTTGCCCTAGCCGTGTATTCCTTTAGCATTCATGTGAGAAATGTTTCTCATGCTCAAAAATTCACGGCCACGAGGAAAAATCATGGTAATGGCCTCTTTCTTTCTCTCTTTTTCTTCTTACTTTCCCATTGATGTTGCCTTTGATTCTTTGCAAGTTTGCTCAGGCTAGCCTCTACTCCACTCACTACCATCAGCTCCACCATCACCTCCTCTATCTATAGCAGCCAACAGCCCCTCCTTTGACCAAAAAGTTAAGCCATGACCACTTGACGTTGATAGCTCCATAAAATTTGCACAAACACTCCACAAATTGCCAAGCCAAGCCTTGATTTCACCACACACCTTCATAGTTCTTTTCGGCCACCCCTTAGCCATCACCACCAGCAGCTACTTCATCCTTTGGCCATCACTTCAGAAAGCTCCAGACCTGAGCTGACCTAATTGACCTATGGCTGTGCTCATGTGTGATCCAGCCAAGCCTTGTGTGCACCAAAATTATTACTATTTTCCTTCAACCCACGTATGCTTCATGTTGTATCTCTTCCACCACCTTCATCCACTTGTAACCTGAACTATATGATACCATACCTGACCCAAAAACACATCAATGGCCGAGCAGAAGATCCCCAATGGTCGAGCATTGGAGTGGTTAAGGCAAGGTTAAGCTATCTTGTCTTTACTACTTTCATTTTACAATTTGTCCAATATTGTTTTGTGTTGTATATTCAAGTGTTGTTTTGTCTTGTTTGGGTGTTGTTTACAAGATGGCTATCTCCTCATTTGAATCCAATGTCGTGCTACGTCGTGCTGTATCGTGCTTGTCGTGCCTTTGGAATTGTTTAGTTTGTCGTAGTGGTCTTCAGCTTCAAAAGGCGAGTCCTTCTTACTCTGACATATTTACTTATGAATTAGTAAATTGATGACAAGTGTTTAGTAATATAAAATGTTTATGCAAGTTAATGATGATTATATGATATGCTCTTCCATGTTATTATCATGTTAATTCTGTTATTTATCACCTGACATATGATATATGACATTATATTGTGACATTGACATTGTTTATATTATTTATGCATATATTCACACTGCAAGTTTCCTGTTAGAATAGAATCACTATGGGTTGAAATGATACATACCCGAACGAACATTAGAATAGAGAAAAATCGTTATGGGCTGAAATGATAGGCCTGAGCGATTTTTATTTATTTTCATTTATTTGGGATTGCGGGTTTGAAATGATAGAACCCGGGTTTTCTTTTTAAACTGCGGATTGAAATGATATATATCTGTATCACTTGACCTAGGTTAGAAAATTATATACAAACCCAGTGGTACATTTTTAAATGATTTTTCTAAAGATATGTATTTTTTAAAGGTATAAGTTTTGATTTAAAAACATATATTTTATGGTTGGTGAAAGCTAAATATTAATTTTTGAATTTATGAATCTAAGGATGTAAATTTGAAGTAAATGTGATTTTTGACTTTAAATTATATTTTTAAAATGTAAGTAAATAATGGAAATTTAATTTAAAGTTTTGAAATGATATTTGAAGTAAAATGTTAAGTTTTTGTTTAAATTTAATAAGTAAATAAATAGTGAAATTTTGACTTAACAAATGAATTGGATTTTAATTGGATATTTGATTTTAAATTTTATTGTGACAAATCATATGTTAAATTTATTTAAATGTGAAATTTTAAAGTCTAGAAATACGATTTATAAATTTAAATAGAAAAATTTGAAGTTTTATTGTTTTTGAAAAGTTATAATAAAATCTGGAATTTTATTAACAGCATTTTCCAAAAAATGCTGTGGTCTTATGACAGCATTTTTAAATGCTGTTGTTTTTGAATTTAACTATGTTGTAATAAATAAGTATCTATTACGGCATTTTATAAATGTTGTTGTTCCTAAACTAAACTATTTTGTAAATTGTAAGCTACGATGGCACTTTATAAATGCCGTCGTTGCTATATTTTGACAATGTGTTGAAATGTTATAGATTTTAACACTATTTGAGTTATATTTTAAAGTGTTAAATAATTTATTTTTTTTGAATTTGGTTATTTGTGAAATTAAGGAGTTTGAATATATATTTTATATTTAATATTTGAATTTGAATTTTTAAGGAACTTAATTTGAATTTGAATTTAAATAAGGTTTACTTTGTTATGAGTTAAATGGAATGAAACGTAATAAAATAAATGAATTTTTGAATATAATTTTGAAATGTGTTTTATAATGATATAGGAAATAATAAATGAATGACATATTTGATTTTAAAATGATATTTAAATTTGAATATTTGAATTTAAATTCAAATAATGATTTGATAATGAGGTTTTGAAAGGATATAATATTTTAATGATTTTGAAATGGTTTGGAAATGACATAATCTTTATTTTGATAAATAATGTGAATTTGGAATGATATTTGATTTGTGATAAATGAATATTTGAAGTTTATATTTGTATGAAAGGATATTTGGTTTACTTTTAATTCGAGTTTATTTAAAGATATTGGATTTATGAAATGAACATTTCAAAACTAAGTAATAATGAAGTTAAATTCGAGATATTTGAAATTATAAATTTAGTTTTGAAATATGGTATATTAAATCTTTGAAATATATTAAAAATTGAATAATTTGCTTTGTGGATCCAATCTATATTTGAAATTGATATGATTTGAAATGTTTTGTTGGGAAACTGAATTTAATTGAAACTGATGGTTTGAATTGAATTAAATTGGAAATTTGAAAATCTGGGTTCAATTGAATAAATTTGAAATTTGCATTAAATTAATGTTTCATGATGTCAAATGTATGATTTTGAAATATTATGATTTTCAAAGTGTAGTGATTTCAAGTATTTTGGGTTTCGAAAGAGTTATAACGTTGAAAGTATTATGACTTTTGAAAGATGAAACATGTTTGAAATGGAAATGATAAACTATTTTTATTTCAATATAGTTTTGAAATAAAATGGTTTTAGTTTTAAAATATAAACTATTTTGCAAGGGATATAGTTTTGAAATGAAATGGTTTGATTTTTGAAGTATTATTATTTTTGAAATGACCACGGTGTTATAATAACGTTTGGTTGTTAAAGAGACAGGGATCGGAAGTTGTCATTCTCTCTGCCAACTCTGAAAACCACTTTAACAACTGTGTGAGCGGTGGAGTTTCCAGAATGAAGTAGGATGGTGGCGACGTTCTTGAGGTATATTACATGGACCCAACTCCCATGAGTTGGCATAAGGTAGCTAAAATAGGAGTGATCTCGGGCCAAGTGAGGTCATTCCTCCGACCAGACACATTCCTTTGATACTATACTCTTGCTTGCAATTGATTAGATGGCCATCCTCCGATTCTGATTGGGAGTGTGTTCCGAGGTGGGCGCATGTGGCTGCTATGTTACCGCCAGCCCGTCTGCGTAATTGGTATATCTACCCTGGCATTGCCTCTGTGTCACCTACCACAGAGAGCCTTACTACGAGTTTGTTTTCCTCCCGTTGCCCATGGAGTATTTCGGGTAGTCTTCCGATCTGGAGATATGCTGATACTGGATGGACTACTGGGACTTTTACGTGTTAAGGGGAATATTGCGTCACTCCTTAACGCTATGTAAAAGTAAGTTTATTTTACTGTAGACATTATTATAATAGCGCAATATTACTACATAGTAAATAGTTCAACAGATCCTTAAAGGATGGGTGATCCCAAGCATCCTTTAAGTTGCTAATGCATTTTTATTACTGTTCACTTGAGTTGATTTACAGTTCATAAGTATTTATGTCCTGACTCGAGTTTTTTGTGTTTTGCTTTACGCTCGAGTCAGACAGTGATTCAGCTTTCAAGACTCACCTTCGGAGTTGGAGCTTTTCTTGAAGATCCAGCCATTTATTTTGCTTTCAGTATCCAGTGATTCCAGTGTTGTATTCTGATTTGTATCTGATGTATCTTGTTACTCTTCTTTTGTATCCTGTTTAACTCTGATGTATCTTATCTTTATATAGTAGCTTCATGAACTACTATCTCTTTTAATTCCACTGCATTATTATTTACTCTGTGTCTATGATGTGTGATTATTTATTTACTGTATATTCTGAGATTTGCTAAATTTTATTTACAATATGATATTTTGAGCAATTCAAGTCCGACTTGTGCGGATGCGAATGGTTGAAAATATCGGGTCGTTTCAACATACATTAGAATAAAAATATATAAACATTTTAAATTAAATTAGTTATAATTTTAGAATGTAGACTAGATTTAAATTCTTACTAATATTTTAAATAGGCCCATTAACTTCCATTTAGGGAATTTTTTGAAATTTACTACATCTCTATGACTGCCAAATGGGTCAGATCCGATACCCCTGTGACATGGATTGTCCTTTGTAAGAAGAACACCTTATCTTAAGGCGAGAAATTATAAGAGCATGAGTCAGATTCATTTTGTTTCGACAACAGGGTCCATAATTTACATTATGCTATTATCAAGGTCGGATGTTGCTTATGCACAAGGTGTAGTTAGCCTTATCAATCAAATCTAGGATAAAAACATTATCGTTAAGAATTTAAGAAATCATGGGGATTTGTTTCTCATATATGGAAACAACAAATTCTTTATGAAGAGATATTTAAACATGAGTTTTTAGAGCAATGTCAATGAAAGTAAATTTACCTTATGTTCCGTCTTTACCCTCAATGGAGGAGCTATTAGTAGGAAAGGTCAAAACAAGAAGTTATAGCCAATTAAAGCATGGAGGCTGAGTAAATTACCTTTAAAGATGTTGCAGAAGAATTCATTATGGATGCACAAATCAATTAAGGAGCTATAAATGTTCCTATGCATTGAAGGTTTGATGCTAATATATTTCTATAATATTGTGGTAATACGAATTACCACAGAACCTTAAGCTGACAAGAAGTCGACACATACCCTACTCATTAAAAATCTAGCAATACTTTTCCATATTGAAGGGGAACTACAAGTTCTCATTAGTGTCAAGATAACAAGTTATTGGTAATAACGATCTCCTCGGTTGTCAAAAGGCTATAGAGAGTATAAAATCTGTCACATGGCATGATGCTATAAATTGAAATGGATTCCTAGTATATGGGAAAAATATGTTTTGATAATTATTCCTTAAAGGATATGATCCATTGGCAACAAATGAGCTATTGGAACGAAGATTAATATAGTTGAAGTTGTATAAATCCATGTTTATAGGAAATGAACTTAATGATTTTAGATATTGAAATTAGTGGAGTAATTTTGTCAACGAATGTTCTAAAGTTTTTTGGCTTCTACTCACAAAATATCGCATGATATAAATTTAGTACTAGCATGTTGATGTTGACACAAAACTTTAAATTAATGATTTAAAAGAGATTATTTGCACACAATAGCCAAATTGTCTTATAATCAGTAGGAGCAATAACAACATTAGTAGGTTTTTTGATATAATCCAAGAGCTGAAACAACAATAACATCCAATAACGACCTCCCTTTTCGATCATCAAATGTTGAGACTAATATATCCACGGTATTTATATGCCGAGCATCCAAGTTTCGAAAAGACAAATTGTTAGGGAAAAGAAAAAACGAATAAATTCTCACATCGTGATGAGTAGCATATTATAACGACCCACAGACTTATTACTCCGATAAATTATACTAATTTTTAAATTTATTCAATTAAAAGATGGAAAATGCAAATAATATTATTTTGAGTGATAATAATTAATAGTAGTCCTATTTTGAATAAACATTTACAAAATATTTTCGTCAACATTTAAATAGATAAAATGGTCGTAAATCATTTTATTGGTAAACAACTCTAAAATCATACAAATAATTTTATTTTGAGTGATAACAACTAATAGTAATTTATTGTATTCTGTGAAAATTAAATGTATTTATAACATTTTTTAATTCTCTTAAATATAATAATTGATTTATTTTAGTTTAATTGAGATTTAATGATTTAATCATTATTTTAATTGTTCAAATAATTATCTTAAATAGTGATAATTCATTTTTAATAGTTATAAAGTGATAATAAATCATTTATAATAGTTTTATGGAGAGATATATTTGATTTGAAAATATAAGAAAAAGTAAATATCGCTTTATCGGTATAATAGTTATTATTGTAAATAAATTTTAATATTAATTTTATGATTTTATAAATGATGATCATTTTAATTAATTTAAAATGATTAGAAATTTATTTTCAAATTTTTGTTACATATATATGTAATAAATGTATAAGTGAAAATGTCACCGGGAATCGATTCTCCGGTTGGTAGCGGTTTATCGAACGAAAGTTGTTCGAAGCCAATGCGATGTTGTTTATATGTCATTGTTTGTGCCAAAATTGGTCACAAACCCCGAATACCGCGAAAGCACCAGTGTATGAATACAAATCAATAATATTCAAACATAAATCTCAGGTCTCAGCAAATATTAAACAGTAATCCAAAAATAAAGAACAGAGACACAAGTTTTATAGTGGTTCGGCTATCTCCGGCCTACGTCCACTCCAAAGTTTTTATCCTTTTATTGATTATCCTCGATGGTTACAGATGATTACAGCGGTTACAAAGTCCAAAACCTGAAATAAATAGCAGCAATGATGATATGGAATGATTCTGGCAGCGTCCAAACGTGTTTTCTCTCTCTAGAATCTCCGACCTCTTTTCTGAATGACCAGGGGCTCTATTTATAAGCGTAGGAGGCTGATATTTCTCCTAAAATCCGGGAAGACCGCTTCAGGCACGTGAGGGGGGCCCACATGCCCGAAATCTGGAGGTCCGGGCCCACATCAGGATCGATTCGAAGTAAGGTTCGAATCGATCAAGAATTCATCCAATTGAGCTGAAATTTGGTGAGAACATTCTTCAACATGTATGTAAGCCCCTGTAAAAATTTCATTGCATTTGGATCAACGGTTTGGAAGATATGATCGTTTCAAGTTCAAGGATCCGTGCGTTCTGAATGGTTTGAACCCATGCTTCGAACCCACACTCTTCGAAACCACCCTCTTCGAATCCATGCTCTTTCGAATCCACGTCCTTCGAATCCATGTCCCTCGTATCCATCTCCTTCGAATCCACGAAGCTGACTCCCTTCCTTCGAATCCCTCTCCTTCGAATCCCTCTCCTTCGAATCCATGGAGTTCCCATGGATTCGAACCACCATCGATGCGAACTAACCAGTATACACCTTTATGCTTCTCCATCGAGTCGAAGTCCATCGATTCGAAGAACCATCGATGCGAACTTTATCAAGCAGAAACCATGCCATTCGATACGAAGTGTATCGATTCGAACTGTCCTTGCGCAACGCCTCTTGATCGATGCGAACCTGTTGGGTTCGAATCCATCTTGGTGGGTTCGAATCTGATCGATTCGAACCGAGCACCACTTTGTCCCTTTTGATGGATTCGAACAACATGCATTCCCCACCTTGAATCCATCATATTTCCTCCAAACGAACTCCGATTACCATGAAATTTGAAACATAGCCTTTCCTAGTCCTTATCATCATCTCCAATCAATTTCGTCCCGATCGCAGTTCAACAAAATTTTGACGATATCGATCGTAGCCTTGATTCCAACCGATCTCCAATCCTGATATTCATAATTCCATGGCAATTTGTCGATATTCCAGTTTTGACCAAAAAATGGGATAACACTTTGCCCCCCAAAACATGCCTTATGATAACAAGGCGTGTTTTGAATAGTTCCGAATCCAATATCCAAAGTCCATAGCCATATTGCCAGAGTATATCATCCTTGACTGCTCCGAGTCGATATCCAATTCCAAACCCAATAACCAAAGCTTGAGCCAATTCCCTGTCCATCCGAGCTCGACAACCGAGTCCCAATCCATCCTTGTCCAATAGCGAATGACCGAATCCAGGACCTCTCCCGGTCGATATCCGAATCTATAACCTCTCAGGATTCTTGCCAAGCGTAATCCACACCTGACGACCGTGGTCCAGTGTCCCTGGACGTTGAGCTAACCTCTCCGGGTTCTTGTCAAGCGTAATCCACACCTGAGGACCGTGGTCCAGTGTCCCTGGACGTTGAGCAACACTGTGGCTTAAGTCCTAAGCCGAATCCTGGTCTCTCCGGACCCTTGTTGAGCATAGTCCATACTCAACGACCTGAAACAATAATTGATAATATGGGGCCTAAGTCCTAGGCCGACTCCTGGTCACTCCAGACCCTTGTTGAGCATAGTCCATACTCAACGATCTGAAATAATAATTGATAATGCAGGGCCTAAGTCCTAGGCCGAATCCTGGTCTCTCCGGACCCTTGCCGAGCATAGTCCATACTCGACGACCTGAATGGGTCAATTTACCGCGTTCGGGCAAAGCGACTCACTCCTTGCCAAGCATAATCCATACCCGACGACCTTTTATCAAAAATCCAACCAAAATCCAATCCAAAATCCAAATCCAAACCAGAAAACCAGAAATCCAAAGCAGCATTCAAAACCAAAAACGACCATCCAAAGAAAAACCCAAATCAAAAAGCAAGCAAAACCAGGAGCTCAATCCAAGCTCCGATCCAAAAAGAAAAGCAATGTCCAATCCAAAAGCAAAAGATAAATTTCACAAACCATAGCATCGCAGTTTATCATCATTCAGAGCATGCCTAGGGGCTATCTCCGTCCCCGTACATGTGTAAATGACTTGGTTGCTTGCTAATAGTTCGTTACTTATTCCATATTATCCTGATTAGTGGATAATCAATCGACCACCATCCCTGGGTCTTCCATCATCACGGCGAGAGGTTGTCGGTGGTTGCTCCTGCTCCACCGTTGCATTCCGAGCTCCGACATACTGCTGTAACTGTCCATTCCTTACATGCTCCTCGATTATATCCTTCAAGTGCCTGCAGCTATTGGTGTCATGTCCGTCTAAGTCATGGAAGAGACAATGCCTCCCTGATGCCCTCTCTCGTTCAGAAGGATCTCTCCTGGCTGGCCTCCGGTAGGGAAGGCGATTCCGAGTATCCATGTATATCCGCTCCAGCGTCTCGTTCAATCCTTTGTATGTGGAAAACTTTGGATCCTTCCATCGCTTCCTAGCGTTGCCAGAATCATTATCCAATTTCCTTTTTCCTTTGTCTTTATCCGAGCCACCGCTGGATATTGCTCCAACCTCGATCGCACTAACTTTTTTCACTTTTAGATCCGTACTCGCATCCTCTTGCCGAAGGAACCTTTCTGCCTCGTGAAAGAATTCATCGAGATCCTCTGGGGGATCTCGTATCAGAGATACCTTGAAATCAGAGTCCTCCCTGACTCCTGATACTGCTGCCATTAAAACCATCGATGGATCAGGCCGATCCACCGAAGCGACTGCCGCACTGAATCGAGTTAGAAAAGCTCTAAGCGATTCATCCATCCTTTGCTTCACTGATGTCAATGTCATCACATTCTTCGGCCTCTTGACGTGAACCCGAAACTGTCCCAAAAACTTTTCCACCAATTCCCTCCAAGTTCTGATAGTTCCTTCTCCCAGCTGCCTAAACCACATTGCAGCTAAATCCGTCAGATACAAAGGGAAACATCGGGCCATCACTTCTTCCGATGCCCCCAGCACCTCCATATGTCTGGTGTACCTCATCAGGTGATCGGTTGGGTCTGCCTTACCATCATATACCTCCACGCTAGGTAGCTTCAACTTAGGTGGATTCTGAGCCATCCTTATTTCCTGAGCGAACGGACTCCTATTCACTCCTTCCAAGTCTCTGTTGGTCAAACCACCCCGCACAGTTCTTATGATAATTTCCGCTAATCCGGTATTGTCTGTTGGGGGTTGCCCCCCGTGCCCCCGAGGGAACTCTGGTACATATTCTTCATGTAGTTCACTAGGAGCAATGTTAGCTCTAGCCTGTTGAATTCCTTCCAAAGGTCCTCCTGTATTGGATCCCGTGGGCCTGCCCCCAAGCCCTTGTTGATTGCCTTCTGGCTCCGTATCTCGTCCTCCATTGGGTTCCACGACCCTATTCCCCTGTCCTGCATCCACAGCGGCTGTAGCTGTTCCTAAGTTCTGCATCCCTGCAGCTCTCATTTGCTCAAAGAAAGTCTGCATCATTTCCTGTTGGCTCTTCAATAATCTTTCTTGCAAAGAATTCGCCATAGCCTCCATTTCATCCCGGGTTATGTAGACTGAAGCTTGTCCTTCCCCGGCTCCGGAGGATGCTTGTTGACTTCCTTCCTGTTGGCTTCTCTCAGCCCTTTGTCTTCTACTATTTTGCCTAGCCATTGTCCTTGAATCCAAACTCTTTTAAAATCTTCAAATCCAACTTTCAAATCCGATGTAGCGGGTGCTAGTCCCTCTCAGTGAAAGCACCAAAGTGTTTGTGCCAAAATTGGTCACAAACCCCGAATACCGCGAAAGCACCAGTGTATGAATACAAATCAATAATATTCAAACACAAATCTCAGCTCTCAGCAAATATTAAACAGTAATCCAAAAATAAAGAACAGAGACACAAGTTTTATAGTGGTTCGGCTATCTCCGGCCTACGTCCACTCCAAAGTTTTTATCCTTTTATTGATTATCCTCGATGGTTACAGATGATTACAGCGGTTACAAAGTCCAAAACCTGAAATAAATAGCAGCAATGATGATATGGAATGATTCTGGCAGCGTCCAAACGTGTTTTCTCTCTCTAGAATCTCCGACCTCTTTTCTGAATGACCAGGGGCTCTATTTATAAGCGTAGGAGGCTGATATTTCTCCTAAAATCCGGGAAGACCGCTTCAGGCACGTGAGGGGGGCCCACATGCCCGAAATCTGGAGGTCCGGGCCCACATCAGGATCGATTCGAAGTAAGGTTCGAATCGATCAAGAATTCATCCAATTGAGCTGAAATTTGGTGAGAACATTCTTCAACATGTATGTAAGCCCCTGTAAAAATTTCATTGCATTTGGATCAACGGTTTGGAAGATATGATCGTTTCAAGTTCAAGGATCCGTGCGTTCTGAATGGTTTGAACCCATGCTTCGAACCCACACTCTTCGAAACCACCCTCTTCGAATCCATGCTCTTTCGAATCCACGTCCTTCGAATCCATGTCCCTCGTATCCATCTCCTTCGAATCCACGAAGCTGACTCCCTTCCTTCGAATCCCTCTCCTTCGAATCCCTCTCCTTCGAATCCATGGAGTTCCCATGGATTCGAACCACCATCGATGCGAACTAACCAGTATACACCTTTATGCTTCTCCATCGAGTCGAAGTCCATCGATTCGAAGAACCATCGATGCGAACTTTATCAAGCAGAAACCATGCCATTCGATACGAAGTGTATCGATTCGAACTGTCCTTGCGCAACGCCTCTTGATCGATGCGAACCTGTTGGGTTCGAATCCATCTTGGTGGGTTCGAATCTGATCGATTCGAACCGAGCACCACTTTGTCCCTTTTGATGGATTCGAACAACATGCATTCCCCACCTTGAATCCATCATATTTCCTCCAAACGAACTCCGATTACCTTGAAATTTGAAACATAGCCTTTCCTAGTCCTTATCATCATCTCCAGTCAATTTCGTCCCGATCGGAGTTCAACAAAATTTTGACGATATCGATCGTAGCCTTGATTCCAACCGATCTCCAATCCTGATATTCATAATTCCATGGCAATTTGTCGATATTCCAGTTTTGACCAAAAAATGGGATAACAGTCATGTACACATATATAACACATAAATACACACCTTAACATGCACATGAACATATGTAAACATACAAATATACATGTAAACATATATAAGAAAAATCTAATATGTTTTATAAAAAACATAACCCATAAGCTTTCTAAAGTCAAGTATCTTGTACATTGAGGACATGCACATGGCTTGTAAGTGAATGAAGTGATGGAAGCATATGGAGGAAGGGGGCAACATGTAGAATGATGTGAAAGAGGGGCGTGGACAAGGGGTGTTTTGGTCCATGCACATTTAGATATTTTCCATTTTTTTTCCTATAAACACCACCCCTCTTCTCATAATTTCCTAACACCGTTCCACTTCTTCTTCTTCATTCTTGAGCTTTCTAAAAGCTTCTTTAATGGCTTCCATGCCTTGGAAAAATATTGCGAAGTTGTGGAAAAATACATACACATGTATATGTTATCGGTCCACTTCCAAACAAGCTCAAAACACTTACATTCCTCTTTCAAAACTCACGGCCATTCACCAGCACCACCATGGTCAAGCCCTTCTCCCTCTTCTCACTAAGGTCATGAGCATTGTAGGGTAGGTGAAGCCCAAACAAGGTCGAAGAGTTTGGTTCCGTAGAGTTTAAAGCCATTGTAGCGAAACTATAGCCGATTTTAGACTAGCTCGTAAGAAAATGATGGTGTGAAACTCCTAAACTATAGTATTATATGTCATTTGATGTTATATATGTTTGATTATGATTTTTGATGGCGATTGTTTAATATGAATGTTGAATATATATGCAAGTTACAGAAATACACGTCGTTAAGCATAGAGGAAATAACTTTCCTCTATCTGAATGAATCAGTGTATATGGAATGTTTAACCTCTTCAAAACGGTTTTAAAATGAGTCTGAAATGATTCATAAACATATGAATGTGTTTTGATCATGTTTGAATAATAATTGAAAATTTAGTCAAAAATAGGCGCATCGTGTAATGGCAATTCGCGATTTCGTGCCATAGAAGTCAAACGAGTGTATAGAATGGAATTTAGCTTGGAATTCTTTGAGATAAGAAGTTTTCGAACTATTATATCCGTATTTTTCTAACGAAGAAAGAAATCGAGACTTCGATAAGTATGTTTTGAACTATGAGTACACAAGTTTCCGTAAAATCGTGGTTTTGCCGTTCGGAATCCGTAAGATGATTCCTTTGAAAATGATATTTTAAAATTATTTAGAAATATTAAATAAATTATAAAAATGTTTTAATTTTTTTAAATTGCACTTTCCGCGGCACTTTTCTATAACTTCTAAATTATAGTTTTAAACACAACCAATCTTTTGCAAATCTTTTATAAATGCTTTTAAATGACTAATAAGTTTTTCTAAAGATGATTTTGAAGGATTTATGGAATGGTTAAATGTTAAATGATTGAGTCAATCAAATAACTTGCCGCCTTATGGGTGTCAGAGAAATAACGTCTAGGCTTGGGTTTGAAAAAGCAGTTTCCTCCTCTCCCTGGCTATCCAAACTAATCCAAAGGAGGAGATAATAAATTTGATTTACTCAGATCAAAATTTTCCAATGTATAAAGGATATAATTTTCCAAATAGAAATTAAGTACCACATTGATTTTATAGAGATGATCTTCTTATGCTTGGTGTTAAAACACGAAGAGGGAACTCGTACTATCCGTGGAATTTTGGAGGTGATTTCATTGTTATTCCATCCATATTATTTCTTAAATACGAGAATTGATATTATGTAGAACTAGATGATTCTATGGATTCTGCTCGTTTTATATTTATTAATATTGGATTAACATCCCAGACAACATGGCTGTAACTCAATCAAAATTATGATTTTTCAATTTAGAAATCATTATTAAGATTTAAGTGAAATGATTTGGAAATACTTTCCTATGTAAAAAATGAAATATTTTGGAGTTATTCAAAGTTTTAAAAGGGTTTAAGTAAACAAAGCATTTGGTAAGAGAGGTTTAATGATTCCGTATATACTGGAAAGAATGTTTTAGAAATATATATCTCTGGAAGAAATTTTGATCAAAAAAATTTAATCTATTAAAGAATGATTCCCTATTCAAAGAACATCTTTTCATCGATGATTGGTTTAAAGGAACCAGGGTCAAATTTAGATAATTCCTATCCGAAAACCACTTCGAACCAATGTATGCGTCCAAAAAATGAAAACCTAATAAGGAAAATAAAGGATTAAGACCAAAGATCTTTGGAGGTGAAAGGACTACTTGTTGATAATTCTAGTTAGCTCCTAAATGCTAAAGCAGCCGCGGTCCCTTCATTTTTGAAACTCTTTGGGTTGCAAGGACTTCTCGCTACTAATTCTAGGGTTAATTCCTGACCGGATGTGGTAAGAGAGTACCTTCGGTTTCATTTAGTCCCTGAACGAATTCAAATGGAAGAATGTCTGATGGTGCCTTTCTAGTTACATATGTGATCTCTATGAACGTATCGTCTATTTGGTTGCGGAGAAGGCAGCTTCTCTTGGCTTAACACCCTTTCCCGAGACATACGAGCTCAGGAGTTATATACAGCTTTGTGACCATGGAATGGCGGTATTGCATTCAAAGTGAAATATGCAATGTGAAAGGTAATCGTTACCTCAAGCCTTACATCTGGAAATGACCATAACAAGCAACAAGGCTACGTAGTTCGCAACCATTACGGTATGTGATCATCCCATCTATATATATTTCTACCCGCTATGACGTTCGTGTTTAAATTAATGTGGTGTGTGGTAATGAAGAACTCGGATAGGTCGGTAACGACCGAGGTGATGAAATGTTCGGTACTATTTAGTGAGAAAGGTAGGTCGGTCCTATGTTGAAAGAGGTGCAGATGTTCTGTTGACCTCGATATATTCCTTTATAGATAAACTACCGAAAGGTAAAAACTCATTCCGTGTTTATGTGTGGCGTGGTCTTATGGGATACTTTTATTTTTCAAAACGTGTATTTTAAACTCTCCTACTAGTCCCATGACCGACCTGGAGTTTATTTTTCCTTTTCCTTGAACTCTAAGGGCCTTAATTTTCCCGAGCAGCTTCGTAGTCAGGTTTAGCTTAGATGAAATCTAGATAGAGCTCGAAGCATGGAGTTAGAAGATTTTTCTAATGATTGTTTCCACCATACTTATGTAGTATTGTGTTCCACATTTATATGGATAGATATTTATAATTGTACATGTTTAACTCTGATAAATGTATTTTAATTTCCACTGTAATTTTATGTTGAAATAACATAAGCGAGATTCTATTCTGTCTTACACTTGAGAATTCTCTTATCCGACACTTGGATTTGCGACACGTGAATACCGAGGATGTATTAGTGTCAATTTCCGAGAGTCAAAGAAACCATCCTCACAATGTGGTATCGGAGCTTAGGTTGAGCGAACACCTTGGCTTTTGTAGGGGTAAAAGACTCATCAGAGATAGGGTTAGTAATACCCTAGGATGAGTAATTCAATAGAGAAAGGATTAGAAACACCCTACAATAAGTTTGAGAGTATTATATATGAGCGCGTATTTGTTAATGATATATACAAGTCATTTTGGTTTCTCAAATTTGAAAACGAAATAATTTTACATAGAAT
Organism: Allium cepa; assembly: GCA_030765085.1. Taxonomy (NCBI): domain Eukaryota; kingdom Viridiplantae; phylum Streptophyta; class Magnoliopsida; order Asparagales; family Amaryllidaceae; genus Allium; species Allium cepa. The sequence continues at coordinate 217,248,358 of CM060942.1, read as the reverse complement.
TATATTTTGAAAATAAAGAATATTTTTAATAGTTATTTGATTAAGGAAATGGTAATACTTAGGTATTATCATTGATTGATTGGTTGTTTAATTTAAAAGTATAATTACGAACACCTCATGAATTTAGTTTCACAATTTGACTATGGGGTATTTGTAACAACCCTATTTTTTTTAATATCGAAAAAAAATTTAAAAAGAAATTTTGATTTGAGATTTGAAAAAAAAATGTTTGAAATAAATTGCAAATAGCTTGGTTGTGTTGAAAATAACTAAGCTATGTTGTAACTTCATTTTTGACTTCACGTGCGTGCGAGGCTAAGTCCAATTAAAAAATTGTTTGAACACTTTGTTATCACTAAGTTTTTAAAACAAAAATTTTGAAAACTTTGCCTTTGTTGTCATCATTATCTTTAATGCAAGCTTGTCCTTTCCTCCACTGAAGCACGTCTCACCTTAAATGCATTTGTACAAAGTTTGCCAGCACATTATTTTCTTTGACTTGTGCACAATATTGGAAAAGAAAAGTAAAGGCCCGCATCATTCATTTGGTCCATCTTTCCCAGTAGCCTTCCTCATTTCGTTGTTTTCATTTTTTGAGCAGCTCGGTAAAGTGTTAATGGCGGTTCAATTCTTGCTTCCTTTGGATCTTGATGCTAACCGGTTTTGAAACAAAGTATAGGTGAGTGCAAAACTCATACTTCTAATTTATTCATCATAAAGTTCTGGTATCGTTTTTTTGGGAATAATTGGTGCATCACGTTAGATGACTTAATATCGTTAAAAATATTAATTTGGTTATATTTCCACTAAAATCAAGTCTCTGGTTAGGCTTCGTCTCTGCTTCACTGAAGCTTTGCCTAAGCTCTATATTTTAGCTTGGTACCTAAGGGACTAGTGGTATTATAGTGCACATCAGCTTTTAATAGTGTCACTTATTAGCATGCTGCACGTTGTTATGTATAGTTCAATTTATTTTTGTTTATTTCATTTTTTTTGTGTGCAAATATGTTCGCACAAAGGTGACAACGTGGATAAATATAACGTGCGGCGCTAACATTCGAGCCCAGGTCACAATTTTTTGTTTTGCATTATATGTCGTGCGTGCAAACTTGGTGCCCAGATATATTTTTTGTTGTTTCATTTTGTGCGTGCGAATTATGTAGCCCAGATACTTTTTGTTATTTCATTTTTGTGCAAAGTTGTAGCATTGAAACCAAGTTCAAGTTATTAGTTTTATCAACTTCATACTTGCGTGCATACATATTGTTGTAGTGCCAGGTAATTTTATAATTTGTACGTGTGGTCCTGGCATTTTATTTTATTTACTTTTTACTACTTGCGTACAGGAAGTGTTGTCCAGGCAAAAATTATTTTCGTGCAAAAGTGTTTTAAAATTTTGTCGCATATGTTGGTAAGGTGCATTTCACCAAATCCAACTGGCTTTGCCAGGTCATTTACAATTTTGTTCATTTGTACGTGCATACAAGTTATAGAATTCGAAAGTTATACCCAGGTTGTTTTATTTTTATCAACTCCATTCCACGCGTGCATGAAGTGCCCAGACCATTTATTTGACTTCATTAGCGTGCATGCATATTGTAGTAAGTCTAGGTCTTCTTTATTTAATCATTTCAAATTGCGCTAGAAAATTTGAGTTGCACGTTTCAATGTCCGGACCATTGCACAAAATCAAGTCCAGTTTAGTTTAAATGTTTCTCTATTTCATTTTCGTGCAAGAATGTTTTGAAATATTATATTACATGTCAGCATATTGTAGTGTGCATGCATGAAGTATATTGCCTAGGCAGTGCTCTATATTTGGTGAATGTATAGTAGTGCAGTGTAGTGATTAATTTATTTTGAACTGGGGTTTCATTTTGTAACGTATTTTGTTGCCGTTATTTTTATAACGGATTTTTACCATAGTGTTTATATTTGAAGTGTGTTGTTTTGATAAGATTTTGACAAATAAAAATTACTGTTATTTTGTCGGTAACCGTTAATTTAAAATGAATTTTCAAGCGGCTATTTTGCAACCAAGAAAGCCCGCAATGCTGATTTTATATCTGTTTTTACGTTTGGTGAAGCACAATTTCCTTGTCGAAATTGCAGCAGAAGTTATTATTTTAATCATGTGTTTTTCAATCGTTTTAAAATATAACTGTTTCCAAAAATTTCACAGTTTTCGCTTTCAAAAGAATGAGGAATCGATTTAAACGCTTCAGCAAAATTAAGGACTATGAACCCTTACTTTTAGTGATTCGATTAATTCCGGACTTGTCCATTTGAGAACGTAAAAATTATTTATATAAAATACACAATTTTGCACTTTCAAGGAAACGATGATGAGATTCAAAGGATTTAGCAAAAGTGCGGAATATGGAACCACGCTTTTCTAAATCGGTTAATTTCAGACTCGTTAATTGAAATATTTGCCGTGGAATTACTATTTGAAAATTTTGATGATTTTGTTGGGCTTTCGAGCCACTATGCTGGACCTTCGGGTCAATTACCAGTACTAGGCCTTCATGTCATTTGTTGGACCTTTGGGTCATTCGTTGGGCGCCAAATATTATGCTGACAGTACTTGGCAGGCTTCGGCCATTTGAGATGCACGTGCGGTGTAGCTTAGACTCGCCATATGCAGGGATCGATCCACTTTTATGCTGAATTTTTCTAGTTACCTTATTTTGATTTCTAAATTTTTGTGTATTGTTGTTTTGAATTCAATTATGAATTTGGAAATTGATTTTGATGGAGTTTAATGAGATTTCCTCATTTAATCTATGTCGATTATTTATGTTGAATAGTCTCATTTGAGATTATAATTAATTTGCTTAAGTGTTGTTTATCATGCACTTATTTTTGAGTTTAAATTAGACTGATCCGTTTATTATTCTCTTTTAAATAATACTCGGGTCAGTCCGAGCTATTTCAGAATAATCGCTATCTCTGATTCAGTTGCTGCTTCATCTTTTGGGATTTCACCTCATCTTTTGTTTAGACTTCGGGATGTTACTTTTGGTGTATTGACTCTCATCTCATGTATGTATTGACGGCTATATATATGTACATTTGGTTCATGTGAACCATCGAGTGTTGTAGCATGTATCCCGACTTACCTTCCGCTATATATGATATTTCTGTACTGGTATGTTTTTGCTTATCTGTGTTGTTGTTGTTATGAGTTGTTTTTTATTTTTCATAAGCCACCGTGGTTTCGTTTTAGATTTGGATTGAATGTATATCGTTGGGAGTAATTTACACAACTCATATCATTGTAATCAATACTCGTCTAAGGCATAACTTATGGATGGTCGCTTCTAACAAGCCTTATACTTCGCAATAGCAGACGTTAGTACCTTGTAATAAAGCTTGTTATTGTGAGCGTAGAGGTGGGGCGTCACAGCTTGGTATCAGAGCTGAGATTCAGAACAAATTATAATAAACACGGAACGGAAGCAGAATGGAACATGTGTTACAACTATTCGAGGGTTTTATTCGTGCCTTTCTAATCTATTCCTTCGGTGTTCTTAAACATTTATCCTCTTTAACATGTTGGAATATGCCTAGGAATGAATCTCATATTTCCGTAGTATTCCATTTGTTTGATTCCCCTTCTAATCTTGTACTATTTTAACTAATCCTTATCTTATCATGTTCTCTCAGCCTATGGCTGGAAGAGGTAGAGAGAAGCGTTCTACTGCAGGTCCGTCCAGTGGTTCTCATACGGACGGAGTCTATATGTCAGCTAATCAGTTCATGGTGCTATTTCGGGGTACTCAGCCTTCTGTTGCTACTCCTGAAGCTCCTACTCATAAGTCTGCCTTCGCCCGCATGTGTAGTGACTATTCCCACCTTGGAAGCAAGCCTTTCAAGGGATCAGAAAGTGTATTGGAGGTTTAGAATTGGTTGCGCGCTAGTGAGCGCATTTTTTCGGATGGATCTTTCAAATCATCATCACGTTCTCGTGGCATCTAGCATGTTGCAAGAACATGCGCTTGATTGGTATGAGCTTTTGATTGCAGAAGTTGATGAGTCCTCTCTCTCGTTGAATCAGTTTAAGGGACGAATCCAACTTAAGCTAGTTTCGGAATCAGAAAAGGCCAACCTTGCACGTAGGTTCCTTGGGTTAAAACAAGGAAAGTCCTCTGTTTCTGATTATGTTGCATTTTTCGCGGCCTTGTCCAAATACGGAGTTGAGTTCATTAACACTCCGCATAAGAAGAATCTTACATTTGTAGAAGGTTGGAAGAAGTATTTGAAGAAAGTCCTTTTGCTTCAGCTTGAACTTCCTTCTGAGGAACTTATTGATTTGTCACTTTGCCTTGAAGCTATCGAAAAGGAACGTGATAGTGGTGAAAAGGTTAAGGTTTCTAAGAACCCCAACAAGAAGAGGTTTCCGTTTCATAAGCCTAATTCTTCTTCCAACAACAAGAAGAAGAAAAAGCAAGCTACCTCTAGTTCTCATCCTAGTGGTGCACCTTCTAATCAGAGGGCGTGCTATAATTGTGGTTCTCTAGATCATCTTCCCCGTAGTAGTGACGACCCGTGAATTTAGTTAATTTAATTTGTCATATTAATAAGATTTTGGGATCAAATTTATAAAGAAATATAATTGTTATAATTTGTAATGAAGTAAATGTTAAGAATTAACCTATGAAATATTATATCGATTAAAATAGACTTAATTAAAAAGGTTGAATTGAATAAATCCTATTTATTGGAACCTAATTTATTGGTATGCAAATTTATAATAAATGATTTATTGCAAGAAATTGAAATTTGAATAGAATTCTAATGAATGAAAGTAGTGAAAAGATTATACCCAGATGTATTAATGTAATTACATAATTAGCTAATGGAATAATAATAATGTAGTAGCGGTAATTAAATAAAAGCAGAAGTATTTATGAATTGGAACGAAAGGTGTTAAAGTTAGTAATGAAATAAATGGAATATAGTATAAACAAATGCAATCAGTGTATTAATGTGTGAAATAATATATTGATTTATTTGTAACTGAGTGTAAATTATGCAATTATGTTAATGTAAGTTAATGAATAATTTATGTAGCGCAATCCAAATTAATTGAAATAACTATATGGTCATAATTTGTGGTATCTAGTAAATTTGGAAAATAAATATCAATAAATGTAAAAAAGTATTGAAATGTATATTGTTTCCATAGGATAATATAAAGAAATGAAAACTTGCGACCTATGCTTGGAATAACGACCAAAATAAGTGAAATAGTCATAATGTAAGTATTTGATTAATTAATGAAATAATATAGGATTAATGACAATTTATTAAAATTTGTGTTATATTAGGAATTTTAGCCTGTGATTGTTAAGTAATAAACTAATAAATGCAAGTAAAGGAGAATAGGTAACAATCTATATATGTTATTTATTTTATTTAGTATGTTAAATAAAATTGGGAAATCAAATTGCAATTAAGGGGAAATTCAGTAGTACGTTTATTGGAAATTAATTTTAATAAATGTCATATTTATGTGAGGAGTAATTCAATGTTTGGAAGCGGCAATTTAGAGGATATTAAGAATTAGGAATTGAATTTTGAGTCAATTGCAATAAAAATAAAGAAAATGTTACGTTAATGTTAATTGGGGAAATAATACGTAATAAATTACAATTTGATTGAATCAATGTTAAATAAGTAATTATAATGAATTCTAGTTGGTAATTAAGTATGAATGTGAGTAAATTGGCATTAGTGATAATTATTACATTTTGCCCATTCATCTAATTTATTTAATTAAATCTAAATCAATGGCAACAATTGTTGTTAATGATAGCTTGTAAGGGAAATTGAATGTTAAATGGTAATAATTATTTTAGGTTAACCATTTATTTAGTATATTAAGTTAAATCTGGTAATCGATTGCAATAAATCCAAATTAAATGTTACAGTAATGTAAAGTAATGCAATAAGTGGGAACAATGTAAATTTTATTCATAATATGATAATTAGTTGAATTAAAAGAATGGGAGCTATGATTTATTAATTTATTTGAATTTAAAATTAAATAATTGGGTTTATTGCAAATGAGTGGAATTAAATATTTAAATTATTACGTTAAGGGGAATTAATGTGAAACTAGATAATATTAATACAATAACTACGAACCAATGTAAATTTCTCCCATGTGATAATAATTAATTGAATAATAGGATGAAAGTCAATTAACATTTGGAATTACTGGATTTTTGAAATTGGAAGCATAGATAGTAATTTTCGAAATAATTAGTATTGAATCAACTTGGAAAATTTGTTTAAATTTGTATAAATGGCTAAATAAATCAAAAGTGATAAAATTTGTGAGTTTTAGAAATGAAATTGAAAGATGATTTAATAAATACATTTTTAATTTATTTAATTAATATAAAAATAGCCATTTTGGACATTGACTCGGATTTCGACGAAACCAGTTTCATCGGATCCGAAATGGCGAATTATTATAGGATTCAAGTTTCGTATCGATCGGACTTGTCATTTGATCGTATGGGCTTGAAACCCCGTGAAATCAATGAAACTGAAATCAATTTGAAAAATAGTGATTTTAGTATAACTTCTTCATACGATAAAAATTGAACCTGAAACCTTTTCCATAGCGTTTAAAATATTTAAAACACCAATTTCGATATATGGATTTACCCAATTTCGTTCCGGTTCAGAACGGGCTTTTTGGGCCACTTTGTCGTTAACGCGTATATCCAACCTTATCCATCCATTCTAATTTCTGACCTACCTATATAAATCGCGTTATAAACCCTAGCAGCCTCCATTCCTCATTTCTATACGTATAGGAACTTTTGTGCTCTTCTTTCTCAATGGCAGAAAACCGTAATTTATCCAATTCAAATTTCTATTCAAAAATCAACTTCAATAAATTCAAACTCTTCAAAAAAATTCGAAAAAATATATAAGGTCAAAGATCTCAACGTTACGAACCTGCGTCAATTGTTCGTTTTTGGAAATTTTGCTCGAATCAACGACGAATCGCGGTCAAACCCTCAAATTTTCGTAACCCTAAGCCAATTTGAGTTTTTTTTTATTTGGGCTCTAATCGATGAAATTAGAATATGGGTTTTCAAGAGGGCAGCATGAGGAGTCGTTTGGTGGTGGTGCGGCTACTCAATTTAGCCGGAGGTGGAGGTATTTGCCAAATTAGGGTTTCGATAGGAGGTGTCTGCGCGGCGAACTCTGGCAACCGGAGGCGACATCGCAGCCATCAATGCGCGTGGCTCACCGAGGGTAGGTCAATGGTGGTGATCGGCCTCGCATCGGAGGTAGGAGGCCTTCGCAAAACGTGGTCAACGGCGAGATATTTGGGCACGTTTTTGGGTTCGATCCTTATGTACTCGCAATTTCTAGTCTCAGGCTAGGGTTCTCGATACTGTGCTTTATGGTAACGTGGATCTTCTGGGTGGCGTCGGTTTGTGTTTTTTTTCCTTTATTTTTTTTAAATTTTCCGATTCAAATCGTTCTAACTCGAAGAATATTCACATACGCGCGATTTTTTTGTTAGGATCGTAACAAAATGCCGGACTTTATGACGCTGGTTCGGACGAATTCGGAGACTGTCAAATTTTTGGGTTTAAATTGAATTTAGATTCAATATAAATTCAAAAGGTGAGTGTTTTAACCCACTCACAACTTCTAAATTTCTCATGTTTGTTAAATTGATATATGATGTGATTTAAAACTTATTTATGCTTGTTTGGCATAATTTTAATCATCATCTCAATTAATTTCATTTATTTAAATTAAATTGCTATTTAATTTATTCATTGCATTTAAACTGCCAGTTAAATCGTTAAATAATTATTCATTTCATAATAACTGCCAGTTAAGCAGTTATTTAATTTATTATTGAATATAAGCTGCTATTTAATACCTGTTGTTTATTATCCGTTCTATATCGATGCTATTGTCTGAATTTGATGATGATTGTGATAAATGGTTGATGATTGATATTGGATGAATGGATGCTGTATTTTATATTGTTATAAACTGCAAGTTATTATGCATTTTCATTTCATTCGGGATTGCGGTTTGAAATGATATATAACCGTAATTTTTTTAAATTACAGATTGAAATGATAAATATCTGTATCACTTGACCATAGGATAGAAAATTATATACAGGCACCATGGTCTGTATATAAAAATCTTTTGAAAGGTTTCTATGGTTTTGTAAAGAAAATATGGTTTATGAGATGTTGGTTCGGATATTTATGAATGTTATATTTATATATAATAAATTTCTTGGTTTTAAGCTATGAAAAAGATTGGTTTAAGTATAAAAGATATTTAATAATAAAGGTTGATTTTATTAATATATGATACAATGAAGTATTTATTTATATTATACTTGTAGAGTATAATGACTTAAATAATAAAGGCTGGAAGAGAAATATGAATTGATTTGAATTAAAGTGTTTTAATAATTATCCTCGAATAAAAATTGATTTCAAATTTAAATAAACCTGAGATTTTAAAAGGTATGATTTGTGCAACTTGATTCTGGTTTAGAGGATTAAATGAATATCAATCACTTTTAATGAATATTATCAAGTTAATTTAAAGAGAAAGTATATCCTGTTATTTGAAGTTTAAACACTTTGCTTAAATGATATTAGTTTTGTTAAATAAACATTTCAAATCTAAATAATAGTAATTGAAATTGATATATATGGAATTATCAAAGAATTTGTTTGTAAATGGTAGAATATTTAAAGGTTTGAAATATATGAATTGAAATGGTTTATTAAGAGGTTCAAATCTATATTTGGGATTTAAAGAAGCTATTTATTATATAAAGTAATTTAATATGTAAACCATTGAAGTATATTAAGTTAAGTTTCGAAGCTATAGATTTCAAGGTATATAGATTGAAGGTACTATGATTTTGAAAAAGATATTTGAAATAAAAATGATATCATATTGATTTGGGTTTTAAAATAGAAATGATACCATAATTATATGTTTTGAAATGAATAATTTATTCTGTTTTAAAGTATAAACTATTTTGAAAAGACCGCTGTGTTATAATAACGTTTGGTTGTTAAGGAGACCGGGATCGGAAGTTGTCATACTCTCTGCCAACCCCGAAAACCACTTTAACAACCTTGTACGCGGTGGAGTTTACAGAATGAAGTAGGATGGTGGTGACGTTTCCTTTGAGGTAAATATGTGGACCCAACTCTCGTGAGTTGGAATAAGGTGGCTAAAACAGGAGCGATTCTTAGGCCAATGAGGTAGCACCTTTGATCGGACACATCCCTTCGATATTATACTTTGACTTTTGGATTTATTCGGTGGCCACTTTAGATTTTTTTATTTGGGGATGTGGCTCGAGTTGGGCGGTAGCTGCGGCTACACGTTACCACCAGCCCGGATGTGTAATTGGAATATCTACCATGGCATTGCCCAGTTGTGCCGTGTCACCTACCCTATCGCGCCTTGTATGAGTTTGGTTTTCTCCCGTAGCCTGTGTGGTCTCCTCTGGTGGCTTCCCGATCAGGAGGGACTATGATATTAGATGGACTACTGGGACTATTATGTGTTAAGAGGAATATTGGGTCACTCCTTAACGCAATTTAAAAGTAAGCTTATTTTACTAATAAACACTATTATAATAGCGAAATGTTACTACATAGTAAATTTTTAACGGATCCTTAGGAGATGTGAATCCCGAGCATCTCTTTAGTTACTGCACTCATATTTATTCCTGTTGATTTAACTCACATAAAATATTTTAGTTCTGACTCGAGTGTTTTGTCTTTTCAATTCGCTCGGGTCAGCCTGAGCATTTCAGGATTTGAAGACCTTACTTATGGAGGACGAAGACGAAGATTTTATTACTATTATATATTATATTAGTCCACTATATCACAATTGTTCCGCTGCATTATTAGTTGATTTCTCTGGTATGTGTAACTATGATATGTATTATATAAATAAAATCAAATATTTTGTAAACAGCTTCATAAACTGTATATTTGATTATTATATTTTATTCGTCCGTTGTGAGCTTCTATTTTGTTTTATTTCTTTCTTGTTTTTCTTATTTACCCCATAACTGTCCGCCATTTCGTATGGTTTGAATTGGAACATGTGTCGATTAAAGTGTACGAAAAGGCGGGATGTTACATCAGGTATCAGAGCTTTGGTTTAGTGAAAACCTTAGCTTTGTGGGGTTTGACTCTTCATTAATAGGGTAGTAATACCCTATGATGAGTCGCTGAGTGTGTGTGTGTATATATATATTTATATATGATAGAGCGTATTTGTTCGTGTTATAAAAAGGTTTTAATATTGTGTTAACCTGTTCCGTTTTGTATTTATAAATTCTGGTTGGTGCATGGGACGCTGTGACATCAATAGGATTTCCAAACACTTAATAGGACATACCAAAATAATATTTGTTTTTAATATAGGTGAATGAAATAATTTTTCCTATTATATTTTCTATACATAAAATTAAATTTTTGTAAAGATTATAATTAGTTGAAATATATTAGTTGTTAGGTAATGAAATTTATAAATAATAGTTCATATAAGATTGAAAATATAATAAATGAAATTGGAAATTTAGAACTTAAGTTCCGGGGTTTTGAAAATTTCTTTTGGATGATTTTGAGATATAATAATATTATTATTAGAAGTATTTTTTGATATAAAAATTTCAATATAAATTGAAAGAATTGTTTTAAATAAATTTTGGAAAAAGAAATAAGTTCGATACTCCCCTCTCTGTCGCAGGAAAATAATTTCTGTGATGAGTGCACGCATCACCGACGTTCATTTTCGAGTTTCGAAGTGGGAAGGCCACTGTAGTAGTTACTGCAGAATTGTTTTGATAAACAAATATAAATTTTAAAATTGTTTTAAATATAGTTGGATATATAACTTTAAGTATATACATTTATTAATTATTTTAAAATAATTTGAAGTTAATCCCGGTATTTAGTTCTTAAGTTTCCGTTAATTAATAATCTCAATTACTATAGTGAAATTGAATGTAACTAATTTATAATTAGAACCTTTAATTAAAATAAGAAATTTAATGCTAGGTTATGAATGAAATTAAAAGAAAATTAAATTTGTAACATATAAAACAAAGGATTATTATTGAACAGTAAATTAATTAAAAGAACTGAATAAAACTTGTATAACTTTCAATTGCATTCTTAAAGGCATATATATAACTCACCAAATATTAAAAGTTGAAATGTTAATAAGAAAATGTAATAGATATTATACAAGTAATCAATTTGAGGTAATGTAAGTGTTCAATGAATTTCTTTAATAAATAAGAATTTGATGTTGAAATGGGTATAAACTTAAGTTATAATTGAAATTACTTCTAATAAAATATAATAGAAAGATAAGTAATATAAATAAAAGATTATAAACTTAAGAACCTGAAATTAAGCAGTGCATAAATGAATGTAATGTAATAAAAAAAATTCATGTTATGAATAAGTGAATGGGATTTTGTTAGAAATGAATAAAGGTAAATGAAACTGTAAGAGAAAAAAATGAAAATTTAAAAGATAAATTATTATATGAATGAAATTAATAAAAATGAAATTAATCTATTGTGTGGAATTGTTGTTTGCTTGACTTATAGCTGTTTGGGCAAAGATACTCTAAAATTGTTTGGATGAATAAATAATCTATTTAGCTTCATCTAAGACTGTTGAGTAAATGGTGTACTAAGTTGTTTATTTTCCATTCTGTGCAATTTAAAGTTGAACTCGAACAACTATTTGTTTTGTTTGATATGAATGAATGATTGATTTGTATTGATTCTATGTGATAATTGTATGCTTATTGCAAGTGACGGTTGATTGATTTGGCTGTTGTGATTAAAACAACTTAAATATTTCATTTTATATAATTGTTAACTTTTTGGAATTATATAAGTGGAATACAGGTTATGGAAGCAATTGCTACTGCTTTTGGTTTCATAATTAAGCGTAAATTGCCCGACAAATAGGTACGTTTTCGGATTACGTTTTAGCGTTATTATATTATTTTTCCCGTGTTGGGATATATTATTTTGGAAAATATATGTTGTATAATGTTATATTTGATATTATATTTTCTCCCGAGCCTCTCCGTACAAAGGAGACTATGCCAAAATTTTCCGAAAATTTTGGACTTAGAAAATATTTTGAAAATGTTTTTCAACTTTATTAATTTAAGTATAAAAAAGATCTAATGGTTATAAAATTGGTATATTTTATTTAAATTAATTAATTTTTTAAAACTTATTTGTTTATAAATTTAATGTTTTAAGTAAGATATATTGATTTCCTAGTTTCTCTTTCCCTTCTTTTCCTTTTCGGGGACGAAAAGTTTATAGTAGGGGAGAGTGTAACGACTCGTGAATTTCGTTAATTTAATTTGTCATGTTAATAAGATTTTGGAATCAAATTTATAAAGAAATATAATTGTTATAATTTGTAGTGAAGTAAATGTTAAGAATTAACTTATGAAATATTATATTATTAGACATAATTAAAAAGGTTGAATGGAATAAATCCTATTTATTAGAACCTAATTTATTGGTATGCAAATTTATAATAAATGTGTTATTGCAAGAAATTGAAATTTGAATAGAATTCTAATGGATGAAAGTAGTGAAAAGATTATACCGGGATGTATTAATGTAATTGCTTAATTAGCTAATGGAATGATAATAATATAGTAACGGTAATTAAATAAAAGCAGAAGTATTTATGAATTGCAATGAAAGGTGTTAAAGTTAATAATGAAATAAATGGAATATAGTATAAGCAAATGCAATCAGTGTATTAATGTGTGAAATAATATATTGATTTATTTGTAACTGAATGTAAATTATACAATTATGTTAATGTAAGTTAATGAATAATTTATGTAGCACAATCCAAATTAATTGAAATAACTATATGGTCATAATTTGTGGTATCTAGTAAATTTGAAAAATAAATCTCAATAAATGTAAAAAAGTATTGAAATGTATATTATTGCCATAGGATAATATAAAGAAACGAAAACTTGCGACCTATGCTTGGAATAATGACCAAAATAAGTGAAATAGTGATAATGTAAGTATTTGATTAATTAATGAAATAATATAGGCTTAATGACAATTAATTAAAATTTGTGTTATATGGGGAATTTTAGCCTGTGATTGTTAAGTTATAAACTTATAAATGCAAGTAAAGGTGAATAGGTAACAATCTATACATGTTATCTATTTTATTTAGTATGTTAAATAAAATTGGGAAATCAAATTGCAATTAAGGGGAAATTCAGTAGTACGTTTATTGGAAATTAATTTTAATAAATGTCACATTTATTTGAGGAGTAATTCAATGTTTGGAAGTTGTAATTTAGAGGATATTAAGAATTAGGAATTGAATTTTGAATCAATTGCAATAAAAATAAAGAAAATGTTACGTTAATGTTAATTGAGGAAATAATACGTAATAAATTACAATTTGATTGAATCGGTGTTAAATAAGTAATTATAATGAATTCTCGTTGGTAATTAAGTATGAATGTGAGTAAATTGGCATTAGTGATAATTATTAAACTTTACCCGTTCATCTAATTTATTTAGTTAAATCCAAATCATTGGCAACAATTGTTATTAATGATAGCTTGTAAGTGAATTGAATGTTAAATGGTAACAATTATTTTAGGCTAACCATTTATTTAATATATTAAGTTAAAATTGGTAATCGATTGAAATAAATCTAAATTAAATGTTACAGTAATGTAAAGTAAGGAAATAAGTGGGAATAATGTAAATTTTATTCATAATATGATAATTAGTTGAATTAAAAGAATGGGAGCTAGGATTTATTAATTTATTTGAATTTAAAATTAAATAATTGGGCTTATTGCAAATGAGTGGAATTAAATATTTATATTACTACGTTAAGGGGAATTAAGGTGAAAGTAGATAATATTAATACAATAACTATGAACCAATGTAAATTTCTCCCATGTGATAATAATTAATTGAATAATAGGATGAAAGTCAATTAACATTTGGAATTTATGGATTTTTGAAATTGGAAGCATAGACAGTAATTTTCGAAATAATTAGAATTGAATCAACTTGGAAAATTTGTTTAAATTTGTATAAATGGCTAAATAAATCAAAAGTGATAAAATTTGTGAGTTTTGGAATTGAAATTGAAAGTTGATTTAATAAACAAAATTTTAATTTATTTAATTAATATAAAAATAGCCATTTTGGACACTAACTCGGATTTCGACGAAACCAGTCTCACGGATCCGAAACGGTGAATTATTGTAGCATTTCAAGTTTCGTATCGATCGGATTGTCATTTGATCGTATGGGCTTGAAACGCCGTGAAATCAATGAAATTGAAATCAACTGAAATCAATTTGAAAAATATGTATTTTAGCATAACTTCTTCATATGATACAAATTGAACCTGAAACCTTTTCCATTGCATTTAAAATATTTTCAAACACCTATTTTGATATATGGGTTTACCCAATTTCGTTCCGGGACAGAACGGGCTTTTTGGGCCACTTTGTCGTTAACGCGTATATCCAACCTTATCCATCCATTCTAATTTTTGAACTACCTATATAAACCCCGTTATAAACCATAGCAGCCTCCATTCCTCATTTCTATACGTACAGAAACTTCTGTGCTCCTTTTCCTCAATGGTAGAAAACCCTAATTTATCCAATGCAAATTTCTATTTAAAAATCAACTTCAAAAAATTCAAATTCTTCAAAAAAATTCAAAAAAAATATTAGGTCGAAGATCTCAACGATACGAATCTACGACAACTGTTTGTTTTTGGAAATTTTGCTCGAATCAACGACAAATCGCGGTCAAACCCTCAAATTTTTGTAACCCTAAGACGATTTGGGTTTTTTTGATTTGGGCCCTAATCAATGAAATTGGAATATGGGTTTTGAAGAGGGCAGCATGAAGAATCGTTTGGTGGTGGTGCGGCTGTTCAATTTGGCCGGAGGTGGTGGTGTTTGCCAAATTTGTGTTTCTATAGGGGGCGGCGGCGCGGTGAACTTCGGCAACCGGAGGCGACATCGCGGCCATCTATGCGCGCGGCTCACCGAGGGCAGGTCAATGGTGGTGACCGACCTCGCATCGGAGGTCGGAGGCGTTCGCAAAATGTGGTCAACGACGAGATATTTGGGCGCGTTTTGTGTTTGATCCTTATGTACTCGCGATTTCTATTCTCAGGCTAGGGTTCTCGATACTGTGCTTTGTGGTGACGTGGATCTTCTGGGCGGCGCTGGTTTGTGTTTTTTTTCCTTTATTTTTTTTAAATTTCCGATTCAAATCATTCTAACTCGAATAATATTCACATACGATATCCGTTTCACGCACGATTTTTTTGTTAAGATCGTAATAAAATGCCGGACTTTGTGACGCTAGTTTGGGTGAATTCGGAGACTGTCAAATTTTTGGGTTTAAATTGAATTTAAATTCAATTCAAATTCAAAAGGTGAGTGTTTTAACCCACTCACAACTTCTAAGTTTCTTGTGTTTGTTAAATTGATATATGATGTGATTTAAAATTTGTTTGTGCTTGTTTGGCATACTTTTAATCATCATCTCAGTTAATTTCAATTATTTAAATTAAATTGCTATTTAATTTATTCATTGCATTTAAACTGCCAGTTAAATTGTGTAACAACCCGTAAATTTTCGATAATTAAAAATAGCTAATTTATAAGATTTCGTGATTTAGTGTTAGAAAAAAAAAATTGTAAGTCGTTTGGAATAATAATAAATGTTGAATCCATGGGTATAATAGAGTAATTGATTGATAAGCAAAATCTATTTAAATCAAATATTGAATATTGAACTGGTAAATCATTTAAATTAAATACTTAAAACTTATTGAATAATTGAATAACTGTAAAATGAAAATAGTGTTCAAAATTGTGAATTGGTTTTAAAGGTTGATTCTTATAAGTTCAATTTCAATATTTCAAAAGATAATGAGTTATTGGATAATCGAAATTGTTTAAATTTAATATTTGGAATTTATTGAATAATTAATAATGGGAATTGAATAACCGTATAATGGAAAAGGTTGTTCTATAATTTGAAGTTGTTAAATTTTATAAGTTCGTTTTGAATATTTCAAAAGATAGTGATTTAAGAATACTCAAATTGTTTAAATTTAATATTATGAATGTTTGAATAATTAAATTCCGAATTTGATATGATTAATTTGATATTGAAATTTAATATATGAAAGGAGTGAATATATTGAAATTGATTTAATATGATTCAAATTGGTTCCAAAGTAAATGTAAGTTATACTGGGATTTTAATAGAGTTAATAAGATTTTAAAATTGGAATTTATGGGATAATTGAATAACGGGTTTAATATGATTAAAAATGATTTGTAAAATTTTATTTTATCATATTAAAGTTAGAATGATGTTGTAAAACTTTTAAAATCGAATTAAAAGTAAATTGGTGAAAATTGAATATTTTAATATTTAATTATCGACTGGAAAATAGCCAATTTTCGAACAGTCTCAGAATTGGACGAGACTAGTTCCATTGGATCCGTAATAGTTAGTTATTATCGGATTTAAGTTTTCATAGCAATCGAAGTCGTCATTTGACCGTGGCAGCTCGAAACGCGTTGAAATTGTTTTAATATTAATTTGGCGAGTTAAAATAGTCATTTTTCAAACGGTCTCGGATTTCGACTAAACCAGTTTCATCAGATCCGTAATGTGATATTATTTTAAGGTTTCAAATTTCGTGTCATTTGGATTTATCGTTTGTCCGGGGCAAGCCAAAACGCATCGAAATCGGTTTAAATCGATTTAATTTAAATTGATCGTTTATCGCTGTAACACACACATACGATCAAATTAGCTTCCGAAACCTATTCCATTGTGTCTGGAACATGGGATAAACCCTAGGAACGTCAGTTACCGCGCGTATATTGGAGTTCGAAAAACCGGGTTAAATAGTGTTCGTCGTTTTCTATAAAGCACCCCTTTTTGTCACCATTTTCAATAAAAGAAACCCTAAGGGTTCAGGCCGCCATTGCTAAATTCAAGGGCCGAAAATCTATCTCCTTCCTCCTCTGATTTCTTCAAATCCATTAATCGAATCGAAAAACTTCCAACTAGAGAACTGTAGAGCTCGTCGAGAGCTACCTATCCAACGGTCAAGATAGTATTTAACGAAGCGGATTGACGTGAATCCTCGTGCAATGGCCGGCCGTTCGTCATGGTTTTGCATGCTCCAGGGGAGGCCGAGCTTCACTAGATTCATGGAGATGGTGGAGCTTGGAAAGGGCTTCGATTTGGCAGTGGTATGATGGGGTCTGGAGGTTGGTAGGTGGTCGCGACCTGGGGGCATACGTGCATGCATTGGGTTGCCGGGGGGGGAGGGGAAGCTTCGTGCGGCCTTGATTCTCTGGAAGCAGATCAACGGCTCTGATTAACGAAGGTTAAATAAAAAAAATGTGTGAATTAAGTTGTATTTAAATTCGTATAAACTTTGAACTATCATAACTTTTTCATGCGAGGTCGAAAACGCACGAAACGACTTGCATCGGGTTCGTTTTGTCGAATACTACGCTATGGAGCTGGATTGGAACCGTTTGGAGCTAGAGAAAATTTTGTATTAAATCGAACGTCGTTCGATTTGATTTAAAATCAAAAAAATCAAGGTGAGAGTTTTATAACGCTCACACCGTACTAAATATCTTTATGCTAGTTAAATTTGATATTATGAAGTGTTATGATTTTATTTGTCGTTGTTTGATAAAAATTTAATTGTCATATAGCTTGTCATTTGAATTAACCGTTGAAAAATTAAATTGACAGTTAAATTGAAATCAAAATTGAATTGCGATTAAATTACCTGACATTGATAACTATGAAACTGCCATGAATTGTATTGTTTATTGGATGATGTATTTTGATGGATGCTATTGGTTGATAATTGAATGTTTGGATGTTTATTTGCTTATATAGATCCTGTTATGCATACATATGATACTGTGATTTAATTTAAGTAATATATACTCATCCCTGACATTTAATTGAAATAAAAATTACTTGGCCATAGGATAGAAAATTATATACAGACACCGAATTGGCTAAAATAATAATTTTTGAAATCATCGATTTGAAATTTATTTAAATGTTCGATTTAAAAGTTATAAATAGAAATAAATTTATAGAAATCGAATTTATCGAGAAATTGAGTTTGGAATGTTGAAATAAATTTTGGTAAAAGAAAATTGTTAAATAATTTAAGTTGAGACTTTGAGAATAAAATTTGGGATATGATTGAATTTCGAAAATCTATTTGATTTAAAGATTGAACATTATTTCGAACTTTGAGTATTACTACGTAAAAGCAACATAAAAATGATATTTTGGAATTGAGCTTGAAATTGAATCATATTTGAAATTTGGATTTAAATTTGAGTATTGAAGGATAATTAAGTAAAAGTGAGATATAAGCGATATTTTGAAATCGAGCTCGGAATCGAATCATGTTTGAAATTGGATTTAAACTCGTATATTGATGGATTATCTTGTAAGTGTTCTAAATGGATATTTTGAAAAACCAAGCTCTAAATCGATATAAATTGAAATTGAATTGATTGAAAGTGGATATAAAGTTGAATAAATTTGAAGTCAAAGTTGACGTTGAATTGAATTGAAATCGAAATTGAAATCGGTAGAATGGAAATTGAAATTGATTTGAATTGGGAAGATGTAATTGAAATGGATTGGTTTTGAAGCTATTTTATTTTGTTTTCCAAATTACTCAGTTATATAAACCATTTTTGAATACTTAAACTATTTTAATCTATTTTAAATCTACTTAACCCAATTTAAATTTCTTTAAACTAATTTATCTATTTCAAATCCATTTTAAGATTTTAAGTATTTTTAACTATTTTAATTATGTAAAACTACTTTTAAACTACTTAAACTATTTTCTAAAATTCTAAGCTGGTCAATAGAGTGGAATGTTTATATTTAAATCTTGAATTTAAAATACGAATTGAGTTAAATAAAGTTGCAACCTAAATTGAAATTCGAAATGATTTTGGAAACGAAATGAGATATTGATGCGAAATGATTTTGAAACGGAACCTTATATTTTGAACGGCTATGACGATATTTGAAATGGATTTGATTTTGAAGCGAATATGATATTTTGATATCAATTATGAATCGATTTGAAATGTAAAAGAGCCAACGGTGTAATAATACGTAGTTATTAAAGAGACCGGGATCGGGTATGGACATACTCTCTGTCGATACCGAAAACCACTTTAATAACTATTATACGCGGAGTGTTGATCCAGAATGAAGTGGATGGTTTGGTGAACGCGTTGGCTGAAGAAAGAGAACGATATTGGACGACCCCTGACATGACTAAAACAGGAGCCGCGTCGGGCCATTGAGGTTCGCCACCTCTAGCGGACTCACTTCTTCGATACCATATCTATTACATTTGTGATGCGATTTGGGTGCACCCCTTGATTTGGGAGTGTTGTTTCGCGGTGTTGGGGTAGCTGCTGGCTATGCTCAACATCAGTCCGGATCACGCAACTACTAGTATCCTAGTTGGTATCGCCTCATGTACCTTGCCATGCTGATTATCCTATTCGCGACCACTACGTTTTGATTTGTACCTTGAGTATATGGATTGCCCTCTGGCGACTTCCGGTTTTAGAGAAACTACGGTCTTGTATATTCTTTTGGGAATATAAAATGTGTTAAGGGGGATTATGGTAACGCCTTAACGCTATTTTGATACTTTATACTACTGATAGGCATTATCTACTTAGCGTATATTACTACATAGTAGATAGTTTCACGGATCCTTGAGAGATGGAAAATCCCATAACATCTCTTGAGTTATTGCACGCACGTTGACACTGGATAGGAGATGTCAAACCTCGTAAACATCTCTGACGCCGTTACACTCATATTTATTTACGATTGATTTAACTTTCATAAGGATATTTTAGTCCTGACTCGAGTGTTTTGCCTTTTCATTGCGCTCGGGTCAGTCCTGAGTGACGAAGATTTGGTATACTATTACTATTATTACCCTTGCATCATGTTATCTGCTGCATTATTTAATTGTTCTGTTGTATATGTATAAACTATGATAAATGTTGTATAAATAATTGTCAAAGTATAGTAGACAGCTTCATGAACTGTTTATTTGACTATTATATTTTATCGTTCCGCTGCGAGATTCTGTATTGTTTCATTTCCTTTATTTCTTTTCTTTTCTTTTCTTATTTACCCCAATAACTATCTGCCCTTTTGAATGGTTTGGAATCGACATGTGTATTTGATCGTCGGTTTAAACTGTCCAAAAAGGCGGGTCGTTACAAATTGTTAATTAATTATTCATTGCATATTAACTGCCAGTTAAGCAGTTATTTAATTTATTATTGAATATAAACTGCTATTTAATACCTGTTGTTTATTGTCCATTCCATATTGATGTTATTGTTTGAATTTGATGATGATTGTGATAAATGGTTGATGGTTGATATTGGATGAATGGATGTTGTATTTTATATTGTTATAAACTGCAAGTTATTATGCATTTTCGTTTCATTCGGGATTGCGGTTTGAAATGATATATAACCGTAATTTTTATTTTAAATTACGGATTGAAATGATAAATATCCTTATCACTTGACCATAGGATAGAAAATTATATACAGGCACCGCGGTCTACATATAAAAATATTTTGAAAGGTTTCTATGGTTTTGTAAAGAAAATATGGTTTATGAGATATTGATTCAGATATTTATAAATATTATATTTATACATATAATAATTTTCTTGGTTTTAAGCTATGAAAAAGATTGGTTAAAGTATAAAAGAAGTTTAATAATAAAGGTTGATTTTATTAATATATGATATAGTGAAGTACTTATTTATATTATAATTGTCGAGTATAATGACTTAAATAATAAAGGCTGGAAGAGAAATATGAATTTATTTGAATTAAAGTGTTTTAAGAATTATCCTCGAATAAAAATTAATTTGAAATATTAATAATCTAAGATTTTAAAAGGTATGATTTGCGCAACTTGATTCTGGTTTAGAGGATTAAATGAATATCAATCACTTTTAATGAATATTATCAAGTTAATTTAAAGAGAAAGTATATCTTGTTATTTGAAGTTTAAACGCTTTGCTTAAATGATATTAGTTTTATTAAGTAAACATTTCAAATCTAAATAATAGTAATTGAAATTGATATATATGGAATTATCAAAGATTTTTTTTGGAAATGGTAGAATATTTAAAGCTTTGAAATATATGAATTGAAATGGTTTATTAAGAGGTTCAAATCGGTATTTGGGATTTAAAGAAGCTATTTTATCATATAAGGTAATTTAACATGTAAACCATTGAAGTATATTAAGTTACGCTTCAAAGCTATAGATTTCAAGGTATATAGATTGAAAGTACTATGATTTTGAAAAAGATATTTGAAATAAAAATGATATCATATTGATTTGGGTTTTAAAATAGAAAAGATGTCGCATTTATATGGTTTTGAAATGAAGATTTTATTCTGGTTTTAAAGTAATACTATTTTGAAAAGACCGCGGTGTTATAATAACGTTTGGTTATTAAAGAGACCGAGATCGGAAGTTGACATACTCTCTGCCAACCTCGAAAACCACTTTAACAACCGCGTACGCGGTGGAGTTTCCGGAATGAAGTAGGATGGCGGCGACATTTCCTTTGAGGTAAATACGTGGACCCAACTCCCGTGAGTTGGCATAAGGTGGCTAAAACAGGAGCGATTCTCGGGCCAATGAGGTAGCACCTTTGATAGGACACATCCCTTCGATATTATACTTTGACTTTTGGATTTATTCGGTTGCCACTTTTGATTTTTTTTATTTGGGGGTGTGGCTCGAGGTGGGCGGTAGCTGCGGCTACGCGTTGCCACCAGCCCGGATGCGTAATTGCTATATCTACCCTGGCATTGCCTAGTTGTGCCGTGTCACCTACCCTATCGCGCCTTGTATGAGTTTGGTTTTCTCCCGTAGCCCGTGTGGTATCCTCTGGTGGCTTCCGGATCAGGAGGAACTATGAAATTGGATGGACTACTGGGACTATTACGTGTTAAGGGGAATATTGGGTCACTCCTTAACGCTATTTAAAAGTATGTTTATTTTACTAATAGACACTATTATGATAGCGAAATATTACTACATAGTAAATTGTTTAACGGATCCTTAGGAGATGTAAATCTCGAGCATCACTTAAGTTACTGCACTCATATTTATTCCTGTTGATTTAACTCACATAAGATATTTTAGTTCTGACTCGAGTGTTTTGTCTTTTCAATTCGCTCGGGTCAGCCTGAGCATTTCAGGATTTGAAGACCTTACTTCTGGAGGACGAAGACGAAGATTTTATTACTATTATATATTATATTAGTCCACTGCATCACAATTTTTCCGCTGCATAATTAGTTGATTTCTCTAGTATGTGTAACTCTGATATGTATTACATAAATAAAATCAAATGTTTTGTAAACAGCTTCATAAACTGTATATTTGATTGTTATACTTTATACTTCCGCTGTGAGATTCTGTTTTGTTTTATTTCTTTCTCGTTTTTCTTATTTACCCCATAACAATCTGCCATTTTGTATGGTTTGAATTGGCACGTGTGTCGATTTAAAGCGTGTGAAAAGGCGGGATGTTACAATAGTTGTCCTAAGCCTCGCATTTGCCGCTATTGTAAGAAAGAAGGTCATTGGGTTTCTGATTGTCCTACGGCTCCTAAGGGTTTCAAATCTGGGAAACTTAATGTTGCTAAAGCTTCTGGTGATTCTTCTCAGCCCAAAGGTATTCCTCCTTCTATTTTGGAAGGTTTTATTTTATTTCATGGTCGTTCTATTAGAGTTCCTTTCGATACGGGTGCATCACATTCATTCGGGTCAAAGGAACTTGTTGATGTTATTCCTTTAGATGTTGTTAGTCTTTGCGACCCTTTGAGGATTATGAATCCTATTGGTGGATCCGCTACTCTTGGTCTGTTATATGTTGATGTTGAGATTATTCTATGTGGTTTTTCCTTTCATGTGAATCTGCATGTTATGGATCATCTTGGTTTTGATATGATTTTGGGGATGGATTGGCTCGTTCGTTATGAAGTTCAAATCCTATGTCCCAAAAGAACTTTATATCTCAAGCATCCCGATGCTATCGAGTAGTTAGGTATTGTATTTTGAGACATGGACTATAATTTGAATGCTCTCATTTCTTCCTTCGAATCGGAGGATGTCATAGCTAATATTCCAGTTGTTTGTTATCTTTCTGATGTCTTCGAGCCTATTTCGTGTTTGACGCCGAAGAGGACAATTGAGTTCCGTATTGATCTCATTTCTGGTGCTTATCCTGCCAGTCGTCCTCCCACGAGGATGTCTGCTAAGGAAAATGAGGAACTCAAGGAACAATTATCTGAATTGGAAGCCAAGCAATTTATTCATTCTAGCACATCCCCTTTAGGCGCCGCCGTTTTCTTCGTTAAGAAGCCAGATGATACTCTTAGGCTTTGCATTGATAATTGCAAGCTTAACGAGCTCACTATCAAAAATAGGCATCCATTACCTAGGATTGACGATATGTTCGATCAATTAAGTGGTGCTAAGCTTTTCTCACAGCTCGATCTTGCTACCAGTTTTCATCAGTAACGAGTTGCGGAAGATATCATCCCTCTTACCGCATTCCATACTCGTTATGGTTCTTACGAATGGCTTGTTATGCCATTCGGTTTGACGAACGCTCCGGCGTATTTTGTTCACCTTATGAATTGGATATTCCGAGAATATCTCAATAAGTTCGTCTTGGTTTTCATAGATGACATTCTTATTTATTCCAAATCTAAAGCCGATCATATTCGGCATTT
This sequence comes from Allium cepa, assembly GCA_030765085.1. Taxonomy (NCBI): domain Eukaryota; kingdom Viridiplantae; phylum Streptophyta; class Magnoliopsida; order Asparagales; family Amaryllidaceae; genus Allium; species Allium cepa. The sequence goes on along the minus strand of CM060942.1, from coordinate 217,224,350 downwards.
GGAGATTGTTTTGAGCACTCTTCGTCAGCATCAGCTTTATGCCAAATTCTCCAAGTGTCACTTCAGGGAGAATAAGGTGAAGTTTCTCGGTCATATTGTTTCTTCCGATGGTATTTCTATCGATCCTTCCTGTAATATCCCGGAATTTTGGACAAATAAATTTAATAATCTGTGTTTAAATTTATATTGAATTGATAATTTTTGTTAATAAATTTGATATTGATTTAAATAATTTTCTTTATTTAAATATTTAATTTGTAAAATTATTTTTAATGAGTTAATAAATTGTTTTCTATTTAATAATGTATATGTATTTTAAATAGACAAGTTATTTTAATTTAAATTAGTATAGCATCTTTTTAATGTTTTAAAAGTAGAAATTGTGATTTATTTTGGATTTAAAATTTTCAAATATTAAATAACTTTATGATTTTAAATATGTAGGATAAATGTTTTATTGGTTTAAAAAATTCATTTTAATTTAAGTTTGTATATTAAAATATGTTATAAAATATTTGTGTTATTCTTTTTAAATTATTAATTGATAATTTTGATTTGTAAATTTAATTTGAAATTTAAAATACAATTTAAAATGTGAACATGTATTCATGTAAGTTATTGCAAACTCTTTTAAAAAAATTCATTTCAACTATTTAAAAATTTCATTTTCAAATGATTTAATTGTGTATTGTATTGCTTTATTCTTTTAAAAATTGTTTTAAACATAACTATGTATAAGAACTAATTAACTAGGCCTAATACTTTATTAACTTTAATTAAACACTAGTTAATTTATGAAGACATTTGTAAGCATAAGAATACAAATGTACATATATTAAAGCTTAAACTAACAAATGTAAACTTATCATCCATTTTAAAGGACAAGTGTCAATTTTATTTTAATTTTTCTTTTAATTCATTAAATCTGAAATTACATTCATATCATATTGCTTCCTCATTCATATTCATTTTATTTTTTTTGATTCTAAAGCAAAGAAACCTTTCAGCTGTAAACTATTCCTCTCTAAAACAAAAATCTGAAACCCAAATCAGTAAACAAACTCCTCTTTTCAAACTCAAGAAGGTCTGCATACCTTAATATTCAAACAAAGATCTGCATTCCCCAAATTACTACCTGCATGCAACTTCTACGAGTTTGCATCCTCCAAAATACAAGACCTGCATTTAAATCATTCTTTCAAAAACTCTGGTATATGCAAATTAAAACAAAGACCTGCATTTCAATCCTCATCAAGTAAGGCCTGCATGCAACAGACTTTATCATGCATACCATTTTCAAATAATCAAACTCTGGAACATGCAAATTTAAAAAAAACAAGTTGAAGCTCTGCATTTCAGAGGCCTGCATGCATCATTTTGAGGCAATCATCATTTTTAAAAGCATTCAAGAAGCCTGCATGCATAAATTTTCACGTCTGGAACATGAAATTGGAATGTGCTCTGCAAATTGAATCAATGCTCTGCAATTTACAAATACAGGTGAGTAACACTTAATTTAAAATAAATTAAGTAGGATTGCATGTGTTTATCTGCTGCGTTAAGTTTTTGTATATGTTTTTTAAAAAAAAAAAACTGCCTGTGTATATATGAATGCAATGCATGTCTGATTTCTAAGGTTCTGATTATTATAGTTTGAGTTTAAATTTGATAAATAGTTTTCTTCTTGATCTGGATGTTATTATGGATTAACATTTGAATGAAATATGTTAGGTTCATAACTAAGTAAAGTTAAAACATTTTATATAGGTTAAATAAAATTTGAATTGCCTGGAAAATTTATAACAGAGCAAACAATAAATTTGTAAAAATTCAAGTATGAAGATTTGATAAATCAGTTATATAAAGTGAAACCCTATACTGAAACATGATTTATAAGATCAAAATATAAATTTTTAGAATAGAATTGGAAATGCAGTTTGGAATTAACTGTATTTTACATTTTAGTCAAGTTCAATTAAAGCTTGCATTTGATTTGAGTGAATTTGTTTTCTGGAGGTAGTTTATCTATCAATGATCATGGGAAAATTAATTAATTGAGTTGAAATTGGGTCGTGGTATTAAAATTTAGAAATTTCTGTGATGAACCCTAGTTTATTGGGTTACTGTTTTTGGGTAAATTTTGAACTCCTCAGTGAATCGGGTTCGAAGCTGTTTTCGGAATTGGTGGATGGTGTGGTGATGAAGCTATCACCGGAGTATGGGTATTGATGATGGTCGGGAAGAGGAGATATCGGCGTTGACAGATTTTAGGTGTATTGGGTATAGGCTGTTACAGGTTTTGATTTATAAAACTTGAATTCAAATTCAAGATTGAATTCAAGGGATCTGGGGTTTTGATGATGTAGTGTGGTCTCTGATAGATAGAGGATGGTCGGAGATGAAGATCAAAGGTGGCTGGAGATGGATGAAGGTTGCACAGGGGTGTGTGCATGTTTGTGATGGTGGTGGGTTTGATGTTGTTGGTTGCAGTGTTTTTGACTCGGGATGGCCTCGGGATTTTTGAGTGGAAACTCGAAGCAAGGAGGCTATAAACTCGGAGTAATGGTGAGATTGAATCGAGTCTATTTTTGTTCAGGTTTTAACAACAGAAGCTATTCTGTTTTTAGAAAATTTAAAAGCCAAGTTTAAATTTAAAACTGGAAATTTAAACATAGGATTAAACTTAAATCTTAAGATGGACTCAAATATTTTGAATTCTGATTTTGAAATTATTTGAATGCAGAAATTCAAATTTGGTTTGAAATTAAAAAAAAAAGGGAACAGGAAATTGTTTCTAGTTTTATAAAATCTGAAATAAATTGCAAACTACAATGGTGACTTAGAATTTTAAAACTGAATTTAACTATGAATTCAAATAAGTTGAATTCTGTTTCTTTTGAAATCATTTAAATTCAGAAAAAAATTCAAAGTTTGGGTTTTTAAATAAAACAGAAAACTGTTTCTGATTTATATGTAAAGATAAATTTAAATTTGCAAGTGGAGATTTAAATTGAGTTTTTTTTTAATCTGAAAATTTGGAAATGAATTCAATTTGATTTTCTGAGATTTGAAATCATTTTGGGTGTTTTTAAATTTAAATTTGATTTTCGAACTCTCTAGTATAAATGCATATGTGATTTGCATTTGAATTGGAAGGTTAATATTTAAATTAAAAATCCAAAGTGAATTCAAATCTGAGTTTTAATCTGGAGTTAAAATTTAAACTTCAGTTTTTAAATAAAGGTTTAAATTTAAATTGCTTTTAAATGATTAAATGATTTGCATTTGAATTGAAGGTGTGAATTGTAGAAAGAATTTTAAAGAGTTAAAACTAAAATAAGTTTGGAAGTTGTATTTCAATTTTGAAATTTTAAAGTAATTTTTCAATTGATTTGAATTTGATTTGAATTGAAATTTTAAATTCTTTTAAACTTATTAATAAAGTATGTGTTTCTTTTAAACATATAAGATTAAGTTGTGTGTATCGTTTTAAACTCTTATTTAAGACAAATTTGAGTCTTAAGTTAAAGTGAACGATAAATAGAATTTAAAGTAAATCTTTAAAACATTTTGTTTTTAAATACTTAATTAAATAAGAAATGTTTATCTTAAAGATAAATAAAATGAAATGATTGGATTCATTTAATTATTAAGGTAATTAAGATATATATTAATTATTTAATTAATTAATAATGTGGATGTTTAATTAAGTAATTAATAATTTTTAAGTTAATTGATTTAATTTGAGATTAATTAATTAAGGTTAATTAATCAATAATTAAGGATGATTAATTAAATTTTAATTTATGATTTAGATTTATTTAATCAAGTGATTAGAGATAATTTAGTTTTTAATTAACACTTAGTTAATTAATAATTAGAGATTAATTAAATAGTAATTAAATATTAATTACTTAATGATGATTAATATAAGTTAATCTCTTACTTAAGTAATTAAGAAATACTAATGAAGTCATTAATTTAAGATATTAACAATTAATTAATGTGATTAATTTTTAATAATTAATTAGATTAATTAATTAATAATAATCAATTGTTTAATTACTTAATGGAAGTAATTAATGAATTAATTACTTGGTATGATTAATTTAATGAATGTGATTAGTTTAGATTAATTAAGTTAAATTAATTTAAACATTTGTGGATTGTTGATAATTACTTTATGTAATTTATGAATTTGTAATTACTTAAGGAAGTAATCAATTAATAATTACAGGATGTAATTAAAGATATTTGATATAGAAGTAATTTGGATTTAAATTACTTTGAAATTAATCAAGGGGATTAATTTAGATAATTAATTAAGAATGATTAATTTATGGGACGAGTAATTAAAGTAGTTAATTACTGAATGGTTATTATTCATGGGTGATTAATATATATGTGGATTAATTTCAGATTAATTACTTATGTAATTAATTTATATTTAGAATTTATTTAATGTAATTAGAATCATTAATTAATTAGTTAATGATGTAATTTGGAATTGATTAATCAAGGTATAATTAATAATGAATAATTGATTAATTAAGTAATTATTTGCAAGGGTTTAATATAATTAACTTGTGTGGTTAATATTAAATGCTATTACTTATTGTAATTAGAGAATGTTAATCAATAATGATTAATTTGAATGAATTTTTAAATGATGATTTATAAATTGATTTGAAATCAATGGATGGTTAAGTTAAGCAGAATTTTGATGATGAAGTGATTAATTTAATTCATTTTAAATTAATTAGAGATTGAGTAATTAATTTAATTCATTTTAAATTAATTATAGAAGTGTGATCATTAGATCATTGCTTATGTTTGATGAATGGTATTGGTTGCCTGGTATGGGTTGTAATCTCAGTTATGAGATGAGTAGTGTATGTGATATGTATGCATTGGTTGCTTTTGGATGATAATATGGATTATCTGATTATGATATGAATTATCTGTTGATAATGATAAGGTTGATTATCTATTATGTTGTGAATTATCTATCTGTGTATATTTAGATAACGAATTGAACTGTTTTAAACTTAAAACAACTTGGCCTTAATAAGACACGCTTTGGATTTCGATGAGACCGGGATCGGATTTCCATATTTGGACATCCGAAAACCACATCGATTCCAATTAAACGTTAGGTCGTTAATCCAAGTCGAGCGAGTGAAGACTCGAGGTGTAAGGGCTATACGTTAGTATAACTCTGTGGGTGATTCCGTAATGAGTTTGACGGAATAGACCTTATAGATTCGAGATGGTGATTCAGAGTGCAAGGGTTATTGTCGTTGTTAACGCTAAAATTTGAACGCTAACACCCTGGTGTATGAAGTGAGATTGTGAAAGCACCACCCGATAGCTCGGGAACAGATTATAAGCAGATAATAGTGAAAAGGCAGTAAACAACAGCAATTTTATAGTGGTTCGGCATAAGAGAGAGCCTACGTCCACTTTGAATATCTTTATTGACGATTTGATTACAAGTCAATGCAGTTACACTTTGATTTCAACACACTTTGAGTTACAAGTGACTTAGAACAAGTAGCCTAAACTTCAATATCGATCCAAATCTTTGAACGCATATTGGACATGTTTGGTTTCTTCTTGAAGTTCCTTGAAAGTGTTGAAGTAGTTCAGAATGCAGCAGAGTAACGATGCTTGAAATGAATGAGCCAAAAAGTCCCTTTCTAGTTGGAACTCGGGGTTTATTTATAGGCTTTGCTCGGAGTTAGGTCGTAGGTCGTGACCGACCTAAGTAAGGTCGTAGGTCGTAGCCGACCTAAGAAGCACTGGCCCCCCTTCCATAAGAACACGCAAGTTCTAGGTCGTAAGCGACCTTACCAGTAGCGGCATAGAAAAGGCGGCCTTCTAATGCAATGTCCTTAGGTCGTGAGCGACCTATCTTAGGTCGTGAGTATCTTCCTGTTATCATAGCTCGAGATCTTAGGTCGCTGAATCCCTTAGGTCGCGGCCTTCCTTAGGTCGAAGCACTCTGTTAGGTCGTGTGAGTTCTATAGGTCGCTGAATCTCTTGGGTCGCAGCCTTCCTTAGGTCGCGGAGTTTCATAGGTCGAGACATCTTCTAGGTTGCAGAGTCTTCTTAGGTCGTGGAGTCTTCTTAGGTCGTTATAATCTTTAGGTCGCCGCTATTTTTTAGGTCGTGGCCTCCTTAGGTCGCAACTACTTCTAGGTCGCTTCATTAGTTAGGTCGCTAGCAGTGGGGAGTTAACATTTGCCCCTCGAAGTATGTGACCAAGCTATAGGTTGCGTGCTTCGATTTCATTAACTCGTGCTCTGGAGGGTCGTTAGGTCGTAGACGACTTAGAGAGAGGATTAGGTCGCATGCTGTCGATTCGTGTTCCACTGCCCCTGAATATAAATACCGTAGGTCGCTCCTTCCCTTCTTCATCTGCTTCAGCATCCATTCTACCATTAACAAGCTTTTGAACTTCTCGAGGGTGATTCCGATCAGCTCAATCTTTATTCTTTTCCATCATCAGATTGCGTAAGTGAATTCTATCAACATTCGACCACATCCATCATCAAACCGCGAATATTCCACTTGTCGTTCTTAATACATTTCCGTATGCTGCGTTTTCCCATAAGTCACGATTCGATTAACCTTTTGATTGAGTTATCATGGTGATTCTTGTGAATATGGCAATACATCAGATGTATGGTGGATTTGAGGCAATTTGAATTGGATTTTCGGGTGATTCGTGATGATGTGGGAGGAAGATGGTAAATTACAGTGATTCGAATTAGCTGGTTTGTAAATTTGGAAGAGATGAGGAAGGCTCTAATGGGTTAACGAGTTAATGGAGGTGATGATGTGGCAGCGTGTGAGTGGGGAATCGGCCTTAGGGGTGTCTGTTTGAATGTGAACCATGCGACCTAATACTAGCGATCTAACTTTCTCTTGAATGAGATAAGACTTAAAGCAGAGCGACCTAAAAAACGACCTAAGAAAGTAATGACCTAAGTTTAGTGATGATTGAAATCTTAGGTCGCGGCCGACCTTATACTTTAACAAATCTGGACCACCTTAACCTGAACCAAGGTGCGACTTAAGAACTTGTTGACCTAAATCCCTGTGGCATAGAAATTAGGTCGTTGCCGTCCTAGTACTTTGATGATTTTGCGTGGATAGGAAGTCAGCGACTTAGTAGATTTGCACATGAACTTTAAACAGAACGACTTAACAATTTAGCGACCTATCTTCTCTGAATGACTGCATAGGGACTTAACATGTCAACGACCTATCTTTTGTGGCATAGGCTTTAGGTCGCAGCCGAGTTAGGACTTGACTAATTTGCATTATTTTGACATAAAGCCTTAAGCTCCTTGATTTGCACAATGCGACCTAATGAAGCTCCACCTATGCTAGGTTGCTGGAAACAGTCTGGATAACTTATGACTTGTAAAATTTTGAAAGAATTTGATTGAACTGCTTGGACTTGAACCGTTTGAAATTCGTTACACTTCTTTACAGATTGCTCTAACTTCTAATCTAACAACCTGTTTAAACATAACATTTGCAGAAGAATGGGACGAATATACTGTCACTGACTGCCCACATCGAATGACAGATTAGTCGATAAAGAATAATCAACTTAAATGAACTGTGTGTTTGAAATGCTGTAAATCAACCGACTCAAATGAAGTGTTAAAGCAAAGCTAGAATTTTGTTTGAATTAACACTGCACTTGAGTTTTAAATTAACAAGTCCTGAAATCTCACAATCGATCAGTTGCTAACTAGTTTAATTTCAGTTATTTTGCTTGTTATTTTTATTAGTTTTGCACAACACTACACACTTTTAGGAAACGTGCACCTTCACATCTGAACATCCAGTTACTCATGTAGAATGACGTCTCAACAAGAAGAGATGATAGAACACGTCGAAGGGGCTTTCCCGATTGCTATTCCACTAGAGAACCCTCCGGAAAGAACTCCTACCCTTCTGAAACAGCGGGTGCTTAATCAATTATGCGTTCAATTTGGCATTGCCGAGGCAGAAGTTTTACTCCCTGGACCAAATGATTTTGCTGATAGACCACCTTCCGGTTTTGTTGCCATTAATCGCCAAATGTGCTTAAGTGGAGTAATTCCTCCCTTTAATGAATTTCTTCAACAAATCCTTCTTCGACTAACGATCTCTCCTTTCCAACTGCATCCCAATGGCTATGCCATTTTGATGGGATTGTACGTTCTGTTCAGGAGAACTCTTGACCGTCTTCCGAGTTTTGAGGAAATCTGTTACTTGTGCACTTTTGCGAAGAACAAGGACCACCCTTCAATTGTACTTGTAAGAGGTGCGAGGAACCGTAAACTAATTTTGGATTTGCCGGAGAGTGCACATGGTTTTTTGAATCAATTCTTCTATATTCGTTGCCCCGCAGGATTTTACGCAGACTGGAGAATAGGAAGTGAGATCTTCTTTCCCTTCTTTCTTCAATTTTATTCTAAGTTTTTCATGGTTCGTATTGCTAGATGCTGATTCCATTCCTTATTTTTACAGCACTTCCTCCTCCTTCTAGAGATTCCAGTCATAAGCCAGTCTTTGAAAGGCTAAGCATTGTGGCTGCTGAAGAGAGGAGCGTAAAATTTCTATTGACAGATGAACTTCTTCATCGGTTTGAGCTTTTACATTCTTCTCGTTCTACTCAACCTCATGAAGTTCCAACTGAAGTTCCCGATTCTCCGATGAAAACTCCTGATGCCCCGGTCTCTATTAAAGAGCACATGCAGGGAGGAACCTCTATAGAAACTTCACTAGTAAAATGTTCCACTCCAGGGGATGATGCGGAGCCTTCCGAAAAGCCTGCACTTGCCCCCATAACTGAAGAAGAGGAGCCCCTTCCTCATACTGACAAGAACGTTGATCTTGGAGTTGATATTTTTGGGAGTTTAAGTGACATAATAGTCACTTCTCAAGAACTTTTTAGGGATGATCCTGCCATTGCCAAAGTCACATCTCCAGCGATTGAAGCAACTTCTACTCTCAAGCACACTTCCACAGCCCCGGAAGTGCAATTTTCCACAATAACTACCACTACCCCTCAGTCGATGACTGGTTTGTAGTCTAGTTTGCCGCGAGTAGTTTTACACGTCACACGCACTTAGGATGCACTTGACTTTCTTATTCCTGGTAGATTCTCAAACCTTGTTTTTTCTTTAATTTCAGGTTCTCCAATGGGGCGGAGCGGCTCTTATTATGACGACTTTAAACAATACGGGAGATGCAGCCGATTCGACTATAGACATCATCTCCTCCCTCGAAGAGAAACCGATGAAGAGAGGGCCATCAGAAAAGCAGACGAGAGACGAGCATATGAAGAACGTCACCGAAGAGAACAAGAAAGACATGACCCTCCTCACAGAGATGATGATATCCAAAAAAGAAAGACTCACGATGAGAGAGGTAAAGGTCACAGGACGATTCTTCTAGAAAGCGGGCTAAACTTACTGAAGAAACAATGCCGACAGTTTCTGAAAATGTTCCTGCTCAATCTCCTGCCCCCGTTCGTTCCGACATTCAAACAATCATCAACCGGCCCGCATACCAAGTTGGGCAAGGTCCTCCCACTCTTCAAAGTCGATTCCCTATGTGGTGCCTAAGAGGGGTTCGATTTGATCTCGACTTGGTTCCTCTCGACAAATCGGCTATGGTGCGAAATCTTGATACTGTCAGGACCGATATTGAAAGAATGTCGAACTGGCAAAAACTTGTCGACGAGCTTCAGAGGGTTAACCGAGCCAATCTCGAGGCCATGCTCACAATGGAGAACGATAAGGCTGAGTGGCAGAAGACTCTCGAGCAGCATGACGCCGAAATGAGAAGTATTGCTTCCTATAATGAAAAGCTGGAAGCGGAAGTAGAAAAGCTTAAGGAAGAATTAGCTACTTCATCTACTTCCTATTCTCAAAAGGAGAGCATGCTTCAGCAACAAGTACAAGATGCGCATGCCAGTCAAAGGGCAGTCGAAGATAAGCTTACACACAAAGAGAAGGTCATGGAAGAATATCACGCTGAAACTTTACGGCTGCGAGAACAGACCGGCTCTCAAAGCTTCGAGATAGAGTTGTTAAAAACTCGACTTGCTATGGCCGAAAAGGAGCGTGACGAGGCTGTTGCTGGTAAACTCGCGGCCGAAGAGGCCCATCAAGCAACCAAAGCTGACATTGGCTCCACATTATTTGATTTTTATCTTCAATGTATCTTGGGGCGCGGCAGCCTTTCATTTCTGGGTCCCAAATATGAGATTACATTGGCTGAAGTATGGGAGGCTGCCGTAGATATGCTTGGAGGCGCTGGTTACTCCGAAGACCATCTTCAAGAATATTATTTTGACGAGGCAACTCGGGAAGTACTAGCTAGGGAAAAAGAGCAGCTTGCTAAATTTCGAGCTGAAACGACAGGGGAGGGGTGCTCAGAGAAGGAAGCGCTTGTAAATGCCCCTGTTCCTCCTTCGGTTTTAGCTGATGTTGATATAGCTGGCCCTAGCTCATCTTCTATTCCTCAAGATAAAAATGATCTCGGAGTTACAACTCCCCATGTTGTAGAGAAGCCTCAGGAGAGCACCGAAGCCCAGGATTATGAGATTGAAATAATAAAGACAACCGCCGCAGGTAACTTTATTGCTGGACCAGTTCAAACTGGTTGCTTGTTCATTTCCCACGACCTTGATGAATTTTTTGACTATCTCCTGAATCTTAATGAGCCTTTATCTCCTCTTTTTACTGACTTTAACCTCTTTTCTCCTGTAGAGAAAGCATCGAGCATCGTTCAGACTTCGCCTTCTCCGGTGATCCCTCTTCCATCTCTCCAGGTGACTCCTCCTTCTGCTTCACAGCCCGGGTCACAAGAGGAGCAAATAGAGGCTCTACATGGCTTAGATGACCCTATCGCTTCGCAAGAGAAGAAAGACGAGGGACTTGAGGGAGGTGAGATATCTCCGGAGCGGACTCCTTCTGATGACATAATTTTGTCTGCTCTTGCTACTGCAGGGAGTGAGTCTTCTTCGAAGAGGAGAAAGAAGCACGGAACGTCGAAGAGGAGGGGGAAGAAAATCATTGCTACTGAAGAGGAACCGGAAGTTGCACCGGTTGCATTTCCCTCTCCTTCTTCCCTTATGCCTATAGATAGACCTGAAAAGCTAATCATTTGGCCGGGCAAAGGGTCCAAAGGTGGTAAGAAGAAGTGAAGAGTCGGGCTTCGGGCTTTTTGATTCCTTTTTTGTGTAATGGTCGGATGTTGTGCAGGCACCGGCCCCTGCTTTTGTATTTTGAAACCTGTATCTGCAATTGAATAAAATGATCCTTTATTTGTACAAACTCTTGTTTGAATTTAAGAATGCATTTATTATTCATTTTTGCACAAGTTTATTTATATGATATTGCGGTGAGCTTGTGCTATGTTGTTTGAGCGTACTTTACCGATGTAGCTATACCATTTTGTATGTAACTATACCATGTTGCCCCCATACCATAAGCTTGCTGCAATATTTTATACTTTGAGGGGACTTGCACTCTTATTTTCTGAAGAATAATTACTTCATTCTTGAAGAAATTTTTCGTAGAGTACAACTTCCTTCATATAAGTTTTTACGCTTTGTCCTTCGAAGAAATCACTTTTTTCTTTTGCTTATGTACGCATTTTGCCAAGTGAATTCTTCTATGTGGTAAAGCGGGCCTCTGAAGGGTACTTTAACTTTCTTCCTCTTTTTTTTTTTTTTGAGGAAGGTTATTTTCTAGAATAGGTAAATCACTTTTCCTTTGAAAGTTAAAGTATGCTCTTGATGAGGATTTTTTTTAAAATAGAAATTTGTACCTCTGAGGAGGGATTTTTCACGTTTCAACACTTGGAAGTTTTATTTCAATCTTGGTGAAACGTGTACCTCCAAAGAGTTGTGCCTTTGAAGAAAGTCTTTTCACGTTTCAACACTTGGAAGTTTTATTTCAATCTCGGTGAAACGTGGGCTTCCGAAGAGGTCTTTCTTCTTGATTGTGTCTCCGGGAGGAGGTTGTACCTCTGAGGAGGGATTTTTCACGTTTCAACACTTGGAAGTTTTATTTCAATCTTGGTGAAACGTGTATCTCCAAAGAGTTGTGCCTTTGAAGAAAGCCTTTTCACGTTTCAACACTTGGAAGTTTTATTTCAATCTCGGTGAAACGTGGACTTCCAGAAAGGTCTTTATTTTGTTCTGCATTTCAACTTTGGTGAAGTGAAATTCCGAAGAGCGGCTGTTACACTTCAATTCCTGGTGAAATGTGCCTCCGAAGAGGTCTTTATTTTGTTTGCATTTCAACTCTGGTGAAGTGAAATTCCGAAGAGCGGTCGTAACACTTCAACTCCTGGTGAAATGGGCCTCCGAAGAGGGCTTTTATTTTGTTTTTCATTTCAACTCTGGTGAAGTGAAATCCCGAAGAGCGGTTGTTACACTTCAACTCTTGGTGAAATGTGCCTCAAAGAGGGTTTTCATCGCCTGGAAGTTACTCTCTCATGGTTGGAGGGTCATGACTCCTCCAATCTTTTTTGTTGAGTAGAGAACTTTCTTTTTTGTGGCGTATGACCCATTAGAGGTCTTTATCCTCCGAAGAGTTGTGCCTCCGAAGAGGACTTGTGCTGCCGATGATGGCTTTGGTTGTTCCCTTGTCCACTTGCTTATGCCTTTTCAGCGATCCTCTGTTTTCTTTTTTTTTAAGCTTTCATTCCCTTTTCTCGCAAGTAATTTGTTTAATCCAAGGAAGTGTACTTCATTGTCAGGCAAGTTCGTGAGAACGGGCATTAGCTTCTTAATTGGATGTTTGTTTGTTCAAACGATCTCAATTTATTAGCAAAGGCCCGTTTCTGTCGAAATCATAGGCCGTTCAATTGAAGTACTTCCTATCTAGGATTTGAATTCGGGGCTTTTGTGACTCGAAATTTGGCGAGAATCACTTGGTCTTATTATGTGCAAGTTTCACTTCCATTGTCTACAAAAATTTAAATCGACATTTCAGCAATACATTCTATGTACTTTTTATATCGAAAATAAAGCAAACATGTAATAATAATAAGGAACACAAGATTTATAGTGGTTCGGCCAGGAAATTGGGCCTACATCCACTTTATATTCTTTCATTATTTACTTGCATCAGTTTTACAATTGCCTTTAATTACAAGAATCATACATTCATAACTCTTTTTACAATATTTCAACAAAATTTTCAAGTAAAGTATGGACGCAAGTGATTGCTGTTCCATGCCCTTGGAATTTGATCTCCTTCAACGGTAGTGAGTTTGAATGTGCCGTCAAGAAGCTTCTGACCTATGACATATGGTCCTTCCCAATTTGGCCCAAACACACCTGTCGCTGTCATAATTCTCTTCAGGACTAGATCTCCAATCTCAAAGCTACGTTGGCGAACTTTGGAATTGAAATGTCTGGCTATCCTTTGCTGATGAGCTGCAATTCTGAGATTAGCCTCATCTCTTTTTTCATCAAGGAGATCTAGCGCTTCAAGCTGTAGCTTTTCTTTTTCTGCTTGATTGAAATGGATTCTTCTATGTGAAGGGACCTCTATTTCTACCGGAATCATTGCCTCTGACCCGTATGCCAATGAAAACGGGGTGTGTCCAGTCGTAGTTTTGTGAGTGGTTCTGTATGCCCATAGTGCCAGTGGTAGCTTATCGACCCAACCACCTTTTGCTCTTTCAAGTTGCTTCTTGATGGTTGACTTAATAATTTTGTTCACGGCTTCCACATGCCCGTTTGCCTGCGGATGAGCCACTGCTGAGAAGCTTTTCCGGATTTTGAATCGCTTGCAAAAATCTTGGAATTCTTCACTTTCAAATTGAGTACCATTATCTGTAATTATTTTTTGAGGCACACCATATCTGCAAATGATATTTTTAGTCACAAAGTTTATCATCTTTTTAGAGGTGATAGTAGCCAATGGTTCAGCTTCAGCCCATTTAGTGAAATAATCTACAGCAACAATGGCATATTTGATTCCAGATTTGGCAATTGGTAGCGGTCCAATGAGATCCATTCCCCAAATTGCAAATGGCCATGGACTGACCATCTGTGTGAGTTCAGTAGAAGGTGCTCTAGGAATTTTAGCGAATCTTTGGCATCTGTCACACTTTCGGGAATAGCTTGCAGCATCTCGATTAATTTCTGGCCAAAAATATCCGTATCGGAGAATTTTATTTGCTAATGTTTGGCCTCCTGAATGATCATCACATTCTCCTCCATGTACCTCCGCTAGGATTGTTTTGGACTCTTCCCTGGATACACATCGTAGTAATGGCATTGAGAATCCCCGTCTGTATAATCGGCCATCCTGGATTATATATCGAGAGGCTTTTCTCAGTAGCTTTTGTCGTTCTTTTGAGTTCTCTGATAGAGAGCCATTGAGCAGATATTCTGCTATTGGAGTCATCCATGATTCTTGCTCTTGAGACATACTCATGATCCAATCAATGTCCATCTCATTAATGCTTGGTGCCGACAGAACTTCTACTGGGACTAACCCCAGAAATTGAGCTTCGCCGGTGCTAGAGTACTTTGCGAGAGAATCTGCTTTCATGTTTTGTTCTCGAGGAATATGGTTTATCGTGTGGTGATCGAAGTCACACAGAAGTTCCCAAGCCTTTGACAAGTAGGCGGGCAGATTTCCCCCTTTCGCTTGGAATTCCTTTTTGACTTGGCATACAATAAGCTGAGAATCACTGAAGATCTGTAACGCTCGGATGTTTAATTCTTTAGCAACCCTTAAGCCAGCGATAAGGGCTTCGTATTCTGCTTCATTGTTTGTTGAAGGAAATTCCAATCTTAGTGCATAGCATAATGATCGACCTTCAGGGGTCTCAAGTACAACTCCGGCCCCAGAACAGTAGTCGTTTCTCGCGCCATCGACATATAACTTCCATTGTATTGGGGAATCGTCGATCGTTTCCTCCTCACCATTACCCTTATCCGTGAATTCTGCGATGAAATCCGCTAAAGCCTGTCCATTGATTGCTTTTCGGGGATGATAAGTGATGTCATATTGACTGAGTTCAATATTCCACTTTAGAAGACGACCCGAAGTCTCAGGGCGAAACAGGACTTGCTTTAAAGGTTGATCAATGAGGACTCTGATAGGATGAGCTTGGAAATATTGCCTCAACTTTCTAGATGCAATTAGTAGGCAATAGGCGAGTTTTTCCAACTTAGAGTAATTCATCTCTGCCCCATTGAGTCTTTTGCTGATATAGTAAACTGGATGTTGAATCCTCTTGTCTTCCCGTATCAGCGCTGCACTTAAAGCATGAGATGATACTGCTAAGTATATAAGAAGATCCTCGCCATCGCCAGGCCTAGAAAGTATTGGAGGCGTTTCCATATGGCGAATCAATTCATCAAAGGCTTTTTGGCATTCGGGAGTCCAATCGAAGTTTTTCTTTCCTTTCTTTAGGGCATCAAAGAATGGGATGCATTTATCTGTGGCTTTGGAAATGAACCGACTCAAGGCAGCGACTTTTCCATTGAGACTTTGCAATTCCTTCTTTGTTCTAGGAGCTTTGATTTCCTTTAAGGCGGTAATTTAAGCTGGACTAGCCTCGATGCCCCTTGCGCTCACGATGAAACCTAAAAACTTGCCGGATTCCACTCCAAATGAACATTTCAAAGGATTGAGCTTCATTCCGTATTTTCGGAGGACCGCGAACATGTCCGCTAAGTGTTCTATGTGATCCACTGCTTTCTTAGACTTTACTAACATGTCATCGACGTAGACTTCCATAGTCTTGCCTAATTGCGGTTTGAACATAGCATTAACAAGTCTTTGGTATGTTGCCCCTGCATTCTTCAACCCGAAGGGCATCACTCTGTAGCAGTAAAGACCAATGTCAGTGATAAAGCTTGTGTCCTCCTGATCTGGCTCATGCATCATGATCTGGTTGTATCCGGAGTAAGCATCCATGAAAGATAACAATTCGTGTCCCGCTGTTCCGTCTACCAGTTGATCGATTCTGGGTAATGGGAAGCAGTCTTTGGGGCAGGCCTTGTTTAGATCTGAAAAATCGATGCATGCTCTCCATTTTCCGTTGGCTTTCTTAACCAGCACTGGATTCGAAACCCAATTCGGATAGGTAGATTCTTTGATAAAATTATTCTCCATGAGCCGATCAACTTCTTCTTTTAATGCTGCTGACCTTTCTGGACCTTGAGTTCTTCTTTTCTGCTTCACAGGTGTGAATTTTGGATCAATATTTAGAGCGTGTACTGCAACTTCTGAGGATATTACGCACATATCGGCATGCGTCCAAGCAAAAACATCTAAATTTGCCTTTAAAAAAGATATTAAGATATTCTGAGTTGACACATTAAGTTGTGAACCCACATTCAACACCTTGTTTGAGTCCTTTGGGTCAACAGGTACTGGTATTGTCGTTTCCACTGGTACCACTCTATTCTCCCCTGCACTGACTTTTCTAGGATCCATTTCTTTCCTTGCTCCGCTGTGCTCGCCAGTGCAGGGTCCGCCCTGTAATTGCTACAAGGCTGGTTCTTTGATGCGGACTGGGGCTGCTGCATCCTTTCCCATTTCTCTTTTTCTAGTTTCTCGTAGCTCTGTTAGATAACATTCCCGCCCCGCATTTTGATCCCCTTTTATAACTCCCACTCCATTATCTGTGGGAAATTTAATGGTGAGGCACCATGGGGCCAGAACAACTTTGAATGCTGCGAGAGTTGGACGGCCAAGGAAAGCATTGTAAGCAGAAAATTCGTCGACAATCACAAAAGTTTGCTTGCGGACCGCTTTTCTCTCTCCTTCTCCAAGTTCCACAAACAAATCAACGGTTCCTATCGGCTGTTTTGGCTCCCCAGTGAAGCCAGCGATTTTCTGCGATGAGGCTTGCACATCAGCCATAGGGATCCTCATCTGGTCGAATGTTTTCTTGAAGAGGATATTGCAGGATGCGCCACAATCAATGAGAACTCTTCTGACAATAGCTGGCCCGATACCAGCCGAGATGACTAAGGGATCCAAGGTAGGAGCTTCAATACCTGCGGAATCCCTGGCTCTGAACACAATATCATCGTTGAAGGTTCTTTGCTGCTTCAGGGGCATAGCACCTTCCAAAATGAATACATCTTCTTCGGTCGGTACGTATTTCAAAGCTCGGGTATACCTTTCCATCTCACCCCAGCTTCTGCCTGCTGGGTGAGGTCCTCCTGTAATGACATTGATAATGGGCCTTCCAGATTCATGCCCTGCTACCTTCTCACCTATCCTAGGCTGATGAGCAGGAGCTTGCTGCCCCTGACTAGACGAAGCAGGATTGTTGCTATTCTTTTTCACAAATTGCTGCAGCTTGTTTTCCCTTAGCAACTCTTCAATCAGATTTTTCAATTGGCGGCATTCGTCGGTATCATGACCAAGTTGATTATGAAAGCGACAGAATTTCCCACTTTGCACAACTTTCCTCCCGGTTCTCAGAACAGGAGGTTTAGGATATTCAACAGAATCTTTAGTGGCAAGGTATATATGCTCTGGTGTATCTGATAAAGGAGTATATTCCGATGGTTTGAAGGAACGAGGCCTCTTCAGATTTTTCTGTTTCTTTCCATCGTTATTTTCCCTTTTCTGTCCAGATAATTCACTCTTGCGTGAGCAGCAATGTTATCTTCAGCTTTTTCTAACACTGCCTTTACCGGTACAGGACGGCTTTCCAGGCGTATGAACTCATCTACTTTCTTGTAGAATTTTTTAAGGGAATTTGGTTCCTTCATGTTAAGCCATTTTCCAAATTCGCTCGACTTGTCGATGGCCCTCATCAGATAGGTCAAGATCATCCGTGGTTCTGCATTGTCTACCTCGACCAGCGCTATATTAAAGCGATTCAAGAAAGATCTGATAGTTTCACCCAGATTCTGTTCTAAACTTGACAACGACATAATATCTTTGGCTTTTGAAGCGTATAGTCTGAACTGCTCCTTGAACTTCCGGGTTAAGTCAGAAAACTGATCGATAGATCGGACTAGCAGCTTGGTGAACCAAAGCAGAGCTACACCTTCCAGGTATACAGGAAAATATCGGCACTTTATTTCATCAGAAGCCCTGGCACCTGTCATGTGCCAATCATACTTATACAAGAATTCGTTCGGATCACTTGTTCCTTTGTAAGCTGGAATGGTTGGAGGGACAAACTTCCTTGGGAATTCAGCCTTTAAGATTTTCTCAGTAAATGGAGTTTTACTTGGGGCAAAACCCCATTCTTTCTCGTCTTCAACCCTCTGCATACTCTCTTTCATGATTTGTCGGACCATCCCAGAAAGATACTCCTCATCATGTCGAGTTCTAGATCCACCAACCTCAGGAAGTGTTTGTTCAAAGGGGCTAGCAGCCTTTTCAGGAGCATTCCTTTCTTCAGCATCATGAATGTTGCCAGCAAAGTTCCTTTCATTACCTGCCGGTTGACGGTTTGCCCCAAGCAAATCGTTCAACCTATTCAGAATTAGGGCATTTTGGGCATTCTGAGCCTCGAATTGTGCATTTTGGGCATTTATCTGCTGGTTCAGCCCTAAGATTGCAGCATCCAGCTCTGCCTTTGTAACTCCAACAGCTGGAGTTGCTTGATTCGATATAGGGGAAGCGGAGGTTCCCTCTTGAGCATTTCCAGATCTTACAGATCTACTCTTTTTACCCGGAGCCATGATTTCGGATAAACTTCTAGTCTTTAGAGAGGTTACTTCGACAAACTTTCGTGGAGCAATGATGACGATTTGCTTGAGTTCAGTTCCCAGTGAAAGCACCAAAAATGTTAACGCTAAAATTTGAACGCTAACACCCCGGTGTATGAAGTGAGATTGTGAAAGCACCACCCGGTAGCTCGGGAACAGATTATAAGCAGATAATAGTGAAAAAGCAGTAAACAACAGCAATTTTATAGTGGTTCGGCTTAAGAGAGAGCCTACGTCCACTTTGAATATCTTTATTGACGATTTGATTACAAGTCAATGCAATTACACTTTGATTTCAACACACTTTGAGTTACAAGTGACTTAGAACAAGTAGCCTAAACTTCAATATCGATCCAAATCTTTGAACGCATATTGGACATGTTTGGTTTCTTCGTGAAGTTACTTGAAAGTGTTGAAGTAGTTCAGAATGCAGCAGAGTAACGATGCTTGAAATGAATGAGCCAAAAAGTCCCTTTCTAGTTGGAACTCGGGGTGTATTTATAGGCTTTGCTCGGAGTTAGGTCGTAGGTCGTGACCGACCTAAGTAAGGTCGTAGGTCGTAGCCGACCTAAGAAGCACTGGGGCCCCTTCCATAAGAACACGCAAGTTCTAGGTCGTAAGCGACCTTACCAGTAGCGGCATAGAAAAGGCGGCCTTCTAATGCAATGTCCTTAGGTCGTGAGCGACCTATCTTAGGTCGTGAGTATCTTCCTGTTATCATAGCTCGAGATCTTAGGTCGCTGAATCCCTTAGGTCGCGGCCTTCCTTAGGTCGAAGCACTCTATTAGGTCGTGTGAGTTCTATAGGTCGCTGAATCTCTTGGGTCGCAGCCTTCCTTAGGTCGCGGAGTTTCATTGGTCGAGACATCTTCTAGGTTGCAGAGTCTTCTTAGGTCGTGGAGTCTTCTTAGGTCGTTATAATCTTTAGGTCGCCGCTATTTTTTAGGTCGTGGCCTCCTTAGGTCGCAACTACTTCTAGGTCGCTTCATTAGTTAGGTCGCTAGCAGTGGGGAGTTAACAGTCGTTAACTCTGGGGGTGATTCCAAAATGAGTGTAACGAGATATTGCCTTCGGTTTCGTTCGAACCCGGAAAGAACTTGTATGGATTTAATGCTTTCAGAGCATCGTCAGGTGGACGATGAGCATTCTATGTGATATGTCCTATAAAGGTAATCGTAGCTTCAAGCCTCATCAACCGGGAATGGCTAAAACAGGGGAGGTGCAGCAAAGTTTCGTGGGTCGCACCCACTGGAGAGTAAGATTTACCCCCTGTCTAGAGGTCCCTTTATATTTCGGCTGTGTGGACGGTTGATCATGACAATCGTCGAGGTTGTCTTATTTGGAACTGTTCAGTAAGGAACGGGTCCGGCTTTGTGTTGTAGGGGATGAAGGGAGTAATCCTCGGTACGGTGATCTAGGCCATGTACTGTGATGGGCGGTACCCCAGTAGCCCTGCCATTGTATGGAATCCAAAATCCAATAAGTGCCAACAGTTTTGATTGTATTACCCACTTTTGTGGCTAGTAGTTGGAATTTAATGAATGTAACAATTTCGGCTATTTCTTATTTACTTGAAAACCCTAGACCTATTATAATATCATCAGATTTCCTATCAAATGTTTTGGTTAGCGTAAGGTAAAAACTTTTCCATGTTTATGTGTGGGAAGTCTTACGTGATACCTTTTCTTTTCAAAGGTTTTTCAAAGTTAAGCAACTTTAACCTGTTACTCACACCAGACCCATGTCTGACCCAGAGTTATTTCTGTTTTTTTCTATAACTCTTGGGTACTCAAATTTTTATGAGTAGTCAAGAGAATTCAGGTTAGGATTCGGGTTAGCTTTGACGAATTGGGGAGGAGCATATGGAGCAGGAGGCTTCTGCGTATAGTTATATAGCTCCGCTGTTTTGATATCTCTGAGTTATTTGTGATGCTGTAAATACTAGACAGGTGTTTATAACTGTCTAGTATGAGTTGTATATCTGTGTACTCTGATAGTGGTTGTAAACTATGTAAATATTTTATGTTATTAATATAATTTATTCGTTCCGCTGTTGAGATTCTTGTGTTGTTTCTTCTTTCTCTTCTTTCTTTTCTCTTTTCTATCCCTTTCTTTCTTCTTAACGATGCGACTTCCTGGTATTTGGAAGCCGGGTCGGTACACTTCCAAGATCGAATCTATTCAGAACTGGAAGAGGTCCAAGATCGTTACTAAGATCCCAGTTTCCTTGGATTGGCGGGATATCATCGTCGGTTCATTAAGGACTTTTCTCGTATTTCCTTACCGCTTGCCACTCTCACGAGAAAAATTGTTCCTTTTATTTGGTCTGATAAGTGTGAGATTTCTTTCATGAAGTTAAAAGATCTCCTTACTCATGCTCCTATCCTAGTGGTAACCGAAGGGAACCATGCTCCTATCCTAGTGGTAACCGAAGGGAACCCATGATTTGGAGTTAGCCGCTATAGTCTTTGCTCTAAAGATTTGACGACATTATTTATTGGGCGAGCGTTTTGTTCTCTTCACTGACAACAAATCGCTGAAGTACCTCTTCAATCAAAAGGAACTTAATATGAGGCAACAACGTTGGCTTGAATTTCTTGCTTCATATGATTTCGATATTTAGTATACCCCTGGTAAGGGTAATCGAGTTGCTGATGCGCTTAGTCGCAAGTAGCAAGTTGTTGTTTCCATGATGCCAGTAGAGTGGTATATATTGGAAGCTTTATCTCATTGTGATATTAGAGACCGTCCTTTAGTTTCTGATTTTCCCGCGCTTTTATTCAGCACGGAAGCTTGTCCTAGTTTGTTGGATCGTATTGCCGATGCCCAGAAGCAAGATCTAGATCTCGCTTATCTTATTCAGAGTTGTAAATCAAAACCCGAAGTGATAATCTAAAGGATTTCGATATTGATATTCATGGTTTTATTCGTAAGAAGGAAGGTTGATCATGCCTAATGTCCCTAATCTTAGAAATGACATTCTTGAGGACTGTCATCGTTCTAAGTATACTATCCGTCCGGGCAATAGTGAGATGTATGCTGACATGAAACGTTTATACATTTAAAAGGGTGTGAAGTGTGATGTTGCAAGTTATGTGAGTCGTTGCATGACTTGTCAACTTATTAAAGTGGAACACCAACGGCCTAATGGTCTTTTGCATCCTCATGAGATTCCATTATGGAAATGAGATCAAATTTCTATGAACTTCATTGATGGCCTACCTCGTTCGAGGTCGGGCCATACTAATGTTTGGGTGATTGTTGATCGGTTGACCAAATCAGCCCATTTTATTCGTATCAAGTCCAATCGGACTGCTCCTTTGCTGGCTAAGCTTTTTATTAAAGAAGTCGTTCGACTTC
Source organism: Allium cepa (assembly GCA_030765085.1). Taxonomy (NCBI): domain Eukaryota; kingdom Viridiplantae; phylum Streptophyta; class Magnoliopsida; order Asparagales; family Amaryllidaceae; genus Allium; species Allium cepa. The sequence continues at coordinate 217,202,261 of CM060942.1, read as the reverse complement.
ATGGAGTTCCTAGTTCCATTGTTAGTGACAGATATCACTTTTCACTAGTGGCTTCTGGCAGAGCCATCAGAAAGCTTTGGGCACTAAGCTCAATCTCAGTACAGCTTATCGTCCACAGTCTTATGGTCAGACTGAAAGGGTGAATCAAGTCTTAGAAGATCTCCTTCGCGCTTGTATTTTTGATTTTGGAGGTAGTTAGGAAGACCACTTATCTCTTGTTGAATTTTCTTATAACAACAGTTTCCAATCCAGTTTCGGTATGGCTCCTTCTGAAGCTCTTTACGGAAGACCAAGTCGATCGCCATCTTATTGGTTGGAATCCAGGGAAAGGTTAGTTCTCGACCCCGATTATATTTGTGAATCTTCGGAGAAGATTGATATTATTAGACAGAGAATGAAAGAGGCTCAGAATAGGAAGGAATCTCATGCCGATCATCGTAGGAAGCTTTTGGAATTTTTTGTTGGCGATCGCATGTTCATTGGTGTTTCTCTGACGAAGGGTGTGGTGCGTTTTAGTAGCTCCGGGAAATTGTCTCATCGATATGTTGACCGTTTCCTATTATGGAACGCGTTGGCCCTGTTGTTTATTGTGTATCGCTACCTGTTTAGTTTTCGAGAATTCCTGACGTTTTCATGTATCCTAGCTTCGTCAATGCCTTCGAGATTCGGATTCTATTATTGATCCTCGTGTGTTGCAAGATCTTGAGATCTCACCCGACTTGTCTATGGTGCAAAATCCTATTCGTTTTCTATCTTCGAAGGTTAAACGCCTTCGAAATAAAGAAGTCTCACTTGTGAAAATTTAATGGTCCGCAAACCCCAAAGATTGCACCTGGGAAACCAAAGAATTCATTGAGCGTTCTTATTCCGGTTCTCTCTCCTCTTCGGGTGGGGGTGAGCATTCTTAATCCATTTTTTCTATTTAAATCTTTGTTGTGATAAATAATTTGTGTTATAAATAAATTCTAGTATGAAAATTGCAGGGATGCAATTTTTATAAGGGAGAGTTTGTAACAACCCTGTTTTTTTACTGTCGATTTTTTTTTAAATATAAATTTTAATTTGAGATTTGAAAAAAAATGTTTGAAATAAATTGCAAATAGCTTGGTTGTGTTGAAAATAACTAAGTTATGTTGTAACTTCATTTTTGCCTTCACGTGCGTGCGAGGCTAAGTCCAATTAAAAGCAATGTTTGAGCACTTTGCTATCACTAAGTTTTTAAAACAAAAAGTTTGAACACTTTGCCTTTGCAGTCACCATTATCTTTAATGCAAGATTGTCCTTTCCTCCGCTGAAGCACGTCTCACCTTAAATGCATTTGTACAAAGTTTGCCAGCACATTATTTTCTTTGACTTGTGCACAATATTGGAAAAGAAAAGTAAAGGCCAGCATCATTCATTTGGTCCATCTTTCCCAGTAGCCTTCCTCATTTCGTTGTTTTCATTTTTTGAGCAGCTCAGTAAAGTGTTAATGGCGGTTCAATTCTTGCTTCCTTTGGATCTTGATGCTAACCGGTTTTGAAACAAAGTATAGGTGAGTGCAAAACTCATACTTCTAATTTATTCATCATAAAGTTCTGGTATCGTTTTTCGGGGAATAATTGGTGCATCACATTAGATGACTTAATATCATTATAAATATTAATTGGGTTATATTTCCACTAAAATCAAGTCTCTGGTTAGGCTTCGTCTCTGCTTCACTGAAGCTTTGCCTAAGCTCTATATTTTAGCTTGGTACTTAAGGGACTAGTGGTATTATAATGCACATCAGCTTTTAGTAGTGTCACTTATTAGCATGCTACACGTTGTTATGTATAGTTCAATTTATTTTTGTTTATTTCATTTTTTTGTGTGCAAATATGTTCGCACAAAGGTGACAACGTGGATAAATATAACGTGTGGCACTAACATTCGAGCCTAGGTCACAATTTTTTGTTTTGCATTTTATGCCGTGCGTGCAAACTTGGTGCCCAGATATATTTTTTTGTTTCACTCCATGCGTGCGAATTATGTTGCCCAGATACTTTTTCTTTATTTCATTTTTGTGCAAAGTTGTAGCATTGAAACCAAGTTCAAGTTATTAGTTTTATCAACTTCACACATGCGTGCATACATATTGTTGTAGTGCCATGTCATTTTATAATTTGTACGCGTGGTTCTGGCACTTTATTTTATTTATTTTTTACTACTTGCCTACAGGAAGTGTTGTCCAGGCAAAAATTATTTTCGTGCAAAAGTGTTTTAAAATTTTGTCACGTATGTTGGTAAGCTACATTTCACCAAATCCAAGTTGCTTTGCCATGTCATTTACAATTTTGTTCATTTGTACGTGTGTACAAGTTAAAGAATTCGAAAGCTATACCCAGGTTTTTTTATTTTTATCAACTCCATTCCATGCGTGCATGAAGTGCCCAGACCATTTATTTAACTTCTGCATGCATATTGTAGTAAGTCTAGGTCTTCTTTATTTAATCATTTTAAATTGCGCATGAAAATTTGAGTTGCACGTTTCAATGTCTAGACCATTGCACGAAATCAAGTCCAGTTTAGTTTAAGTTTCTGTCTATTTCATTTTCATGCATGAATGTTTTGAAATATAATATTATGTGTCGGCATGTTGTAGTGTCCGTGCATGAAGTATATTGCCCAGGCAGTGCTCTATATTTGATGATTATATAGTAGTGCAGTCTAGTGATTAATTTATTTTGAACCGGGGTTTCGTTTTGAAACGTAATTTGTTGCCGTTATTTTTATGACGGATTTTTACCCCTTTGTTTATATTTGATGTGTGTTGTTTGCACGAAAAATGGGCAAACGCCTCCAAGTCGTATGATTTAGTCGATTTTATGTTGTTCTTAGTGATTTGGGTGATTTATGTAAATATGTAAAAAGCAGGGACTAAACTGTAAAAGACACACAGATTTATAGTGGTTCAGCCAGAATGTGCCTACGTCCACTTCATATGTTATTCTCCTTCACTATCTGAATTACAAGTGCAAAGCTTTGATTACAAGTGTATGAAAGTGGTTTAAAAGTTCTATCCGTGCTTGAGTTCTCTCCCCATTGTTGTACACCTACCCCTCTATTTATAGAGTGAGGCTGGGGGTAGAGGTCTTGGATGTATATAGTTTCTAGTGGGCCTGGGTTGACGTGATCTGGCCTGGAAATGTTGGTTCGGTAATGTCTTGGTCCGGTGGTGAGTGGGGCGTGGATTGGTCCGGTGGTGAGTGGAGCGTGATTGGTCCGGTGGTGAGTGGGGCGTGGATTGGTCCGGTGGTGAGTGGGGCATTGGTCCAGTTCGGTAGTGAGGGGGGCGTGATCTGGTCCGGTAGTGGGAGTAGGTGATCTGGTTCGGTAGTGAGTGGGGCATGATCTGGTCCGGTAGTGGGAGTAGGTGATCTGGTTCAGTGGTGAGTGGGGCGTGATCTGATCCGATAGTGGGAGTAGGTGATCTGGTTCGGTCGTGCCTTGGTCCGGCCGTGCCTTGGTTCGGTCGTGCCTCGGTCCGGTCGTGCCTTGATCCGGTCATGCCTTGGTTCGGTGGTGAGAATACGCCCAACATTTGCCCCCCAAAGTTGGGCATATGCCTGCATATGTCGCGCTTTGTTTTAGATCATTTATTTTGTGCACTTTCATTCGGCCCAAGTGCCGAACTAGTTGGTCCGGTCATCCTACGCTCGCCTATAAGTATGGGCTTCATGCCTCTGTTATTCTTTACTGTTTGAAATAGTCGAACCAAACTTTTGCCTGCCGAATCAATCATATCACCGAACCATATTTTATTGCCGGACCAGGTGAGGCTTTCTTCTGCCGAATGAACTTTATGCTTGAACTACCGAATGAGCTTTAGGGAGTATGAGTGCCGAATGGACTCTTAGTCTCAAACTACCGAATGAAACTTAGGGAGTACGAGCGCCGAATGGGTTTTTAGACTTGAACTACCGAATGAAACTTATGGAGAATGAGTGCCGAATGGATTTTTAGACTTGAACTACTAAATGAAACTTAGGGAGTACGAGTGCCGAATGGGTTTTTAGACTTGAACTACCGAATGAAACTTATGGAGAATGAGTGCCGAATGGGTTTTTAGACTTGAACCACCGAATGATAATTTTGTGCTTTGAATTATGAATGAGATTCCAGATTGTATGTACTTGTTTGTTTTATATCTCTATATTCCTGGCTCTAACGACATGCTTTCTCGTGTTGCAGATAATGTCTCATAAAGTAGAAATTCGCTCTGATAAGAAGTAATCCAAGGACAAAGGAGAGTCCTCCATAGTGTCCCCTGTTCAGTCAGAGCCTGAACGACATGGACCGTCCCCGAGATCATTAGTAGATGGATACGGCCGTCAGGAGCTCTTGGACTCACCACCTGACTGCTTTCCCAGCTCCCTCAAAGATAAGCAACTTGACGTTATATCTAGATCCTTTGGGATTAACAGAGCGCATATGATGTTGCCAGGGAAAGGAGTGATGCCGTATAACCCCCCTGAAGGATATTTTTCTTATAGTAGATATCACTGCATGTGCGGAGCCATTCCTCCGATCAACGCTTGGATAGTCAGCTTCATCACATACTTGAAGGTGGCCTCTTTCCAGCTTCAGCCCAACTCCTATGCCATCTTGGTGAGTCTGTTCATTATCTTCCAGAGATAATACGGGCGTCCCCCTTCCAACCGGGAGATCTGATATCTATACAACTTGAGAGGCTACAAGAAGGGGTCTCCATATATTAGCTTAGAATCGGTCGTGTCTTTCAAGCCAGTCCTGAACTTATATTCAAAATTTAGCATGTTCAAGAAGGAATGGTTCTTTGTTAAGGATGACTCTATTTCTTTCCTACGCTTCACCTCTGGCTGTAAGTTGAATCTCATTTATAATTTTCGTTCTTTACAATGCTCCTCCTTATGTGCTTTGTTTCTTGCTAGCGACAGGTGGCTTTGCTGTTGTAGAGAACGATCGTCTGGTTCAGATGGCTGCGGAAATAGAAGCCATTTCGGAAAATGAGAGGGCAGCTTCTTATTTGATCAGGAATGCTACTCTTTCGAGGCTCAACGTGATTCTTCCACGCCAGTCTGTGGTCAAGCAAAGAGACACAGCTGAGCAGAGGGCCGCTAAAGCCAAAGGAGGGGCTACAACGAAGAGCGGCAAAAGGAAACCCTTTTCGAAACATCCAATTGCCGGGGGGAAGAAACTTAAGAAGTCCAATGGACCCTCCCCCAGCACATGTCCAGACAACCCGGAGGAGGAAGATATGGAGGAGGAAAGAGGCGAGGATGAACGAGGTGAGGTGGAGAGTGGAACTGGTGGAGAAGGTGATGGTGATGGTCATAGCAATGATGGTGGCGACGGACAGAATGGCGATGGCACTGGGGCTTTGTCTTCTAAGCAAGCAGGTGTGATCCAGGAGTGGACAGATGATGCTTTCCGCCTAGCTTTTGAAGGGTTGGAGGAAGGAACGGCTTTAGTGGAGAAGTCTAAGAAAGCTGACAAGGCCGAGACCGGCGCCGATTCATCTTCCAAGAGAGCTTCAGCTGAAGCAATTCCTGCGATTCAAGGTGAATTTTTGACTCTTGCATACTCCATTTATGATAAGGATTTAGGAATATTTTATGGTCAGCTCCCGTCCTGGAATCAGATCCAGGACTTACTGCAGTATCCTACTCCTCCCCACGGTTTGTATGGCAAAAGTGTCTCTTTACTCTTCTTAACTTGATATATTTCTTGAATTATAGTTCAATGTCTGCTTGTAACACTTGGTTTTTATCCCAGAAGTGGGTAAGGCGGCCAAGACATCAGATGTCCGACACCATCTTGAACAATACAAACTTCTCAAGGCTTCTACTAAACCAAAGCCTCCGACTGACCTCCTTGGAGACGTAGTCGGCTACAGCCCTCTTCTTGGAGTTATTGAGGAGGATATCCAAAGGAAGAAGAGGAGTCGTCCCTTGTTCGAATCCTCACCTGGTCCTCAGTCCCTAACTCAGCCTCTTCAGCATACCACGAAGAAGAATACTGAATTTATACCTTCTCTTCACCCTCTGAAAAATCCTACCGTTACCCAGATAGGTCACCCTGGCTTGGCTCGTAATCCGTTTGCAGGTCATCCAAATCTGGATCCGGGTTCTTGTGATATTACCTTTGATGAGGCTACCGGTGCGCACCTTCTTCCGCGTAATCCCATGGTAAGAGTATTGAATGAAGCTAAGTCTCTGGACCTTGATTTGCATACCACCCGGGTTGTAACTTCGGGGGACGAAGCTAAGGCAAATATTGACCGGGTTGCTGAGGAAACCAAAAAGCTGATGGGGCATCATGCCTGACCGGTCAAGGCTGGAGAAGAAATGGGGAGTGCTAACATTCGATCGCGGCTAATGGTTTCCGACCAGGCCAAACAACTTGCTGATCAGGCCATCCAGATCTCTGAACATGAGGCCGCCTCAAGACAACTAAAGGAAACCCTGGAAAGGGCCAGTCGGGCAGAGTTACGGAAAATGGAGGCTGCTTGTAAGGGACAGATTGATATGGCTATCGCGATGGTGGATGAGGTCCGAAAAGCGGACCTCGAGCGGGTACAGGAGTTATCCGGTAAACTTGAAGCCGCAGAGCTTACTCAAACCAAGTTGAAGGAGGAGATGGAGGCAATGAGGAAATCCTTTCAGGCTGACTACTCGCGATACCAATCGGAGAGGGATGCTGCTACTGTAAAGTCGTTGGCTTCAGAGGACCGAATAAGGGAGTTCAAGGAGAATGAGGAGATAATGGATGAGATACTTCAGGACATATACTTTCACACCAGGAAACAGGGTAACTTGGATGGATGATTATCCCCGAGTCATGGCCAGGATTTATCTCAGGGCCCTGGAGGAGGCTAAGGAAAATGCGGATAGGGACGGTGGCATGGCATTTAGAATGGATGTGGTCGCGGCTCAATTCACCAAGAAGGAGAAAGCGGCGGTGAAAGAGGGTATGCGGCTGCTTACTGTTGAGGAGGTTGGTATGCAGTTAGAGGATGATGATCAAGGAGCAGATGCTGGTAAGTCTACCCTTTCAGCTTCTCGTAACTTGATTGCTTATTGTTTTATGACTATTAATGGATTCTTTCCCGAGTTGGACAGGCGGGACCTCTGGAGAACCAACCACCTCTGGTTAACATGTTGAGAGTTCCAATCGTGCGGTCAAGGAGTTCTCGGAGGGCCAGTAGGATAGAGGTAAAGCTCCGACGCAGCCGATTCTTTGACTTGATCTGGTTATCTTTTGATTTGTTTGACATTGCTGCCTATGTCAGTCCCAAAACATTCGTGTAGCCTTTAAGCTGTAATTGTGTTATTGATAACGAATGACTTTACTATGTAATTTCAAACTTAGGCTGATTCTGTCATATTTGAATGCTTTTGTCACTTTGGTGTGTTGCATAAGAAATACAGTTGTGCTCACGCCCGTGATTTTATTTTGTTTGATGTCAAGTTCTTGCTTAAAATATAATTTAATATCCTCCAATATTAGTGTGATGTGCGAATAAATTATAGCTACGTATTCATATACAAAAGAAGAAAGTACCGCCCTTCATGTTTTAGCTGTAGATGGTTGCTTCGATTGCTTTGTCTGACTGAGTATAGAATGCAGCTAAGTGACTTGTCATCCAATTGTGAGTTCCTGTCCCCATTAGAGAGCATCTCCCATTTCATGTCCTGTACTTTATGGATCGTCATAGAGGATAGGAGGAAAGTTTTTAAATAAAACAGAAATATAAGAAGCAGTAAAACTTCCAATCACGGAAGGCCTGCGATGTGCTTAAGTTCGTGGCAAACGGGTTTTGTACTCACTTTCCCTAGCTGTGGGTCTTGGAGACATTTGTCACCCATCTTACGCCTCCGCGGGGAATTTCTCTTTTTTTTACCACGGTCGTACTTAAGACACTCGGAGCCGAGATCGCGCACAGTAACTACCCGGTCCATTATGGCCCATAATCGTGGGTATTATTCGATTTTCCATGGCCGGCTAGAGTGGGTGCCGATCGTCAACTGTGAACTACCCCTGGCTGGCCACACCTTATGTTGGGGTTTAAAGTAGGTTCACGGTTGCCAGCGAGCCGAACGCCGTAATGAGCTGCCTAGGCTATAGTCGGCCTACTCAGTGGCTTATAATCGGCTCATTACAGTTGGCTTTAAGGGCCGTTCACGAGCAATGAGTTAACCCACAGCAGAGGGATGCTGGAGCAAAAGTGTCCCATTGGCGAGGGCATAGATTCGTATAGTACCTGTTAGGTCTTGTCCAGGTGAAGTTGCGCTGCGATGTGTCTTGAATGGAAATGCCATTACACAGGATTTTGTTCAACGGAAAAGGATAAAGTTAACAAGCAGCCAAGACATAAAGGAACAAGTTAAAAAAGAGACAAGTTTTTAAAGTGTTTCGGCACGAAAATGCCTACGCCCACTGATTCTCTTTGTTAATTCACTTCATATGGGCAGTACAAGTTAAGAAAAGTATCGACGAAGGTGTTGGATGTTCCATGCCCCCTGAAACACCTCTACGTCCACTGTTGACAAAATATAAGCTCCGTTGTGGAGATCTTTATGAATTACATATGGTCCGTCCCAGATTGGATCTAGTGCTCCGGGGCGCGGGAAGACTCGCTTGAGGACAAGATCTCCTTCTTGTAAGCTACGATGCTTGACTTTGGAGTTGTATTGTGCTGCCACTTTTTGCTTATGAGCTGCTGCTTTGAGTGCTGCATCTTTTCTTAGATCCAAAGACATGTGAAGGAGTACTTCGTTCTTGTGACGACCCAGAATTTTCAACTGTTTAAAATGGGATAATTAAATTGATTTTAAGTATTTAAAAAATTAATTTTAACTTGAATTCAAGATATTAATATTTACTTGATAATTAAATCATTAATTTTATAGTTTAAATGTTGAATTTAATAATTGAAATTGGGTAAATTGTTGAATCTGAGATACTAAGCCTGTTTAAAATAATTTGAAGACTTATAAAATCTATGATGTTGATACTGGAAATAATAGAGTGACTTAAATTTATTGTAAAGATAATTTGTTCAATTTTAATAATATATCGTTTAAGTTGAATTTAAAAATAGCCTTCAGAGGCACAGTCTCAGAATTCGACGAAACCAGTTTCATTGGATCCGTAATAGTTAGTTCTTATCGGATTTCAATTTTCATAGTAATCGGGGTTGTCGTTTGACTCCGGCAGCTTGACACGCTTAGAAACTATTTTTAATCGAGTTAATTTAAAATTGACCGTTTACTTACGTAACTCGCACATATGATCGAACTAGCTTCCGGAACACGTTCCATTTTGTTCAGATCGCGGGTAAAGCCTTATAATCACCTAGTGGCATTCCTTAAGAGGAGTCCGAAATTTGAAATGGCAGTTAACGAGACGTTTTGAGAGTTTTATAAAATAATAAAAATTAAGGTAAATTGTCGAAGATATTTTTCATCTGTAAGCTTACTCTAGAAGCCGTTCGTACCTTCCCAATCACGCCTCGTTCTTTGCTTAAAAATTTTGTCCCTCTCCTTTATTCTAAAAAGGGAGATCGAATTCACAGAGGAAATTTCATGGCCAAACTAATAAAATTGAAAATTTCCTTTATAATTCCGCTCCTTTCTTTCCTCTTCAAATTCGAACTAGGTTTCTTCTCTCAATCTAAATTCCCAAAATCATATTCGAACCCAGCCTTTCTGCCTTCTCTTCAAAAAAAATTCGCGACCGTGTATAAAAAAAAGTACAAAAATAAAAGAGGGGCGAAGCTTAAGGGATGAAGGAGCGGTGGCGCAATTGGAAATCGCGATCTAGGGTGGAGTCGCGATCGCTTAGGGAGGGTACGGCGCACGATTTGTCTGCGATTGGGTTGCCTATACTTTCGCGAGCCATCTTCAAGCTCGGCGATGCAGAGGATTCGGTGAGGAGCCTGAGCGTTCGAACGATGGGAGTGGACTGCAATTTCTAAGGTGAGTTTGTTGGGGTTTATGAATTATCTATTTTTCTTGATTCTGAAAGTATTGACAGTAAAAAAAAAATGTATATTAAGAGTAAGAAGAAAAATATATCAACAGTAAGAAGAAAAATATATCAACAGTAAGAAGAAAAAATATTTACAGCAAGATGAAAAAGATATTAACAGTAAGAAAAAAGAAAAATTTGCAGTAAAGGAAATTCAGTTCGAATTTCATAATCAGTTGAAAATAATCTATAAATCGGAAATTAATTGTTTCCATTGGTTCACATATTAATAAATTATAAAATTTGTTTGGTACAAAGACTAAAATTGAGAAATAAGCCGGTTTAGGATGAATTGTAGACAATAAAGGAAAGAGTGAGTAAACCCCACTCTATGGATTTCTATTCAAAATTTTAAATGGTTAAATTTTTATAATTGGTTGGGTGAATAATTGATTGGATGTGCTGTTGAAGATGATGTGACTTTGTTTTGATTTGATCTCGAGTCAATTTGGGTTGACTCGAAGTATTCGGGTTTTTAAATTGTTTCAGATTTAATGTTATAAACAAGACAATGTTGTTGAGGGCTTAATGAATTCTGGTTTATAAATTTGAAGCATAATTAAAATAAAGAATTAATTAGTTCAATTAATTAATAATTTGGGTTAATTAGTTTAGTAATTAAAAGTTTGGAATTAATTAATTATGGTTTAAGTTAATTTATGAAGTTTAATTAATTCAAAATAGTCATTGGATGGTTTGATGAATAACTACTTAATTAAAATAAAATATAAGTACTTTGTGTGATTTATTAAGAGATTAATTAGGACGATTAATTAAGAGGAAGTGAGTTTATAATTTAAAGGTTGAGATAATTCAGGAATGATTAATATTTGTGGCGTAATTAATGATTGATTGTGGAATGAAATTTGGGTAGATTAGGATAAATTAAAGTATACTTAGGAATCATTAATTGAGAGAATCAATGACATAAATAAAGAATTACTAATTAAGATTGATTAATCATTAATGAGTGACTTCTGTGAAGTTAATATAAGTAATTAAAGAATAATATAACTAAAATAGTTAGTTTGTTCATGAAGTAATTAAGATTGCTTATCATTTGGATAAGGATAAGAAACATGGTGTAGTTACTTAAAGATAGTGGTTTAATTGAAATTGAAGGATAATTAATCCCGGTTGATTAATGTTGATGAGTGTAGAAGGGATAATTGAATTATTAGATTTGAAATTAATTAGTTATCAAGTAATGAAAACTAAGTGATTGAGGGTTGGAATTCAATTAAAATCAATTGAACTAATTTGGAAGGGATCAAATTTGATTATGGATGATTGAAGGTCATTGGATGATTTGAATAGGTTAATATTTCTAATAAGAAATGTTGTGTTTTTCATTTGAGTAACTTGGGTTAAGTTAGCATAGGTTTAGGAGAGACTGGGTCGGGTATTAGAAAATATCCGAAACCCCTTCAAGTTTTATAAATTAATTTGTGAAACCTATAGACAGGAATGAAGTGATTTAAGTGAATTGGATTATTTTATCTAAAGTTTGATACTTAGAAATTTATATGTGAAATAAGGGTCGTCTATAGCAAGATGTGAATTGTATAAATTCATATATGTTACCCTGGGTTTATGGAAGTTGATTTCTTTGGTATTCCATGTTAGTTGGTTTACTCATGCTGGTTTCCAGCCTGACCCGGGTGTTACTTTGATGTAATGCTCGGGTCAGACCGAGTATTACATATTTTCAGGTTAGGACGTTCTGGAGCTCAGGAGGCGAGCTGGATGGCTATTTCGTATAGAGTATATCCGTTGTACCTATATTAACGTTAATCTGAGACCTGATAATTATATATGTATTTAGTGACTATATATATGTGAAACTCTGATGTATATTAAATGTAATCGACAGATATAGTATTCTTCTGTAAATTATTATTATTTATTATCATATTTTATCCGCTGCGATTGTGAGATGTTTTGGTGTTTCTGTTCTTCTTCTTCTACCTCTTTCTTCTTTTTCATAACTATCTGGAATTTTCTGGTTAGAAAATTTCGGGTCGTTACAGTTCTCTTCTGGGTTATGGTGGATCCTGCGGTGGGAAGGCACTACAGTTTCGACTGGGGGCATGGCCTCCGATCCGTATGCCAAAGAGAAAGGAGTATGCCCCGTTGATGTTCTGAAAGATGTGCGGTAGGCCCAAAGTGCCGTAGGAAGTTCATCCACCCAAGCTCCTTTCGACTTTTCAAGCTTCTTCTTGATTAGAGTTTTGAGAATTTTGTTGACAACTTCGACTTGTCCGTTTGCCTGGGGGTAAGACACAGATGAGAAGCTTTTGTGAATTTCATGCTTTTGGCACCAGTCGGCGAACTCTTCGCTGTCAAACTGAAGTCCATTATCCGATATGATTTTGAGTGGAACCCCATACCCATATCGGTGTATCTTCTTTGCCAGAGTCTGCCCTCCAGTGTGATCTTCGCAGCTTCCTTGACGAATGTTTGATAAGATTTCCTTAGCTTCCCTTCCGGCAACACACCTTAATAAGGGGTTAGAGAAGCCGCGCTGATAGAGGATACCTCCCTGTATTGTGTAGCGGGAAGCTCTCCTGTGACGCCTCACCTCTATGCTCGCAATAACAAAGAGTATTAAAAGAAATACTGTCTGTTATCATGAAGAATAAGGCTGGATAGGAGCGGCCATCCGTAGTTAGGCCTTACACTAGTATTGGTTATCTCGATAGGAGTGGTATATATTTTTAATTTTTCATCTCACATTTATTTACTCCCATCGACAAACCCCATTCTAGTATAAAACGAACTACGATGGTTCATAATAGTTTAGGACAATATATATAGTAATAACACAGATAATATAATTGCGGAACACAGATAAAACAAATGTCTCATATATATATAACTGATGTCAGTTACAATACATGTGATACAGTACATATGATACAACTACAACTGTCGACTCTGAAAGTTACATATACAGGTACATTATCATATATAATATACATGAATACATATCTTCCTATACAAATAAACCGACTACTATAAATTACGACGACTGCTCCAAAAGATATGAAGTGACTTCATAGCTCAAGCAGCAACCCAAAGTAAGATATCAACTACCTGTAAATACTCGGTCTGACCCGAGTATTAAATTCAAAAGAAAATAATACATGGGCCAGTCTAATTCAAACTCAGTTATTAGTGCACAGAAGCAATAATAATTGATTAAATATTAGACGACAGTCAAAATAAATTCACCTATCCGATCCTTTAACAAGAAAATCGGATAACGGTGAATATAACACGTATAGTGTTAAACAACAATTCAACAAATCAAATTATCAACGAAGATAGAAGATAGGATTATTAATGAAGGTAATTTAGAAGAACATCAGAATTGCCTAATAGGCAATTAACATCAAAATCTAATTATTAATAAATAACTAGAAAATCATAATCTAATTATCAAATAGATAATTAGATAATAACAAAAAGATCAAATGAAACTAAATAAATTTAAACAATTGAAATATCACTTAAAAACGTCAATTCTAATTGGCTGCAGTACACGCTAACGTGTACTGCCTCGCCAATACGGCATATGAAATAGGCAAAAGATCAATGGATCAAAAGTAATTGAAATATCAATAAAAGCAATACCGTGTGGCTGCAGTTCACGCTTGCGTGCACTGCCCTGCCACTACAGTGATGATGTACCCAATGAATACCGTGTGGCTGCAGTTCACGCTTGCGTGCACTGCCTTGCCACTACAGTGATGAAATACACAAAAGCTCAATGAAAATTATCTCAAGCGATAATTATCAAGCGATAATTAAATCTCAAATCAACAAATATTTAATTATCTCAAGCGATAATTAAATCTCAAAGCAATCAAATATTCAATTATCAAAAACGATAATTAAATCTCAAATCAACAAGTATTTAATTATCTCAAGCGATAATTAAATCTCAAATCAACAAATATTTAATTATCTCAAGCGATAATTAAATCTCAAAGCAATCAAATATTCAATTATCAAAAACGATAATTAAATCTCAAGTCAACAAGTATTTAATTATCAAAAACGATAATCAAATCAACAAATATTCGATTATCAAAAACGATAATCAAATCTCAAATCAACAAATATTTAATTATCAAAAACGATAATCAAATCAACAAATATTCGATTATCAAAAACGATAATCAAATCAACAAATATTCGATTATAAAAAACGATAATCAAATCTCAAATCAACAAATATTTAATTATCAAAAACGATAATCAAATCAACAAATATTCGATTATCAAAAGCGATAATCAGAACTCATAACATCAAATATCTAATTATCACAAGCGATAATCAGAAACAACAAATATCCGATTATCAAAAACGATAATCAAAACTCATAACATCAAATATCTAATTACCTCAAGCGATAATCAGAAACAACAAATATCCGATTATCAAAAACGATAATCAGAACTCATAACATCAAATATCTAATTACCTCAAGCGATAATCAGAAACAACAAATATCCGATTATCAAAAACGATAATCAGAACTCATAACATCAAATATCTAATTACCTGCAGATAATTAGATTCAACAAATATCTAGAAACCAATTAAGATATTCTAGAAAATCAACAAAAAAGGTGGATCGATCCCATCATATGGCGAGTTTTAGCTACGTCGCACGTGCATCTCATATGGCCGAAGCCTACCAAGTACCCATCATAATTTTTGACGCCCATCATATGACCCGAAGGTCCAACATATGACCCGAAGGTCCATCATATGACAAGAAGGTCCATTATAGTGGCTCGAAAGCACACGAAAATCATCATATATTCAATTAACGAGTCCGGAATTAACCGAAATAGAAAACGCACATGTCCCATACCACGTGTTTTACTAAATCGTTTGCTTCTCTTCATCGTTTCCTTGAACGTGTAAAATCATCAAAATCATCAAACAGCAAATGTTTCAATTAACGAGTCCGGAATTAACCGAAATAGTAAAAATGTGGTTCCATACTCCGTACTTTGGCTAAATCGTTTAAATCTCTTCATCGTTTCCTTGAAAGTGCAAAATTATGTATTCCAAAAATAACATTTCACATTCCCAAACAGACAAGTCCGGAATTAAGCGAATCAGTAAAAGAAAGGGGTCGTAATCCTCGATTTTTCTGAAACGTTTAAATCGCTTCCTCAATCTTTTGAAAGCGTAAAATGCAAAACTTCTGAAAACAATTTCATTTATTTTATAAAGTAATAATTTACATTCTCAAACGAACAAGTCCGGAATTAAGCGAATCAGTAAAAGAAAGGGTTCATAGTCCTCGATTTTGCTGAAACGTTTAAATCTCTTTCTCATTCTTTTGAAAACGTAAACTGAAAAATTTTTGAAAACAATTTTTATTTTAAAACTCTTTTTATAATCATGTGATTAAATCAGCAACGTAAGTAGCAACTTCAACAAAGAAATGGTACTTCTCAAAACAACATAAAACTAATCTCAAAATCAACATTGTGGGATAACCGCTTGAAAATCCACTTTAAAATTTGACGGTTACTGAAGTCAAAGCGACAGTAAATTTTAAACGTCAAAATCTCATCAAAATAATTCGCATCAAAATAAAATACTAGTGAATTTTCATTCATTTAAAAATGTCAACAAAACACCGCGCTTCAAAAATATAGCATTGGTGTAAAACTCCCGTTATAATAATAACGGCAACAAAATACGTTTCATAACCAAGCATCGGTTCAACGTAAAATTAATGCAGTAACGTGCAACTCAAATTTGCACGTACACTACAAAATGAACAAAAAAATCATTCTATTATATCTTCAATAAAGATATTTTAAAATAGTAGAAATCTAATCAGATATGATTAGCATCAAAGTAAACCAGTAAGAAATTTCAACAAATCAAATCCACTGGTTAAACAACATAATGAAATTAATTTCATTTTCATATTTTGATTTTTAAATCAAAATAATTATCAGTTGTACTCAGCGAAGCAGTCACCCTGTTTTTGCTGCACATTCCGATAAACAAAGCACAAACCAATCTATCATCAAAACACAAATTCAACTTTTATTTTTAAATAAGGATATTTAAAAATTTCCATCGTATTTTCAAACTTTAGTTTTGACTCAAAGCACATATAAAACATCGACACATAGTTGTAACACATGTTCCATCTAAGTTATGTTTTATATTATGTTCATAAACCCCAAGCTCTGATACCAACTGTGACTCCCCACCTCTATGCTCGCAATAACAAAGAGTATTAAAAGAAATACTGTCTATTATCACGTAGAATAAGGCTGGATAGGAGTGGCCATCCGTAGTTAGGCCTTACACTAGTATTGGTTATCTCGATAGGAGTGGTATATATTTTTAATTTTTCATCTCACATTTATTTACTCCCATCGACATACCCAATTCTAGTATAAAATGAACTACGATGGTTCATAATAGTTTAGGACAATATATATAGTAATAACACAGATAATATAATTGCGGAACACAGATAAAACAAACGTCTCATATATATAACTGATGTCAGTTACAATACATGTGATACAGTACATATGATACAACTACAACTGTCGACTCTGAAAGTTACATATACAGGTACATTATCGTATATAATATACATGAATACATATCTTCCTATACAAATAAACCGACTATTATAAATGACGACAACTACTCCAAAAGATATGAAGTGACTTCATAGCTCAAGCAGCAACCCAAAGTAAGATATCAACAACCTGTAAATACTCGGTCTGGCCCGAGTATTAAATTCAAAAGAAAATAATACACGGGCCAGTCTAATTCAAACTCGGTTATTAGTGCACGGAAGCAATAATAGTTAATTAAAAATTAGACGACAGTCAAAATAAATTCACCTATCCGATCCTTTAACAAGAAAATCGGATAACGGTGAATATAACACGTATAGTGTTAAACAACAATTCAACAAATCAAATTATCAACGAAGATAGAAGAAAGGATTATTAATGAAGGTAATTTAGAAGAACATCAGAATTGCCTAATAGGCAATTAACATCAAAATCTAATTATTAATAAATAACTAGAAACTCATAATCTAATTATCAAATAGAGAATTAGATAACAACAAAATGATCAAATGAAACTAAATAAATTTAAACAATTGAAATATCACTTAAAAACGTCAATTCTAATTGGCTGCAGTACACGCTAACGTGTACTGCCTCGCCAATACGGCATATGAAATAGGAAAAAGATCAATGGATCAAAAGTAATTGAAATATCAATAAAAGCAATACCGTGTGGCTGCAGTTCACGCTTGCGTGCACTGCCCTGCCACTACAGTGATGATGAACCCAATGAATACCGTGTGGCTGCAGTTCACGCTTGCGTGCACTGCCTTGCCACTACAGTGATGAAATACACAAAAGCTCAATGAAAATTCACAAACGAATACAAGGCCAAACCCAAGAAAAGTCGGGTTCAACACAGGTGTAAATTCCAATGAAAGGGTCAAGACATAAAATCAAGTCTCGACCATAGTTCAAGTCAACCAACAAATAGGGGCTGCAATCACGAACTGCCTCAAAGGAATAGCATCAAGTGAAATAGAAAAAGAATGAAGGTGAGAGCACCAGGTCATGGCACCACAACACCCAACAGTAAAAGACTCTGAGCAGTTCATATGAGGATAATGTTACCAGTGAAATTCGGTAACTAAACGCAAATTAATACAATGCATCAATACAATGCATCAAACTCGAGAACAAAGGCAGTACAGCAGTTCAAAATGGCAATCGACAGAGACAAGTGCATCTCACCTAAATGTACATGAATACTTGCAACAAAAGGGTGCAAATACAACATGCAGCTATACACAATGACATAGCATCATCAATGGACCTAAACAGTTCAACCAAAGAAAGAAGAACCAAAATGGCACTGAAATAATTGAACTACTAGAATGCAGTAATGCATGTGCAATCCAGACCAGGTAATACAAAGAGGAACCAGAGCACAAATCCAAGCACGACCAAGTCACAAATATATGCAAACTGAAACTGTGATTCGATATACATGTACAAGCATAGTCTCAACAAATTCTGTTACGCACAAATGCCATGAACTAGAGTGACAATGCATACTACAGATCTGGGTTAAAATGGAGTTACTATCACATGTATAAAATCAACATGCATGGATATAAAACTAAACAATGTACCCAATGGTTAATTTATCTACACAGACTTCAATGTATTTACATGAAGGCAGTGCTAAGGTTAGGTAATGGTTACCCAATGTACAACTGCCCAAGCCCAAAGTCAAATGCATGCATACACATATATGAAGACCACAAAGTCAGTGCACAACAACAATGAAATCAAGTCTGTGTGCCCAAAAAGGTCAAAGGCGATGTAAATGCAGACTGCATATAAATGAAGACCACATGAGCTCAATGCATCAGTGAAACAAGTTCAAGAGAGGCGGCAACAAGTTCGAACCAAGTCAAACCTTATCACCAGCCAAAGTCCACAAGCACAAACAACAGAATCAAGTATCAGAGTTCAAATCGAAGCCGTGAGCAAGTTCGAAAAATTCCAAAGCCGAGCTAATACAAATAAACATGAAGTGTGGATACAGATGATACAAGCGAAGTGGATAAGTATTCTAGATCCAGTCAACAAAAATACGTCAGGCAGTTCTAGCAAAACCAAACAATACAAAACCTCAACAGCAACAAGACTCAACGCATAAGTACTATGCAGAGCTCGAAGCTACAACCCAACACACGTACACCTCAAACAAATAGCAAAATGTCAAGAGCATAACAAAGTTGGGTTCGCAAAGCAAAAGGAGGCCGAAGCCAAAATGTTTTTCGCAAAGTCAAAGCGACCGAAGTCGATGTACCAGAGAATTCACCAATTAACAAAACATTATCACATAGTCCCAACAGAGGCAAAATCAAATAGCCTAGATAAATCAACATCGAAGAAAATCGAATTGCAGATGCACGTACTAAGAAGGAACTACATGTGAGTAAAGAGATTTACTCACCTTTCTTCGATGCAGATAGAAGGAGCCGCAAGCAAGTAGAATCAACCGAAGGTAGAAATTCCAAGGATTGCATATCAAAATTGAAGCCGAGGCCTTCCGAAGACGAGCGAAACCGAAATCAAATCGAAAACCTAATTTTTTTTTGAAGAGGGACGAACGATACGAGGCCGCCATTTTTGTTTCTTTCGTACATTTAGGGTTTAAAACGAATTGAATGAAAATTGAGTAAGGGGAAAACGAGCATTTGCCTTGATAAGCACCATAACCCCAAATAAAGAAACGTGGGCTAAATTTCGTTTAACGCCCGCATACTCTTTATCAAATAATTAAAAGATTTTCCAACTTTTTAAAAGAGTTTCGACTAGTAAAAAAAACTTCCAATAGAAATTAACAACCCGATTTAATCGTCTAACAACGATAATTAAATAATGCGAAATCCCGGGTTGTTACATCTCCTCAAGATTTTCTTAACTTCGTTACGCCCATCGGGTAGTGTGCCATCTTGTAAGAATTTTTGGATGGGAGTCATCCAAGTTTCCTCTTCGATTGCAGCTATCAGATTCACTTGCTCGAAACTTGGGGTTAGTTGCTTTGAGATGGCTACTGTTCCGGAAATGGTGCCGCCTCTCATGCTAGCTTGCTTTGCCAGTTCGTCGGCCTCTTGGTTCTCTTCTCGAGGAATGTGTTTGATTAAATAGTGATCCAATTGATCGAGTAGCAGCTTGGTCTTCTTCAGATATGCTGTGAGTCTTTCTCCTCGAGCCTGAAATTCTCCTAGTATTTGATTTACAGTAAGTTGCGAATCACTATGAAGACATAGAGAACTGACTCTAATCTCTAGGGCCAGTTCTAATCCAGCTATTACTGCTTCATACTCTGTATCGTTGTTGGTGGCAGCGAATTCCAACCTTAGAGAATAATGTAGCTTCCTTCCCTTGGGAGTGATTATTACAACCCCTGCCCCCGAGCCTTGTTCGTTTGATGCTCCATCCATAAAGAGATTCCACTTGATGTCTTCTGCTATTTCAGATTGCTCTTTACCTTCGTTGGCAGTGAATTCGGCAATGAAATCGACCATGGCTTGTCACTTGATGGCGGTGCAAGGATGGTAGGTGATATCATATTGACTCAGTTCAATGCACCATTTAAGACGATGGAGTACCTGCCTTAGCGGTTGATTGGTTAGAACTCTGATGGAATGGGATTGGAAATAGTGTCGCAGTTTCCGTGATGTGATTAGTAAAGAGTATGCTAGCTTCTCAAGTTTAGAATATCTGGCTTCTGCCCTCGTAAACCTCTTGCTCACAAAGTATACTGGCCGCTGTGCACGGTTGTCTTCTCTCACCAAAGCGGCCTCAGAGCATGAGATGACACAGCAAGGTATAGGTATAGCTCTTCGCCTTTGTTTGGAGTGGAGAGTACTGGTGGTCTTTGAAGGTGTTCGATTAGGTTGAGGAAGGCTGTTAAGCATTCGTTAGTCCATTCGAACTTTCCTTTGTCTTTCTTTAGAGCTTCGAAGAAAGGGATGCACTTGTCAGTCGCTTTAGAGATGAATCTGCTTAGGGCGGCCACTTTCCCATTTAGGCTTTGCATTTCTCTTCGAGTGGAAGGTATCCTGATATCTCTCAGAGCCTGGACTTGTTCGGGGTTTGCTTCAATCCCCCTGGCATTGACGATGAATCCCAATAATTTTCCTGATGATACTCCGAATGAACACTTTAGAGGATTCAGCTTCATTCCATATTGGCGAAGTACTTGAAACATCTCGCCCAGGTGGCTTACGTGATCGTTGGCTTTCCTCGATTTTACTAGCATGTCATCCACATAAACCTCCATAGTTCGTCATATCAGTTCCGCAAACATCTTGTTGACGAGGCGCTGATAGGTAGCTCCGGCGTTTTTAAGTCCAAAAGGCATTACTCTATAGCAGTACAATCCCTGGTCAGTGATGAAACTAGTATGGTCTTGATCGGGGGCGTGCATAGGAATTTGGTTATATCCTGAGTATGCGTCCATAAAAGATAAGAGTTCGTGCCCGGCTGAGCTGTCCACCAGCTGATCGATTCGGGCGAGTGGGAAGCAATACTTCGGGCAAGCGTCATTTAAGTTGGAGAAGTCAGTGCATGTTCGCCACTTCCCATTAGCCTTCTTTACTAGTACCGGGTTAGCGATCCACTCTGGGTAGATGGCTTCTCGTATGAAGTTATTGGCAAACAAGTTCTTTACTTATTCATCGAGGGCTGCTGATCGTTCTGCCCCCATACTTCTCTTTTTCTGCTTTACTGGCACCTTGGTAGGATCGATGATTAGTATGTGGCGTGCCACGTCTGGGGAGATTCCAGTCATGTCAGTGTGTGTCCATGCAAATACATCCAAGTTGTGGCGGCGAAAATCAATGAGTTGATCCCTCAATTCTTCTCTTAGCTGAGTTCCGATTTTCAACAGTCTACTAGAGTCATGTTCGTCTACAGATACAAACTCCATAGCCTCTGCAGGCTCGGCGGTGGCCTCCTCCTCTTTGTCTCTAGGTCTAATTCATTGAAAGGGTCACTGGTATGTCGAAGAGGAGGGGCTTTATTTAGTTGCTATGCTTCCAAGTTTTTCATGCAGAGAGTAGTCTCTGTATTCTTCCCTCTATCCTTCCTACGATTATTGCGAAGTTCAGTTACATAGCAATCTCGAGTGGCGTCTTGATCTCCCTCTACTTCTCCTATTCCATTGTCTGTTGGAAATTTCATCTTCAGGCACTACGGGGCCAAGACAATTTGGAAGTCAGACAAGGCTGGTCTTCCTAAAAAAGCGTTGTAGGCCGAGTGGTTATCTATTAGCACAAATGTTTGTTTCCGCACAATGGAGCGGGGGTGACTTCCTATTTCAACAAAGAGGTCAAATTGCCCGAGGGGCATCTTCGCATCTCCAGTGAAACCGGGTAGTGGTTTGTTGCAGGGAGACACATCCTTCATTGACAGCTTCATTCTGTCGAAAGCATGCTTGAATAGGATATTTACTGAGCTTCCAATGTCTACTAGAATTCGAAAAACTTCGGCTGGGCCGAACCGGGCAGAGATGACCATAGGATCCATGTGAGGGTACTGCCTTCCTTCTAGGTCACGCTATTGAATGTAATGTCATTATTCTCTTTTCGCTTCGGGTGGCGTTCTTCCATAATAGAATTAACGCAGCCTTCATTGTTTCTAAGTGACTTTCCGTATCTTTTCATCTTTGTCCAGTTCCTGTCAGCGATGTGCGGTCCTCTCGATATGGTATGGACCACTATCTTCTCTTGACTGGAGCCGCTGGCGTTGCAATTTCCCCCTCCTGTTTCTGGGAGGGGTAGCCTTGGGTTCTCATTGGCAGGAGTTGGGTTCCTGCTCTGACCTTTTACATAGCGTTCCAGTCTCTTCCTTCTAATGTGTTTTTCAATTAAGTCCCGGAGATGATAGCATTCATTGGTATCATGCCCATGAGATTCGTGGAAGCGGCAGAACTTTCCAAACTTAACTGAGTTATCTGTTTCCTTCTTGTACGGGGGGCGTCTGTATTTAACTTCGTCTTGGGTGGCCAGGAAGATGTTTTCGATTGTTTCATTCAAAGGAGTGTAAGCGGCAAATCTTGGTCATGGCCGATATAGATGTTTTCTCCCTTCTTGCCCCCAGCATTGTCTCTAGAGTCATTTCTTCAAACGTCCTTTGCTACGGCGGGTGTGTTGCCATGAGCTGCCTTAGTTTGTTGCCCCGTATGCCTTTCATTGGCAGCGTCTTCAAGTCACATGTACTTCCCGGCTTCATGGAAGAAATCAGGTAAGGTAGCTGGTTTTTCTTTCGTTAATCTTCTAGCAAATTTATTATCCGGATGCACACCACTACAGAGGGCCATTAAGATAAGTTTCTCATCGGCATCTTGGACTGCGGCCGTTGCGGCATTGAATCGGGTTAGATATTGTTGCACTGTCTCTCCAGGCTTCTTTTTGATGTTGGAAAAGGAATAAACATCCTTGGGTTGTTCCACATGAATGCGGAACTAGCTGATGAACTTCTCTTTCAACATTTCCCATGAGCTGATGGATCCTTGGGGTAGATGACAGAAGCAGGAGGTTGCTAGATCTACCAAGACCAGTGGAAAGTATTTGCACAATACTCCTTTTGCGGCTCCGCTCATGAGCATATGCTGTGTGTATCTCTGCAAGTGTACAACGGGGTCAGAGATTCTCTTGTAAGGTTCCATTGTTGGCATTTTCCATTCTCGAGGGGTGATGGCAATTTCGATATTGCGGGTGAAAGGGCTGGTTACCCTAGCGCCTATCCCTCGATCTCTTTGATCCCGTTGGACGCACTCCCTGAACAATCGCGCCATCCTTTCATCAGAATTCGGAGCAGATAGAAATGAGTTTGGTTCTTCTCTGCGAGATTGATTCCGTCCAGATGACCTGTAGGGATGGTATCGTCTATCACTCCTAATATTTTCAAGTGGCTGTCTCTGGTCTTCTGGTGGCATGCTAGGGTCAGCTACAGTTGGCCCTTGCCTTGATCTTCCCCTGCTGGGTTCTGTTCCGAGCACTTCCTTGGGTCCAACATTAGGCTGGACTCTAGCTCGGCCCCGTTCATTGGTGTTTCCATGGCTAGGTAGCATGACAGGCTCAGCTACAGCCGACACTCGCTTGGTACCTCTCCCGCTGGGTTCGATTCCAAGCGTTTCCTCGGGTCGGAATTCGGGCTGAGTTCGGGCTCGGCCCCTACCATTGTTGTTTCTGTTGTTAGCTTCTTCGAAGAAGAAAGATCTTTGTTGCCTCCGAGATCCTCCAGACCGGGACTCATCCCATGATTCAGTGTTGCGGTTGGATTCTTCAGCATCCCTTAAGCGTGACATGATTCGGTTCACCAAGGCTTCTTGTTGGGATGTGAAGTGGTCAGTCACTTCAGCCACAACCCTATCTAGATCTGCCCTAGTAATTGCTGCCGACTGTTCCGTGGCAGGGGCTGTCAGAGTTGCATAATTTTCATTTGGTATTGCTGTTGGAACGGGACGATTCTCTTGATCTGGGATCACTGGATCTGGAATACTGCTAGTTGTGACGTTCTTTCCTTTGTTAACATCTTTCTTCTGCCTGGGAGGCATGTTTTCTAAGCAATGAGCGATGCTGTTAGGAAGAAGGTTAAGTAGGAGAAGTTGAAGCTTCGAGCTCCCATTCTCAGTGAAAGCACCAAAATGTTTGCACGAAAAATGGGAAAACACCTCCAAGTCGTATGATTTAGTCAATTTTATGTTGTTCTTAGTGATTTGGGTGATTTATGCAAATATGTAAAAAGCAGGGACTAAACAATAAAAGACACACAGATTTATTGTGGTTCGGCCAGAATGTGCCTACGTCCACTTCATATGCTATTCTCCTTCATTATCCGGATTACAAGTACAAAGCTTTGATTACAAGTGTATGAAAGTCGTTTAAAAGTTCTATCCGTGCTTGAGTTCTCTCCCCATTGTTGTACCCCTACCCCTCATTTATAGAGTGAGGCTGGGGGTAGGGGTCTTGGAAGTATATAGTTGCTAGTGGGCCTGGGCTGACGTGATCTGGCCTGGCAATGTTGGTTCGGTAATGTCTTGGTCCGGTGGTGAGTGGGGCGTGGATTGGTCCGGTAGTGAGTGGAGCGTGATTGGTCCGGTGGTGAGTGGGGCGTGGATTGGTCCGATAATGGGAGTAGGTGATCTGGTTTGGTAGTGATGGAGGCATGATCTGGTCCGGTAGTGGGAGTAGGTGATCTGGTTCGGTAGTGAGTGGGGCGTGATCTGGTCCGGTAGTGGGAGTAGGTGATCTGGTTCGGTCGTGCCTTGGTCCGGCCGTGCCTTGGTTCGGTCATGCCTTGGTTTGGTCGTGCCTTGATCCGGTCGTGCCTTGGTTTGGTGGTGAGAATACGCCCAACATGTGTTGTTTTTGATGAGATTTTGACGAATAAAAATTACTGTGGTTTTGACTTTCGTAACCATCAATTTAAAATGAATTTTCAAGCGGCTATCTTGCAACCAAGAACACCCGCAATGCTGATTTTTATATCCGTTTTTACGATGTTTGGTGAAGCGCAATTTCCTTGTCGAAATTGCTATAGAAGTTATTTTTTTAATTACATGTTTTTAAATCGTTTTAAAATATAATTGTTTCCAAAAATTTCACAGTTTACGTTTTCAAAAGAATGAGGAATCGATTTAAACGCTTCAACAAAATTAAGGACTATGAACCCCTACTTTTACTTATTCCATTAATTCCGGACTTGTCCATTTGAGAACGTAAAAATTATTCATATAAAATACACAATTTTGCACTTCCAAGGAAACGATGATGAGATTTAAATGATTTAGCAAAAGTGCGGAATATGGAACCATGCTTTTACTAATCGGTTAATTCCGAACTCGTTAATTGAAATATATGCCGTAGAATTGCAGTTAGAAAATTTTGATTTGTTGGGCTTTCGAGCCACTATGCTGGACCTTCAGGTCAATTACCAGTACTAGGCCTTCGGGCCATTTATCGGACCTTCGGGTCATTATTTGGGCGCCAAACATTATGCTGACAGTACTTGGTAGGCTTCGGCCATTTGAGCACGTGCGGCGTAGCTTAGACTCGCCATATGCTGTGATCGATCCACTTTTATGTTGAATTTTTCTAGTTATCTTATTTTGATATCTAGATTTTTGTGTATTGCTGTTTTGAATTCAATTATGAATTTGGAAATTGATTTTGATGCAGTTTAATGAGATTTCTTCATTTAATCTATGTCGATTATTTATGTTGAATAGTCTCATTCGAGATTATAATTAATTTGCTTAAGTGTTGTTTATCATGAACTTATTTCTAAGTTTAAATTAGACTGATCAGTTTATTATTTTCTTTTTAATAATACTCGGGTCAGACTGAGCTATTTCGGGATAATCGCTATCTTTGATTCAGTTGCTGCTTCATCTTTTGGGATTTAACCTCATTTTTGTTTAGGCTTTGGGGTGTCACTTTTGATGTATTGACTCTCATCTCATGAATGTATTGATGGCTATGTATATGTACATTTGGTTCATGTGAACCATCGAGTGTTGTAGCATGTATCCAGAGTTACCTTCCGCTATATATGATATTTCTGTTATGATGTGATTTTACTTATCTGTGTTGTTGTTGTTATGGGTTGTTCTGAATTTTTCATGAGCCACCGTGGTTTCGTTTTAGATTTGGATTGAATCTATATCGTTGGGAATAATTTGCACAACTCCTATCGATGTAATCAATACCCGTCTAAGGCATAACTTATGGATGATCGCTTCTAACAAGCCTTATGCCTCGCAATAGCAAACATTATTACCTTATAATAACCTTTGTTATTGTGAGCATAGAGGTGGGGCGTCATAGTATTTGATAAATAATAATGTTAGTTTAAGATTAAAGGAATTTATTTAAGGCAAACAAATTTTATGAATATGTTTTATATAAGTGATTTTATGAACTAGATTTATAAAACATGCTTTGTAAAGGAATTTTTGAGAATTTAAAGTCTAGTATTTTTGAAGGAATTTCAAATGATTTTTGGAAAAAGAATAATAATAGTATTATTTCTAAAATGGGATTTTGAAAACGGAAAGAAATATATATCTCATGATTGATTGATTCGAGTGGCTCGAAAGTAACTAAAAATGGGCAGGAGATGTGTTCGGATGGTTAATGCTTCTCTTAAGTATTCCCCTTCTTGTTAAGGAAATAGGCAATATTATTCATAGTACCCAGTTCCTTGATATCATTTTTGAGCTACTTGTTCAATATAATTTTCTAAAGTAAAAAAGCATAAATTGAATCATTAGTTGATATACTAATTGAGGATTATTAATTTTTATCTATGTGTATTATCTTAATTGATAAGCATGGGTATGCTTTAATCTTTAAAATAAATATTTATAGTTATTAACGATTGGTTTTGGGTTGTAGTAAATGATGTTTTAGCAATATTTGTTTTTAAACCCTTGAATGACACTTTGGAAGAAATCCTATAGATATATTTAGATGATAACATGTATCATAATCTTTTGAGTAAAAGATAGTAAATGTTAGATGTTTATTTAGTAATAGAAAAGGAGTTTATTATAACAATGTTTTGGTAGTAATTATTTTAATCCGTTTGATTGTATTTCAAAGGAAAGAAAAAAACTTGTCAAATATATTTATAACATTAGAATAAGTACATAAATACTTTTGAAGTATTAATACCGGTATAACTAAAGAGAATATATATAAAGGAAGTTTTTGGTGATTTATCAATTTAATGAATTATTTTGAAAATGAGTTTTTCAAAAACTGTAAAGATATGTTTACAAATGTATTATAACAAAAAAGATTATCTTTTGAAAATAATTTTTCTTTAAGTAGAAATATTTGAAAATGAAAATTTAAAATGGTTATGTATAAAGAAGTATCATTATAAAAGTTTGAATAAAGAACGAAAGTTTTTTGAAATGTTTTTGTAACTCATTTTTAGATTATTAAATACATATGAAGTATGTGGATTATTTCATCGCCTGATTTAATCTAAGATTCGAATACAAAACTTTGACGTGTTTGACACTTATCTGAAAAAGAATTTATTACTCATTCTTGACGATGAACATTGATAAGGGCTCATGGTTGGATACTTGAGTTTTCTATCATGTTTGAGAGCTATGCGAGGAAAACTGAAGTTCTGATCAGGAAGCCTGTTTAGAGTATGCACTAAAAGATTGGGGGACAAATCCTAGTTCGAAAGTAAAGTTGTGAAATCGAATAGAAGATCGAATCCGATATTGCAAATGGGTGATCTATATACGTTGTACGAATGTAACTTTTTTAAAATCGTGGGTTTTGATTCATGCCAAGATGATCTAGACGATAGAAGAATGGTAGAATATTCGACAAATCTACAACTACAAATCTACGGCACAAAAAGGCAATTAGTCTCAAAGATCGTATATCCAATTTGAGTTTTTTTTTTCAGAGTCTAAGTTAGTTCATATGTTAAAATCTGTCCTTAAGTAGTCCACATACCCTCACTTATAAACAATGTTTGTTTAAATTAAATTAAATTTCTTTGTATACTATGTTTTATAAATATACAAAGGTCAGTCGACTAGCTACATATAAATAAATGACTGAACCTATGCATATAATTTTTTTATAAAATGCACAGCTCAGTCGACTGAATGCATTCAGTCAGGCGACTGAATCAGTGCACATATGGATGAACGTATATGATTTTAAATTCTATCGACTGATGTTGCATATCCAGTCTATTGACCTTGTTCCAACTGTCATTTTTTATGAATAAACATTTCTCTTCATAAATGGATTTCTTCTACGCAGAGAGTTGCTTCCATTGCTATTCGGTGGAACATTTCACCAGTTGCTGTAACTCTCACTCTACTATAAATAAGCATGAATATCAAAATCAATTCACTTAAATTTCTTGCTTTTACTTGAATCATCTTTTCTGAATTTTCTACTCTCTTGAATTCAAATATATACTGCTTACAAACATAATTCTATATTTCTTAAGCAATCTGAAAGTTCCTAATCTTCTTATATTCACAACTACATACATTATACTTGAGGAAAAGATTAGAGGAAAGGTGTATGCAATTGACAAATCCGTGTTGTTAAAATAACACAAAAGTTCAAGACAATCAATCTACTTTATAGTCAAGTCCTGTTTAGTTGCCCAGGCGGTCAAGTCCTGTTCGGTTGCTCAGGCGGTAGGTGTCATGTTCGGTTGCTCAGGCAGTGTAAACTTATTCCTTTGAGTTAAGTGAGGGTTGCTCAAGCTGAATATACCATGCCTACTGCAGAATATACACTATGGTCTAACATGCAAAAACTGGATGCTACTGCAAATGCCAAAGCTATGAATATGTTATTTTGTGCATTAGACAAAAATGAGTTTAATAGTCAGCATGTGAGAAATTGCTCAAAATTTGGCGTACGCTTAAAATTACACATGTAGGTATAAATAAAGTGAAAAGCAGAGTAAGATTTCAATGCTTAAAAATCAGTTCCAAAATTTCAAAATAAAGCAAGATGAAACAATAAATGAAATGTACTCTAGATTCCAAGTCATATATCATTCTATCTTAGCATTAGGAAAAAATATACAGACTTTGATATTGTTTCAAAAATCATCAACTCTTTAACAAATCAGTGAACGGAAGGTTTTAGCGATTGAAGAAGTTAACGACATTTCAACCATTAAACCAAAGGAGTTGATAGGACATCTAATGTCTTGTGAAGTCTATCTCCATGAAAAACGAGTTCATAAATAAGATAAAATGAATATATCATTCCAAGTAGAAAAGGATGAATCGGATTCAGATGAAGAAGATATGGCGTTCATTGCTAAAAATTTCAAAAAGTTTTTGAAATTCAGAACGAGCAATAAATTTAAAAACAACAAGACCGGCTTCAGCAGAAATAATAACAACAACAAGTCATCGTCTTCTTCTCTAGAATGTTATGAATGTCAAAGAAAGGTCACATCAAGAAAGACTGTCCTGATCGAAAGCGAGACAAATTTAAGAACAAGAAAGACAGATTCAAAAGGAAAGCTTTCTCTGTTACATGGGATGATTCCAAATCATCTTCATCATAAGATAGTGACACAGACAGTGATTCTGAACAAGCCAACGTCTATTTTATGCCCACAAATGACGAGGCAAGCGATTTAACTTTTGATGATTTATTGGAAATAAACTCTAAATTACTTGACAAACTAATAAACATCAAGAGAAAATTTAAAGAAACTCTTGAAAACTTAAATAGGATTGAGATTAAGGTAGATATGTTAATAAAGAGAAAGAAATTTTAGAAGAAGAACTTGAAACTTCTCAAGAATCTGATTCTAATATGACATCTCAACTCTATATTAAGTCAAGATATAGAAACTCGGAAGGAAAAGAATGATGCTCTTTTAGTTGAAAATCATGATCTTAAAGCTAATATTAAAATATTGTAATTAAATATTGCCAGTCTTAAAACAAAATTAGATGATATTACTAAAAATGTCTCTAATTTTAACAAAGGTAGTGAGAATCTTACTAAAATTAAAGAAAATTCTCAAGCAGTTTCAAATAAAAGAAGACTAGGATATAATCAAGTTTCAAAATAAATTCCAAGGAAAAAGAATTCTTTATATAAAAATTTCAAAAAAGATACAATTGTAAAATCAATTTCAAAAGTTTCGAATTATTCTAAATCAATTAAGATTTAGGTTCCTAAAATAAAGAATTCTTTGATTAGAAATAAATATATAAAATCTTTTATAGAAACTGTTTACAAGAATAAAAAATTTATTTTTAAACGGAGCTCTGAGCCCACTTGGGTTTGGTTTCCAAAGACCTGACTTTTTAGGACTCAAATAAAAAGGTGGATGCCGATGTTAATTCTATATTTTGCAGTAACACTTAAAAAGAGAGAAAAATGGATATTGGACAGTGGTTGCTCAAAACAGATGACAGAAAATAAAGAGATGCTAACAAATATTACCTACTCAGATGGTGGTTCTGTCACTTTTGGAGACAATTCCAAAGGTTATATAATCAGCAAAGATGAAGTGAGCAATAACGACATATCTAATTTTCCTCTTATTACAAATGTCTTAGTAGTTAAAAATTTAAAACACAATTTACTTAGCATCAGCCAACTGCGTTACAAAGGATTCAATATATCTTTTTTTGAAGATGATTATGGCATTTTATATCAAAATAAAAATCTAATTTTTGAAGGTTTTAGAGATAAAAATATATATGTTTTAAATATTATATAAATCTCAACACTAAATGTGTCTATTAGATAAAGAAAACGATCTTTGGTTATGGCTCAGAAGATTTTGTCATATTAATTTCATAGCTATACACAAATTATCAAAAAATGAATTAGTAAAAGGTTTACCAAAAATGAATTTTAAAGTAAACAATATTTGTGATGCTTATCAATTAGGTAAATTGTCAAAATCATCCTTTAAATAAAAGAAAAATATTTCTAATTTACAACCACTTGAATTATTGCATTTGGATCTTTTTGGCCCAACTCATGTTCAATCCATAAACCATAGCGAATATGTGTTTGTTGTAGTTAATGATTTTTTAAGATATAATTGGACTATTTTTATGAAAAATAAAAGTGATACATCTGAAAATTTCAAAATCCTTGCTAAAAGAATTCAAAATCTCAAAAGTTTGAAAATTAAAAATATTAGAAGTGATCATTGAGTTGTATTTGAAAATAAGGCTTTTGAACATTTTTGTAGTAAAAAAGGAATTTACCATAATTTTTCTTCTCCTAGAACACTACAACAAAACGGACTTTTATAAAGGAAAAATAGAACCTTACAAGAATGTGCAAGAACTTTATTAAATGAAAACACTCTACCAAAACATTTTTGTGCAGAAGCTGTAGCAATTGGTTGTTATGTTTTGAATCATATTTCTATCCTACCACTAACGAAACATTCTCAATATGAACTTTTTCATAAAAGAAAACCAAATATTTCATATTATAATTTTTTGGTTAAAAATGTTTCATATTAAACACAAAAGACCGGCTTGGCAAATTTGTTCCAAAATCCAATGAAAGAATTTTCATAGGATATTCGAAACGAAGTAAGGCTTATCGAATTTTTATTAAAAGAACTAAAAAATTAAAGAAATAATTCATGTTTCCTTTGATGAAAATTTAAAATTAGTAAGAATCTTGAGGATGATGAGATAATAACTAAGAAGGTCACAAATACGGTTACTCAGAATAATTTTGAAGAAGATGAAAACTTTGTTCATAATTTTGAAGAAGACGGATACATTGTTCATAACGAAAATAAATTAAGATCTCCTCCTAGGATTTTATAGGATCACCTAGTAAAAAATGTAATAGGAGAAAGTCATTCACATGTTAGAACTATAAATCAAATTAATCAAAAGGGCCATGTAGTAATCCTTTCTAACATTGAACCTAAAAATGCCAAAGAAGCCTCTACTGATGACTATTGGATTATAGTTATGCAAGAAGAGCTAAACCAACTCGAACGAAATGAAGTTTGGGAATTAGTTCCTAGACCGAGTGGTCAAATAGTCATCCGTACTGATTGGGTATTCAAAAATAAAGAAGATGAACAAGGAAATATAACTAGGAATAAAGCTAGTTTAGTCGCACAATGATGTAATCAAGAGGACGAAATTGACTATGAAGAAACATTTGCTCCATTCGCTCGACTAGAAGCAATTTGTATCTTACTAGTTTTTGCATGTTTTCATAATTTTAAACTTTATCAAATGGATGCTAAAAGTGCTTTTTTAAGTGGATATATAAAAGAAAATGTTTATAACATCGTATGATTTTAAATTCGGTCGACTGATGTTGCATGTCCAATCGACTGACCTGGTTCCAACTATCATTTTTTATGAATAGACACTTCTCTTCATGAACAGTTTTCTTCTACGCAGAGAGTTGCTTCCATTGTTATTCGATATAACCTTTCACCAGATGTTGTAACTCTCTATCCATTATAAATAAGCATGAATTTCAAGATTAATTCACTTAACTTTCTTGCTTTTACTTGAATCATCTTTTCTGAATTTACTGCTCTCTTGTATTCAAATATCTATTGCTTACGAACATAATTCTATGTTTCTTAAGCAATACAGAACTTCCTAATCTTAATGTACACACAACTACACACATTATACTTAAGGAAAAGATTATAGGAACGGTGTACGACAATTGACAAATATGTGTTGTTAAAAGAACACAAAAGGTCAAGACAATCAATCTACTTTGTAGCCAAGTCCTGTTCAGTTGCTCAGGCGGTTAAGTCCTGTTCGGTAACTCGGGTGGTAAAAGTCATGTTCGGTTGCTCAGGCGGTGTAAACTTATTCCTTCGGGTTAAGTGAGGGTTGCTAGTTTTAATTCCAAAAGGAGTCTGGGACTGGACGTAGAACGGGAAGTTTGAGCCATTATAAAAATCTCTGATGTCATTTCTACTTTATGGTTATTGTTACTTTATAGTTATTTTCCGCTCTTGTAAGTTTGATATACATTCCATATTTTACGATCCTATAGCGTAATCACTTTCAAGTTTAAAAATAAACATTTTTGACAAAAACCTTTGCGCTTTTGTTTTGGGTAATTTCGTGGATGAAATTCTTTTAAGGGGAGAAGTCTATAATGCCACAGATATATCACCTTGATAAATTATATTTATTTTTAAATTTATTTAAATAAAAGGTTGATAATACAAATAATATTGTTTTGAGCGATAATAAGTAATAGTAATTCGATTTTAAATAAGTATTTTCAAAATATTTTCCTTGAAATTTATATCGACAAAATGGCCAAAAATTAGTTTATCAGTAAACAGCTCTAAAGTCATTAAACATCATACATTTATTTTCTATAATTAATCAAGAATATGTAATAAAGTAATTTATTGTATATTTTGAAAATTAAATGTATTTATGACATTTTTTAATGCCCTTTAATATATTAATTGATTTATTTTAGTTTCATTGAGATTTAATGATTTAATAATTATTTTAGTTATTCAAATAATTATTTTAAATTATGATAATTCATTTTTAATAGTTACAAAATGATAACAAATCATTCACAATAATTTTATAAAGAGATATATTTGATATGAAAATATAAGCAAAAACTCGATATCGTTTTATCCGTATAATAGTAATTATTGTAAATAATTTTTAATATTAGTTATATTATTTTAAAAATGAAATTGATCATTTTAATTAATTTAAAATGATTAGAAATTTATTTTCAATTTTTGTTTGAACATATATGTAATTTAATGTACGGATGAAAATGTGGCCAGGAAACGGTTCTCCGATTTGCAAAGGTTTATCGAATGAATGTTGTTCGGAGTCAATGCAATATGGTTTATATGCCATGTACACGTATATAACACATAAATACACAACCTAACATGCACATGAACCTATATAAGCATACATATATATATATATATATATATATATATATATATATATATATATCTGTGTGTGTGTGTGTGTGTAAACATGTATAAGAAAATCTAATATATTTTATAGAAAACTTAACCTTTAAGTTTCCTAAAGTCAACTACCTTACACATTAAGTACTTACACATGGCTTGGAAGTGAATGAAGTGATGGAAGGACAAGGAGGAGGGGGACAACGTGTAGGATGATGTGAAAGAAGGGACGTGGGCAAGGGGTGTTCTGGTCCATGCACATTTAGATATTTTCCATATTTTTTCCTATAACTACCACACTTATTCTCATAATTTCCTAACACCATTCCACTTCTTCTTCTTCGTTCTTGAGCTTTTTAAAGGCTTTTTTAATGGCTTCCATGCCTTGGAAAACTATTTGCAAAGTTATGGCAAAATAATGGCGAAATACATATACATGTATATGTTATCGATCCACTTCAAACTAGCTCAAAACTCCTCCATTCCTCTTTCTATACTCATGGCCATCCACCATCACCACCATGGCCGAGCCTTCTACCACTTCTCATATACTCCATGAGCATTGTTGGGTGGGTCAAGCCCATTCATGGTCGAAGAGTTTGGTTTCATAGAGTTTAAAGCCATTATAACAAAGCTATAGCCGATTTTAGACTAGCCCATGGGAAAATGAAAGTAAGAAACCCCTAAACTATAGTATTATATTCTATTTGATCTTTTATATTTTTGATTATGATTTTTGTTAATGGTTGTTTAATATGAATATAAAATGTATATGTAAGTCACAAAAATACACATCAATAAGCACAAAGGAAATCATTTTCTTCTATATTGATGAATTCGTGTATAAGAAATGTTGAACCTCTTTAAAAAGTTTGGAGAAATGAGTTTGAAATGTATTATAAACATATGAATGTGTTTAGGTTAACTTTGAAGATAATTGAAAATTTAGTCAAAAGTAGGCGCATCACGTAACGGTAGTTCACGATTTCACGCCTTAAAAGTGAAATGAGTGTATAGAATGGAATTTAGCTTAAAAATTTTCGAGATCATAATTTTCCAAACTATTATATCCATAGTATTCTCATGTAGAAATAAAATTGAGATTTTTTTAGGTAGATTTCTAAATATGAGTAAAACAAGTTTTGAAAAAACTACGGTTTGGCGGTTCGCCATAACAGGATTCCTTTGAAAATGATATTTTAAATTCTTTAAAATTATAAAATAAATTCTAAAATACTTTTAAAATGTTTTAAAATTGATTTGAATTATAAAAATGGATTTTCAAATGATAAAAGTCATTTTGATCAATATAGCTTTAAAAAGCGCTTTTCGCAACACTTTTCTATAACTTTCAAATTATAGTTTTAAACGCAGCCATTCTTTTCCGATTATTTTGTAAATGTTTTTAAATGATTAATAAGTTTTTATAAAGATCATTTTGAAATATTATGGAATGGTTAAATGTTAAATGGTTTACAGTCGATCAAATAACATGACCGCCTTATGGGTGTTAGAGAGACGGTGTCTTGGCTTGGGTTTAGAAAACTAGTTTCTTGCTCTCCCTGGCTGTCCGGACTAGCCCGATAGAGGGGATAGTAAATTTGATTTACTTAGATCAAAATTTTCCAAACTATAAAGGATATAAATTTCCAAATTTAAATTAAATACCACTTTGATATAATACTAATGACCTTCCAATACTTGGTGTTAAAGCCCGAAGGGGGAACTCATACTATTCGTGGAATTTAAAAGGTAATTTCACCATTATTTCGCTCATAGTAATTTTTGAATACGGGAATCGATATTATGTAGAATTAGATGAATTCCTTAGATTCTGCTCATTTAATAATTATTGATTTTGGATTAACATCCTAGATAACATGGTTTTAACTTAATCAAAATTATGTGTTTTGAATTTAGAAAACAATATTAATATTTAAATTAAATGATTTGGAAATATTTTCCTATGTGAAAATGAAATGACTTCAAATTATTCCAAGTATAAAAAGGATTTTAAGTCATCAAAGTATTTGATAAGAGAGGTTTAGTGGTTCCGTATATACTGGAAAGAATGTTTTATAAATATATATCTCCGAAAGAGATTTTGATAGAAAAAAGAACCAAATCAATTAAAGAATGATTCCTTACTCACATAATATCTTCTTATCAATGAATTGTTCGAAAAGGAACCACGGTCGGATTTGGGTAATTCCTATCCGAAAACCACTTCGAACCAATGTATGCATTCGAAAAATGAACCCTGTTAAGGTAAATTAAGGATGAAGGCCGAAGATCTTCAGGTTGAAAGGACTAATTGTTGATAATTCTGGTTAGCTCCCAAATACTGAAGTGGCAGTGGTTCCCTTCAATTTTTTAACACTTCAGGTTGCAAGGACTTCTCGCTACTAATTCTAAGGTTAATTCCGGACTGGATGTGGTAAGAGAGTGCCTTTGTTTCGTTCAGTCCCAGAATGAAATTGTATGGACGAATGTTTGACGTTTCATTTATAGTTACATAAGTGATCTCTATGGACGTATTATCCGTTTGGTTGTGTAGAAGGCAACTTCTCTTAGCTTAACACCCTTTCCTAAGACATACGAGCTTAGAAGGTATACATTTGTAGAAATTAGTTGTGTGACCATGGAATGGCAGTGTGGCATTCAAAGTGAAATGCAGTTCGCAACTATTAGGGTATAATCATTCCTTTCTCTATATATTTCTACCCGCTATAATGTTTGGGTTATGGTGTGTGGTAATCGAGCGCTTGGATAGGTCGACAATGACTAGGATGATGACATATTTGGTACAACCTATTGAGAAAGGTAGGTCGGTCTTGTGTTGGTAAAGGTACATATGTTTTGCTGACCTCGATACTGTGATGACCCTACTTTTCTAGTGGCCAAATCATGGACTAATTTGTTTGTTTTTTTTTTCTGCATAAAGAAATATGCTAAATGAAAACACAGGGTCATCTATCTTCGAAACCAAAACCAGGATCCACTATTACCAATATAGAAATATTGGTGTATTCTTAAAACATAGATTAGTATATGTGAAGATATACCAATCTCTTTAGCTATTAAATCAGAGTTTAAGAAAATTAGCTAAAGCATTCACACATAGCATTTTAATATAAAGATAAATCCATTTTCCTCTTTATGAAAATTATTTGCAATATGACACAAAAGATACACAAGCAGACTGGAAATATCGGAATTCCAGATTATATCATAAAAGTCATAGATATTCTTTATTTAATTCAACTCTTGCTATAGCACAATTATAGGTGTGGCTGCACGTACACACACATATAAATACAGGTGTGCACGGCCTCGCCAACACACAAGCTCAAGCAATGGTATTAATGAATAGGTAATTTAAAATTGAGCCCTAAAATCACACAGTAACAATGCTGGCAACATCCAAGAGTCAATGAAGCCTTGGCACCAACAAAGTATCAATAAATATACGTATAAACAAAGGATTACCAATCCAACTATACAAAAATGAGGTCATTGAGTTTTCCTCTTTCTCATTCGTGCAAGTTATATTCAGACATAAAAGATGAATTTACATCAACTATCTTTCTTTTAAAACTGAAAACATATCACTGATGCAAGGACAAAAACCATTCTGCATCATACAAATATTTTTAACATAAACAATTGGAAGCTTACAAGTTCCTTTTATAAAAGTCTCAAGATAATACATGTACTTGTAATCCATTTCCAGAAATCTTATGAATATAGCATAAGAGAAATTAAAACAATTTGCTAATCAACTTTTTTTTTCTTTTTTTTTTGAAAAACTATTCAAAACTGAACCTATTTATATCAGAAATTAATTCAGAATTTTATGTAAATCCAAATTCCCCATAAACTCCATTTTTTCCAAAATATACATTTTATATCAAAGAAGAGCATTTCTATCAAAACACAGATACCCAGATTCAAGATAAAAACTCAGATATTCAAATTAACTTGATTTCAGAAAAACCATAACATAGAAATATACGTAAAACCCATTTTTGCTTTTCGTACTCAAGACATTCAACTTGCCAGAAAACAGGTAAACACATGTATGTACTCAGATATGAGAATTTCATACAAAAACCAGAACTCCAGTTCTATATATACTTGTGCATATATATAGATAATTCATCAAAATAAGTTTATAAAAACTTTCCCAAAAACTTCTGAAAAGAATACTCGAACAAATCAGTATAAAAACCCTTCAACTCATCAAATTCTGCAGATCCATGTGTCTGCACATATACACAAGTGTAAACACTTGTGTATACTGCCTCGACACAAGATAATTTTCCAAACACAGAATTCCAGAAAATGTATAAATCTGAACAATTCAAATGTTACAGTTACAAACTTGCAACAACTTACAAGGCAGTACAGTGTTTTCCAGTTTTATATACATAGTAAGCTACACATGATAGTTCACTGATTATAACAAAATATGCACATTTCAGTTTGCAATACATACAAATATCAATGAATTACTTAAACATTTTCTTCATATCATCTACAAGCAGTGACAGGTTATTGTAACTTCATCTCTTAAGTCATCATCTCATCAAAACATGCATAGCAACCTGTAAAAACAACTTCCCGAACTGCCTCGTTGAATGAGACACCCCAGGAGATTGTCGAGACAATCAACAGGGTCAGACATAATACGTCTGGTATGAGTGCACTTAAACAAATCATTTGGCAGTTTAAACATAGTGATAAATCAGTGTATCGTGACTTAACAGCGAATGGTTATCATTTCAGATTCAATTATGAGCATATGCAGGCAAAATCAACATCAATGAATTGATATGCAAACAACCAGAGATCAAACAAACATTAACAATCATCCAAAACACGCAAAGCAACCATACACACCATTTAATTGCAGAAATACAACTACGGCTGCCTGCGATAGGGCTTACTGCCAAAATCAAAGTTAAGAAACACTCACAAAGCTATAGGAGATGTCGATCCCCTAAGTATTGCCGTAACTTTCCCCCTTTTCTCTCGAATCCATCGCCATTTGAGACGGCAAGCTAATTTTCCCCAATTCTGGTTTCTAGGGCTTCGGCCATTTTTATTTATTTTTTTTGTTTTGAAAATGAGAGAGAGTCGAATGAAACGGTGGCCACATCCCTCTTCTTTTTTTTTTATAATTCACTCACGGCTAGGGTTTTGAACATTTGGGAAATCACAAATTTACCCCTAAGCCATACCAAATGTGTGCACAAATATATTTCAACATTTTATACTTGTTTAAATCACAATATCATAGTTGTGTAAATATTGTGGGTCATTACAAATACCCCTCCTTTTTGGAATTGTGTCCTCACAATTCACTCTTACTTGTTCTACCATCCCCAAATATTCATTATATTTCGTGGAGTGGCTGCAATACACACGTGTATAAATATACACGCGTGCACTGCCTCGCCAACTCGAGTGCACAAGCAAATTTCAATCAACATGTTTCATTATCAAATGGACATGCACAAGGGTAATTGCAACTGTCATGCAAACTGATCATAAATAAGAAAGCAACACATTCAAGCAACTCAGTGCATCTAGAAACAACAAACTCAGATGGATGTATGGGAACTTACACATGAACTTGGCAAATGCAAGTCAACAACACAAAATGACAACAGCAGAAGTGATCAAGGCAAAATACAAGTGTGCAGTATCAAGTAGTTTCAAGTACATGGACATATATATATGGAACTGCCACTGCATGCAAACAGCAAAATCAAGTCTAAAGTCTCAAGTGCAACAGCAGATTTCAGATGCAACAGTGTTTGGACCAAGTCTATGCATACAGTGCTACTCAGGGGTGCACACAGGATGAAGTAAATATGCATACATATGGCAGTGTACAAATGAGAGCAGGAAACAGTGCCATTGCATTCATCATAATAGTGTTCACATTCAGTTTTAAACTAAACCCTATTGGCAAATTGGTTTAGTACATTTTAGAATCAATACAGAATTTACTTTCTGCTTTTCAAAGCATTTCTAATGTCTCAAACATATTTATACACCAAGCTTACTCAACCAGAACTAAACAATTATTAATTCAGTAACAGTTTATAGGTTTTGTCATCAAGTTATATATTGCTTACAAATGCATTCCTACTCATGATTCATACTGAAGTCATTTTAAATGTAATGCTCATTCATCCATGGCTATACACACCATCTTCAGGCAATACATATCATCTATATGCAAGTCAAAATAGAGATCAATACCCTTATACAATCTGTCTTTATTTAAATGAATTTTTAATCCAAAACAGACCCCATTCTTGGCAATCAAAGCAAAATATCATAAACTTACGTATGAATTAAGTTTATACAAACAATACTCAATCAATACAAACAGCAAACAACCACTTAATAATGGTATCTATTTATTTTTTATTTTTATTTATTTTTTTTTTTTATTTTTTTTTTTTTTTTGCTATCAGTTTGTATTATATGTTAGATCAAGTTTTTTTTTTTCCTAATTGTCAAAGGGACACCAATCTTATACTCATATCATTATATTCAACCCAATATGTTTAAGTATCTGCATGTCTAATTATTTTATCCCTGTCCCGTTTCCATTTATCAGCTCATCACCAAATACCAAATTTAAAAGGCATGTATTCTACCACAGCCCATCATTAAATTTGCAAAGCATTTACCTGGGTTGGGGTTTTCCAGAGGTTTATTATTATCATTATTTTAAGAAATCATGGACTGTAATATCCCATAATTCAGAAATCCAAAACTAACCACTACAGATGCTGCAGACATCTATAGTCCTTACTTTTGGCACTGAACTATGACATTTTACATAAATTTATGTTTCAACTTTGATGTTTAGCATTTTTCATCATGGTCTCAACTGTTATTGGGAAAATAAAAGGCACACTGTCTGGGCACATTCACCCCAGAACACTCGGATCCCTGGACCTAAACAGGCCATGTGCCGGCTTGCGGTCTGTCCCCTGCTAAGCCCCTCACAGTCTCTTGACCCCATCCTTAGTGAACTTACTAAGTCTTTTTTTTTCAATTCATCCATCACAGTATATTACATATATCAGAAATGATATGGTCATTTATCATTTTATTCACAAATATCAAACATGTGTCAATCACAAATATGTAATCATAAAATCATTACCTTCATACAACTCAGCCAAAACAGGTTTGGCAAAACATTTTAACTTGTGATCTACTTGTTTTCATCCAAACAAGTCTATGGGTGTCTATATATATTTTTTTTTTTGGTCCCAAAAAGAAAACCAGACATCTATAAAAACATCAACTAATTGCTTGCCATCAGAAATCATCCAACAAGTATCTTAGCAGAAACTCTTATTTCAAGAATTCATAACAACCATCACCCAAATCACACAAACATCTCATAAATATGAACAAGCAAAACCCACAACATTGAGCTAAGGCATCAAAACTGAGTCTGCATACCAGAACTCACCATACCCCTAGCCTAATCACTTCTGCTTGTAGGTTCATTTCATATTATTATTATTTTTTCTTTTAAGGTCCAATATCACATTCATGGTTGCACTGGTGCACACTGCCTGGAACATCTGTTTGATTTCCAGCACACTACAAGCTATTTGGACATGAACATGCCATGTGCAAACTCACACCCCATCCTTGATGCAAGCCAACCACTATGTCATACCCACTTCCCTCATACCCAACCTGATAGAGGTGACCCAATTTCTTAGTTTAATTACTAAGTTTTCCTTTCATGTGTGCAGGTCTCAACTATACTGTCTCATGCTCAAAAATCTTTATGTACATAACCAGTAAATGCAGACAGTTTTCATGCATCCATGAAACAGTCATCCATTCATACATTTCAACAATCAATTAATCACATATGTATATCATTTCAAGTCAATTTTTTTTTTCAGAGACAGGCCTTTGACTAAAACATAGATCAAATATTTTAGGAGATAAAATATCACTGGGGTTCCCAGTAACAAGATACTTGCAGTCAACTTATATATATTTTCTTTTTTCCAGTGAATCTTGTCCACAAAGGTTTCACATCTATATTATTTAAAGCAACATAAACTGTTCAGGTTATTGTTACTAACATTAAAATAGTGAACATGGAGGCCATAAGAACCAAATCTAACAACCAGCAAGGCATCAAAACATTTCACATAGATTATATCACCACAAAGAAACTCATCCAACACATATGTGGTTAACAAAACTCATTTTCATTCATATAAAACTAACATACACCTAATCATAAGTAGTTATAAGTGTTCCTTTTGTCTTCACTTATATCATTGGGCTATATGAACTTGCAGGTAAAGCACAGGGATTTTGCATATCAGAAAATTCTTATGTTTTTCATATTTTATATTACAATCAACATGTGACCAGAGATGTTTATATGTATATTTTTTTTTTTGAGGAAATACTTAGGCAACTAGAGCTCAGCACATGGTCAAACCATTGCACTCTTATCCCCTTATTAAATACCAGACATAAGCAAAAGAACTTCCCTCCTTTTACTGCCTTGTACTTAACCAATCTTAGATCACACTTGACTGTAATGATTATATAATCCATTTTTTTCAGGTTATATTCATAAGAAATTTTATCTTCCTCTAAGGGACCTGTTTTATAAACTTCCATCACAAAGTTCTATGCAGTTATCAAACATATTCAAGAAATGCAGCTTAACAATTATGCATCCAAATCAGATAATTCACTTTTCAATGTTTATTCATATAATGACCTGTTGCAATTGATACTGGCATTTGATATTTATCTTTTTTTATCATTTGAAATTTTACCAAATATCAACATCACTTGCATCAGCTCATTATTATGTTTATCAAGTTCTCAAACATATACTTATTAGTTATGGTGTAACAGTGGCGATTTCAGATTTAAATCAAAATAAATAAATACACCATCTATATTGAAACAAAGGAACATCCATGAAGTCCACAAAGAAGTAAAACTGTAATTTTAACCATCTTTTAGATCAGATATAAACATAGGTGTCTTAGTCCAACTTTTCTTGTATTAGAAAACATTTATAAATTCAAATTCTCTCAATTTAAATTTCTTACTACAGAGATTTACAATAGGTTTTTGGGCTTTCCAAAATAATTTAGGCATTCATGATTCTACTATATTATTGTAAAGATATGGACAGAGGTGTTTGTTAAGAAAATTTCACCAAAAACCCAGAAAACCTCATAACTTATTATTTAGAAAATAAGCATGAGCCAGATTTCTATCTTGCTGCCTATGTTCTAAATAATTTAAATCCATACTTGACATTAATAAGAATAGAATAATAAAAATGCTCAAACCATTTTAACTTGGAAATCTGACATACAAAACTCCAAATAGAAATGCACAAACAAACATCCATCTCATCCATAATAACCACTTCAGAAATTTAAATAATTTTCATAATACTTCTTTGTTCCTAGCAAATTTAAATGAACTAGACATGAGCATAAACCTCTCTGTTCATACTGCCTAATCCACTATTATTCAATACCCTACTTCTCAGTAAATTAATCAAATTATTTTCTTATAAAAACTGAGTCATAAACTCATCTCTGTAATCAGGTTATTTGATTGATTAAACAATTTTCAAAACAAAGTAGTAGAAAGGAGAAACATCATTAACATTGATGTAATCCAAATAAATCATCCAAAGCAATCAATTCAAACAATGCAACCAAAGCAGTCAATACAAATAAATTCACACAAATTAAATTTTTGCTATGTTCTCTACCAACATAGCTCTGATACCAAATGTGATGACCCTACTTTTCTAGTGGCCAAATCATGGACTAATTTGTTTGTTTTTTTTTTCTGCATAAAGAAATATGCTAAATGAAAACACAGGGTCATCTATCTTCGAAACCAAAACCAGGATCCACTATTACCAATATAGAAATATTGGTGTATTCTTAAAACATAGATTAGTATATGTGAAGATATACCAATCTCTTTAGCTATTAAATCAGAGTTTAAGAAAATTAGCTAAAGCATTCACACATAGCATTTTAATATAAAGATAAATCCATTTTCCTCTTTATGAAAATTATTTGCAATATGACACAAAAGATACACAAGCAGACTGGAAATATCGGAATTCCAGATTATATCATAAAAGTCATAGATATTCTTTATTTAATTCAACTCTTGCTATAGCACAATTATAGGTGTGGCTGCACGTACACACACATATAAATACAGGTGTGCACGGCCTCGCCAACACACAAGCTCAAGCAATGGTATTAATGAATAGGTAATTTAAAATTGAGCCCTAAAATCACACAGTAACAATGCTGGCAACATCCAAGAGTCAATGAAGCCTTGGCACCAACAAAGTATCAATAAATATACGTATAAACAAAGGATTACCAATCCAACTATACAAAAATGAGGTCATTGAGTTTTCCTCTTTCTCATTCGTGCAAGTTATATTCAGACATAAAAGATGAATTTACATCAACTATCTTTCTTTTAAAACTGAAAACATATCACTGATGCAAGGACAAAAACCATTCTGCATCATACAAATATTTTTAACATAAACAATTGGAAGCTTACAAGTTCCTTTTATAAAAGTCTCAAGATAATACATGTACTTGTAATCCATTTCCAGAAATC
Source organism: Allium cepa (assembly GCA_030765085.1). Taxonomy (NCBI): domain Eukaryota; kingdom Viridiplantae; phylum Streptophyta; class Magnoliopsida; order Asparagales; family Amaryllidaceae; genus Allium; species Allium cepa. Next base: position 217,157,456 of record CM060942.1, on the reverse strand, counting down.
TTATGAATATAGCATAAGAGAAATTAAAACAATTTGCTAATCAACTTTTTTTTTCTTTTTTTTTTGAAAAACTATTCAAAACTGAACCTATTTATATCAGAAATTAATTCAGAATTTTATGTAAATCCAAATTCCCCATAAACTCCATTTTTTCCAAAATATACATTTTATATCAAAGAAGAGCATTTCTATCAAAACACAGATACCCAGATTCAAGATAAAAACTCAGATATTCAAATTAACTTGATTTCAGAAAAACCATAACATAGAAATATACGTAAAACCCATTTTTGCTTTTCGTACTCAAGACATTCAACTTGCCAGAAAACAGGTAAACACATGTATGTACTCAGATATGAGAATTTCATACAAAAACCAGAACTCCAGTTCTATATATACTTGTGCATATATATAGATAATTCATCAAAATAAGTTTATAAAAACTTTCCCAAAAACTTCTGAAAAGAATACTCGAACAAATCAGTATAAAAACCCTTCAACTCATCAAATTCTGCAGATCCATGTGTCTGCACATATACACAAGTGTAAACACTTGTGTATACTGCCTCGACACAAGATAATTTTCCAAACACAGAATTCCAGAAAATGTATAAATCTGAACAATTCAAATGTTACAGTTACAAACTTGCAACAACTTACAAGGCAGTACAGTGTTTTCCAGTTTTATATACATAGTAAGCTACACATGATAGTTCACTGATTATAACAAAATATGCACATTTCAGTTTGCAATACATACAAATATCAATGAATTACTTAAACATTTTCTTCATATCATCTACAAGCAGTGACAGGTTATTGTAACTTCATCTCTTAAGTCATCATCTCATCAAAACATGCATAGCAACCTGTAAAAACAACTTCCCGAACTGCCTCGTTGAATGAGACACCCCAGGAGATTGTCGAGACAATCAACAGGGTCAGACATAATACGTCTGGTATGAGTGCACTTAAACAAATCATTTGGCAGTTTAAACATAGTGATAAATCAGTGTATCGTGACTTAACAGCGAATGGTTATCATTTCAGATTCAATTATGAGCATATGCAGGCAAAATCAACATCAATGAATTGATATGCAAACAACCAGAGATCAAACAAACATTAACAATCATCCAAAACACGCAAAGCAACCATACACACCATTTAATTGCAGAAATACAACTACGGCTGCCTGCGATAGGGCTTACTGCCAAAATCAAAGTTAAGAAACACTCACAAAGCTATAGGAGATGTCGATCCCCTAAGTATTGCCGTAACTTTCCCCCTTTTCTCTCGAATCCATCGCCATTTGAGACGGCAAGCTAATTTTCCCCAATTCTGGTTTCTAGGGCTTCGGCCATTTTTATTTATTTTTTTTGTTTTGAAAATGAGAGAGAGTCGAATGAAACGGTGGCCACATCCCTCTTCTTTTTTTTTTATAATTCACTCACGGCTAGGGTTTTGAACATTTGGGAAATCACAAATTTACCCCTAAGCCATACCAAATGTGTGCACAAATATATTTCAACATTTTATACTTGTTTAAATCACAATATCATAGTTGTGTAAATATTGTGGGTCATTACAGATACATTCCTCTAGATATGTACTAATGAAAGGTAGTCCCTTTACCTGGTCATTTGTATGAAAATCCATTCTCCAATAAGTGCCTTCCATTTTGTTTGTAGAGCTCGATATGCTGGAATTTAATAATAGTAGCAATTTCAGCTAAGGTTAATTAGTTTACACGCAAATGTTTTCAAAGAAATGTCATTAAAAATAATATCCCTCATTTTTACGTAATAAAGATTTGGTTATCATAAGGTAAAAACCCATTCCGTGTTTATATGGAATGTGGTCTTATGACATACCGTTTTGTTTTTTAAAACGTGTTTTTGAGCTCTCATACCAGTCCCACGACTGACCCGGATTTTATTTCCATTTTCCTTAAATTCTGGGTGCTCTAATTTTTCTGAGGAGGCTAGTAGTCAGGTTTAGTTTAGAGGAAATCTGGATGAAGCTCGAACCATGGAGTTAGAAGATTTTTCTGAAGATTATTTCCACCATACTTGTTGTAACGACTCGGAATTTTCAATCCCGAAAATCCCAGATAGTTAGGGAAAGGAAGAAGGAGATAGAAGTAGAAGAAGAAGAAAAGGAAACACCAAAACACAGATAAATTTACATTAATACATTGGTAAAATAGAAGTTACAAAGGAAAACTGCATTAGTTAACTTACATTAGTGCATCAGAGTTACAAAATTTCAAAATCACTGAACAGTTAAAATAACTTGTCCCAAATAAATAACAATATATCAAAGTGGAATACACTCCATACGTTCCTACCATCTAGCTCGCCTTCTGAGCTCCAGAACGTCCTTACCTGAAAATCTGTAATACTCGGTCTGACCCGAGCATTACATCAAAGTAACACCTAGGTGAGGCTAGAAACCAGCGTGAGTAAACCCATCTAACATGAAATATTAATTCATAAAACTTACTTAAAACCCGGGGTAACTCGTACATCACTGTTGGTTCTTAACTTGTTATACTCAACATTTATTTCACAAGTCAACCCCTAAGTATCCTTACTTTGTTTCAATGGTCCAGTTCACTTAGCCTATTGATTACACATATCAATCTATAAAGAATTATAGAAAATTTCAAATCGAAGTGTTTTCGGGTATGTACAGATACCCGACCCCGGTCTCTTCGAATCCAATGTCATCTTTACTCAAGTTATTCAAGTGAATACAATACATTTTTAACTACAGAATGTCAGTTTTATACAGTAATTCATCATCGATAGATAACCACATTTATCACTGTTCAATCCAAACATATCATATCACAAAACATTTCATATCAGAAACATTAAATAGTCCGAGGCATTCAATATCATTCAATCATTCATAAGCAAGATTAATTAGTCACGCCATTCCAATTAATTTAATAAATTAAATTAATTTCTCTAATCACTTTTATTCCTGCTTACTTAACATTAATTAATTACAGACCATTAATTAATCATCCCTTAATTACCTCTTAGTCATCCATAATTACCTTCACTAAGTAGTTATCCTATCGGTTAATTACCCTTAATTAATTAATCTTTAATTATTAATTAATTTAACCTTTTATTTCTAATTAAGTTAACTAACCCTTATCAAATTAATCCTTCAATTACATGCATTAAGTAATTATCATTTAATAAATCACGTTTAGTAATTGTCCATTAATTACCCACCTCAATTAATGACATTAAGTTATTATCCTTTAATTACTTTCTTTAAGTAATTATCAATAATTAATTACATTAGGTAGTTAACCTTAAATAAATTAATTATTTTTTAATTAATTACCTTATTCAGTCATCCTTAATTGACCACTTTAATTAATCTCCCTTAATTAATCACTTAACTAATTAATTAATCCTTTAAATTGAATAATACTTTAATTAATTACATTCATTCATTATCCTCTAATTACTTTTAACAAATCCATTTCTAAACATTTAACATTTAAAACCTTGAAACTAGATCAAATTTTATATTTTAAAAATCAAAATTTACTTTCGCATTTTAAAACCTATTAACGTACAAAACAACCCAAGTCAATCCCTATTCTTTCCTGAGTCTCAACCCTCCTTTCGCTTTCTTTCTTTCAAAACTCTGATTTAGTTTAACCTTTTTTATAAAACAAACTGTTACAACAGTTAAACACTTGGGAACAACACAGTCCAATCCCCGATGTCAACCCTATGTAAAACCCGAGTTACCTCAACTTTCCCTAGCTTCCTCTTTTTTTAAACCGTTATACTTAAATTCTGGAATAACACATACACGAATAACTCGAAGACCCACTCGAGCAAAACAACAGAAAAACCCGAGGAAACTACTTCTCTCACAAAATCACACTTCCCTGACACATCGTAAACGCGTGCACGATGCACGGTGAATTACGCGACGCCGACCAACTCCCCAGCCTCCAACATGTCGAACACGACTTCACCATCCTCCCGACGTCCCAGTTCAACGATCCCGCCAACAAATTAAAAGCACAAAGTCTAAACTGGAACCCAAAAAACTACGATCGAAAACCACCCTCGCCATCGATCTCGACCATGAGATCCTGCGCCGGCACCACCAAAATCTTCATCACGACTTCTAGCATCTTTCCCCCCTTCGCGATCATGTCCGGTGCACTATTGTCGCCATAATCACTTAGAAAACAACAACTATCAGATCGTCAGGGAAACCCCTACTTCGCCAAACTCCACTCACTATGGCCATTAATAAATTCCACCGGTATTTTTCCTGCGATCAACATCCCTTAGGCCTTCTTCGAAAACAACTCCTATCTCCAAATCATCATCGATCGCCGTTGGTTGACAAAACACCCAAAATCATTAATCTCGAAAATTCCCAATGCACACGGACTTAAAAATCCAGATTTGTACACCAAAATTCATCATTTTGTCCAACATTTCAGTTTATATAATCATAATTTGAAATAAGCCTAATTGATTTCGAACACATATGAAGATCATTACTGTTATTATTATAATTTGAGTTAACTGCTAAATATAAATTCTCGAAATTATTTTTAAAAAGAAAGTTGCACAATTTCAATCATTCCTCATTCACAAATCAAGATCTAATGCTGATTTAGTGATGAGATATTGAATTTTATTAGTGTTTCACATGCCTGTAAACCGAGCATATATATATTCAGACAATTCACGTACATATCATATACACACATTCACATCCAAGCATTAGTACAAACATTATATTTTACATTCCATCTCAAGCATCAAGGTTTAATTACTAATTTTATAATTTTTTTTAAAGAAAATTTACTTATAGACATTAGGAAAAAAACAGAGGAAACAAAGTAGTTTACTCATATTTGAAATGTTTGGACAGTAAGCTTTAAACTGGAATTGCTAGATGTTTTGATCTGGAAACTTGAAACTGGAATTTATTCTTTGAATATGAACTGAATTTGCTTGTTTTTAAAACTGAGATGAACTGCTACATGTTTTGAGATGACCTAGGCTTAGATGTTGAAATAACCTTGCTTGATTTAATTTGAAGTTGAAAACTTGCTTTGAAAAGATTATTGTTTGAACTAATTCTCTGGTTTTAAAGATGTCAATAGGTTTTTATTTCATAGCCCTAACAATAAGGATAGAAGAAAAATTTAGGAAAGAATATATAGATATATTTATCTATTTTTTTATGGTTCTAAAAAAATAAAATAAATGAAAAGGAAATCATGGCACTTGTTGAATTAACTTGCATTTGTTGTTAGCATGAGTTAGTTGTCTTACATGTGTTTTAATGCATGAGTTTATTATTTTAAAATGATTTAAAAAGCTTTTATAATTAATTTTCTAATTCATAATTACATATCTTAATTTATATAATAAAATCCTTTAAAAGAAAATAATATAAAACAAACTATATTCTAAATAAAATCATATATAATATATTTTTACATCTAAAATGTATTTTGGATACATATCTTTTAAATTTCAAATTCTAATCCAAATTCTAATACAAATTCAAATTTAAAATCCAATTTAGAATCAACACAAATATATATATATAAACATATATATATATATATATATATATAAACAAACTCAAATTTAATTTGTAAGTAATAATTCTATTTGAAATCTATATAAATATATAAACAACACATTATTATTATTGTTTGAAAATAACAATTTTTCCAATTTTAAATAATTGATAAAGGAGATTATCACAATTATTTGTTCATTCTATAAATTAGTATTTTCAATAGTTGAACCAGAAAATTATCCAATTATGTTATGCCCAAAAAAATCCAGGTTATCACACTTATGCAATATTGTATTTCTCATTTGTAAGGACGGATATTTATAACATTCCATGTTTAACTTTGATAGATGTATTTTCATTTCCGTCGTAACACTTATGTTGAAATAACAAATGTAAGATTTTGTTCTGTCTTTATTTTTTTCTTACCGTTGAGAATCCACTTCTTCGGCACTTGGATTTGTGGCACATGAATACCGAGGATGTATTAGTGTCAACTTCCGAGAGTCGAAGAAACGGGTCTTCGCACATATAATATCAACAGATCGTTATAAAAGAAAACTGTAATATACAAATAACAATCAGAATTAACTAACAAATCATCAGCCTAGACAGTTATAACAACTTATTCTCACATATATTGATAAATATAAACAACAACTACTGTGGAAATAAAATATTTATGAATACATCATGGAGGCTTCTGACTCGTCTCTTGACGCTCCAAAACATCCATCACCAGATATGGAAATATGCTCGGGCTAACCCGAGCATTATAAGAAAACAATGTTTAGATCAGTCTGGTAAACCAAGTGTGAGAAACACAATCATATGAATTTCTTTTAAATGTTATAAAACCCTTTCAAACATAAATATATCTCGTAAAACCACATCGCATACAAACACAGATGTGTTTTACTTTACGATAACCAAACCATTTTGTTAGAGAATTCGGTGGTATTATAATAATGTGCAGGGCTTAAAATAAATATTGCATCATTGCTGAAAAGGTTACATCAATTGCATTCCAGCATAACAAGTATACAACAAAATCCGTAGTGGTATGTACTGGAAAATCGATACTAATAATGATAAAGTAAGTGACTACCTTTCGTGCAGTACACTCTAGATAAAATGTACCCGAAGGCCACATGTGGACCCCCATGAAAATAGAGTTGGTTTCCCTTTAACACAACATACTGGATTACATCATCACTCGAGCATTGTGGCTGCAAACATTGCCCTACTGTCGCCCCACGCGCACATCAAGATCAAAAAATCTCAGTCTGGATCGAGGAATGATGCTCCTAATGGTAGCTCACCACGTAGCTCTATGAGCATCCTATGTTTTATCCATTATTGGGTTGTGAGGCATGTAAGGTTATGCATTTACATTTTCCTCCTAGCAATTCCCACTTGAAATGCTGACACTGCCTCTAGGCAATAATGCAATACTAGCATTCATCCACACAAGTTGTTTAGGAAATGAAAAATCCGAAGGCACTACTTTTACTATATCCATTTTGGAATCACCCTCACAATTAGTAGCAAGTAGCCCTTGCACTTCAAAGAACTCCACGATAATCATCTTGAACCAGCCTCGAATCCCTTCTAAAGCGTCGAACACTAATATGGTTTTGGAGTGGTTACGGTTTCAAGTCTTCTCATATAGTTACACTCGCTAGCTTATCGATCACTCCAAAGCGAATCGATAGATTCCAATAAACTTAACCATGGTTCTTGTCAAAATAATCAGATAATACATAAGAGCGCAGATCAACTCCTAACCGTCTAAGCAGAAAGAATTCCTTATCCTTTGTCTTAGAATAATAAAACGAGATTTATACGCATAGTGTAGCCTTATCGAAGATAACTGTGTCATGTAACCCCGTGTTTCTACCAAATATTTCCAAAGTTATATTCTGTCTCTGATTTGATAGTCGTTATTTAACTATCAAATAAAGAAACTATCAGACATAGATTTAATTCCATGTGGGATCCCCTAAGCCTCTATCAATTAATCTTTCATTAATTAAATGTCTTTTCAATTATTTAAATCAAATATACCTTCAAAAGGGATATTTTCACAAACACTTTATACTCCTTTCAATACTTTAAGAACATTCATATACTTATCCCACTGTTATAAGTATGTCAACAAAACATTATATTTTAAGTACTTATAAAATATATCCATATACTTGTCTTAATGGTATAAGTATATTAACTTAACATAAGGAAGATTTCCTCTTTTCTAATTTCATATTTAAATGGACTAAGAACAAATATCATTTAAAACATTACTTACTATAAACTCAAGCCACTTTTCCTTCGATGTTAAGTATGGAAAGAATGGTTCTATTTTACTATTATTAAGAAGGATTATTTATCCAAATCAAATCTCTTTCCTTTTATTAAATCCCTTTTTATAAACTCACTGCACATTTACAAATCCTTTATAAATCTCCTAGCTAATTTATAATCCTTCTCTTATAAATCCCTAAAATTATTTATAAAATTTCTTTTATAAATCTCTAAAATTATTTATAAAACTCCTTTCTATCTGCAAAACTCTTTTATAAAATCCTTTTAAAAATCAAAACTTACTTTTATAATTGATATATTAAGTAGAATTCCTTTTATAAAACAATTTATTATTATAAACACCATTATCAAATTAATATATTATCTTTACACATCATAAATAAATAATTAATTAACATTCAACATCACTAAGAAAATAATTAACTATCTTTAACCATCGTTAATAAAACAATTAATTAACTTACTAAATAAAATAATTAATTGCATCATTAAAAAATGATCAATTAATTTTAACATCATTAAATAAAATAATTAATCAACTTTAACATCATTACCAAATTATTCATTAACTTTAAATCATCATTAAACAAAATAATTAATTAACTAAAACATCATTACTAAATAATTAATTAACTTGAAAATCGTTAAATAAAATAATGTTTAACTTTAAATATCATTAATTAAATAATTAATTAACATTAAAAAATACTAATAAATTAATGTTTTAACTTTATACATCATTAACAATATAATTAATTAACTTTAATGAATCATTAATAAAATAATGTTTTAACTTTAAACGTTATTAATAAAATAATTAATGAATTTTAAAATATCGTTGATAAAATAATGTTTTAGCTTTAAAAATCATTAGTAAAATGATTATTTAGTTTAAAGCATTATCAAATAAAATAATTTGTTAACTTTAAACATCATTAATAAAATGATTAATTAACTTTAAAACGTCATTAATTAAATAAACAATTAACTTTTAAACACCGGTAGTAAAATAATAATTTAACTTTAAACATCACTATTAAAATAATTAATAAACTTTAAAACATCATTAATAAAATAATAAATTACTAAATAATACTTAACCTCAAATTGTTATAAAATTTAAGTTAAATTAAATTCATTGGTATTTACATAACATGGCCTATATGTAAATAAGATCAACAATTAAAAATCACTAACTAATCCATTGCTTAACCATTTTAATAATCCACATATTAATTAACTAGCATACAAACAAATGCCCAAATTAACGTAATAACAGAATGAAGATTTACTTTGCTAAACATATGTCATCAATAATCTATTCAATTTAATTATGGCAGAATGAGGTTTTATTCAACTGAATAGATATCTAAATTAACCTATTTAATTTAATTAAACAGAATTGTGTTTTATTTGGCCAAATTGATAACACCAATGAAGTATACATAATTTAATTACATCATTATTTAAAACAACGTAATTTAGTCAATCACTGTTATAAGATCATAAAATTATTCTTTATCCAAACAATCAACAAGTTATACCATAGTGTCTTATTCGTCAATATGAGCCTAATGCAAAATTTACATGTTAATCGGATTTAAAACTAATGAGATATGGCATTTCAAATTTCAGCACAATTAGTTCAAAAATTTAAACAAATAAATTAACACTGTTTTCACTATAATCACAAGGCCCAAACCCACAAGCTTCAACCCGACCCAATACACTGTAACAATTATTTTCTCCCATTCAAACATGCGTGACTAGGAACCCATTTGAGCATGCTCGATCAACCTCTACTTGCCTACATCATTGTCAAAACGAGCCACTGCCGTTCCACCATCAGTTCCTTCATCGACATACCCACCTTTCACCGCCTCTATACCCAGCTCAGTGGTCCCCTCGGTCGCCAATGGTGATACTTTCGAATCTAGAAAACAAATTCTGAAACCCTAACCAACAAATATCTGCCACCTTCGACCACCGAACCATCTCTGATCATCACCAGTGCCTCTGCCATGACTTAAGCTCCCTTCTAGTATAGTTTCTCCTTTTCCAGTCCACCACGTCGCTGGAAATTTCAAGATGAATGAAAAAAGTTCATCTTCCTCCATATGAAAATTCCGGTCATGATAAATCTTGTGACCAACACTAAAAATCTCCATTCGGTGACTTGAACCAGCCATGCTTTCCGTTCGCCATTCCAAGTTTGTCAAAATCACACCAATATTCAACCAGTTACAGTCATCAACCAGCCATGACCAACACACTCAATGAAAACTCAAGTGAACAATTTCTGCAAATTGTTAAGTGATTACCTACAAAATTTATGTTGGAACTTTTGGCCAATTTTGCTTGAATCGGGAGATGTGGATTTTCGAAAAGAAAAACAGAGAGTTTTCATTTATATGAAATAGTAAAATGAGAAGAAGAAACAAAATGTCGTGCGTTGCATGCCTGCTAGTGTTCATCCCTTGTGTAATACCTCCAAAGTTAAGTAATCAAAACCAAAATTTCAAACTACCCATCCAATCAAAGCAACTCAAAGCCACATCAAGACAAAATCAAAGTCAAAAGAAAGAAGTGAAAGAAGTGAAGTAAGGTGCATGAATAAACAATACAAAGGTTCCAAGCTAAGCAACATCAATAGAGGCACCTCGCTACATAATATCTCATTCACGTACAAAACACGAATGACAGAAATAAAAATACAACCGCACACAATAACGTGGCATGATCACAAACTATAATTGAACATTCTAGTTATCAATTTTTGGTAAAATCTAAAAAATAACATCATTTGATGTAAAATACGTCAAATGAAAATTTAATTAAATTAAAAATTATAAAAAATCCTATAAATTAAATAATTAATACATTAATAAAATCAAGTCATTTTATTAAAAAATTATTTTCTTATTATTTACAATACTCGAATCGAATTTGAATATTTAAGTAAAATAAATATTCTCATTGGGCATGTTAAAAATTCCGCATCGTTGCATTCTTCCCCTTAAAAGAATTTCGTCCTCGAAATACCATCACTTTCAACCCAGAAATAAATAAACCCACATAAATGACTAACAATTTCATAAGCCTATAAGATATATATAGATCATCCATATGAAATATATGATTCTATCACTTACTCAAATATATAAACTTATCTTCTGAACTAGTATCGCTCAACCGACTTTCATAGTGCGAACTTCGATCAGGCTCTTTGGTTAGAAGCCTCTGTTCTCCTTCCATAGCCAAATATTATGTTAACAAACTTTAGTTCCATATTAAGAACCCTTATCAAGTGTTCGTTGTCAAGAACCAAGTGATAAATCCTTATTTGGACCTGTGTGAATCACTTCAAAGTCATGTGCTCAAATCATAGATCGAGAATCGTGCGTATAAAATGATCTTTGTACAACTTACATACTTATTCTTATTGGTTCTTGCTTATACAAATTTATTTTTACTACTAAATTTTTTATCAAATTTTTTTACAAAAGCTTAACTTAAGTTTAGAACTTGTATAATACCTTACTACATCCTTAGAGTGTGCGTATATATATATACACGTTATCAGAATTGTTTACTTAACCAGATGTTCAACAAATTTTAAATTTATTTAGCTTACTACTTTCAAAAATTTATAAATTACAAAACTTCCTTACTTATGATCTCATTAAAACACTTAGCTTAAGTTTCTCAATTAACTCAGAAGTTTTTGAGTGTACAAAAAGTCGTTGAAAACTCTATTTCATTTTCACAAACGAAAACTACCAATTAACTTATAATAACAAGATGCACAACCAACCTACCAAAATGCATATGATACATGAGTCCATATAATAACTTAACCAAAAACTTGAGAACTAACCATCTAGTTTTAATTTGAAATAATATAGACACAGATATATATATATATATAACACTTTAGTATATCAAATCATACTTCAGGGGTTATTAAATCTTGATTTTTTACCAAAACAACATGAAGCAAAACTATAATCATAGCATTCCCCACTTAGAAACTCGAAAATGAACACCGATGCTGCTGCAGTCATCTTCGGAATTAATTTCCAATGATCGATGTGAGTTAACTTCTTTCTATATCCTTTTAAAAATCCATTTGAAATATTTCTGTTCATAAATACTATCAAATAGTACTATTATAATTTTTCTCAATACTTTGGGAAGCAAATTTCAAATGCAATGGGATTTGAGTCCATAAATTCTCAACTTTAGCTCCTTTTTAATTTGTAAACCATATTTATATAATTTCACTTTCTTATATAAAATCATTTCACAAATGTATATCTTCATTTATTGAAAATCACAACTTTTATTTAAAGTAAATTTTAACCCACCATTAACATTGAATGCCTTATAGTCAAACTGTGAAACTAAATTCACAAGGTGTTAGTTTCACTGTACCCTAAAAAAATTCTATCTACCTAACCCATGTAGTGAAAAGGCCAAACTGCTCGTAAACTGGTCATGCATAAATAATCAGTCAATAAATGATGATACATAAATACCATCATTTCCTAACAAACAATCACACAAAAATAACAATATTTATTCTTTCAAAAAATATTCCTTTATATATACTATATAATTATACTATATAATCATAGGTCAAATGTTTCATTTGCAAAATTTAAAACCATAATGTATCGGCTTATCTTATTCAAGTGTTTAAAATCCCTTTTAACAATGTTGATCAAGCGCGTCGACCAGAATTCAAAAACCACTCAATAAATAAATAAACAAAATATAAAATAAAATTATAGCACTAATAAATAAACGATCATACACACACACACTCAAACTCATTATAGTGTCTCACTTACCATATTTCAAATGAGTCTTACCCTACCAACTATAACGACCCACCTTTTCGACCCTTAAAACTTGACACTAACATATCCACGGTATTCACGTATCGAGCATCCAAGTGCTAGAAGGATAGATTTTGGGGGGGGGGGGAAATACAGAACGGAATCTCACATCGTGACGAGCAAAATATAACATACATCAGATCTTTATAAAAGATAACTATAATATACATACATCAATCAAAGTTAACTAATAAATCATCGGCTTGGATAGACATAAAAACCTATCTTCATAAATGCTGATAAATACAAGCAACAGATGCAGCGGAAATAAAATATACTTGTATACATCTTGGAGGCATCTAACTCGTCTCTTGAAGCTCCAAATCATCCATTACTAAATCCGGAAATATGCTCGCGTTGGCCCAAGCATTAAAAGGAAATAACATCCAGGTCATTCTGATAAAACTAGCGTGAAAATATATTCCTACGGATATTTTCAATAACATAAAACATTTTTAAAAAATAATGGTGTCTCGTAAGACCACGCCACAATTAAACATAGATTACTTTTTATCCTACGACAACCAAACCATTTTGTTAGAATATAATAATGTCTAGGTTTTATAATAAATATTAAATCATAGTCGAAATGGCTATATTAGTTACATTCCAGCATAATAGTATACCACTAAATCTGTAAATGCACATATTAGAAAATGGATTCCAATAATGACAAGGTAAGAGATTAATTTCATACACTACACCTCTAGATAAAATATACCCGAGGGTCACACATGGACCCCCTGCTAATCGGTTGCCCCTTTAACATGATATACCAGATTATATCATCCCTCGGGCACCGAAGTTGCAAACATTGCCCCATGGTTGTCTCGCGTGCACACCAAAATCCAAAAATCCCATCTAGATCGAGGAATAATGCTCTAATGGTAGATGACCACATAGCTTAGCAAGCATCTCATGTTTTAGCCATTATCGGGTTATGAGGCTTATGAGATTACGCTTTTATCATTTCCTCATAGAAATTCCTAATGGAAATGCTAACCTGCCCTCCAGAAATGATATAATGCTAGTGTTCATCCATATAAGTTATTCATGATATGAAAAACTCAAAGGCACTACTTCTTCTACATCCATTTTGCAATCACCCTAAGGATTAGTACTAAGTAGTCCTTGCACTTTAAAGAACTCCATCTTCGATCCCATCATCTCGAGCCAGTCTCAAATCTCTTTCAAAGCGTCTAACACATATATGGTTTCAGAGTGGTTGCGATTTGGAGTCATCTTATGTCCTCGCTTACCAGTCGTTTCAAAACCAATCGATAGTTCTAGTAAACCTAACACCGGTTCTTTTGGAAATAATCAGACAATACATAAGAGTGGGGATCACCTCCTAATCGTTTAAGTAGATGGATTTCCTTATCATTTGTCCTCAGAGAGCAAAACGAGATTTATACACGCAGTATAGTCTCATCAAAGATAACTGTGTTACATAACCCCCGTGTAAATATATGACGACCCGAAAATTTTTAACATTTGAAAATGGAATATTTAATAGATTTCAATATGCGAATGATGGTTTAACTTGAATTTCAAAATTAACTATGAATTGGCAATTTAATTTTTGAATTTAATTTATTGAAGTTGGATAAAAATTTGAATCATCAATTTTAAGCTGATTAAAAATATTTCAAAGGCTTAGAAATTTTATATTGATAATACCGAAGATAATGGAAGCTTCAGAATTGAATTTGGAAATAGTTTGTTCAGTTTTGGAATTTTATTGTTTAAATTGTTATTTAAAAATAGCCTTCCGAGGAACAGTCTCGGAATTCGACGAAACCAGTTCCATTGGATCCGTAATATTGAATTTTTATCGGATTTCAAATCTCGTAACTTTCGGAGCTATCGTGTGATCGTACGAGGTATAAACGCCTAGACAATAATTATTCGATTTAATTTAAATATAAATATATACACTCTAACCAACAGCCGTAATTCCATTCATATCAAACTTTTTTTTTCTTTCTTTTCTATTACTGTAGCCCTGCAGGATTGTGACGCAAGAAATAAGGGGAAATCATCTCGTTCCCTTCCCCTGAAAGCTAATATCTATCGTTCAAAGCACACAACCCCTTTACTTAAAAGAATGGGCGACCCTCTTCATTTATTACCTTCATTCAAATTTAATAAATCATGGCCGCGATTATTAAAAAAAAGTAAGTAAAGAATGGCAGACGAATTGAAATCGTTGTTTACCCAAATCAGCTGGGGATCGTGTCGTGACGATTAAAGCACCTCCGAGGGAATAACGCGAGTGAATCGTGCGAACTTAAGTGAGCAGTGGGACGCGGCAGCGGTTTTGGGTATCGAGTTCGAAGTCGTCGAACTAGGGTTTGAGATTTGGAGGAGGTATGCAGCTAGGGCGGCGGCGCATGCTTGCGATGCATGGGTCGATGGCGATTGCGGGGGTTGTGGGCGACGACTGCCATTTTGATTAGGGTTTGAGCTCGAAGTCGAGCATCTTCGAAGTCGAGCATATTTGAAGCCGAGTGTGGGGGAGGAAGATTGGTTCTTCAGCAACGTTCGTTTGGGCGAACGATGAGCAGAGGATGGTCTTGCGGTCGCGTCATTCTGATGCAAGAAATCGAATGTGTGGCGGTCGTTCAAACACAATTCCTAGGTATATTGTTTTACTGTTAGTTTAATTTAATAGACAAATGTTTATACAGATGCTATAGGAATTTTTCTTTTCAGACAGAATGTTTAAGTGTAGGGAAAAAGAAAAAAAGAGAAAAAAAAATTCTTACTTTTAAAATTTTAAATAGACGGTATGGTGATGTATATGTATATTTTAAAGTATATTAGGATTGAGTGTTTAAAATAAAATAAAAATATATTGTGAAAGTTAAAACTTATCTAACTAATTAGTTACTAAAAATAATCCGTTAAAGTAAATTTAGCTTTAAAATTAATTTTTAGTTAAATAAATTTATTTAAAAGGAATTTGTTTGAAATTTAAAAGTATTTATTCAAAATAAAATCATTGGTTAATTTAAAATTTATAAATGGAAAATTGAATGTTCGGTTTATTTCAAATATTAATAATTGTATAAATTGTTTATACAAGGTCTATAAATCGAGAAAACGAGTCAGAATGGAAAATGGATTGCATGAATAAGAAAAGGTGAAATCTTCTCACTCAAAATTTTAATATTCAAAATTCCAGTTATTGATTGATGATTGAATTGTGATAGTTAAAATTAAAATTGATTGACTGTGTGCTTGGATAATTAATTTATTATCAATTATATTAGTTAGACCCTATTGCGCCGCATAATAGCGGATGATATTTTATAAATCCCATATACCGTGATATTCCACCTGGAAATGGAATTGGTATTTAACTGTTGTGCTAACATCTGTGGATGTAGGGAAACAGGTTGGAGGGATCCAACTGGATTCCTCAAATATTGAATTTGTTTCATATGTTGTGGGTTGATAATCCCTGTGTGATTATGTTGTAATTGAAATTATTGTAGATTATAATTTAGCGAATATGTTTTTCGCATCGTCGGATACCTAAAATAAATAAAATTTGAAGTAGAAAATTTATAGTAAATTAATTTCGAAATCAAATTGGAAATTGATTTGTTGTTTGTATACGATTTTTGAAATCAATTTAAAAATCATATATCAGTGGATATTTGGGAATTTAAATTCAGAATGAGAATTTTATAAAGGAAAAGGAATTTTGACTTAAAAATAAATGTTGGTTTATTTTTAACGGTGTGAAAAGGAATTTACAGATTTAGAATGTAAATTAAAATAAATCAAAAAGATTTATTAATTGATATAAATGGAAAGAGAATTCTTCCCTCAAAAGCCGGGTATATTGTTAAAGTAGCTTTTGAAGTATAAATTAAAGGTTCTAGAAATTGTTTGGAAAAAATTTTGTTGTTGGGGGAATTATTTTTGGAAATCGTTTTAAATCTTTAAAACATGGATTTATTTAATCACTTATAGAAAGAATTATTTTAAAGATTAAATTGATATTTGTTTAGAAAATTGTTATTTAAAATTACTATACCCTATCTATTAAATTATTTTGAAGTTAGTTTGGACTTTGAAATTTTATATGAGACGTTTATATAATATTTTCATAACTAATGTTTAAATAAATTTTTTAAAATACTTTTATCTAAATGTTTCCAAGTGTATATTTTGGACAAGTGATTTGAAGTACTTGAACACGGTAGACTTTTAGTGGAAATAAATAATATCGGGAATTTTATTCCGCGAGTGAAAAGTGATTTGAAATTTGTTTTCAAAGGATTGAAGTGTGAAAATATATCTTGCAAAGATATTTTGAAAATAAATAACTGGGGGAAAATTATTTGAAACCCAGTAATTGCTGTGAATGCAGATTGATAGTTAAATAACCGACTATCAATATTTGCCTTTAAATGGCGTTTGAATTTCAATGCGACCGGAGGTCGGATTCCAAGTGGATATCCGAAAACCACATCGAACCTTTGTGATTGTAATCGATCTTTTATTTAAAAGATCAAAGTGAAAATTGTTGTGATTTGTTTGAAATCCGAATGAACACTTATTTTTAAAAATAAGCGCTCGTTATTCGAATTAGCCGGGAGAGGACCTTTGTGTCATAAAAACCCATTTCGAATAATGATACGTCAAAATGGGATTGCATTTGAAGACCGGTGTTGAAGACCGGGTATTTGCGAGAATGATAGGATGACCTATCGATTTTCTCTGCACTAAGTAGCTATGGTATAGAGATTCCCTAAGTGATGGGAAGTCCGATCGGGATTGTTAACACCCGGATTGCAAGGGCTTCTTCGGAAGTGCCTTCGGTTCTGTTCGAACCCGGAACAGACTTGTATGGATCTGTGTCTGACGTTACAAATTGAGATGTGAAGCTGGTTTCTATCAAATACATTTCTGTTGGCGGCGGAGAATTTATTCTCTTAGCTTAACACCCTTCTCTGAGACATACGAGCTTAGAGGTTATGTAGTTGATGGTTACTAGTGATACATTCCCAATTTGGTAATGTGGCATACGAAGTGCTGCTGATCATTTGTTGATCGAAGCATGGCTTTGTGAAAGCTTTGTGGATGAGGCTTCGTCGAGCCTCACAACCCGGAAATGGTCGAAACAGGAATGTTGTGGCAAGATTTTTAGGGGTCGCGCCCCTAGGGTATGTCCATTTTCTTCTGGATAAAGGGTGGTACCATGGTATAGAGCCCAGATACTTAACTCATATGGACACTGTAAATTTATTACTGTGTGATGTTGCTTTGTGGTTAAGGATCCTCGGATAAAGGTCGGTAACGACGAGGGATGGCATACTCATGTGTGGAGTTATCTATGTTCAAGCTTCATTACACCGGAAGCGTGAGGTAACTCGGCCTTGTGTTGGCACAGAGCTGGTTAAGTTCTCAGGGTGTCCCTCCAGAGGCGTACCCATGTGGCAGTAGGAAGTTCCTTAGCCTGATCATTTGTTGAAAATCCAAAGAAACAATACAAGCCCTATAGGTTTTAGTTGTATAACCTACCATGGAATGTGGCGGTAACCTGCTATTGAACATGGTAGCTATAGTAGGCATACGACGAAATGTTGTATGCTGGCTAAGATTAATACTAAACTTTTGAAATGTTTTCTGCACTATGCACTAATAATAATATCGAAAGAATTTTGCGTATTAAGCGTTTTTGACTATCATAAGTTGAAATCTCCTCCAAGTGTGCGTTTGCATTGTGTGTGTGGCGGGAGGCCTTATGGCGGTTTCATTTTTCAAAAGCATAGCGGATTTCTTTGTGAAAATAATTGTTTTTAAGATCTCACACCAGTCCCACGACTGACCTGGAGTTTATTGTTCCCTTTCTAAACTCTGGTTGCCCATAATTTTCCACATGGGCAGCCTAGAGTCAGGTTAGCAGTTATTTAGGGGTGAAGTCAAGAAGTTGCTGTGGAAATCAGGAGTTGGAGCCGGATGGCGAGGCTATCACTTATATATGTAATATTTCTTTCTGCTGTTTGTTGTTGTAAACTCTGATAATGTAATGTGATGTAATGTAATAACTGATATAGTAATTCTGTTTAAAGATATTAATCTATCTATTATATTTGTTCTGTTGTGATATGTGAGATTCTATTATTGTTTCTTTTTCTTCTTCTACCTCTTCTTCTTTAACCCTAACGGTTTGGTTTTTTTAGGCATTCAACTGTGCGGCATTTGATACAGTGGACGTTTTGATGTCGACTTTCGGGCATCGAGAAATCGGACCGTTACAAAATATTTCCAAAGTTATATTTTTCCAAGATTTGATGGTCGGTTATTTAACTATCAAATAAACAAACAATCAAACATAGATTTAATTCCATATTGGGTCCACTAAGCTCCATTAATTAACCCTTCATTAATTAAATGTCTTTTCAATTATTTGATTCAAATATATCTTCACAACAAATATTTTCACAAACCCCATATGCTACTTTCGGTACTAGGAAAAACATTCATATACTTATCTCGCAAGTATAATGATATTAACAAAACATTATACTTTCAATACTTATAAAATATATCCACATATTTATCTCAATAGTATAAGTACATTAACTCAATTTAAGAAAGATTTACTCTTTTCCAAATTCATATTTAAATGAGCCAAAAACAATATCATTTAAAACATTACTTACCCTAAACTCAAACCTTTTTTCCATTGGTGTGATGTTCGAAATAATGCTTCCATATCACCATAATTAAGGCGGATTATTTATCAAAATCAAATCTCATTCCTTCTACAAAATTCCTTTTTTATAACCTCATTACATAATCCTTTTATAAATCTACAAATTAATTTATTAAACTTCTTTTATAAATCCCTAAAATTATTTATAAAACTCCTTTTCCAAATTACTAAAATTATTTATAAAACTCCTATCTATTTATAAAACTCTTTTATAAAAGTCCTTTTATAAATCCAAGCTTACTTTTATAAACCATATGTTAAGTAATATTCTTTTTATAAAATAATTTGTTATAAATAAACACCTTTATTAAATTAATAAAATATCTTTAAACATCATAAATAATTAATTTATTAACTTTCAACGTCACTGATAAATAATTAACTAACTTAAACCATCATTAATAAAATAATTAACTATCTTAAAAATACCAAAAAAATTAAGTAACTTAAACATCATTAATAATTAATTAATTAACTTTAAACATCATTAGATAAAATAGTAATTAACTTGAACATCATTAATAAATAATTAATTAACTTTAACATCATTAAATAAAATAATTATTAACTTAACCATCATTAATAAATAATTAATTAATTTAAACATTATTAAATAAAATAATATTTTCACTTTAAACATCATTAATAAAATAATTTGTTATTTAAAACATCACTAATAAAATAATGATTCAACTTTCAGCATCATTAACAAAATAATTAAATTTAAACCATCATTAATAAAATAATTTTTTAACTTTAAACATCATTAATAAAATAATTAATTAACTTTAAACATTATGAAAAAAATAATTAATTGACTTTAAAACATCATTATAAAATAATTAATTAACTTTAAACATCATGAATAATATAACTAATTAACTTTAAAACATCATTAATAAAATAATTAATTAACTTTAAAACATCATTAGTAAAATTATTAAGTAAAATCATTTATTATTAAATAAACTCTTAATCTCAAATCTTTATAAAATTTAATTTAATTTAAATCCACACTTTCAAATTTGAAAAGAGTCTTAGTGACTATTATGGTACTAAAACAAGTTACCAATTACTTTTTGTTAACGCTTAAATTTGAACGCTAACACCCCGGTGTGTGAAGTGTATTTATGAAAGCACCACCCGATAGATCGGGAAAGAATTATAAGTAAGGAGATTGCAGAAAAGCAGTAAAAACACAAGTTTTATAGTGGTTCGGCCCAAACTCAGGCCTACGTCCACTTAGATTCTCTTTATTGCTGATATGAGTACAATTTATATCACTTTCTTCAATTACAATTAACTTCAGACAAATAGTTCAAACTCCCATGAAGAATAATCTTTCGAATTCATCTTGAATGATTGTGATTCTTCTTTGAAGTGTGTAATAGCGTCCTTGGAGTTTGGAGTGCTTGGAGTGCTGCTTGAGTTGAGAAAATGGCAGAGTAACGGTGCTTCGAGAATTAGCCAAAAAAGGTCCCCTCCACATTGAATGTGGCCATGTATTTATAGGCAAATTTTTAGGCTGGAACTTTCAAGTCATGAGTCGTGACCGACTCATCATGAGTCGTGAGTCGTGGCCGACTCATCGTGAGTCGTCTGCGAGTTAAAAGTTGCCGTCTAAGATGAGGCGACCCTGGTCTTCTACACAGCAGCTTCAGGTTGAGTCATCAATGAGTCATCATGTACGACTCATCTTAAGTCGTAAGTCATCAACGAGTCATCCCCTTGCAGCATGATTCTGAGCTTGTCTCTGAGTCGTGTGTCGTGAATTGACCTATCTTTTGAGTCGTAGCTGCCTTAGGTCATAGACTCCTTAAGTCGTAAGTCTTTTGAGCCATAAGGTTTTATGACTCGGATCTCTCCTTGGGTCGTTGAGTCGTTAATGAACTTGAGTCGTAAACCCAATGGAATACTTAAGGGCCTCGAATGGATGAGTCGCGACCAAATGAGTCGGTCTTTGATGAGTCGGAGCCAGGTCAGATGAGTCGGTGATAGAATGAATCGTGAGGTTTCTTGAGTCGGCAGCTTAATGAGTCGGCCTGTATCATTGAGTCGCTACTAGTTGAGTCGGGGATTCTTTGAGTCGGTCCTTTCCTTAAGTCGTGAGGTCTCCTAAGTCGTTAGGCACCTTAAGTTGTAGGTCGTTTCAAGTCTTAACCCGTTGACGCCTCTAACTCGTAGGCCTTTTAGCTCGTATGCTGGAACGGGGTTAACATTTGCCCCTCGAAGCACACGCTTAAGTCGTAAGTCGTGTGCTTCGACTCATCATGACCCGTGCCGAATCGAGTCCCAACATTTCCAGGTATAAAAATGCTTGAGTCGCTTCTCCTCTTTCTCACTTCTTATTACTTATCCCAGAGCCGCATCTGCCATTAGAGACCTTTCAACCTTTCGAAGGCGAATCCAAGTTAGCTGATCATCAATCCATCCTTTCCACTACATTGCGTAAGTGATTTCGAACTTCAATCCAACAACGTCCATTGCTAGGGCACAAATTTTCGCTTCCTGTTCCCAAATCACCGCCGCATGTCTCACTTGGGCTTTGATTTGAGTTGTGAACGATTCTGATCATTGTTGGCTACGTTGTTGTTGTGATCCTCTAGATTATAGCATCGCGTTTGATTCGCCGTACACTTGAAGCGATTCGAATTGGTTTTTTGGGTGCTTTCTGATGATGTGAGGAGAAGATGATGAATTACAATGTCTTGATTTGACTGGCCCGTGGGTTCGGAGGAGATGAGGAAGTTCTTAGCGGGTTAACGGGTTAGAAAGGGGTTGACTGGTTGAGGAAACGACTTAGGATCTCACGACTTAGTTGGTTTTGCTTTTCGGCCACTGATTCTGAAATACCTTGCAATCACAACCGTACACGACTTAATGCTTTTAGCCATAAACCACAAACGACTCAAGCTATAAGTCGTGAACGACTTAAGCCATAGGCCGTGAATGATTCAAACCATGAGCTGTCAACGACTCAGTACTTGCTACTTTCCCGTGACTTATCTTTTAAACCGTGCACGACTTAAACCATAAGCCGTGTACGACTCAGTGGCTTCCATGCGACCCAGTAGCCTTTACTATCGACTTTAATCCGACTTAGCAAATTTTACGACAAAATCCATGAGTCGTGACCGGGTTAGAACTTAGAAGGTTTCTTATTGCTTTGATCTGGAGCCTTCCTCCTGTTCTTTGACTTACGACTCATAGTGCTGCCGACTTATAACATCAGCGGTTTAGAGTTGGAGTAACCTAACTTAACTCGCCTCACTTTCCTTAGGTCGTAGTCGAGCCACCTAAATAGCCAACGACTTAGCTTAACCCGTACAAAGAATCCTTGAGTCGTTTACGACTTAGTACTTGTAAATTTTGTTTGAACTCCGAATTATTGCATGGACTCTGAACTGCTATACTGCTGCATTCTTTTACAGATTACTTCAACTTGTAAGCTAATAATCTGTTAATACAACATTCACAGAAAACTGGGACGAATATACTGTCATTGATTGTCCACATCGAACGACAGATTAGTTAATGATATATAATTAACTTAAATAAATCGTGTGAACGAAGTGCTACCAATTTCAAGTGGAATATTAAAGCAGCACTGGATTAGTCAATTGAAACTGACCAGCCTGCATTAATATTATGCTTGAGCTTTAAATAACAAGTTCCGAAATTACCATAGTCAATCAATCGTCAACCAGTTTAATTCCAGTTATCTTTACTTGTTATTATTATTATTTTATTAGCTTTGCACGACACTTCACACTTTTTAGGAAACGTGCACCTTCGCATTTGAACATCCAGTTGCTTGTGTAGAATGACCTCTCATCAAGAAGAGCCGATGGGTCAGGCTGAAGATGTCTTTCCAGTAGCCATCCCTATAGACAACCCTCCGGAGAGGACATCCACAACTTTGAATCAGCGGGCATTTAACCAACTGCGCGTCCAGTTTGGCATTGATGATGCCGACATCTTATTTCCGGGGCCAAATGACACTGCTGACAATCCTCCCTACGGCTTTGTTGCAGTCAATCGCCAAATGTGCTTAAGTGGGGCGATTCCTCCTTTTAACGACTTTCTCCAACAGCTTCTGCTTCGGTTGTCTATCTCTCCATTCCAATTACACCCCAATGGCTACGCCATTTTGATGGGGCTATGTGTTCTATTCAGGAGAGTTTTGGATCGGTTACCAAGCTTCGAGGAGATCTGCTATTTTTGCTCATTCACGAAAACTAAAGACCATCCCTCCATCGTGGTTGTAAGAAGCGCTCGAAATCGCAAACTTATTACTGATCTCTCCGAAAGCGCTCACGGATTTTTGAATCAGTTTTTCTTCGTTCGCTGCCCTCCAGGGTTTTATGCCATCTGGAGAGTGGGAAGTAAGATTTCCTGTCTCTACTTTTTCCGTTTTGAAACTTTCTCGAGATCTGAACTCTCAGCTGCTAATTTCATTCTTTTTCTGTTTTTAGCACTACCACCCCCTGCTAGGGACCCAAGTCTCAAGCAAATTTTTGAAAGATTAAATGCCGTGCCGGTAGAAGAGAGGAGCATAAAGTTTCTGCTAAACGATGAACTTTTACATCAATACGGACTCCTCCATCTCTCTCGCTTTACTCGGCCTCGTGAAGCTCCAACGGAGGTTCCTGACTCTCCGGTGAAAACTCCTGATCTTCCGATCTCCACTAAAGAGCACATACGAGGAGAAATTTCTGCAGAAACCTTATTAGTAAAGTGCTCTACTCCCAGAGATGATACGGGACCCTCCGAAAAGCCCGCACTTGCTCCCATTATTGAAGAAGAAGAGGAGCCCCTTTCCCAAACCAGGGAGAGTGCTGACAAAGGAGATGATGGAGGGAATCAGGTTGGGCATGCCGGTGATGACGTCTTTGGGGATTTAAGTGACATAATTATTACTTCCCAAGAGCTCTTTAAAGAAGACCCTGCTCATGGTAAAGCTATACCTCCGACGATTGAAGCAACATCTGCCCTCCAACAGACTCTTACTCCTTCATCTCGAGAATTGTCATCAACAGTGAAATCTATCACTTCCCCCCAACAGAGGAGTGGTTCGTTAGTCCAACGCGAGTAGCTTGCACTTCACACACAACTAAGGATTTTCCAGCACATTTATGCACTTATCTTCTTATACTTTAGAGATTTCTAAAGCTTATCTTTTCTTATTTCAGATTCTTCAATGACACGCGGCGGATCGTATTATCAGGATTTCCAACGCTACGGGGGGCGTGGTCAATATGATTATCGGCGTTACTTTCCCTCTTATAGAGAGTCTGACGAAGAGAGGGCTGCTCGAAAGGCTCGTGAAAGGAGGGATGCAGAAGAGCGTTATGACAGAAGGGATAGGGATGATTACCATGATTCTCTGCAAAGGAGTGACGACTCTCACAAAAGGAAATCTTACGACGACCGGGGAAAAGGTCATGTAACTGAAGATTCAGGCAAACGAGCCCGACATGGTGAGAGACATACTTCCACTATTCCCGAAAAGCCTACTGCCCCTGCCCCTCTTGACATTACTTCTGACTCTCCTGCTCTTGGGAAGGAGGACATCCAGACAATAATAAGTAGGCCTAAATTTCAAGTGGGACCGGGCCCAGCCACTTTACAAAGTCGTTTTCCGCAGTGGTGTTTAAAGGGTGTGAGGTTCGATCTCGACCTAGTCCCTATTGACAAGCCTGCTATGCTACGAAATCTTGACGCCGTTAAACTTGATATCGAGAGGATGTCAAACTGGCAGAAGCTTGTTGATGAGCTTCAACGAGTTAACCGTGCCAACTTAGAGGCTATGCTCACCATGGAAAACGATAAGGCTGAGTGGCAAAAGGTCCTTGAGCAGCATGATACCGAGATGAGAAGTATTACTTCCTACAACGAGGAGCTCGAAGCAAAGGTTGAGAAGTTGAAAGATGAGCTTGCTGCTTCCTCTACTTCATACTCTCAAAAAGAAGAAGTGCTTCTCAGACAAGTTAGAGATGCTCATGCCAGTCAGAGAGACGCTGAGGACAGGCTTGAAGTACAAAAAAGAATCAGTGACGGCTATGTTTCTGATATTGCCGAGCTTCGAAAGAAAAACAACTCCCAGGAGGCGGAGATACAAATGCTCAAGCTTCAGCTTGCCAGAACTGAAAGGGAGCGCGATGAGGCTGTCGCCGGCAAAATCGCAGCCGAAGAATCTCATGAGGCGACCAAAAACAGCTTCGGCTCAACATTATTCGACTTCTACTTGCATAGCGTCTTGGGGCGTGGAAGCCTCGCCTTTCTTGGTCCCAAGTACGAGATCACTTTAGCTGAAGTGTGGGAGGCCGCCCTCGATATGCTTGGTGCTGAAGGTGCTGGTTATGATGAGTCAGCCCTGGAAAGGCATTATTTTGATGAAGACGCTCGCGCTGCTCTCGCCAGGGGAAAGGAACAACTTGCCAAACTAAGAACCGAAGTGACGGAAGGGGATCAGCTGGGGAAAACCACTTCAACTACTCTAGTCCAGCCACCTTCTTCGTCTGAAGTCGACATTATTGGTTCCAGTTCCCATCTCGCTTCTCCCACCAAAGTTACCGCTGATATTACAAGCACACAAGGTGGAGACGAGGGTGAAGAGAGCGCTGATACGCAAGCTTATGAAGTCGATATCAGGAAACCAGCTTCTTCAGGTAACTTCACTGTTAATTTCGCTACTGTCAATTCTGCTCAAGCTGGTTACTCGCTTATTTCACATGAGTTTCACGAGCTCCTTGGCTATTTTCTCAACCTTGACGAGCCTTCATCTCCTCTCTTTACTGATTTCATTGGTGAACCCTCATCTCCTCTTTTTACTGACTTTAACCTTTTTTCTTCTGTAGAGAGAGTACCAAGCGCTGCTCAAACTTCTACTCCTCCGGTCATCCTTCTTTCGTCTCTTCCGGCGGTGCCTCCTTCTGCCTCGCAACCTGGATCACAGGAGGAACAAATAGAGGCTCTTCACGGCTTGGATGATCCCATCACTTCGCAAGAGCAGAAAGATGAGAGACCTGAGGGAGGTGACATTTCCCCGGAACGGACTCCTTCTGACGACATTGTTCTATCAAAACTTGTCACTCCGGGGAGTGAGTCTTCCTCACAGAGGAGAGAGAAGCGTGGGACATCAAAGAGGAGGGGGAAGAAAATCACCGCCACTGAAGAGGAGCCGGAAGTTGGGCCAGCTGCGCCTACCTCTCCTTCCTCCCTTATACCCACTGGTCGACCTGAAAAGCTGATCATTCGGCCGGGTAAAGGGTCTAAAGGCAGCAAAAAGAAGTGAAGATCTTCAGTTTCTAGTTTTTTGTGTTTTGCATGTACTGGCCGAGAATTGTGCGGGTACCGGCCCCCGCTTTTCTTTATTTTGAAACCTGTACCTGCGTTGTAATTGAATAAAATGATTCCTCGTTTGTACAAACTTTTGTTTGAATTAAAGAATACATTTGTTATTCGTTTTGGCATGAGTTTATTTGATATTGCAGCGAGCTTATGGTATGTTACTTGAGCGTTACCTTTTGCTGGTTTAGTTATACCATATTGTGTGTAATTATACTATATTGCCCCCATTCCATAAGTATGCTGCAATATTCTATACCTCGAGGGGACTTATACTCTTATTTGCTAAAGAATAATTATTTTATTCTTTAAAGAAAATTTTATAGAGTACAACTCCCTTCGTATAAGTTTTTACGCTTGGTCGTTCGAAGAAATCACTTTTTTCTTTTGCTTATGTGCATATCTCATCAAGTGAATTCCTCTATGTGGTAAAGCGGACCTCTGAAGGGTACTTTAACTTCTTTTCTTTTTACGATCATTTCCCACAGTAGGCAAATTATTTTTCCTTTGAAAGTTAAAGTACGCTTTTGATGAGGATTTTTTTTTTTTTTTTTTTTTTTTTTTATAGAAAGTTGTACCTCTGAGGAGGGATTTTTTCACGTTTCAACACTTGGAAGTTTTATTTCAATCTCGGTGAAACGTGTACCTCCAAAGAGTTATGCTTTAGAAATCCTTTTCACGTTTCAACACTTGGAAGTTTTATTTCAATCTCGGTGAAACGTGGGTTTCCAAAGAGGTCTTTTTTCTTAATTGTGTTCCCGGGGGTTGTACCTCTGAGGAGGGATTTCTCACGTTCCAACACTTGGAAGTTTTATTTCAATCTTGGTGAAACGTGTACCCCCAAAGAGTTGTGCCTTTGAAGAAAGCCTTTTCACGTTTCAACACTTGGAAGTTTTATTTCAATCTCGGTGAAACGTGTGCTTTCAAGAAGGTCTTTGTTTTTACATTTCAACTTTGGTGAAGTGAAATTCCGAAGAGCGGTTGCTACACTTCAACTCCTGGCGAAATGTGCCTCCGAAGAGGGCTTTTATTTTGTTTACATTTCAACTCTGGTGAAGTGAAATCCCGAAGAGCGGTTATAACACTTCAACTCCTGGTGAAATGGGCCTCCGAAGAGGGCTTTTATTTTGTTTACATTTCAACTCTGGTGAAGTGAAATCCCGAAGAGCGGTTATAACACTTCAACTCCTGGTGAAATGGGCCTCCGAAGAGGGCTTTTATTTTGTTTACATTTCAACTCTGGTGAAGTGAAATCCCGAAGAGCGGTTATAACACTTCAACTCCTGGTGAAATGTGCCTCAGAGAGGGTTTTCATCGCCTGGAAGTTACTCTCTCATGGTTGGAGGGTCATGACTCCTCCAATCTTTTTTGTTGAGTAGAGAACTTTCTTTTTTGTGGCGTATGACCCATTAGAGGTCTTTTATCCTCCGAAGAGTTGCGCCTCCGAAGAGGACTTGTGCCGCTGATGGTAGCTTTGGTTGTTCCTCTGTTCACTTGCTTATGCCTTTTCAGCGATCCTCTTTTTTTTTTTTTTTTTTTTTTTTTTCTTTTCAAGTTTTCATTCCCCTTTCTCTCACAAGTGGCTTGTTTAATCCAAGGAAGTGTACTTCATTGCCAGGCAAGTTCGTGAGAACGGGCACTAGCTTCCTAATTGGATGTTTGTTTGTTCAAACGATCTCAATTTATCAGCAAGGGCTCGTTTCTATCGAAATCATTAGCCGTTCAATTGAAGTATTTCCTATCTAGGATTTGAATTCGGGGTCTTTGTGACTTGAAATTTGTTTGTTGAATGATGGTGAGAATCGTTCAGTCTTATTATGCGCAAGTTTTATTTCCATGGTCTGCAAAAATTTAAATTGACATTTTAGCAATACATCTCATATATTTTTATATCGAAAACAAAGCAAACATATAATGATAATAAGGAACACAAGATTTATAGTGGTTCGGCCATGAAATTGGGCCTACATCCACTTTATATTTTTTTTTCATTATTTACTTGCATCAGTTTCACAATTGCTTTCAATTACAAGAATCATACATCCATAATTCTTTTTACAATTTTTCAACAAAATTTTCAAGTAAAGTATGGACGCAAGTGGTTGCTGTTCCATGCCCTTGGAATTTGCTCTCCATCAACAGTGGTGAGCTTGAATGTGCCGTCAAGAAGCTTCTGACCTACTACATACGGTCCTTCCCAATTTGGCCCAAACACACCTGTCGCGGTCATAATTCTTTTCAGGACTAGATCTCCAATTTCAAAGCTGCGTTGACGAACTTTGGAATTGAAATATCTGGCTATCCTTTGCTGATGAGCTGCAACTCTGAGGTTAGCTTCATCTCTTTTTTCATCAAGGAGGTCCAGCGCTTCAAGTTGCAGCTTTTCATTTTCCGCTTGATTGAAATGGATTCTTCTGTGTGAAGGGACCTCTGTTTCAACCGGGATCATTGCTTCCGATCCGTATGCTAACGAAAAAGGAGTATGCCCAGTTGCAGTTTTGTGAGTAGTTCTGTATGCCCATAGTGCAAGTGGTAGTTTATCGACCCAACCACCTTTTGCTTTTTCGAGTTGCTTTTTGATGGTTGATTTGATGATTTTGTTCACTGCTTCCACTTGCCCGTTTGCCTGCGGATGAGCTACTGCCGAAAAGCTTTTCTGGATTTTGAATCGTTTACAAAAATCCTGGAATTCCTCGCTTTCAAACTGAGTACCATTGTCTGTGATTATTTTCTGAGGCACACCGTATCTGCAAATGATATTCTTGGTCACAAAGCTTATCATTTTCTTAGAAGTGATAGTAGCCAATGGTTCAGCTTCAGCCCACTTAGTAAAATAATCAACTGCAACAACAGCATATTTAATCCCTGATTTAGCAGTTGGTAGCGGCCCGATGAGATCCATTCCCCAAATTGCAAATGGCCATGGACTGACCATCTGTGTGAGTTCGGTAGAAGGTGCTCTAGGAATTTTGGCATATCTTTGGCACCTGTCACATTTTTGGGAGTAATCTGTGGCATCCCGATTAATTTCTGGCCAAAAATATCCGTATCGGAGAATTTTCTTTGCTAGTGTTTGACCACCTGAATGATCACCGCATTCTCCTCCATGCACTTCAGCTAGGATTGTTTTGGATTCTTCCCGGGATACACATCGAAGCAATGGCATTGAGAATCCCCGTCTGTATAATCGGCCATCCTGAATTACATAGCGAGAGGCCTTTCTTAGAAGCTTTCGTCTTTCTATCGAGTTTTCTGGCAGAGAACCCCTGAGTAGGTAATCCAGTATTGGAGTCATCCATGACCCTTGTTCTTGAGATACATTCACAATCCAGTCTATATCCATCTCGTCTATACTTGGCGCTGAAAGGACTTCTACAGGGACCAATCCCAATAGTTGAGCTTCACCAGAACTTGAATACTTTGCGAGGGAATCTGCCTTCATATTCTCTTCCCGAGGAATGTGGCTTATTGAATAGTGACCGAGTTCACATAGGAGTTCCCAAGCCTTTGACAAGTAGGAAGGCAAATTTCCACCTTTTGCTTGAAATTCTTTCTTGACTTGGCATACAATGAGCTGAGAATCACTGAAAATTTGTAATGCTTGAATGTTCAGCTCTTTAGCGATTCTCAGACCTGCAATAAGAGCTTCATATTCTGCTTCATTGTTTGTTGAAGGAAATTCCAGTCTTAGTGCATAACATAATGATCGACCTTCAGGAGTTTCAAGTACCACTCCGGCTCCAGAACAGTTGTCATTTCTTGCGCCATCAACATACATCTTCCACCGGATTGGAGAATCATTGACTGCTTTTTCCTCACCATTATCTTTCTCTGTGAATTCTGCAATGAAATCAGCTAAAGCTTGTCCGTTGATTGCTTTTCGGGGGTGATAGGTGATGTCATATTGACTAAGTTCAATGTTCCATTTTAGAAGACGACCCGAAGTTTCAGGGCGAAATAGGACTTGCTTTAGAGGCTGATCAGTGAGTACTTTGATAGGATGAGCTTGGAAATATTGCCTCAGTTTCCTCGATGCAACTAGTAGGCAATAGGCGAGTTTTTCCAACTTGGAGTAATTCAGCTCTGCCCCAGTGAGTCTTTTGCTGATATAGTAAACTGGATGTTGAATCCTTTTGTCTTCCCGTATCAGCGCTGCACTTAGAGCATGAGATGATACTGCCAAGTATATAAGAAGATCCTCACCATTGCCTGGCCTAGAAAGTATCGGAGGCGTTTCCATATGACGGATCAACTCTTCAAAAGCTTTTTGGCATTCGGGAGTCCATTCAAAGTTCTTCTTTCCTTTTTTCAGGGCATCGAAGAACGGGATGCATTTATCAGTAGCTTTGGAAATGAACCGATTCAAAGCGGCGACCTTTCCGTTGAGACTTTGCAATTCCTTCTTCGTTCTAGGAGCTTTAACTTCTTTTAAGGCGGTAATTTGAGCTGGGCTAGCCTCTATGCCCCTAGCACTGACAATAAAACCTAAGAACTTTCCGGATTCGACCCCAAATGTACATTTCAGAGGGTTAAGTTTCATTCTGTATTTCCGGAGGACTGCGAACATTTCTGCTAAGTGTTCAATGTGATCCACTGCTTTCCTGGACTTCACTAACATGTCGTCGACGTAGACTTCCATAGTTTTGCCCAATTGCGGTTTGAACATAGCATTAACAAGTCTTTGGTAGGTTGCCCCTGCGTTTTTCAATCCGAAGGGCATAACTCTGTAGCAATAAAGTCCAACATCTGTGATAAAGCTTGTATCCTCTTGATCTGGCTCATGCATCATGATTTGGTTATAACCGGAGTAGGCATCCATGAAGGATAACAATTCATGTCCCGCAGTTCCGTCTACCAGTTGATCGATCCTGGGTAATGGGAAGCAATCTTTGGGGCAAGCCTTGTTTAGATCAGAAAAGTCGATGCATACTCTCCATTTTCCATTAGCTTTCTTGACCAGCACAGGATTTGAAACCCAATTCGGATACGTAGATTCTTTGATGAAGTTATTTTCCATGAGTCGATCAACTTCTTCTTTTAATGCTGCTGACCTTTCTGGACCTTGGGTTCTTCTTTTCTGTTTAACTGGCGTAAACTTTGGGTTAATATTCAGAGCGTGTACTGCAACTTCTGGGGATATCCCACACATATCGGCATGAGTCCAAGCAAAGACATCCAGATTTGCTTTCAGGAAAGATATCAAGACATTCTGAATTGACACATTAAGCTGCGAACCCACATTCAACACCTTATTTGGGTCCTTCGGGTCAACAGGTACCGGAATTGTCGTTTCCACCGGTACTACTCTATTCTCCCCTGTACTGGCTTTTCTGGGATCCATTTCTTTCCGTGCCCCGCTGTGCTCGCCAGTGCAGGGTCCGCTCTGTAATTGCTACAAAGCTGGTTCCTTGATGCGGACTGGAGTTGCCGCATCCTTTCCCATTTCTCTTTTTCTTGACTCTCGCAGCTCTGTCCAATAACATTCTCGCGCAGCATTTTGATCCCCTTTTATAACTCCTACTCCATTGTCAGTAGGGAATTTAATAGTGAGGCACCACGGGGCTAGGATAGCTTTGAATGCTGCGAGTGTTGGACGGCCAAGAAAAGCATTATAGGCAGAAAACTCATCGACAATCACAAATGTTTGCTTTCGGGCCACTTTCCTTTCTCCTTCCCCAAGTTCTACAAACAAATCGATGGTTCCTACTGGTTGCTTTGGCTCCCCTGTGAAGCCCATGATTTTCTGTGATGAGGCTTGCACATCGATCATAGGGATTTTCATCTGGTCAAATGTCTTCTTGAAGAGAATATTGCATGATGCTCCGCAGTCAATGAGGACTCTTCTGACAATGGCTGGTCCAATACCAGCCGAGATGACCAAGGGATCTAAAGTAGGAGCTTCAATACCTGTAGAATCTCTGGCTCTGAAAATAATATCGTCACTGAAAGTTTTCTGTTGTTTAAGGGGCGTAGTGTCTTCTAGAACAAAGACGTTTTCTTCGGCTGGAGCATATTTCAAAGCCCTGGAATATCTTTCCATCTCACCCCAACTTTTACCAGCTGGGTGAGGTCCTCCTGAAATGACATTGATAACGGGCCTTCCAGATTCGTGCCCCGTAGCTTTCTCTCCTGCCCCAGGCTGATGAACAGGGGCCCGCTGCCCCTGACTCGACGATGCAGGATTGTTGCTATTCTTTTTTACGAATTGCTGCAACTTGTTTTCTCTTAGCAACTCTTCAATCAGATTTTTCAGCTGGCGGCATTCATCAGTTTCATGACCTGGTTGATTGTGGAAGCGGCAGAATTTCCCACTTTGTATGGCTTTTCTCCCAGTTCTCAACGGGATAGGTTTAGGGAAATCGACGGAATCTTTAGTGGCGAGGTAGATGTGCTCCGGTGTATGTGATAATGGAGTATATTCTGATGGCTTGAAGGATCGGGGCTTCTTCAGATTACCCTGTTTCTTCCCATTACTATTCTCCCTTTTTTCCCCCACCGATTCATTCTTGCGTGGAGCGACAGTGTTGTCTTCTGCTTTTTCTAACACTGTCTTTACTGGTAAAGGACGGCTTTCCAAGCGAATGAACTCGTCTGCTTTTTTGTA
Organism: Allium cepa; assembly: GCA_030765085.1. NCBI lineage: Eukaryota > Viridiplantae > Streptophyta > Magnoliopsida > Asparagales > Amaryllidaceae > Allium > Allium cepa. Next base: position 217,123,948 of record CM060942.1, on the reverse strand, counting down.
GAACTTTTCGAGAGAGGTTGGCTCCTTCATATTTAACCATTTCCCAAATTCGCTTGACTTATCGATAGCCCTCATCAGATAAGTCAATATCATTCGTGGTTCAGCATTGTCCACCTCAGCCAGTGCTATATTGAAGCGGTTCAAGAAGGATCTGATAGATTCACCAGGATTCTGCTCTAAACTCGATAGTGACATAATATCCTTGGCCTTCGAAGCATATAGTCTAAACTGCTCCTTGAATTTTCTGGTCAAGTCTGAAAACTGATCGATAGATCGGACTGGTAACTTGGTGAACCACAATAAAGCCACGCCTTCCAGGTATACGGGGAAATATCGGCACTTTATTTCGTCGGAGGCCCTGGCACCTGTCATGTGCCAGTCATATTTATACAGGAACTCATTCGGATCACTCGTCCCTTTGTAAGCTGGAATAGTCGGAGGGACAAACTTCCTTGGAAATTCCGCCTTCAAGATTTTTTCAGTAAACGGAGTTTTACTTGGAGCGAAACCCCATTCCTTCTCATCTTCAATCCTTTGCATACTTTCTTTCATGATCTGCCGGACCATTCCAGAAAGATATTCCTCATCATGTCGAGTTCTAGATCCACCGGCGTCAGGTACTGCCTGCTCAAAGGGACTAGTAGGCCTTTCAGGAGCATTCCTTTCATTAACATCATGAATGTTGCCAGCATAGTTCCTTTCATTACCAGCCGGTTCATTGTTTGCCCCAAGTAAGTCGTTCAACTTATTCAGAATCAGAGCATTCTGGGCACTTTGAGCCTCTAGTTGTGCATTTTGGGCGTTTATCTGCTGGTTTAGCCCTAGAATCACAGCATCCAATTCCGCTTTTGTAACTCCAACAGACGGAGTGGGTAGATTAGGCACAGGGGAAGCGGAGGTTCCCTCTTGAATGTTCCCAGATCTGATAGATCTGCTTTTCCTTCCAGGAGCCATAATCTCAGATATACTTCTGGTTTTTAAGGAAATTCTTTCTTCAAATCTCTGCGAAGCAATGATGACAGCTGTCCTGAGTTCGATTCTCAGTGAAAGCACCAAAAATGTTAACGCTTAAATTTGAACGCTAACACCCCGGTGTGTGAAGTGTATTTATGAAAGCACCACCCGATAGATCGGGAAAGAATTATAAGTAAGGAGATTGCAGAAAAGCAGTAAAAACACAAGTTTTATAGTGGTTCGGCCCAAACTCAGGCCTACGTCCACTTAGATTCTCTTTATTGCTGATATGAGTACAATTTATATCACTTTCTTCAATTACAATTAACTTCAGACAAATAGTTCAAACTCCCATGAAGAATAATCTTTCGAATTCATCTTGAATGATTGTGATTCTTCTTTGAAGTGTGTAATAGCGTCCTTGGAGTTTGGAGTGCTTGGAGTGCTGCTTGAGTTGAGAAAATGGCAGAGTAACGGTGCTTCGAGAATTAGCCAAAAAAGGTCCCCTCCACATTGAATGTGGCCATGTATTTATAGGCAAATTTTTAGGCTGGAACTTTCAAGTCATGAGTCGTGACCGACTCATCATGAGTCGTGAGTCGTGGCCGACTCATCGTGAGTCGTCTGCGAGTTAAAAGTTGCCGTCTAAGATGAGGCGACCCTGGTCTTCTACACAGCAGCTTCAGGTTGAGTCATCAATGAGTCATCATGTACGACTCATCTTAAGTCGTAAGTCATCAACGAGTCATCCCCTTGCAGCATGATTCTGAGCTTGTCTCTGAGTCGTGTGTCGTGAATTGACCTATCTTTTGAGTCGTAGCTGCCTTAGGTCATAGACTCCTTAAGTCGTAAGTCTTTTGAGCCATAAGGTTTTATGACTCGGATCTCTCCTTGGGTCGTTGAGTCGTTAATGAACTTGAGTCGTAAACCCAATGGAATACTTAAGGGCCTCGAATGGATGAGTCGCGACCAAATGAGTCGGTCTTTGATGAGTCGGAGCCAGGTCAGATGAGTCGGTGATAGAATGAATCGTGAGGTTTCTTGAGTCGGCAGCTTAATGAGTCGGCCTGTATCATTGAGTCGCTACTAGTTGAGTCGGGGATTCTTTGAGTCGGTCCTTTCCTTAAGTCGTGAGGTCTCCTAAGTCGTTAGGCACCTTAAGTTGTAGGTCGTTTCAAGTCTTAACCCGTTGACGCCTCTAACTCGTAGGCCTTTTAGCTCGTATGCTGGAACGGGGTTAACACTTTTAATTCACTTTACAGGCCATATCACTGGTGTTTACATAAGTAAGCATTTATGTAGATAAGATCAACAATTAAAAATCAATAACTAATCCATTGCTTATCCAATATTAATTAACTAGCATATGAATAAATGTCATAATTAACGTAATAGCAGAACGAGGATTTATTTTGCTAAACAGATGCCATCAATAATCTATTCAATTTAATTATGAAGAATTGTATTATTCTGCTAAATAGGTATCCAAAATAATCCATTTAATTTAATTCAACGGAATGGTGTTTTATTTAACCAAATAGATAAAATCAATGAAGTAAACTTAATTTAATTATGTTATTATTTAAACAACGTAATTAAATTCAATCACTATTATAGTATCATAAAATTGTACATCATCCAAGCTATAGACAAGTTATACCGTAGTTTTGTACAATATGAGTCTAATGCCAAAATTCGTCGGTTAATCGAATTTAAAACAAATGAGATATTGCATTTCAAATTTCAACACACTTAGGTCAAAAATTTAAACTGATAAATTAACACTATTCTCACCAAAATCACATTGCTTAAGACCACAAGCTATCAACCCAACCCAATCCACTATTAACAGTGCTTCTCCTCCATTCAAACACGCACGCCTTGGAACCCATTTGAGGAAGCTTGATCAAACTCCACTTGCCTCTACCATCATCATAACCAGCCACCATAAGCTCCTTCACCGACTTGCACTCCTTCCGCCACCTCCATAGCCGGCTCGATGGTCCACTTAGCCACGTCAATGCTGCTTCCGAACCAAAAAAACAACTTCTGAAACCCTAATTGAACAACACCGCCCCTCCGGCTGTCGGACCAACTCCAATCACCTCCAATGCGACTATGCCTCAAGCTCCCTCCTAATGTAGCCACTCCTACTCCAGTCCGCCACGTCTCTGGAAATTTCAAGATGAACGGAAATAGTTCATCTTCCTCCTTACAATGACTTCGGCCATGACAAATCCTACAATCAATAGTAAAACTTTTATTCAACAACATAAACCAAACCGTGCTCTCTGTTTCCTATTCCGTATTTGTTGAAATCATACCAATATTCGACCACAAACTGTCATCGACCTACCAAGGACATCACACTCAATGAAAACTCAGGCAAACATTTTCTAAAAATTGTTGGGTGATTACCTATAGGCTTTATGTTGGAAGTTTAGGCCGATTTTGTTTTTTGGTAAATGTGGATTTTTGAAGATGAAAAATAGAGAGATTTTATTTACAGGAAATAGTAAAACAAGAAGAAGGAAGAAAATGTGCTTTGTTGCGTGCCTACTAGTGTTCATCCCGTTTATGTGAACATATATAAACCCAATACCTCCAAAGTTAAGTAATCAAAACCAAAATTTTAAATTACCCATCGAATCAAAGAAAATCAAAGGCACATCAAAACCAAATCAAATTCAAAAGAAACAAGTGAAAGAAGTGAAGTAAGTTGCATGAACGAAGCAACACGAAGCTTCCATGCTAAGCAACTTCAATCGAGGCTCCTCGCAATAGAATTTCTCATTCGTGTATACACCATAGATAACAGAAATAAAAATACAATCACGCAAAACAATGAGGCATGGTTACAAAACAATAATAAACACAATAGCTATCAAATTTTTTGATAAAAAATAAATCATTTACCGTAAATTAAGTCAAACGAAAACTTAATTATTTTCCAAATTTAAATTATGAAAAACTCCAATAAATAAAATTAAAATACGTTATTAAAATCAAGTCGTTTTACTAAAAATTTAATATTCTTTTTATTTATTATAATCGAATCAAAATTTAATATTTAAATAAATTAAATATTCCCGTGCAAAACAATAAAATTCCAAGTCATTACACATTCAACATGAATCTTGAGGTTTATAAACCATTTTGACGTTAAAATCAAATAGTTTGATTAGAGTCAAAATGAAAAGGAATCATGTGTCTTTAATATAGAAAATCAAAGGTATTAAATTTATTTTCTAGTAAATTGGGTATGAATCCCAAATAAGGAAAAATGAATTTAATGTAAGAAAATTGAAATGAAAACGATAAAACACAAGATTTTTATAGTGGTTCCGCAAAATCTATGGCTTACGCTTAATTTGACTCTCTATTTTGACCGAAGATTATGATTGCAAGTGCACTATGAGGCGATATTCATTTGCAAAAGTCTTGTTCTAAAATTCAGTAGATTGTCACCATAAAAATCAATCAAGAAACCCTTTTCATGTATGGAAGTTTTCTATTTATAGGCGAATCCATGCACCAAAATTAGTACATCAAGTTTGAATCAAGTTTCTTCCTCATCTAAGTTTCTCTCATGAAAAACAAGTCAATCTGGAATGACATACGAGATTCTATCAATTGGCGACGATCGATTCTTTTGATCGATATAGATTGATATATTGACCAACTCTACATACTTTCCTGAAAAATGCTTGGTATTGAAATTTAGATCCTAGAGCACAAATTTTTCATTACTGGCCATTATAATAATCGATGACCCATCACCAAAGCTTGTCAATTTAATCTAAGTTTCATGTAGAACTGTAATAGGAGAAAAATAAGGCCCATACCAAGTCTTGGATCAATTGATACTGACCCATGGATCAATGGTATCTATCGATATGGATGATTCTGCATTTAGTATTTTTATCCGGTACTTCATCTTTGATCTCTTCCTAGCTTTTTGTTTAATATTTTGCCATTCTGTAGTCCAATTCCATCGAAATATCACTTAGTTTAAATACCTGATAACATTTGCCCCCAAAGTTTGTTATGCAAATCCAAAGCATGCTTGGGATCGATACAAGTGACCAAATCTTGTATACAAAGATGCTTTCATAACTTGAGTCATTTTTGGGGAATGTTGCATCTTCAGTGGAAAGAGGGAAATTCATTCCAAAGAACTACCATGTTCCATCTTCTTAGCGGATATAAACATCGATATCTTCTGCCTGAAGTCATCGATCATCGTTGGAAATTTTTGAAGGCTATTACAATCTTGGCCAGATATATTTCCTTTCTTTTTTAAAAAATCATACAGATTGGTATGGTTCCAATAAATTTTATTTTAGAATAATAAAAGAAAAAATACATGAAAAAATTCCTACCTTCACTTTTTTCCAGCATTCACGTTTTCGAGCAAAATGAACGTCATCTTGGTCATCGATAATTTGACTAGGTCAAGAATTCATCATCACTTCAACTTTAAGTGAGTACTCAACCATCAAACGTTCTTGGAATGAGAACACTAATCCTATCCATATAACTTTCTACCTTAAGCTTGACTTTTTAATCACTACCACTTCTCAAAATGGAGTTCAAGCTGTCGAAGCTAGCAGTAATTCATTTCCTCACTGCAACCATCCTTTAACTACATCGACTATAGGTCCACACAATTTCACTTTCCTAAATGTGGAAGGGAGATTTAGACAATGAAAATAAAATTTTCAATGTTAAAGCATGGCGATGGATATGTCTTTGGTTTTCAATCAGGCTAATTTGAAGAATTGTCTCGATGAATGCACTTTAAATTCTAATAAACTTGAACCTTAATATGTCCTGGGATGTTAGTCCCTTTGAAAATAGAATTCAGCTATTAAAGGTCCTTTGTCTTCAATAGATGGAGGTTTATACTGCCTTGGAAATCATCCGTTTCATTTAATGTAAATCGTATACAATGAGAAATATCCCACACATGTTTCATTGTGGTGGATCCCTTTTTCCATCATGAGCGAATTCTACACAGAGTGCTTTCATGCATTGTGCCATTGGACACTGTAACGACCAAGATTTTCGGCTCTCGAAAATCGACACTAATACGTCCACTGTATTAGTGGGATCGATTTCACCCTAGAGGGGGGTGAATAGGGTGATACTATTAGTTACAAAAATTATTTTGGAAATTTATATAAAATAATTGGAACATAGATATAGTAGAATTATAGCAGCACTGATAATAGCAGAATATTAAAAGCAGAAAATAAAACACCCAGATTTATCCCGCTTCGGCAAAACCCTGCTTACGTTCAGCCTCCAAGGTTTCTACTAGAAATTAAGTAGTCAGATGCTTACACGTGTAAACTCGCGACACCCTCTATCGACTAACCTAACTCTACGTTCAAAACTCTATCACAACTCAGCCACTGAGTTGCAAATTCTCGAACAACACCACTGTAGTTCGTCCTCTAGTCACATGTCTAGAAGTTACAAAAGTTTAAAAACGAAAATACAAATTAAAAAATAATTAAAAAATCAAAACCCTAATTTTTAAAGTTAAAGACCAAAAGAGATTATAAGATGCCGGCCCAATAAGTAAATTAGGTGATAAAAAGTGTCCCTCTTCTCATTTTTATTTCTTCGTGCTGGTATCTCTTTCCTTGTGAAAAAATGGCGTGCGTTACTATTTTCCATTGCTCGAAAATTAGGGCTTTTGATAAATTAGAAGTCGCTGACTTTAGTTGATCAATCAAATGACGTTTTCATGTTGTTTTATTGATCGATCGTTTGTTCCTTAGCTTTAGCTGCTTCTCGATCGAGTTCGATTTTAATGGTTTGTGATTTATGCATTGTGCTTACTAACTAGCTTGCGTGAACTCGATGAACTATCTACCGATGATGTTGATGGTTAAATAGGATTTGAAGTCCTATAAATTCTTTCGTATGTATTTTTTTGAATTCTTCTTTTAATTTAAGCTTGCCACTGATTTTTGATTGAATGTTGGAGATCTCTCAAACTTGTTCAACTCGTATATTTTTGCTTGCTTGATTATCTGGGTTATGAAGGCTTTGACTTTGGCTTTCCTTGGTCATTGCAGCTTTGATTTTGTGGCATTTGATCTTGACTTTTGGCTTCGAACTTTATGCTATGACTTCGGCTTCTATGTTTTTGTTTAAAACTGCTACTTGAAATTTTTATAACTGTTACATGCTCTGTAGTATTTTCAACCTGATGCTATTGTCTCTGGTTTCACTCGTTTATCTTCTATTCACCACGTATACTTGATGAAGCTTTGTTGGACTTCATGGTTGTTGTTCTTTGGTCATTGCATTTATACTTTATGTTGTCTAAATTTGAGTTAAGACATTTACATAGTATATATGAAGTCTGGCATACTCGATGTTGTTGTCGTCATTTTTCCTGAACATATGCACGCTTCGAGCCTCTATTTTATTTAATCTAGTTGGTTTGCATTTTTGAACGGTTGTTGCATTGCACGTAGTTTGGTTTGGACATCTGATGCGTTGTGGTTCGATGCACTTGTATGTCTTTTGGTTTACATTATGTACATGTTGCATGTTATCATTCACTTGTGTACTTGGTTTCCCTGTCCACTGCTTGACTCGAAGTCTAGTTTTGGCTTCTTGATGCAATCTGGTTTTATGTAAGATTTGTTGCAACATGTAGTAGCCTTTGTGTCCATTGCTTTATTTGGTCTGTTTTCCTTTTTGTGATGATCATCACTTTTGCACTGTGTATGTTGACATTACTTTGTGTCTCTTTGTTGCGTACCTGTGCATGTCATTATTGCGTTTCTTCAACCCAGGTTCCTTTGGTGGCTTCACTTTGGTATTGTTGCATTGTACTTGAGTCTAAATTTGGTTTGTAGCCTAAATTGATTGCATTGGTCACTGTCAATTTTGAAGTCTTGATCACAGTCTCTTTGGTTTGTGCACATGATTGGACTATCAACTTGCTATGTTCACTTTGAGTCGTTTATGTATATACATGGTGCACTGCACTGTTGAGACTACACTTGTATCCCACCTGGTGTGTAGAGTTGTATGCATATTTGAAGTCTTTTATCAATTTATGGTGCACTTTGTTGTTTGAATCTGGCTATTGGTTCATGTTGTAGCTTGACTTGATTACTTGTTTCACTGACCAGTCTGGGTTCAAGTGTACATTCGAATTTTTGGTCGAGGCTGTGTTGTATGTATCTTGACCCATAGTTCAGTATTACACCTAAGTTGAATCTAGCTTAAAGCTCGGGTTTGACCTTGTGCTCAATATCGTGACTTAATATTTATTTCACTTAGGTTGAACCCGGCTTTCGATTTGGGTTTGATCTTGTGCTCACCTATCCTTGCATTTTTATCAAGTGTACATCGGTATTCTTGGCCTTGTGGCATGTATAGTGATACACTGTGCATGTCACATGCTGTTCGTGTATGACGAATTCAAAATAAATATGATGATGAACAACCCAAATAACCGAGGCAAACAATATTTTCAAATTGCATTTTATTTTACATTGCAAAAAATATTTCTTTTTCAATTTTACCCCTTCAGCATTTATTTTGCAGATCGCTCAGATGCTGGATTCAATCTGGAATAGGATTGAAGATAAAATACGAGTGGATGAGCGATATGTACTGAGACAGTTGTATAAATTGAATATGTATTGTAGTTGAAATTTTATATATATAGCGAGAGCACAAATTTGTACTATTCAAAATTATAATAAATATTTGTTTGAATAAAATATATGTTTGAATTTAAATTGTGTGTTATTTATTTTATCAGCAAATATTTATTAATTATGTGAAAAATAAAATAGTACAATAACAAATACATTTAAATTAATATATATATATATATGTGTGTGTGTTTATTATCATCAAACAAAAATAATATACTTGCGTATTCAACAATCTCTCCCTTTTGATGATAACAAACATATATTTAAGATTTTGAATTTATTAAATGTATTTGTTCATTCAATTTGCACCCCCTATTTGAATGCTCCCTATCTACAACAAAAACTCGCCCTCTACAACAAAAACTCCCCCTTCATATATGCACGAAAATAAATAGAAATATGTAAATGAACTTAGATGCAAACAAAAAATACAAAATAAAACATTTAACCTTTATTTTTCAAAATATTAACTTTTCTCTCCTACTTTTGTTATCAGCAAAAGAGTAATGGTGTTAGCAAAATAGAGATTAAGTGATAGACATTAATACAACATTAAAACTCAATTGAGTATGAATATTAAATTTCAATAAAAAATAAAAAAAAATCATAAATACTCTGTTTGACGCATATTCCACTTTAGAATGATAGGGATGATGTCGGTAGACGAAACCATATAGTTGTATCTATTTACGGCATATTTATATCAGGAATTTGAATATCTACTAACCATGCATAACCGTTAGGACTTTTAAATGAGATTAGTAGTATTCCAAATTTTTATTAAAAAATGAATTCAAGTATCTTCTAACCACACATAATCTTGAGGACTTTTAAATGGGATTAGAATCAACTTGTCTATTTAATCAATCAATTTTGATATATGCATAACCGTGAGGACTTTTAAATGAGCATGAAAGCACATAATCAAAAATTCCAAGTAATTCACCTATGCATAACCGTGAGGAATTTTAAATGAGAGTGAATACTTTGGATTTTTTTATTGCTAAAATATATTAAAATGAAAAAAAGAATGATTTCCCGTTTAAAATACCACATATTGACATACTATATTCAATTTTGATGAGTGATGGTTGATAGAAACAGAAATGGTCATGGAATTTTTACCAATTTTTTTATAACTCTTGTTTAAATTTCTAAATAAATTTACTGTGTATGCTGTCTCAAGTTATAATATATGATCAATATCAATACTTATCACTGTTTCAACCACTATTTATCTTTTTAATACTCAGTACAGAGTCAGATTAGTTAATGTAGTCATTTAAACTCAAATTCAAAAATAATTATCAAATCGAATTCTCTAAAATAATTAATCTGAAACAAGGCCAACAGAAACTATTTACTAGAAGGGGTTTTATAAAAGAAAAATGTCTACTAGTTTGAAAAGTATTTCAAGCGATATGTAGATATTTTCTTTGAAGACGATGCAATTACTGAATGTCTCAACATAAAACTCATTCCACTAATACTTTTTCTATCAACTAGGCTACCTGTGTAACCTGCATCTGAATTCCCCTTTAACCCAAGGTTATCATTAGTTAGATATCATTTCAAAGAAATCAATTTTTTGTGAGGGGGTTTTTGTGAAAATGACTTCAAGTTGAAAATCAATATAAATAATCAAATTATTGCAGAAATGATTTCAACATGGGATCCTATGAAATACCACTTGTATTTCCGATATTCATAGTGATATATAGTGGTAAAAAATGTGTATTCCTCATCACTTGAATTTGTTTGAAATTTTCAGCACATCAAGTACAAGTAATCTAAATTTGTCAAAGCAAAAACACATATTTAGAAAAATTTGTCAAAGCCATTTTCCATGACATTCTAAAGTTAATCAACAATCAGAGAAGTTGTAGCATTATTGATTAGCTTTTCAAAAACTTCAAGAATTTCATAAATCAAAATTGGGATGATCAAGATATATCAGAAATACTTCAACAATGTCGATCAAAACTTAATTAACAATATATGAACAAAAAATGAATTGAGAGATCATACCTCACTTTCCTTCTATTCTATGATATCCAAAATGCGACGATCTCCATCTAATCTTTATAGGTTAAGGAACGTTTAAATTCTATTTATTAAACACTTAGAATAACTCAAAATCTGTCTCCATCAAAGTTGTTCCTTAGCCCACTTGTGTGTCTAAATTTTGGGGAAGACAAGTGATCTAACTAAGGATGTAGGACCATTATTATTATCTATTGAAATCTTTAGTACCCAAATTTGTCTACATAGCAAACCGTTAGCATTAACAATTGTACCCTTGGGAATCCATTTTTAAATTTCAAACCATTTATATTCGTACCTTTTGGAACCCATATTTGTTTAACGGTTTTGTGTTTGTATATATTTTGACAATTATTCTTGCTATGTCTGATATTTCCGCACTATATACCTTTGGATGTCACATATTTCCTTTGAAAGTGTCATTAGTTGTTTGTTCATATTTGGCAACTTTTCAAATCCATGACCTTTCCTTTTATTCATAAAGAGTTGATTTCCTAGGAGCATGTTAAATGTTTTTCTTTAGTGAAATTTTTTCGAGTAATCAACTCAAGTTTATTAACTTTGGATATTAAAAGTTTATTTTCATTCATTAGCTTCGACAACAACTAATTGTATTATCTCTCATTTCAAAATTCTTCATTTTCAAGCCCATGTTTTCCTTCTTAAGCTTTCTAATTTTATTCTCAATTTCAAGCATCTTGGTTTCAAAGAGTTGGAGATTTTTATATTTAATTCTTTTCAAATCCTTGAATTCTTCAATCCCCTTTTCAAACTCGTGATTTAATCTAATAATTTCAGAATTGCTCATGATCACATTTTCTTTTTCAAGAGTTTTTAAATTTTCGTTGATCTCATTTAATTTCTTTTCAAAAATCGCACTTTTAGATTTTTCCGACTTCTTAAAACTATCCAACCCTTTTTGCAAAATATTATTTTTACAAATCAACTCAGTTTTATTTTTCTGATGATGTTTATTTATTTTTTTTGTACCCAAATTAAAAATTAGAAAGAAGATCAAAACAAAAAAATCACATTGGATATGTCGACATATCCATACTTTGTATGTCAACTTATGCGGTTATTTTCAGATTTCAAACTTTTATCCTTAAAAACTTAAACTATATATATAACCAGTTTATTTCAAAATCAAACCCATTTTACAGTCTTCCTCATTTTGAAAATATCAAATAAAATAAAATTAATAGATCCTAACCATTCCAAACATCCAAATCTACATCTTCTTCCTTTGATTCTATCGCTCCAGGCCGTCTCCAAAACTCTATGTTAGCCAAAGTGACTAAGATTGAGAGTAATCTGAAGCATACTCTCAATACGCTTCCCAAAATGACCATTTAATTGAGAATGAAGAAGGAACAAGAGAAACGAGGTAAATTTTTAATAAATCTTCAAAAATACCTATTGGATAACTCCACAAATCCAATAGTCATTATGTATGATGACGCAAATTTGGTCATTTATGATCCTTTGACTAACTATGAAGAGGAAGAGGAAGAAGAGGAAGAAGAATAGGAAGAAGAGAAAGTCGATGACGATGAAGTCAAGTATGTTAGAGAAGTATGCTTGGACAAGAATAGAAATTTGGTCGAGAAAAAAGGGAATTTCTGTCTCCATAATCCTTTCTGTCCTATTCATAAATCCCCAACTATTAGAAAATCACGTTAGTTTAGCTTAAAGGATGTTAGATTTGTTTGAATTGTTGTTTCTTGGATTATTTAATATGTATGACTGATTTGGTTTGGATTGATATTAGGATTGGTGCACATTGACTTATATTAGGGTTAGAATTGATTTAACATTAGTTTGGTTTGATTTTAGTTTGATTTGAATTGAATATATATGTTGGATTGGATTGATTAATAAAAATGTCTTTTCCTCTTTGAACAACATATCACTTATTTACTCTTATCATTATTATCACTTTTATATAGGGGTTTTTAGGCTTGGGGAAAAAGTTGAAGAAAAAATTAATTTAAGGGATAAAAAATTTGCTTTTCAGATTGAAAGATGCCTTTTAGTGTAAATCACCGAATAATAGTTGCAACTATCATTTTCTCTTCACACTAAAAAGTATCCTTCAGACTAAAAACCAAACTTGTTGTCCTTGAGACCAAATTTTTTTCAACTTCTTCCATGTACCCATTTTCCTGTTTTATATATTATCTAGTACTTAAGTTCGGGGGAGGTTGTGTTAAATTTTTTATTAATGAAAAAGGGGGGATATATAAAATATCCAGGCATAGATTAAGGGCGAGTTTTGTAACTCACGGTGAGTTATATCATTTTTTTAAGTATAGTTGTCATCATCGAAAAGGCGGAGATTGTTAGCAACTATGGAAGTAGATTTGGTGACAACAACTATATGACATAATATAAAATAAAGATACTAATGTTATTTTACCAAGTTATATATAATATACAGTGTAGGATATTAGACAGTGTCTACTGAGAAGACTTTACTGTATCAAGAGCAGATTTGGGAGGCTGATATAGATATTCAAGAGTTATAGATTGAAGACTCATGGGTATTGAAGGTTCAAGATATTGGATAAGTTTTAGAGTCATGGATTATTGTTAAAACCCTAATAGCACTTCTTTAATCTCTCTCTCTTCATTTTTCGAAAAGGTTTCATATATATTCTCTAATTTTAAATGGTTTTCAAATATTCTGAATTGCAAAAATGATTTTAAAGAATCCCTGTTTTCAAAATTATCTTTCAAAACGGCCTTCAAATGATTTTTAACTTTTAGTTATATTTACAAGATTATTGTATTTTGAGTAGTTAAGTTTTTATGTATTTTATATTTTAAATATAATTTTAATTCTATTATATTTCTTTATGGTTTTATTATTATGCTTTTTAAATGTTTGTAAGTACATTATAACATTTATTATAACTTTGATTTTAAATATATATATTCACTTTTACTTCATATATATTATTTTCAAAAATAATTCATATTTATAACAATTATATATTTAAATACATTTCAAAATAATTTTTTCATGTTTTCATAGTAGACGATGGAAAATCTATATTATAGGCCTCACAAATTTGTCCTTTGCAGATATAGTTACAGTACGCTCTAGTAGCGAGATGATGGAGTCCTTTTCGAGAAGGATACGGAAGGTACTATGGGTAGTACCTAGAGACGATGCAATCTTTGGACATATAGCTCCATATATATATATATCAGTTATTATGTCTTAATCTACTAGGAGATAGATGGATACGATTCGCGCATAGAGGCTAGAGTATTATAAATTCTATAAACCTAATATAACAGAAAATGAAAAAAGAACGGTATATGTAAAATCATGCTTAGAAGTGTATAATTTGTCCATTCGCTAGAACTTTAGTTCTGACCCCCTCCTCGTATCATGCCACGTGTTAGATAGATGGCAGAGATTTTTCAACTTTGAGACACTTGTTTAGAAAGTGTTATTTCCATAGTGAGTATTTACTTACTATTATATTTTAGTCAGTTCCGTTGTAAGATTTTTATTTTAGCTCTGATATATTTATCTTTTCCTATTTGAAGGATACTAGATACACAACTCAGGCTTTAGTGGGCTTGGATTTTAGCATTTTTGCAAAAAGTCCGAACCCACTGCAATTCAGGTTGTTACATTTGGCATCAGAGCTTAGGTTAGTAGGTCTTAAGTAAACTAGGAAATATGAGTGAATGTATTTGTATTTTTGAATAAAATATAAGTATATTACGTACTAATATCCAAATATTCCCCAATTATAGATTTTAACATATGGAATGTTTTTAGAAGTATATTTGTGCATAGTTTGCTAGTCGGGTTTGGGACAACCCAAGGATGTTGAGCCCTATGTTATTGACGATTTATAGTGTACAATAAGTTATGTTTTGAGAGAAGATTGGCATCCATATGTTATAGCAAGTGGGAAAGTTTCCTAGGGATAGTAGGGAGAGTATTTTTATTTTGGAAGGAATAAGAGATTTTAGTTAGGAAATGATAATTTTAAGTTTTAGGAAGCGTATTCTTAGAGTAGTAGGAAGAAAATCCACTTTATGTCTAGCCCAATAAAACGAAACTTTTGTAATTGAAAAGTTGAAAAAAGTATATAATTATTTTATATGTTCGAGAAAGTAAATATTAGATTTTTCTTTAAAAAAAAGTGGTATGAAGTTTAGATTGGTTTTTATATGATGTAAATTTTGGTAAAGGTGAAATTCTTTTTGAAGAATTATAGAGCATGCATAGCTCGCTAGTTTCTTTGTGGATAAACAAAGATTTTAAATATAAAAACCTAGCGTGTGTTAAGTATTGAAAATGTAGGTTACAATATTTATTGTTCTAATAGATGTTTTCATGAAAAATAAAGTAAGCATAGACTATGACACTATTGTTATAGCAGGTGACTCCCAGAGGAAATGTTTTTACATTGCATATGCGATATTATAGAGAGCCTTAGTAGGAGAGCGAAGCAATGAAAATTTCATATTTTTCCGTTGATTATGCGCGTTGGTTGCTTGCCTTTGTAGAAAGTTCTCGTTTGTAATTAGTTACAAACTCCTCCGAGGTTAAGTAATTGGAAGAGTAAGAAAGTTAAGATATTTTTGATAAAGTAATTGTTCTTATCCACTCCGGTTTTCGTAAATTTTAAAATCTATGGAAAGAAGATGTTTTAAAAACAGGTGAGGACACTTTTGGAAGTCAAGAAAAAAAAATTAAGGACAAGCAAGGCATGTTTAAAAGAAAAATGGTTTGGTGAAAAGGTAAATAAGCTTTTGGAAGAGAAAAACTTAGTAAATAGTCAAATTTAAAATAAAATCCAATTTTTTTGGAAAGTTGTAAAGGTCTTTAAAAAGAAAAGAGAAATAAGTTTTGAACTTAAAATTTGTAAGTTTTCCCCTCTAAGTAAGGGGAATAATTTAAATTCAAAGTGCTGTAAAGATGCAAGTCTAGAAAGATAAAATTTTAAGTAACACGGTATCTTTGAATTTAAAACTTCAATGTAACACTTTTAAAGGCAAGAATTTTGGGACTTGATGTTTCAAAAATTTAGAAGCTTTAATTTTTGAAATGAAATTATAAATACCAAACCAAATTTTTAAATATGAACTAGATAGAAATCATTTCCTATGTGCCAGGGGAAAAGTGTGGCTACGTAGAAGATAACAGTGATTACTTTTAGTAGTAATGATAAAAGTTCCCGTAACGTGTATAGGACACTAGTGAGAACCTATGAATGTTGCTTCATGTGTGTAGACTATAGAATAATAATGTAGTGATATCAGTAAGATAGTAAGACACACGTGGTTGAAATAGGTAGACTTTAGTTAGGGAAAAATGAAAGGTAAAGGTAAAGAGAAAATTTCTCCAAGATTAATTGCATTCTTAAATAGAGATTGCATAGATTGAAATCCTTATTCGTTGCGGTAAATGAGACTTGGTTATTTCATTTTGAGTATGTAATGGAAGAGATTAATAAATCTTATTCATCGTGAGTAATACAGCGTCAGTTAGTAACGAGTAATAGGCGGCAGGAGGAGCATATGAGTTACTTGGATTCCTAGAGTAGGACCTTTCTATGTCAGGGTGGACATGGTCCTAGGCCTCCTAGCACTAGATGATAGCTGTGTTTAGCTGCTATATTTATCTATCTTGTATTGATTTGTAATAGGACTTGTTTTCTCTTTTAGTTATGAGGTTGTACTTCTATGTAAGCATTTAGTTCATATCCTAGTAAATCAATGATGATTAGTATGATGCATTTTCTCTGTAATTTTGTGATGTTCACAAGAAGAGAATAAGGGCATAGGACGTAAATAATAAAAGAAAAGTAAAAGCAGATAAAAGCAATTAAAAGAAAAATAGTAAAATAAAAAGAAAGCGATAGAAACGTCAATAAAAATAAATGAGGATTGCAAAATAAAAATACATTTTTTTTCAAAAAAATAAAGCTTAGGAAATTTTTTTGAAAAGGAAGTTTTTCTTATGTAAATCATGTTTGTGAAAGAAAATGGAGATTTTTATAGAATGGCGGCAAAAGTTCCAAGTGTGGAGAAACAGGTGCACAAAAGTAAAACGGTAAATGTGAGATTTTCTGGTGTGATATTCTCAGCTCTGTCTCACTCTATGCCAATCCAATTTTAATGAATAAATTGTTTGGTAATTCTTTAGTTTTATTAACCATTGAAAACATTTGAATTATCATGCACACATATTATATTGTTTAAATTCCAATTTAAAAGCTAAAAAACCAAAAATACATATATTTATCGACTTTTTATCGTTTTAACTTATAAGTCATTGTTGTGCCAACCAATTTTTTAAAACTTTCGATTATTCAGAATTAAAAGAGCTTTACATATAAGCAAAAGTGTCACAAAGGGATACTCCAATCATCCATATAACCTAAAAAACAACTAAATGATTTCTTATCAAAACCAATATCAGCCTACAACCTTAATAAGCTTTCTATTGACTCCTCATAGAAGCTTCAAGTTGTCTCGGCAATAAATCTCGCTACACTAACTTTTAAATTCTAATTCTCAATTATCACCACTACTTCTGTGTGTATATTACATACGTATAATTATTTCTATTTTACAAAATTTTGGCAGGCTCGGCTGCTAGGGTGTTGCGACTTGATGGGTCGGCATGGGTTGGGAGAGTGTCGCAATTCGTTGGAAGCGGCATGGAGGTGGTTCGTTGGAGCGGGCAAGTGGAGACTTCGATGGGAAGCCGTTTGGCATCATCGGATTTTCGATTAATAGTGCAGAGCACCGTGTCACTGAAGGAGCGTGCACGGAAATGGCATGCAAGTTTTTCATGTGCAGGTGATGAGAGTTGGGGAACAAGGTATGGATTGTAATTAGTTTAAAGTTTGTTTTTTTATTTTAAAAATATAGATAACATATAAAATTGGTAACACCTTCATACGAGGTTCGATCGAGACGAAGCTTTTTACATTGCGATCATAACGATGAAATCTTTGCGATGGAACTAGTTTAGACAGATTTGGAGACTGTTGAATTTTGGACTAAAATCGGAGGTCGTTCGATTTTAATTCTAAAACGAAACGCCTCGGCGACAACACAAAATTTCAGTGAGTTCAACTCACCTTTTTGGTTAACTAGCAATATATATAGTTAATAATAATTGTTGGATGACTGTTTGGATAAATTATTATATATATTAGTTGATTTGGATATATTCTCGCCTATTCGAACGGATATGTAACACCTCATACTTTTAGAAACATTGTTTAGAATATTTAACTAGCTAAATAAAATAAAATAATGTAGATTGATTATGGAATTGTGATAAAAGAATTTAGCAGCGGTAGTCGTGTCATATAAAGTAGTAAACAAACCAACTAATGAAGAGTTAAGTTGTAACAAGCAAAGGAGGCTATAATCGATAATAGGCTCTCTTATACTCTAAACCCTTAGAAAGTTGTATACACACTTCATTTTCACTGTTTTCACAAACAAAAACATTAGAGGGAGGCCGACTACCATTAACAATCACAAGAGAAGAAAATGCTAGGAATTTCAAGGAGAATATTCAAATCAACTTTAAACAAGATCAAATCTCATTCCTAATCACAAAGATAAGGTGAATAATTACTACATCTCATTTTTTTATGCTTTTCGGTTTTAAGTTAGACCGAAATGATTTCTCAAGCTTATTTCATGCTTTGAATGATTAAAATTATATTAATGCTTGTTGATGAATTATATCTAATAGCCAGTACAGCAGCGGAGATAACCTGAATCGAATCTCTTCTTCACGAAATCAAAATCAACCTCACAACTATCCCAATTACCTGGTGTGATAATCTCAGCTCTGCCTCACTCTCTGCCAATCCAATTTTGCATTCACGAACAAAGCACACCGAAATCGGTTTATACTTCATTAGTGAAATTTTTTGAATGGAAGACTGTAAGTACATCACGTTCCAGCCTTGTATCACAGAACAGACATTCTTACGAAACCGCTTTCTACAAAAAAATTCACAAGATTAATGCATGAGCTCAAAGTAGAAGGTGGCGGTGGAAAGACGGGAGAGGAGAAGAAAACCCTAGATTTAATTGAAAGGGGGAGTAAGAATAAACGAAGTATTCAGAGCATTGTATAATATAAGAGAGATCGGGTTTCACTATACATGGACTTGGGCCGAGTCAATTAGCTCAATAGTCTTTTACACAATTTTAGTTTATGTACATGTGTTATATATATATATATATATATATATATATATATATATATATATATATATATATATATATATATATATGTGTGTGTGTGTGTGTGTGTGTGTGTGTGTGTGTGTGTGTGTGTGTGTATGTGTGTGTGTGTGAATGCGGTTCCCTATTACAAAATGTAATATAATAGAGTTATCATTTCAATAAAAAGTTCACTGCAACATTTTAATTATACCACAATGGCACAAATGTTATACAAACGTTGAAAATGTAGGTTGAAACAAGATACAACGATTATTCAAGCTTTTATTCCATGTGATGGAGAGTAGTACCTCAATATAGTCTATAAGAAACTGGGTTGCACAGTCGCAGTTTCTTAGAATAATTGGGATTTATGCTGATGAGAACTGAGACAAGATAAGGTCCCGATTGGCCTGTTGTTTTTAGTTTTGTGTTTTCGTCTATACAAAAGCGTGTCTGTTATATGTATTGTTGAAAAAACAAACAATTTTGAAAAATGAAATTAACATGCAAAATAGAAACCAAGATTATTTTGTTTTTCGTGTTTCAAGAGATAACAAAAGCATGGAGAACAATCAACTCTTTCGTTGTCTGTTGGTCGTCGTAATGGTGAAGAATTATAAATCTTTTTCGCTTATTTCTTGCTATTTCTTAATGCAAGCTAAAAACACAAAACTCAAAATACAAAATGAAACCAAACGGACCCTAATTGTTTTATGTCATGCCCTACTTTTAATTTATATTTTTATAATTGTCTGTGAATATAGCATCTCTGACGTTAGGCATGTTATTTGATTCACGTGCATGAGTTATCTAATGTTATGTTTCTATCATCTAGTTCAAATTGGCTTACATTTTAATTACAGTTATATCATTGCGTGCCTATCACAACTACAGGCTGCGTACGCATGCTTATGTAAGTTTAATTACATCCCGTTGGTTATGATTTTATGAATAGATAAAGAATAAACTTGCTAACTTCATACAAGTTGCATTTTCAGTGTTTCAAGTCTGTGCATCGTGATAAAGTACTTTTATTCAAAAATGCAAATAATTTCTTTAAATATTCTTCAAAATCAAATAAATCTATAGAATAGACAATATATTTGAATCGCAATTACACATATACTCACAATATCTTCATAATCTACTTCAATATGAAAATATTGTGTTGTGAAATGTATGGTAGTACAAGAGTAATCATTCCAAGGCACGAAAATATCGTTGTTTTTCAAGAATGTTTTCCCCTTTTTTATCACAGCGGGTAGTATGAAAACCTTCTTTCAAAATACAATGGAGATTATCTGTGCAAGTTGTGATTACTAGCACAAATCAGAAGAAACACTCAAAAGAATAATGTCAGACGAGTTAGATATAGAAGAAAAGAGAAGTATATAATTCGTTGATGGAATGCATTGTGTGTGTGTGTGTGTGTGTGTGTATATATATATATATATATATATATATATATATATATATATATATATATATATATATATATATATATATATATATATGGAGTGTGGTGTCTATTCGTTTACAGGTGTCTATTAGAACGGTCGTGGTCCCGCACCCCACCTTGGGGTTTATCAATTCGGTTGTTGCCCCGCACCTCACCTTGGGGGTTGCCACCCTCCAGATCCCTCTCCGTAGAGGATCTTATTTGAAAAAAACATTCAACGTATTGTATTATTGAAATTTAACAATGTTACGCGATCTACAACAAGTTTTTGAAAAACAGCTTTTATTAGACCAACTAGACTAATTGTTTATGGTTTTTTGTTCAATTTTGAAACTCAAAAACATATTTCATGATTAGCAAGAAAAGAAAAAGAAAATTAAAGAAGAAGAAAGAAGAAAGAAAGAAATAAAACAAAAGGAAATGCAAACGTGAAGTAGTCTTGTTATTTTGCAAGAAATCTACTAGCTTAGCGGAAACATTTTCATTTTGATAAAATATAATAGAAAAACATTAAAACTAAGGTATTCTTTCCCATTAAACGTTTTGACTTAAAAGCAAAAGGCTGGTGTTGTCCCTGCCAGACATCATATTTAACATACACAGTCAACAAATATTTTCTTCTGATTAGTCCAAGATTTGATTGCTCAATTATGACGCCCTTCTTTTAATTATAGTTCATCCTATCTTTTTAACACTGCTTAATCCACAAGTAATAATATGTAGTGTGCACTAAAGCAGAATATTATCTGTGATCTTCTTTCCATTTGTTTAGTACACTGTTTAGTGCTATTGACAGTGGTGCTTTTGACGCCTAAACTAAGGATGCGTTCTTGGATAATTTTTTACTCAGTTCACGTTTGTGTCACTTTGAAAGCTCACGTAGGATCCATCATTTTGCTCCATTCAAATGAACAGACTAAATTGGTGGGTTGATGTTCGACGGATCAAGTTGGTGTTAGACTTAATTAATCACGATTAACATTTTTTATTACATATTTAATACTTTATTTCAAATTCAAACAAGATTGAAATATGTCTTTTTTCGAACAGGACGCTGCACCTGGACACCACCACCTGACCAGCCATGTTGATCTTGCAGTGCCACGACGCATCACTTAGGGGTTTGTCATCCTCAAACTTCACCTTCGACAATCAATTGTTATATGGGTACATAAAAGCTAAAATTGCACGATAAGAGACTGATTTATAAATAATATATACAAACCAATATTTAATTTTTATTTCGAACAACTAATATGTAATAAAAATTATCATTTTTTATTTGAACTTTTTTTAAATTTCACAATTTATAAATAATATAAATTCATTTAACCATATTAATTAAAAATAATTTAAAAAAAAAACTACAATAACAAAAGTAGTTATTAATAACAAAACAACCAAAATGTCTCTTCCTACACAAGAACGCGTTATATTTTGTAGAATCCATCTTCTTTCCTGCCCCTTCTAAATGCTTTTATTATGTGCGTCTTTCGTGTCGTTTAAGAATGATCTTTTGACTTTAAAATACAGATATCCAACTGAATTTGGGTATAATATATTCATCATTAAGAAGACTATCCAAGTAAAATTTGAAATTTTTCGGAAGGCTCCAGGTATTTCAAAATTGCAAGTTTATGAAATATAAATTTTTACATCCACCAAGGATTTAAAATTTAAATGTTATTTTGAAGGAATGATGTCAAATTTTGAATGGATAATCTCGTCTGTCAAAATAATATATCTAGAAATAGTTCACTTTGATATGAAAAATTCTTACATTAGAATACCAATGGGCTTCAAATAACAAAGGAGATAAAAATATGTACTGGTACCCAACCTTCATCCGAGTTCTACTTCCTTGTCTCCAATATCCATACCCATTTCTCAACACAATCTTTTCTTTAACTTTTGATCAATCATTGGGAAGAGACAGTTTCCGTATTCGAACTTGCACGTTCAGATCACCATCCATGTGCCCTAAATGTTGCATCAAATCTCCACTTCTGAAAAAGTTAAAAAAAATAGAAATAAACAAACAAGAAAAGAGCCTGAGTCACTGTTTTTTATGTTGTTATAGAAAAAGCCACTGCAAAAATGAATATGTAAATTTGATCCATATTTTTAAAAAATAAAAAACGCAAGGTGACTTATATTTTTCTGACAGAAAATGCAACGTGACTTTTAGTTTTCTGATTTTAATTTTTTTTTATAAAATTTTCAAAATTTTCAAAATTTTGAAAAACGAAAGTTAACTTGCACTTTATATCAGCAAAGTGCGAGTTACGCTGCGTTTTCTGATTTTGAAATTACTTTTGGAAATATTTGAAATTTTTTTAAAGTCTTGCGCTTCTATGAGGAAAGCGCAAGCTACTTTGTGCTTTTTGATTTAGTTTTTTTTTTTTTTTTTTGGAAATTTTTAAAAAAAATTAATGTTTAAAACGTGCAGCAAATTTACACTTTATGATTTAGAAAAAAACAGAGATCTATTTAGATACTCGTTTATACGAGAACTTTTCTTGTAACAACATAAGAATAGGGACCTTTTATGTAAAGCTCCATGAATAAATGGACAATTATCGAAATTAGCATAGTTATGAACATCCCTTGTCCATTTAGATTTGTCCTCTAATCATAAGAAGGATCTGACACGAATTAAATCTTGATGTAGTCTTGGATAATATGCCTTAAGCCTTGGTTTACGCATCATTGACTTCTTGATTAGCATCCATTAAGTCAACAATATATCCACTTTGATGCACGTTGTCTTTAGAGTATAATCAATAACAAAACACACACAAGACAAAGTGAGTGTTACACAAAAAAAATTCAACATTATATTTGCGTAGTTTCGAAGTGGGGAAGTACGAACTTTAAAATTCTACTTCAGCATTTCAAACTGGGTAAATACAAATTCTGATAAGTTGAAAATCAAATCAATTTTTGAAATAATTATAAACAAGGTCTTGAAATATGTTTGTCTAAGGTTTCGGTATATACCAGTACAACCGCATGATGATTAACATTCATTAAGTCAACTATATATCCACTTTGATGCACGCCGTCCATATATAATCAATCAAAAACGCTGCGCATACGGCAAAGTGTTGTAAATTGTCATAGGAAAACGTTAATGTGCGTTGAGGGCACATGCTAAAGTTAATGAATTGTCAATATACCACCTAGAACTCCACCCTTTTAAAGTTATACAAAGGTTAAAAGTAGGTATTTGAAATATATATATTTTTGTCACGGGTTGTTTGTCGGGTTGTTTGTGTTATTGTATACGTTGATATTTTGTTTAAATGTAAATATATAAACGGAAAGCAAAGATATTTTTAAAATTTCAAAACACACCGATTAAATAAGTTTAACGAATTTTCTTTATTAGTAGTAGAGAAGAGATGTGTCATAAGAACACACATTATCAAAACCCATTGTTATAATGCCTAAAGACTTCTAAAAAAATAAGCAGGAAAAAGTAATAAAACCGTCGCTAAATCAGCACTAAAAAATTGAAACTTCTTGTAATATTTTTGTACCGTATCCACAGCATTTTGTTATTCATTAATACGTCTTAGGGCTGAAGAAATATCATTTTCAAGAGAAACACTAACTGTACTCTCCATTAGAAAATGTTGGTTTGTATTTGACACGTGATTGATTTGAATTTACATGCTGACAATAATTATCAATCATTCTTTTGTGAAATCACGAGCCAAATGGAAGCCCAACATTCATTTATTTTAAATAGATTTGTTAATGTGTACTCGAAAGCACATCCTAAGAATGCTAGTTTTTTGGGTTGGGACGATCACGACCCAGGACTGTTTGGACCTTCGTAACCGGGATCGAACCCGGAATTTCTGCACAGCATTTGCAGCAGTCGAAGTGCCCAAAAGACAACAGAAAGCGATTGTTTTTCGAGTTGAGGCAATCGCGATCCGAGGCCATCTGTGCCTTCGAACCGAAATTTCTACGCAGCATTTGCAGCCATCAAAGCTCCCCGAAAGCCAACTAAAGGCGAGGTGGATCGTTTCGGGAAGAGTTCGGACCCTCCTCCTCTTCCCGATCCACCCTCCTGAGCACATGTTGAGAATACTAGTTATGAGTTAAAATCATGCAGTTCGACGAGTATATTGATAATTCAATAACATTAACGTCTACTTTAAAATGTAAAACTAATGTACCATTTTAATTCGGTTTTCACGAGATTGTCAAAAAAACAAACGTAATTATTATCTATACAAAAAATTTAGGGCCATCACAAGATTTGAAAAATATATTCATTGACAGCGGTGGTCCTTCTCTGTTTGATTTCAGCGTTAACTCAAGTTGCATGTTGCATAACATTTGCATTATTCCATGAGATTTTTTAGCAAAGAATAGAAAACGTTCAAACTTCCTGTAAATTGAAAAATGGGGTATGACATAGTAAATCTCGGATAGTCATCACTTAATCTTGAGTCAGCAACAGAAATCCAAAAAGTCCAAAATCCGTCCGCATATCCGAAAAACGCATAACCGAAAACGGATGAATATTCGATCTTTAAAAAAAGATATACGTACGTGAATGTCAAACGAACGCTGATGCGGATAAGAAGACATTCACTTATAAAAATTATCAAGCCGTTATTTTGCATTAATATATTTTAAATTATGCGTATTTTGGTATAATAAAAGATAATTATTTATTAATTTATTAAGTTAAAAGTTTATACTATATGAGCTAAATGTATATTTACTGCAAAAAATATTTACTATCATTATATATAGTTATTTTTAACGCTTTAATAATGAATAAGGTTGAAAAAAGTTTATATAGAACTAAAAATCTTCATTTATATTTCTTGATTTATCGATCGTTGACGGATAGGATAACAATCAGATATCTGCCCATATCCACGGATGCTAATATAAAATATTGAAAAATGATTTTGGATGGAAATACTGATATGACATCATCCGCTTCTTAATCCATCCGTTGATGGGCCTTTAACTTATTCTTCAATAATCTGAATGGAATTGCGAAATGAGGCATTGATATGGTAAACCGGGGTAATTCTTCGGATGCTTTTGCATATTTTAGTCAAAACTTTCAAAATAATCGGCTGTGAACTGCAAATTTATCTTTTTTTAGTGAAATGAATATATTTTTTTTTTTACATTTTATACGTAAATTATGATATAATATCAATCATTAACCCTTATTTAAAATACCTAAAATACTTCAATACAAATAATCATTGATATGTCATTATTACCTTTTGAGAATTATACCTATATAATTAAAGAACATTACAAAGACAATTAAATGTGAATGTATCTTTGTAACGTGTATAAACACACCGATTAAAATTGTTAAAAATAGAGTCACATATCACAGCAAAATAATATACATCATATACATAATAAAATATGAGTCAGCAAAATATCAGTAATAGACTCACATAATGTATTCATCGCGTCCAAAATATATAAAATAAACAGAAGATTGATTTATAAATAAAATACACTAATCATTTTTTTCTTTATTTCCAGCAACTAATATAAAATAAAATAGGAGACGATATAGAGCTGTTCTTGTGTCCAACCTTCATCCGAGCTTTCTTCCTTGTCTCCTGCATGCACATACATGTTCTCAGCTCAATCTCGTTCCTTAGCTTTTAATCAATTACAGTAAGCGATCTAAATTAGCATGGTTATGAACATCCCTTATCCATTTAGACTTGTTCTCTAATCATGAGAAGAAGGATCCGATACTACTAAAACTTGATCTAGGTACCGTTCTTTTACTGAAAAGGACATTCAGCATTGGCATCTGCGTATGATGTGTCCGCGTCAAGTGTGGGCCTCACGCTACTGCCCAGTTCAAAGCAAAGGTTGCAAATGTTCGTGTCGGACGCCATCTGACGCGAACTGTTCAAACCTCAGCCGTCATATTTCATTGTGTTCCCTATATATATCAAACCATTTCTCAACTAAATCATCAAAATATCCAAATAATCCCAAAATTCAGCAACTTTTACAAGTTTTGTCGTTGATTTTTTCAGGTTTTTTTTTTATATTTGTGGTTTTCGTATTATTATCTACCAAACAATCCGAAAAAACTGGTCTGGATTACAAGCTGGGCAAATGAAAAACAAGTTCGATGAGTTAAAACATGAGTAGAGCTCATGAAACATGCTGCTACAGATTCAAGATGGCTAATAGAACGAAGAACATGACACGGTCGGTGAATCCGACGAGTGGTGCGAAACGGCTGCAGCAAGGTACAACAAATACAAACAAGTCTCGCCTGCTCGTTTTAAACAGTTGGACGTGGTCTTTGATGGCTGCATCCGAACTAACAGATGTTAGTTCATAGTTCCACAAAATCCACATGTTCAACTGCAGTTCGACGCACAGCTTTATGACGACTGTCTTAAGTGTGATGCTGCGGAGATCTTCAATCGCAGAGCACCTAGACAGCAACAGTGCACTAGTGGTCCTTCTAGGTCCGTTGTCAATTCTTCGCATGATTCGACTCTTGCTAGGTGTATGGAAGCGAAGTTGGAGAATGACGATTATGAATAATTGGTGTTCGCGATTTGTTTGACTGAGTATGATAATAGAAGTTTCAATCCTTTACATACCCTGTTGGACAACCTCGAGCAGCTTAGAAAGACTTATTTATCTTGTTAGGCAGTTGAGAAGGAAAAAGTAGTTTGTTTTATCCGTATCTTATTTTCTGCCTTTTTATTCGGTACTTTTATTTCTTCATTTGCATTGTGAATCCAGAACTATGAATTTTTATTTCTGCATGTATATTGTGTACTTACAAATAACTAACGTGAATATAATAATATAAACAAACAATAAAATAATAACTTTGTCCTTTCACGTATCCCCACTTGTAAAAGGAACGCATTCCGCTTTCTTGAACTTATTCCCTTCCCTGCCAATTTTATTCTTTCTTCCGTATGTACTTTTCGGTTCGTAGAAGAACGCACCCGTAGTCTTGGATAAAAAAATTTAATCCTTGGCTTAAGCATCATTGACTTGGTGATTAACATCCAACTAGTCAACTATATATCCACTTAGATGACGCTGCGTGTATAGTACAATCAATAACAAGTTTTTGGAAAACAATTTTTATTAAACCAACTCAGTAGTTGTTTATGGTTTTCTGTTAAATTTTCATGGTCAGGAATAAAGAAAAACCGATTTTGAAGTATTTTACATATTTGGCAAGAAATCTACTAGCTTAGCCGAAACATTTTCATTTTGATAAAATGTAATAGAACAACATCAAAATTTAACTTCAAAAAAGCGAAAGCATGTAATCGGAACAAAACAAAACACACACTGTCAACAAATATTTTCTTCCGAATAGTCCAAGATTTGATTGCTCAATTATGACGCCCTTTTGATTACAGTTCATCCTATCTTTTTAACAGTGCCTTAATCCACAAGTAATAAGAATGCGTAGTGTGCACTAGAGCAGAATATTATCTGTGATCTTCTTTCCATTTGTTTAGTCCACTGTTTAGTGCTATTGGTAGTGGTACTTTTGATGCCTAAGCTAAGGATGCATCAGTTGATAATTTTTGCTCAGTTTACGTTTGCGTCACTTTGAACGCCACTAATTTGGTGAACGGACCAAATTGTTGAGTTGGTGTTGAACGGACTAAGTTGGTGTAGACTCAATTAATCACAATTAACATTTTTTATTACATAATCAATGCTACTTCATTTCAAATTTCAAATTCAAACAAGATTGAGATATACCGTTTTTCGAAAAGGGACGCCGCACCTAGACCCCACGACTTGACCAACCATGTTGATCGTCATTGATGGAGGCAGTGCTTCGACGCCCCACTTAACGGTTTGACACCCTCGAACTTCACCCCCGACAATCAATTGTTATATGGATACGTAAAAGCTAAAGTTGCGAGATTAGTGACTGATTTATAAATAATATATACAAACCAATATTTTATTTTTATTTCGAACAACTAATATGTAATAAAAAATATCATTTTTTATTTAAATTTTTTTAAATTCATAATTTATAAATAATATAAATTCATTTAACCGTATTAATTAAAAAATAATTAAAAGAAAACCGCAATAACAAAAATAATTATTAATATAAAAACAATTAAAATGTCTTTTTCCTACACAAGAACGCGTTATATTTTTTAAAATCATTCTTTTTTCCTCTCCTTTTTAAATGCTTTTATTGTGTGCGTCTTTAGTGCCGTTCAAGAACGCACCGTAAGAAATTCTGACTTTAAAATACAGATATCCAACTGAACATGTTTGGATATAATATATTCATCCTTAAGAAGACTACCCATGTAAAATTTGAAATTTTTTGAAAGGCTCCAAATATTTCAAAATTGTTAAGTTTATGAAATATCAAAATTTTTACTTCTACCAAGGATTTAATATTTAAATGTAGCTTTGAAGGAATGGTATTCAAATTATGATAATATGATAATCAATCCGATACATGCCTATATATAATAATTATGATAAAATGCATTTTCAAATCAGCTGATTAAGGAATTGATTGATTAATTTATTAATTATCACAAAATATAGATCCTTCCAATATAGATAATTCGTCAAATTCTTCAATGCAGTAAAAGATGCGATTAATTTCTTTAATCAACTCTCCAGAATATACAAAATATATAAAAAATGCAATATATCCGAGTCATAATTACATGTTGACTCAAAATATCTTCACAGTAAACTTTAATACAAAACTATCACCGAAATCTAACAATGTTACGTCCAATAACTAATTTTTTCAAAAACTTTTTTGTTAATCCAACCGGACCGATTGTTTATGGTTTTTTGTTCAATTTTAAAACTCAAAAACATAATATCAAAATCATTTTTTTTTCCTCATAAAATATGATCTGATTTCAAAACGTGAAGAAATCTAAATATTTACTTGTCGAGATATCTACTAATTTAGCCGAAACATTTTCTTTTTGACAAAAGGTCATAGAACAACATTAAAATTTACGTATTCTTTTCCACTGAACATTTGACTTAAAAGCAAAAGGTTGGTGGTTCTTACCCGCTATTCAAATGAGCCCTTATTTCGGGTGCCTTAGGCCTTTTATATATCAATGCCAGAAATCAACTTCTGAAGATTGGTTTCAACAGTATCAAGGTCGGCAATGGGCTTGTCGTTTTCCAGCAAAGCCTCTTTAATATTTAATAAATGATAACATTCCAAACCGTTGATATTTGCAAACATTTGGATCAGATTTTTGGTAGCACTATACAGGTTCATCTGTTTTTTTCCTCCTTAGTTAAAAGGATTTGAATGAAATTATACATTGAACAGATGATTTCGGTGGACTGCGTTTGTACTGATTATGAGAGGTTTTTAAAAGCATCGGTTTTAATGTTAATGATCATAACGATTTTAATTAGTGGAGTATAATTGAAAGAAGAAAAAAGTTATAACCACTCAGGACATTTTTGATGCGTTAAGAATTGTCATGAAACTAAATTGCACCGGATTTTATCCGTTCTAAAAACGACATCCGTGTGAAAAAAACTTACAAACAAAGGTGATGGTAACACCTGAAATATAGAGTCATTTAAATTAATCAAAATCAATAGAAAATAAACTCTCAAGTGAAAGCATGTGTTTCTGAATCTGTCAAGGAGTGGTTGAGGTAGAGGTTATAGCTTTTATTTTTGAAATTATATAGGTTATCTTTCACGTTATTATTGATCATTTTATCGCTTTACAATGAGTATACCACAATGACACAAATGCTACATAAACTTCGAAAATGTAGGTCGAAAATGTGAGGTTAAAATTCAGTACACAAATCCCTATGTCAGACATTTTGGTCAACATCTATTAAAAGAAGGAATCGCTTGTTGTTGCATAAAACCAAACTCATGTATATATATCATTCCATCTTCATTATTTTTCACAATGCGGGACTATTATTTTTCTTTCATGTGTATCCATTACTCACGCACAATATGAGACATTCCAACAACTACAGGTTGCTCACGCATGCTATTGAAGTCTAATTACTTCCAGTTGGTTATGATTTTATGAACAAATGAAGAGTAAAACTTGGTAAATTCATACAAGTTAAAAAAAGTCGCACTTGAAGCAGTCTAGGTATTAGCCAAGAAACCTACTAGGTCAGCCAAAACATTTTTTTTTGATGAAATGTAATAGAACAGCATTCAAACATACGTTGCACCTGGATCTCCACGATCTAACTGGTTAGGTCGACCGCCGTCGACGTAAGCGATGACTCAGTGCCCCACTTAGAGGTTTGCCACCCCTTGAGCTTCTCCTTTCCTTTTTCAATCAATTGTTATATGATTATATAAAAACTAAAACATGAATCTGATTCACATACTAATATTGTTATAGTAATTTTTCTTATAACAACAACGTCAGAAATGCGAATCTTCTTTGCAAACTCTTCACACAATTTGGTTTTGTGAAACTAAATTGGACAAACCTCCATAAGAATTCGGTACTACGTGTAAGTTCCAGCATGCATGTACATGTACTCAGCTCAATATAGTTTCCTTAATTTTTAATCAATCACGTTACTACACTTCAAGCCTGACAAAGTAAAATGTTTAAAAAAAATGTAATAAAGAAAGAAAAGTCGGCCATTGATCCACTTATGCATTACGTTATCAACATCCCTTGTCCATTTAGATTCGTTCTCTAATCATTATGTAGCGTTTTTCAAACAAGGACCAGATCCTATTAAAACTTATGTAGCGTTGGATAATGTGCCTTAAGCCTTGGTTAGTTGGTTTCATGCATCGTTGACTTCTTGATTAACATTCATTGAGTCAACTATATGTCTACACATAGGACAAAAGTGTTATAAATTGTTATAGAAAAACATGTTAAAGTTATTGAACTATATACCACCTTGAATTCCATCCTTTTAAAATTATATAAGGATGAAGTAGGTATTTGAAATAAACCTTTTTGTCCTTTAGCTACTAAATAATATTTTTAACATGCAACATAAGAGCACACATTAACAAAACTCATTCTTATAATGTCTAAAAGCACTCTTAAAAAATAAGCATTAAAAAGTAATAAAATCGTAGCTAAATTAGCACCAAAAGTTGGAACTTCTTGAAATAATTTTGTATCGTATCCATAGCATTTTTCAATGAAGTGTTAATCAAATTATAATAGATTTGTTATTTTCGGTGAATTCAATTCGTGTAGATTAAAAGGATATTATTTTAAGAGGAATACTAAGCACGCTCCATAATGATTGTACTTGTATTTGAAACAAATAAAACAGAGATTTCAGATTCTGCAACCATTTTACATGTTGACAATGAGTGCTTATTACTCTCCGAGGTCTGAGAATCTAAATGGAGCATTTAAACGGAACGCGTAGAGAACCGAAAGAGATATTATGAATGCTGAATGTTACCTTAATCAAACTATAATATATTTGTTGTTATCATCAATACGTCTTAAGATTGAAGAAATATCGTTTGGAAGAGAAACATTAACTATACTCTCTATTAAAAAATGTGGATTTTTATTTGACAGGTGATCGACAGAGATTTTGAATTTACATGCTGTCAATAATTATCAACCATTATTTGTGAAATCGCAAACTAAATGAAAGCTTAACATTCTTTTATTTTCAAACGGTTTTCTTCATGTGTGTTCTAAATCCACGTGTTAAGAATGCTTGTTAATAGTTAAAATTATGCAATTCGACGATTATGTTGATAATTCAATAACCTTAAATTATATTTTTAAAGGTTGAACCAATCTCCTTTTTAATTAGGTTTTGAACAGATTGTAAAAAAACAGGATATGAAAATATATTCAATGAAAGCGGTGGTCCTTCTCTGTTTGATTTCAGTATATAGTCAAGTTGCATAGGACAAAAGAAATGGGTACATTTGCACTATTCGATGAGATTTTTCAGTAAAGAATAGAAGACGTTCAAACTTCCTCTGAATTGAAAAATGGGATATTACATAGCAAATAATAGATAGTCATCCCTCATTCTAGAGCGTCAATGGACATTCGAAAATTTCAAAATCCATTCGCATCTATAATCGAAAAGCAGTATAATATTCAATATCCGAAAAAACGAATGTAGATACGGATGTCAAATAAATGCGGATGCGGATGCGAAGACATCTGCATATGAAAATTATCCGTTCGTTCTTTTGCAAGATTGTATTTTAAATTATGTGTATTTTAGTACAATGAAAGATATTTATTTATGATTTTATTAAGTTAGAATTTCATATTATACGCATTAAATGTAAATTAATTGTAAAATATATTTATCATCATTATATTCGTCCAAATACGTGGGTGCAAATATCCGTCCATATACGTGGATGCAGATATCCGATATCTGAAAATGATTTTTGATACGGATAGTGATATGGTACTATATGCGTCCGAAAGTATCCGTTGACAGGGTTAACTTATTCTCCAATAACCGAAAATTGCAAAACGATGCATCGATATGGTAAACATAGGGAAGTTTTCTAATGTATTTGCATATTTTAGCCGACCAAGTTAAAACTTTCAAAATATTCGGCGATGAATTGCAAATGCATCATTTTTTAATGAAATGGTTGTTTTTCTATATAATATCAATCATTAACACCTATTTAAACGTACTTAAAATGGTTTAATAAATGTCTTGATTATCCTTTAAGGATTATACCAACATTATTAAAGAACATTAAATGGACGAATCGAATGTGAATTTATCATTATAACATGTACAAATACACCGATTAAATTTATTCAGAACAGTGTATAATATAAATAAATCAGAATCAGAGTCACGGATCACAGTGGAATCATATAAATCATATACATAGTAAAATGTGTGTCTGCAAAATATCAGTACTAGTAGACCTATATATATATATATATATATATATATATATATATATATATATATATATATCCAAAGTATATGAAATTAACAGAAGAATGATTTATAAATAATATAACAAAAGACCATTTTTTTTATTGTGGAAATTAGCCACAAGGGTCTCATTAGCAAATGCAATTGGTTTGTAGGACACACAACTAAAATAATTACTTAAGGATAAAATGCAAAATAATTAGTTTCTAAGGCTTAAAAACCAATGAAATTATATTCTTAAAAGTATTGGACTACTGAGTTTGTACTTAAAAGTAATTATTCTGCTGACGTTGGCCTTAAAATTAATTTCCGTGCATGTGTGTAGTAGAAACTAATTGGAAAATAAAGCTTGTCAAAAACTAATATGGAATAAAATATGAACAGATGTAAATCTGTTCTTGCGTTCAACCTTCGATGAACTTTTTCCTTATACCCAACATGCATATGCGTTCTCAGCTCAATCTCGTTCCTTAACTTTTAATCAATTACAGTAAGCACTCAAAACTAAATTAGCATACTTATGAACATCTCTTGTCCATTTAGATTTTTTCGCTAATCACAAGAATAAGGATCTGATACTATTAAAATTTGATGTAGTCTTTTATAAAATTCCTTAAGCCTTGATTTAAGCATCATTGACTGTGTGATTAACATCCAATTAGTCAACTATACATCCATTTGATGCACGCTGTCTGTATAGTATAATCAATAACAAACGCCACACATAACAAAGTGTTACAGTTATAAAATTAAAAAATAAAAAATTTCACCTGAGCAATTTTAAAGTGGATGGTACAAACTTTGAAATTACGATGCGCTTGTATGCAGCACAATTTGTAACCATCGACATTAGTCATAAGTTTATATTTAAATATTTAGTTAATATAAAAAAAGGGAAAATATAAATATTTAAATAAAAAATTTGAATTGGTATTAGATGACTACAGAATGGTGTTGAATAAAAATAAAACTGATACTGTATACATAAATGCATACATATAAACATACATGCATATGCATGGATATATACACATTGTGCGTGCACACATGCATACATGTATATACATATATGTATGTGTATATATATGTGTACACATATATGTATATATAGTGCGAGCGCGTGTGAGTGTTTGTGTCTGCGAGCGCGCGTTAATGTATCCCAACTTGATGCGAGTTCCAGCACGCACACGTGTTTTCTCAGATCAATGTCATTTCACGTTAAAGCCCTTTATAACTGATAAAATTAAAAAGTGGAAAAAAAAGGAAAAGTCAATAATCTACATTAGCATAGCTGTGAACATCCCTTATCCATCTAAATTTGTTCTAAGAAGGACCAGATCCAATTACAACTTATATGCCGTTGGATAATATGCCGTTAGATAATATGCCTTAAGCCTTGGTTTAACGTATCATTGGCTTCTTGATAGACATTCATTAAGTCAACTATATATATCCACTTTGACGTGAACTTTTGATGTGGTATGATCAATAATCAATTTTCATTCGTGAGAAATTTTGAGTTACATTCCTCTGTTTTAAATAAATTAGATTCGCATTACTACATGCATTAAAATACAAATTGCATCTTTGTTTTTGCACCCAGCAAATATTCGCTATTATAAACAGGTTAACTTGCAATGTTAAAAACGTAATATCTTTCATAGGATTTCAATTTCGCTTTCACCGTTAAAAAACAAATTTTGTTGTATTTTTATTAAGATTCATATATGATATGTTTTGATAATTTTTTTTTAGTTTACAGCGACCATCCCTAGATGAATATTTGCACATTGTTTGGTTGCATTAATATCAACATTACAAAACGTCGTATTTCAAATTCTAACTTCAGTTGCACCGTGCTTTGCGTTCAGTTTCAGCTTTCCATGCTTCACTTCCAGCTCATATGTTTCATAACTCATGCTTTAAGGTCTGTTCACTTTCAACTTAGTCAATCGCTCTCTTGCCTTTTCCCTATTTCTACCTCACTTTGTAAATGCATTGCTGACCATTATGCATGTGCATTTAGTTTCAACATGTCACAGTTATCCACTCAGAAGGATCGTGCAACATAGCTTCTTTCCGTGTCATTTATACCTCCATGTTGCAACATGCAACGTGCTTTCTTGCAAGAAGTTACTCTGTATTTTTTATGTGGCATGCCCCTTCATACTGCTCCTCTATATAATGCGGAGAACAATTACACAACTTCATACTACACAGCTCTTTACTTCAACTGCAATCCAAAAAAGCATTGATAACAACTTTTTATATATGCGGTAGGCCTTGGCATTTCCCAACATCCCCGTGATCTGTCTTAGTGCCTTCATTTAGCATCATCCGAATCACGCCCAGTCTATTTCGCTTGCTTAGTCCTCTGTCTATTTCAACAATTAAATTTGTCTGGCAAATATTTGCTAGAGCAAATTAAGATAAATATTTACCGGACAAATATTTGCCCCTTTAAATATTAAAAAAAATAAAAAAATTTGTCAAAATATATCATACATGAATCTTAATAGAAAGATGAATTTTTTTATGATTTAATGGTGAAAACAAGTTGAAATCCGATAAACCTACTGAAAGATATCACATTTTCGATATTGCAGGTTAACTTCTATTTATAGCGGATATTACCTAAGCGGACGGTATAAGTTGTAGAAACTAAATTTTTATTGCTGAGTTAGGAGGAGAAACATACATTAAGTTTAAAAATAGAAACATGTCTCTAATTTCTACTTGTTATAACGTCTAAAAGCACTCCTCAAAGACAAAAGATGAAAATCAATCAAATCAATCCTAAATCTGCACCAAAAAGATCAGTTCTTGCGACATTTTTGTACACTATCTGTAGCATTTTTAATTGAAGTATTAATCAAGCCATAATAGATTTGTTGTTATCTGTTTATACTCTGTAAGATTGAAGAGATATTACTTTGAAGAGGAATACTAAGCTTCATCGTTTCCATAACTGGACCGTGAGTCGGACCGTGATGACTCAAAATTTAAGGTTTTGACAGTTCAAAAGGTCAAACAGTCGGAACCATGATTTCCTTTTTCGAAAAATCTGCATATTTAACTATAAGCTATATGCAAAAATATTGAAATAATAATGCCGTGTACATGAGCTGTAGATGTTCTTCAATGTCTAGAACCGAATTTGTGTGTAGCCGCACCAACACAACTAAAATTGTATATACAGTAGGGCAATGTATAACGATATAAGTTTAATAATAGAAAATTTGATGAATCTTGCGTAATGTTACCGCAGCAGTGAATAACGAAATGTGAAGTTTGTTGTTTAGATTTTGGAACAATTATGGGTTTTGAAATATAGATTTATTTGTTTTCTTTAAAGCAATACAAAAGATGGAAATGAAAGAGAATTACACGATAAGAAAGTAGAGAAGCAAAAAAACCACTGTATAATCAGGTAAAATTGACAGTTAAACCAATAATTTTAAGGTCCGACCAAGATCCATACAAAAATAAGATCTGATCGAATTACAGACTGTGATGATCCAAGGTTCAAGGTTATTCGAGATTAGACCAAGACATCGTCTGGTTATGAACACACTGCTAAGCATAGTTGATTAAAAAAGTGTAGTTGTACTTTTCACAAGATTGGTAGAGATTTGAGATTCTACAATCATTATCATTTGCTTCAAAGATTGCCGGTCACTCTTCAAATCAGATGGGAAGTGCAAGCTTAACATTTCTTTGCTTTGGGAAGCAAAGTCCGTTCTTTGCGAAGCGAGTAAGATATTTGAACGTGGTATTTGAACAAAAAAACTGAGTAGAAAGAAAATGAGTTTAGTGATCCGAAAAGGGTATTGGAACGGAACATTTAAGTAGAGCATATAATGCGGAAAAAATATATAGGAAAAGACGGAAAGGAGTAGCTGTTGGAGCAACCGGCAATTCACGTCCAAACGCATCGGACGCCATTTTTTCAGTTTCACACAACGGGTCTAACGTTGCAGCGTCCAACGTGTCGGTGAGCGAGTTGGAATCAGAAGCTTAGAAACGTGCCAACTTTTTAATTCGGTTTTTGACAAGAATATAAAGAGCTGTAGCTATTATCT
The DNA here is from genome assembly GCA_030765085.1 of Allium cepa. Classification (NCBI taxonomy): domain Eukaryota; kingdom Viridiplantae; phylum Streptophyta; class Magnoliopsida; order Asparagales; family Amaryllidaceae; genus Allium; species Allium cepa. The sequence goes on along the minus strand of CM060942.1, from coordinate 217,086,552 downwards.
ATCCAAATGCTATAATTCAATAGAATGTAGGGACATCACAAGATTTGAAAATATATTCATTAAAAGCGGTGTCCTTCTCTGTTTGATTTCAGTATAAACTCATGTTGCATACGACAAAAGAAATGGAACATTTGCATTGTTCGATGAGATTTTTCAGTAAAGAATAGAAGGCGTTCAAAGTTCCAGAGATGAAAAATGGGGCATGACATAGTAATTAGTCATCGCTTATTATCCAATAATCATCTGTGAATTGCAAAATGAGGTATTGATATGGTAAACCGTGGGAAGTCTTTGGATGCATTTACAGATTTTAGTTCAGACGTGTTTGTTGCGTCAAAAATTAAGATCGACCAAACGAAACAAATCTATCTTTTTGCGAGAGAATTTAAAAGGGGTAAATCTATAAATTATTGGTTGTTTCGTTTTATGTTAAACAAAGGAAACAAACTTAGATGTGTGTTAAACTAGATTGTCTGGTAATTTAGAGCGAAAATTATGTGATATAACTGTTATTTGCAAATGTATCTATTTTTAATGAAATGTACTTTTTTTCATTTTATACGTAACTATAATATAATGTCAGTTGTTAAGAGGTAATTAGCCAAAAGGACAAACCTTAGTCAAATTTTTAGAACCAGTATAGAAGTTTTCAAATTTAGGCTTAAGGACAAAACCATGTTTTCTTCGATTTCATGTTCAACTGCCCCTGTCTCTTTCAATCGTCAACACCACCACCTTGTAACACTTCCCCCTCGCATCACTATATTTTAAATCATGCGTATTTTGGTATAATAAAAGATAATTATTTATTAATTTATTAAGTTAAAAGTTTATACTATATGAGCTAAATGTATATTTATTGCAAAAAATATTTACTATCATTATATATAGTTATTTTTAACGCTTTAATAATCAATAAGGTTGAAAAAAGTTGATATAGAACTAAAAAATCTTCATTTATATTTCTTGATTTATCGATCGTTGACGGATAGGATAACTATCAGATATCTGTCCATATCCACGGATGCTAATATAAAATATTGAAAAATGATTTTGGATGGAAATACTGATATGACATCATCCGCTTCTTAATCTATCCGTTGATGGGCCTTTAACTTATTCTCCAATAATCTGAATGGAATTGCGAAATGAGGCATTGATATGGTAAACCGGGGTAAGTCTTCGGATGCTTTTGCATATTTTAGTCAAAACTTTCAAAATAATCGGCCGTGAACTGCAAATTTATCTTTTTTTAGTGAAATGTATATATATTTTTTTTACATTTTATACGTAAATTATGATATAATATCAATCATTAACCCTTATTTAAAATACCTAAAATACTTCAATACAAATAATCATTGATATGTCATTATTACCTTTTGAGAATTATACCTATATAATTAAAGAACATTACAAAGACAATTAAATGTGAATGTATCTTTGTAACGTGTATAAACACACCGATTAAAATTGTTAAAAATAGAGTCACATATCACAGCAAAATAATATACATCATATACATAATAAAATATGAGTCAGCAAAATATCAGTAACTGACTCACATAATGTATTCATCGCGTCCAAAATATATAAAATAAACAGAAGATTGATTTATAAATAAAATACACTAATCATTTTTTTCTTTATTTCCAGCAACTAATATGAAATAAAATAGGAGACATATAGAGCTGTTCTTGTGTCCAACCTTCATCCGAGCTTTCTTCCTTGTCTCCTGCATGCACATACATGTTCTCAGCTCAATCTCGTTCCTTAGCTTTTAATCAATTACACTAAGCGATCTAAATTAGCATGGTTATGAACATCCCTTATCCATTTAGACTTGTTCTCTAATCATGAGAAGAAGCATCCAATACTACTAAAACTTGATCTAGGTACCGTTCTTTTACTAAAAAGGACATTCAGCATTGGCATCTGCGTATGATGTGTCCGCGTCAAGTGTGGGCCTCACGCTACTGTCCAGTTCAAAGCAAAGATTGAAAATGTTCGTGTCGGACGCCATCTGACGCGAACTGTTCAAACCTCAGCCGTCATATTTCATTGTGTTCCCTATATATATCAAACCATTTCTCAACTAAATCATCAAAATATCCAAATAATCCAAAAATTCAGCAACTTTTACAAGTTTCGTCGTCGATTTTTCAGGTTTTTTTTTTATATTTGTGGTTTTCGTATTATTATCTACCAAACAATCTGAAAAAACTGGTCTGGATTACAAGCTGGGCAAATGAAAAACAAGTTCGATGAGTTAAAACATGAGTAGAGCTCATGAAACATGCTGCTACAGATTCAAGATGGCTAATAGAACGAAGAACATGACACGGTCGGTGAATCCGACGAGTGGTGCGAAACGGCTGCAGCAAGGTACAACAAATACAAACAAGTCTCGTCTGCTCGTTTTAAACAGTTGGACGTGGTCTTTGATGGCTGCATCCGAACTAACAGATGTTAGTTCATAGTTCCACAAAATCCACATGTTCAACTGCAGTTCGACGCACAGCTTTATGACGACTATCTTAAGTGTGATGCTGCGGAGATCTCCAATCGCAGAGCGCCTAAACAGCAACGGTGCACTAGTGGTCCTTCTAGGTCCGTTGTCAATTCTTCGTATGATTCGACTCTTGCTAGGTGTATGGAAGCGAAGTTGAAGATGACGATTATGAATAATTGGTGTTCGCAATTTGTTTGGCTGAGTATGATAACAGAAGTTTCAATTCTTTGCATACCCTGCTGGACAACCCCAAGCAGCTTAGGAAGACTTTTTTATCTTGTTAGACAGTTGAGAACGAAAAGGTAGTTTGTTTTATCCGTATTTTATTTTATGCATTTTTATTCGGTACTTTTGTTTCTGCATTTGTGTTGTGAATTCTGAACTATGAATTTTTATTTCTGCATGTATATTTGTACTTACAAATAATTAACGTAAATAAACCAATAATATAAACAAACAATAAAATAATTAATTTGCCCCTTTCACGTATCCCCACTCGTAAAAAGAACGCATTCCGCTTTCTTGAACTTATTATCTTCCCAGCCAATTTGTTCTTCCTTCCATATGTCCCTTTCGATTCGTAAAAGAAGGCATCCGTAGTCTTGGATAAAAAATTTTAAGCCTTGGCTTAAGCATCATTGACTTCGTGATTAACATCCATCTAGTCAACCATATATCCACTTAGATGCACGCTGTCTGTATAGTATAATCAATAACAAGTTTTTGGAAAACAATTTTTATTAAACCAACTCAGTAGTTGTTTATGGTTTTCTGTTAAATTTCGAAAGTCAAAAACATATTTCGTGGTCAGGAATAAACAAAAATCGACTGTGAAGTATTTTACATATTTGGCAAGAAATCTACTAGCTTAGCCGAAACATTTTCATTTTGATAAAATGTAATAGAGCAACATCAAAATTTAACTTCAAAAAAGCGAAAGCATGTAATCGGAACAAAACAAAACACACACTGTCAACAAATATTTTCTTCCGAATAGTCCAAGATTTGATTGCTCAATTATGACGCCCTTTTGATTATAGTTCATCCTATCTTTTTAATAGTGCCTTAATCCACAAGTAATAATAATGCGTAGTGTGCAATAGAGCAGAATATTATCTGTGATCTTCTTTCCATTTGTTTAGTCCACTGTTTAGTGCTATTGATAGTGGAGTGGTACTTTTGATGCCTAAGCTAAGGATGCATTAGTGGATAATTTTTGCTCAGTTTACGTGTGCGTCACTTTGAACGCCACTAATTTGGTGAACGGACCAAATTGTTGAGTTGGTGTTCAACGGACCAAGTTGGTGTTAGACTTAATTAATCACAATTAACATTTTTTATTACATATTTAATGCTTATTTCATTTCAAATTTCAAATTGTGACGACCCGGAAATTTTTAGGCATTTGGAATTGAAATCTTTAAGTAATTTTAAATATTTTCAAGATGGTTTAACTTGGATTTCAAATATTAGTTTGAATTTAGCAATTGGATTTATTGAATTGAAATTTAAAAGTAAATTAATACATTGTTTAACAAGTGAATCTTTAGTTGAGATAATTTCACGTCAGCTTTCTTTTTCGTCACTGTAGTAAGGCAAGCTTCACGCGCTGGGCATGTTTCTGTTTTTTATATAATTTGTCGGGCCTTCTTGATCACATCTTCTTTTAAAAAAAATAAAACAAAAAAAATAATATATAATAATAATAAATAAATAGAAGCTTCAGGGGGAAGCTTTTAGCAGCGTTTTATAATAAAAATCCCCTCTCATGTTAGATTTTGACCGAAGCCTCATTTGTTTTCCCCTCTTTCGTCTTCTTTGTTCCGCCTTTCCAAATTGAAATTGGTTCGATTCTTTAAAAACAAATAAAAAAAATTGTAGTTCGATAATGGCGAGCCGGTTCATCTCCTTTCGTTCAAACCATTCGAGAGCCCTCGTCTCCATCTAATCCCACGGCAGTTCGAAAAATAAAAAGGGGCTCGCGTTTTGATTCGCGAGGCTGGAGCAAAGTCGCGCGATCGTGAGGGGGGGTCGCGAGTCATTCGATCGATGCTAGGCGATATCTGGGTACCACGAGCTCGAGCGGCGATGTCAGTATTGCAGAGGCGAAGCAACGTGGCGTTCGATGTCGAGATGTTTAAGGCAGCAGGCGACGATGTCGCGTGGAAGCTGCAAGCTATGGTTTGGGAAGAGCGGTTTCGTGATTCAAGTTGGTGAAGGTATTCTGCTTTGCCTAATTTAATTTTCACGATTTTTTGTTAATTCTTTTGGAAAGAGGGAAAAAAAACCAGCAAGGTCGTGTATTATAAAATTTTTCATATCCGTGGTTTAAACTTGTAAATTAATTGATGGCTATTAATATTATTGTCTAAAATATATATATATATATATATATATATATATATATATATATATATATATACACACACACACACACAGCAAGTTATAAACGGGTTGTTAAATTTAAAACAATAAGGGATATTCCAACATTGGATTATATATGTATAGATTAGAAAATATTCTATATAAAAGAAGTTAGCTTAAGATTATTTTTTTTAGTTAAATTGAAGTAATAAATTGTAGATGAATTCAAAGATTATTAAACTATATGAATGTTTATACAAGGTCAATAATCGTGGAGTCAAGTCGAGAATAAAGTGGATTTGCAAATATAAGAGAGCAAAGGTGAGTTAATCTCACTCAGTTAAAATTTAAATTTAAATTTAAATGATTGAATTTAAATATTTGTTTGAATGGTTGAATGAATTGATGTGATATAATATGATATTTTGGAATTGATGTATTATATTGTGCTAACGTCTGTGGATGCAGGGAAAACAGGTTGGAGGGATCCAACTGGATCCCTCAACATTTATTAAAATTATTTAATCCCCTTTGTTGTGGTTGTTTGATATTCTATGATGAACTTTATTGGGTGTTGAATGCTATGTTTCGATTGGATATGATTGGGTATAATGAATTACTGAAATATTTAATTGGATGTTGAAAAGAAATAAAAGAAGTGAATTTGTAAATAAAAGAAGTGAATGAGTAAGGAAATATTTATAGGGAGTTTGAATAAGGTTAAGAATGAATTGGGAAGAGATAAAGTGACTTTTAAATTTTAATAAATACAACTAGAAGAATAGAAGGAAAATTAATGAATTTTAAACTGTAGTGCTATTGTTTAAAGAGAACAAACATTTATTTAAAATTTAGATTATTGAAGGAATAAAGAAGAAATTGGGAATAACCTGAGATTTGTATATTTCAGCTAAAGGAGTTAAAAATCAAACTGAAAATAATAATAAAGTCCATAATTAATGAATTTTGAAATGAACTGTTAAGTGAAGAAATTTATTTCAAATGGAATAAATTGGAAATCAACTTGGAAAATTGATTTAAGTGATTGAGATTGGAAATCTCTCTCTGAATAACCGAGTACGCTTTCAGAGTAAATTTTTTTTAAAATATAAATTAAATGTTTAAAGTTGTTTAAGAAGTATGTTTTGTAAAATTTATTATGTCTAATATTTAAATTTCTAAAGCAAGTATTTCCTTTTAATATATTATAGCAATAATTATTTACAGAGTGATTTACTATTTGTTTTAAAAAGTTTTAATCTGGTTTTATGTTTTATTAAGTAACCTTATTATCAAATAGTCCTATAGTATGTAGTTTTAACAAATTATTGAAGTAATTTAACTTAAATGTTTAAAGTATATTTTCGAACTAAAGTGTTTTAAATTATTTAAAAATCTATTTTTCTGTGCTTGGTGATTTCAGAGGAGATAGGAAATATTTGAGAAAGTTGATTCTGAAAAGAAAGATGGTTTTGAAAACTGCTTTCAAAGGGTTGAAAATAGAAATATATCTTGTGAAGATATATTTGGAGATTAATAAATAATTTGAAAATTATTTATTGGTTGATGGTTGTTTTGTGAATATAATTGATAGTTAAATAATCGACTATTAATATTGGACAATGCGTTGATCGTTTCGAAGAGACCGGGATCGAGATTTATTTCTCGAAAACCACTTCGATCCGGTTTGTACGTTTTCGTGCGAAAAACGATTTTTGGATTCGAAGATGGAGCGGTGAAGTGCAAGGGCTAGTCGCTACTAATCCTGAGGATATTTCCAAAATGGATGTAGTAGGAATAGTGCCTTCGGTTCCGTTCGAACCCGGAACGGACTTGTATGGATGAATGCTTGCGAAACATCGTCAGGTGGGCGATGGGCATTCTAAGTGAAACGTTCTAAAAGGTAACGCTTAGCCTCAAGCCTCATCAAATGGGAATGACTGAAAATCAGTGGATATGCAGCAAGGTTAGGTGGGTCATGCCCAAGCAGGACAAGATATTTCCCCTGTCCAGATGTCCCTTTTTATATATTTCGGCTTAGTGGGTGGTTGGTCGCGCCAACCACGGGATTTATCTTGTTCGGGACTATTCAGTAAGGAATGGTTCCGGCCTTGTGTTGCAGGGGATGAAGGGAGTAATCCTCGGTACGGTGATCTAGGCCCCGTACTGTGACAGGTGGTACCCCAGTGCCTAGTCATTGTTGGAAATCCACTTTCCCTACGAGCCTTGTACGAGTTTTGTTTGTATTACCCACTCTGTGGCTAGTAGCTGGAATTTAATAGATGTAACAATTTCGGCTATTTTATAAGTATTTGTATATAGGCCCTATTATAATATCAGAGGATTTCTATAAAAATTGTTTTAGCTATCGTAAGGTAAAAACCCGACATGTTTATTTGTGGCGTGGTCTTACGAGATGCTTTTGTTTTTAAAGGATTTTTGAAACTTTAATAATCAATTAGGTGTGATTTTCTCACGCTAGTATTCCAGACCGACTCGGGTGTTATTTAACTGTAATGCTCGGGTCAGACCGAGTATTATAGGATACAGGACATGATGCTGTGGAGCTCAGGAGACGAGCTGGATGACGATACGTATAGTCGTACTTGTTATATATATATATATATATATATTCCGCTGTTTGAGTTGTTGTGTATTCATTGCATGTTACTGATGTGAGCTGTGACTGATGTACTCTACTGATGTAATGTATGTAAACATATATATTTGATTTTGAGTAAAGATTATTTATTATCTATTATATTTTATTCCGCTGCGATGGTTAGATTTTGATGTTGATTTTGTTTTCTCTTCTTCTACCTCTTCTTTTTAAATCCAAATGGTTCGTATTTCTGTGCAACTTGAGTTGATTAGGTAGAATAGTGTTGACTCAAGGAGTACGGATTTGCGGGATGTTACAGTTGGTATCAGAGCTTAGATTCGAGATAACCTTGGCTCTGGTGGGAATTGCTCATTTAAAATAGAGTCCGTAGTACTCTATAATGAGTTTGAGCGTATTAATAGATATGAGCGCGTATTTGTTAGTGAATATAAAATGTTTTAATATTGTGTTGATTGATTTATTGAGTGGCATATGAACCTTCGTCGACACAGTCTGCGCAACTGTATTGAAGGGGTTTCTAAACACTTGAATAGAGCAATCGACACGGTATTGTTTTAAATATGGGTAAATGAAATAATTTTACCCAAAAACATACCTTGATATAAAGAATAGTTTTTGAAAACTATGTAGCTAATATATGGTTGCTTGGATGTTAGAAATGATAATATTAAAGTATTATCATTGTTAAGTGAAAATTTAACTAGAAAATGGAAATATAATCAAAGTTTGAAGGAATAAATTCATGATAAAATGAAATTTGTAAATATGAATTATAAATGTAAAATTATAAATTTAAATATAATCAAATGAGAATTTGTATGAACATAAGCTATCAAAATGAATTATAGAAAAAAAAATTGATTTAAGCAGGATTTGGAAATTTAAATCCCGAAAATTTGGAAGTGTTTTGAAGATAAATGATAGCATTGTTTTGGAGGTATTTCTGAAAGGAAATTTGTTTTAAATGGATTTTGAAAGTGATATAGCATTGAAATTACTTGGATTATTGGAAAATAATTCTGATGATGACGGCCGCATCATCAGTATTCATTTTCGAATTTCTAAGTGACGAATTGCTACCAAAGTGATTTGTTCTGGAAGCAGATGTTTTTGAAAATTTCAAAGGAAATTTGTTGGAAATAAAAGCCAGGATTGGATTAAAATTTTTGAGAAATGTGGTTTGGGACATTGGAGATTTCAAAATGATTTGAAGCCAAAGCCGAGAGTTTAAAAATCTTGATGAGATGATTGTAAGCTTATAAATTGAGATGATTTTTAAATCAGGAAGGGAATATAGGCTTTGAATGTTGGAATTAAAATTTGAAGAGAAAAGTTGAAAATGAAATTAACTTGGATTTGAAAATAAAAATTTGACTGGATTGAAATTAATTGAATAAGCTGAAAAAATATCCAGTTGTATTCGAATTGAGTTAAATAAATCCGAGTTAAAGTAAAATTGAGTTGGGATGAGAATTCAGTTGAATCAATTAATGAAATTAAATTCTTACCTGAATAAATGGGAAGTAAATTGGATAAGAAATGAGAATTGAAATAAATAAATCAGAATAACTTATAAAAGAATTAAAGATCCATGGAAATAAAATATGCTTGGGCTATAAATAAATAGAAGGCTTGAGTTAAAAATAAAAGATGAATATATTCCAGCTTATGATGAATGGAATTGTATAAAATAATAAGTTGTGACTTATTAAATTGAAAATGGAATACAATGCCCAAAATCAATATTTTGATAAATTGAAAAATGAAATGAGGATCCAAACTTGAAGTATAAAATAAATATTGAACTTAAGAAAATTAAATGAAGTGATATTTTGAATAAAATTTCAAGTGTTGGATTATGAATAAGGGGAGAACTAATTGGATAATAAATTAGTTAATGGAATTGAATTATAAGTTTATGATGAAGTTGGAAATAAAACTCAAGTTATAATTAAATTCGACTTACATTGTCGATGAAGAAAATATAATTGAAAATGGCCTTGCAATTAATTAATTGATTTGTGAACCAAATTGCAATGTAAGTTAATAAATTGGATGGTAAATTGGAAGTGAATAATAGAATCAGAACTAGAGTTATTAAATTGAAAATTTAGCTTGAAGTGTTAATAAATTAAATATAATTGAAGTGTATCAGATAAAAATGTAAATGGATTAAAATAGCAATGTTTGAATTTGTAAATAAAATCCATAAGTGAAGATAACTTGCAGGAAATAAATTGAATGGGTTGAATCTGAAAAGTTAAATTTTATAATAACTAATCAAATAAGTTTGAAATGACATTGGATTGAGATAGAATCAAATTTAATTGAAAAGAGAAATTTATTTGCAAAAATGGAAATGAGTTGAATTGCATTCAACTTAAAATTAAGTTTAATAATAGGGAATTGGATTTAAATCCAGTAAAAATAAGTTCTAATTGTAATAAAATTCGGTGAGTTGCCGATAATTTTCAAAAGAATGAAATTCTTAAATAAGAAATTGTAAACCGTTTAACTTGGAGTCAATGAGAAAAATAGAATGGTTTTAAATGAAATGCAAATGAATAGATCATGAATATAATTGAAATGGTTATTGAATGAAATAACCTGGATCGTTTTCGAGCTAAATAAAATAGTTTGGAATAAACAATTACAGAATGGTTTTAAATATAAATGAATGGATGTGAATGAATTAAAATAAGAAGGAAAATTTAATTGGTAATGGAGATGTACCTAAATTGTTAATGGTTTTGAATGAACTAATTTTATTAATAAAATTTAAATGCAATGAAACTGAGAATATATGGATTGTGAATAAATCCGAAATGGAATAGGATTAAGTATAAATTGAGTTGGAGTCAATTTAAATTGGTTATAAACATAAATACTTATTTATTCACATAAATTTTGTCAAATTGCATAGAATAAAATTGTCATTGGATGTAAATGGAAGTAATTAAAATTCTATGAGTTGGTGGAAGTAAAATAAATTGATTTTGAAAGAAATTGAATTAAATATGAGTTCAATTTGCTTAAAAATAATAATAATAATAATAATAAATTAAATGTAAGCAATTGAGTTCTAAACCATTCAAATTTCATAAAAATGGTTTATAAATAAATTGGAACAGTTGAATTAACATGGAAATTGTAGAAGTTGCTTATGGAAAAATGTTTGGTGTGAATTTCTTTTAGAATTCATATGTTTTAACTATTGCAAGTAAGTGATATGCTGTTAAACTTCATATATTTGGCACTTACATGTCTAAATTGAGCAAGTACAGGTAGCTGGAAGCCGTGTGGCTGGATTTGGTAGTGCTATTTGCTAAAAATAATAAGCCGCTTGCTTAAAATGCTAAATAAGGTACGCCTACGCAATAAAATTAGGAAATATGAACTGTTTTTGGTTTTTCCGACCGTGTGGGTCGATGTATATATATTTATCTCTTTTGTCAAATTGCAAAAGCTCCTCCGTACAAAGGGGACTCTGCCAAAATTTTTCAGAAATTTTGGGAGTTAGAAAATTTTTAGAAAATTTTGAAAAATTGTGTTAACGACTAACGAATTCAAATTGGAAACTGAACTAAATTAGTAAAGGAAACCAACTTAAAATAATGACGTGAATTAGTTATAAATGAAAAATAAAATTTAAAGTTTAGAGTTGAAAATAAATAAAGAAGTATATAAAATACTTATACTAAACTTAAGAAGGAATGGTGAAGTCTTAAATGGAAATTGATACTACCAATGTAATTTAAGTTAATACTGAAATGAATAGATATTGGCATTTTGTGAGAAAGTCGATAAAATGTTTTGGAATATTGTGTTTGGATATTGGTGCTAAGCAGGTATGCAGGTATTATAAAGGGAAAAGAAAATTGGATTTGATATGAAAAGATAAAATTTGAAATGCTCGACAAAAAGGTATGTATTTAAATTTGGTATGGAATTTGATTGGGATTTGGATTTGGATTTGGGATTGAGCCACTTGGCCTTTTTGTTTTCTTTTTGGATTTGGGAGGCCGTAGAGCCATTTTGTAGTTGTACCGAGCTAGCCGCGCAAACGAGACGCTGGCAAAAAATTTCGAGAATTTAGGGAGTTAGAAAAATTTTGAGAAAATTTTGATAATTCAAAATTTGGTTTTAAATTGAAACTAGAATGGTTAAACCAATAGTATGGTTTGACACTATGGATAAGTTTGAAAGGTTAATGAGAATAATAATGGACCTTTTATAAAAAGATAGTTAGTTAAATGTTGAACTGTTGGATTTAGGAAAAATAGTAAACGGGTGTTGGACCATTCTTCCTAACTAGTAATTTCGGGGACGAAATTCTTTTAAGGGGGAAGGAATGTGACGACCCGGAAATTTTTAGGCATTTGGAATTGAAATATTTAAGTAATTTTAAATATTTTCAAGATGGTTTAACTTGGATTTCAAATATTAGTTTGAATTTAGCAATTGGATTTATTGAATTGAAATTTAAAAGTAAATTAATACATTGTTTAACAAGTTAATCTTCAGTTGAGATAATTTCACGTCAGCTTTCTTTTCCGTCACTGTAGTAAGGCAAGCTTCACGCGCTGGGCATGTTTCTGTTTTTTTATATAATTTGTCGGGCCTTCTTGAACACATCTTCTTTTTAAAAAAAAAAAAAATATATAATAATAATAAATAAATAGAAGCTTCAGGGGGAAGCTTTTAGCAGCGTTTTATAATAAAAATCCCCTCTCTCATGTTAGATTTTGACCGAAGCCTCATTTGTTTTCCCCTCTCTCGTCTTCTTTGTTCCGCCTTTCCAAATTGAAATTGGTTCGATTCTTTAAAAAAATAAAAAAATAATTTGTAGTTCGATAATGGCGAGCCGGTTCATCTCCTTTCGTTCAAACCATTCGAGAGCCCTCGTCTCCATCTAATCCCACGCAGTTCGAAAAATAAAAAGGGGCTCGCGTTTTGATTCGCGAGGCTGGAGCAGAGTCGCGCGATCGTGAGGGGGGGTCGCGAGTCATTCGATCGATGCTAGGCGATATCTGGGTACCACGAGCTCGAGCGGCGATGTCAGTATTGCAGAGGCGAAGCAACGTGGCGTTCGATGTCGAGATGTTTAAGGCAGCAGGCGACGATGTCGTGTGGAAGCTGCAAGCTAGGGTTTGGGAAGAGCGGTTTCGTGATTCAAGTTGGTGAAGGTATTCTGCTTTGCCTAGTTTAATTTTCACGATTTGTTGTTAATTCTTTTGGAAAGAGAAAAAAAAACAGCAAGGTCGTGTATTATAAAATTTTTCATATCCGTGGTTTAAACTTGTAAATTAATTGATGGCTATTAATATTATTGTCTAAAATATATATATATATATATATACACACACACACACACAGCAAGTTATAAACGGGTTGTTAAATTTAAAACAATAAGGGATATTACAACATTGGATTATATATGTATAGATTAGAAAATATTCTATATAAAAGAAGTTAGCTTAAGATTATTTTTTTTAGTTAAATTGAAGTAATAAATTGTAGATGAATTCAAAGATTATTAAACTATATGAATGTTTATACAAGGTCAATAATCGTGGAGTCAAGTCGAGAATAAAGTGGATTTGCAAATATAAGAGAGCAAAGGTGAGTTAATCTCACTCAGTTAAAATTTAAATTTAAATTTAAATGATTGAATTTAAATATTTGTTTGAATGGTTGAATGAATTGATGTGATATAATATGATGTTTTGGAATTGATGTATTATATTGTGCTAACGTCTGTGGATGCAGGGAAAACAGGTTGGAGGGATCCAACTGGATCCCTCAACATTTATTAAAATTATTTAATCCCCTCTGTTGTGGTTGTTTGATATTCTATGATGAACTTTATTGGAGTATTAAATGCTATGTTTCGATTGGATATAATTGGGTATAATGAATTACTGAAATATTTAATTGGATGTTGAAAAGAAATAAAAGAAGTGAATTTGTAAATAAAAGAAGTGAATGTGTAAGGAAATATTTATAGGGAGTTTGAATAAGGTTAAGAATGAATTGGGAAGAGATAAAGTGACTTTTAAATTTTAATAAATACAACTAGAAGAATAGAAGGAAAATTAATGAATTTCAAACTGTAGTGCTATTATTTAAAGAGAACAAACATTTATTTAAAATTTAAATTATTGAAGGAATAAAGAAGAAATTGGGAATAACCTGAGATTTGTATATTTCAGCTAAAGGAGTTAAAAATCAAACTGAAAATAATAATAAAGTCCATAATTAATGAATTTTGGAATGAACTGTTAAGTGAAGAAATTTATTTCAAATGGAATAAATTGGAAATCAACTTGGAAAATTGATTTAAGTGATTGAGATTGGAAATCTCTCTCTGAATAACCGAGTACGCTTTCAGAGTAAATTTTTTTTAAAATATAAATTTAATGTTTAAAGTTGTTTAAGAAGTATGTTTTGTAAAATTTATTATGTCTAATATTTAAATTTCTAAAGCAAGTATTTCCTTTTAATATATTATAGCAATAATTATTTACAGAGTGATTTAGTATTTGTTTTAAAAAGTTCTAACCTGGTTTTATGTTTTATTAAGTAACCTTATTATCAAATAGTCCTATAGTATGTAGTTTTAACAAATTATTGAAGTAATTTAACTTAAATGTTTAAAGTATATTTTCGAAGTAAAGTGTTTTAAATTATTTAAAAATCTATTTTTCTGTGCTTGGTGATTTCAGAGGAGATAGGAAATATTTGGGAAAGTTGATTCTGAAAAGAAAGATGGTTTTGAAAACTGTTTTCAAAGGGTTGAAAATAGAAATATATCTTGTGAAGATATATTTGGAGATTAATAAATAATTTGGAAATTATTTATTGGTTGATGGTTGTTTTGTGAATATAATTGATAGTTAAATAACCGACTATCAATATTGGACAATGCATTGATCGTTTCGAAGAGACGGGGATCGAGATTTATTTCTCGAAAACCACTTCGATCCAGTTTGTAGGTTTTCGTGCGAAAAACGATTTTTGGATTCGAAGATGGAGCGGTGAAGTGCAAGGGCTAGTCGCTACTAATTCTGAGGATATTTCCAAAATGGATGTAGTAGGAATAGTGCCTTCGGTTCCGTTCGAACCCGGAACCGACTTGTATGGATGAATGCTTGCGAAACATCGTCAGGTGGGCGATGGGCATTCTAAGTAAAACGTTCTAAAAGGTAACGCTTAGCCTCAAGCCTCATCAAATGGAAATGACTGAAAATCAGGGGATATGCAGCAAGGTTAGGTGGGTCATGCCCAAGCAGGACAAGATATTTCCCCTGTCTAGATGTCACTTTTTATATATTTCGGCTTAGTGGGTGGTTGGTCGCGCCAACCACGGGATTTATCTTGTTCGGGACTGTTCAGTAAGGAATGGTTCCGGCCTTGTGTTGCAGGGGATGAAGGGAGTAATCCTCGATACGGTGATCTAGGCCCCGTACTGTGACAGGTGGTACCCCAGTGCCTAGTCATTGTTGGAAATCCACTTTCCCTACGAGCCTTGTACGAGTTTTGTTGTTATTACCCACTCTGTGGCTAGTAGCTGGAATTTAATAGATGTAACAATTTCGGCTATTTTATAAGTATTTGTATATAGGCCCTACTATAATATTAGAGGATTTCTATAAAAATTATTTTAGCTATCGTAAGGTAAAAACCCGACATGTTTATTTGTGGCGTGGTCTTACGAGATGCTTTTGTTTTCATAGGATTTTTGAAACTTTAATAATCAATTGGGTGTGATTTTCTCACGCTGGTATTCCAGACTGACTCGGGTGTTATTTAACTGTAATGATCGGGTCAGACCGAGTATTATAGGATACATGACATGATGCTGTGGAGCTCAGGAGACGAACTGGATGACGATACGTATAGTCGTACTTGTTATATATATATATTCCGCTGTTTGAGTTGTTGTGTATTCATTGCATGTTACTGATGTGAGCTGTGACTGATGTACTCTGCTGATGTAATGTATGTAAACAGATATATTTGATTTTGAGTAAAGATTATTTATTATCTATTATATTTTATTCCGCTGCGATGGTTAGATTCTGATGTTGATTTTGTTTTCTCTTCTTCAACCTCTTCTTCTTAAATCCAAATGGTTCGTATTTCTGTGCAACTTGAGTTGATTAGGTAGAATAGTGTTGACTCAAGGGGTACGGATTTGCGGGCTGTTACGCAAATTCAAACAAGATTGAGATATACCATTTTTCGAAAAGGGAAGCCGCACCTAGATCTCGCGACCTAACCAGCCATGTTGATCGCCATTGATGGAGGCAGTGCTTCGACGCCTCACTTAGCGGTTTGCCACCCTCGAACTTCACCTCCGACAATCAATTGTCACATGGATACATAAAAGCTAAAGTTGCGAGGTTAGTGAATGATTTATAAATAATATACACAAACCAATATTTTATTTTTATTTCGAACAACTAATATGTAATAAAAATTATCATTTTTTATTTAAACTTTTTTAAATTCATAATTTATAAATAATATAAATTCATTCAACCGTATTAATTAAAAAATAATTAAAAGAAAACTGCAATAACAAAAATAATTATTAGTAAAAAAACAATTAAAATGTCTTTTTCCTACACAAAAACCCATTTTATTTTTTAAAATCATTCTTTTTTCCTCCCCTTTTTAAATGCTTTTATTGTGTGCGTCTTTAGTGTCGTTCAAGAGCGCACCGTAATAAATTCAGACTTTAAAATATAGATATCCAACTGAACATGTTTGGATATAATATATTCATCATTAAGAAGACTATCCATATAAAATTTGTAATTTTTTAGAAGGCTCCAAATATTTCAAAATTGCTAAGTTTATGAAATATCAAAATTTTTACTTCTACCAAGGATTTAATATTTAAATGTAGTTTTGAAGGAATGATATTCAAATTTCCAATGGGTAATCTTATTTATCAAAATATCATATCTAGAAATAGTTCACTTTGATACGAAAAATTCTTAAAGTAAAATACCAATGGGTTTCAAACGATAAAGCAGGTAAAAACATGTTCTTGTGTCCAACTTCATTCGAGCTTTTTTTCCGTACCATAGTTGACATCTAACAAAGTGAAAATAAAGAAAATAAGTTTTAAAAATAAAACTAAAAAGGCGATACTCTAAATTAGCATAGTTATGAACATCCCTTATTCATTTAGATTTGTTCTCTAATCATAAGAAGGATCCGATACTAATTAAAACTTGATGGATTTTGTCCCTTAATCTTAAGAAAAATGTTTGTCCACGGTTTTTAAACTAAACCAAATAATTGTGCTAATGAACATAATATAACCATAAAACATCACTTCAATCCTAGAAGTTTTTTAACTAAAATAAAAAAACTTCACTTCGATTCTAAATTTTTTTAAACGAAAAGTCAAAATGTAATTTTATGGTATATACGTGTGTGTATGCTTGTATGCGCGTATGTATATGCTAGTACAATCCACGATGGTGGGGACTGATCGTTTAATTTTGAGAAAAAGAAATATTATGTAATTTTTCATTAGTTTTACTTATCCTCGAATGGTAATTAATACATTGAAAAAAAAAATTTATAGTTAAAGAAATTTTAGGAGACTTTTGGAGGAGCAAAAAGATAAATAGGATTGGAGAGATTTAAAAAAACACACAAAAGACATATTATTTTTTTTGTTTTTTGTTTCACACAACTTGATTTTGCAATACTGGGTTAGAGAAACCTCCATGTAGATCGGTTTTACGTATGAGTCCAACATGCATGTGCATGTCTTAGTTCAATGTAGTTTCCTTAATTTTTAACCAATAACACTAATCCGCCTTCATACCTGATAAAGTAAAAGAGTTTAAGAAACAGCGAGGAACAGATTCCTTAAAACAAAACATTTATTAATCCATCAAAATATTAAAAGAGAGCCTAAAAATTACAAGGATACCTCAATCTCCAAAGCACTAAATCAAAACTCTTTTTAACACATAGATAATCAATCCGATACATGCCTATATATAATAATTATGATAAAATGCATTTTCTAATCAGCCGATTAAGAAATTGATTGATTGATTTATTCATTATCACAAAATACACAAAATCTATAAAAAATGCAACATATCCGAGTCATAATTACATGTTGACTCAAAATATCTTCATAACATACTTTAATACAAAATTATCATCAAAATCTAACAATGTTATGTCCAATAGCTAATTTTCTTAAAAAAAAATTTGTTCATCCAACCGGACCGATTGTTTATGGTTTTCATTTTTTTTTTCCTCATAAAATATGATCTGATTTCAAAACGTGAGTAAATCTAAATATTTACTTGTCGAGATATCTACTAATTTAGCCGAAACATTTTCTTTTTGACAAAAGGTCATAGAACAACATCAAAATTTACGTATTCTTTCCCATTGAACATTTGACTTAAAAGCAAAAGGTTGGTGGTTCTTACCCGCTATTCAAATGAGCCCTTATTTCGTGTGCCTTAGGCCTTTATATATCAAGGTCGGCAAAGGGCTTGTCGTTTTCAAGCAAAGCCTCTTTAATATTTATTAAATGATAACATTCCAAACCGTTGATATTTGCAAACATTTATGAGGCATTGGATCAGTTTTTTGGTAGCACTATACAGATTCATCTGTTTTTTTTCCTCCTTTTGATTTGAATGAAATTATACATTGAACGGATGATTTCACTGGACTGCGTTTGTAGTGGTTATAAGAGGTTTTAAAAGTATCGGTTTTAATCTTTAATGATCATAACGATTTTAATTAGTGGAGTATAATTGAAAGAAGAAAAATGTTATAACCACTCAAAACACCTTTGATGGGTTGAGAATTGCCATGAAATTAAATTGCACCGGATTTTACCCGTTTTAAAAACGACATCCATGTGGAAAAAACTTACAAACAAAGGTGATGGTAACACCTGAAATACAGAGTTATTTAAATTAATCAAAATCGATAGAAAATAAACTCTCAAGTGTAGCCATGTGTTTCAGAATCTTTTAAGGAGTGGTTGAAGTAGAGGTTATCTTTCACGTTATTGATCATTTTATTGCTTTACAACGAGTATGCCACAATGCCACAAATGCTATACAATCGTCGAAAATGTAGGTCAAAATTGTAAGGTTGAAATCCAGTACGCAAATCCCTATGTCGGACAAAATATGATTTTGGTCAACATATATTAAAAGAAAGAATCACTTGTTGTTACATAAAACCAAACTCATGTATGTATATCATTCCATCTCCATTATTTTTCACAAAGTGGGACTGTTATTTTTTTTCACGTGCATCCATTACTCGCGCACAATATGAGACATTCCAACAAGTACAGGTTGCTCATGCATGCTATGTAAGTTTAATTACTTCCTGTTGGTTATGATTTTATGAACAAATGAAGAGTAAAACTTGGTAACTTCATACAAGTTAAAAAAATCGCACTTGTAGTCTAGGTATTAGCCAAGAAACCTACTAGTTCAGCCGAAACATTTTATTTTTGATGAAATGTAATAGAACAGCATTAAAACATACGTTGCACCTGGATCTCCACGATCTAACTGGTCAGGTCGACCGCCGTCGACGTGAGCGATGCCTCGGTGCCCCCCTTGAGCTTATCCTTTGTCAATCAATTGTTACATGATTGTATAAAAACTAAAACATGAATCTGATTCACATACTTGTTGTTATATAGTATATACACTATAAGGGGAAACGCATTTTCCGACGGGCAGAATCCGTCGGCGGCCGTCGGAAAAAGCCGTCGGAAAAGACTGCGTCGGGGAGCAGTATTTCCGACGGCTTCCGACGGATGCTGCCGAACACGTTTCCGACGACTCTCGACAATTTCCGACGATTTCCGACGGCTTCCGACGGGCGTCGGACACCGTCTAACCTAACAAACGGTGCAATCTCGGCATAATTTAGAAGAATATAAGCGTGTGCTACATAAAGATCTCTATCGTCTAGCCATATTTCTACACATTTTCCAGAAGGCCGACCATGTTGTCTAAAAATAGATAACATTGCTTGAGAGAACTCTTGTTCGTCGCCTTCGTCATTACGAGGAACACTTTGAAATGAAATATTCACATGGTCACTGAAATAGTGAGAGAAAAAGAATGAAGCTTCTTCTTCGATGTAAGATTTACATATCGAACCTTCAACTCGTGCTTTTTGCCTCACTTTTTTCTTCAGGTGATTCAAATATCTATGCAAAATTAATTTATATTAACTTCATCTTTCAAATGCAATTAAATTACGTTATAACATATTACATACCTCTCAAATGGATACATCCATCCATATTGGACAGAACCTCGAAGTCGTGCTTCGGATGAGAGATGAACAGGTAAATGTTCCATCACATTAAAAAAACCGGGCGGAAATATTTTCTCTAATTTGCAAAGCAATATAGGAATGTCCACTTCAAGTTTACATAAATGTTGCACTTTTAAAGTAGTCGAACAAAGCTCTTTGTAAAATATACTAAGCTCCGTTGCTACTTTCCAAACTTTTAAAGGCAGTAGTTTTTTGAACATTACGGGAAATAAATTTTCCATCATTATGTGACAGTCGTGACTTTTCATTCCGCTCAATCTACCATTTTTAAAGTCAACACATCTACGAAGATTTGATGATATCCCATCAGGAAATTTTAACCCTTCCACCCATTTTAACACACATTTAACTTGATTATTATCTAATTCGTAACAAGTTTTGGGTTTTTTTACTGTCATTTGGTTTCATATGAAGCTCGGGACGTTTGCATAATTCTTCTATATCACGTCTTGATTTCAAATCATCCTTCGTCTTCCCTTTCACATTCAAAATTGTGTTAAAAACATTATCAAATACATTTTTCTCATTGTGCATCACATCTATGTTATGGCGAAGCAGAAGATGTTTCCAATACGACAACTCCCAACAAATAGTTTGTTTGCACCAGTTATGAACAATTGATTTGCCTTCAATTTCCGTTTGCTCGCCAGTTTCATATATCTTTGGATAGTCCTTAACAAGTTCATATATGTCTTCGTTTGACCATATCGTCGGTGGTTGTCTGGTTTCTACTCTATTAGCTAAAATGTTTTTTTTGTCTCCTCTGAAGGGATGATTTACATGGAGAAAATATCGATGACAGTCAAATCATGAAATTTTCTTACCATGAGGTAAAGAAAACACTCGTGTTTCATCCATGCAGTATGGACATGCTAGACGACCGGCAGTTTTCCATCCCGAATGCATTGGATAGGCAGGAAAATCACTTATAGTCCACAACAAATAAGCAAACATACGAAAAAATTTCTTCTTTGACACATCGTATGTTTCTACTCCTTCGTTCTACAATATTTTTAACTCCTCAATCAAGGGTTGTAAATATACATCGATTCCTTGCGTCAGATCGTCGGGGCCAGGAACGACAACAGTGAGAAACATATATTGCGTTTTCATGCACATCCATGGAGGTAAATGATACGGTGTGACGATAATGGGCCATGATGAATATTTAGAACCAAATTGAGAAAATGGAGAAAAACCGTCCGTACATAATCCTAATCTAACATTTCGACTCTCCGCTGCAAAATTTGGATACGTTTTATCGAAATGCTTCCATGCTTCTCCATCGGCCGGATGTGTCAACGTACCCTCTTCCTCCGTTCTCACGCTATGCCATCTCATATTAGACGCAGTTACAGAAGATGCATATAATCTTTGAAGTCTTGAAGTTATGGGCAAGGAGTGCATACGCTTGTACGGAACTTCCTTCCCCTTCTTTTTTCTTGTTTTGTATCTCTCCTGGTTACAAACTTTACAATCTCTAAGGTTTGCGTCTTCTTTCCAAAACAACATGCATCCTTTTAAACATGCATCTATTTTCTGATACGGTAAACCAAAAGCCGACATAAGTTTTTTAACTTCGTAGTGATTTTCACACATTAGATTATCGGGCGGCATATGTCTTTTTGCAGCTTGTACAACAGCCGTAAACCCAGCTTCAGCGATGTTGTATTTTGACTTTATCGCAATATATTCTGCGATTACTGACAGCTGAGTGTCGCTTTTACAACCATCCCAAATCGGTTTCTTAGCTGAATCTAGTAAATCATAAAAAAATTTAGCTTCAATATTTGGTTCTTCAACATTTCCATCATCGTCGTCAACTTCAACCATAGAAAACATTGATCGTGCTGCATCTTCGACCATATTTTCTATATGGGTCGTTGAACATATTTCGTTAACGACACTTTCAGACTCTACAGAAGTATTTGCTACAACTTCTCCATGTCGATCCCAAACATAATATTCGGGTGCGAAACCGTGTTGGCACAAATGAACTTTCACAATATCTGATAGCAAATACTTCAAATGTCTACACCTACTACACGAACAACGAATTTCTGGATCGTTTCCGTTATTACTTAAAGCGAATTCAACAAACACGTTTATACCATTATAAAAATCTTCTTTTATTGAGCCCCTTACTCCTTTTCTTTGGTACATCCATCTCCTCCGATCAACAAAATAATCAATCATTTTTCCTATTTGACAAAATGAGAAGTTCAAAATTTAATATTTACTTTGAAGAATACAAATTCGAAAAAGATTATTTTCATGGTCGTATAATATTTTGAATTTAAAGAATAACTTCACAAATTTAAAAATATTTTCAAATATGGCACATTTTATTTTTTAACGTAACGATTTAAAAATATATATAATTTTTTTCATTGGTCGGACATCCTACTTCACATTACAAACACAGTAAGCATTTACATTTCGTATATTACTTCGTCTCAAACGATTCAACAAAATTTCGGCAGCATTTCCATTTTTTTCCCTGCATTGTACACAAATGCGTGTACGCAGGAATCAAAAAAGAAAAGTTAGGCCGAAATTTTATGACGTTTGAGACGAAGTAGTATACAAAATGTAAATTCTTACTGTGTTCATAACTTGTCAAATACAGGGACAAATCCGGCAAACATTGTATCAGATGAATATAAATGGTCGTTTTTCGAAAAAAAAGACTATTTATATAACGATCATGTACAACACTCGTCAGATGGGGCCAAAAACTCTCTAAGGGACATTTGTTAGTTAACATGCGCGCATTTTACGAAAAATTACAGTTTTACTCACTGTTCACATTTACAAAAACATATATTAATTTAACACATTTATTCGACGTATTATGCATCAACTTAAGGCTGGTTTAACATTTTTGTCATTTTTCAATACACACAATTATAATTTAGAGTAATGCATTTTTTTTGTTTCATAAGTAAATACGTGCACAGTATAATACTCCTAGTTCATTCAATCATTTTATCTTATTCCAAATAACGTATACAATCGTCGAATCAAGGCTTACACAACAATTTACATATACATGAACAACCGCAAATTATACGTGTTTTTCACAATTTCACGATAAAAGATGAAATATGTATGTCAATGTGATGTTATAAATCGTTATTACGCTATTGAAAACAATTGCAATCACTAATTCGCCCTAATTTATCAATTTATGCAAACCTAGAATTATGATATAAACTAAAATTTTCACAAAAAATAAGAGATTATAGCTGAGATTAAGAGCAAGAGATGTTGAATTTAACAGCAGGGAAGGAGAAAAAAAATCACGAAATCAACGTTTGGAGGTGGAAAATTTTGGAGGTGGAAAATGGGGATTCAGGGGTTTTTCTTGAGAATTTGAGAAGCTGGAAAATGAGGAAGAATGGCTCGGCCGAGCTGCAGATAATCGCGAATTTCCGACGGCCGACGACGGTCCGTCACAAGCCGTCGGAAAACGGCCGTCGGAAGCCGTCGCTTCCACCCGTCGCTATTTGGCATTTTTCTAGTAGTGATAACAACCTCAGAAATATGAATCTTCCTTGCATACTCTTCACACAATTTGGTTTTACAATTTGGTTTTGTGAAACTAAATTGGACAAACCTCCATAAGAATTCGGTACTACGTGTAAGTTCCAGCATGCATGTGCATGTGCATGTTCTCAGGTCAATATAGTTTCCTTAATTTTTAATCAATCACGTTACTACACTTCAAGCCTGACAAAGTAAAAGAGTTTAAAAAAATGTAATAAAGAAAGAAAAGTCGGCCATTGATCCACTTATGCATTACGTTATCAACATCCCTTATCCATTTAGATTAGTTCTCTAATCATTATGTAGCGTTTTTCATATAAGGACCAGATCCTATTAAAACTTATGTAGCGTTGGATAGTGTGCCTTAAGCCTTGGTTAGTTGGTTTCATGCATCGTTGACTTCTTGATTAACATTCAATAAGTCAACTATATGTATTCACTTTGATTTAAGCTGTCGATATAGTATACTTAATAACAAACGCTACACATAGGACAAAAGTGTTATAAATTGTTATAAGGAAATGTTAACATATGTCCCCAGGCACACGTTAAACTTATTGAATTATCAGCATACCACCTTGAATTCCATCCTTTTAAAATTATATAAGAAGGATAAAGTAGGTATTTGAAGTAAACCCTTTTGTCCTTTAGCTACTAAATAATATTTTTAACATGTATCATAAAAGCACACGTTAACAAAACTCATTGTTATAATGTCTAAAAACACTCTTAATAAATAAGCAGTAAAAAGTAATAAAATCATAGCTAAATTAGCACCAAAAAGTTGGAACTTCTTGTAATAATTTTGTACCGTATCCATAGCATTTTTCTTTGAAGTGTTAATCAAATTATAATAGATTTGTTATTTTCCGATGAATTCAATTCGTGTAAGATTAAAAGGATATTATTTTGAAGAGGAATACTAAACACGCTCCATAATGATTGTATTTGTATTTGAAACAAATAAAATAGAGATTTTAGATTCTGCAATCATTTTATATGTTGACAATGATTGCTTATTACTCTTCGAGGTCTGAGAATCTGAATGGAGCATTTAAATGGAACGCGTAAAGAACCGAAAGGCATGTTATGAATGCTCAACGATACCTTAATCAAACTATAATATATTTGTAGTTATCATCAATACGTCTTAAGATTGAAGAAATATCGTTTGGAAGAGAAACATTAACTATACTCTCTATTACAAAATGTGGATTTTTATTTGACAGACGATCAATAGAGATTTTGAATTTACATGGTGTCGATAATTATCAACCATTATTTGTGAAATCGCAAACCAAATGAAAGCTTAACATTCTTTTATTTTTAAACGGTTTTCTTAACGTGTGTTCTAAATCCACGTGTTAAGAATGCTTGTTAATAGTTAAAATTATGCAATTCGATGAGTATATTGATAATTCAATAACCTTAACGTCTATTTTTAAAGGTTAAACTAATCTCCTTTTTAATTAGGTCTTGACGAGATTGTAAAAAAACAGCCGTAATTATTATTTATACAAATGCCATGGTGGAACAAAATGTAGGGTCATCACAAGATTTGAAAATATATTAAATGAAAGCGGTGGCCCTTCTCTGTTTGATTTCAGTATATAGTCATGTTGCATACTGTAACGACCCAGAAATTTTATGAAATTAAAATTTGAATATTTAATTAATTTTAAAATATTAATAAGTGAATTTATAAGTCAAATAAATTTTTAATTGAATTATTGGATTTAATTGGATAATTAAATCGATAATTTAATATGTTAAATTATGGAAATAATTGAAAA
The DNA here is from genome assembly GCA_030765085.1 of Allium cepa. Classification (NCBI taxonomy): domain Eukaryota; kingdom Viridiplantae; phylum Streptophyta; class Magnoliopsida; order Asparagales; family Amaryllidaceae; genus Allium; species Allium cepa. The sequence continues at coordinate 217,061,345 of CM060942.1, read as the reverse complement.
TGGAGTTAAATATGATTGAAAATAATTTGTAAAATTTTATTTTATCATGTTGAAGTTAGAATGATATTTTAGAACTTTTAAAATCGAATTAAAAGTTAATTTGTGAAAATTGAATATTTTAATATTTAAATCGACTAGTGAAAATAGTCAATTTTTGAACAGTCTCAGAATTGAACGAAACCAGTTCCATTGGATCCGTAATAGTTAGTTATTACCGAATTTCAATTTTCGTGTCAATCGGAACTATCGTTTGATCGTGGCAGCTCGAAACGCATCGAATCGTTTTTAATTTAAATTTGGCGAGTCAAAATAGCCATTTTTCAAAAAGTCTCGGATTTCGATGAAACCAGTTTCATCGGATCCGTAATGTGATATTATTGTAAGGTTTCAAATTTCAAGTCAATTGGATTTACCGTTTGTCCGGTACAAATTAAAACGCCTAGAAATCGATTTAAATCGGTTTAATTCAAATTGAGCGTTTGCAGCCATAACTCGCACATACTTCCGAATTAGCTTCCGAAACCTGTTCCATTGTGTCCGGAACGCAGGGTAAACCTTAGAAACGCTGGTTACGGCGCGTAAATCGGAGTTCGGAATTCCCGGGATGAATAGTGTTTACGCTTGCTTTTCTTATAAATAGCCACCATTCTAAAAATAAAATAAAAAGAATATGCTAAACCCTAATTTTATACTACAGCCGCCACCATTAGAATCTAGGGCCAGAAATCTATGAACTTCCACCTCCAATTACTCGAAATCCATCAACTTTTAGACGAAACTCTCAACTACAATCTTGAAGAGCTCGATGAGATCTTGGAGATCAACGGTTGTGATCAAATTTGGAGCACCACAGCGTCGTCTAGGAGGCCGCGTTTGCTTCGACTTGCGCACGAGATTCAACGCAGATGGTGCAGCCGAGCTTCACCTAGGGGGGGCGAGTATAGTGGAGGAGGAGGGCTTCGCAACGGCGTCGCTTGATCGAGGTATCGTCGTGTATTAATGGCGAATTATTTAACCCTAAATTGCTAAATGGGTTCGGCCTCATATTCGTTTGCCTGGAGATGCATACGCGTGATGAAGGAGAAGCTAGGTACGGTGGAGATGTGTCTGGGGAAGGATCTAAGGGCTGTAGTGAGTTAAGGTTAAAAAAATAGTTAAAGTTGTTGTAAATAGCTTATATAAAATCGTGTACGATCTTTAAAAATTCGTAACTTTTTCATACGAGGTCGAAAAAATGCAAACTCAGTTGCGTTGTAATCGTATGGACGAGCACTACGCGATGGAGTTGGTTTGGAGTCGTTTGGAGTTAGTGAGAATTTTGGGTAAAATTAAACGCGCGTTTAATTTTATTCGAAATAAATCGCTAAAACGGAAATTAAAACCAAGGTGAGAACTTCTCACTCAATCGAATAGATTTCGATTTTTATTTTAAATAGTTAGATTTAAAATATTTGAATGCATGTTTGAATGTCGATTGTTATCTATTGATTGTTAAAATAGACATTATGCGCCGTTAGTAAGCGGATGTTATTTAATAAAAACATATACCGCGAATATTTCATAAACAGTGAAATTGGTATTATATATAATATCAATATATATATATATATTGGCATATGTATATATTGCAGTTATTGATTTCCCGCATTTTTTTGTTTAGCGGATGAGACCCTATTGCGCTATTATTAAGCGGATAATATTTATTAAGAACATATACCGCGATAATTTCGTACTGGAGCGAAATTGGTATTGTGCTAATGTTTTTGGATGCAGGAAAACAGGTTGAAGGGATCCAACTGGATTCCTCAACAGTTTTTATTTGATTTCAGATATTTGGATATTTGATGGATTTTCATATTGATATATGATATCGTTGTAGTCGTGATTGACTATTTGGTGTGTAGCATCATTGGACCCAGATTTTGGGATTTTAAAATGATTTTTAAAGTGATTTTTGAAAATATACTTTATTTTTGGAATTGATCCATTTTAAATAATTAAACGCTATAATTTTTAAAGTTATAAAATTATGGGTTTTGTGAAATATAGTTAAAAAGCTGATTTTTAGAAATACGGTTAAAAGTTGATTTTTGAGAAATATGGATCAATGATTTTATAAAATAGTTTAAACTAGATTTTAGAGTTTATTATAAAAGTTAAAAATAGGATTTATAAAATTTGATTATTTTATAAATCAAGATGGTGGAATTATAAAGGAATTTAAAGACGTTTTAAAAGAATAATATAAATTAATTTATATTAAGAGATTTATAAATGGATATTTATAAATTGAAATATGGACATTATAAAACGAGTTTTTATAAGTGTTTGAATGATGTGAGAATGAATTTCATAATAGAATGAAATTTATAGAATTATAAACTGTGAAGTTATAAATGAAATTTATAAATAGTAAGATTTATAAATTTGTGAAGTTATTTGAAGAATAAATTTTGTTAAATAAATAAATCTTATAAGTTATAAGATTTATGGTTTGGAAAGTCTTTAAAAGAACGATTTTGTAAAATAATCGTTTTATAAGCAATTGACTTATAATATGAACTTTTAGTTTATAATTGAGATATGAAATCAAATAGGTTAATAAAGAAATTTATAAAAAGGAAGTTTTTATAAATAAATAGATATGGAATTTATAAACGTTGTTTTATAAATTCGCAAACGACTTATTTTGATAAGTTAATTGTTATAACCTATTAATGGAGTTATATTCACGTTGTAAACAGTGAATAATCCTTTAAGTTAAAAAGAATAGAAATAATGGAATTTGTGAACATAGTACATTCACGTTTTTGAATAGTGAATAACATGTTAAAGAAAATGTTTTAGAATGTGATATTTTAAACAGAATTAAAACGATCTAACGATGTTTTTAAACATGTTGAGATTCGAAACCATAGATTTCAACATTGATTGTTGAAATAGACGTTTTCGAGAAATAAAAGGAAATGGTGGACTATAACACTGTTGTTATAGTAAATGATTTCCGAAAGGAAATGTTTTGTATAGTATTGGGATTTATATATCTATTTTAATTTCGAATCCCTATACTAGTGATTTTGGGTTGTCGTAACGATGTTTTACGCAACATTCGTTTTGGCCCAAATAAATATGATTAAGAGAATGATTTTCTTAAAGAATGAATTATATACTTAATTCGATTTAAGTATATTGAATATTTTCCAAGGTTGAAAATAAAAAGATTTGAATTACTTATTTTAATAAGTATGGAAATGTTTTCCAATATGAAGTGAATATTTAGAATTTATCTTTTTGAAGATAAATTGAAATGAATAATTGAAATCGTAATATGCATGGATATGTTGGAATATAAATTCACTAAGGAATTTATATGAGAAAGTGGAACTTGTTAAAAATAAATATTGATTTATTTTTGAAGCGTGAAATTATATATCTTGTAAAGATATTTTGGAAAGTAAATAATTTGGAAAATTATTTGGAATCTGGTGATGTGTGCATATCCATTGATAGTTCAATAGTCGACTATCAGTATTTCCCTTTGAATGGGTATTTGATGTGAATTGATTAAATTCGAATGCACACTTATTTTTGAATAAGCGCTCACTATTCGGGTTAACCGGGAAAGGACCATGGGGTCGTATAACCCATTCCGAATATGTGATACGTCGTTGTGAATTGCATTTGAAGATCGGTGTTGAAGACCGGATATTGCAAGAGCGATAGGATGACCTATCGATTGTTTCTGCACCGAGTCGCGCCGGTATAGAAACTCCCTAAGTGATGGGAAATCCGATCAGGATTGTGGATATCCGGATTGCAAGGACTTCTTTGTAAGTGCCTTCGGTTTTGTTCGATCCCGGAACAGACTTGTATGGATTGTATGTCTGACATTACAATTTGAGATATAAAGCCGATTTCTTTCAAATATATTTCTGTTGGTGGCGGAGAATTTATTCTTTGCTTAACACCCTTCTTTGAGACGTACGAGCTCAAAGGTTATATGGTTGAAGTTATCAGCGATATATTCCCAATTTGGTAATGTGACATGCTGAGTGATGCTGAAATGATCATTGTGTTGATTATTGTGATAGGATCATTTATTTGATCGTCTATCTTAGTGATCATTGTGTTGATCATTTGTTGACCCAAAGCATGGCTTTTGTATAAAGTATGTTTTTGTGGACGTGAATTCGTCGAGCCTCACACACCGTGAATGGTCAAAACAGGAAAGAAGCAGCAAGGTTATGAGGGGTAGCACCCTTTAGGATATGTGCATTTCCTTCTGGAAAAGGGTGGTATCATGGTATGGAGCCCAGATACTTACTCATGTTGAAAACACTTTATGATTGTGTGAATTGATTACGAGCGCTCGGTTGATAAAGGTCCCAAAGGACCGGGGGATGGCATATTCGGTCAGTTGTTACTCAGTTAGGAGTAACCCGGCCTTGTGTTGGTAGAGATCCGGTTTGGTTCTCGGGGATGTCCATCCAGAGGCATTCTCATGTGGCAATGGGAAGTTCCTTGGCCTGACCATTTGTTGGAAATCCAATTCCCAATACGAAACTTGTACGGTATTAGTTGTAGAACCTGCTATTCACTTATGGTGGTCACCACTGTTTGGATAGTAGCTATAGTAGGCATACGATAATGGTCGTATGTTGGCTAAGATTTATATCTTTACTTTTGAAATGATTTTCTCTACACTATGCACTAGTAATAATATCAAATGTTATTTAAAATGCGTATCAAGCATCTTTGACTATCATAAGGAGAAATCTCCTCCGATTCTGCGTTTGCATGTGTGTGTGTGCGGGAGGCCTTATGGTAGTCTCATTTTTAAAAGCATTGCGAATTGAATTTAAAAATATTCCTCTATTTTGATTTTAAATTTAAATAAACTGTTTTGAGTTCTCACACCAGTCTTGCTAAGCTTTGGGCTATGTGATGGGGGATTCTCGCTTCGCGGTTTGGTGGCGAACGGGAGACTCTTGCCCCTACACGTCCTCTTTTAGGGGGTTGGTTAGGCGTAACTGTGACAGTCGAAAGGCTGGCCGTAAAAGCAAGTTTGGGATATCAGTGTAAGCCACGGTGGAGCTGGGATGGTTGAAAAGCCTACCGGTTGTGACCGCTTCATCCGTGACGTTACATTTGGTATCAGAGCTGATGGTTAAGCGACAACCATGGTTCTGTAGGGTATTACTCATTAGAGATAGAGTCAGCAGTGCTCTAGATTGAGTTTGAGTGTATTAATAGCTATGAGAGCGTATTTGTTAGTGAATATAAATTTATTTATATTGTGATGATTGGTTTGTTGAGTGGCATATGAACCTTCGTCAGCACAGTATGTACAACTATGCCGAAGGGGTTTCTAAACACTTGAATAGAACAATTCGACATAATATTGTTTTAAATTGGGTGAATGAAATAATTTTACCTTGATTATATTTTATATAAAAGGAATAATTTTTCAGAATTATTAAAGTGTATATAAGTTGATTGTTAGGTTGTTTGAATAATCTAAATTAAAGAATAATTGTATAAGCAAAAGAATTATAAGAATTGAATTATAATTAAAGTGATTTACAATTAGTGAAATAAACTTATATATGTATGAATTTAAGTTATGTAAAACCAAATGATGTTTAAATGGAATTGATTTTGGTATCGAAGTAAATAATCAAGTGGATTAAAAGAAATATGAACTTGAGTTATGTAATAGAATTCAACTTTGTAATTGAATTGAATGAATGGCTTGAATGTTTAATCAATTGAATGTAATTTAAGTTGATAAGGAATAATTGATGAAAGTGTTAATTCATTAAAATCTAATTTTATTGGAAGTTGAATAAAATTGAATGGAAATCAATTTAATTAAAACAATTGAGAGTGATGGTGTTAAACCAAAATGAATGTAAGTGAAGTAAAGGAATTGGGTTGAAATTAATATACATTGATTGTTATTTGATTGTTAGTTGATTGTATAAAATTCATTAAGTGTTAATGAAAATGAATTAGCGAAATTAGAAGCTATGTAATTGAATTCAAATTAGAAGTAAATAAATTTGAATAGAATTGAATGTGAATAGGATTTAATTAGTGAATGCGAACTAATTAAAATTGAATATGAATGAATGTTGACAAAATCCAATGTTAATGAATCAAATGTGATTAAATTGAAAACCAATTCATGAATATTAATGAGAATATGAATTAATATTTGTTGGTTATGGATTATAGTTGGTTGATGTTTGCATTTGTTGTTTAGTTGCATTTGCTATGTGACATATGTAGTTATTATGGAGATATATGTTGCTATATGTTGTATATTGAGATTATTTGCATATGTGCATGTTCTCATGTTGTTTGTTGAGTGTTTAGTAGGTGCGGATCGCGTTTGCTTCGCATTTGGAGTTCGCTTTAGCGCTATATTAGCCGTATATGCTTGCTAATAAAATATAAGGTACATATCTCGGATTAAATATCGCACTTTTATACTTTTTCCCTTCGGGATGCCTCATTACTTGATGAGATGTATATTTGTGATATATATACTGTCATTTTTTTTCCGGATCGAGCCGCGCAAAGGAGACTATGGCGAATTTTTCCGGAAATTTAAGGCGTTAGAAAAAATTTGAGAAAATTTGGAAAATTTTTGAAAACTTTAACTTTGATTTTGGAATTGAAAGTTAAACAATTGTAATTGTTTTTGAAAAGATAACTAAGTATGATTTGAAAACTTAGTAAAGTTATTGTAAGAAGTTTAACTATGAATTTAGGGAAAATTAATAGATTCTGTAACCTTTCTTACTTGTAATTTCGGGGACGAAATTCTTTTAAGGGGGAAAGATTGTAACGACCCAGAAATTTTATGAAATTAAAATTTGAATATTTAATTAATTTTAAAATATTAATAAGTGAATTTATAAGTCAAATAAATTTTTAATTGAATTATTGGATTTAATTGGATAATTAAATCGATAATTTAATATGTTAAATTATGGAAATAATTGAAAATGGAGTTAAATATGATTGAAAATAATTTGTAAAATTTTATTTTATCATGTTGAAGTTAGAATGATATTTTAGAACTTTTAAAATCGAATTAAAAGTTAATTTGTGAAAATTGAATATTTTAATATTTAAATCGACTAGTGAAAATAGTCAATTTTTGAACAGTCTCAGAATTGAACGAAACCAGTTCCATTGGATCCGTAATAGTTAGTTATTACCGGATTTCAATTTTCGTGTCAATCGGAACTATCGTTTGATCGTGGCAGCTCGAAACGCATCGAATCGTTTTTAATTTAAATTTGGCGAGTCAAAATAGCCATTTTTCAAAAAGTCTCGGATTTCGATGAAACCAGTTTCATCGGATCCGTAATGTGATATTATTGTAAGGTTTCAAATTTCAAGTCAATTGGATTTACCGTTTGTCCGGTACAAATTAAAACGCCTAGAAATCGATTTAAATCGGTTTAATTCAAATTGAGCGTTTGCAGCCATAACTCGCACATACTTCCGAATTAGCTTCCGAAACCTGTTCCATTGTGTCCGGAACGCAGGGTAAACCTTAGAAACGCTGGTTACGGCGCGTAAATCGGAGTTCGGAATTCCCGGGATGAATAGTGTTTACGCTTGCTTTTCTTATAAATAGCCACCATTCTAAAAAATAAATAAAAAGAATATGCTAAACCCTAATTTTATACTACAGCCGCCACCATTAGAATCTAGGGCCAGAAATCCATGAACTTCCACCTCCAATTACTCGAAATCCATCAACTTTTAGACGAAACTCTCAACTACAATCTTGAAGAGCTCGATGAAATCTTGGAGATCAACGGTTGTGATCAAATTTGGAGCACCACAGCGTCGTCTAGGAGGCCGCGTTTGCTTCGACTTGCGCACGAGATTCAACGCAGATGGTGCAGCCGAGCTTCACCTAGGGGGGGGGGGGGCAAGTATAGTGGAGGAGGAGGGCTTCGCAACGGCGTCGCTTGATCGAGGTATCGTCCTGTATTAATGGCGAATTATTTAACCCTAAATTGCTAAATGGGTTCGGCCTCATATTCGTTTGCCTGGAGATGCATACGCGTGATGAAGGAGAAGCTAGGTACGGTGGAGATGTGTCTGGGGAAGGATCTAAGGGCTGTAGTGAGTTAAGGTTAAAAAAATAGTTAAAGTTGTTGTAAATAGCTTATATAAAATCGTGTACGATCTTTAAAAATTCATAACTTTTTCATACGAGGTCGAAAAAATGCAAACTCAGTTGCGTTGGAATCGTATGGACGAGCACTACGCGATGGAGTTGGTTTGGAGTCGTTTGGAGTTAGTGAGAATTTTGGGTAAAATTAAACGCGCGTTTAATTTTATTCGAAATAAATCGCTAAAACGGAAATTAAAACCAAGGTGAGAACTTCTCACTCAATCGAATAGATTTCGATTTTTATTTTAAATAGTTAGATTTAAAATATTTGAATGCATGTTTGAATGTCGATTTTTATCTATTGATTGTTAAAATAGACATTATGCGCCGTTAGTAAGCGGATGTTATTTAATAAAAACATATACCGCGAATATTTCATAAACAGTGAAATTGGTATTATATATAATATCAATATATATATATATATTGGCATATGTATATATTGCAGTTATTGATTTCCCGCATTTTTTTGTTTAGCGGATGAGACCCTATTGCGCCGTTATTAAGCGGATAATATTTATTAAGAACATATACCGCGATAATTTCATACTGGAGCGAAATTGGTATTGTGCTAATGTTTTTGGATGCAGGAAAACAGGTTGGAGGGATCCAACTGGATTCCTCAACAGTTTTTATTTGATTTCAGATATTTGGATATTTGACTGATTTTCATATTGATATATGATATCGTTGTAGTCGTGATTGACTATTTGGTGTGTAGCATCATTGGACCCAGATTTTGGGATTTTAAAATGATTTTTAAAGTGATTTTTGAAAATATACTTTATTTTTGGAATTGATCCATTTTAAATAATTAAACGCTATAATTTTTAAAGTTATAAAATTATGGGTTTTGTGAAATATAGTTAAAAAGCTGATTTTTAGAAATACGGTTAAAAGTTGATTTTTGAGAAATATGGATCAATGATTTTATAAAATAGTTTAAACTAGATTTTAGAGTTTATTATAAAAGTTAAAAATAGGATTTATAAAATTTGATTATTTTATAAATCAAGATGGTGGAATTATAAAGGAATTTAAAGACGTTTTAAAAGAATAATATAAATTAATTTATATTAAGAGATTTATAAATGGATATTTATAAATTGAAATATGGACATTATAAAACGAGTTTTTATAAGTGTTTGAATGATGTGAGAATGAATTTCATAATAGAATGAAATTTATAGAATTATAAACTGTGAAGTTATAAATGAAATTTATAAATAGTAAGATTTATAAATTTGTGAAGTTATTTGAAGAATAAATTTTGTTAAATAAATAAATCTTATAAGTTATAAGATTTATGGTTTGGAAAGTCTTTAAAAGAACGATTTTGTAAAATAATCGTTTTATAAGCAATTGACTTATAATATGAACTTTTAGTTTATAATTGAGATATGAAATCAAATAGGTTAATAAAGAAATTTATAAAAAGGAAGTTTTTATAAATAAATAGATATGGAATTTATAAACGTTGTTTTATAAATTCGCAAACGACTTATTTTGATAAGTTAATTGTTATAACCTATTAATGGAGTTATATTCACGTTGTAAACAGTGAATAATCCTTTAAGTTAAAAAGAATAGAAATAATGGAATTTGTGAACATAGTACATTCACGTTTTTGAATAGTGAATAACATGTTAAAGAAAATGTTTTAGAATGTGATATTTTAAACAGAATTAAAACGATCTAACGATGTTTTTAAACATGTTGAGATTCGAAACCATAGATTTCAACATTGATTGTTGAAATAGACGTTTTCGAGAAATAAAAGGAAATGGTGGACTATAACACTGTTGTTATAGTAAATGATTTCCGAAAGGAAATGTTTTGTATAGTATTGGGATTTATATATCTATTTTAATTTCGAATCCCTATACTAGTGATTTTGGGTTGTCGTAACGATGTTTTACGCAACATTCGTTTTGGCCCAAATAAATATGATTAAGAGAATGATTTTCTTAAAGAATGAATTATATACTTAATTCGATTTAAGTATATTGAATATTTTCCAAGGTTGAAAATAAAAAGATTTGAATTACTTATTTTAATAAGTATGGAAATGTTTTCCAATATGAAGTGAATATTTAGAATTTATCTTTTTGAAGATAAATTGAAATGAATAATTGAAATCGTAATATGCATGGATATGTTGGAATATAAATTCACTAAGGAATTTATATGAGAAAGTGGAACTTGTTAAAAATAAATATTGATTTATTTTTGAAGTGTGAAATTATATATCTTGTAAAGATATTTTGGAAAGTAAATAATTTGGAAAATTATTTGGAATCTGGTGATGTGTGCATATCCATTGATAGTTCAATAGTCGACTATCAGTATTTCCCTTTGAATGGGTATTTGATGTGAATTGATTAAATTCGAATGCACACTTATTTTTGAATAAGCGCTCACTATTCGGGTTAACCGGGAAAGGACCATGGGGTCGTATAACCCATTCCGAATATGTGATACGTCGTTGTGAATTGCATTTGAAGATCGGTGTTGAAGACCGGATATTGCAAGAGCGATAGGATGACCTATCGATTGTTTCTGCACCGAGTCGCGCCGGTATAGAAACTCCCTAAGTGATGGGAAATCCGATCAGGATTGTGGATATCCGGATTGCAAGGACTTCTTTGTAAGTGCCTTCGGTTTTGTTCGATCCCGGAACAGACTTGTATGGATTGTATGTCTGACATTACAATTTGAGATATAAAGCCGATTTCTTTCAAATATATTTCTGTTGGTGGCGGAGAATTTATTCTTTGCTTAACACCCTTCTTTGAGACGTACGAGCTCAAAGGTTATATGGTTGAAGTTATCAGCGATATATTCCCAATTTGGTAATGTGACATGCTGAGTGATGCTGAAATGATCATTGTGTTGATTATTGTGATAGGATCATTTATTTGATCGTCTATCTTAGTGATCATTGTGTTGATCATTTGTTGACCCAAAGCATGGCTTTTGTATAAAGTATGTTTTTGTGGACGTGAATTCGTCGAGCCTCACACACCGTGAATGGTCAAAACAGGAAAGAAGCAGCAAGGTTATGAGGGGTAGCACCCTTTAGGATATGTGCATTTCCTTCTGGAAAAGGGTGGTATCATGGTATGGAGCCCAGATACTTACTCATGTTGAAAACACTTTATGATTGTGTGAATTGATTACGAGCGCTCGGTTGATAAAGGTCCCAAAGGACCGGGGGATGGCATATTCGGTCAGTTGTTACTCAGTTAGGAGTAACCCGGCCTTGTGTTGGTAGAGATCCGGTTTGGTTCTCGGGGATGTCCATCCAGAGGCATTCTCATGTGGCAATGGGAAGTTCCTTGGCCTGACCATTTGTTGGAAATCCAATTCCCAATACGAAACTTGTACGGTATTAGTTGTAGAACCTGCTATTCACTTATGGTGGTCACCACTGTTTGGATAGTAGCTATAGTAGGCATACGATAATGGTCGTATGTTGGCTAAGATTTATATCTTTACTTTTGAAATGATTTTCTCTACACTATGCACTAGTAATAATATCAAATGTTATTTAAAATGCGTATCAAGCATCTTTGACTATCATAAGGAGAAATCTCCTCCGATTCTGCGTTTGCATGTGTGTGTGTGCGGGAGGCCTTATGGTAGTCTCATTTTTAAAAGCATTGCGAATTGAATTTAAAAATATTCCTCTATTTTGATTTTAAAGTTAAATAAACTGTTTTGAGTTCTCACACCAGTCACATGACTGACTCGGAGTTTATTGTTTTCCTTCCTAAACTCTAGGTGCCCACCAATTTCCACACGGGCAGTTAAGAGTTAGGTTTATCAGGATATTCTGGATATTCTGGAGTTGCTGGAGGCAAGCTGGATGGCATGGCGTATTACTAGTTTATATAGTATTTCTTTTTCCGCTGCACTGTTTGTTGATGTATGTTGTTGTACACTCTGATGATATGATGTAATGAAATGTAATAAAATGTGATGTAATGTAATAACTGATATAGTTCTTTGTTTAAAGATTATTCATTTATTATTATATGTTGTTCCGCTGCGAATTGTGAGATTCTGTTGTTGTTCTTTTCTGTCCCGTCCTATTTTCTTCTGTTTTTCTCCTTTTTCTCTATTCTCTTTTTCTTTCTATTTCTAAATTTTCTATCTTCTTTTCCCTCTATCTTCTACCTTTTTCTCTCTTCTTTCTTTTCTTAAATTCTTTTTAAAACCCATAACATCTTGGTTTTCGGCCTTTGATTTCTCGGAAGTCGATAAAGTGAGTGTCGATGTTGAATTTTCGAAGAACGAAACTCCGTGACGTTACACATACGACAAAAGAAATGGGTACATTTGCACTATTCGATGAGATTTTTCAGTAAAGAATAGAAGACGTTCAAACTTCCTCTGAATTGAAAAATGGGATATTACATAGCAAATAGTAGATAGTCATCACTCATTCTACAGCGTCAACGGAGATTTGAAAAATTCAAAATACATCTGCATCTATAATCGAAAAGCAAATTAATATTTGATATTCGAAAAATCGAACGTAGATACGGATGTCAAACAAATACGGATGAGGATACGAAGACATATGCATATGAAAATTATCCGTCCGTTATTTTGCAAGATTGTATTTTAAGTTATGTTTATTTTAGTACAATGAAAGATATTTATTTATGATTTTATTAAGTTAGAATTTTATATTATACGCATTAAATGTAAATTAATTGTAAAATCTATTTATCATCATTATATTCGTCCAAATACGTGGGTGCAAATATCCGTCCATATACGCGGATGCAGATATCCGATATCTGAAAATGATTTTTGATGCGGATAGTGATATGGTACTATATGCGTCCGAAAGTATCCGTTGACAGGGTTAACTTATTCTCCAATAACCGAAAATTGCAAAACGATGCATCGATATGGTAAACATAGGGAAGTTTTCTAATGTATTTGCATATTTTAGCCGACCAAGTTAAAACTTTCAAAATATTCGGCTGTGAATTGCAAATGCATCATTTTTTAATGAAATGGTTGTTTTTCTATATAATATGAATCATTAACACCTATTTAAACGTACTTAAAATGGTTTAATAAATGTCTTTATTATCCTTTGAGGATTATACCAACATTATTAAAGAACATTAAATGGACGAATCGAATGTGAATTTATCATTATAACATGTACAAATACACCGATTAAATTTATTCAGAACAGTGTATAATATAGATAAATCAGAATCAGAGTCACAGATCACAGTGGAATCATATAAATCATATACATAGTAAAATGTGTGTCTGCAAAATATCAGTACTAATAGACCTATATAATACATACATCGCATCCAAAATATATGAAATTAACAGAAGAATGATTTATAAATAATATAACAAACCAATTTTTTTATTGTGAAAATTAGCCACAAAGGCCTATTTAGCAAGTGCAATTAGTTTGTAAGACACACAACTAAAATAATTATTTTTAAGGACAAAATGCAAAATAATTAGTTTGTAAGGCTTAAAAACCAATGAAATTATGTCTTTTAAAATAATTGGAATACTGACTTTGTTCTTAAAAGTAATTAACGTTGGCCTTGAAATTAAGTTTTATTGATGTGCGTTCTAAAAACTAATTGGACAATAAAGTTTGTCTTTCCAGTGAAATGTCTTTTTTTTTTCCAACAACTAATATGGAATAAAATATGAACAGATATAAATCTGTTCTTGTGTCCAACCTTCGGTGAACTTTCTTCCTTATCCCATTCCCCAACATGCATATGCACGTTCTCAGCTCAATCTCGTTCGTTAACTTTTAATCAATTACAGTAAGCACTCAAAACTAAATTAGCATACTTATGAACATCTCTTGTCCATTTAGATTTTTTCGCTAATCACAAGAATAAGGATCTGATACTATTAAAATTTGATGTAGTCTTTTATAAAATTCCTTAAGCCTTGATTTAAGCATCATTGACTGTGTGATTAACATCCAATTAGTCAACTATACATCCATTTGATGCACGCTGTCTGTATAGTATAATCAATAACAAACGCCACACATAACAAAGTGTTACAGTTATAAAATTAAAAAATTTCACCTGAGCAATTTTAAAGTGGATGGTACAAACTTTGAAATTACGATAATTGTATGCAGCACAATTTGTAACCATCGAAATTAATCATAAGTTTATATTTAAATATTTAGTTAATATAAAAGAAAAAAATATATATAAATATTTAAATAAAAAATTTGAATTGGTATTAGATGAGTGTTAAATAAAAATAAAACTGACACTATATACATAAATGCATACATATAAACATACATGCATATGCATGGATATATACACATATTGTGCGTACATATATGTACATGTGTACGCGCACGCACACATACATACATATATATACATATATGTATGTGTATATATATATATGTGTACACATATATGTATATATGTGAATGTGTGTCTGCGAGCGCGCGTTAATGTATCCCAACTTGGTGCGAGTTGCAGCACGCTCACGTGTTTTCTCAGATCAATATCATTTCACGTTAAAGCCCTTTATAACTGATAAAATTAAAAAGTGAAAAAAAGGAAAAGTCAATAATCTACATTAGCATAGCTGTGAACATCCCTTATCCATCTAAATTTGTTCTAAGAAGGACCAGATCCAATTACAACTTATATGCCGTTGGATAATATGCCGTTGGATAATATGCCTTAAGCCTTGGTTTAACGTATCATTGTTCTTGATAGACATTCATTAAGTCAACTATATATATCCACTTTGACGTGAACTTTTGATGTGGTATGATCAATAATCAATTTTCATTCGTGAGAAATTTTGAGTTACATTCCTCTGTTTTAAATAAATTAGATTCGCATTACTACATGCATTAAAATACAAAATTACATCTTTGTTTTTGCACCCAGCAAATATTCGCTATCATAAACAGGTTAACTTGCAATGTTAAAAACGTAATATCTTTCATAGGATTTCAATTTCGCTTTCACCGTTAAAAAACAAATTTTGTTGTATTTTTATTAAGATTCATATATGATATGTTTTGATAATTTTTTTTAGTTTACAGCGACCATCCCTAGATGAATATTTGCACGTTGTTTGGTTGCAATAATATCAACATTACAAAACGTCGTTGTTAACCCTAACTCGTTCATAAGTTAACAGGTCCACGAGTTAAGGCATGTACGACTCAAGGCATGTACGACTCAAGGCATGTACGAGTTAAAGGATACATGAGTCAGCAACTTCCTACAACTTAAAGACCTCTACGAGTTAGCAAGCTTACGAGATAAGCAGCCTACGAGTTAAGGAGTACCCGAGTTAAGCTACTTGCGAGATAAGCCTTTACGAGTTAGCATATCTACAAATTAGCAAGTGTACGAGTTAAGATCTTCCACAAGTTAATCCTCCACGAGTTAAGCCTCTACGAGTTAATCTTCTGCGAGTTAAGATCTTCTACGAGTTAGCAGGCATACGAGTTAAGAAAAGCTAACGACTTAAGGTCTTTACGACTTAAGGAAATTGATGGCCTACGACTTAATGATAACTGCAGTTTGTACGACTTAAGACCCTTACGACTTAAAGAAGTTATACGACTTAAGGAGGATACGACCTAAAGACACACCTCTTAACTCGTCTACGAGTTAAGACTTGCTTTAAACCAGTTGCAATTAGTTAAGTCGACTACGACTTACGACATAAAAAGAGTCGTATACGACTTAAGAAAGGAAATTAGCAATTGCAGCCAGATGACTCGCACACGACTTAGAACTTAGGGATGGGTTCAAAAAAAGGGGAACTGCCATAGACTCGGCTCAGTGACCCGGGGACGACTTACCTTAAGTCGAACACGACTTATCTTAAGTCGGCCACGAGTTAGGACTTAGCACTTTTTCCGCCCAGAACTCTCTATAAATATGAAACCATCTCCAACATGCAAGGGACTTTTGGGCTCATTCTCTTCAAGCGCCATTACTCTGTCGAATTCCAGACTACTTCAAAGCCTTTTTAGATCCAACAAACTTCTAAAGGAACTCCATGAAGGAATCATCCACATTCGCCATGGATTTGAAGATGATTGTCAACATCAAAGCTTGAGCTACTTGTTTCACATGTCCTATCACTTGAAGTGTGTTGTAATTGAAAGATCTTGTAAAGAATTGTAATCAAACTAGTGATAAAAAGATTAAAGTGGACGTAGGCTGGATTATAAGCCGAACCACTATAAATATTGTGTCTCTTACTGTTTTTCTGCATACCTTCTGCTTATTTCTGTTTCCCGTACGAACGGGTGGTGCTTTCACAATCACATCTTATACACCAGGGTGTTAGCGTTTAAATTTGAGCGTTAACATTTTGGTGCTTTCACTGAGAATTGAACTCAGGACATCTATCATCATTGCTTCAGAAAGATTTGTAGATAAAGTTTCTTTAAGAACCAGAAGTCTATCCGAAATCATGGCTCCTGGAAGGAAAAGTAAATCTGTGAGATCTGCAAACATTCAAGAGGGAACCTCCGCTTCCCCAACACCAAATCAAGCCACTCCAGCTGTTGGAGTTTCAAAAGCGGAATTGGACGCTGCTATCTTTGGGTTGAATCAGCAAATAAATGCCCAGAACGCGCAATTGGAAGCTCAGAATGCTCAGAATGCTCTGATTCTGAATAGGTTAAACGATTTGCTCGGGGCAAACCGTCAACCTGCGAATAATGAAAGGAACTTTGTCGGTAATGTCCATGATGCTGAAACTAGAAACATTCCCGAAAGGGCTGCTAGCCCCTTTGAACGGACATTGCCTGAGGCTGGAGGATCCAGAAATAGGAATGACGAAGAATATCTTTCTGGTATGGTTCGACAGATTATGAAAGAAAGTATGCAAAGGGTCGAAGATGAGAAAGAGTGGGGTTTCGCTCCGAGCAAGACTCCGTTTACTGAAAAGATCCTAAAAGCTGAATTCCCAAGGAAGTTCGTCCCTCCGACCATTCCAGCTTACAAAGGGACAAGTGATCCAAATGAGTTCCTGTACAAATATGATTGGCACATGACAGGTGCCAGAGCTTCTGACGAGATAAAATGCCGCTATTTTCCTGTGTATTTGGAAGGGGTAGCTCTGCTTTGGTTCACGAAACTACCTGTCCGGTCCATCGATCAGTTTTCAGACCTAACCAGGAAATTTAAAGAGCAATTTAGGCTATATGCTTCAAAGGCAAAAGACATCATGTCGTTATCCGGTTTGGAACAGAATCCGGGGGAAACTATCAAGTCTTTTTTAAATCGCTTTAATATAGCGTTAGCTGAGGTGGATAATGCAGAACCCCGCATGGTCTTGACCTATTTGATGAGAGCTATTGATAAGTCAAGTGAATTCGGAAAGTGGCTGAACATGAAGGAGCCAAATTCTCTGGAAAAGTTCTACAAAAAGGCGGATGAATTCATGCGTTTGGAAAGCCGTCCTGTCCCGGCAAAGGCAACAGTAGAGAAAGCTGAAGACAACACTGCTGCGCCACGTAAGAATGGATCTGTGGGACAGAAAAGAGAAAATAATGATGGAAGGAAACAACACAATTCAAAGAAGCCTCGATCCTTCAAACCATCAGAATATACTCCTTTGTTAGAGACACCAGAGCGCATCTACCTGGCTACAAAAGATTCTTTTGAGTATCCCAAACCTCCTGTTCTCAGAACCGGAAGAAAAGCTGTGCAAAGTGGGAAGTTCTGTCGCTTCCATAATCAGCCTGGTCATGACACAGACGACTGCCGTCAATTGAAAAATGTAATCGAAGAATTGCTAAGAGAAAATAAGCTGCAGCAATTTGTGAAGAAGAGTGGTAATGATCCTGCTTCGTCAAGTCAGGGGCAACAAGCTCTTGCTCATCAGCCCAGGACAAATGAGAAGGCCGCAGGACATGAATCTGGAAGGCCAGTTATTAATGTCATCACAGGAGGACCCCACCCAGCAGGCAGAAGCTGGGGTGAAATGGAGAGGTACACTCGAGCTCTGAAACATGTGCCAACTGAAGAGAATGTCTTTGTTTTAGAGGACTCTACACCCCTGAAACAACAAAGGACTTTTAATGATGATATTGTGTTCAGGGCTAGAGATTCCATGGGCATTGAGGCCCCTACTTTGGACCCGCTAGTCATCTCGGCCGGTATTGGACCGGCTATTGTCAGAAGAGTTCTTATTGACTGCGGCGCATCTTGCAACATCCTCTTCAAGAAAACGTTTGACCAGATGAAAATCCCGATGGCGGATGTGCAAGCCTCATCTCAGAAGATTGTTGGCTTCACTGGGGAGCCAAAGCAACCAGTTGGGACCATTGATCTACCTGTTGAACTTGGAGAAGGAGAAAGGAAAGTGGTCCGCAGACAAACTTTTGTGATCGTCGATGAATATTCTGCTTATAATGCTTTTCTTGGCCGTCCAACACTCGCAGCATTCAAGGCTATCCTAGCCCCGTGGTGCCTCACTATTAAATTTCCTACTGACAATGGAGTAGGAGTTATAAAAGGGGATCAAAATGTTGCGCGAGAATGTTATTGGACAGAGCTGCGAGAGTCAAGAAAAAGAGAAATGGGAAAAGATGCGGCAACCCCAATCCGCATCAAAACACCAACCCTATAGCAACTACAGGGCGGACCCTGCACTGGCGAGCATAGCGGGGCACGAAAAGTGATGGATCCTAGAAAGGCCAGTGCGGGGGAGAGTAGGGTGGTACCAGCAGAAACAACGATACCGGTGCCCGTTGATCTGAAGGACCCAAACAAGATGCTGAATGTGGGTTCACAACTTAATGTGTCAGTTCAGAATGCCTTGATATCTTTTTTGAAAGCAAACCTGGATGTTTTCGCTTGGACCCATGCCGATATGTGCGGAATATCCCCAGAAGTTGCGGTACATGCTCTGAATATTGACCCAAAGTTCACGCCAGTAAAGCAGAAAAGAAGAATCCAAGGTCCAGAAAGGTCGACAGCATTGAAAGAGGAAGTTGACCGGCTCATGGAGAATAATTTCATCAGAGAATCTACCTATCCAAATTGGGTTTCAAATCCAGTGCTGGTTAAGAAGGCCAATGGTAAATGGAGAGTGTGCATCGACTTTTCAGATCTAAACAAGGCCTGTCCCAAAGACAGCTTCCCATTACCCAGGATCGATCAACTGGTAGATGGAACAGCGGGTCATGAATTGTTGTCTTTTATGGATGCCTACTCCGGATATAATCAGATCATGATGCATGAGCCAGATCAGGAGGACACAAGCTTTGTCACCGATGTCGGTCTTTACTGTTACAGAGTTATGCCCTTTGGGTTGAAGAATGCGGGGGCAACATACCAAAGACTGGTCAATGCTATGTTCAAACCGCAGTTGGGAAAGACTATGGAAGTTTACGTTGATGACATGCTAGTAAAATCTAAGAAAGCAGTGGATCACATCGAACACTTAGCAGAAATGTTCGCAATTCTCCGAAGATACGGAATGAAGCTTAACCCTTTAAAATGTTCTTTCGGGGTAGAATCTGGGAAGTTCTTGGGTTTCATCGTGAGCGCTAGGGGCATTGAAGCTAGTCCAGCTCAAATCACTGCTCTAAAAGAAGTCAAAGCTCCTAAAACAAAGAGGGAATTGCAAAGTCTCAATGGAAAAATTGCCGCCTTAAGTCGGTTCATATCCAAAGCTACTGATAAATGCATTCCATTCTTCGACGCTCTAAAGAAAGGAAAGAAAAACTTTGACTGGACTCCCGAATGCCAGAAAGCTTTTGAAGAATTGATTCAACATATGGAAACGCCTCCAATACTTTCTAGGCCCGGCGATGGCGAGGATCTCCTTATATACTTGGCAGTTTCATCTCATGCTTTAAGTGCAGCGCTGGTACGGGAAGACAAAAGGATTCAACATCCAGTTTACTATATCAGCAAAAGACTCACTGGGGCAGAAATGAATTACTCCAAGTTGGAAAAACTCGCCTATTGTCTATTGATTGCCTCAAGAAAGTTGAGGCAATATTTCCAAGCTCATCCTATCAAAGTCCTCACTGATCAACCTTTAAAGCAAGTCTTATTTCGCCCCGAGACTTCGGGCCGCCTTTTAAAGTGGAATATTGAATTGAGCCAATATGACATCACTTATCATCCTAGAAAAGCGATCAACGGACAAGCTTTGGCAGATTTTATTGCAGAATTTACAGACAAGGGTAACAGCGAGGAAAAAACAATCGAGAACCCCCCAATCCAATGGAAGTTATTTGTAGATGGCGCAAGAAATGATTACTGTTCAGGTGCTGGAATTGTTCTTGAAACTCCTGAAGGCCGGTCATTATGCTATGCGCTAAGATTAGAATTTCCTTCAACAAACAATGAAGCAGAATATGAAGCTCTGATTGCTGGTTTGAAAATTGCTAAAGAACTAAACATTCGAGCGTTACAGATCTTCAGTGATTCGCAGCTTATAGTATGCCAAGTCAAGAAGGAGTTTCAAACGAAAGGAGGAAATCTGCCCGCTTATGTGTCAAAGGCTTGGGAACTTTTATGTGAATTCGACCATTACACGATAAGTCATATTCCTCGAGAAGAAAACATGAAAGCAGATTCTCTCGCAAAATACTCAAGTTCTGGCGAAGCCCAATCCTTAGGGTTAGTTCCAGTAGAAGTTTTGTCAAATCCGAGCATTGATGAAATGGATATCGATTGGGTTATGAGTATGTCGCAAGAGCAAGAATCATGGATGACTCCAATAACAAAGTATCTACTCAATGGCTCTTTACCAGAAAACTCTAAAGAACGACAAAAGCTACTGAGAAAAGCTTCTCGATATGTAATCCAGGATGGTCAATTATACAGACGAGGATTCTCAATGCCATTGCTTCGATGTGTATCCCAGGAAGAGTCCAAAACAATCCTAACTGAAGTGCATGGAGGAGAATGCGGTGATCATTCAGGTGGTCAAACATTAGCAAAGAAAATTCTCCGATACGGATATTTTTGGCCAGAAATTAATCGGGATGCCGCAGATTACTCCCGAAAATGTGACAAGTGCCAAAGATATGCCAAAATTCCTAGAGCACCTTCTACCGAACTCACACAAATGATCAGTCCATGGCCATTTGCAATTTGGGGAATGGATCTCATTGGGCCGCTACCAACTGCTAAATCAAGGATTAAATATGCTATTGTTGCGGTTGATTATTTTACTAAGTGGGCTGAAGCTGAACCATTGGCTACTATCACTTCTAAGAAAGTGATAAGCTTTGTGACCAAGAATATCATTTGCAGATACGGTGTGCCTCAGAAAATAATCACAGACAATGGTACTCAGTTTGAAAGTGAAGAATTCCAGGATTTTTGCAAACGATTCAAAATCCAGAAAAGCTTTTCGGCAGTAGCTCATCCGCAGGCAAACGGGCAAGTAGAAGCAGTGAACAAGATCATCAAATCAACCATCAAAAAGCAACTCGAAAGAGCAAAAGGTGGTTGGGTCGATAAACTACCACTTGCACTATGGGCATACAGAACTACTCACAAAACTGCAACTGGGCATACTCCTTTTTCGTTAGCATACGGATCGGAAGCAATGATCCCGGTTGAAACAGAGGTCCCTTCACACAGAAGAATCCATTTCAATCAAGCAGAAAATGAAAAGCTGCAACTTGAAGCGCTGGATCTCCTTGATGAAAAAAGAGATGAAGCTAACCTCAGAGTTGCAGCTCATCAGCAAAGGATAGCCAGATATTTCAATTCCAAAGTTCGTCAACGCAGCTTTGAAATTGGAGATCTAGTCCTGAAAAGAATTATGACCGCGACAGGTGTGTTTGGACCAAATTGGGAAGGACCATATGTAATAGGTCAGAAGCTTCTCGACGGCACATTCAAGCTCACCACTGTTGATGGAGATCAAATTCCAAGGGCATGGAACAGCAACCACTTGCGTCCATACTTTACTTGAAAATTTTGTTGAAACATTGTAAAAAGAATTATGAATGTATGATTCTTGTAATTGAAAGCAATTGTGAAACTGATGCAAGTAAATAATGAAAGAATATAAAGTGGATGTAGGCCCAATTTCATGGCCGAACCACTATAAATCTTGTGTTCCTTATTATCATTATATGTTTGCTTTGTTTTCGATATAAAAATACATAAAATGTATTGCTGAAATGTCGATTTAAATTTTTGCAGACAATGGAGATAAAACTTGCGCATAATAAGACCGAGCGATTCTCACCATCATTCAACAAACAAATTTCAAGTCACAAAGACCCCGAATTCAAATCCTAGATAGAAAATACTTCAATTGAACGGCTAATGATTTCGATAGAAACGAGCCCTTGCTGATAAATTGAGATTGTTTGAACAAACAAACATCCAATTAGGAAGCTAGTGCCCGTTCTCACGAACTTGCCTGGCAATGAAGTACACTTCCTTGGATTAAGCAAGCTACTTGCAAGAAAAAGGAAAAAAAAAAAAAGGAGAGGATCGCTGAAAAGGCATAAGCAAGTGAACAGAGGAACAACCAAAGCTACCATCAGCGGCACAAGTCCTCTTCGGAGGCGCAACTCTTCGGAGGATAAAAAGACCTCTAATGGGTCATACGCCACAAAAAAGAAAGTTCTCTACTCAACAAAAAAGATTGGAGGAGTCATGACCCTCCAACCATGAGAGAGTAACTTCCAGGCGATGAAAACCCTCTCTGAGGCACATTTCACCAGGAGTTGAAGTGTTATAACCGCTCTTCGGGATTTCACTTCACCAGAGTTGAAATGTAAACAAAATAAAAGCCCTCTTCGGAGGCCCATTTCACCAGGAGTTGAAGTGTTATAACCGCTCTTCGGGATTTCACTTCACCAGAGTTGAAATGTAAACAAAATAAAAGCCCTCTTCGGAGGCCCATTTCGCCAGGAGTTGAAGTGTAGCAACCGCTCTTCGGAATTTCACTTCACCAAAGTTGAAATGCAAAAACAAAGACCTTCTTGAAAGCCCACGTTTCACCGAGATTGAAATAAAACTTCCAAGTGTTGAAACGTGAAAAGGCTTTCTTCAAAGGCACAACTCTTTGGGGGTACACGTTTCACCAAGATTGAAATAAAACTTCCAAGTGTTGGAACGTGAGAAATCCCTCCTCAGGAAAGACCTCTTTGGAAACCCACGTTTCACCGAGATTGAAATAAAACTTCCAAGTGTTGAAACGTGAAAAGGATTTCTAAAACATAACTCTTTGGAGGTACACGTTTCACCGAGATTGAAATAAAACTTCCAAGTGTTGAAACGTGAAAAAATCCCTCCTCAGAGGTACAACTTTCTATATATAAAAAAAAAAAAAAATCCTCATCAAAAGCGTACTTTAACTTTCAAAGGAAAAGTAATTTGCCTACTATGGGAAATGATCGTAAAAAGAAAAGAAGTTAAAGTACCCTTCAGAGGTCCGCTTTACCGCATAGAGGAATTCACTTGATGAAATATGCACATAAGCAAAAGAAAAAAGTGATTTCTTCGAACGACCAAGCGTAAAAACTTATACGAAGGGGGTTGCACTCTACAAGAATTCTTTTTAAAATAAAAAATAAAATAATTATTCTTTAGCAAATAAGAGTGCAAGTCCCCTCGAGGTATAGAATATTGCAGCATACTTATGGAATGGGGGCAATATAGTATAATTACACACAATATGGTATAACTAAACCAGCAAAAGGTAACGCTCAAGTAACATACCATAAGCTCGCTGCAATATCAAATAAACTCATGCCAAAACGAATAACAAATGTATTCTTTAATTCAAACAAAAGTTTGTACAAACGAGGAATCATTTTATTCAATTACAATGCAGGTACAGGTTTCAAAATAAAGAAAAGCGGGGGCCGGTACCCGCACAATTCTCGGCCAGTACATGCAAAACACAAAAAACTAGAAACTGAAGATCTTCACTTCTTTTTGCTGCCTTTAGACCCTTTACCCGACCGAATGACCAGCTTTTCAGGTCGGCCAGTGGGTATAAGGGAGGAAGGAGAGGTAGGCGCAGCTGGCCCAACTTCTGGCTCCTCTTCAGTGGCAGTGATTATCTTCCCTCTCCTCCTTGATGCTCCTTGCTTCCTTCTCCTCTTTGAGGAAGACTCACTTCCTGGAGTGACAAGTTTAGATAAAGTTATATCGTCAGAAGGAGTCCGCTCCGGAGATATGTCACCTCCCTCAAGTCCCTCATCTTTTTGCTCTTGCGAAGCAATGGGATCATCCAGGCCATGGAGAGCTTCTATTTGTTCTTCTTGTGACCCAGGTTGCGAGGCAGAAGGAGGCGCCACTTGAAGAGATGGAGGAAGGATCACCGGGGGAGAAGAAGCTTGAGTTTGACTCGGTGCTTTCTCTACAAAGGAGAAAAAACTTAAAATATCAGTATCTTTCGAAAAGAGAGGGGATGACGGCTCGTCAAAAGTCGGGAATTCATTGACATTTGAGGAATAATCAAAAGTCGGGAATTCATTGACATTTGAAAAATAATCAAGAAGATCGTCAAGTTCACAAGGAGCGAACGAGCAGTTCACCACTTGGGCTGGTCCGGTGTCAAGTTTACCTGGGGCAGTTGGATCTCTGAGGCTGATTTCATATCGCTGTGCTTCGTTGCTTTCACCACCTTCATCCCCGCCTTGTGCACTTGTAGTTTCAGCTACTGTCTTAGTTGCAGGCGGAGTAGAGGAGCTAGAACCCGTGATGTCAACCACAGGAGAAACTGGAGGTTGGACAGAGGAAGTAAGCGTTAATTCCTTTCCAGAATGTTCCTCTTCCGTCATTCCAGTTCTCATCCTGGCAAGTTGTTCTCGCCCCTTCGCAAGAGCAGCGCGAGCTCCCTCATCCAGGTAACGCGCCTCAAAATCTTCATCGCCATACCCGGCGTCTTTAAACATGTTAAGAGCAGCTTCCCACACCTCGGCCAGGGTGATTTCATACTTAGGACCAAGAAAAGAGAGGCTGCCGCGTCCCAAGACACAATGTAAATAAAAATCGAATAAAGTCGAATTGATATCGGTTTCCATGGTCTGAGCAGTTTCTTCGGCTGCAATTTTGCCAGCCATGGCCTCATCTCGATCTTTTTCGGTCTGAGCAAGTTGGGCTTTTAGCGCTTCAATCTCCATGTCCCGGGCGCTCAGTTTGTTCTGCAACTGGGTGACATCAGTGCGGTGGTTCTCTACAGCTTGTTCTAACCTCTCAGCTTTAGCTTCAGCGTCCCTCTGGCTGGCGTGCGCATCTCGCACTTGTTTTTGCAATACCTCTTCTCTTTGGGTGTAAGTATTAGTAGAAGAGGCAAGATCATCTTTGAGCTGCTTTACTTCAGCTTCGAGCTTTTCATTGTATTCGGCTATCTCCTTCATCTCAGCGTTGTGTTGATCAAGAATCTTCTGCCATTCTGATTTGTCATTTTCCATGGTCAGCATTGCTTCGATGTTAGCCCGATTAACTCTTTGAAGTTCATCAACCAGTTTTTGCCATCCAGACATTCTATCGATATCAAGCTTGACAGCATCGAGATTTCTGTACATAGCTTCTTTGTCAATGGGGACCAAATCAAGGTCGAAGCGTACCCCCCTCAAACACCAGTTCGGGAATCGGCTCTGCAAAGTCGGGGGGCCCCTTTCAACATGGTATGAAGGCCTGTTGAGAAGTGTTTGGATGGCACTTCCTTCAAGAGCAGGAGATTTGGAAGGGATGTCGATAGAAACTGAGGCGCCAGGTCTCTCAGATGTCACGGGCACGTGCTCCTCGCCAAGTTTGGTCCGCTTTCTCGAATCTTCAATATGGCTCTTCCCCCTATCATCGTGCGTTTTACGTTTATGGGAATCATCATCCCTTGGGAAGGATTCATGTCGCGTGCCCGCTCCCTCATGACGTTCTTCATACCTTCTCCTCTCTTCAGCTTTTCGCGCAGCTCTCTGCTCATTGGTTTCTCTGGGATCGGCATAGTATTGCTTGTAATCATAGCTGCCACGCCCTCCATAGCGTCGAAAGTCCTTGTAATAAGAACCGCTGCCGCTGCGCCCCATAGAGGAATCTGAAAAGGCAAGAATAGCAAGTCTTAGAAACTTCCGGAGAAAAGAAGTTAAATATGAACAAATGCCAAAAAATCCTAAGTGTTGTGTGATGTGCAAGCTACGCGCATTAAGCTACAAACCACTCATTGGTGTAGAGGTGATGATAGCTTGGGTATGAGGGGTTGGTGTTTGTGTTGGTGTTAGTCGAAGAAGGGACGTCGCCTCAATTATAGGAGAGATGGTTTTAGACACGTCATCTCTAAAAAGCTCCTGTGAGGTCACTATTATGTCGCTCAACCCATCATAAACATCGTCACCATCATGCTCGGTGAGACTTGTTTTCTCAGTTCCTACATCAGCTAATCCCCCGAGAGGCTGTGAAGGTTCTTCTTCTTCCTCAATCGGGGCAAGTGCCGTCTTACTAGATGACCCCATAATGTCGGTAGGGGTGGAACATTTCACCAATGAAGCTTCGATGTTAGACTCTTTTGATGAAGGTTGTTCGATAGTAACGGGGGCATCCGATGCTTCAGTCGGGGAATCGGGAACTTCAGTCGGGGCTTCATGAGGCTGAGTATAGCGAGAAGAGTGAAGAAGCCCGTATTGATGTAAAAAGTCATCTCTCAGCAAAAACTTTATACTCCTCTCTTCTACTGGCACAGCATTCAATCTTTCAAAAATTTGCTTATAGCCTGGGTCTCTAGAAGGAGGTGGAAGCGCTGAAAAGTAAAAAGGGAAATTAACATCTAACTACTCAGGCTATGAAAAGATTTTATAAGGAAAACATGTGTCAGGAATAAAGCTGAACGCCCTTACTTCCAACTCTCCACACACCATAAAACCCCGGAGGGCAACGAACATAGAAGAATTGGGTTAAAAACCCGTGAGCAGTATCAGGGAGGCCAACAATCAGTTTGCGGTTTCGGGCGCTCCTCACAACAGTAATGGAAGGATGATCCTTAGTCCGAGTAAAAGAGCATAGATAACAAACTTCGCCAAAGCTTGGAAGTCGATCAAGTGTTCTCCTAAAAAGCACACACAACCCCATTAGAATGGCATAGCCATTGGGGTGTAGCTGGGATGGAGCAATGGCCAGTTGACGGAGAAGTTGTTGGAAAAAGTCGTTGAAAGGAGGAATGCCTCCACTTAGGCACATTTGCCGGTTAATTGTCACAAAGCCAGAAGGAGCTATATCGGCAGTGTTATTTCTTTCGGGAAGAATGGCATCTGATTCAACGATACCAAACTGAGCACACAACTGGCGAAAAACTTTGTATGATAGTGAAGTAGGAGCTCTTTCGGGAGGATTAACCAGTGGAGCCGGAAGAACAGTTACCTCTCCAGTCCGAACTGTTGCATCACCTTCCTGAGAAGTCATTCTACACAAACAACTGGATATTCAAATATGAAGGTGCACGTTTCCTAAAAAAGTGTGAAGTGTTGTGCAAAAAAAAACTAATAAAAAATAACAAGTAAATATAACTGAAATAAGACTAGTCGACGATTGATCGATTACAAAAATTTCAGAACTTGTTAGTCTTTAGTTCAAGTATAATATTAATGCGAGCTGGTCAATTTTAATTGACTATTTCAGTATTGCTTTAGTATTTTACTTGAAGTTAATAAGTTGAGCACTTCATTCACACAATCTGTTTAAGTTTAATGACTGTTATTAGCTAATCTGTCATTCGAAGAGGGCGATCAATGGCAGTATATTCGCCCCGGTTTTTCTGTAAATGTTGTATTGGACAGGTTGTTAACTTGCGAGTCAAAGTAATTTGTAAAAGAAGGCATCAAAGTTCAACAGTTCAACATCACTGCAACAATTCAAGGTTTAAGCAGATCCTAAAAAAAAAAAAAAAAAAAAAAAAAAAAAACACAAGTGCTAAGTCGTATCGAACACAAGTGCTAAGTCGTATCGAACTCAAGTGCTAAGTCAAAACCGACTCAAGTACTAAGTCGCAACTGACTCAAGGGATGAGTCGTTCCTATCCTCAGCCATCAAACACATCAAGCTACTTATCCTCTAAGTCCTAAGTCGTAACTCGGGGAACAGGAGAAAGGCTCTGATCCAAAACAACTAGAAATCCTCTAAGTCTTAACCCGGCTACGGCTCATGGAAATCGCTAAGTCACGTGGAAGAAGCCGAGTCATATATGAGACGATCCCTTGTTATTTTCAATCAACCTATTCGACCAACTCGCCTCCCTTTCAAATCTCTTAACCTGTTCATCCTTGGCTTCTTCAGCAGCGACAACCTTAACCCGTTACACTATGAATCGCCCCAAAGCGCGAATCACCATAGGCCAAATCAGATGAATTTTAGTTCATCGGTAATCAATTCGAATAGAATTCGCAGGGTTTGAATGGGGCAAACCAAAGATGATGAACTGAATACATAAAGTAACAATGGTTAACGGTCGAAGTTTGAAGCAAGATCTCTTACGATTGTTTGATGCTAGAAAGAATCAGAGATGAATCGGGTCGAAATCGCCTCGGAGAGCTTGAAGATGCGTTAATGGCAGAAAGCAGTTTAAAAGGTTAAGTGATGGGAAGAAGGACGACTCAGGCTTTTATATCTGGAAGGGTTGGGATTTGAAACGACATGACCGAGTTATGATAAGTCGAAGCACACGACTTACGATTTAAGCGTGTGCTTCGAGGGGCAAATGTTAACCCTAACTCGTTCACAAGTTAACAGGTCCACGAGTTAAGGCATGTACGACTCAAGGCATGTACGACTCAAGGCATGTACGAGTTAAAGGATACATGAGTCAGCAACTTCCTACAACTTAAAGACCTCTACGAGTTAGCAAGCTTACGAGATAAGCAGCCTACGAGTTAAGGAGTACCCGAGTTAAGCTACTTGCGAGATAAGCCTTTACGAGTTAGCATATCTACAAATTAGCAAGTGTACGAGTTAAGATCTTCCACAAGTTAATCCTCCACGAGTTAAGCCTCTACGAGTTAATCTTCTGCGAGTTAAGATCTTCTACGAGTTAGCAGGCATACGAGTTAAGAAAAGCTAACGACTTAAGGTCTTTACGACTTAAGGAAATTGATGGCCTACGACTTAATGATAACTGCAGTTTGTACGACTTAAGACCCTTACGACTTAAAGAAGTTATACGACTTAAGGAGGATACGACCTAAAGACACACCTCTTAACTCGTCTACGAGTTAAGACTTGCTTTAAACCAGTTGCAATTAGTTAAGTCGACTACGACTTACGACATAAAAAGAGTCGTATACGACTTAAGAAAGGAAATTAGCAATTGCAGCCAGATGACTCGCACACGACTTAGAACTTAGGGATGGGTTCAAAAAAAGGGGAACTGCCATAGACTCGGCTCAGTGACCCGGGGACGACTTACCTTAAGTCGAACACGACTTATCTTAAGTCGGCCACGAGTTAGGACTTAGCACTTTTTCCGCCCAGAACTCTCTATAAATATGAAACCATCTCCAACATGCAAGGGACTTTTGGGCTCATTCTCTTCAAGCGCCATTACTCTGTCGAATTCCAGACTACTTCAAAGCCTTTTTAGATCCAACAAACTTCTAAAGGAACTCCATGAAGGAATCATCCACATTCGCCATGGATTTGAAGATGATTGTCAACATCAAAGCTTGAGCTACTTGTTTCACATGTCCTATCACTTGAAGTGTGTTGTAATTGAAAGATCTTGTAAAGAATTGTAATCAAACTAGTGATAAAAAGATTAAAGTGGACGTAGGCTGGATTATAAGCCGAACCACTATAAATATTGTGTCTCTTACTGTTTTTCTGCATACCTTCTGCTTATTTCTGTTTCCCGTACGAACGGGTGGTGCTTTCACAATCACATCTTATACACCAGGGTGTTAGCGTTTAAATTTGAGCGTTAACAGTCGTATTTCAAATTCTAACTTCAGTTGCACCTGTTGAATATGCGCTTTGCGCTATATGATTTTTGTTTGATGATAATAAACATATATACATTCATTTAAATGTATTTGTTAATGTACTATTTTTCATAGAATAAATAAATATTTGTTGAATAAAATAAATTACACAGAATTTGAATTTGAATTCAAACAAAACAAGTTAAACAGATTTTGAATTCAAACAGAAATTTTATTCAAACAAATATTTATTACAATTTTGAATAGTATGTATTTGGTAATGTACTATTTTGTTTTTCATAGATTAAATAAATATTTGTTGAATAAAATAAATTACACAGAATTTGAATTTGAATTCGAACAGAATAAATTACACAGAATTTGAATTTGAATTCGAACAGAATAAGTTACACAGATTTTGAATTCAAACAGAAATTTTATTCAAACAAATATTTATTACAATCTTGAATAGTACAAATTCATGCTCTCACTATACATATACTTTTGTGATTACATCACGATTTCATCACAAATATTTTTACATTGATAACCTCACTACATATCACTCACACTCGTATTTTGTCTTCAACTGCATGCCAGTTTGAATCCAGCATCTGAGAAATCTGCAAAAATATTCACTAACGCAGTAAAATTGAAAAAGAAATATTTTTGCAATATAAAATGAAATACGATTTTTGAAAATATCGTTTGCCTCAGTTATTTGGGTTGTTCGTCATCATTCACACTTGAATTCATCACAAAGTCGTGCACATAGATATTACAGGGACAGGTAATCATAAGTGGCTGCAATACACACGTGTACATTCATACACGTGTGCATTGCCTCGCCAACTCGTGTGCACAGCTCCAACCAGAAATTCAAGGCAACAGAGACCAAGCAATGAACAACTCAAAGCAACAGTCAACTGGCCAAGACTACAAGTACAAGCAGCAGTGTGCAACTCGAAAATGTACACAAGTGAAACCAGGAAAATCATGACATCAAGTATGATCAAGACCAAATGCAAACAGCAGCATACAAGAGTGCCACAAGCAACATCAACAAGCAGTACAGACTCAAAGCACCACTGACCAGAATACATAGGCAACATGAAGCAATGCACATGTCATCAGAATATAATGAAGGCTGCAGTGAAGCATGTACATGGGTGGACTGGACTACAACTCGACCAAATGGCCAACATAACATGCAGTGCTGTGCACAAAAGCTACAATGGACTGCACAGATGTATTCAAGTCCAGCAACATGAACACATGAGAATGGACAAGGCACAAATCAAGTTGCAGACTCCAAGTTACAAACTCAAACAGGAATAAAATATGACAATACAACATGGTGCAGAACCAAATGCCACCAAGAATCGGTGCAATGACCAAGAAATGATACAAGACTTCATATATGCAATGCTCAATATCACTACAAACTGCAGTGGACAGCAAAAATGATCAAATATACACAAATGCAGCTCAATAGACCAAAGTACAACATCAAAGACAGCACTGACTTAAGTATACAAGTGAAACTGCAATAACTCAGTGGACAGAAATGCACAAAAGCTACAATGGATGATCAAACTCAATGGACCAGACTACAAGCACGACAAACATGAACACAGTATCCACAGCAAACAACATGGTGCAGCAACCTACATATATAGTGAAGCAGTGCAAACTCAACAAAACCAAGTGCAACTGTAAAACCAAAATTTCAAGCATACAAAATGCTCAATGCAAACCACAATGTCACCGCAAACAAGTGATGACACAAGCACTTACACAAGATTGCCACCAACATAGCAGCAAGTACATGAATGCAAAATACAGACAGTTAAGAATATCAAGTCAATGGTACAAAGTTAAACCAAAACCATGGAATCGCATAAACAAACACGATGAAGCATACAGAATAAAATACAATGGCATAGCAAGAGTCACAAGACCATCAAGCAGTGAGCAAGTGCAAATCGAGCTCCAGAAATAACAAATGCAGACTCAAATTTCAACGGTGCAGTGAAATGCAGTGGTATGCAGCAGAGAAAATATAAAAGCAATGGTGATGACCGAAGCTAATACAGAGTAGTGGATTCGCATACTCAAAATCAACAGTCGAAGATATGCGTGTGACAAAGTCAAATATCACAAATCACGAAATCAATTCAAAGCCGTGTGAATCAAGCTACTAGAAATACGAAATTGACAAAGTCAGATTAATCCTCAGCATCAAAGCGTAATCGAACGGCAAAGCAAGAATTTTTGAAGCAATCAGTCGAACGCAAAAATAGGAAATCAAATCCTATTAAAACCCTAATCATCATCGGCATTTATATCCATCGAGTTCAAGTATCAATTTAGAAAAGCAGAAGGAGACAGTACATACCGAATTCACAAGCAACGAACTCGATCGAGCAACTGCAAAACGAGCAATAGTCAACCATCAGAGAAGCAGCGAGCTAGGGCAACAAATCACAGATCAATTGAAGAAACCGAAGCACTAATTGGAACAAAGAGCCGAAGCCCTAACTGGAACAAAAGGGAACGAAGCCCTAATCAGAACGAAGCCGCCATTATTTCTCACGAACGAGACAAAAGAGGATCGGGTGAAATAAGGAAGTGGGCCGGTCTTAAAAATAAAAGGGGGTTTTGTTTACTTTTAAATTTAAGGCTTCTTTATATTGTTAATTAGTTTTAGGGTTATTATCTATTGTTTTTAAATTATTGTTTTTTTTTATTTTACAAATCAAAGAGTTAGTAAATCACCACCTAGGTTTAGGTAGTGTCAGATTGTCTATTTTGAATTAGTTCAGTGAGCAGGGTGTGCGAGTTTGCAAAGCTCTATAGGCGGGAGCAGTGTTTGCGAGTGAGCGAAACTCTATAGGCGGGAGCAGGGTGTGCGAGTCTAGTAGAGTGTTTGTGAGCGGGAGCAAAAGGGTCTGCGAGTCTAGTAGAGTGTTTGTAAGCGTGATACTGTTTAATTCTAATAGAAATCTGTGAATGCAGCAGTAGGCAGGGGTTGCCGAAGCTGGGTAAATTTTGTGTGTGATTTACTTTTCAGCATATTTATTTCTGCTATTATATTTCTGTGTTTAATTCGAGAAAATTTGCTATAACCCTATTCACCCCCCCTCTAGGGTTAATCTAGATCCTACAAGTGGTATCAGAGCAAGGTTTATTTTTTATTTAACTCTAGAGTCATGAGTCTACAAAATAATGCTTTTTCTGAGGGGCAATCTATTGCTAGGCCACCCATGTTTAACGGGAACGATTTTGCTTATTGGAAAGTTAGGATGAGTATTTATCTTAGTTCCGTTGATTATGATGTTTGGGATATTATTGAAACTGGCTATAAACCTCCCACTATAATCGTTGGCGGTACTGAGATTCCTAAACCTAAGGATAGGTGGGATGCTAACGATAAGAAATTGAAAACGACAAATGCTAAAGCCATGAATGCTTTGATATGTGCTCTTGATAAAAATGAATTTAATAGAATTTCTCATTGTACAACAGCACAGGAAATATGGCATACTTTGGAGGTGACACACGAAGGAACTTCTCAAGTCAAGGAGTCTTGGCTAGCCCTATTCAGCAATGAATACGAAAACTTTGTGATGGACAAAGGCGAGAGCATAAAGGATATGTTTGGACGCTTTTCAACCTTGGTATACAATGCTAGAGCGCTTGGGAAGGTATTCACTGAGGTAGAACTTGTGCGGAAGATACTACGAGTTTTACCAATGAACTTTGAGGCAAAAGTCACAGCAATCCAAGAATCGAAAGATCTGAGCAAACTAAGCATGGAGGAGTTGATTGGCAACTTGATGACATATGAGCTTGAGTTAAAAGCAAAGGAAGAACGCAACAACTCCGAACCAAAGAAGAAGACGATTGCCTTAAAAAGTAAAGAAGAAAGCGATGAAGAAGATCCAATTGAAGAGCTTGCAATGGCTGTCAATAATCTTAGAAGATGGTCTAGATTCAAGCCACGCAAGAAGAAAACAAAGGGCAATAGGTCAAAAGATTCCGAAAATTCCGATAATGAACTGACATGTTATAACTGCAACAAGCCTGGTCACATCAAACCAAAATGCCCACTTCTCAAAAACAACAAAGAAAAGAAAAAGGCGAAGAAGGTATTTGCAGCGACTTGGGATGATGAAGAAGGAGAGGAAGCTTCGGATAGCAGCCCAGAGGAGGCTAACTTGTGTTGCATGGCAAAATCAGAATCAGAAGCAACCTCCGACGAATCTAGTGAGGCAGGTGAGTTTTCTTATAAAGAACTTGTTTTTATGTGTTCTGATCTTACTAAGGTAGTGGATACTCTTGAATCTAAAATTGAAAAACTGAAATCTGATAGGAGAGAATTTGCTCGTGAAAATTTTAGGTTAAAAACTGAACTTGAAAATATTCAAAACCTAGAATGTAAAAAATGTAAGATTTTAGATTCAGAATTATCAAAACTGAGGAATAACTTTGAAAGTCTTGAAAATGAAAACTTGAATCTTAAGGAAACCATCGACACTAGGAGAAAGGATTTTATTAATCGATGCACCTCACTTGTTACTGAAAACTCAACATTAAAAACCAAAGTCCAAAATCTTGAGAAATCTTTGAATAACTTTTCAAGAGGCGAAAAATCTTTCAAAATGTTATTTGGAAATCAAATTTTTGCTAACAATAGAAAAGGACTAGGCTTTGGGAAATCACAAAATAATGATAATGCAAAAAGTAAAAGTGTTTTTGCTCGATCTGAAATAATTGGAAATCATGTTGAAAATCGTAGTCGTAGAAACACAAAATTTAATCAAGTCAATTTAATGTGCACGTTTTGTAGAGAATTTGGACATAATCGAAATAATTGTTGGTATAGACCCAAACACGTGAAAACTATACCAATTTGGGTTCCAAAAGGCACAAATATAAAATCTTTGAAAGTCAAACAAATTTGGGTGTCAAAAGGAACATATATAAATAGTTTTGAGTCTCCAAAAACATATTTTTCATATTCTGCCACTAACAACAATGGACCTATAAAAACAAATAGGTCACACAAATCTTTTATCGTGTAGGTGTGGTGGCAGGCTAAGGAACAACAACAGTGTTCTCTGGATTTCGGCTGTTCCAGAAACACAACGGGCGACAAAGCAAAGTTCCTTAGCCTAGTATAAAGGTGACAGAATCACAATGGGCAATCACGAAAAATTATCGTAAAGGTAAAACAGGTAATTGTTTTTAAATGTGATTATCTGCACCATACTCTAAATTAAAATCAGCCAATATTGAGATGAACAAAAGATGATGATTTTGATGCTATGATTTTTTTTAAAAATATTGACTAACCATCTTTAAAGAGAATTACTTGGAGTAATTATGATGGTTGACTGATTCGGACTTAATTGATATGATTTTTTGACTTGTTCTTATTTATGACATTAATTTGTGCTTAATCGATGACCAATCAGATTTTCAATTTTGAACTAATTTATATAAATTTGTTCGGTCAAATGCTGGTTACTCATGCTACACATAAATATATTGGTTCTGACATTTTGATCACTGCTTGTAAATTTGCACGATTTCAAATTCATGAGAAAAAGGATTTTAAGAAATTGTTTTTGAAATAATTATGATGTTGATTGACTGTTGATTACTCATGAAAATAATTGTTTATCCTCTGGTTTCTGAAATTAACATCATGATATTTGTTTGAGTGTTAACACGGCTTAAATTCAAATTCAAAAGAATGATGTTTTGAAATTTTTGGTGCACATCTCATGGTTTGATTCAACAAATGAATATTGAGTGAAATTTAAATTCAGATGCGGATTACACTGGTAATATAGTTAATAGAAAAATTATTAGTGTAACGTGATTAATTTTTGAAACATTCATTTGCTGCATCGTTTTTTTTAAAGAAAATATCTGCATATTTTTTCATTTGAAATAATTTTCAATTAGCAGAAAATTTTCTTATAAAACCCCCTCGAGAAAATCATGTTTGACCATATTTACAGATTAATCATTTTTGAAAAATTGATTTTATAATGTTTAATTTGATTTTAAATGACAAATTTTTGACTAATCTAACTCTCTTTGATTATCGAAAAGATGAATAGTGATTGAAAAAGAGATGAGTGTTGATCATATATTATAACTCGAGAAAGTATAATTAGAAAATTTCTTTAGAATTTCATAACAAGAGTTATAAAAACTTTTTGTTGGGTAATAATTCCATGACCATTTCTATTTCTATCATCTTTCTATCGAACATCACTTATCAAGATCATATTTAGTATGTAAAGTTGTGGTAGTTTACAAAGGAAATCATTTGTTCTTCAATATCTTTAAATCGGTGAAGGAAATTATTTGTGCTTCAATTTATTATATTCAGCAATTAAAAATAAATATCCAAAGTATTCACTCTCATTTAAAAGTCCTCACGGTTATGCATGGGTGAATTACTTGGATTTTTGATTATGTGCTTCCATGCTCATTTAAAAGTCCTCACGGTTATGCATGTATGGAACGCATATTAAAAATAATTGATTTAATAGACAAGTTGATTCTAATCCCATTTAAAAGTCCTCACGGTCATGCGTGGTTAGAAGATACTTGATTTTATTTTTTAAATTAAATTGGAATACTATTAATCTCATTTAAAAGTCCTAACGGTTATGCATGGTTAGTAGATATTCAAATTTCCAAAAATAAATATACCACAAATAGACATATCTATATGAATTTTTGATGATTCTATCTCCATCACTTCTGAAAGTGGAATATGCGCTTGACAAGGGTAATTATGATTTTTGTTTGAGTTTTATTGAAATTTGATATTTATATTTAATTGAGTTAAATGTTTGATTCATGTCTATCACTTCATCCCTATTTTTATAACACTGTTATTCTTTTGCTGATAATAAAAGGGGGAGAGAAAAGTTAAGATTTTGTCAAATAGAATCAAGCAAAGGTCAAATAATTTTCACTTTACATATAGGCTCATTTACATATTTTTATTTGTATGCATATATGTAGGGGGAGCCATATATGTAGGGGAGTATCACATAAAAAGGAAGCATTCAAATAGGGGGAGCAAATGAAATTATCAAATACATTTAATATATTCAAAATCTTAAATATATGTTTGTTATCATCAAAAGGGGGAGATTGTTGAATATGCGCTTTGCGCTATATGATTTTTGTTTGATGATAATAAACATATATACATTCATTTAAATGTATTTGTTAATGTACTATTTTTCATAGAATAAATAAATATTTGTTGAATAAAATAAATTACACAGAATTTGAATTTGAATTCAAACAAAACAAGTTAAACAGATTTTGAATTCAAACAGAAATTTTATTCAAACAAATATTTATTACAATTTTGAATAGTATGTATTTGGTAATGTACTATTTTGTTTTTCATAGATTAAATAAATATTTGTTGAATAAAATAAATTACACAGAATTTGAATTTGAATTCGAACAGAATAAATTACACAGAATTTGAATTTGAATTCGAACAGAATAAGTTACACAGATTTTGAATTCAAACAGAAATTTTATTCAAACAAATATTTATTACAATCTTGAATAGTACAAATTCATGCTCTCACTATACATATACTTTTGTGATTACATCACGATTTCATCACAAATATTTTTACATTGATAACCTCACTACATATCACTCACACTCGTATTTTGTCTTCAACTGCATGCCAGTTTGAATCCAGCATCTGAGAAATCTGCAAAAATATTCACTAACGCAGTAAAATTGAAAAAGAAATATTTTTGCAATATAAAATGAAATACGATTTTTGAAAATATCGTTTGCCTCAGTTATTTGGGTTGTTCGTCATCATTCACACTTGAATTCATCACAAAGTCGTGCACATAGATATTACAGGGACAGGTAATCATAAGTGGCTGCAATACACACGTGTACATTCATACACGTGTGCATTGCCTCGCCAACTCGTGTGCACAGCTCCAACCAGAAATTCAAGGCAACAGAGACCAAGCAATGAACAACTCAAAGCAACAGTCAACTGGCCAAGACTACAAGTACAAGCAGCAGTGTGCAACTCGAAAATGTACACAAGTGAAACCAGGAAAATCATGACATCAAGTATGATCAAGACCAAATGCAAACAGCAGCATACAAGAGTGCCACAAGCAACATCAACAAGCAGTACAGACTCAAAGCACCACTGACCAGAATACATAGGCAACATGAAGCAATGCACATGTCATCAGAATATAATGAAGGCTGCAGTGAAGCATGTACATGGGTGGACTGGACTACAACTCGACCAAATGGCCAACATAACATGCAGTGCTGTGCACAAAAGCTACAATGGACTGCACAGATGTATTCAAGTCCAGCAACATGAACACATGAGAATGGACAAGGCACAAATCAAGTTGCAGACTCCAAGTTACAAACTCAAACAGGAATAAAATATGACAATACAACATGGTGCAGAACCAAATGCCACCAAGAATCGGTGCAATGACCAAGAAATGATACAAGACTTCATATATGCAATGCTCAATATCACTACAAACTGCAGTGGACAGCAAAAATGATCAAATATACACAAATGCAGCTCAATAGACCAAAGTACAACATCAAAGACAGCACTGACTTAAGTATACAAGTGAAACTGCAATAACTCAGTGGACAGAAATGCACAAAAGCTACAATGGATGATCAAACTCAATGGACCAGACTACAAGCACGACAAACATGAACACAGTATCCACAGCAAACAACATGGTGCAGCAACCTACATATATAGTGAAGCAGTGCAAACTCAACAAAACCAAGTGCAACTGTAAAACCAAAATTTCAAGCATACAAAATGCTCAATGCAAACCACAATGTCACCGCAAACAAGTGATGACACAAGCACTTACACAAGATTGCCACCAACATAGCAGCAAGTACATGAATGCAAAATACAGACAGTTAAGAATATCAAGTCAATGGTACAAAGTTAAACCAAAACCATGGAATCGCATAAACAAACACGATGAAGCATACAGAATAAAATACAATGGCATAGCAAGAGTCACAAGACCATCAAGCAGTGAGCAAGTGCAAATCGAGCTCCAGAAATAACAAATGCAGACTCAAATTTCAACGGTGCAGTGAAATGCAGTGGTATGCAGCAGAGAAAATATAAAAGCAATGGTGATGACCGAAGCTAATACAGAGTAGTGGATTCGCATACTCAAAATCAACAGTCGAAGATATGCGTGTGACAAAGTCAAATATCACAAATCACGAAATCAATTCAAAGCCGTGTGAATCAAGCTACTAGAAATACGAAATTGACAAAGTCAGATTAATCCTCAGCATCAAAGCGTAATCGAACGGCAAAGCAAGAATTTTTGAAGCAATCAGTCGAACGCAAAAATAGGAAATCAAATCCTATTAAAACCCTAATCATCATCGGCATTTATATCCATCGAGTTCAAGTATCAATTTAGAAAAGCAGAAGGAGACAGTA
Source organism: Allium cepa (assembly GCA_030765085.1). Lineage (NCBI taxonomy): Eukaryota > Viridiplantae > Streptophyta > Magnoliopsida > Asparagales > Amaryllidaceae > Allium > Allium cepa. The sequence continues at coordinate 217,021,681 of CM060942.1, read as the reverse complement.
CATACCGAATTCACAAGCAACGAACTCGATCGAGCAACTGCAAAACGAGCAATAGTCAACCATCAGAGAAGCAGCGAGCTAGGGCAACAAATCACAGATCAATTGAAGAAACCGAAGCACTAATTGGAACAAAGAGCCGAAGCCCTAACTGGAACAAAAGGGAACGAAGCCCTAATCAGAACGAAGCCGCCATTATTTCTCACGAACGAGACAAAAGAGGATCGGGTGAAATAAGGAAGTGGGCCGGTCTTAAAAATAAAAGGGGGTTTTGTTTACTTTTAAATTTAAGGCTTCTTTATATTGTTAATTAGTTTTAGGGTTATTATCTATTGTTTTTAAATTATTGTTTTTTTTTATTTTACGAATCAAAGAGTTAGTAAATCACCACCTAGGTTTAGGTAGTGTCAGATTGTCTATTTTGAATTAGTTCAGTGAGCAGGGTGTGCGAGTTTGCAAAGCTCTATAGGCGGGAGCAGTGTTTGCGAGTGAGCGAAACTCTATAGGCGGGAGCAGGGTGTGCGAGTCTAGTAGAGTGTTTGTGAGCGGGAGCAAAAGGGTCTGCGAGTCTAGTAGAGTGTTTGTAAGCGTGATACTGTTTAATTCTAATAGAAATCTGTGAATGCAGCAGTAGGCAGGGGTTGCCGAAGCTGGGTAAATTTTGTGTGTGATTTACTTTTCAGCATATTTATTTCTGCTATTATATTTCTGTGTTTAGTTCGAGAAAATTTGCTATAACCATATTCACCCCCCCTCTAGGGTTAATCTAGATCCTACAGCACCGTGCTTTGCGTTCAGTTTCAGTTTTCCATACTTCACTTCCAGCTCATATGTTTCAGAACTCATGCTTTAAGGTCTGTTCACTTTCAATTTAGTCAATCGCTCTCTTGCCTTTTCCCTATTTCTACCTCACTTTGTAAATGCATTGCTGACCATTATTCATGTGCAGTTAGTTTCAACATGTCACAGTTATCCACTCAGAAGGATCGTGCAACATACCTTCTTTCCGTGTCATTTATACCTCCATGTTGCAACATGCAACGTGCTTTCTTGCAAGAAGTTACTCTGCATTTTTTATATGGCATGCCCCTTCATACTGCTTCTCTATATAATGCGCAGAACAATTACACAACTTCATACTACACAGCTCTTTACTTCAACTGCAATCCAAAAAAGCATTGATAACAACTTTTCATATATGCGGTAGACCTTGGCATTTCCCAACATCCCCGTCATCTGTCTTAGTGCCTTCATTTAGCATCATCCGAATCACGTCCAGTCTATTTCGCTTGTTTAGTCCTCTGTCTATTTCAACAATTAAATTTGTCTGGCAAATATTTGCTAGAGCAAATTTAGATAAATATTTACCGGACAAATATTTGTCCCTACAAATATAAAAAAAACAAAAAAATTGTCAAAATGTACCATACATGAATCTTAATAGAAAGATGAAATTTTTTATGATTTAATGGTGAAAACAAGTTGAAATCCGATAAACCTACTGAAAGATATCACATTTTCGATATTGCAAGTTAACTTCTAATTATAGCGGATATTACCTAAGCGGACGGTATAAGTTGTAGAGACTAAATTTTTATTGCTGAATTAGGCGGAAAAACATACATTAAGTTTAAAAATAGAAACATGTCTCTAATTTCTGCTTGTTATAACGTCTAAATGCACTCCTCAAAGACAAAAGGTGAAAATCAATCAAATCAATCCTAAATCTGCACCAAAAAGATCAGTTCTTGTGACATTTTTGTACACTATCTGTAGCATTTTTAATTGAAGTATTAATCAAGCCATAATAGATTTGTTGTTATCTGTTTATACTCTCTAAGATTGAAGAGATATTACTTTGAAGAGGAATACTAAGCTTCATCGTTTCCATAACTGGACCGTGAGTCGGACCGTGATGACTCAAAATTTAAGGTTTTGACAGTTCAAAAGGTCAAACAGTCGGAACCATGATTTCTTTTTTCGAAAAATCTGCATATTTAACCATAAGCTATGTGCAAAAATATTGAAATAATAATACCACGTACATGAGCTGTAGATGTTCTTCAATGTCTAGAACCGAATTTGTGTGTAGCCACACCAACACAACTAAAATTGTATATACAGTAGGGCAATGTATAACGATATAAGTTTAATAATAGAAAATTTGATGAATTTTGCGTAATGTTACCGCAACAGTGAATAACGAAATGGTGAAGTTTGTTGTTTAGATTTTGGAACAATTATGGTTTTTGAAATATAGATTTTCTTGTTTTCTTTAAAGCAATACAAAAGATGGAAATGAAAGAGAATTACACGATAAGAAAGTAGAGAAACAAAAAAACCCACTGTATAATCAGGTAAAATTGACAGTTAGTCCGCTGACTTTAAGGTCCGAACAAGATCCATACAAAACTAAGATCTGACTGAATTACAGACTGTGATGATCCAAGGTTCAGAGTTATTCGAGATTAGACCAAGACATCGTCTGGTTATGAACACACTGCTAAGCATAGTTGATTAAAAAAGTGTAGTTGTACTTTTCACAAGATTGGTAGCGATTTGAGATTCTACGATCATTATCATTTGCCTCAAAGATTGCCGGTCACTCTTCAAATCAGATGGGAAGTGCAAGCTTAACATTTCTTTGCTTTGGTAAGCAAAGTCCGTTCTTTGCGAAGCGATTAAGATATTTGAACGTGGTATTTGAACAAAAAAAATGATTGGAAAAAAAATGAGTTTAGTGATCCGAAAAGGGTATTGGAACGGAACATTTAAGTAGAGCATATAATGCGGAAAAAATATATAAGAAAAGACGGAAAGGAGTAGCTGTTGGAGCAACCGGCAATTCACGTCCAACGCATCAGACGCCATTTTTTCAATTTCACACAACGGGTCTAACGTTGCAGTGTCCAACGTGTCGGTGAGCGAGTTGGAATCAGAAGCTTAGAAACGTGCCAACTTTTTAATTCGGTTTTTGACAAGAATATAAAGTGCTGTAGCTATTATCTATCCAAATGCTATAATTCAATAGAATGTAGGGACATCACAAGATTTGAAAATATACTCATTAAAAGTGGTGTCCTTCTCTGTTTGATTTCAGTATAAACTCATGTTGCATACGACAAAAGAAATGGAACATTTGCATTGTTCGATGAGATTTTTCAGTAAAGAATAGAAGACGTTCAAAGCTCCAGTGAGATGAAAAATGGGGTATGACACAGTAATTAGTCATCGCTTATTCTCCAATAATCAGCTGTGACTTGCAATATGAGGTATTGATATGGTAAACCGTGGGAAGTCTTTGGATGCATTTACAGATTTTAGTTCAGACGTGTTTGATGCGTCAAAAATTAAGATCGACCAACCGAAACAAATCTATCTTTTTGGGAGAGAATTTAAAATGGGTAAATCTATAAATTATTGGTTGTTTCGTTTTATGTTAAGCAAAGGAAACAAACTTAGATGTGTGTTAAACTAGATTGTCTGGTAATTTAGAGCGAAAATTATGTGATATAACTGTTATTTGCAAATGTATCTATTTTTAATGAAATGTACTTTTTTTCATTTTTTACGTAATTATAATATAATGTCAGTTTTTAAGAGGTAATTAGCCAAAAGGACAAACGTTAGTCAATTTTTTAGATCCAGTACAGAAGTTTTCAAATTTAGGCTTAAGGACAAAACCATGTTTTCTCCGATTTCATGCTCAACTGCCGCTGTCTCTTTCAATCGCCAACACAACCACCTTGTAGCCCTTCCCCCTCGCATCTCTATCGCCTTCAACAGCTCGACATCGAACACCATGGCCACGAGTGCCTTGCTCTGCCTCGCCGATGTCGATGCCGCTCTCCCCTTCCTCTTCGTCGATGAGAAGCTCGTAGACTTCTCAAACAAGTGCCAGACCACCTCTTCGTCGCGGTCAACCCCATTGTACCACTTCAGAGATGCACCATCATCGTGGACGTCGATTTGAAGTTTAATAAAATCAATAACAAAAAATGCTAAATTAAATTAACATTAAATCAACATAATACTATATTCATTTCTTTATAGTGTAGAAAATGCTAAAATTAATTATCATTTTGCAAACCAAGTTAATCCATCAATCATTTTATAAATTTATATTAGATGGAAGAAGCATCTCAATATACATTGTGCCACTAGAACTCCATGCTAAAACATAGAGTATGTCAATAGGAATTTTACACTTTCACTATTATTAAGCCACATACCATCCTTTGTTTCTGGGCCTTATTTGGATGGAGTTCTGATTGTCCAATTTTTTGTTTAGCTCTTGTTAATGAAAATATATGCATGACAAATTTAAAATGATAGTTAAAAAATAGCATTTTCAAAATACAAATGCCAGTGCATTTTTAAAATACAAATGGTACATTTAACTATCATTTTCTATATTCAACATATGCTAGAGTACTTTAAAAATACAATGCTATGTTCAACTATCATTTGTTATATTCTATACATGCTAGTTCACTTTAAAAATGCAATGCTACCTTTAACTATCATTTAACATATTCTACACGTGCTAGTTCACATTAAAATTGCATTAACTATCATTTAGCATATTCTACACATGCCAGTTTATTTTAAAAATACAATGTTACCTTTAACTATCATGTAGCATATTTCATACATGCTAGTTCTATTTTGAAAATACAATGCTATCTTTAACTACAATGCTATCTTTAACTACCATTTTGCATATCTTAAACATGCTAATGTACTTTATAATTAAAATGCTACATCAATATATCATTTCAAATATCATAAAATGCTACCAGACTTTGTAACTAAAATGCTACAACTATCATTTTGGAATTTTTAAACATGTTATTGCACTTCATAGCTAAAATGACACTTCACACAATCATTTTGGATATCATATACACGCTACTATACTTTGTTACTAACATGCTACATTAGACTATCACTTTGCATATTTCAAAAAATTTAGTGTACTCCAATAATAAAATGTTATATTAAGCTATCATTTTGCATATCTTAAATATGCTAGTGGACTTTGTAATTAAAATTCTACATTAAAGTTATTAAATGCTATATTAAATTATCATTTTGCCTAACTGGATACGTATGGATGTAAAAGTTATTTGACACATTCCATTCATTTTAATGCATTTTAAAAATATAAAGGATATTGTTAATTATAATTCGGCGTATACCATTCATTCTAGTGCATTTTAAAAATACAAATGATATTTTTAACTATAATATGACATATTCGACACATTGTAATACACTTTAAAAATAAAAAAGATATTTTTAACTATCATTCGGTATATTCTATTCATTCCAATGTACTTCAAAATTACAATTTCTATTTTTAACTATCATTCGGCACATTCAATTTATCGTAATATGCTTTAAAAATACAAATGCTATTTTTAACTATCATTTGGCACATTCATTACATTCTAATACACTTTAAAAATATAAATGTTATTTTAATTATCATTCAACATATTCGATTTATTCTATAAAACTAGCACTATCATTCATTTTATAGGCTAAAAATATGTTAAAATAAATTAGCATGATACACATAAAATGTTATATTCTTTTTTGCTGTTCAAAAAATGCTGAATTAAATTAGTATACAATCAACATAGTGCTATATTCATTTTTTGTAGTTTAAAAGCTATAAATTATACTAGCACTATCATTTATTTTTACAGTTTAAAAATTGCTACATTAGATTAGTGTCATATACGTATAATGCTATATTAATTTCCACTTATGGATAATGCTAGTTCTATTTAGCATTTTCGAATTTTAATTATTCAAAAAAAATCGACCGCCTTCAACACTGTCACCTTCTAATCCACCTCGACCAAACCTTCATCGATGCCATGACTTGACCATCAAGGCTACTCCTCCAACACTCTTCTCTTCCATCGCCTCCTAATCCACCTCGACCAACCACTTTTTCACCTCTTAAGATGCTGCCATCTCGTTGCCTCAACTAACACCATTGCCATCCCAAGCCGCTGCCACCTCGTCGCCATCTCAAGCCTTATTTGTCATGGCGACGCCGACCAAGCTATCACCATTTTAGCCGTCTCCTAAGTTTGGCGTTGTGATTATTTTTTGTAGGAAGTTTGGCCTTCGTGCTTAGAAGAAAATGTGTTGTCTTTGCGCCACCTTCTTTCTATTTTTCATTTACTCAAAATATCAAAAATAGTTTAAAACGAAATCATACAAATAATCATTTCCAAGACATTATCTATTTCCCAACACAAAAAACATTCATCTTTCGTTGAACTTTCCATGCGCATGCCCGTTCAAAATATTCCTTTATGCAGCTTTTTTCCCTTCATGAAAAAAGGCATATGTAGTCATCGCGAGTGATGACTGCTCTATACCGCCGGCGACCAATATACATTTATAGTGCACTACAACGATGCTCTGTTGATGTAGGACGACTACTGTCAGGGGTTGTAAAGTAAATAAAAAAGGAATATGTTGTATGTCTCACAATGCATCGAATAAAATATAATTGTTATCAAACATATATAATAGACGAGATAATAATAATTAAATGAACAACATAATAGAAGTGCACATGTTCATACAGTTATACAAAACAATAATATAGTTTATATGTCTGATCAATAAAATCAAATGATAAAATATTTCTAATAATAGCAAGTCCAACATTATCAAGACTTCACAATGTCGCACAACCAAATAAACAACAATAAACCCAAAATTTAGTATGAGGAAGCGTCGCCTCCTGCTATTCCATCAGCACAATTCCATGTGTCATTTATACCTGCTATATAGTCTACTCATTAAGAGCACCCAAGATAGTAAGAAGCAAAGCATAAACCACTAATTTGGTGCGAGTGATAAACAATCTCAAAATATTATGACAGTAGATATAGTATATGGGATATACTTTATAAAGAATCATACCTGACATGTCTATACATTCAAAGAGTTAACACATAAGAATATGTGCTAATCTACCATCTATTATCATCATAAAGGTGTACTACGTCCTAAGTACAATATGAATGTCTTTGTATCCATACCTACGGCATCTATGTCTTATGATATCCCTATAATGATAAACAAAACATGACAAACATAACATCTGTGCAGTTAAAGCGCTCGACAGATTCGAAGCGGTGAAGGTGCAAAAAGTCATAGCGGGGATACAACGAGGATATAGCGGGATATAGCAGATGACTCTAAAATAGCATATAAAATTCATACTTAATGTTTTTACAAATATATAAATGGCAATTAAATGAAAAATTATCATTCAATTGAATTATAATTAATACACGAATAATTTTAAACAAAAAACATGTGCGAATATACTTTAAATAAACGCAAAACTGTTACATAACATAATTGAATTTAGTAGAATATTAGAGTATTTTCATTTCTGAAAATATATTAAAAATTAAATCAAATAAATTATTTTCATAATTTTTATAATGTATAAATGTAATTTTTTAATTCATTTTATTAAAAAAGATATAGCGGAAATAGCAAAATATAGCGGGAATAACGGGATAATTCGGAAATAGCGGGGATTAAAGCGGAAAGGCTATATTTTGGGGCTATATGAAAATATCGTAGCGGTAGAAATTCGCTATGAGATATAGCGGGGTAATAGCGGGGCATTAACTACACGGCATAACATGGATCAAACAATTCTCACTATCACTCATGCTCTTTGAATAAATGATAGCTCATATGGTCATTCCTCTGCTAGAGATTAATGGAAAAAATCTCGGCTTCTAGGTGCTTCAGTTCCAGCCAGACAGATGCTACATGACTTTATCCTTTCCCCGATCGAAAGTACGCAGATTCCTTCCTCGATCCTGGGTACACGTTGTAATACCCAATGAGAGCCCCCACATACTCCTACTTTACAAGCATACATTGAAACACTCCAAGATCAATGATCCCTTTCCACACATCCTCGATCCCTTCTTCGCTCATGATAAACCCTTCCTCGTTATATTTTCCATAGTAGAACTCTTCGTCGTTCTACATGTGAGCTCCCTTCCATGAACTCATCCTTATGGATCATCATGGTGAATCCATCAACACTGAGCCACTGTCATATGAACACAACTCCATCCCCATTGAGCCGTCATCATGTGGACACAAATCCATCCTCATCGAGTTGTCACCATCCAAGTTCCAAAGCCATCACGTCGAAGCGTCACGTCATCGCTTCACCATCAAAATTGCTTATTGTGGAGCAAAGCATCACCATCAAGATTCGACCGCAAAAACAAATTCACCATGTTGCGCTCCCTAAGCCATCTCATCATCCATGTCAAAGATGGGCCAAATCAGCCACCATCAATAGGGGTAGGTACCGACCACTGTAGAGTGGTTGATAATAACTAGTTTGGTAATGTACTTAGCCAAAAATAGCTAAGCACAAACCAAGTGAAAACATCCGATGTCCCTGTCCCCCTGATGTCCAAAGCACATATCCAAGTCCATGGTCTTATGACTTCATATTGGTCATCATGCATCCTAATACTCTTCCACATGCATGTCCTATCCATTCGAGTATCCATCATATGTGCGTTCATTGATATCCACGAAACTTTATCTTATAGGATATTCCTAACACTATATCGTCCATCGTATGGCGTTTTCACCCAAAACAAGTAAACAATCATACATATAATCAATATATCATAAATAAAACCAACATAGCATACATACAATAGATACAATGCATCTGTATCACCAATTTTAGATTTATATAAAAAATTGCCTAAACCTAGCGATCTTCATAAAATAGTACATCTATATGAACATGTGTAATATCCAAGTTAAAACCAATTTTAAAATACTTTAAAATTCTTATATAAAATCAGGAGTGGATTTATATATATATATATATATATATATATATATATATATATAGTTAAAATCACATTATAAAGTTGGAAATCATATCAAAACATCAATTTTACATTAAAATGACAACCATGGTATGGTGACATACAATATCGCCTACCTCAAAAAGATACCTAATCTCATGTCAAGTATTAGAGGACTCTAATACGAGTGCAATGCAAAAAACCCTGACCAAATTGGACTTCGTATGCCAAAAATATGAAAGATCTAAGAAATCGATCATATTAATGTTGACGCCAAAAATGGACATCAACACCAATATGATCTGGTAGAGATTAAATGAAAAATGATATTAAAATAGAGAAAATTTCATAAATGAACATATGGATTTTTACAATGGTTCGGCAAATTGGCCTATGTCAACTTCATATTTTTATTGATCTTGCACTTGATTATGATTACAAGAATGTTTAGATTAGCTAGGATCCATTAGTAAAAGAATGAAAAATAAAAATGGAAGAGCCTTTTAGCAAAAAGAAGGATTCCTTTTTTGATGCCATGCTTGCTGTATTTATAGAGAAAGATGCACATGGATCGGACTGAAATTTTGGCAGAAGGTTCTGGAGACCAAGACAATGCTTACCAAAAATTTACAGGCCCACCGAGGCCCACAACAATGATCGATACCAATCCCTATTATTGCATCCAAATGAGCTAAGATAACTATGGGTGATGCCCTATGATGTGTGTTACTTGCTCCCTAAATTTCGTGCAATTCTGACATACGGTTCGTGAGATATCACATTTTCTGTGAAGTAGTGTTGCTTGAATTCTGATTTTTGCCGATCCCTCCAAAGGGAATCATGCCGATCCCTCCAACTTCCTCGAATGGGAATGAGATCCCTAGAGGGTGTTCCATATGTTGTAGTAGGCTTGTACTTTAAGTTTCACGTTAATTGGATGAGTAAAACATGAGCTATTGCTCGATCTTTGGTGCAATGATGTCTCTTGATTCTAGCGATCCCTATAGAGGGAAGAAGATTGATTTCTCTTTCTTCATCTTTTGAGATAAGATCCCCAGGGTCCCCTCATCCCATTTCCAAAGTTTCATGTGTAATGGATTTGTAGAATTTGATATATCGATTGATCATCGTTGAATTGAGCTTTGAAATCGATATGATACAATCCGTTGTGTTGAATATAGATCATACGTGATCCATCTTTCGAGGGTAGTGAGCTTTCATGCTTCAGCTTCGTTACCGCTTCATATTATTATCTATACCTGATTTTCGGACCACACAATTATTGCTCTGAGCTGACCTTCATAACAGTCGAGTCCAAATCGAGTCCAACTTGTTTAATCAGTTCGGATATAGCCAGTCAAAAGCCGAATAACATTTGCCCCCTAAAATACATCTTGTTACATACGTGACGTTCTTTGAATCGAAAGGAAGTTAGTGTTGCCAAAAATAAATGCATTCACTTTCCTGAATAGTCTCTATCCTTCAATTGAATTATCTTTCAAAGTGTTGTATCCCTCTATGATCATCATGATACTTGGTCGATTTCAAATAGTATAAATTCAGGATTGTATTCCATTAGTTGTTATCTGTGCCTAGTTCTACAAGGCTAGTACACTTTTCCTATCTGATCCAATATTTTATTTAATAACTCCATATGAAAATTCAATTTCCGTTGAATTCAAGAAATCAAAATTTTTGAATATACACATGCATATTCAGGTATACGTTCTTTTCACTGGCTTCCGGATGCATTTGTATGCACATGAGTCGTCACCAACTCATTCTAGTTTATTTCCAATTGGATTGCAATTTCTTGTTTATATATTATTTTATAATGAAATAGGGGTTGTAATAAGTTATTCGATGAGAGGGGACTTCATGTTCTACAGGGATGACGACCTTGGAGCTGTAAGCAAGGGAGAATGGAGTATGGCCAGTCGTGGACTTGTAGGGGTTTATGTAAGCCCATAATGCTATTGGGAGTTCATCCATCCACTTGCCTCTAGCCTTTACAAAAGTTTGTAGAATGAATTTTATGATTTTGTTCACAGCTTCAACTTGTCCATTTTCTTGAGGGCAAGCAACTACCACAAATGTCTTTTCAATATGATGCCGATGACAAGTCTTAAAATTTAGCACATTCGAATTGGGTTCCATTATCAGTTACAATGGTCCATGGAAGGCCAAAATGACAGATGATGTTCCGGACATTGAAGTTGATTATTTTCTTTATCGTGATCGTGGTTAAAAGTTCTGCTTCAGCCTATTTGGTGAAGTAATCAACTAATATGATGGTGTAATTCATACCACATTTAGAATCGGCAAGAAGATGACGATGTCAATACTCTAAGTGGAAAACGGCTATAGAGTGACCATTTGAGTAATTTCCATCGGCGGGGGCCATTGAAATTTTGCAAACATCTGGCACTCGTCACATTATCTAGCGTGATCAGCTGCATCTCGTTTGACAGTTTTCTAGTAGTAATCGTAGCAGAGTATTTTCTTTGTCATGGTTTGCCTCTTGTTGTGATTGTTGCATTCTTCTTCATGGACTTTCTCAAGGCTCATCTAACTTCATCATGGGCAATACACCAATGTAGGAGAATGTACAAAGCCCTTTCTATACATGACTCTTTCATGGATGATGTAGCATGAAACTTTGAGGAGGATTTGTCATTTTTCATTCCTCCATTCAGGAAGAATTCCCCATTGTAAATAGTCTTTGATATGGACGTCCATGACTTCTTTTCTAACTTCGTCTCCAAGATCTTGTCGATCTCCATCTTTCAATGCTTTGAAAGTTAAGTACTTCAACTGGGATAAAGTCTATTTATTGCGCATCCCCAATACTGGCAAGCATGGATAGTGGCTCGACTTTTTCATTTTGTTCTTTGAAGATTTGTGTAATGGTGTAATACTCGAAATCGACTAGTAGCTCTTGGACATGGCCGAGATAAGGAGCAAGACGTTGCCCCCTAGCAAGATAATCTTCCCTAACTTGGCTTACTACTAACCGGTAATCCCAAAAGATACTTAAATTTTCCACTCCCAGTTCTCTAGCAAGTTTGAGCTTGATGATCAAGGCTTCATACTTAGCTTCATTATTTGCTGTAGGGAAGTTGAGTTTCAGGATGTAGCAGATCAATCGTTCCTTAGGAGTCATTAACACAACTCCGATGCCAAAACACCGATCATTGGAAGCTCCATCCGCGTACATTTTCTATCGGTTGGTTGGTTCTCCATTTCTCTTTGAATAGTCATCTAATGTAGTGAATCAGATATGAATTCTGCTAATGTTTGTCCCTTAATAGCTCTCCAAGCAAGATAAATGACATCAAATTGGCTAAGCTCGGTATTCCATTTGATTAACCTTCCAGACGTCTAAGGTTGCTGTAGGACATATCATAATGGCTGGTCGATGTAAACATTGATTGGATGTACCTGAAAGTATGGATGATGATTTCATGATGCAATCATCAAGCAATATGCTAATTTCTCTATATTTTGATAGCTCCTTTCAGCTCCCGTTAATCGTTGTGATACGCTGGCCTCTAGATTTGATCCTCCTCACGAAGCAATGCGACACTTATAGTGTGTGTCGATACAGCCAAACAAATGTACAAACCTTCATGATCTACCGGTTTTGACAAGATGGGGGATCTCTCCAAATGATTCACCAAAGCTGGAAACGTGTCTTTACAATCCTTCATCCATTCGAAGTTTTTTTTACCTTTCCTACTCAAATCAAAGAGAGGAATGCATTTGTTTAATTATCCTTAGCACTTGGATATCTTGGATAGCCTGAATCTTCTCGAAATTAGCTTCAATTCCATAGGCATTAAAAATAAAACCTAGGAAATTCCCTGGTGCAACACCAAAAGAACAGTTCAAAGGATTAATTTTCATCCTGTAGTATCGGAGGATGTCAAACATTTCTACCAAGTCTCTAATGTGGTAGCTTGATCATCGTGACTTGACGAGCATATCGTCCATATACACTTCCATCATTTTTCTAATCTGATATTTGAACTTTTTTTGACTAAGCTTTGATAAGTCGCTGCCGCTCCCGCATTCTTTGATCCAAACGGCATTACTATATAGTAATACAATCCAATACCGATAATGAAACTGGTATGCTCCTGATCGAGAATATGCATCTAGATTTGGTTATATCTCGAGTACGCAATCATGAAAGATATCAATTCGTGTCCCGTGGTTGAATCCACTAGCTGGTCGATCCTTGGAAGGGGAAAACTATCTTTTGGACATGCTTTGTTCAAATTTGAATAATCATTACATGTTCTCCACTTTCCATTCACTTTTTTCAGAAATGCAGGATTAAATACCTATTTAGGCTAAAGGATGCCACAGATGAATCGTTGTCTTTTACTCTATCCACCTCCACTTTGAGAGTGAAAAATCCCTGTGGATCCATGCAGTGTTGCTTTTATCTCACCGGGACATGCCTAGGGTCGATATTCAATGCATGGCTTGCGATAGTCAGCGAGATCACATGCATGTCAGAATGGGTCCAAGCGAAGACATCAAGATTCATTCAGAGAAAGCTAGCTAATTCCTTCGTCATTGTGGCACTGAGTTGTGATCCGATCTTCGGTGCCTGTGATGGGTCGCCATGGCTGACTGTAATGTCGATTGTGAGCTCAATAGGTTCAATCTTGGATTCCTTGAGTTCAAATGTGACTATCTCATATAATAATCAATGTGAACTCTAGTTAGGATGGTCAATGATGGCAGTTACTCCGGTCGAATCTTAGAGTCGTGTCATGAGTTATTGAGTCTGATAGTTAAGGGCTCTAAATGCTTTGAGCGATTATCTGCAAATAGCGAAAAATCAGGCTTAGAAGAACATTGAATCAAATGTCGAGTATGGTTCAACCTTGTATTGTGCGCAACTGCATAGTTGGCTCTTGCTTTAAGTTTGAATATGTTTGTATATTCGAGTAACATGCTTTCAATTCGATGTGCTTATGATCTGTTACTCGTCATTTGAGTTGGAGTGATGATCAGTTGCCCATGAGCTTGGGCATTGATTTGATGATTCTATCTCTAGGCATCCTTTCGGTCGTAACCTCGAGTTGTCATAAACACTAGGTATGAATCATAGTATTGAGCTATCGCAGTTAGTCTTTGGATGATCACACTTCCACTCTCGGTCTAAGGTTGATAAATATACTGCATAGATGGTCGAGTCTCGTCCTAGTTTTGTTTATACTCCTGCCTAAGCTCCAAAGACCTAGAGTTAATCGATGAATGGTTGGTTCACATTCATCTTGTTTCTCACTCGTGCCCCCAAATTTGGGGCATACATCGATAAATAGAAAGGCAAGTCATGTCCAATCCATGATTGATGCTCTCCCTCCCAGTCCAAGGGCAAGGATCAGTGTGTGAACGGTCGAGCAACGTTTGTTACATATTGCTCTTATAGTCGGATCATGGTAAGAATCAATGAATGAATAGTCACGTTGCATTCATTCGGAGCTGGGCAGTCAGTCGCATCCATTTTGATTCATATTCTTCCACCATATCTTGGGATAGAGTTAGCTCAGGTGTAGTCGGGTCATACTCATTTGGTTTCATACTCCTTTTGACAGATCGTAGGAGGGTGCTGAAGAATTAACGATCAAGTCGCACTCATTCATGATTTATTCTCTTATCCATGCTCTGGTGATTGAAATTATTCAATGGGCATTCGAGTCAGATCCATTTATGGTTGGTTCAGATATAGTCGCACTCATTCATGGTTTGTTGACCCTCGATCTGATGGTATGATATAGTCGGTCACCCATAACTTCAGATGTCATTCCGATTGGTTTTATATTGAGGCCTCCTTGTAGCCATTGCCTTAAGTTATAAAGATCACCCAGGCAGAGCTCTAGTAAGATGTTGTACTTAGCTTATAGTAGTTTGTACTCTCATTCCCATTCTTGGGTTAGCAGAATTACTTCGTGGATGGTCGAATTCCATCCGTAGCGTGTTTATACTTCTCCTACTAAGTTTAGCTCAGAGTTTATGGAATATTGAGTGGTCGAACCAAACTCATATATTTGTTTACACTCATACCACACTCTAATGATAAGAGTTTGTTGGCGAGTGGTCGAACCGCACCTAAGTTGTGTTCATACTCAAATCCGCAAAGGGGGACCAAATTTATTTGCTAGATAGTCGAACCGCGTCCATGTCTTGGTTTGGATTTTGGGATTGCCGATGTTTGGGCAAGGCTTGGATAGTTTGCCATACCTTAGGCATAAACAAGGTCATGGATGGATGAATAACATCCTATTTGGTTGGACGGTTGAACCACATTCAATTTAGGCTTGGGCTTTTAAACTGCCCCCCACATCCAGGGCATGAGTCGATGCGTGGACGGTCATATCACATCCACTTCCATTTGGATCCAGTTTCTATCAAGCCTTGGAAATAAGATGAGTGTTCTAAAGAACTTCGAGCTCGAGCAAGGGAGGAGATGGTCAGATCACATCCGCTTTGAGTCATGTGTTTGCTACCAAGTAAAGGGAAAGGGTTGAAGAGCGGACAATCAAATCACGTCTACTTTTTTATTATACTCTATTCCATGCTCTGAGGAGCAAAGTTTTACGATGGATGGTCAGTCACACCCGTTTTGATGTTTATACCTCGGTCTGCACTCTAGGAGCCAGAGTTGCTTAATGGATAGTCAAACCGCATCCATCATTTTTTGTTTATACTCCGATTTGCACTCTAGGGAGTAGAGTTTTATGATGAGTGGTCAGTCACACCCGTTTGATGTTTTTACTTCGATCCGCGCTCTAGGAACCAGAGTTGATCGATTGACGGTCAAACCACATCCATATTTTTGTGTTTATACTTCCATCCACACTCTTGGGAGCAGAGTTTTATGATGGGTGGTCAATCACACCCATTTGATGTGTATACTTCGATCCATTCTCTGGGAACCAGAGTTTATCGATGAACGGTCGAACCACATCCATCCTTTTGTGTTTATACTTTGATCCGCACTTTGAGGACTAGAGTTTTATGATGGTTGGTCATTCACACCACTTTGATGTTTATACTCTGGTCCCCACTCTAGGGACCAGAGTTGGTTTGTGGACGGTTGAACAGTGTCCATCTTTTTGCTTCGTACCTCTCCTGGAAAGTCGAGGGAGAGAGTTTTTGGGTAGACGATCAAGTCACATCCACCTCAAGCTGCATTCCTGTCCACATGTTGAGAGCCATGTTTGATGAGTAGGAATTATGTCACGCCTACTTTAAGTCGAGCTTTCAAACTGCCTCCTATGTCCAAGGCAAGAGTTAATGTGTGGATGGTCGAATCGTATCCGCTTTAGTTGGTGCTTGGTCATGCTGAGCTTCGGGAGAAGCAAAAGTATTTTGGTGAACTTCAGGTATGATCTAAGGAGTGGATGGTTGGGTTGCATCTACTCCAAGTCTTTCTTTGGTCTCCAAGTCAAATGTGGAGGTTGATGAGTGGATGGTTAGTCGTGTCCACTTTATATTAGATTCTAACCTTGTCAGGCTCTTAGTAAGGCATAGATGTTCTGTCAGAATTGAAGCATAAAGTAGGAAGTGGATGGTTGAGTCACATCCATTTTCCATTTTGAGTCCATGCCTCAAAGTCAGGGGCTTATGGTAGCTGATGAGTCACGCTCGTCTTGATGATCCTCCAAAGGTCCACATGATCCATGGAGGTTGGTTAGCACCAAATCTAATTACTTAGTCTCCTGCATCGTTTAGAAGTAGTTTAGTTCAAGTTAGTCATAGTTTGCAACATAGTTGAAAATGAAATAAATCTTATTGATAAGTGAGCTAGAGTCAAATGCTCGCTATTCCACTTTTCCACATACCTCCTCAACTGGAAGTCGACCGTAGGTGATCTAATTGATAATCAAAGGTCATTATTGGTAAGTGTCGGATGTTCCCTGCTAACCATTCTATGGGGCTTGTACATATTATTGAAGCTTGCCTTTCCCGATCTGCTTTCCAATCACATCTCGAAGGAGTCTGCAATCGCTGCCATAGTAATTGTGTGTATCTTGAAATATACAACATTTCCCAGATTTCTTCTAGGTTTCGATGGACTCTCTCAAGGTTGGTTTCTAGTATTGCTTTGAGTCATGAGTCATCAAGTAGATGTTTTTGATTGAATCATTCAAAGTGTACATGAGTCATATTTTGGGATTCTGGGTCATCTCCTATAATCCGAGTCCTCATCTAAATCCTAAATGCTGCCCTTGCTTTGACTTCCTTCAACCAACAGGCCTGCATCGTTCTTTCTCCTAGTCTTCTATAACTTCTACTTGCATAAGTTCTGGTTCACTTTGTAACATAAATGATTCAAAGTCATATGAGGCTCTTTAGGTAACCAATCGCCAAAGTGTGTCTCGGAGTCAGTTATCTTTATCAACGCCATCAGTATGATATTCTCGTTGGGATTTCTCACTTTAGTGACAGCGATGTTAAATCTCTAACAAAAGTATTTGAGTGGCTCGCCTGGCGGTTAGCATAAGTTAGGGAAATTAGCCAGCTGATTAAATGAGGAGGCGATGATCGCATAAATCACATGATAAATCGCAACTCCCTAGAGGAATATGGGAAAGAATCAGCATTTAATTGCGTTCATCGCTTTAGCGGAATTCATGTGCCCTTCATTTTTCATGAGATGCTCTTAGGGGTCTACATTTGCAGAATACGCCGGCATAGTTGAAGTATTGAATCTCTTGGGATATTCTACATATTGAATGGCTTCAGTGAATGGGTTTTGACTGAGGGAAATACTCCAATCGTCGTTAGTTCGGTCCGTTTTCAAGTTGTGGCTATTTGTAATGCTTATGCATGTTGTATGCAGGATTGTCCAATATGTGACGAATTGGTGATAATTTACTTGGAGTATGACCCGAAAAAATTTGCTATGTGCATGGAGTCAGCCTTTGGCTCGCTTGGAGTCGCTGAATTTGAATTGCTGGATTGGTGACGAATGGTGCTTGGAGTCATACTTGTGTTTGTTTGAAGAAAATCTTGGTTTTACCCGAGTTTGACCTTGGGTCAAACTTCCTAGGTTCACTTCGAGTCGAATGGGTGACTACTTCGAGTTTGACATTGATGAAAGATAGCTATATTTTGAGATGGCATAATAAGCAGCGTAAGGTGGTCGTCACACAAGCCAACATATCATAGCTTGCAAGTCAGGTGTTTTGAAGTTGATCAATTGAGAGAAGTCGTAACCTACCCTAGAAGCCTAATCCAGCAACCGATCCCAGTTCATGTCATATCATTTTGGTTCTCCGGGCTTTGGGTGTAACTTTTGAGTTGTAGTTCCTTGTCCATTCCTTGGTTTCAACTCAGCAGCTGTCGCTTGATACCTTATGCCTCGATCAGTTAGAAGATGTAAGGAAAGCAATATAACACACCGTCTTTAAGTTGAGTTTCGAATCCAAAATGCCGGAGCACTACACTATGGCACGGGTTCTGAATCCAAGCGTTATGTCATCGCTTCACCATCAAAATCGCTTATCGTAGTGCAATAACATCACCATCAAAATCGCTTATCGTAGTGTAATAACATCACCATCAAGAGTCGACTACACACAAACAACCACGTCGTACTCCCCAAGCCTCCTCGTCGTCCAAGTCGAAGATGGGCCAGATCAACCATCATCAATAGGGATAGGTACCGACCACTCTAGAGTGGTTATTACTGATTGGCTTGGTCAGTGAAAATATCCGATGTCCCTCCTGATGTCCAAAGCACATACCTAAGTCCATCTTCGGCCTTCATATTGGTCATCACGTATCCTAGTACTCTTTCACATGCTTATCCTATCCATTCGATTATCCATCATGTGTACATTCATTTATATGCATGAAACTTTATCTTGTAGGATTATCGTCCAACGAATGGTGTTTTTAACCAAAATAAATAAATAATCATACATACAACTAATATATCATACATAAAACCAACATAGCATACATACAATAGATACAATGCATTTGTACCATCCAATTTCATATTCATATAAAATATGGCCTAGATCTAACGATCTTAATAAAATAAGACATCTATATAAATGTGTGCAATATCCAAGTTAAAACCAATTTTAAAACACTTTAAAATTCTTTTATAAAATCAAGTGTGGTTTATATTTATTTGAAAGGGGCATTTCACCAGAAGGACAAACTTTACAGTCCAATTAGTTTCTAGGACACACATTCAAAGAAATTACTTTCAAGGCCAAAGTCAGCAGAATAATTACTTTCAAGGACAAAGTCAGTAGTCCAATTACTTTCAAGGACATAATTTCATAGGATTTTAGGCCCTAGAAACTAATTATTTTGTGTTTTGTCCTTAAAAGTAATTATTTCAACTGTGTGTCCTAGAAACTAATTCCACTTGCTAAAGAGGCCCTTGTGGCTAATTTCCACTATTTAAAATCACATTATAAAGTTGGAAATCATTTCAAAACATCAATTTTACACTAAAATGACAACCATGGTATGGTGAGAGACAATATCACTTACTTCAAAAAAGATATCAAATCTTGTGTCAAGTATTAGAGAATCTAATACGAATTCAAGGCTAAAAACTGCGTCTAAATTGGACTTCGTATGCAAAAAATACTGACGATCTTAGTATATTAACGTCGACAGCAAAAATGGCATCACCGCCCAATAGTATCTATTAGAGATTAAATGAAGAATGAAATTAAAACATAGCAAATATCATGAATGAACACTGATTTTTATAGCGGTTTGGCAAATTTGGCCTATGTCCACTTCATATTTCCATTGAAATTGCACTTGATTATGATTGTAAGAATGTTTAGGTCAGCTAGGATCCATTAGTACAAGAATGAAGAATAAAATGGAAGAGCCTTTTCAGACGAAAGAAGGATCCCTAATATGATGTTATGCTTTCTATATTTATAGGGGAAGGCATGCACAGATCGGACTGAAATTTTGATAGAAGGTTCATGAAACCAAGATAAGGCTACCTAAATATTTGAAAGGCCCATCGAGGCCCACAATAAGGATCAGTACCGATCCTTATTAGTGCATCCAAATGAGATGGGATCACTTTCAAGGATGCCCCATGATGTTAGCTACTTTTCCCCCAATTTCATGCAATTCATACGCACGGTTTGTGAGATATCGTATTTTCCTTGAAATAGTGTTGCTTGAATTATGATTTCTACCGGTCCCTCTAAAGGGAGTTATGTCAATCCCTCCAACTTCCTCCAATTCGAATGAGATTTCTAGGGGATGTTCCGAATGTTGTAGTAGGCTTGTACTTCATGTTTCTTATTAATCGAATGAGTAGAATTGGAGTTATTGCTCTATCTTTGGTGCAATGTGAGTTGTCTGTTGATTCTAGCCGACCCTTATGGAGGGAAGAGGGCCAATCCCTCTTTCTTCATCCTTTTGAGATGCGATCACTAGGATAGGCTCCCTAGGGTCCCCACATCTTGTTCCAAAGTTTCGTATATAATGGATACGTAGAATCTGAGATGTCGATTGATCATCGTTGAGTTGAGCTATAGAATCGATACAATACAATCCATAGTGTTGAATATGGATCGTAACTGATCCATCTTCGGGGAGTAGTGAGCTTTCATGCTTTTGCTTCGCTACCACTTCATATTATTATCTATGCTTGATTTTGGGACCCTACAATCATCGCTCTAAGCTACTGGCATCGGTGACAGTCGAGTCTCACTTATCAAGTCAATTCGAATTAAGCCGGATCAAAATGTTGGATAACAGTTAACTAAGTAATTAATTTCCTAATCGATAATTAATTAACTTAAATACCATCATAATCTCCCTTCTTCCCACATAACTTTATGCAGATTCTCCTCAACACATGCACATACTTCCCATGCATGCAAGCCAACTAGTTTCACCTCGTCACAACCAATTGCACTACCTCCTAGACCTCCTACCATCGCTGCACGCATCCTCTTGGATACTGCACCTCCGATCCATCCTTCGACCTACCAGTGACCAACCCATGACTATCTTTTTTTTCTCACATAAACACCGCTTGCCATGCCATCACATACCAACTGCCACCACCTGTGAATGCCAGCACCACCTCACGGCCCAGTGCCTTACTACCACCAATTCCAGCACTAACTTGACAACTTCGATGGCCTGTAATGGCAAAAAAACTCGAACGGACCCAAATATTTTCCAACTTTTCAATTTTTCCGCCATTAGTACATCCACCTTCGGCTCAGACCATCTGTATTTTCGAGCTCTCCTTGCTGAGTTGAAATAACCTATAAAAATGGTTCATCTGACCATCAAAAAAGTTCGTTATTGACAATCTTTCCATTCAATGTTGATATCACCCCGACCGAAGCATGAAATGTGACCCTTCTAGCACCATTTTGATCCCTTCTTCACTATGAAAACAACCATATCATCTAAACCTATATCGATTCACCTCTCAAACGACCCCTTTGTCAGATTTGCTTTTTTCAACTATCATAATCAGAGTTGAGTTGAGCTAAGACCATAGTTGCATAGCTCTTGAAAAATAGGGAGATCTAAGTTTTATTGGCCAAAATAGTATTTGTTCACTCATGAAAGAGAAGGAAGAACAGCTTATGGTTATATTTTATTTAATGCTTTCATTTGATTTAGTGTCATATTTTATTTTGAAAATTAGATGATGGTTACTACAAATATTCGTATCTAGCTTCTAAAGAAAAAGCATGTCGAGTTTGAAGAGAATATGGGACGTGGAGCCAAAAGGAAGCCAAGCTATCAAGCATTTAACATTTAACAAAAAGATGTCGGGCTTAAAGAAGGTCAAGTTACCAAGCACAGAGATGTCAAGTCTCTAAGTATAGAGAGTCTCAACAACAGCAACCCCTATCAAATATTCAACAAATAATTGATGATGTCGATCACAATAGTAAAGGGAGATCACCGAAGGTCTAATAACAAGAGGATATCGAATTTCTAAAGGCAATGGAGGCGCCGAACCAGTAAATACTTAGCTTATCAAGCCCAAAATAGCTAGGATGACAAAGATATAAGAAGATGGTGAATTTAAGGATTTAATTGAGAAATTAAAATTTAATTTGAATAAGTGATTTGAGTTCATCTAAAAAAAATTTATTCCAAGTTTAGATAATTTATAATACCAATAAAAGTTAAATTTAAAAATATAAAATAAAATATACTTTGGAAATTTGAATAATTAAAATCCAAGATTTCTTATTTAATTTGAGTTGGTTTGGATTTTGGCGAAGAGTAATTAAAAATAATTATTGGTTTTTGAGATTTAAATAAAGAGAAAAGTGTTCAAAATTTTGTAAAAAATGGATTTATATATGAAATAAATTAATTAATGAAAAATTTATTTTATTTGATTAAAATTTCCCTGCTAAGTGTTATTAAGCTAAAAAAAGAAATTAACCTAATTATATTTTAGAGAACTGGGGCCTTAGTAATTTTTAAGTCCATTATTAAATTCTATATCCTAACTCCTTAGTCTAATTCCTAATCCAATTTCTAAATATTATTTACATTCTATTTTCCAGTAAACTAAGAAAAAGCGAAAGAGGCGAACAATCAAATTTTCAGCCCTAGTTTTAATTCTAGAAAATTAAAAGAAATTCTACAAATTGTAAGGAGATAAAGTACGAGCTCTATGCATTCTTTTTTATCTTCTTATGCAATCTATTTAAGATTCTGAATATTTAATTAATCTCTGAAATTCTAAAATTAGGGACTGTTTGATGTTTTTAAGATTTTGGATAATTACAGTAGAAGTTTTGAAGTAGTAGAGGAAAAGTTCAGTATTTAGCTTACATAATTTTCAGCCTATCCTTCCTGTTTTTGATTTAAGGTGAGAATTTTGTCTCACACAACTATACCTATATGCTCTAAGATATTTTCCCCTTCGTATTGATTTGCTAATGGGATGAATTAATCAATGAAAACTTGATTAGAAAAAATTTAACTTCTAAATTTAGTACCGTCATGTTTCGAAATTTACCCTGTCAGTTGAATTTGCTTTGCACCTTTCCCCTATGACTTGGGTATGTCTCTGCTTTTTTGCCTTGAATCTGTACGCTTTCTGGGTCATGCATTGATCATGCCTTGTCACCTAAATTTTCAATTCCAGTTTTGATTTTTCTTGCAAGCTAAAGGGCACGTCCTTCATGTGTCCTTTGCCTTGAAGAACGGCCACACACTCAAGAACTTTCGCTTTAAATTATGTACATCCCTGTTTATGGTTGATTTGTGGTTGCCTTGACTTCATTTATTTTTAATTGTCCTTTGCATTGAAGAAAAGTCAAATAAGCAAGCATTCTTGCTTTGAGATTTTCGTCCCTGCTTGTACAACATAATTGTATCGACGCGTATATCTAACTATTTTAATTTTTTGAATTTAATATGGTTATTTGATAATGACGGTTAGAAATAAAATTTAATAATTTATTAGTATAGTTTATTAGAATATGAACTTGAATAAAAATTTGAAATAATTAATTTCAAAGTTTGTGAAGATAACAAGTATTAAAAAAAACTCTATGTATTGACTATGTTTATAATCATAACTGAAGTTGAATAATAAATGTGAATTATTTAGATAGAAATAAAATACTGTCGATAACTAAAATTTATTTGAAATTTGAGGACTTATTAATACTAATTTACCGGGTTATTAAATTGTTTAAATTTATGTTGAAATTAGGTAAAAAATGAAATTCTGGATTTAATGAAAATGATAATGGAATTGGAAATTGATTTAAATTTTATTTAAACATGAATGAAGATGGTTAACATTTAAAATTGGATTTAAATGTGAATAATTGAAACTTTGAAATTTGATATTTTAATTAATGAGAAAAATAGCCGTTTTGGCCACTGTCTTGGATTTCGACGAAACCAGTTTCATCGGACTTGCAATAATGAACAATTATAAGATTTCAAGTTTTGTAGCGATCAGACTAGTCGTTTGGCCATACGAGCTTGAAACGCGTAGAAATCAATTTAAGGAATTCGATTAAAATTAACCTATTTTGAAAAGCTATCTTCCGAATACGATCGAATTAGGCCTTGAAATTAGTTCCATTGTGTTTGGAATGTGGGTAAAACATTATGAATGCCGGGTAGCATCTTCGTATGGAGTTCAAGAATTTCAGATATTGAACGTCAAATATTTTCTAATTAAATAATAATATATATATCTACTTTACTTATCTCCCATTCATTCATACCATGCCCTACTTGTTTTCTCCAATACCTGCTCCCTTCCCTTTTCTTCTAATCGAGATCGTAGGGATTGGTTTTTTAAAATTTTTTTACAAACGATCGAAGAGCAAAATTTTTTTTATATATAAATCGAAGGAAGGAGATTCGTGGAGGAAAGTAGGGCGCCGTGACCGTAGATTGGAGGGCGAGCTCAGAGCTGGTTGAAGATGATCGAGTGGTCATTGTAGTGCATTCTAGGGTTTGGGTCGTGTTCGTCAATTGATTATGGGTGGCTGCTCTGTGTGATTTATGCGTTCGTGGTGATTGAGGCGCAACGTTTTCTCCTGAGCGTGAGGCGCGCAACAGGCGCTGAGTGAATGACGATTTTGGGTTAGGGTCTTGCTGCGTTGGTGATCGCGACAGTGGGTTTTGGTGAGCGTTCGATCATGTGAGCAAGAAGAAAGTGCCGTGTTAGTTTCCTTTTTAACCGTAGATTAGTTTTAATATGGTGATTCGTGATTTAATTAGTTACGTTTAAAATTGATAACTTATAATGTTGTATAACTTTTTCTGACGAGATCTGATCCATGTGAAACGAATCACATTGGAAGCATATCGATGAAGGTTTGGCGTGGAAACGAAGTGGAATTCATTTGAAGCTGAAATTATTTCAGTTTCAAATAAAAGTATGTGCTTATACGCTCACAATCGATTGAAATAATTTTTATGTTAGTTAATTTATATCATGAAGTGATTGAAAATTTATTGGTCATTGTTTTATAAGTTTAATTGCCATTTAAGTTGGCATCATGATTAATTGATAGAACTTGAATTGACAGTTAAATTGAGTTAGAATTTAATTACCCGTAAAATACCCGATATTCATAATTATGAAATTGTTGTGAATTTTATTGACCATTTGGATGTTTGGTTATGACGGATGCTATTGGTTGATATTTGATTGTTTATTTATTTTGATATATCATGTTATCATCCTGTATATTATTTACAGTATACAAAACTGTAAATTGAACTATTTTGAATACATTAAGAAATAGGTTGAAATGATATATACCTATGTCATTTATTTTGGATTGAAATGATATATATCCATCCCTTGAATTAAATTGGAATAACTGATTCACTTGGCCATAACATAGAAAATAATATACGGACACCTGATTAGTAAAATTAAATAATTTTAATTTTTTTTGAAATTATTTAAATGATTTGATTTTAAGAAATACAAATCGAATGTGTGGAAATTGAACTATTTTTGAACTTGAGCTCGAAGTGTCGGAATTTAAACTTGGTTAGAAATTGTTTAAATAATTGAAGTTGAGATTTTGAAATTATAATCAAAACATGAGATGAATTTCAGAAATTAATTAGTTTTAAAATTTTGGACTTTCATTCGGACTTTTTGAATACTACTAAGTAAAAGTGATATAAAACGATATTTCAAAATTGAGCTCCGTATTGAAATATATTTGAAAATTGGATTTTAAATAAATATTAAATGTAAATTTGATTTAAGTGTATTGAATCGATATTTTAGAAATCCAACTCAAAATTGATATAAATCGTAATGGTTTAAATTTTGGAATTGGATTTGAAATTGTTGGAATTGGAATTGAAATTAATTTGGATTTGGAATTTATTTGGAATTGAAATTGAAATTAATTAGTATTGGAATTTAAATTAATTTGAAATTGAAAGTGAAATTAATTTGGAATTGAGACTAAAACTAATTTTGAATCGAAGTAAAATTTGACTTGAAATCAGAATTGAATCGATTAAATAGAAACTGAAATTGGAACTAATTTGAATTGGAAAATTGTAAAGTGAACCGATTTGACTTTGAAACTATTTTTAAATGAATTATTTTAGTATAAACGGATTAAAATCTATATTCTTAAGTATTCAAATTAATTTTATTTTCCAATCTATCTTACTATATAAACCATTTTCAATACTCAAACTATTTTCTATTAAATTATTTTATCCATTTAACCATTTTAAAACTATTTAAACTATTTTCTATTAAATTATTTCAACTATTTGACTATTTTAAAACTATTCAAACTAATTTCTAAAAATTCAAGATGGTCAATGGATGGGATGTTTATATTTGAGGCTTGGATTTAAATGCGAATTGGGTTAAAGTGAAGCTATAACCAAAATTGTAATTCGAAGCACATTTGAAGCGAAATCGATATATCAAACTGAATTGGCATTTTGAAGTAAAATATGATTTTTGAAGCGAATATGATGATTTCGAAATGGATTTGATTTTGAAGTGAACTGGATATTTTGATATCATGTATGAATTGTTTTCGAAGTATAAAAGTACCAACTGGTGTGTAAAACAACGTTGGTTGTTAAAGAGACCGGGGCATCTTACCGGCATACTCTCTGCCTGTAACAACCCGCATATTTATCGATTTTATATTTGAATATTTTATTTAAATATTTTATCGTTAGTCGGATTTTAGTCCGAAAAGCTACTTTTTGCAAACAGCTGAATTAGGACTCGAGACCACCCCCATTGAGTTCAAAATGCCGTTTGTGACCTTTTTGAGTATAAGCTTCGATATGTTTGGAGAAATTTGATTTTTGCTACTTTGTACTTAGGGCTTTGGTTTGGGCTGAGCCACTTATGTATTCAGTCCCAACCCCTCTCCTCTTCATTCACTTCTTTTCTATTTTTCCTAACACTCAAGCTCAAGCAAAAATGGTGGAAGAGAATGGGAAATAGAAATTCCTAAGCCCTAGTTTCCATTAGCAAATCCATCTTCTTGCTCCAAACTCAAGTGAAACCATTGGTAAGCATCTCCTTCATCTTCTCCAACTCTTTCTCCATTCAATTTCAGAAAATTCCTAAACCTAATTTAGTAAATGTTTCTCTTTTAAGCTTAGATTGAAGCTTCTTGAGTTGTTATTGAAGAGGAATTGATCTTAGCTTGCTTTCAAGCTTCTTCTTCTATTGTTTGGGTTCAAAGGTGAGATTTTTAATCTCACATCTATGCTTATAATCCTCTTCTATTGTTAGGTATGAATTCCTAACACTTATTCATGTGCATTTGATTTTGATTTGGATTGCTTTTGTGAATATTCCAATTTTTAGTGTTTGAAAGCCAAATCCTTAAAAATCATAGCTTTGATGTTCAAATGTGTTTTTGGTGGTGCATCGAGGAGCCAATAGGGCCGGGTAGCCGTTAGGCATAATTCCCTCGCGTCCGTGCTCGTTCGATTGCGAATTGGAGGTTGCATATAAATTTATGGGCATCATTGGGTAGAGCATCAGGTTCGGCCGACCGACCCCCCTGGTATGGTCGACTGACCTGCTTGTATAAGTGCAGATAGCACTTCTGTTTCTGGTTCGGCCGACCGACCACCCTGGTTCGTTCGACCGACCTGGTGCCCGAGAAGTTTCCTACCTCTGGTTCGGTTGACCGACTCAGGGAGTCCGGTCGACCGACCTGCTTCTATTTGCCAGATTAGCCTATATTGCTAATTCGTTTGAATATCCAACTTTAATCGATTCGTGTTGTCTCCCTTTTGTTGTTGTCATTTATTATCGACTTTGATGAATATTTTCTTTGGGAATTTTAGATATATCCACTTTGATGGATTTTATATCGATTTCATTGGATTTTATTCACGTTTTCGAATGTGAATCTTAGTGATTGATTATTCCTACAATCTTCTTTGTGATTTGTCACTTTAAAAATATAAAGATTTTCTATACTAGTAGTAAATATCAAAACTCTTCCTTCAGATGATTTCAACACTATTTTATTACAAAGCTCGTTTTCTCAAACCGATTTCCAATCTATTAGTATATACAAGCCTTTACCTCACTCGTATGAGAAATCTAATTAAACGACTTAGTAAAACAAGTGGTATGAAACGCTTGCGTTTACTTCGTCGGTTAATTCTTGGACTTGTTCGATTGAATCTCTTGTGACAATTTTCTAGTGGAGATTTACAATTTGTTCGTAAATATTTAAGTTAAGCTAGTGGTTATGGGACATGAAGCTAAGCTCGTATATTTACTAGCTTATTGTAATTGACACTTATCGTTGATCATGACGATCATCTTTATGGTTTAGACTAGCAATGTGCGATGTCTCTTTGTTTGCGAGGTTAGGCTAGACACCACTTGTATGATTCCATTCACACATACCTTTTCGGTTAGCCTAGACACCACTTGTGTGATTCCACTCACACATACCTTTTTGCTTTTTGGTTAGGCTATACACCACTTGTGTGATTCCATTCACACATACCTTTTTGGTTAGCCTAGACACCACTTGTGTGATTCCACTCACACATACCTTTTTGCTTTTTGGTTAGGCTAGACACCACTTGTGTGATTCCATTCACACATACCTTTTCGGTTAGCCTAGACACCACTTGTGTGATTCCATTCACACATACCTTTTTGCTTTTTGGTTAGGCTAGACACCACTTGTGTGATTCCATTCACACATACCTTTTCCGTTAGCCTAGACACCACTTGTATGATTCCATTCACACATACCTTTTTGCTTTTTGGTTAGGCTAGACACCATTTGTGTGATTCCATTAACACATTCTTTTTCGGTTAGCCTAGACACCATTTGTGTGATTCCACTCACACATACCTTTTTGTGATTTCTGGATTTCGTGTGTTGATTTCTGGAATTTATGTTTCACCAACTTTTACGATGGGCATTGATATATATGTCATTTATTGTGGTTTGGTGAATGAAATTAGGAGTATGACATTCCTTTTTATCTTGAGTAGATTATTGTGATATTGATTAATCTCTTGTTGATTTTCAATTACTTATTTATCACAGCTTGGCATTGTGATTATTATATGCTTTTGTCATATCTCTTATTATATATCACTTCATCTGATATTTATAGCTAGACTGATCCGTTTATTATTTTCTTCTTAAATAATACTCGGGTCAGACTGAGATTTTACAGGTGCTTCCTCATGGCTTCCTATCTGGAATCATCTTCTGACTTTTGGCTAACTACTTAGTTTAGTAGTTTTTGTTGTATACATTTGAGATACAGACTCTATGATGTATACTTATTATTTTGTCTAGCACTTGTATCTATTCTTTTTGATATTGTGGATCTTGTTTGACCACTACTCTGATGTACACTTTCATGTGTAATATTCATATCTATTTCCGCCTTTGTGATATGAATTATCTGTGACTTATTTATGTTATGTTTACTTCTATATTTGTTTCCGAAGATATTATAGCCACTGTGTAGTAGCCTTGAGTTTGTGTCGGCATGTCGGATTTCCACTTGAAAAGAATTGCATGCTATACTATCTGACATATCGATGCTCGCACAAGGTAATTACATGGATGGTCGCTCCTCAACAGCCTTATTCTCCGTGCTAGTTGACAACATTCACCGTAATGTTCTTGGCTAGCGTGGGTATAGAGGTGGGGCGTCACAGCTTGGTATCAGAGCCAAACTTCAGAACAATGTAGAATAATTTAACAAGGATCATTGTCCTAAGACCATCTTAGGAGTCGTGCTTTAGGATTTAATTCGAGTCTTCGTACCGATTCATCCTATTTTCTTTATGATTCCTTGTTTTATCTATCAAGAATTGCTTGATATTTATCTTGAGAATAACTTTTTCCTCTTCTTTCTTTCTTTCTTAAAGAAGAGAAATGGTTAGACCTGGCCGCCCCAGCGCCGGTCAATCTAGTGCTATTTCCCAAGATGGAGAATTTATGTCTGCCCAGCAGCTTCTTGATCTTGTAAAGAATCAAGAGTTTATCTATGCTTTGAGTAAGAACCTCGAAATGGTTCTACCTTTGAAACTTGAAGTTTCTTTCAATCAGCTTGTGGATGTTACTCTTCTTCATGAAGAGGTTGGTAAAGGAAGTGTTTGTGATATTGGGACTTCCAAGAAGAGGCATATTAAGTTCAAGAGCCTTAATCCCAATAAGAGAGTGAAGCAAACTACTTTTGTAGGAAAGACTCCAATCCCTAATCGTGGAGGATGCTACAATTGTAATTCTATGGAACACTATGCGAATATGTGTCCAAAACCCCATTCCTGTCGCTATTGCAAGAAACCGGGTCATCTTTTATCTGCATGTCCCAAACTTTTGAACAAGGACATGAGAAAGCTAAATATTGTGCAAGCCCCTAGTGGCACTTCTCGTGGTCAAGGTATTTCTCATTTAATCCTTGATTACATTTATTTTGTGGTCTTCTTATTTGAGTTCTTTTTTATATGGGTTTCATCTCACTATTTTATATCAAAAGAACTTGTTGATTCTTTTTCTTTGAAAATATTTTGGTCTTGATGACTTCTTTGAGGATTGTGAATCCGGATGGCAGATCCGCAACACTCAATTTTCTTTTATTTGATGTCGAAATTATTTTATGTGATTTATCTTTCCGAGCCGATATTTTTACTTAGGCTTCGGAATTGATTTTTCAAAGGATCGGCTTAATCATTGTGAAGCCCATATCCTATTTTTCAAGTGGACTATTCATCTTTGACATTTTCTATCTGTTAAGTAGATTTCTATTTTTCTTGAGATTCCGATTTCAAATTTTTGAAGGCTTCATTTTATTTCTTAAGCCCACTTATAAGGAGAGTGTTATTTCTCTCATTAATGTAGTTAGAGAAATTTTCCGGAATCTTTGAGCTTGTCTTAGGATTATCACCTAAGTAATCTTTTGTGTGGTGCTAAGGTCTTTTCAGTTTGACCTTACCACCGGTTTTCATTTGCTACGAGTTGCGGAAGTTAGCATTCCAATTACCGCATTCCGCGCTTGTTATGATTCCTATGAATGACTTATTTTGTCATTCAGTTTGTCCAGCTTATTTCATCCATTTTATAAATCAAATATTCTATGAATATTCCGATGACTCCATTCTTGTATTTATTGATTTTGGATGAAAATAGTAATTTAAAATTTTGCAAATCTTTTTCATAAGATTTATTTAGAAGTATAATTGAAATTTTGTTCTTAAAAACTTTTAAGAAACTTGGTTATTATAAAGAAGATGATTTTGTGATTGTATTGCCCATTGAGTGCTTTAAGAATTTTGGTCGATGCGCTTGATCAACGTTATCGATAGGAATTTCCTAAACGCTTTGATGAGACAACCAGACACGATATATTGACTTGTAAAATGTAAATTTTTCTAGAAAGATTATTACATAATGATAAAAATGTAATTTTGAAAGTTTTAACTTTTCAGGAAAGAAGATTATTTAAAAGAACTCTTCCTTTCGATACTCTTATTCTTGTGATTCCTGAAGGGGAACCAAGACTTTGCTATTTCTACTGATACTAGTCGTATTGGTTTGGATGCCGTTCTCTTGCAAAGGAGAACGTGCTATCACTTGTGCTTCTAAATCATTATAGCCTATCGAGACTAGATATACCACTCATGATCTAGTGCTCGCGGTTATTGTTTCTACTTTTAGAGTTTTGCATCATCATTTTTAGGGGAGGAATTTGTTCTCCATCTCGTTCATAAATCCTTGGAATATTTATTTTCTCATATGGAACTCCATGTTGACTCGAGTTCCTGACATCTTATGATCTTGATATTTTTTTTATTCCCGGAAGGGAAATCGTGTTGCCAATGCGCTTTGTCGTAAGCAACAAGTGGTTGATTCTTTGATGATGTCTGAATGGAATTATCTTTTCATCAAGTTCATTGAACGTTTTGGTACACTTCGTTTTATTTAGTTTTATCTCATTCCTTTTATGGACTAGTGTCCGATGTTCTTATGGTGTTCGGTTCATCGGATGTACTGTTATTATACTACATCGATGTTCCGTCTTATTAGATTCATTGGATGTACCGTTTGTACTACATCAATGTCTTTCCTTTTGATTCATTAGATGTACCGTTTGTACTACATCAATGTCTCTCCTTTTGATTCATTGGATGTACCGTTTGTACTACATCAATGTTTTTGCTTTTGATTCATTGGATGTACCGTTTGTACTACATCAATGTCTCTCCTTTTGATTCATTGGATGTACCGTTTGTACTACATCAATGTTTTTGCTTTTGATTCATTGGATGTACTGTTTGTACTACATCAATGTCTTTCCTTTTGATTCATTGGATGTACCATTTGTACTACATCAATGTCTTTGATTTTGATTCATTGGATGTACCGTTTGTACTACATCAATGTCTTTGCTTTGGTTCATTGGGCGTACCGTTTTTGTACTACGCTGATGTCCCAAATTATTTGAGTTTCTAGTTCCTCGGGCATACCGTTTTTGTACTACGCCGTTGCACCGGCTCAATTTTCTGCTATTCTTGACGTTCCCCACGTCTTTTATCTACGGAAATGCCTTAGAGATTCCGGTTTTCATTCTTGAGCCTGGTAATATTGTGGAAATTGAAGTTTCACCAGATTTCTTGCTAACTCTTTCGTGCACTTTATGGTGAACTTCCTATTTCAAATTTTCTTTTGTGTTGATATGCTTCCATGGTTGTTACTTCTTATCTTCTTCTTAAGTATTACGAGGACGCAATTTCTTTAAGGAGGGGAGTCTGTAACAACCCGCATATTTATCGATTTTATATTTAAATATTTTATTTAAATATTTTATCGTTAGTCGGATTTTAGTCCGAAAAGCTACTTTTTGCATACAGCCGAATTAGGACTCGAGACCACCCCCATTGAGTTCAAAATGCCGTTTGCGACCTTTTGGAGTATAAGCTTCGATATGTTTGGAGAAATTTGATTTTTGCTACTTTGTACTTAGGGCTTTGGTTTGGGCTGAGCCACTTATGTATTCAGTCCTAACCCCTCTCCTCTTCATTCACTTCTTTTCTATTTTTCCTAGCACTCAAGATCAAGCAAAAATGGTGGAAGAGAATGGGAAATAGAAATTCCTAAGCCCTAGTTTCCATTAGCAAATCCATCTTCTTGCTCCAAACTCAAGTGAAACCATTGGTAAGCATCTCCTTCATCTTCTCCAACTCTTTATCCATTCAATTTCAGAAATTTCCTAAACCTAATTTAGGAAATGTTTCTCTTTTAAGCTTAGATTGAAGCTTCTTGAGTTGTTATTGAAGAGGAATTGATCTTAGCTTGCTTTCAAGCTTCTTCTTCTATTGTTTGGGTTCAAATGTGAGATTTTTAATCTCACATCTATGCTTATAATCCTCTTCTATTGTTAGGTATGAATTCCTAACACTTATTCATGTGCATTTGATTTTGATTTGGATTGCTTTTGTGAATATTCCAATTTTTAGTGTTTGAAATCCAAATCCTTAAAAATCATAGCTTTGATGTTCAAATGTGTTTTTGGTGGTGCGTCGTGGAGCCAATAGGGCCGGGTAGCCGTTAGGAATAATTCCCTAGCGTCCGTGCTCGTTCGGTTGCGAATTGGAGGTTGCATATAAATTTATGGGCATCATTGGGAAGAGCATCAGGTTCGGCCGACCGACCCCCTTGGTTCGGTCGACCGACCTGCTTGTATAAGTGCAGATAGCACTTCTGTTTCTGGTTCGGCCGACCGACCACCCTGGTTCGGTCGACCGGCCTGGTGCCCGAGAAGTTTCCTACCTCTGGTTCGGTCGACCGACTCAGGGAGTCCGGTCGACCGACCTGCTTCTATTTGCCAGATTAGCCTATATTGCTAATTCGTTTGAATATCCAACTTTAATCGATTCGTGTTGTCTCCCTTTTGTTGTTGTCATTTATTATCGACTTTGATGACTTATTTTCTTTGGGAATTTTTGATATATCCACTTTGATGGATTTTATATCGATTTCATTGGATTTTATTCATGTTTTCGAATGTGAATCTTAGTGATTGATTGTTCCTACAATCTTCTTTGTGATTTATCACTTTAAAAATATAAAGGTTTTCTATACTAGTAGTAAATATCAAAACTCTTTCTTCAAACGATTTCAACACTATTTTATTACAAAGCTCGTTTTCTCAAACCGATTTCCAATCTATTAGTATATACAAGCCTTTACCTCACTCGTATGAGAAATCTAATTAAACGACTTAGTAAAACAAGTGGTATGAAACGCTTGCGTTTACTTCGTCGGTTAATTCTTGGACTTGTTCGATTGAATCTCTTGTAACAATTTTCTAGTGGAGATCTACAATTTGTTCGTAAATATTTAAGTTAAGCTAGTGGTTATGGGACATGAAGCTAAGCTCATATATTTACTAGCTTATTGTAATTGACACTTCTCGTTGATCATGACGATCATCTTTATGGTTTAGACTAGCAATGTGCGATGTCTCTTTGTTTGCGAGGTTAGGCTAGACACCACTTGTGTGATTCCATTCACACATACCTTTTCGGTTAGCCTAGACACCACTTGTGTGATTCCACTCACACATACCTTTTTTGCTTTTTGGTTAGGCTAGACACCACTTGTGTGATTCCACTCACACATAACTTTTTGCTTTTTGGTTAGGCTAGACACCACTTGTGTGATTCCATTCACACATACCTTTTCGGTTAGCCTAGACACCACTTGTGTGATTCCATTCACACATACCTTTTTGCTTTTTGGTTAGGCTAGACACCACTTGTGTGATTCCATTCACACATACCTTTTCGGTTAGCCTAGATACCACTTGTGTGATTCCATTCACACATACCTTTTTGCTTTTTGGTTAGGCTAGACACCATTTGTGTGATTCCATTAACACATTCTTTTTCGGTTAGCCTAGACACCATTTGTGTGATTCCACTCACACATACCTTTTTGTGATTTCTGGATTTCGTGTGTTGATTTCTGGAATTTATGTTTCACCAACTTTTACGATGGGCATTGATATATATGTCATTTATTGTGGTTTGGTGAATGAAATTAGGAGTATGACATTCCTTTTTATCTTGAGTAGATTATTGTGATATTGATTAATCTCTTGTTGATTTTCAATTACTTATTTATCACAGCTTGACATTGTGATTATTATATGCTTTTGTCATATCTCTTATTATATATCACTTCATCTGATATTTATAGCTAGACTGATCCGTTTATTATTTTCTTCTTAAATAATACTCGGGTCAGACTGAGATTTTACAGGTGCTTCCTCATGGCTTCCTATCTGGAACCATCTTCTGACTTTTGGCTAACTACTTAGTTTAGTAGTTTTTGTTGTATACATTTGAGATACAGACTCTATGATGTATACTTATTATTTTGTCTAGCACTTGTATCTATTCTTTTTGATATTGTGGATCTTGTTTGACCACTACTCTGATGTACACTTTCATGTGTAATATTCATATCTATTTCCGCCTTTGTGATATGAATTATCTGTGACTGATTTATGTTATGTTTACTTTATATTGGTTTTCGAAGATATTATAGCCACTGTGTAGTAGCCTTGAGTTTGTGTCGGCATGTCGGATTTCCACTTGAAAAGAATTGCATGCTATACTATCTGACATATCGATGCTCGCACAAGGCAATTACACGGATGGTCGCTCCTCAACAGCCTTATTCTCCGTGCTAGTTGACAGCATTCACCGTAATGTTCTTGGCTAGCGTGGGTATAGAGGTGGGGCGTCACACTGCCAATATTGGAATAACTTTGACAACTGTGTATGCGGTCAAGACATCCAGAATGTAGTGGTTGAATTGGAGAACATTTACTCGAATGAAGTAAAAGAATGATGATGGATAGCCTTAACAGTTGTGTCATAATAAAAATGACTAAAACAGGAGCCTATGTCTGGCTAATGAGGTTAGCTACCTGTAGCGATGTTGATCCCTCGTATTACTATTGTGATTTCATATTCGATGGGTGCACCTTTTTAGTTCGGATTGATTGTCACGGTTAGCAATAGATGAGTTACGACTAGCCAGAAAGGATAAACTAGTAGAATCCTCCCTTGGTCATTGCCTCACGTGCCTTGTCATATTTATCTCTATGCAAGCCCATTACTACTTTAGTTTAGTACTATAACAACATGTTAAGGTGGATCAATGTAAAGCCTTAATGTTATTTTGATATTTATTTTATTGATTTACATTACCTATTATAGTGCATACTATTATATATAAATAGTTTAACGGATCCTTAGGAGATGGAAAATCCCGTAACATCTCATAAGTAATTGCACGCACGCTATACATTGGATA
This sequence comes from Allium cepa, assembly GCA_030765085.1. Taxonomy (NCBI): domain Eukaryota; kingdom Viridiplantae; phylum Streptophyta; class Magnoliopsida; order Asparagales; family Amaryllidaceae; genus Allium; species Allium cepa. The sequence goes on along the minus strand of CM060942.1, from coordinate 216,985,413 downwards.
TGAGATGTAATATCCCGTAAACATCTCTTATACTGTTACACTCATATTTCATGGTATTGATTTGACTTACATAAGAGTGTTTTAGTTATGACTCGAGTGTTTTATTTTCCATTGCGCTTGGGTCAGTCCAGAGTTTTTCAGCGTATTGAAGATTATTCTTTGGAGGATGAAGACGAATATTTGGTATATTACTATATTATTATTCCTTGCATCATGTTATTCTGCTACATTGATTATTTATCCCTAATGTATGTATATTACTCTAATTAATGTTGTATAGATTATAATCAAATGTATGACATAAACAGCTTCATGAACTGTTATTTGATTATTATATTTTATCATTCTCTGTGAGATTCTATGTTTGTTTTCTTATTCTTTCCTTATACTTTTTTAATTTTCCCATTGATTACCTACGTTTCGGATTGTTTAAGTAGGACATGTGTGGATTATTGTCGATTTAAACCTTCCGAAATGTGGGTCGTCACAATTGATGTCAGAATTTTGGTTTAGCGATAACCTTGGCTTAGTGGAATTTGACTCATTATAGAGAGGGAAGTAATACCCTATAATGAGTCTGTTTGAGTGTGTGTATATATATAAGAGAGCATACTTGTTAGTGTTATAAAATGTTTTATATTGTTTTTAATTATCCGCTGAGTTGTTTATGTATTCTGGTCAACGTGCGGGACGCCGTGTTATAGATAGGGATTTCTAAACACTTGAACATGGCAAGTCGACATAATATTGTTTTAAAAATTGAGTAAACGAAATAATTTTACCTAAATTATATTTTACATATATATAATGTTAATTATGAATGAATATAAGTTGTTAGGCGATGATAATATTAAATGATCATCGATTATTCGCTGGAAATAAAATAAAAAATAAAACGAATACTTCATGAATTTTACCTTATGAAGCATTTGATAATTAAATTTAATTGAAATCTATTACAATAATAATTGTTTGAAATAACAAATTTGTAAATTAACAAAATATTTTCATAATGAAGTAAAGAAATTTTATGGGTAAATGTAAATATAGCTTACAAATAGAAGGATAAAAAAATTGAGAATTTTAGAATTTAAAATCCTTTTGTTTTCAAAATTGTTTTTGAAGCCTTTGAAATTAATATTAGTATTAGTTGAAAGAGTTTGACTAGAAAAATGTTTTGAAAATATTTTGAAGAATAAAAAATTATTAAACTTGCTTTGGCCGTTGGAAAATAATTTCGAAGATGACTGCAACATCGCCAGTATTCATTTTCGAGTTTTTGCATGAGAATTTGCTACCGAAGGAAATTTATTTTCGATTAAAACAAATTTTTATTGTGAAAGAAAAATATATTCTAAGTATGATTTAATAAATATATGGAAATAGTTTTGAAGTTAAAAAATTAGAAGTAGTATATATAAGAAATAAGTTTATAACTTATTGGTTTGAATGGGAAAGTAAAATATAATTTTAAAACTACTGAATATTTTTGGTTAATCAAACAAAAGAAACTTTGAATTTGAGAAATTAAGTAAATAAAATGAAGTCTAACTCATGAAGCTTAAATAAAATGAAATGTAATTGAAATGAAATAGATAAAATAATAAAATGAAAATTTAGATGAATAAAATTGTATAATTCATAGATTTGAGAATATTAAGCTAAATACAAATTTTAAATTTGGTTTTGATGTGAAGGATAAGAAGACAATATTTAAAAGAGAGTAAAATAAAATGAATTAAAAAAACGAATACGAAAGTGAACTTTTAAAATGAAATGAAATTTAAATGTGCAATAAATCGAATAAAATAAATGAATGTAAGTAAAATTAATATGGTTGATTGAATTTATCTAAATTGGACATAAATAAATTAAATGCAAGTGGATTGAGTTTCTTTATAAATTCATTCCACTTAGCTGTTATTTTGTATATGATTATTAAATTTTATACATACAATTGTTAAGTCCATTTGTTTCTATGACACATGCTGTTGATTTTGTCATAGAATTTTCAATTACCAAAACCTAATTTGCTGTTTTCCTCAGTGTGGGTTGTTCGAAGATGGAGCTAGGATGTAGAATACCTAAACATAATTCACCATTGGATGTTATAATAGTGTAGCAAATTTAAAGAACGAAAAACTGAAAGTGTTGAAATATTTGATTTCATATACATTATAAATAGACTAGTACAAATTTATTAAATCCATAAATGAACTAGGTTTTGATATGAGCCTCATGATTTCAACCGACCATTTCGTTTTACTGTCGATTGCTTAAACAATATTGCTATATTATCCGATAGTATGTATTATTTATTTTTTTCATTATGCCTAAAACTGGCTAAAGAATAAATTTTTAATATTGGAACCTAATGTGTTATGTAATCGTAATCCATTTAGTTTTATCGAAAGTAGCTTTTGTTAAATAGATTCATACAAGTAAAAATGCTATTAAACTTTTGGATATATGTACTTATTATGTACCTGTAAGTGTACAGCTTTATTTGTCTAATATTGATTGCTTTTTGATAAATTCATCCATGTTTGTACATTTATAGTCAAGTTATTCCGTTGTATAAATAACATCTTTAGATCAGTTCGAAAAATTAAGACCCAATTTGACTTTTACATGCAAAATGAGAACTCTTGAGTCCGGGCCTGTAAGTTCTTGGATCAAGTAGGGGTAACACATATTAACATAAAGACTCAATCAAATCCGAAAGTCCAACATACTCAAAGGACCCTATAAAAAAAATGAAAAATATCAACATTAATTTGTATTGCAGTATTATTATTCAAACCAATGCAAACTGATTTGACCTAGAGCTATGCCAATGTAGGTTTTGAAAATACATTGTCCGCATCATGTATTTTATTCCACTATTGATGTCTTCTTTGGTTTTAATAAATTACTTTCTCCATCACTATATTTTAACACATCATTTGATAATCAATGGTTCTCCTAATAACATTTGAATGTTGAAATTTAGTGAATAACGATTATAAATATTTTAATCAAGTAATGGTTTTGAAAAGAGCGAGTAGGATTATAGTTTAGGTTTATGTTATATATATATTGATATTTCTTGCTTTTGGCACATTCTCATCTATTATTGAGTGTTTAGTAGGTACGAGAGAGCATATGCTTGCTTTTGGAGCTCGCTTGCACATATATTGCTTTTGTTCGCTTAAATGTAAGCTAACTTGCTTACAACGCTAATAAAAGGTACACATCTCGGATTACACACCGTATTTTAATACTGTATATTGTTTCCCCATGATTGGATGCCTCACCATTGAGATCAGATGTATATTATATGATTATATTGATATTGTAAAATTTTCCGATTGAGCCGCGTAAAGGAGACTCAGCCGAAAATTTCCGTAAATCTGGGAGTTAGAAAAAAATTTGAGATTTTAAAATTTTATAACTTGTTTTGACAACTAACTTATAATTTCTGTAAAACCGATATCAAGGGGATGTAGTGAGAGCGTAGTAAAGATTTTGTAAACAAGATGTTTATATTTTATAAGTTAATTATTTTTAAAAATTATATAAAGTGTTCAATTTTGTGCTTGGTCCCTTTTCGAGGACGAAAAGTTTTGAATGAGGGAGTATGTAACAACGCATATATCTAACTATTTTAAATTCTTGAATTTTATATGGTTTTTGGATAAAATGGTTAGAAATAAAATTTAATAATTTATTAGTCTAGTTTATTTGAATCTGAACTTGAATAAAACTTTGAAATAACTAATTTCAAAGATTTTGAAGATAACAAGTATTGAAATAAATTCTATGCATTGATTGTGTTTATAATCATAACTAAAGTTGAATAATAAATGTGAATTATTTAGATAGAAATAAAATAATGCTGATAACAAAAATTTATTTGAAATTGGAGGATTTGTTAATATTGATTTATTGAGTAATTAAGTTGTTTAAATTTATGTTGAAATTAGGTAAATAACGAAATTTTGTAATTAATGAGAATGAGAAAGGCATAGAAAATTGATTTAAATTTTATTCTAACATGAATGAAGATGGTTAACATTTAAAATTGGATTTAAATGTGAATAATTGAAAATTTGAAATATGAAATTTTAATTAACGAGTAAATATAGCCATTTTGGCCACTGTCTTGGATTTCGATGAAACAAGTTTAATCAGAATCGTAATAGTGAATTTTTAAAGGATTTCAAGTTCCGTAGCGATCGGACTTGTTGTTTGGCCATGCGAGCTTGAACGCGTAGAAATCAATTTAAGGAATTCGATTAAAATTAATTGATTTTGAAAAGCTGTCTTACTGAATACGATCGAATCAGTCCTTGATACTAGTTTCATTGTGTTTGGAATGTAGGTAAAACTTTATGAACGTCGGATGGCATGCTTCGTTTGGAGTTCAAGAATTTCGGACGTTAAACGTCAGGTATTTACAAATTAGATAATAATATATATATTTACTTTACTTATCTCCCATTTGTTCATACCATGCCCCACTTCTTTTCCCCAATATCCGCTCTCTTCTCATTTCTTCTAATCGAGATCGCATGCATTGTTTTTTTTTAAAATACCAATGATCGAAGAGCAAATTTTTTATACATATAAATCGAAGAAAGGAGATTCGTGCAGGCAAGTGTGGCACCACGACCGTGATGGGAGGCCGAGCTTGGAGTTGGTGGAAGGAGACCGAGATGGTCATTGTAGCGTATTCTAGAGTTTGGGTTACGTTCGTCAGTCGACGGTGGGTGGCTACTCTGTGTGATTTGTGCGTGCGTGGTGATTGAGGAACAACGTTTTCCCCTGAGCATGAGATGCATAGCAGGCGCTGAGTGAACAATGATTTTGGGTTAGGGTCTTGCTGCGTTGGTGATCGTGACAGTGGGTTTTGGCGAGCGTTCGATCACGTGCGCAAGAAGAAAGAGAGTGCTGGGTTAATTTCCTTTTTAACTGTTAATCAGTTTTAATATGATGATTATTTGATTTAATTAGTTACGTTTAAAATCGATAACTTATAATATTGTATAACTATTTCTTACGAGATCCTATCCAAGTGTAACGAATCACATTGGAAGTGTATGGATGACGACTTTGGCATGGAATCAAAGTGGAATTCATTTGAAGCTGAAATTATTTCAGTTTCAAATATAAAGTTAGTGTTTATATGCTTACAGTTGACAGAAATAATTTTTATGTTAGTTAATTTATACCGCGAAGTGACTGAAAATGTAACGTCCCGCCTTTTCATACGCTTTAAATCGATGATAAACCACACACGTCAGACTTAAACCATACAGAAGGGCGGATTGTTATGGGGTAAATAAGAAAAAGCAGGGAAAGAAAAAAAATAAAATAGAATCTTGCAGCGGAACGACAAAATATAATAGTCAAATAAAAAGTTCATGAAGCTGTTTTACAAAAACATCCGATTATACTTATGCAATATGTATCAGAGTTACACATACCAGAGAATAATCAATAACAATGCAGCGGAATACAATGGTGTAGTGGAATAATATAGTAGATAATAGTAATACACTCTTCGTCTTCGTCCCCCAGAACTAATGCCTTCGAATCCGGAAATGCTCAGACTGACCCGAGCGAATTGAAAAGACAAAACACTCGAGTCAGAACTAAAAGATCTTATGTAAGTTAAATCAACAGAAATAAATATGAGTGGAATGACGTCAGAGATGTTTACGGGATTTGACATCCCCTATCCAGTGTCTAACGTGAGTGTAGTAACTTAACAGGTGCTCGGGATTCACATCTCCTAAGGATCCGTTAAACTATTTACTATGTAGTAATATACGCTATTATAATAATGTCTAAAGTAAAGTATAATATACTGAAAATAGCGTTAAGGAGTTACCCATATAGCCCTTAACACACTTTTATATTCCCATTGTCTTACAGTACCATAATCTCCCCGTACCGAGAGTCGTCGGAGGGCACTCCATAGGTATGGTACAAAACAAAATCGTATAAGGCACGCTAGGGTAAGTGACACGGCACAACTAGACAATGCTAGGGTAGATATACCAATTACGCTTCCGGACCGGTGGTAGCGCGTAGTAGCCACTACCGCCCACCTCGAGCCACACCCCCAAAATCAAAAAGTCAAAAGTGGCCACCGTATAAATCCAAAGTCAGAGTATAACATCGAAGGAATGTTTCCGATAAAAGGTGTTACCTTCTTAGCCCGTTAATCGCTCCTGTTTTCGCCATCTTATGCCAATTCACGGGAGTCGGGTCCACGTATTTACCTCAAAAGAACGCCGTTGTAAACACCCGCATATTTTACGATTGAATATTTAAATATTTTATTTAAATATTTCATCGTTAGTCGGATTATTGTCCGAAAAGCTACTTTTTGTAACCAGTCGAATTAGGACTCAAGACCACCCCCATTGAGTTCATAATGACATTTGCGACCTTTTTGAGTATAAACATCGATATCTTTGGAGTTAGTAGAATTTTTCTACTTTATCACTTTGGGCTTTGGTTTGGGTTTCAGCCCTATATCCTAACACAAGCCCTTGCTCCACCCCCACTTATCTCCATTCACTTCATTTTCCTAACACTCTCAAGCTCTAGATAAAAATGGTGGTGGAGAAAAGGAATCAGGAAATCCTAAACCTAGTTCCATTTGCAAAATCCATGCTTTAACTCCAAATTCAAAGAAGAAGCTTTGGCAAGTCTTCTCTTCTTCTTCTTCTCCAACTCTTTCTCTTTTCAATCTCAGAAGTTCCTAAACCTAATTTAGAAAATGTTTCTCTTTTAAGCTTAGATTCAAGCTTGTTGGGTTGGAATTGAAGAGTGATTTCCTTGCCATTTCTCTATATCTTCTTCATTTGTTTTGGGTTTAAAGGTGAGATTTTTATCTCACATCTATGTCTATATCTATCCGTGTTGTTAGGTATGAATTCCTAACACTTATTCAAGTGCAATTGCTTTTGATTTGGATTTCTTTGGTGTATATTCCAATTTGTGGTGTTCTGAAAGCAAAATTTATGAAATCCTTTTATGGATATTTGGACATTGATATTCGGGGCATATCGAAGAGCCTTTAAAGCTGGGTTGTTGCTTGGCATAAATCCTTGGTCATTGTTCCTCATCCGATCGCTTCCGATAATTGTTTTGGCCATCATTGGCCAAGGCAAGAAAGTGCCAAAAGCTTCAGTTTCAGACGTCTGAAATTATTGAATCGGACGTTTGAATTTGTTCTGGGAAAAATTTCATTCCCCAGGTCAGACGTTTGAATTATAATTTCAGACATATGAATTCGCTCAAACCCAACCCGAGAGCAAATAGGCTAAAATTAGCCATCTCCAAACGTCTGGAATAAATGGTTCAGACGTTTGGATAGGGCTCTGGAAAATATTCATTTTCCAGATTCAGACGTCTGAACCATCTATTTCAGACGTCTGAATCTGTTGTCTTTGCCCAATTTGCCTAATGTGTTTGGGTTTTCAGTTTTTAATCGATTCGTGTTTACCCGACCTATTGTTATCATTTATTATTGACCTTGATGACTTCTTATCAGAATATTTGAGAGTATCCATTTGATGGATTCGATATCGATTTATATGTATTTGATTCATGGCTTTGAATGTGAATTTTGGTTACTGATTATTCTACAACCATTTCTGTGATTTGTCACTTTAAAAATATAAAGGTTTTCTATAATAGTAGTAAATATTAAAACTCTTTCATCAAAACAATTTCAACACTATTTTATTACAAAGCTCGTTTTTTAAACCGTTTTCCAATCTACTAATATATACAAACCTTTATCTCACTCGTATGAGAAATCTAATTAAACGGCTTAGTAAAACAAGTGGTACGAAACGCTTGCGTTTACTTCGTTGGTTAATTCTCAGACTTGTTTGATTGAATCTCTTATGACAATTTTCTAGTGGCGATCTATAATTTGTTCGCAAATATTTAAGTTAAGCTAGTGGTTATGGGACACGAAGCTAAGCTCATATATTTACTAGCTTAGTGTAACCGACACTTCTTGATGATCGATGATGATCATTTTGTGATTTAGACTAGCAATGTGCTATGTCACTTTGTCTGCGAGGGAGACTAAACCCCGTTTCTGTGGAGCTTCGGCTCAATTTGGTGGGGTAGCAACCCATAGTCTTCGGACCATTCTGTGGAGGTTCGGCTCAAAATTAATGGTAAGCAACCATGGAATAACGTTCCGTTTTGTGGTACACGTGTTGGTCAGTTTTAATGCTCCCGTTTTGTGATAGGCCTCCCCCTTTTTGTGATTTCTGGAATTCTATTGATGATTTGTAGAATTTGTGTTTCATCAATTTTTGTGACTTCATTGATAAGTTTTATCAATATTTGTGCATTGGAGAATTTGTGTGTCATTAAGTTTTGTGATTGGCATTGATATAATTGTCAATATTTATGGTTTGGTGGATAAAAATAAGGATTATGACATTCTTTTGATATTTGAGAAGATTCTTGTGATATTGATTAGTCTCAGGTTGATTTCAATTGCATACTTATTAAAGTATGGCTTTATGGTTATCATACTTTTTGTCATATCTCTTGTTCTATATCATTTTACCTGATATTTATAGCTAGACTGATTCGTTTATTATTTTCTTATTAAATACTACTCGGGTCAGACCGAGAAGTTACAGGTGCTTCTACTTGACTCCTCATCTGGGATTATTATCCTGACTTTTGGCTAACTACTTAGATTAGTAGTTTTTGGTTTTATACATATGAGATATAAACTCATTGATGTATACTTATTCTTTTGTGTAGCACTTGTAACTAATCTTTTGTGATATTGTGGATCTTGTTTGACCACTACTCTGATATACACTACTATGTGTTATATTCATATCTTTTTCCGCCCTTGTGATATGGATATCTGTGACAGATTTGTGTTATGCTTATTTCTATATTTGTTTCCGATGATTAAATAGCCACTGTGTAGTAGCTTTGAGTTTGTATCAATATGTCAGATTTCCTCTTAAGTTGAAATGCATGCTATACTATTTGACATATCAGTGCTCGCACAAAGCAACTACACGGATGGTCGCTCCTCAACAGCCTTATTCTTCGTGTTAGTTGACGGCATTACTCCGTAGTGTCCTTGGCTAGCGTGGGTATAGAGGTGGGGCATCACAGCTTGATATCAGAGCCAAACTTCGGAACAATGTAGAATAATTTAAGGATCATCGTCCTAAGTCCATCTTAGGAGTCGTGCCTTAGGATTTAATTCGGGTCTTCGTACCGTCTTATCCTATTTTCTCGTGTGATCCCTTGTTTTATCAATCATTATTGTTTGATATTCATTTTGTAAATAACTTTTACTTCTTTGTTTCTTTCTTTCTTAAAGAAGAGAAATGGTTAGACCAGTCCATCCCAGCGCCGGTCAATCTAGTGCTACTCCCCAAGATGGAGTATTTATGTCTGCACAACAACTTCTTGATCTTGTAAAGAATGCTCAAGCTGTCGGGCCCATTCCAGGGCCTAATCACCCTAAATCAGGGTTTGCACGCTTGTGCAGTGACTATACCAACTTGAGTGGGTAGTCATTCATGTGTTCCGAAAGCATTATTCAAGTCTAAGTTTGGCTAAGAATATGCGATCGAATCTTTTCTCGCATGAATCTTATTGATCTTCACCGAGTTCAGGTGGCCTATAGTATGCTCCAAGAAAGAGCATTAGACTAGTACGAGCTTCTTATTTCTGAAATTATTGAAGCGGATCTTACTTGGGAGAAATTTCGGGAATGATTCGAATTAAAGTTTGTGCCAGAAGCCGAGAAGGTGACATTGGCTCATCGTTTCATAAACCTTGTTCAAGGTGAATCCTCCATGGCAGATTATGTCGCATCATTCGAGTCACATTCTAAATACAGGGTCGAATACATAAACACCCCATTGAAGAAGAATCAGAGATTTGTCTACGGCTTGAACAAAAATCTCAAGAAGCCATTACTTCTAGTTTATTTTGATCAACTCATTGATATCGCTCTTCGTCTTGAAGAGGAAGATAAGGAAAGTGACGTTGAAGTTATGGGTGCCAAACCAAACTTCAACCACAAGAAAAGGCCTAGTAAGTTCAAATGTCCTTATCCCAATAAGAAAGGGAAGCAAGCAACTCTGGTGGCAAAGACTTCTACCTCTAGTTGTGGGCTATGTTACAATTGTGGTTCGAAAGACCTTTATGCTAATAAGTGTTCAAAGCCCCTTGCTTGTCGCTATTGCAAAAGTTCGGGCCATTATATATCCGCATGTCCCAAACTTCAAGGTAGGAAGGAGGGAAAGTTAAATGTTACACAGGCCCCTAGCAACACTTCTCGTGGTCAAGTTATTTCTCATTCTATCGTTGATGGCATTATTTTATTTCATGATCAACCTATTCGAGTTCTTTTTGATCGGGTGCATCCCATTATTTTTTATAAAAAGAACTTGTTGATACTTTTTCTTTAAGTGTTGTTGCTTTAATGACTTCTTTGAGAATTGCGAATCTGGTTGGTGGATCCGCAACAATTAGTTTGCTTTGTAAAGATGTCGAGATTATTCTATGTGATTTTTCTTTCCAAGCCGATTTGCATGTCATGCGCTACTTAGGCTTTGGAATGATTTTGGGAATGGATTGGCTTAACCGTTATGAAGCTCATATCCTATATCCTGAGCAGACAATTTATCTTCAACATCCTCGATCTATTAACCAGATTTCTATTGATCTTAAAGATTCGGATTCCAACTTAGCTGCATCTTTATATTCTTTAAATCCTCATGATGACGATAATGATGATGAGGAAGATGTCATTTCTCTTATTCAAGTTGTTCGTGAATTTTCCGACATATTTGAGCCCGTTTTAGGATTACCACCTAAGCAAGCAATTGAGTTCAGAATTAATCTAATTCCTGGAGCTTTACCTATTACTCGTCCTCCTTATCGTATGTCCAATAAACAAAATGAGGAGATGCGCAAACAATTATCTGAATTGGAGCGAAGCAATTTATTCATTCTAGTTCCTCTCCTTGGGGAGCTTCTGCTATTTTTGTGAAGAAATTCGATGGTACACTTTGGATTTACGTTGACTACCACAACCTTAATGATCTCACTATCAAGAATAAATATCCTTTACCTCGGATTGATGATTTATTTGATCAGCTTAGTGGTGCTAGAGTCTTTTAACAGTTAGACTTAGCAACCGGTTTTCATCAGCTTCGTATTGCAGAGGATAGCATTCCATTGACATCATTCTGTACTCGTTATGGATCTTATGAATGGATTTTTATGCCATTTGGTTTAACGAATGCTCCGGCTTATTTCGTTGACCTTATGAATAGAGTTTTCAAAGACTTCCTCGATCGATTTTTTCTCATCTTTTTAGATGATATTCTTGCGTATTCTAAAACTGAGGAAGAGCATGAAATACATCTTCGGATTGTGTTGGAAACTCTTAGGAGCAATCAGTTGAAAGCATAATTTTTTAAATGCCACTTTTGGCAATCTCATGTGAAGTTTCTCGGTCATATCATTTCCGAATCCAGAATTTTCGTGGATCCTTCAAAGTTTGAAGTGATTCAAAATTGAAAGAGACCGGAGAGTGTGACGGAGATCCGTAGTTTTCTTGGATTGGCAGGCTATTACCGCCGTTTCGTAGAAGAATTTTCTAAAATTTCCGTGCCTCTTACTAGTTTGACAAAGAAGGGAGTTAAATACATTTGGTCGGACAAATGTGAAGCTTCTTTTCAGAAATTACAAGAACTCCTTTCCGATGCTCCTATTCTTGTTATTCCCGAAGGGAATTAAGATTTTATTATTTATACCGATACTAGTCGTGTTGGTTTGGGAGCCTTTCTCATGCAAAGAGAATGTGTTATTTCTTATGCTTCTAGGCAATTGAAACCAGCCGAGACTAGATATGCCACTCATGATTTAGAGCTCGCGGCTATTGTTTTCGCTCTTAAAATTTGGCGTCATTATCTTTTGGGAGAAAGATTTATTCTTTACACCGATCATAAATTTTTGAAGTATTTATTTTCTCAAAAGGAACTTAATTTGCATCAACAACGTTGGCTTGAGTTCCTTGCATCTTATGATCTTGATATTCTTTATACTCCCGGAAAGGGAAATCGTGTTGCCGACGCCCTTAGCCGAAAGCAGCAAGCGATTGTTTCCATGATGATATCCGAATGAAATGATCTCGAGAATTTATCTACTTATGAGATTAGAGATCGTGCATCCGATTTATGTTCATCTCTTGTTTTATGTAGTCTTGAGGCTCATACTTTTCTTTTAGAACGCATTCTTGAAGCTCAAAAGCTAGATCCCGAATTGGCTCTTCTTAGCCAAAGTTGTAGGGATAAAATTGATATTGAAGGTTAGAAAGACTTTGATATTGATTCTCGTGGCGGTATTCGAAAATTTGGTAGACTTATTGTGCCAAATATTAGTGATCTTCGTAAAGATATTTTAGAAGATTGTCATCGTTCTAAATTTACCATTCATCCCGGTAGTAGCAAAATGTAGGCGGATATGAAGCGACTTTATTATTGGGATGGAATGAAATCTGATATTTCTAACTTTGTTAAGCGTTGCATGACTTGCCAATTTGTCAAGGCCGAGAATCATAGGCCTGGTGGGTTATTGCAACCTTTAGAAATTCCAATTTGGAAGCGGGATCAAATTTCCATAGACTTTATTGACGACCTTCCCCGTTCTCGTTCGGGTTATGATAGCCTATGGGTGATAGTTAATGGACTTACTAAATCCGCCAATTTTATTACCGTTTGGTCCAATCAGACCGTACCTCTTTTGGCCATTATTAAAGAGATTTTTAAATTGCATGGAGTTCCTACTTCTATTGTTAGCGATCGTGATCCATTGTTTACCAGTGGATTTTGGAAGAGTCTTCAAAAAGATTTGGGAACGAAACTTAATTTTAGCACCGCTTATCATCCTCAGTCCGATGGACAAATCGAGCATGTGAATCAAACTCTTGAAGATCTTCTTCGTGCATGTGTTCTCGATTCTGGTGGAAGTTGGGAAGATCATATCTCTCTTGTTGAGTTTTCCTATAATAATACCTTCCAATCTAGTATTGGTATAGCACCTTTTGAGGCACTCTATGGAAGGCCATGCCGATCTCCTTCTTGTTGGCTTGAGGCTGGTGAGAAGTTGGTTTTAAGTCCAGATTTTATTCGTGATTCCACAGAAAAGATTGACCTTATTCATCATAGGATGAAAGAAGCCCAAAGTAGGCAAAAATCCTATGTCGATAACCGAAGAAGGAAATTAGAATTTTCTGTGGGAGATTTTGTGTTTATTCGTGTTTCACCTATGAAGGGTGTTGTGCGTTTCAGTCGATCGGGAAAATTATCACCTCGATATATTGGTCCATTTTCCTTCACCGAACATATTGGTTCCATGGCTTATCGCCTTTTATTACCGGCTCAGTTTTCTGCTATTTATGATGCGTTTCACGTTTCTCAACTACGGAAATGCCTTCGAGATTTCGGATCTATTCTTGAGCCCGGTATTGTAGAAGAAATTGAGGTTTCACCTAATCTGACTTATGAGCAACATCCTATTCGTATCATTGCTTCGGAGATTAAACACCTTCGAAATAAAGATGTTCCTCTTATGAAAGTTCAATGGTTTTCAAATCCTAAGGATTGTTCTTGGGAATCCAGAGAATTCATCGAGCGAACACATCCGGACTTACTTTCTCGTGCTCTTTGAGGTGAACTTCTTATTCCATATTTCTTCTTTTGTGTTGATATGCTTTTATGGTTGTTACTTTTTGTTCATTTATTCTTAAGATTGCGAGGACGCAATTTCTTTAAGGAGGGGAGTCTGTAACAACCCGCATATTTTACGATTGAATATTTAAATATTTTATTTAAATATTTCATCGTTAGTTGGATTATTGTCCGAAAAGCTACTTTTTGTAACCAATCGAATTAGGACTCGAGACCACCCCCATTGAGTTCATAATGACGTTTGCGACCTTTTTGAGTATAAACATCGATATGTATGGAGTTAGTAGAATTTTGCTACTTTATCACTTTGGGCTTTGGTTTGGGTTTCTGCCCTATATCCTAACACAAGCCCTTGCTCCACCCCCACTTATCTTCATTCACTTCATTTTTCTAACACTCTCAAGCTCTAGATAAAAATATGGAGGAGAAAAAGAAATAGGAAATCCTAAACCTAGTTCCATTTGCAAAATCCAAGCTTTAACTCCAAATTCAAAGAAGAAGCTTTGGTAAGCCTTCTCTTCACCTTCTCCAACTCTTTCTTTTTTCAATCTCAGAAATACCAAAACCTAATTTAGGAAATGTTTCTCTTTTAAGCTTAGATTCAAGCTTGTTGGGTTGGAACTGAAGAGTGATTGTCCTTGCCATTGCTCTATAACTTCTTCTTCATTTGTTTTGGGTTTAAAGTTGAAGATTTTTATCTCACATCTATGTCTATATCTATCCATGTTGTTAGGTATGAATTCCTAACACTTATTCAAGTGCAATTGCTTTTGATTTGGATTGCTTTGGTGTATATTCCAATTTCTGGTGTTTTGAGAGCAAAATTTATGAAATCCTTTTATGGATATTTGGACATTGATATTCGGGGCGTATCGAAGAGCCTTTAAGGCTGGGTTGTCGCTTGGCATAAATCCTTAGTCGTTTTTGCTCGTTCGATCGCTTCTGATAATCGTTTTGGCCATCATTGGCCAAGGCAAGAAAGTGCCAAAAGCTTCAGTTTTAGAGGTCTGAAATTATTGATTCAGACGTCTGAATCTGGTCTGGGCAAAATTTCATTCCCCAAGTCAGACGTCTGAATTATAATTTCAGACGTATGAATTTGCTCAAATCCAACCTGAGAGCAAATAGGCTAAAATTAGCCATCTCCAAACGTTTGGAATAAATGGTTCAGACATCTGAATAGGGCTTTGGAAAATATTCATTTTCCAGATTCAGACGTCTGAACCATCTATTACAAACGTCTGAATCTGTTGTCTTTGCCCAATTTGCCTAATGTGTTTGGGTTTCCAGTTTTTAATCGATTCGTGTTTACCCGACCTATTGTTATCATTTATTATTGACCTTGATGACTTCTTATCAGAATATTTGAGAGTATCCATTTGATGGATTCGATATCGATTTATATGGATTTGATTCATGGCTTCGAATGTGAATTTTGGTTACTGATTATTTCTACAATCATTTCTGTGATTTGTCACTTTAAAAATACAAAGGTTTTCTATACTAGTAGTAAATATTAAAACTCTTTCATCAAAAAAATTTCAACACTATTTTATTACAAAGCACGTTTCCTAAACTGTTTTCCAATCTACTAGTATATACAAACCTTTACCGCACTCGTATGAGAAACCTAATTAAACGGCTTAGTAAAACAAGTGGTATGAAACGCTTGCGTTTACTTCGTCAGTTAATTTTTAGACTTGTTAGATCGAATCTCTTGTGACAATTTTCTAGTGGTGATCTATAATTTGTTCGTAAATATTTAAGTTAAGCTAGTGGTCATGGGACATGAAGCTAAGCTCATATATTTACTAGCTTAGTGTAATTGACACTTCTTGATGATCGATGATGATCATTTTGTGATTTAGACTAGCAATGTGCTATGTCAATGTGCTATGTCATTTTGTCTGCGAGGGAAACTAAACCCCGTTTCTGTGGAGCTTCGGCTCAATTTCGTGTGGTAGCGACCCATAGTCTTCGGATTGTTCTGTAAAGCTTCGGCTCAAAATTAATGGTTAGCAACCATGGAATTACGTTCCGTTTTGTGATACACGTGTTGGTGAGTTTTTATTCTCCCGTTTTGTGATAGGCCTCCCTCTTTTTGTGATTTATGGAATTATATTGGTGATTTCTAGAATTTGTGTTTCACCAATTTTTGTGACTTCATTGATAAGTTTTATCAATATTTGTGCATTGGTGAATTTGTGTATCATTAAGTTTTGTGATTAGCATTGATATAATTGTCAATATTTATGGTTTGGTGGATAAAAATATGGAGTATGACATTCTTTTGATTTTTGAGAAGATTCTTGTGATATTGGTTAGTCTCAGGTTGATTTTCAATTGCATACTTATTACAATATGGCTTTATGGTTATCATACTTTTTTGTCATATCTCTTGTTCTATATTATTTTATCTGATATTTATAGCTAGACTGATCCGTTTATTATTTTCTTATTGAATAATACTCGGGACAGACC
Source organism: Allium cepa (assembly GCA_030765085.1). NCBI lineage: Eukaryota > Viridiplantae > Streptophyta > Magnoliopsida > Asparagales > Amaryllidaceae > Allium > Allium cepa. The sequence goes on along the minus strand of CM060942.1, from coordinate 216,969,172 downwards.
GAGAAGTTACAGGTGCTTCTACTTGACTCCTCATCCGGGATTATTATCCTGACTTTTGGCTAACTACTTAGATTAGTAGTTTTTGGTTATATACATTTGAGATATAAAATCATTGATGCATACTTATTCTTTTGTGTAGCACTTGTAACTAATCTTTTGTGATAATGTGGATCTTGTTTGACCACTACTCTGATATACCCAACTATGTGTTATATTCATATCTTTTTCCGCCTTTGTGATATGGATATCTGTGACTGATTTGTGTTTTACTTATTTCTATATTTGTTTCCGAAGATTAAATAGCCACTATGTAGTAGCTTTGAGTTTGTATCGATATGTCGGATTTCCACTTAAGTCGAAATGCATGCTATACTATCTGACATATCGGTGCTCGCACAAAGCAACTGCACGGATGGTCGCTCCTCAACAGCCTTATTCTTCGTGTTAGTTGACGGCATTACTCCGTAGTGTCGTTGGCTAGCGTGGGTATAGAGGCGGGGCGTCACAGCCGCCACCATCCTACTTCATTCTGAAATCTCTACCGCATACATGGTTGTTACGGTGGTTTTCGGAGTTGGCAGAGAGTATGACAACTTTCGATCCCGGTCTCTTTAACAACCAAACGTTATTATAACACCGCGGTCATTTCAAAATAATTATACTCCAAAACCAGGATATAATATTCATTTCAAAACCATATAAATACAATATCATTTCCGTTTTAAAGACCTAAATCAATATGATATTATTTTATAAAACCCAAAACAATTTATTATCATTTTTATTGCAAATATATCTCTTTTCAAAAATCATAGCGCTTCCAAATTATACACTTCAAAACCAAACATTTGAAATTTTAACGCATTTACAACATAATACTTTGAAATCCATAACTTCAAAATATTTCAATTTCGATAAAACAGTTCAATTTCGATATATTTCAAGTCTTTAAATATTCCAAAATTTCAAACTAAATTTGATAATTTCGATTCAACAATTAAATTTTCTATTATTTAGTTTTGAAATATTTTACATAATAAACCCCTTATCATTTAAATAAGGCTCAATTTACAAATAGCTAAATATTGCCTTCAATTCATTTATACTTGAAATAATCATTTAATTCACCCAGACCCCAAAATCAAGTTATAAAAATTATACCTTTTAAAATTTCCAATTTAATAAATTTCACATCAACCCCTTTGAGTTTAATTCTTAAATAAATTCAATTTCATATAATCTCAAATTTATCTCAATTTCAAATCAAAATTATTCGAGAAAATTCTTATAAAAAAATTAATTCACATCAATTTCATATTTATCTTCCAACCTCAGTTTTATTTAAGCCTTTATAACTTATATACAATATAATTTAAACAGCTATTCAACCATATTATCTTAATACAATCAACTTTGTTATTTAACTTATTTTATACTTTAAACCAATTTTATACATTGCTTAAAACCAAAAATTTAACTATATATAAAAATAACATTTATAAAATATCCCAATCAATATCTCATAAAACCATATATTTCTTTACCAAACCGTAGAAAATCATTTCAAAATATTTTTATATATAGACCACGGTGTTTGCATATAATTTTCTACCCTGGGTCAGGTGATACAAATATTTATCATTTCAAACTGTAATATAGAATAAAAATATGGTTATATATCATTTTAAACCGCAATCCCGAATGAAATAAAAATGCACAACAATTTGCAGTTTATAACAATATAAAATACAGCATCCATTCACCCAATATCAATCATCAACCATTTATTACAATCATCATCCAATTTAAACCATAACATCAATATAGAACAGATAATAAATACAAGTAATTACTGGCAATTATATTCAATAATAAATTAATTTAACTGGCAGTATATATGCAATAATATATTGAATAACAATTTAATTCGATAGAATAAATTTAACTGGAATGATGATAAAAATATACCAAACAGCGATAAATAAATTTCTAATCACATCAGAAATTAATTTAGCACACATAAGAAATTTTAGAAGTTGTGAGTGGGTTAAAACACTCACCTTTTGAGTTTAAATTGAATTTAAATCCAATTTAAACCCAAAATTTGAACAGTCTCAGATTCCATCTAAACCTGCGCCAAAATGTTTGGAATTTCAATACAAACCTAGCGGAGAAAACCACGTGTGAATTGGATATCCTGTGAGAAAGATATTCTAATTAAAAGCATTGAAATAAAAAAAATAAAAAAAATAAAATAAACAACACTCACACTAGAACTGCCACGTCGCTGCACAGTTCCTTCGTTCATGTGATCGTCTTCTTCACGCAGCGCACGAATGCACAAGAGAAGCACGCGAATAACCCTTTGACCGAACGTTTAACCATGGTTTCTCCCCACCTCGCGCCGCCATATACCACGGCACCTTCGCCCCCGAGTTCGGCTTGCCTCCCTCTTGCGACGACCAGAGGTCACGACACCCATTTTCCCCCTTTTTATGCAGCCGCCGCAACTGGGGATTGAACCCTATCGAATTTTAGGCGCAGATCCGACTGTTGGACCAACGAACCAAACCCACCGATGAACTCCGCACGACCTCCTCCACGCCATGGTAACATCGATTCGATGATCAGAGGAAGATGATCGAACCACGATGAACAGCCATGGCTTCTTTACTCGATTCCGGCCACATATCAATCCAGATCAGGAAACGAATCACAAATTGATATGCGCTATTCGAGAGCTTCGAATCCATATAAAATTTATTATATTTTGTGGAGTTTGAAATTTTGGCTTCGAATTTGATTTAGAATTGTATTTGGGAATTAGGATTTGCAGCCATTGGAAAGAGGAGCTAATAGAATGTATAGAAATGAGGAATAAGAAATGAATTAGGGTTTATAACAGGGTATATATAGGCAGAGTTGAAAAAGATTAGATGGACACGATTGGTTTACACGCTGAACGATAAAATGGCCCGCAAAGCCCGTTCTGACTCCGAAACGAAATTTGGTCTACCCATATATAAAAATAGATGTTTTAAAATATTCAAACGCAACGGAGCAGGTTTCAAGTCCAAATTCCATCGTATAAAGAAGTTATTCTAAACTCAATTTATTTCAAATTGATTTCAATTAATTTCAATTTCATAGATTTCAATGTGTTTCGAGTTCGTACGATCAAACGACAAGTCCGATCATTACGAAACTTGAAACCCAATAATGATTCACCGTTATGGATCCGATGAAACTGGTTTCGTTGAAATCCGAGTCAGTGGCCAAAATGGCTATTTTTTACATCAATTAAATAAATTAATAATTAATTAATTAAATCAAATTTTCAATTTCAATTCTACAGTTCACAAATTTTATCACTTTTGATTTCTCAATCATTTACAATGATTTAAACAAATTTAAATGTCAATTTAAAGATGATTAATTTATAAATTTCAGTATTAACCTCAATTTCATTAAATTCACAAATTATACATAAAATTCCCAAAATTCAGTTTACTTAAATCAATCAATAATTATTCCATTCATTATTGTCAAATAGGAGGATTAAACATTGAATTCAAAACTATTACATTAATATTCTGACATTCCATCTTAATTTCAAATAATGTAATACTTAGGTATTTTAATTTCATTTAATTGCAATTAAATCCAATCACTATAGTTCAAATCCCATTAAATTAATAAGTCTTCATTTCCATTTTTATAATTCAACAAATTGTCCAATTATGAATAACATTAACATTATTTCTAAATATCACCTTAATTAACATTAACGTAATATCAAATCATAATTATTTTAACCGATTTCCAATTTAAATATAGTAATTAATTTCATTCGCTTACTAAAAAATTCATTTATTATAGATTACCTCCCAAGTAATTAAAATCGATTCCTATAAATTGATTTGCTTTAATTGCCATCTTTACTAGGTCCGTTATTACTTAATTTACCTAGTTACATTAGTTTTATCCTATTTAACTAATATACGCCTATTTACATCTTAATTTGAATAAATATTACATTTCTAAATGTGTACTTCTATCGATTGTACACATTAATTTAGGTTTAAAACCAACTAAAGAATTTACCTTAATTCCATTCTTACACCAATTTATTGCTTTATACATACATTATGTTTCTATGTAATTTATACATTCACACTTTCCGCTAATATATTATTTGTCATTAAAAAAATGTTCATTATTAGTCACCAATGATTATACCAACTCATATCACACTAATCCTATTCAATTCCTATTTATTACACAAATTTATATTAACAAATCAACATTTACATTTGTTACTTACATTCAACTTATAACCAATTTATACCATTTTACATTATTTCATTTGTTGCAATTTCATTCAATTTATACGAACTCAGCTTTAATTGACTTCGTTGTTACATTTCATCCTAGTTATTATTTCTTATTTCATTTACAAATTTTATTTGTTTCAATATTATTCCATTTATAAATTTTAATGTTTGCATCAGTTTTTATTATATTCCATTTATAACTATGCCATAACATTTAAATTATTTTATAATTAGAATTTCATTCAAGTTTATTAATTATTAACTTGCATTAACCTATTTCCTTAATTTACATCCAATTACTGTTTATAATGTGTTATTTCATTAATTAATGGAATACTTACTTTTATTTGCTTATATTCAATTTATATCCAGGTATAACACTTCCACTACTCGTTTATTAGAATTTTATTCAAATTACTAATAATTAGTTTTAAATTAACATTGCTATATTTCATTTTTAACGTATTAAATTATAAAGTTTTTATTTCTTACTAGATTTAATTACAAAAATCTTATTAAATTACAATTTCAATTATTAAAAATCTACGGGTCGTTACACTCTCCCCCACTCAAAACTTTTCGTCCCCGAAAAGGAAAAAGAAGGGAACAGAAGAATTAAGAAATCAATATATCTTACTTAAATATTAAATTCATAAACAAATAAATTTACAAAATTAATTTATTTAATTAAAATTTACCAGTTTATAATCGTTAAATCTTTTTATACTTAAATTAATAAAGTTTGGAAAACATTTTCAAAATATTTTCTAAGTTCAAAATTTACGAAATATTTCGGCAGAGTCTCCTTTGTACAGAGAGGCTCGGAAGAAAATATAATATCAAATATAACAATGTACAACATATATTTTCCGAAATAATATATATCCTAACACAGAAAAAACCATATAATAACGCTATAAACCATAATCCGAAAACGTACCTATTTGTCGGGCAATTAACGCTTAATTATGAAACCAAAAACAGTACCAAATGCTTCCATAACTTGTACTTCACTTCTTTAATCTAAAAGAGTTAATAATAGTTATAAAGTGAAATATTAATTTTGTTTCAACCACTAGCAAAAAAAATCAATATAAACAACAATCATTCACAACCAACAGCATACACATCATATACAAATCAACTATTCAAGCAAAATAAAACAAATAGTTTTACGGGTTCAAAAAACCTTAAATTGTACAGAATGAAAAATAAACTACTAAGTGCACCATTTACTCAACAGTCTTAGATGAAACTAAATAGATTATCCATACATCCATACAAATTTAAAGTATCATTGCCCTAAATAACCATAAACCAAACAAACAACAACTTCAAACAATAGATCAAGTTCATTCTTATTAATTTCACTTTGTACATTTGTTGTTTGATTTCCTCTTCATTCAATTAATACTTATCTTCATTTAATTTATTGACATCATGTAAATTCTCTTCTTATTGTATTATATTTATTCATTTATTACTAGATTTCATTTATTTACATTCATTTATTAATAATATACATGTTTAATTTAGTTACTTGGCATAGCAATTTCATTAACTTAAGTTTATAATCTTTTGCTTACAACAATCACTTTTTTATCGCATTTAATTACAATAACCTTCCAAGTTACTACGTAAGTATATAACAATTATTACCTCAATTCCTATTAATAAAAGCAATTTATTGAACACTTTCATTACATA